>CM076674.1:30001120-31318620 GCA_038501925.1 Xenopus petersii | reverse complement strand
GCAGACTCTAAACTGTTACAATTTTGTAACATTTAGTGGATACATATCTCAGCAGCACCTCTGGACTTTTAGCAACTATTGTATCAATTCTAAGAAATGACTAATGAAACTCAGGTGTTCTGATCAGCAATGACAAATTTAAGGAATGTATCAATTTAGAACAGTCGCGACAACCCCTCCCAGAGCTGATTTAGATGGTTAAAAATGACACTTTACACTTTAATATCAGAAAAACTGTCACTGTGATGCAACAAATGCCCCGTGTCCAACTTTCTTTGAAACATGTTGTATCAAATTCAAAATGAGCATATCCTGTATTTCTCTGTTCAAACATTGATGTTGTTTTTGTACTGTTTAAACAGTTTGTTAATCATGCATTTACTTTCAGCCACATTTTTGACGTAATAAGTCAGCTTTTAAGCAAAACTGGAAATCTTGCTATAGATCAGAGACCGGTAACACTTTTTAGTCCACAATCCACAATGAACAGGAATAAGGCAGGTAAAGGTGAACAAACTCTTTAAGAGGCAGCAGATAATCTCACAAGGACTGGTAAAAGGCAAAAATGAAACTGGTACTGGTAACACCGAATCCACTATTTTGTATTTGGCCGAACCCACGAATCCTTTGCCAAAGATATGGCCGAATACTGAAATGAATCCGAATTTGCATATGCAAATTAGGGGTGGGAAGGGGAAAATATGTTTACTTTCTTGTTTTGTGACAAAAAGTCATGTGATTTCCCTCCCCAATTTGCATATGCAAATTAGGATTCGGTTCAGGCGGACAGAAGGATTCGGGTGAATACGATTCCTGCTGAAAAAGGCCAAATTCTGGATTCGGTGCATCCCTAATTTATAATGTACCTATTACAAGTTTGTAAGTCAAACTATAGATGGTAAACCAGGCATTTCTGGCCTTTTTTCTTTCGTCTTCTCATAAGATCAACAGTAAACTGGGTGACCATTAAATAATACAAAGTGGGCAGTAAATGTTACAGTTCAGAGATCTCCCTCCCTACTAGGGGGTTTGGCAAATAAATACAACTGGTATTAGGCAGCCAAAGAAGCATCCAAAATCTCATCTGCTCTGAGTACCCAGTATATAGGAATTAAAATGAACCATAAAATCAGGACACACACAAAATAATGCTGCCCCAAGAAATAGGATTATATAGATAACTTACCCGATCTGTCATCAACAAATCTTTAACCACAAAGGTGGCAACCATGGATTTTAAAGGGGCAGTGAACTGATCTGGAGCAAGCTGTGCTATGTGGCCAATGGAGACGAGTGATGTGATGAGTTGCTCAGGGTTGCCAGGGTCCAAGCTTTTATGTAATGGCTAAAAATGACAAAAAACTTTTCTTTAAACACAGATTCAGACACACAGTAAAGATAATATATATGGCATGCTTGTACTCACTAGGACTCATCTGACTCTCTATAACACAATTCATCACAACAGCAAAATGGCAGTATCAATTTAAAGTTTTTAACTTCACGGTAAAACATCGAAACCCTGTGTAAAGTAATAGCATTTCTTACCTCAAATATCTGTGCAAACTGTGTCTCCTTGCTGGAAAATATTGCTTGTATGCAGTGAATGGAATACTTGGCTTGACGGGGAGGTCCCTTTTTAGCCTTCTGCTGCAAGACTGGAAGCAATGCACTGAAAAGAAACAACACATGGCATAGTAGGAAAAGATTGAAAAAAAAAATTATAAAAGGGACAATATACACCTTTTTGCAAAGTGTGTTCAATAAAAAAAAAGGGTTGTTTTTTGTTTTAATTAATATCATTTTTATCTCCTGCACGAAGGGTGAAGACACACAAGAGCTATAAGCAGTAGCTAATAGTGAAGGCTACAAAATATACAATAGTAATAAATGGTTTGTTAAGATACTAGGCGTATAAACAGAAGCAATTCTCAGTATTGTCTATGGCAGGGTATTTTTTTGGCATTATGTAGTCACAACAATTAGCTGCTACTAGTAGCTACGTGTGTCTTCACCCCAAAAGGGCAAAGAGTGAAACTACTACCACTTTCCAGAAGCAGAATGTAGTAGCAGTAAAAAAAATACTAGTGACTAAAAAAGCCCTCTGTATAATGAGCAGCTTCTTAGCTGCAGCTTTGGAAGAGAGGCGTTTGTTTCATTGGAGGTAATGAGCTCTATGTAAACAAATTACCCAGTTTACAGAAAGGGGGGGGTAGCTTAGAGGAAAGGCAAGTTACGGCGCCGAAACGTCAAAATAAAAAATAGATTTTTCATACTATAAAAGTCCTTGGAGTGCAGTCTGTTTTTGCCATTAGGATGTGATTAATTTGACCAGCACCCAGGCGGTTGATGCGGTAGTTGTGAGTGCACCAGGTTGGACTTACTATTTTTTTTCCCAGCCCACATTTATCAAGGTAAAGGCCCCAGTGTGGCCAAAACTTTGGATTTACAAGAGATGATTGAATAAAAATTCACTTATTTAATGAAATTGTTGTGCTGGTCAACTTTTGAAATTTGCATACAATTATTGTTTGACCAAGCACCCACAAGTGTATTAAGGGAAAGAGCACAGGAACTTTTCTGGACTAATAAATATATATATATGAAAATCTAGAAGAATGGCTTCAACCAGATTAAGACATTAGTATGTTAGGCAACACTAAACTGAAACCTGGGAAGTAAAACCTTCTACCCTAGGCAATGACAGAAAGAGCATTTTGTTACACACACATTTTGTCACAGTGACAATACGGCCAAAACTTTTTTTCCATTGTGGGTAGTAAAAAGTGCTCCAGATAAAACACTTGGGGTGCTTAATCATGCAAAAATGCATTGGAAGGAATTTTTTTTCACTGTTTCCATGCAGCGGTTTTCACTCCCCGTGATGGAAATTCCTTTTTTGCCATTTTACTGATGGGATAAAACAGCACATTGAATATAATAAGACAAAACAAGCTCAGGGGCAAGCAACTTAGCCAGAACTTGAAGGGTTGAACTTTAACACAGTGAATTATTCTATCAGTCTATATGCTTTATAGGCTACCTACTCAGTACCTACGATCCGAATTGTCAGCTTAGTTGCCCATGTATGTGGTTTGCTGGCAGTTTGCCTGTTCAATACCCACTGGACAGGTTACAACATCCCTTTGGATGACGCCAATTCGACGTGTTGATGTGGTCCCCTCCCAGTTCATCACCCTAAGCCCCTTTATAATCGGATTGTAGCCATGACTGCATCAGCTTGCTTTGACCCAGAGCATAAAAGGCCAATTCAGAAAATATTTTATTTCATGGCCTACCCAAACAAGAGGTGTATGCCCAGCTTTATTTGCAAGACCAGAAAAATAAGAAAATTTAAAACAAAGCCTAACAAAAATCAAATTATGAATCACAGTGTCAGTACTGGTTAAGTGATCAATATTAAAATATTTTACACAAAATTTCTAGGGTCAGCAATGAAGGTGTTATACAATTGAAAGTATAAAAAGGTGAGACACATCAAAGCAGACACAGAGAAGAGACATGTCTGCAGAGATCAATGGATCCTTTAAAAGGAAAGCAACCCAAAAACATGTGAAAATTTTAACTCACGATCTGATATGAGGGAAATCCTCTTCAATTTTGCTCCCCGTGTTTTTGAAAATTTGTAGTGCTGCCTCGGCTACTTTTTCATCATCCATTTTTAAACAGGCTAAGAGAGATTCAAATGTTTCAGCTGAGTGAAATGAAATTGGATGGGTGAAAGAAAGAACCTGCAATACAGAAAGACGAGCTGTGAGTTGTGGGATAAACTGGTTGAAAGTGCATTGCTTGTTATTTAACTTCAAAAATGAGCTTAGTAGAGAAGGGTGACCCTTCTGCCATAGGGAGGTGGCCCAGCTTGCTAGAACAACTCGGCCAGCCCCTTCCAATGTCCTGATGAAAGTCACAGCCTCTGAACTTTAAGGGATACAGTCATGGGAATTTTTTTTTTTCAAAATGCATCAGTTAATAGTGCTGCTCCAGCAGAATTCCGCACTGAAATCCATTTCTCAAAAGACCCAAGAGATTTTTTATCTGACATGGGGTTAGACATATTGTCAGTTTCCCAGCTGCCCCAGTCATGTGACTTGTGCTCTGATAAACTTCAGTCATTCTTTACTGCTGTACTGCAAGTTGGAGAGATATCAGCCCCCCCCCCCCCCCCAGCAGCCTAACAACAGAACAATGGGAAGCTAAACAGATAACAGCTCCCTAACAGAAGATAACAGCTGTCTGGTAGATTAAAGAACATCGCTCAATAGTAAAATCCAGGTCCCACTGCAAAGTTTCCTACTGTAAAGTAGGGAAAAAACAGCCTGCCAGAAAGCAGTTCCATCCTAAAGTGCTGGCTATTTCTGAAAGGCAAAACAACCTAAGATGGCTGCATACACACCACTAACTTGAAAAAAAAAAAAAAACACTTGCTGGTTATGGAATGAAATTTTATATTGTATTATATTATAATTATTTAATTATTATTATTATATTGTGATGTATTTGCAGTGCGAACAATTTAATTTTTTTTAATTTAAAAATCATGACAGAATCCCTTTAAGCTATATTTTAGCTTCTTGTAAGGCTAATGTCACGTATGGTGGTTCCATCAATGACGTACATTTGTCAAACTAGAATCCCCTATCTACTGCCTTCTGCACAGCTGCATGTTTTCATATCAATGGGTTCTTTACAGGTGTATTCATGTTGGCTGCAAGCTGAAGCGTTACATGATCTAAGTCTATTCAGATAAATGCATATATCTCAGCTTAACACTTTGTTTTTATGCAGAAGCCATAATATGCATGCATGGCATCGGCACTTACCTTCAGCAATTCAAGGCCAGCTCGAATCGCTTGATCTGTGGTCACACCTTCATCTTCATCATCTGCTGTCCCATCAATTGACTTGTTAACCAGCTTTATCAGAGCACTTTATTGAAAAAGATAAAATTAACTGTTGCGTTAAAACTCATAATTAGACTAGATTTGAAACATTATAATGGTAATTGGAGAAGGAAGTACAGTAAAACCCAAATTTTGTATTCCCTGATTGGACGCTGTTTTTTCATGGTCGCATTCAGGCACACTGCGTTTTTTTCTTTCCCAGATTTACCCGGAATATACACATTTTTGACGTGGTCCCCTGCGACACGTAAAAGCAGGGTTCTACTGTATGTATGAAACATTCAGACAAGTAAAACATATTTTTCTTACCTGATTGACTCAGTATCAATGTGTACAGGCGCTATCCTCTCTAAAAGAAACTTAATCATTTCTAAAAATGGGTTGGTAGGTTGCTTTGGGTTGCCCAGTTTTTTGGTAATATCACGCTTAGGGAAAGAAAAAAAAAACAAATCAATCAATGACATGTAGATACTGGTATGTTCATTGTTATCCATATTTCGACATTGGTTGTACAAAGAATAAAAATTGGCAGGGCAATACAGCATCTCTTGCTGTTTCGAAATATCACAGAGTATAACGACTTACTGCTGCAGCAGCAATGCAGGGCCTGTTGCCAACAGGGAACTGCATATCCAAATATCCCAAAAGAATATCAAAGGATATTATTCTATGTATATGCAGGGATTATGAAGATTTTATACTGAAGTATCCAGTTTAATTTAATTTTGTCGCTAAAGCGGACCAAGATCTGTGACATGATCTATTATTAAGTACAAAGGTTTATACCAGTGTGTGATATTTTAGATCTGGTGAGGCTGAAATTCATACACACTTACTGCTTATGTAGAAAACAGATCCTTGTGGGTCTGAAACTGGTATTTATAGGACCGTAAAATGAGAATTACCTATATAGATAAAGTATGCTCACTAGTTATCATAATTATATTTATTATACTACTACTATGAAGTATAATTCATAATACTATGAATCTAGGGCTTAAAGAAGAAGGAAAGACTTAGGCACCCCCCCCCCAAGTGATTGTATTGACTTACCTGAAAGGCCGGGCCGGTGCTCCTATCAGCAAAAAACTGCACCAGCCCAGGGTTATACCAGTGAGCACCACAAAGTGATCCACTTCCGTCTTCTTCTCTCTTCAAATTTCACAGTTGAACGAAATAGCCAACTTTTTCGTTCTACTGCGCATGCACAGCCGCGTAAAGACAGAGGAAGACTGAAGAAGATCGCTCCGTGGTGCTCATAGGAGCACCGGCCCAGGGTTTCAGGTAAGTAAATACATTAACTTGGAGGTGCCTAACATCTGGCAACCCCAAGTGCACCAAGCCTTTCCTTCTCCTTTAAAGGGGGTAAATATGTGATGGGATGAAATGATATCAAACAGCATGCCTACAGGACTGTCTATCCACTGAAGCACAATTCAGCAGTCAGCAGCACAATTCAGAGGCTTCTGCTAATGACAGATGTGATAATGTTTCCCCATCAGGTAGCTCTGTGGAGGCGCATGTTGGCTTGTGACCCATGGAAAAACATAATAAAGGTATTCTTTTCTGGTGATCCATCATAGCAATGCAGTGCTCCATAGTCAGCATTCTCTAATGACAGCACAAGCAGGTTGGCAGTTTGTGAGACATTTGTCAGATTTCACTGCTGGGGAAGTTAGTGTGAGTGCGTAAAGGGACCAGGCATTTATGTACACAGTTCACCTCAACATAAGAGAGAGTGAAAATGGTACCCAACAGAGTCACAAAGAAAGTTATTTCTAACCGTCACAAAAATCAAAAGAATTCTTTATGAGCTTTAACCGTACCACGCAGACTTCAGCCTGCTTGCAGGAACACGTAGGACTGACAAGTTTCTCCAACTGTCCTCTGATTTTCTCATCATCTTCTAATACTTGAGTAAATTTCTTTAAAAAATCTTGACCTTTGCCAGGGTCTGGCAAGTTTCCTAAAAACAAAATAAAAGGTATATTTTATTAATTATATCTGGGTAAAACATGCAAATATCAAGTAGCTTCTTTAGGCTCTACAGGACTGATACTTACTTGTAATAACCATCACTTTTGAAAATATTGCTTTGCTGCCAGCTTCTGTCTGAAAGGGAACAGAAATACAAGTTAGAATCTCAAAACACAAAGGTTTTCCAGAATTTTGCACAGATCTACAGGGGTGTGCAAAACTATTTGCCCCCTTCCTGATTTCTTATTCTTTTGCATGTTTGTCACACAAAATGTTTCTGATCATCAAACACATTTAACTATTAGTCAAAGATAACACAAGTAAACACAAAATGCAGTTTTTAAATGAGGGTTTTTATTATTTAGGGAGAAAAGAAATCCAAATCTACATTTTCATGTGTGAAAAAGTAATTGCCCCCTGAACCTAATAACTGGTTGGGCCACCCTTAGCAGCAATAACTGCAATCAAGCATTTGCGATAACTTGCAACGAGTCTTTTACAGCGCTCTGGAGGAATTTTGGCCCACTCATCTTTGCAGAATTGTTGTAATTCAGCTTTATTTGAGGGTTTTCTAGCATGAACCGCCTTTTTAAGGTCATGCCACAACATCTCAATAGGATTCAGGTCAGGACTTTGACTAGGCCACTCCAAAGTCTTCATTTTGTTTTTCTTCAGCCATTCAGAGGTGGATTTGCTGGTGTGTTTTGGGTCATTGTCCTGCTGCAGCACCCAAGATCGCTTCAGCTTGAGTTGACGAACAGATGGCCGGACATTCTCCTTCAGGATTTTTTGGTAGACAGTAGAATTCATGGTTCCATCTATCACAGCAAGTCTTCCAGGTCCTGAAGCAGCAAAACAACCCCAGACCATCACACTACCACCACCATATTTTACTGTTGGTATGATGTTCTTTTTCTGAAATGCTGTGTTACTTTTACGCCAGAAGTAATGGGACGCGCACCTTCCAAAAAGTTCAACTTTTGTCTCGTCGGTCCACAAGGTATTTTCCCAAAAGTCTTGGCAATCATTGAGATGTTTTTTAGCAAAATTGAGACGAGCCTTAATGTTCTTTTTGCTTAAAAGTGGTTTGCGCCTTGGAAATCTGCCATGCAGGCCGTTTTTGCCCAGTCTCTTTCTTATGGTGGAGTCGTGAACACTGACCTTAATTGAGGCAAGTGAGGCCTGCAGTTCTTTAGATGTTGTCCTGGGGTCTTTTGTGGCCTCTCGGATGAGTTGTCTCTGCGCTCTTGGGGTAATTTTGGTCGGCCGGCCACTCCTGGGAAGGTTCACCACTGTTCCATGTTTTTGCCATTTGTGGATAATGGCTCTCACTGTGGTTTGCTGGAGTCCCAAAGCTTTAGAAATGGCTTTATAACCTTTGAAATTGAACTCAAGTGTGATAAACCACAGTTAAGTTATTTTTTAACAAGGGGGGCAATCACTTTTTCACACAGGCCCATGTAGATTTGGAGTTTTTTTTCTCCCTTAATAACGTAAACCTTCATTTAAAAACTGCATTTTGTGTTCAATTATGTTATCTTTGACTAATAGTTAACGGTTTTTGATGAGCAGAAACATTTAAGTGTGACAAACATGCAAAAGAATAAGAAATCAGGAAGGGGGCAAATAGTTTTGCACACCACTGTATGTTCAAAATACCACATGAGAAATGGTGGCTCTTAGGCTCTCTCTCTAAAAGAAGCATATACCCCTAAGATAAACACAATTTAAACAGCCAAAAGTAAATCAAACAAATGTTGCTGGTAAAATTGTCCCTCTGTCCCCCAGCGATAGACAAGCATGTTTTATTCCATGTAATCAGGTATGAGGAAAAAAATATATAAATATTCATTTTTGGCAGTCCGTATGCACTTTTTTGTTTGCATAAGCTAAATGGGCACATATCAAAAACGAGTATTCTCTCTTTAATCATGAAGAGTTTCCCTTACCGACTGCAAAGCGTGACCGCATACAACTCTTACCACACTTCCTTTGCCTTATAAAGGTTAGAATCTCATTTTAAAGAGCATTTTCACAAATACAGGTATGGGATCTACTATCTGGAAACCCATAATCCAGAAAGCTCCAAATTACAGAAAGGCCTTCTCCCATAGACTCCATTATAATAAAAAAAAATCCAAATTTTTAAATATTTCCTTTTTCTCTGTAATAACAAAACACTACCTTGATCCAAACTAAGGTATTATTAATCCTTACTGGAAGCAAAGCCAGCCTATTGGGTTTATTTAATGTTTACATGATTTTCTATTGACTTATGGTATGAAGGTCCAAATTATGGAAAGATCCATTATCCGGAATACCCAGGTCACGAGTATTCTGGATCACAGGTTCCATACCTGTATTTCAATATGCTGTACAATTAATTTAACTAATTTGAATGTTGTGACTACCATATCTGAAAGAGTCTTTGTCCAAAGGTAATAAAGCCACATAAAAATAAGTATATCAAAATTAATGTTAACTGACCAACTGCATGTGACCCAGAGAATTTGCCTCACTTCTCTTTGACTGTTTTGCTTTCTCATCCCTTTATTGTTTTAAATTTTATTTTTGTTAATTTTGGGGAGGGGGGAATAAAAGTTTACCTATAAAAGCAAAAAATGAATATAGGAAAAATGCTGTATATATACACATGTAACTATGTGTGACGGTCCCTAGTCTCAGGTAAGTAACTTTTGCAATCATAATTTTTAGCTCCCTACAGTATATATTGAGCACATTCAATACAATGCATATAAGAAAAAATACCTTTGGCTTTTTGATCAAGTCCAGCAAATCCTTAACATGATGCCGCAACATGTTTTGACATTTCCACATTTCATTCAGAGCTCTGGTAGGAAAAACAAAATAAGCTGAATATTCGTCAACAGCCCAGCTTGCAGAGTTGTATTTTTCATAACGGACAATTGCTAGCCATGAGATAGAAGCCTGCTGCCGTATAATAGCTATTTTTCCTAGGAATGATTGATCCTACCCATAAAACAATTACTCTGCGATGTTACAGCAGTATTGTTATTTTACTTTTTTTTTTTTTAGGTACCGGTAATTTTTTATTGGTTTTAATAACACAAACAAGTGCAATATCTGGTAGAATGACACTGAATTAGTGTTGGGTCACGGTAGAACTGTACCCGTTGGCCCAGGACTTTACCTTCCAACTCTTGATAAGAGGGAAACTGGGGACAGACATCAGGTCAGAGAGCTTTTTAATGCCCAAGCGTGGCCAGCAGAGGAAGTTTTGTAGTTTGTTTAGCTGGGGTAGGAGTTGGCCCAAAATGGGAGATTGACTGAGGTGGCCATGGGTGGCTTAAGATTTTCAAAGCTGCAGTCCAGGTCAGTAAAGTGTTCAGTAAGGTGGTCATATCTGAGTGGTGTCTATAGGAATAGGTGCTTAGACCCTCTATTGAGTGGAGGATGGATGTTTGAAGTGTTGTGTTAGGGTTGTAGTGATTGGGGGAGAGGCACCGATGCATATAGTATATTTGGGAAGCAAGGTAGCAAAAGTAGAAGTGCGGGAGTGCCAGACCCCCTTTTCCAACACTGCTGTTAGCCTTTCCCAGGAGATGCAAGGGGTATTACTAGCCTAGATGAAAGGGATTATGATTGTCTTTAGTCTCTTAAACCAGGATCGAGAAATAGTGAATGGAGAGTTGTGGAATATATAGAGGAGCTTGGGCAAATATATAATGTTTATAATGTTCACTATACCCCATAGTGTGAGTGGTAAGTTGGCACAGTTCTTGAGTGATTGGGACAAGGAATCGATTATTGTGTCTAGATTTAGTTTCAGGAAGAGTTGAGGGTCCGGATGCACCGAAATCGCCAGGTATTTGAATGATGTGACCCATTTTTAGTTGTGTCCGTGAGGGGAAGTGGGGCGGTATCTATACTAAATAGTTGCGATTTCTCCCAATTAATGCAGAGACCGGAGTATTTGCCAGGGGGGGGGGGGTCAGCTAGGTATATTGGGATATGGTTGGCAAAGAGGGAAACCTTTTCTGTGATATTTGCAAATTTTTGATGGTTGGGCACTCCCGTATCATAATGGCCAAGGGTTCAATTGCTAGAGTGAAGAGAACTGAGACAACGGGTATTCTTGCCTGGTCCCCCTGTGTAGGTGGAAAGGTGGGGGGGGGGGGGAAATGAAGTTGTTGACCCTCACCTCAGCAACAGGGGAGTTGTATAGCAGTTTGACCCACCAGATGAATTTATTGCCCAGGCTGAACAAAAGGCTTAGATTGTAATAAAATACACATTAAGAACAGTGGAAAACTTACTTCACAGCATTTGTATCCAATGTTGCATACAGGTAGTACAAGCATTTCATTCTCTCTGTAGTTTCTAAATTGTGAGGAACCATGTACTGAGCAAAAATCCTTTCCACAAGCAATCTGGACAAGAAACAAATACGATCCACGAATAATTAAAAGATACACATAAATTTTGCCAATTTCCCAAAGATACAAATTACATCTGGCAATGTTGTGAGAAATCTAACACAAACAGCAATTATAGGATGGCAGCAACCAGTCGTCTATTTCTGTGATTATAGGTTTATTTCTCCCTGAAACCTATAAATTCACCCACACTCAGTGGTGGATACTATTAGGCTTGGCCTCGTTAAAGAAGATATAAAAGTCTTAAAAAGAAAAACTGACAGCAAATACAACAATTTTCAAATGAACTAAACAGAGTGGGCAGCCTCTGGACAGATTTTGCTCCTGAAATGATTGCAAGATCATTAGGGGATGAAAGTCCTAAAGGGAAAGTATGACCCACACAGCCAGTCCCAAAAGGGAACACAAGATTATCTCAGTGAATATTAGTGTGCTTTAATTTAACTCTATTTATACATTCAATTTAATGTAACTAGATCCGTCCATCTCTCTCTCTCTCACTCCATCCATCCATCTCCTCCCTCTCCATCCATCTCCCCCCTCTCCATCCATCTCCCCTCTCTCCATCCATGTCCCCCTCTCTCCATCCATGTCCCCCTCTCTCCATCCATGTTCCCCTCTCTCCATCCATGTCCCCCTCTCTCCATCCATGTCCCCCTCTCTCCATCCATGTCCCCCTCTCTCCATCCATGTCCCTCTCACTCCATCCATCTCTCCCTCTCTCCACCCATCTCTCACTTTCCCTCTCCCCCTCCATCTCTCCCTCTCTCCATCCATCCATTTCTCTCTCCTCCTCCATCCCTCTTCTGATAAGGCTACAGTTATTCTCTTAGGACAAATTTGAGAATAGAGAACTACTTGATATTACTACTACTACTACTACTAAAACCTTGATGTGAAATCATTTTATATGTCTGATCCTCTGCTATTCACCAAAATAGAAATGTTACAAGATTATGATCTATATACATGTGCATATAGACATATATGAAAAACAACCTTACCGATCATCAATACTGTTCTGGTAATATATGTGCAGCAGCTTATCTTTAATCCATGAAATCTGCTTTGCAGATTCTTTTCCAGCTTCAGCTTGCAGGGAATACTTTTTGTAGATCTGAGCAAGCCCCATCATTGCTTCTTTTCGTACTCTCCACTTCAAGGAAGGGAAGAAAATGCACAGAAACAATACACAAGGATAACTATAAATGAATATAGTTGGCTGACAGATTTGAAACTTTCAGAAGTGTGTGTCTATATTTTCTGCTTCAGTTTCATGTCAGTTTTTTTAAAGGGATACTGTCATGGGAAAAAAAAATTTTTTCAAAATGCATCAGTTAATAGTGCTGCTCCAGCAGAATTCTGCACTGAAATCCATGTCTCAAAAGAGCAAGCAGATTTTTTTATATTCAATTTTGAAATCTGACATGGGGCTAGTCATTTTGTCAATTTTCCAGCTGCCCCTGATCATGTGACTTGTGCCTGCACTTTAGGAGAGAAATGCTTTCTGGCAGGCTGCTGTTTTTCCTTCTCAATGTAACTGAATGTGTCTGGGTTTTTACTATTGAGTGTTGTTCTTAGATCTACCAGGCAGCTGTTATCTTGTGTTAGGGAGCTGTTATCTGGTTACCTTCCCATTGTTCTTTTGTTTGGCTGCTGGGGGGAAAAAGGGAGGGGGGTGATATCACTCCAACATCCAAGTAACATGACTTTGGGCAGCTGGGAAATTGACAATTTGTCTAGCCCCATGTCAGATTTCAAGATTGAATATAAAAAAATCTGTTTGCTCTTTCGAGAAATGGATTTCAGTGCAGAATTCTGCTGGAGCAGCACTATTAACAGATTCATTTTGAATTTTTTTTCCCCCATGACAGTATCCCATTAAGTTTCAGTTTTAACATTAAAAAAATGAAAAGCTACATTTTCTGCCTTGGCTAAAGGTTGCTCAAAATGAGAAAATGTAATGGAGTGGAATAAGTGAAAACTGCACATAACAGTGGCATTATGCTGTGGGGGGGGGGGGGGAGAATAAAGCAATGACAATTTTAAATGTGTCAGTTTTTGCACTTAATAGATGCCAACTAATCCATCCAAGAAATTGTCCAAGAATAGAAAATTTGTCAGAGACTTTACTATACCAAATTATTTTAAACTCCCATTTGCCATAGGGGTACTAGTCATTTTGATTGCACAGTTAATAAAAAATATCATTAGCAATGAATCACTTTTTCATATGAAGTCACAAATCAGTGGGGATCACCTGAAAAGCCACATAAGTGCATTGATGACCCAGCCATTTCCATTAGCAGAAGAAATTCGGATGCACACCTAAGATTGCAGTGGTGTCCAAAAATAGTGATTTATTTGTAGCCCAAAATATACATCACAAAGGGGCAACGTTTCGGACCCCTCTGGGTCCTTTATCAAGCCTCAAATCACTATTTTTGGACACCACTGCAATCTTAGGTGTGCATCCGAATTTCTTCTGCTATTGACTCTATGACCCTTATGCGAGGGAAGGGTCTTCCGGATCAGCACCCTACACTTACAACCAGTGTGTAAGGGATCAGGTAGAGCTCTTCATATTCGTGCATTGTATTCCAGCCATTTCCATTGTCACAAGAAGTAATCCACAGGAAATAGGATCCATAATGTCTAAGAGGTATCATGGCCCTAAAAAGGGCAGATGGGTGAGGCTTGGCTTTACATTTACAAATCGGAAGCACAAACAATACTGATGAACTCCATTAAGAGGTCTGAAGCCCGGGATCTGCATCCTTCTGAATAATGCATGAAAATGGAAAACTCTGATGGACAATATGTCCTACCTAGAATTCAAACTGTACTGTGTACAGGAAAGGTGGATATTATATAGACCCCCACACAAATAAAAAAAAAACAGATAGTGTTTACCCTTTTGTCCAAAGTTCTTTCCCGAACAAAATTCAGTAGTTGGTCATTGACCAGTAGAAGATCTTTCTTAGCAGCAGTAACTATAGACACAATCACGTCATGCCTAATGGCTTCTTCAGGGTCATGCGATCTCACTTTAAGATACTCTTTAAAAAAAATATATAAAAATGTAATCTTAAGCTTTTTTTTTTTTTTTTAAAAAAATTAAGGCCACATTTTTGACCATATCCCTTCTCAACTCTTAGGCTGATAGCATGTGGGTAAATTCTCCTTAATGCATTTTTTCGCAACTGGGGAAGCACCCATATTCACCCCATATCTCGTTACTGTCATGTGAAACAGTGGTTTTTGGCACACAAAAGTGCAATTTCTGCTCAAAAACTGTGTGTTTTCAGTTTGTGTACAGATGGTTTATAACAAAGGGGATGTGGCATTCCTCTGCCGCCAACAAGAATTCACCCAGTGTGCTATCAAGCCTTAGGTACAGTACTCCGTTCATCAATTAGTTCCTTGATGCTCTGGCAAAATCTCACTTATTTTTTGCTGTGTACAGGAGAATGCCTGGCCTTTATAATCTCTCTCTCTCTCTACACATGGGAATATTCAGGTTGATGGCACAGTCAGCTCAAGTGTGTCCATAATCTCTCACCTGACATCTCCCAAATGAAATAAGCATGACTGTGCTTTTATCTCATTCAAGTACACCTCTATATCATACTCAAATAATCAACTGTGTGAACCTCTCCATGTTTAGCAGCCCATTGGGTTCTAAGCTACCTTTCTAAACTACCCTTAAACTACCCTTCTTTGTTGGGGACAATGATTATAAATGGAGGAGAAACTTCAAAAGGAAAAATAATTATTACTCTGGCATGCATAAATTGAAAATAAAGTCCAATGTGATGCTTTTTAGAACAAAGAACGGGATAATTTGCATTCTATATAATTACCCAACAATGTTGTGGACCTAGACATGCGAGGTGTTTTAAATTTAGGGGGGTCTTTTAGTTCCGGAGTATCCCAGACTTGCTGAGTGTAACCCTGAAAACTAAGAAGGCTACAACACTGCAAAGTAAAAGGCTGCAAAAGTAATACGTCCTAAAGAAAACCTTTCCAAATTACAGACACAAGAATCTAAAAAAAAACAATACATTTTGTAAATGATATACAGATACCTGTTAAATCCTTTGCAAGGTCAGGATGGTTCACCAAGCTGTGGCTAGCAAACTTCACACATTCTAAACGAACGGGCACATGTATGTCATTAAATCTACCAAGAAAAACATTGAATAGAAATATATGAGTTCATGGATTTGGAAAATAAATTAAGCATACATAGAATTCAGTCTTCTGAAAGGTTACATCTTCTAAATAACATCTATTTGTTAGCTTTACATTTACTTTAACATATCCACAAATACTTATGCAAGAATTTCTTTGCAGGACTCTATCTGCATAGTTTGTTTATTCACATAGGTAGGACATACCATACTATTTCTTATAAAAGCAATCAGAGAGAATTGTGCTCTCTCTGGCTATAAAACACTGCTAAATAGGAACTTTACCATTTATTCAGTCAATGAGTGAGAGCCTAAATATATGGCCTGCTTTATCAATCAGTGAATGGGAGAGGCATTGAATGTTGTGGCCTGTATCAACCAGGGAAACAGAACCTTGCTAGAACTGGAATAGCCAGGAATACTCCATTGTATGTAGTTGTGCAGTGCCCTAAGAACAGCTGTTTTGGGTACACCATGCATATTCCAATACAGCTGCATGACAACTGCCGAATCTGCTTCACTTTAAATATGGGTTTTATTAATATGGTCATCATTCACCCATATTTGATGGCCAATGCAACCAAAATAATCTTTCCATTCTTTGGCAAATTCACTATAGTAGAAGCTTCCTCAGATAAGTGGGTATTATTTAGAAAAGAATGAGTTGAGTGAAAACCAATTACTGTCAAAATTATCTGCCATTATCTTCCCATCTTTGAGAAGGAAAAAGGAAATACAAAAACCTATGTGGCATAAGCCTTTAAGTTAACCTTTAAGTTAACTTTTAGTATGTTAATAAACTTTTCAATTAAGTCTTCATTATTTACTTTTTAGTTTTTTTCTTTTTGATTATTTCCAGCTTTCAATGGGGGTCACTGACCCCATCTAAAAGAAATGCTCTGTAAAGCCACAAATGTATTGTTGTTGTTACTTTTTATTACTTATCTTTCTATTCAGGCCTCACCTATTCATATTCCAGTCTCTTATACAAATCAATGCATAGTTGTTAAGGTAATTTGAACCCTACCAACCAGATAGCTGAAATTGCAAACTGTAGAGCTACCGAATAAAAAGCCAAATAACCACACAACTGAAAACCAGTTGCAACTTGTCTCAGAATTTCACTTTCTATATCTCTATAAAAGTTAACGCAAAGGTGAACAACACATTTAAAGAAGAATCACATTCAAAATTCTTTAGGCCCTGATTTTTGATTCTAGGCAAGTTTCCAAAACACATTAACAAAATATTTTCAGCTTTTTTTGTAGTTATTTGTAAATGCAATTGCTACTGAAAGCAGTATCTGTTTGGCTGTTTGTATTCTCTGCACTGCTAATTCTGACTGCTGAAACAAAGAAACAACAGGCAGCTGTACAATGTTTACAAGTCAGAACCAGAGGACAGGATGGGATAAAGAAATGCCGCTTCCAACTGCAATTACATTTACAAACACAGTGCAGAAAGCAGTACCTCGGTGCATTATTTGAAGAAGAGGAGCACTATTCCAGGGCAATATGTAAGCAACTAGAATCACTGGGATGTGCCAAAAACTTGCCAACCCTTAGGCATTTTAACGTTCCTTGTGTTTTATGAACTTGGACTAAATTATTACTAGTTCAGCTCTGCCAAGGCATTATCAGAGCCACAATGGGCGAGGGATACACATGTAACCAGGTATGCACACAGTAGTAATAGGATAATTACCTTCCCAGGTAGCACTGCCAAAGAGGTTTGTTTTGAGAAGCCAGTTCCGAATCTTTGGCACCAAACATTTTTGCCAGCAATTTAACCACCTGCAGTCGCTCTTCATTGTCGTTACTCTGAATTCCAAAGATAAAACATTTAAGCTCAACAAAAAGAACAGATAAAGCCACACACACATATATATATATATATATATATATATATATATATATATATATATATATATTTTTTTTTTTTTTTTTTTTTTTTTTTTTAATCATTGTACAAAGGACAGCATTACATTATACCCAAGCAAATGACATTTGAGGATAGGAGAACATTAAACCATGTGCAAAGCAGATATCGGAAGGGTGAAGTCGGATGCATTCATACAGCACACCAATAAGTAGCAGGTGGTCCATAAGAAATGGGTGTGCCAAATTGCAAAGGGTATCCTTATAAACAGCATAAATACCTTTTTTTAAAAGTACCTATAGCGAACAACAAAATAACCCCACAAAGAAGATCAGTCTTTAGGCCATTAAACTATTAGTTAAAAAGCACCCCCATGTTTAAAAACTAGCAATACTGATTCTGTTAAAGGAATTGTTCAGTGTAAAAATAAAAACTGGGTAAATAGATAGGCTGTGCAATATAAAAAATGTTTCTAATATAGTTAGTTAGCCAAAAATGTAATGTATAAAGGCTGGAGTGATTTCATGTATAACAAGTCAGTCAGATCACTACTTCCTGCTTTTCAACTCTCTTTGTTTACACTGACTGGTTGCCCTGGCTACCAGACAGTAACCAATCAGAGACTTGAGGGGGGGCCACATGGGTCATTTCTGTTGCTTTTGAATCTGAGCTGAATGCTGAGGGTCAATTACAAACTCACTGAACAGAAATGTACCATGTGGCCCCCCTTCAAGTCGCTGACTAGCTCAGAGTTATAGAGCTGAAAAGCAGGAAGTTGGATTCTGGCTGTTTTATTAGACATCTGTTCACGTCAGCCTTTATATATTACATTTTTGGCTAACTAACTATATTAGAAACATTTTTTATTTTGCACAGCCTATCTATTTACACAGTTTTTATTTTCACACTGAACTATTCCTTTAAGCAATAAATGTACAAAACCTCATAAATATGGCACTGCCATTTCCAAAATGCCTATTTTTTATTATGATTTTTCTTTTAAAAGTTAAAATGTCTAATGCATGGGCCTTTCTATAAAACGATAAATCTGGATGAAACCAGCTTTCAAAAAGAGCATTGATAGGATGGTCAAAGCACCACTTTGAATACTGATGCAGGGGCTAGAAGAATTAAGCACACAACACTCTTGGTTATTATGCCCAATAGCAATTTCCCCCCCACTCTATACAAACACAATAGTTGTGTGTGTGCCACAAGCCTTAAATTTAAGAAAGATTACGCACCAATTTTATATTTAAAGAGATCCTGTCAACGGAACACACATTTTTTTCAAAATGCATCAGTTAATAGTGCTACTCCAGCAGAATTCTGCACTGAAATCCATCTCTCAAAAGAGCAAACAGATTTTTTTATATTCAATTTTGAAATCTGACATGGGGCTAGACATTTTGTCAATTTCCCAGCTGCCCCTGGTAATGTGCCTGCACTTTAGGAGAGAAATGCTTTCTCTTGCCTAATTGGGGGACACAGGCACCATGGGGATGAAGATCCTGCAGCAGGAGATTGGACACTAAATTGTTAAAAGTTGACTCCTCCTCCTCCTGCTCTGGGTTTCATCCCCTGTCTCCTCCTAACAACCTCAGTTTCGTTTAGTGTCCTCAGAAGGAGAAGACATATTTATCCTGTGGCTGGAGCAATTGATCAGACTACGTGTTACGATCATGCCACATTTAGGGGCCACTGATCCTTTCAAGAGCCTCTCCAGCTATACCAACTTGCCCTACAGCCTTCCCGCTCTACGGAGGTCTGCAGGCTTGCTCCTATCTCCCTGCGCTGCTTCCCGCTCTTCGGAGGTCTGCAGCAGCGCTTAACACACTATTCTGTGTTTGGTAGGTATACTGCAAATACAGATATATGTGTTTGTTCATATATATTTTTATTTGTAAATTCTATAGGGAGATTCTACAAAAGGGCGTGGACCAGCTGGTATCTTGTGAGTATGAACTATTGTTTCACTCCACCTTAACCCCTTAGCGTTGCCACTCTCTCCCTGGTTCTCTTACCCCTGTTTTGGTACACCGTTTCGGTCCGGGTCCTCCCCTCCCTCACCCAACGGTTCCTCCCGCCATCTCTTACGCGCGCGGCTTCTTGCGTTCCACGCTGGAACGCACTTCCGCTTCCGCCCAGCGTTACTGTAGGACGCGCCATTTTCTTTGCGCCTCTCACTTCACGCGGCACACGGAGCGGTTCACCTGCTCTCTACAGGTCCCTGCAGGGAACCTCTTCAGCGCTTACCAGGGACGGGCACGGAGCTTACAGGTGTATA
Source organism: Xenopus petersii (assembly GCA_038501925.1). Classification (NCBI taxonomy): domain Eukaryota; kingdom Metazoa; phylum Chordata; class Amphibia; order Anura; family Pipidae; genus Xenopus; species Xenopus petersii. The sequence goes on along the minus strand of CM076674.1, from coordinate 31,298,945 downwards.
TTGCTGGAGCGCAGGCAGTAGAGTACCTCCTACAGTACTGTGAATGCACAGGTTTCCACTGATTTGAGCAGCCAAAGACCTTGGTAAAGTCCTTGTCTCTCTGCATTCGCCTTGTCAGGCAAGTACCTGTTTTTTACTGCATATGGCCTTAGGTTCAGGGTCTCTTATGCCATATACCTATTCTGTCTCCACAGGCCCTTTCAAGCCAGAAAGACCGCTCTGCCATTCCCCCCTCTCTTGACTGGGGACCCCTGTCTCAAAAAAAAAAAAAATCGTTTATTTTCAATACAAGGAGCATTATGGCAGACAAAACAGAAGAACCCAGGGCCTCCAAGTCCTCAGCTCTTACTCGCTCCCATACCCAAATTTCTTTTTTGGCTTGCACACAATGCAAAGCAAAATTTTCCACCGCTTCGGCTGATTCAGTGTGTTTAGCATGCAGACCACCAGCCTCAGTGTCACCTCCAATGGCCAGCACATCTGATTCTGAGTTAGTCAGGGCCTTAACCCTCTCACTTGCAGGCATCCAAAACCTGGCCCGCATTCCAGAGACCCTAGACAAGGTCCTTGAGCACCTTTCACACCCTCCCAGGTTCAATGAACGTTCTACAACTGCTAAGAGGCATGCTCTTTCCCCTCCAGACTCCCCAGGTGAAGAATTCACTCCCTCCGACGAGGAAGGTCAAGTTTTATCAGAGGATGACTCTGACCAGGAGCATCTGGATCCAGATTTAGACACTCCGAGAACACAAAAGGAGGTCGAAGGCCTCATACAAGCAGTACTTAATACACTCAATATTGAAGACTCAGTCACGACTATTGAACCTGCCAAGAACATCTTCAAGAGACATAAGAAAAGTTCACATATCTTTCCAGCTTATGAACAGCTCGACGACTTAATAAAGTCCCAGTGGAAGCACCCTGACCACAGGGTTCAGATTTCTAGGAGATTCTCTCAAACATACCCCTTTCCTCCGGAGTGCACCGATCTCTGGGCAACACCCCCAGCAGTAGACCCTCCAGTTTCCAGACTGTCAAGGAACACCACCATACCTGTAGCAGACGCAGCCTCATTCAAGGACCCTATCGACAAACGCCTCGAAGGGTTCTGCAAGTCGGCATTTACAGCGTCAGGCTCCGCCTTTCGTCCAATTTTCGCTATTGCCTGGGTCGCAAAGGCCATGGAGGTCTGGGTGGAGCAAACAGCACAACTTATTGGTTCAGAGGATCCTACTACTGACAACCTGTTGTCTCAAATTGCGGATGCTACCTCTTATATCGGCGATGCTGCAATTGACGCAGCGAAGATGGTGGCACAGGCCTCAGCCCAATCTGTGGCGGCTCGGAGATTTTTGTGGCTAAAATCGTGGTCTGCCGATTTAACATCCAAACGCTCACTAGTCAGCCTCCCCTTCCAAGGAAAACTACTCTTTGGAGCCGAGCTTGACAAGATCATATCCCAGGCAACGGGTGGCAAGAGCACCCTGCTCCCACAGACTAGAACCAAGAGACCTCCGTTCAAACGGAGACCCTTTTTTCGTCCCTTCAGGCAAGGCCAGCGTTCAAAGACACAGACGGATAAATCCAGCTCGAATTTCCGTCCCCGCTATCAGGGCAAGCCAAGACCCAGCTGGTCTTCCAACAAGTCTACAACTAAGCCCTCCCAGGACAAGTCCAGCTCAGCATGAAGGGGTGCCCACCCCCGAAAGGATCCCACTAGGAGGCCGACTCAAATTCTTTCGGGAGGTGTGGCAAAGACAAGTACGGGACCTCTGGGTCCTTCAGGTGGTTTCACAGGGACTATTGATAGACTTTACGCAAAGACCACCCCACAGATTCTTCATTTCATGGTTGCCCAGTCTAAGACTCAACAAAGCCAAGTTTCTCTCGGTCGTACACGACCTTGCCAAGGCCGGGACTATACAGCCAGTACCAGCTACAGACAAGGGCAGAGGGTACTACTCCAACCTTTTCATGGTCCCCAAAAAAGATGGGTCTCCGAGACCAGTGTTGGACCTCAAAGACCTCAACCCCTTTGTTCGCAAATGTCGCTTCAAGATGGAGTCAATCCAATCAGTTTTGATTCGGCTATGGAAGACGGCGAATTCATGTCAGTAATAGACATCAAAGAAGCCTACCTCCACATACCCATCCACCCAGCTCACCACCGGTTCCTCAGATTCTTTGTCGACGGTCAGCACTGGCAATTTGTAGCCCTTCCCTTCGGTCTCTCATCGGCTCCTCGCACCTTCACCAAGGTAATGGCGGCAGCACTAGAGGAGTTGAGACTCAAAGGAATACCGGTCAGTCCATATTTGGACGATCTTCTCGTAAAGGGCCCATCAGCAGCCGCAGCTCATCGCCACACTGCCCAGGTCCTACACACCCTGACCAACTTAGGGTGGATGATCAACTTCAACAAGTCCATACTAATTCCGACACAGACAATAGAATACTTGGGTCTGATCTTGGACTCAAAGCAGACCATCCGGACGGCTCCCACAGTCTCACTGCGTGTGGCCATGAGAGCTCTCGGAACGATGGTAGCAGCTTTCCCATCGATTCCATACGCTCAATTCCATACCAGACCCCTTCAACATGCCATCCTCCTTCAGCAGAGGAGGGATCGGACGGATCTCGATCGCCGAATAGCCCTTCCGCACAGTGTAAAACTCTCCCTCGACTGGTGGCTTCAACCACATCGCACAGTAGACGGAAAGCCATTTCCTCCACACCACTGGACTATTCTCACGACGGACGCCAGCCTACGGGGTTGGGGAGGCGTACTAGAGCACACGACTGTCCAGGGCCTTTGGGACCAAGAAGAGAAGAAACTTCCCATCAATCTTCTGGAATTGAGGGCGATCCGATACTCCCTAGAGAACCTGACTCGCATGCTCCGAGGTCGAGCAGTACGGATACAATCCGACAATGTAACCGCAGTTGCGTATATAAACCATCAGGGCGGCACAAGAAGCCAAGCGGCCCTTCAGGAAGCAAGCAGCATCCTAGACTGGGCGGAACACAACGTTCCTGCTCTATCGGCGGTCCACATTCCAGGGGTCGACAATTGGATAGCGGACTATCTGAGCAGAGAAACGATAGATCACGGGGAGTGGAGCCTTCATCAGGACGTGTTCCAACTCTTAGTGGAGAGATGGGGACTTCCAGACATCGACCTGATGGCGTCCCGAAGCAATCGGAAGGTCCAACACTTCGTGGCAAGAAGCCTAGATCCTCTGGCTTACGCAGTAGACGCTCTAGTGATCCCTTGGCAATTCTCCATGGCGTACATATTCCCACCTCTGGCACTGCTGCCAAAGGTCATCAAGAAGATAAAAAGAGAAGGAACTCAAACAATTCTGGTGGCGCCGTTCTGGCCAAGAAGAGCGTGGTTCGCGGACCTGGTACAGATGGCGTCGAGCGAACCATTTCATCTGCCTCAGCGGGAAGATCTTCTCACTCAGGGTCCCATCGCTCACCCGAGTTCTCATCAGTGGGCTTTAACGGCGTGGCTTTTGAGGCCCTAGTTCTCAGACGAGCTGGAGCTCCTGCCGAGGCCCTACCCACTATGCTTCGAGCACGGAAGCCTGTTTCGGCAAAAGCGTACCACAGAGTGTGGAAGACATTCATCCTGTGGTCTGAAGACAGAGGATCGGATCCTCAGAAGGCTAAAGAATCTGACGTCCTCTCTTTCCTACAGGATGGGTTATCCAAGGGTCTGGCGGTTAGTTCGCTGAAGGTCCAAGTTTCAGCTCTGTCTGTCCTACTCCAAAGGCGACTTGCACTCAGGAGTCATATCAAAACTTTCCTTCAAGGCGCTATGAGGATGGTGCCTCCGTATCGTTGTCCTGTACCTCCCTGGGATCTTAACCTAGTTCTCTCTGTTCTTCAGGAGGATCCCTATGAACCCATTGATTCTTTACCTCTCTCTACACTGACTGAAAAGGTGGTTTTCCTCTTAGCCGTCACATCGGCTAGGAGGGTGTCTGAACTGGCGGCGCTTTCCTGTCAGCAACCATTCACCATCATACATAAGGACAAGGTGGTGCTCAGACCTACTCCGGACTTTCTACCTAAAGTCGTATCTGAATTCCACCTGAACCAAGATATCGTTGTTCCTTCCCTATGTCCGGATCCCAAGAATCCTGTTGAGCGTAGACTGCACACTCTGGACGTGGTTCGCGCTATCTCTTCATACTTGCAGGCCACCAAGACTGTTAGGAAGACGGATGCTCTCTTTATCATTCCGGCAGGACCTAAATGCGGTTCCAAGGCAGCCAAGACGACGATCGCTAAGTGGATCCGTAATACGATCACTCGGGCCTATGCCCTGAAGGGGAAGCCACCTCCGCTTAAGGTGAGAGCTCACTCCACTCGCTCTCTCAGCACGTCTTGGGCGGTCCGTCACCAAGCTTCGGTGGAACAAGTTTGCAGAGCGGCCACCTGGACGTCCCTTCATACATTCACGCGCTTCTACAGGCTACACACACTAGCTTCAGCCGAAGCCAGCTTCGGGAGGAAGGTGTTGCAGACTGTCATTAGTTAAACGCCTTTTGGGGTAAGCAGTGTCCCGCCCTCTGGGTTGCTTTGGGACATCCCCATGGTGCCTGTGTCCCCCAATTAGGCAAGAGAAAGAGAGATTTTTGTACTTACCGTTAAATCTTTTTCTCTTGTCCTATATTGGGGGACACAGGCCTTCCCTCCCTGTTCTGACACTGTTAACTGACTAATGTTATATACAGGTTATTATAGTTCGAAAATCGGGCTGTTTTTTGATGTTTTGATATTTTGATATAGTTTTTCAGTTTAAGGGGTTTTCAACTTCCTCTTCTGTTTTGGGTCATGATGCTCCTTCTTCGGTTCGAAACTGAGGTTGTTAGGAGGAGACAGGGGATGAAACCCAGAGCAGGAGGAGGAGGAGTCAACTTTTAACAATTTAGTGTCCAATCTCCTGCTGCAGGATCTTTATCCCCATGGTGCCTGTGTCCCCCAATATAGGACAAGAGAAAAAGATTTAACGGTAAGTACAAAAATCTCTCTTTCTGGCAGGCTGCCCTTTTTCCTTCTCAATGTAACTCAATGTGTCTTGTGTTAGGGAGCTGTTATCTGGTTACCTTCCCATTGTTCTTTTGTTTGGCTGCTGGGGGGAAAAGGGAGGGGTGATATCACTCTAACTTGCAGTACAGCAGTAAAGAGTGATTGAAGTTTATCAGAGCACAAGTCATATATGTCTAGCCCCATGTCAGATTTCAAAATTGAATATAAAAAAATCTGTTTGCTCTTTTGAGAAATGGATTTCAGTGCAGAATTCTGCTGGAGTAGCACTATTAAATGATTCATTTTGAAAATGTTTTTTCCCATGGCAGTATCCCTTTAATAGCAGATATTTATGGGAATTGTAACCAAGATTGGTTGGTTGCCCCAGTTCAGACCACGCGTTAAAATAGGATGTCCTTTTTTTCCCAGGTAAAAGAGTTATTTTGTGCGTAGGGTTTATTAAAAGCAGAATATTTACCTTGAGCTTGAACTCCAGCTGAGGTAAAACGGAAAGAAGCAAATGACTATCGATGTTGTAGAGCTCCAGAATCAGATCGAAGACATGTTCTGACAAATCGCTGATGGAGGTTTTACCAAGCATAAGAACTTGGTTGAAAAACTGCAGATACAAAAATGGAGAATAAGCATAAAATGAACTGGTTTACTGCTGCCTGAAACAATCTGGAAGGATGATTTTAGCATAGTTTATCCTATAATAAAACGGCACACATTTTGTCAAGCTCTCCAGCAGGTTATTTTATTTGTATCACGGTTGCGGTGGAGCTAAAATTAAACTTTCCACCCAAGTTACGCTCTTGGATGTGCCTATAAGAAAGAATAGGCTGCGTTTCGTCCTGCAGCAAGGAACAACGGGTGAAACTCCAGTATTTTAGAGACCTTACAACTTGATGAATGTGTCACTTCTTACACATGGAACACATCTAGCGGCTCTAGCTAGCTATGCCAGTTTTCCTGCAAAGTATTTCTATGAAATGCATTTACTATGAAATACAATCACCTAATAAAGAATGCCTCTGCAAATTCAACAATTTAATTAAAGGGGTTGTTCACCTTCCAAACACTTTTTTCAGTTTAATAGTTTTCAGATTGTTCACCAGAAATAAAGACTTTTTTTCCAATTACTTTCCATTTTTTACAGTTTTTCTAAAATCTATGTTTAATGTCCCTGTCTCTGGTGTTTCAGTCTGGCAACTCAGTAATTCAGGTGCAGACGCTAAAATGTTGCCACATTTAGTTGATACATTTCTCAGCAGCATCTGTAGAATATCAGCAACTATTTTATCAATTCTAACAGCTGCCTTTAATGAAACACAAGGATGCTGCTCAGCAGGGACAAAGATAACAAATGTTTCAAATAAATGTATCAATTTAGAACAGTTTACAGGGTTAGCGACCCTCCCGCCTCCCACAGCTGCTTTAGAAAGTGTCAAACACACTTTAGGGCAGAGACAAACGTGGAGATTCGGGGAGATTTAGTAGCCTGGCGACAAATCGCATCTTCTTCGGTGACTAGTCTTCCCAAACTGCCTTCCCGCTGGCTAGAATCTAAATCGCCGGTGTGATGGCACTCGGAACGCTTCGTTTTCTGAAGGCGCCTCACGAGGAAACTTCAGACAACTTTGGAAAACAAAGTGAGTGCCATCCCGCCGGCGATTTACATTCTAGCCAGTGGGAAGGCAGTTTGGGGAGATTAGTCTCCCGAAGAAGAGACTATTTGTTGCTGGGCGACTAATCTCCAAATCCCCGAATCTCCATGTGTGTCTCTGCCCTTACACTTCAATATTAAAAAACAGTCACACATAGAAATAATTGGAAAGTGTCTATTTCTGGTAAACAATCTGAAACCAACTGAACTGAAATAAGTGTTGGAAAGTGAACAATCCCTTTAAGCTGGCTATGAAGATGTTCAATGGGCCCATGATTTCAAATACAAGCCACATACTATGGCTATTGGTAAGCCGGAGCATGGCACAGATGAAGAACTGAGGTTTGTCTTCACTGAGCTGTCAGCTCAAACGAGTGGAACAACAGAAAAGCGGTCATACAACAAACTATGTTTTGCCCCTTGTGTGGAATATAAGTGATCAGCCCATGGAATTTACATTAATTTTTAAGTGGTTTCTGGCAGTTTAATACTGCTAGGCAGGCTTTCACCACAACAGATTTTTGAAGGGCTAGAATAGTGTGTCAGTAACTATCTGTGCAATTCTTTATTCACTTAACCATTGGGTTGCAGACACTCAGTTGAGCCAAAAGCCTGTCATTAGAAGTATAAAAATGTAATTACCTTAGCAACCGCTAAAACAGTAAAATTTACAGAAAACGTTTAGTTTATACTATTTTGGTTTAGAACCCCTTTAAAGGAAAACTATACCCCCCGAACAAGGTAGAACTCTATAAAAATATATTTAATGAAACAGCTCATGTAAAACCCTGCTTTATGTAAATAAACATTTTCAAATAATATACTTTTTTAGTAGTATGTGCCAATGGGTAATCCTAAATAGAAAATTGCTATTTTAAAAATAAGGGCCACCCCCTGGGATCGTAGGAGTCACGGTGCACACAAACAAACCATACATGTTAGGTCACATGAGCCAATTAACAGATAGAGTTCTGTCTTTTGCTTCCACACTTCCTGTTACAGTTAGAGCTGCAGTATTTATGGTCAGGTGATCTCTGAGGAAGCACACAGACCATCACAAAATGGTGGTTCAAGGCAAGAGATGTAAAAGGGCAATATTTACTTAAATATATATTCCAGTTTGATTTTTTAATATGCCATTTAATTTGATATAAACTATTTGTTGCTTAAATATTCATTTTGGAGGTATAGTTTTCCTTTAAGGAAAAAATAGCAATACCAGTAAAACAACTGAATGATACTTACGTTTGTAATGTATGGTTCAATAGCTTGAGCAGTTCTCTTAAGCAGAGCTTTTGCCAGGTCATATGCTTGTTTGTTTAAATTCTGAAACCCAGAAGACACATTATTTGGTATGTTATCATTCTAGAAACCAAAGTCCAATAGCGGACATAAAAGGTGATTAAGTACATGGAGTGTCAATAGTGCGAAATGTAATGCGTTTCAAATATTGGATCTTTTGACTTATGTATGAAAGTTGAGCAACTGGTGAGGAACAGTAAACAAGCTTTAGATATTCCCAGCAGAAATACAATACATATAGTAAACACCACAAATCATGTAAGAAAAAAGTAATGGTTGATAAACATTGACAAAAAACAGTGGCGTGACTCTTCCCATATCTCACAATGTGTAGCTACCTGAGGCTACTTATGTTTAAACTTAAAGGAGTAGCATATGGGATACAGCTGACTCCCTATGGCATATCACAAGAGCAAGAACCAGCAGGCAGTCAGTGAGAGATATTTTATAAAGGCGATAATAGATTTGGGAGTTAAAAATAAAAATTAATGATCTTGTGGAAGATGCGGCAGTTTATTTTAGGATGCCTTTTTTGTAGCCAATGAGGTAAAATACAAGTTTTAAAATTCTTTTAAATCCGATCACAAAACTAAGTTTTACAGCTATAACAATTACATTCTATGACTTGTATAGGGGTCTTATATTAGACACTTTTTCTGAGGATGATCACAGTGCAAGTAACAGAAGAATATGTACAAAGTAAAACAGTTTATTATTATTGCCAATACCCCTTTGAAATAGAGAAATATACCTTGTGTGCAGGAACCAAGTTCACTAGGACACTATCGAGCAGCTCCTGAGAAACAGTATCTCCTTCACAAACGATAGAGCTCATTAAATCCACCATATGCATATGGACTTTCTGATTATGTCCATTACTAAAATCAAGGATACATCAAGTTACATTTTCAATTAAAACATTTCTATATAGTCACTAAGCCCTTCTTAAAAGAGAATTCAACCCTTACTGAGAAAAAACTCTAGCCCCCTACCCTACGTAGACCACCCCTCCTCCCTCAGCCTAGCTGCAACTCCGGTGAAATGCCCCTAACTTTTTACTTACCCTTGCAGATTCAGGAATCGCAGTTCACGGCAGCCATCTTACGGGTCTTCATGTCTTCTTCTGGCGCTTCGGCAATTTCCATCCATTTCGGCTCATTACCAGTTGTCGCAAACTGGGAAATTGCGCCAACTGCGCATGCGCTGATTCACCGGTCTCAGTCTCAGATTACCGAAGACCCAGAAGATGGCTGCCGTGAACTGCGATCCCTGAATCTGCACCGAGGGGTAAGTAAAAAGTTAGGGGCATTTCGTCATGGGGGGGGCAGCTAGGCTGGGGGAATGAGTTTTTTCAGTAAGGGTTGAATTCTCCTTTAAAAAGCAAATTGACAGGCCAATCTATAATGCAATGCACAATGGCCTATTTGAAACCTGTACAGGTTTGATTCTTAATCCTCAAAGTTGTGCAGTGAATGTTGTAAATAAGCATTATACGGCATCTCTAATAGTTAGGGACCGTCTGAAGTTTCCTATCCGCAGCTGTGAGAGCAAGGAAAATGAAGGGGGAATTTCATGGCATACAGTCAATATACTTAATTAAAGTATATTGAAGATAGATTTCTTTTTCATTAAAGAAAGTAAAAATGGGATTTTATTTTTTGGCCTTTACATCCCCTTTAAAGATGGAGACCACTTTAGTAAAACATATTACAGATGACGTTGAATCCTATTCAGCCTTTATGGAGAAAAAGGATCTGTTTGTCTGACTGCCTAAATGCCAAGAAATTTTTAAGTCCCACTGCAGGTCAAGAGCTCAAATAAAATGTTTTCTTTAAAACATAAGATAAATAAATAGAAAGGCATGAAAAGATCATTGTTTTGTTTTTGAACAGGCTTTATATCTGCTCAACTGGCATTTTAAACACATAAAATACTCATTTGAATTTTAAAGGGCAAGAAAAGCATAATTCACTAGGGTGCCAAAATGTTACAAATCCCCTAATAAATTGAAGCACAATGTCGTGCCATTTAACCTGTCTCTTGCACAACAACAGTAGTGTAAAATCAGTAATTGCTACTCTATTGTGGAGGCCCAAAGCATGGAAAATTATGGCTAGCGCAAACTTATTTATACTTACTTGATCACAGAAAATAATGTTCTATATAGCTGTGTAAAAATCTCATTGCTATCTTCTAGCTCAAAGCATATATTATAGGATTTCACCCATGCGATATTCTGTTAAGAAAAAGAGAGCAATGTAACCATTCAGACAGAACATTACAGTCAATGTAAACATACCCAAACAGAATATTCATAGCTTACCTCTAGTAAATAGAAATATCTATTAAACTGGGGACTCTTTGTATCTTCAAGTCCCTTCAGTTGTCTTGATATGAACATAAATATATCCTAAAGGCAAAAATATAAACATATTATAAGCATCTACCAAAAGCAAACAAGCAACAAAAGCCAACAGGCATAACTGATCACGTGACGTTACTTAGAAAATAAAGTGATAGGCAGATCTTTACTCGCTGTGCATTTGATAAATTTAAATACTAGCAAGGGAGTTACACAACTGCTTCCCAAGTAACATATTCAGGTTTCATTCGCAGTAACCAAATGGTAAGTTGTTCCATGTGAGATTTTGGGTATAGAATATATGAATTTTCTGTGGATATGTATTTGCAAATCAGTACTGTGCTAGGATTTTCTGTAGTTACTTTGAATGTATTCCATGGCATGATACAGTTAAATGAATTATAGAAAGCACTTTTCTAACTCTGATGTTTCAAATAAATGTAGTATTCATCGTCAACAAAAGAGCCTACAAGGTCCAGCACACTTTTTTCAAGAGAGTAGGGACACTCAAGTGCAGAGCTATTCTTGAAGACTATATAGAAATGGTTAGCTTATGCCATCTATCGTTGTTTAAATATTATTCTGGTTTCTAGGATCACTAGGAAGTGGCTTCAATAACAGTTGAATATGAAAAAGATGAACACAAATGAAACTTTGGAATTTGATTTCTGTTTCTGGAGAATGCTATTCTAGATACTTTTGAAACTCTGACGGAATCGTTGATTCAACAATATTTTGTTATATCTGTAACCTTATTAACACGCTAAAGGTGCCTTGACCAAATGTTTAACCTTAAGGTTAAGGTGGGGCCTTCTTGAAAAAAATAAAAAGTTCATAAACCACTGCAATGACACCTTATGGTTGGCCCCTTTCGGGCCCATAGCGGGGGTCCCCAAATTTTTTACCCATGAGCCACATTCAAATATAAAAAGAGTTGGGGAGCAACACAAGCATGAAAAAGTCCCTTTGGGTGCCAAATAATGGCTGTGATTGGCTATTTGGTAGCCCCCATTTGGACTGGCAGCCTACAGGAGACTCAGCTTGGCACTATACTTGGTTTTTATGCAATTAAAACTTGCTTCCAAGCCTGGAATTCAAAAAGAAGCACCTATTTGAGGCCACTGAGAGCAACATCCAAGGGGCTGGAGAGCAATATGTTGCTCACAAGCTACTGGTTGGGGATCACTGCCTTAGAGGTAGGAATAGGACAAAGTAGGGGTCGATCTATGATGGAAACTGGGGCAGAAATGGGGCACTGGCATCCAAAGGGGAGGCAGAATTTGGGGGAAAAGGGGTTGAAAGAGGTAATAGGCAAGATGGAGAGTGGGGAAGTATGGAGCGAAATTGGGACGGATCAGGAGTGGGTCAGAGGCAGAGAAAATAGGGTTTACAAAATTACAAAAATTACTGGCAAGGTATGGGATCCTGAACATTCTGGATAACAGGTCAAATACCTGTTTTCGGTAAATTTGAAATACAAGTCCTGGCTGGTATTATACTGGCCAGGCAGGTGAAATCCCAGCCGGGTGGCAACCATAGCTTTAATATAGCCTAATTGATACAGACTACATTGGTAACATTGGTCGGAATTCACTAGTTTATGGATTTAATGCAAACTTCTGTACAAGGTTATACTTCCATGCATAATTAAAAGTAAAACAGGGTCTATATAATTATTCCATATATCCACAATACAGTGATAAAAAGTACTGCAAAGTTTATTTTAGCAGTAAGTAGAAACATCTTACTTTACAGTGTGTCTCTACCGAAGTTTCCTGCTGTGCTGAATAATTAACATTGAGCATTATCTGCCTTACCTTCAATTTATCAGGCGATGTATATGGTGCTTCTGGGGCATAGATTCTAAAAATATCAGCAAGGCAGCATGCTACGAGCAATCGTACGTCTTTGTCAGGATGTTTGAGGAAAAAGTCAGAGGCTAAGTGTAAAGCAAGGTTCAAATAATGCTCCTTTTCCTCTTCAGAGTCTTGATCCATATCCATGAAAGTTTTCACAACCATCTAGGGAAATAAAATAGGGTCAGTCTCAAGATATGCCTAAATGTTAAAAAAGATGCAAACCCAAAACTTAAAAAAACCCTACCACCCTACACTACATGGACCCCCCTCCCTAACTCTTTACTTACCCCTCAGGCATCGAGTTCACGGGAGCCTCTTCAGCCGATTCGGTAATCTTCGGAATGAGACTTACACTTCGGCAATTTTCGTGAGTTTCGGCGCATGTGCAGTTTTTTCAAAACAGCAAATTGCTCCAACTGCTCATGCGCCGCTCCGCCGGTCTCATTCCCGAAGAGAAGAAGATGGCGCCCGTGAACTCCGCTGGACAGAATCTGCACGGAGGGGTAAGTAAAGACTTAGGGGCATTTGCCGGGGTAAAACTTAGGCTGGGGGGGGGAGGAGGGTCTATGTAGGATAGAGGTTTTTTAACTTTTGGGTTTGCTTCTCCTTTAAAGGAGAAATCAACCCCTTCTCTCCCCAGGCTAACTACCCCCCCCCCCCAGGGAGATGCCCTATACTCCATACTTAGCCCTCGCTGCAGATTCTTCCAGCGAAGTTCCACACGTCCATCTTCTGGGTCCTCGGTAAGCTGAGTGAGAGATCGGAAGTTTCTGTGTAATTCCACGCATGCGCAGTTGCGCAAACCGCTCCAACAAAATACCGATCTCTCAGAAAGCGTACAGAGGACGCAAAAGATGGACGCGTGGAATTTAGCTGGAAGGGGTAAGTATGGAGTATGTGGCATCTCCCTGGGGGGGGTAATTAGCCTGGGGGGGTCTACCTGGGGTGCGGGGTACGGGTTTTTTTCAGAACAGGTTGAATTCTCCTTTAAGAACACAGATATCATGTGAAATAGTCTCTAAATAAGCAGCATCCAGAAACTATTGTAAGAAAATGGGTTATCATCACCCAATTCTCTTCTGCAATTCTTCTACAGAGTTTGCAACCATTAAGGGGCCATTTCCAATAACAGCAAAAAAAAAAAAAAAAAACAGCTCACCTTCAACCGTCTAACCATTTCTTCTTTTGAAATCTTGTCTGAGATTTCCTTGACACCTGGGGGATATGTGATTTTTCCATCATTGCCCTTGGCCTTGGAGTGAGCCATGGTCATTCAAATAATTTTTGCACCTGCAAAGACATAATTATATCATCTAAAGAGGAAGCTAATGATCTACTTTATCATAATTGAAATGAGCAGCAATACAGGGATGATGAAAAGGCTGGATTAGCAGGCAATTATTATTAAAGATTCATTAGAAAATTTAAACGGTCTCAGATTGTGCATTCAAGAATATTATTAACCCTACGACCCACCCACTCAAAATCTAAAAAATAACAGATTTGAACGAAGAGACCTTAAAAAAGAATGAATTAATAACCAGGAAGAGCCTGAATATGCTGAATCCAAAAGCTGCCATGTCATTTCCTATAGCATCCTATGTACATGAACAATTATTCAACTAATTTGCTCTCATTAATAAGACAATCAACATTTTAATCAAGGTTAACAAAGTTTGCATAAAAAATTCAAACTGAGTAGTGTAATGCAAATTCCAAACAAAAAAAAAAGTTTAGGTGGAAAGAAAACAAACATACCGGTATTTAAAATAAATAGTATTTGGGTAGAGGAAAAAAAAAAAATATATGCTCCCAAGGGGATATGCTAAATGTTGAACAGCACAGTGGGGCTTGACACTACTCCCATTTAATACATTATGTGACACATCAGTGGTTTTGTTCACCTGCACCAAAAAAAGACAAGGATTCTGAGGGACATACCTTATTTACAAATATAATTAATATATTTCAATATATTTTACTGGCACATAATGTATATTAACCGGTTAGTCCTGCAGCAAAATATGGCACCTCTGTAGTTTCAAACAATATAGTGCTGGGCTTACAGTTAAAGGAACAGTAACGCCAAAAAATAAAAGTGTTGTAAAGGAACGGTAATATAATGTACAGTTGCTCTGCACTGGTAAAATTTGTGTATTTGCTTCAAAAACACAACTATAGTTTATATAAACAATCTGCTGTGTAGCCACGGGGGCAGCCATTCAAGCTGCTGTGTAGCCACGGGGGCAGCCATTCAAGCACATGATACAAAGTAGCTAACAGCTCTGCAGAATCCCATTGTATACTACAGAGCTTATCTACTATCAGCTGATTATCCTGTACCTTTTCTCCTTTTTTAGAATTGAATGGCTCCCCCCCCCCATGGCTACACAGCAGCTTGTTTATATAAACTATAGTAATCTTTTCAGACTCGCCACTCATTTGATTTTCAAAACTCGGTAACACTGGGCCAGAAGGAGCTCATAAACTACAACCTTACAAAATTTTTATTGGTCATTTAAAACAAGGTAGAGGAGCAAAGCACATATTTCTCTTCTCCTATGAACTCAAAATTATGTAATTCCTCATTGCGAGATTGTGAAATTGTTCAAATGCCTTTAAACCCAAGTCCAACAAAGACATCTATTTTTGGCTTTAGCATTACCTGGGAAAGATGGCTGCAAGCTCCCTAAACCAATTCCCTGGTTGCAAGAATAGCTTATGGGTTAAAGCTTTTGTAGCCGATGGCTGGAGAACCACTTTCACCTCTGCCTCCCAGGAGAACAGCAAAATAATCAGGTTAACGTGCTCTATACAGGCATAATGCTTATTTGGTGCTAACCAAATGGCTACACACAGACTCGTATTCAACTGATCTTCCCCAGGGATGAAACAATTGGATGTTGTGTGATGTTACCATTCATCTCGATGACTAAATCCCATAGATAACTTGGGATGCCATGGATTGCCTTCCACATCTGCAGTTCTAGTCACCCACTGAGAAGGGCTGAGGACAGACAGGATTTAAGTATGGTGGGAATTGACTAAACTGTCCTACCCAAAAGAATAGCAAAGTATTGGCAATAGTGCTGGGTGAATCTGACCCATTTTGCCAAAGAATTGCGAAACTGTGAAAATTCACAATATGCATGGAAGTCTATGTGCGACAAAAATTTTTTTTAAGGCTCGCCAAATTGTGCGACAAATTTTTGCCATGGAACAAAAGTGTTTTTTTACCCATTATAGTCTGAGTCATTTTCTCAGGGAAACTCGACAAAAAATTTCACTCATCACTAATTGCCTATCTAAGCACTTGCGTCCATTACAAAAGTGACTCATATTCTACAGCAGGGGTGTCCAAACTTTTGGCTCACCGGGCCACATTGGAAAAAGAAAAATTGTCTGGGGCCACACATGAAATACACAAACACGTTTGATTTGTAAAAGTAAAGAAAATACACAGAAAAGAACAACAATGCCAGTTGGATAACCAGATGGAGCTATACACTGGAATATGGGACACCTGGATAATAAATAGACGTATTATTATATTATTATTATTAACTGGGCAATGGGCAGGGTCCCCCCCTCCTCCTATTTCCTCGGGAACCAAGTGTTTCAAGCTGGGCCACATTCATAAGCATCCTGGGCCGCATGTGGCCCTCGGGCCGCAGTTTGGACACCCCTGTTCTACAGTGAAACCACACAGCTGAAAACCATAGTTGCAAATGAAGTGCTACAGAGTCAAATACAATATTGTATTTGCACCCCCCCCGTCTGCACTTCCAGTTAACCAGTTCAAGTGCTAGACACATTTATTTTGTTAAAACTTAACTTTTAATAGTAGTTTTAATAAAATAACACTGCCAAGTACAAAAAGACTCACTACTATATTGACTCATAAGTAGGGAAGCACCTATTTTGGATTCGGCCGAACCCCCAAATCCTTTGCGAAAGATTCAGCAGTTTACCGAACCGAATTTGCATATTAGGGATGTGAAAACATTTTTTACTTCACACTATTTCCCTCCCTGCAAATTAGGATTCGGTTCGGCTGGGCAGAAGTATTCGGCTGAAACCTGCTGAAAAAGGGCGAATCCAGAACCGAATCCTGGATTTGGTGCATCCCTACTCATTAGTGCTGGACCATGTCCATAAAACCACAATTATTAAAACCAACAACAGGTGAAACGGCGGTGTAGTGAAATAATTATAACCACATTTGATTACTGTTATTACTTCAAAGAATAATTAATTAGGTAATTGATCAAATTGATCAAATATGAAATCCTATTTCTGTGTCCCCAAATAGGGCTACCACCCTTTTCAGTCAGGGAATATGAGAAAGCTTTCCTCTTGCCATTCGTTTTAACCTAAATAGGTCAACAAATAGTCAGGATTAAGCCTAAGAAAGTTCAAATCACAGCCACACAAATGCCGAAGTAAGTGATCAAAAGCACCCTTCCCCTCCCTTCCATCTGTCCCCAGTGTTTTCTGCCTATCTACGTAGGGAGCGAGTGGGAGCTACAGTATATATCAAGATTTAGTCGGGAATCCACATCTGATTTCTGTATATCCTCCATTAAGCCAAAGGGACTTGCCCCAGTTCCATAGGCAATCAACAAACAATAAATGATATCCAACGATATATG
Source organism: Xenopus petersii (assembly GCA_038501925.1). NCBI lineage: Eukaryota > Metazoa > Chordata > Amphibia > Anura > Pipidae > Xenopus > Xenopus petersii. The sequence continues at coordinate 31,282,064 of CM076674.1, read as the reverse complement.
TCCCAAGGCTTTTCATTAGTTATAACAAAGTATTTATTTAGGTTACATTAAAATTACAATACATACTGACCCCACATGGCTCACCTTACGCGTTTCGTACCCTCCGGCACTTAGTCATAGGTGTCTTAAGTGCCAGAGGGTACGAAATGCATAAGGTGGGCCATGTGGGGTCAGTATGTACCGAACAGGATTCGGTTCGGGATTCGGCCTTTTTCAGCAGGATTCGGATTCGGCCGAATCCTTCTGCCCGGCCGAACCGAATCCGAATTTGCATATGCAATTAGGGGCAGGGAGGGAAATTGCGTGACTTTTTGTCAGAAAACAAGGAAGTAAAAAATGTTTTCCCCTTCCCACCCCTAATTTGCATATGCAAATTAGGGTTCGGATTCGGTTCGGTATTCGGCCGAATCCTTTGTGAAGGATTCGGGGGTTCGGCCGAATCCAAAAAAGTGGATTCGGTGCATCCCTAGTTTTAACTAATGAAAAGCCTTGGAACATATATCTTTGGATATAATTTATTGTTAGCGAGTGGGAGCTAATCACCCACCGTCCACCTATGCCGCACAGTTGTTTTGAATGTGCATAATGTAGCAGATTCTCCTTGCAATAGGACTGCAACTTTAAATCAATAAACCTTTGTAAATACAGTTTTGGCCTTTATTAGGCAGTGATTGAAAATTTTAGGTATGAAACACGCAAGGCTTTTATGGTATGTAAACCATAAAAGCATTTTTTTTTACATTCATTTAAAGACATTTTCCAGTGTTCCTCCTGCTCTCTTGAAATTTCCGTATAGGCACTTTAATTCTAGCCAAGCCATTAACATCTTTACAACCCAATTTCCCAGCTCATATATTCACAGAATTAGCACCAAATACTCTAAGCAGAGAATGTCTACAAATCATATATACATTTTCCTGTAGATATTGCCAAGGCAACAGACAGCCTGCTAGCCATTTTCTACCATCAGCTTTATGATATACAATAATGCATGACTCTCTTAAAACGCACTTATTTAGAGAAGCCTACCCTCACTCTGCTTAACAAATGCAATGCCACATACAGTACCACATCTCTCACTTAAAGTAAAAATGGCATTTTACTTTTTTGCCTTTACATCCCCTTTAAGGTTAGTTTTAAAAATGCTAACTTTTTTATTGGAAAGTGATTGTCGTTTTAATTACTTATGTCTTAGACATGTTGCGAGACAGGCGAAAGTTTTCATACAGACTTCCCTTGAAGCCATTAACTTGTAACCCTGAAAAATAAATACGATAGAAACCAATCAGGGACTTGAGGGGGCCCACATGGGACATAACTGTTCAGTGAGTTTGCAATTGAGCCTCAGCATTCAGCTCAGATTCAAAAGCAACAGATATGACCCATGTGGCCCCCCTTCAAGTCTTTGATTGGTTACTGCCTGGTAACCAAGCTTGGCAACCTGCTGAAAAGCAGGAAGTAGTGTTCTGGCTATTATGTTAGACATCAAGTCACTCCAGCCTTTATACATTACATTTTTGCTAACTATATAAGAAACAAGTTTTATTTTGCACAGCCTATTTACCCAGTTTATATCTTTATACTGAACAATCCCTTCAAGCATATGCACAAACTAGATTGTACTGCAAGGACTGGGGGGGCGATGGGGGTCGGCAGCAAGTTTGGATGTGCCGGCGTTTTTGCGCACTGGGCTTGGCGGTTGGGGACCCCTACCCTAGATACACACAAATAAACAAACAATGAATGTATATTTCAGCAATTGAAACAAGTGGGGAGCAACCTTGCAACATTTTGTACTTTTACTTTCAGGGGCATTTTTATATGGTCACAGAAGCCCTCAGGGACTTCTAATGTTCTATTCAGAGTAGATATAATCCCTTATAATACATGAGTGATACTCAAGAGTTCCATGTATAACTTGGCCTGCAGCCTTGTGCCTTTATGTGGTCACAGAATCCCTCAGTGACTTTGAATACCCTTATCATTTACAGTAGTGGTATATATAATGCCTTATAATATAGGAGTGATTCTCAGAGCTCCCTGTATAACTCAGCCTGCAGTCTTGTGCCTTTAGGACAGGGGTCCTTAACCTTTTTTTACCCATGAGCCACATTCAAATGTAAAAAGAGTTGGGGAGCAACACAAGCATGAAAAGTCCCTTAGGGTGCCAAATAAGGACTGTGATGGTATGGCTGTATGGTAGCCCCTATGTGGATTGTCAGCCTACATGAGTCTCTACTTGGCACTATACTTAGTTTTTATGCAATTAAAACTTACCTCCAAGCCTGGAATTCAAAAATAAGCCGCTGATTTGAGGACACTGAGAGCAACATTCTAGGGGTTGGAGAGAAAACATGTTTCTCACGAGCTACTGGTTGGGGATCACTGCTTTAGGGTAACCAATTACACACATACAGTAGAACCCCGATTTTCCATTCCCAGATTTTTTGATTTCTTGGAACGTACACAGTCTTCTCGCAGTCCCATACAGGCAAGCTGCATTTTTTTCCTTTCCTAGATTTAACATTTTCCCAAAATGTACACTGTTCTGACACAGTCCCCTGGGAAACTTAAAATCAGGGTTCTAATGTAGGTAGATTTATTTTTAGAACTTTATGTTTCTAAATATATCAGGGCATCATTTCACCACTTCATTATCCAGAAATCCACTGTCCAGAAAGCTCAGAATTACAGGAAGGTCATATAATACTACTACTTTTAAAAATGATTTTGCTCTGTAATAACACAGTACATTATACTTGATGTTAACTAAATTGCATAAATCCATATTGGCAGCGAAACAATCCTATCAGGTTTATTTAATGTTTTATGATTTTTATTAAACAAGGTATGGTGATCCATATTACAAAAAAAAATCGCTTATCTTGAAGTCCCAGGTCCCACACATTCTGAATAATAGATCCTAAATCTGTAATACTAAACATGTATTGTTTTATGAAGGTCTGTATTTAAGAGTATAAAAAGAGGATTTTCAGTGTTTAGCATAATAAATAAGCAGAGTATTGCTACAAGGACAAAATAAATAGAAATCTGACCTCACAATTTATCCCACTGAATTCAAAACATCACAATATCTTTATTTAACCCTTTAAGTGCCAGCAGAATTTCACATTTTGGTTACGCGAAATGCCAGCCGTTTTTGAAACATTTTGTGCTCTCTCACTTTAGGGGCATTTTCTGAGGGGAAACCTATAGTTTACCTGGGAAAACTATACATTGTTTTTTTCGGTAGAAACTGAGCTTTCTAAATCTGCCTGAGTTTTCATGTATTTCCACCTGTGCAAAAAAATGTATAGTGCTAAATACCAAAAAAAAATTAAAAATGACCATTTTTCATCGTATATCAATTTATACCAGAAAAATATTTCATTTTACGGATGAAAATCCAACTGATTTGGAAAGCCTTATGTCTCTCGAACGTGCCAATACCAATACTTCTGTACAGCAAAAACTCCCGGCAGTATATTACCGAATTTTGAAAGCACTAAGGCAGAAAACGGTATGCTTTAGATGCCAAGGCAAAAAATCCTGAAACCGTAGGTTTACCCCAAAAAACCATACATTTTTGAAAGTACACATTCTGCTGATTACAAAATGGGTAACTGTTTCTCTACTCCCAACTACCAAACATAAAAGCTTGTCTGAACATAGCGGTTTTATTTTGCTGCTCCGCATATCCCAAACTATATTAGGTACCAAGAAAAAGCACCTGAAATATGATTGCCAGGGGTCCACTGAACAGTTTGATACCCATTATGCATAGGTTCACCAAAGTATCTGGCATTTAGAGACACCAATATGAAGTTAGCACATCCAAATTGTTCAGGACTTTACTTCAGCTACTGAGAAATCAACACATTGACTGCATTTTTTGTGGGGTAAAAACACAGAAATATAGGTTTACCCCCAAACCCCATATATTTTTGGAAAGTACACATTCTGCAGAATCTAAAATGGGTACCCATGCCTTTCTGCTCTAAACTACTGAGTCGCGAGGCTTTCCCACAATTGTCAGTTTTGGTGAAATATCTGAAAATTGCCTGAAAGCTTCAACTTCTCAGCACCATATCACCCATGTATCGTTACGCACCAAGAAAAAGCACCCTAAATATGATTGCCAGGGTTCCTCCGAACAGTTTGGTGGCCATTATTCATAGGTTTACCAAAGTATCTGGCATTTAGAGGCCCCAAAATGAAGTTAGTTCATACAAATAGTCCTGTGGGTAACTTCAGCTAATGAAAGATCAACACATTGACTGCATTTTTTGTGGGGTAATAACACAGAAATATATGTTTACCCCCCAAACCCATACATTTTTGGAAAGTACACATTCTGCAGAATCTAAAATGGGTACCCATGCCTTTCTGCTCCAAACTACTGAGTCGCAAGGCTTCGCCAAATTTGGCGGTTTTGGTGAAATATCTGAAAAATTGCCTCAAAGCCTCAACTTTCCAGCATCGTATTGTCCATGTATCATTACCAGCATAAAGCATCCTAAATATAAACATAGGGGTCTACTAAACAGTTTGATGCCCAATGTGCATAGATATACCAAACTATGTGGCGCACAGAGACCCCCAAATGACAATATGTATAGACATTTTCACGGCTGACGCGCTGGCTGCTGCAATATAATCACCCGGTGTGTGTATTATGCAACATTAGACCACCTAACAGTACAGAGACCCAAGAAACCCATATATTTTCAGAAAGTACACATTCTGACGAATCCAATATGGGTAAATAAGTGTTTCTACTGCAAACTGCCAAACTGCAAAGCAATGCTGAACATAACAGTTTTTATCAAATTTCTGAAAATCGTCACAAAGCTTGAATTTTACCCCATTATGTGCCCCACATTTTGTAACTTATCAGCATAAAACATCCTAAATATGAACACCAGGGGTCTACTGAACACTTTGATGCCCAATATGCATAGATATACCAAACTATGTGGCGCACAGAGACCCCCAAATGACAATAGTGTATATACATTTTCACGGCTGACGCGCTGGCTGCTGCAATATGAGCACCTGGAGTGTGTATTATGCGACATTAGACCCCCCTAACAGTACAGAGACCCCAGAAAACCATATATTTTCAGAAAGTACACATTCTGACGAATCCAATACGGGTAAATAAGTGTTTCTACTGCAAACTGCAAAGCAATGCTGAACATAACGGTTTTTATCAAATTTCTGAAAATCGTCAGAAAGATTGAATTTTACCCCATTATATGCTCCACATTTCGAAACGTATCAGCATAAAACATCCTAAATATGAACGCCAGGTGTCTACTGAACACTTTGATGCCCAATATGCATAGATATACCAAACTATGTGGCGCACAGAGACCCCCAAATGGATATATAGTAGATAAAATTTACAAGGCAAAACAAAATAAGGCAGTAAAGAGTGAAATGCAAAAAAATCCAATAAAACCACAAAAATCAATGTTTTTTTTCCAGACTAGTGTTATCGGCCGTCAGAATCACAGTTTGAATATTTTAGCTGGGCCAAACAGGTTATACGGCTAGAAACAAGTGAACACAACATATGCAGAGCTGAAAATGCAATAAAATGGCTAAAAAATCAATAAAATGGCTAAAAATGCACCAAAATACCCAAAATTGCAATATAATCACCAAAATAACATACAAAAGGTATTGCACAGTACGGTTAGCGAATACGCTATTCGTAATAGCAATAAAAAAAAATTTTCAGCCAAAAAAGAGACGATGCGATAAGAAAAAAAAAAGCCACAATGCCATGTATGTGCGTGTGCGTGTGTACAATTGGTAAATTACATGTCATGTAGCGTGTGTGAGTGCAGTGAGTGTAAGTGACCCCCCAATCCCCAAAAATGTATGTGTACTGTAAGTGTGAATCTAAGTGTGTATTACTGTAATAAGTGTGTGTTGGTGTGTTTGTGTGTGTAATTGTTGCACTAACCTGAAAAAGTCGCTGGAGACTGTTGCAGGCGATCTGGAAGGGCCCCAGGAAGAGATCTGCGTTGTCATCCGTGTCCCTGTGCTGTGGGGGCGGAGCTGATCGGCGCAGTGTAGGCTGCAGCAGCAGGACACGTAAGTAACACATGCCTGCTACTGCTTTGGGGCCCCTGGGCGTTCGCACCCCAGGGGCCACTCGATCCCCTGCTCTGCTCGTTGCCTAGGGGCAGGGGATCGAAGAGGAACGGAGCGAGCGGCTCTAACAGTCGCTCCTCCACTCCAGAACCCGGAAGTGCTGCAGAACATGGAATCTACGTTCTGTGGCATTTCAAGTTACTTTTCCACAGAACGTAGATTCTACGTTCTGTGGCACTTAAAGGGTTAAATAATAATAATTTTATTCACCAGTCAATTTCCAAATCTTATCAAAACAGAGAATCACAAATATAGCACTATATTCCCCACTTGCCCTTGGGTACAAAGACAAAGAATTCCAGAATAAAAGAAAAGGCCAGTAAACCATTGCCTGATATTTACAGGGTAACAAAAGTGTGTGTCCAAGAATCTCCAAAGTACAAATAGATCACTAGGAAACAAACAAACTGCTAATTTGTTCTACAATAAGTGGAAATCAAAAACTGCATTTTAACAGTCTTTTGCTTCACTTGTCCTAGGATGTGAGGGTAAATCATTATACAGGTGCAGCATCCGTTATCTGGAAAACAGTTAACCAGAAAGCTCTGAATTATGGGAAGGCCGTCTCTCATAGACTCAATTTAATTCAATAATTCAAATGTTTTGAAATGATTTCCGTTTTCTCTGCAATAACAAAACAGTACCTTGAACTTGATCAACTAGGATATCCTTATTGGAAGCAAAACTATCGTGTTTAATTGATGCTTAAATGATTACTAAACATAAGGTATGGATAAGGTATTAGGTTTAATTAATGTTTAAAGAGATACTGTCATGGGAAAAATGTTTTGTTTTTTTCCCAAAACACATCAGTTAATAGTGCTGCTCCAGCAGAATTCTGCACTGAGATCCAATTCTCAAAAGAGCAAACAGATTTCTTTATATTTAATTTTGAAATCTGACATGGGGCTAGACATTTTGTCAGTTTCCCAGCTGCCCCCGCCAGGCGACTAATCTCCTCATATCTCCACATGTGTCTCTGCCCTAAGTCTGCAGCTAGTCATTCGGCATTCCTTCTCCCTGACTTGTTCACTCTCCCCCTCCTTTCTATTTTGGGAGATTAGTCGCCTAGCGACAAAGCGATTCTTTGGGCGACTAATCTCCCCGAACTGACTTCCCCTCGACTAGAATGTAAATTGTGGAAGTCGCCCCAACTGTCCACGTGAGGCAACTTTGGAAAATGAAGCGCTCCGAGTGCCATTCCGCTGACAATTTAAATTCTAGCCGGCGGGAAGGTAGTCCGGGGAGATTAGTCACCCAAAGAAGCTATTTGTCGCTCCCGAAATAGCAGCGTGTGCCCTTACCCTTAGTCTTCCCTACAACGGTTACTATGGAAACTCTATCATGCTCCACTGGTAAAACATTCCTTATCTTGACTTCAGCAAGGGAACAGGAGTGGACAGGTTAACCCATACGCTGCTTAATCCAAGCAGTACTTCTTATGTAAGTAATGGAAAGACTTAGTAGACAGAAATTAATGTTGTTCTGAATCACTGATGATCTAATGCACCTATGAATAAAGTTTTATTGAAAAAAAAGTGAACAGAGAAGCCAAGAGTGAAGTTATCTGTGATAACATCGAATGGAGAAAAATGGCCACTGGGAGAAACTTAGTCTGCACTTTGAGTTTATGTGGCTGTGATGGAAATAGGAAGTAGTTTGAGCTTCAAAAATGATGCGGTAGTGGAACAGTGCTCTCCCCATTTAACGTCTAAGTAAAATTTGCATTCACACGTCCTTTAAGTGATTTCCCTTCCTGCCCCTAATTTGCGTAAACAGGCATGAGGATTCAGCCGAATCCTGGCCAAATCCCGAACCAAATTCTGGATTCAGTGCATCCCTACTACATACACACTGGTACTTTGAACTATCCTTTTAAGCACAGAAACTCACCTGGGTGTATGTATCCTTGGGCTTAAAGGATCATCAAAAAAATGTTTACAAAAATTTGTTAGAATACAACGAAAAAAAAAACAACACCAAGACAAATTACAATTTAAAATTGCAAAGCATTTATTAAGAAAAAAAAAAAAAAAACTTACCGAAACTCCACTTCCTCTACTCAGAAAAGGCGACATGGCGACCATCCATAGTGCGGCACTGGATTTCTCCTCCCTGGCTAGCTCCCATAGTCTACTGACAGCAGGAAAATCTCGGACGGTGCTGGAAAGCCGCCCGGCTGGATGAAGAGCTGAAGTGCCTGCTGTGCAGCTCCTTCTACAGGGGGCCCATTATCCTCCCCTGCTCCCACAGCCTAACCCTATCCTGTGTGCCTGGAACATCCTTGTGCAGACCCCGGACTCCCCACAGAGCCAGCGCGCCTTGGGGGAGATCTTGCTGGGACTCGGCCTCCTAGACACACCCGGTAGGTGATGCTTAGCGAGAGTGCGGGTTGGGTGGCAGCTCAGGCGGCAGGGCATCGCACAGGACCGTCGCCTCCTTGGGACTCCACACATAGCTGACACCTCAGGGCGGCCGACTAGCAAATAGCTGCTATGGGCCACAAATATCCAGGTTCAGGACCCATGCTCTAAGCCAAATAAAGATGCTGCTGTAATAGACAATGGCATTGTTGCCCTTGTCCCGGTTGGTGGCTTGTACCTGCAGGATCTGGCTATTGGGGCTGATGTTCTCCCACACCTGCACTACGTAGAGCTTCTCACTGAACTGCGGGTAGTTATCGTTCTAGTCCTCCACTTAGATATACACGGTAGACGTGGCACTTTTGGGACCAGTGTCCTTGCCTTGGTCATTGGCCTCCACAATGAGCTGATAGCCCGTTACCGCCTCCCTCTCCACAGGCGCTCGGGTGCGGACAATTACAGAGCGGGGATCTATCTCGAACACAGATGCCCCCTTGGAGCCGGTACAGCTTGTTGGCGTTGGACAGGGCGTCCCAATCAGTAGCCCGGATAGTCATCACCTCGTAGCCCACCTCGATGTTCTCTCCCGGTACTCGGACTCAAACAACTGCAAGTGGTCATTAGTGTCACTGGCTGTCACGGTCAGGTAGGTGGTGGCTCATCTCTGGGGGGAACCGAAGTTGGTTGCCGTTACTTTGAGCACATAGGTGTCCTTGGTCTCCCGGTCCAGTGGCTGGCTGGTGCTCACCGTGCCCGTCTCTAAATCAATCTCAAACATTGGAGCGGCTATCGAACAGTGCCTCCATGAAGTACTCCAGCCGGCCCGCCTCCCCCGTATCCGGATCCACCGCAAGCAGAGAAGTCATCTGGGTCCCCGCACTGATGCCTGATAGTTATGAAGTTGGAACTGGGGGCTGTGATTAGTGTTCCTCTTTATTCTCCTGTGTCTGCTCCGAAGTTTCCTCCTCACCCACCAGGGAGGAGAAATCTAGCGCTGCACTATGGATGGTCGCCATTTCTGAGGAGGAGCAGAAGTGGAGTTTCGGTAAGTTATTTCTTAATAAAGGTTTTGCAATTTTACATTTTAAATTTGTCTTGGTGTTTTTTATTCGTTGTATTCAAACTAATTTTTGTAAAATAATTTTTTGATATTACTGTTCATTTAATAGGGATACCCTTTATTTCCAGCCTGATGCCCCTTGGGTTGTGGGTTTTTCTTGTACAGGTATGGGATCCGTTATCCAGAAAACTCCAAATTTACGGAAAGGCCTTCTTAAATAGACTGCACTTAATCCAAATTTTTATAAATGATTTCCTTTTTATCAGTAATAATAAAACAGTAACTTGTCCTGGTCCAATCCAAGCAAAGACTAGCCTATTGGCTTTATTTAATGTTTACATTATTTTCTAGTAGACAAGGTATGGAGATTCAAATTACAAAAAGATCCGATATCCGAAAAAATCCAGGATAACAGGTCCCATGCTCGCATTTATTTTTGGGTGGGGGAGGCTAGGCTGCTGGAAGGACAGTATGTGCAATTGTCTCTCACAAGTTTTAAAAGGTGTAGTTCACATTTTTCACAGTAAATTTACGTATATTTTAAGATGCCCCATTGTTAGCAACCGTTCAGTTGGACTTCATGGTTTACAGTTTTTGCACGATTTGTCTTGTTCTACTTATTTCTGTCAGATGGGGGTCTCTGACCTCAGCAACCAAAAAGTTACTGTCCTGTGAAGCTATAACTTTGCTACTGTTGCTTCTTACTACTTATTTGTTCACTCTGACCCTCTCCTATTATTATGCCAGTCCCTTATTTAAACCACTGCCTGGTTGCTAGGGTAAACTGGACCCTGGCAACCAGCTAGCTGCTGAAAGTCCACACTGGAGACCTGCTGAAAAAAAGCCAAATCATTCAAAAACTACAACAGATAAAAAATGAAAACCATTTGCAAATAGTCTTAGAATATGAATGTATACATTTCACTAAAAATGAAAGGGGTTGTTCACCTTCCAAACACTTTTTTCAGTTCAGTTGTTTTCAGATGGTTCCCCAGAAATAAAGACTTTTTTCAATTACTCTCCATTATTTATTTTTTTACCGTTTTTCCAAAATCTAAGTTTAAAATTGAATGTTCCTGTCTCTGGTGTTTCAGTCTGGCAGCTCAGTAATTCAGGTGCAGACTCTAAACTATTATAATTTTGCAACATTTAGTTAATACATTTCTCAGCAGCATCTCTGGAATATTAGCAACTATTGTATCAATTCCAACAGTTGCCTGTAAAGGAACTCAGGGATTCTGCTCAGTAGGGACAAAAAAAGGAAATGTATCAACTAAATGTATCAATTTAGAACAGTTTACAAGTCGGCATTTCCCCCTCCCAGAGCTGCTTTAGAAGGTGAAATGACAGTTTACTCTTCAATATCAGAAAAAATGTAACACATAGAAAATAGAAATTAATTGGAAAGAGTCGCTATTTCTGGTGAACATTCTGAAAACAACTGCTTGTTTGAAGGTGAACAACCCCTTTAAAGGGATACTGTCAAGGGAAAATGTTTTTTCAAAATGAATCAATCAGTTAATAGTGCTGCTCCAGCAGAATTCTGCACTGAAATCCATTTCTCAAAAGAAATTCAATTTTGAAATCTGACATGGGGCTAGACATTTTGTCAGTTTCCCAGCTGCCCCCGCCAGGCGACTAATCTCCTCGTATCTCCACATGTGTCTCTGCCCTAAGTCTGCAGCTAGTCATTCGGCATTCCTTCTCCCTGACTTGTTATTTTGGGAGATTAGTCGCCCAGCGACAAAGCGATTCTTCGGGCGACTAATCTCCCCGAACTGACTTCCCCTCGGCTAGAATGTAAATTGTGGAAGTCGCCCCAACTGTCCTCGTGAGGCAACTTTGGAAAATGAAGCGCTCCGAGTGCCATCCCGCTGACAATTTAAATTCTATTCTATTGTCAATTTCCCAGCTGCCCCAAGTCATGTGACTTCAATCACTCTTTACTGCTGTACTGCAAGTTGGAGTGATATCACCCCCATCCCTTTTCCCCTCCCAGCAGCCAAACAAAAGAACAATGGGAAGGTAACCAGATAGCAGCTCCCTAACACAAGATAACAGCTGCCTGGTAGATCTAAGAACAGCACTCAATAGTAAAAACCCATGTCCCACTGAGAAACATTCAGTTACATTGAGATGGAAAAACAGCAGCCTGCCAGAAAGCATTTCTCTCCTAAAGTGCAGGCACAAGTCACATGACCAGGGGCAGCTGGGAAATTGAGAAAATGTCTAGCCAAATGTCAGATTTTGAATATTGAATATAAAAAATCAGTTTGCTCTTTTGAGAAATGGATTTCAGTGCCAAATTCTGCTGGAGCAGCACTATTAACTGGTTCATTTTTTTAAAAAATTTTTTCCCATGACAGTATCCCTTTAAGTAAAAGATGAAGCACCCCTTTAAGGGTAAGGCCAGACGAGGAGATTCGGGGAGATTTTGTCGCCTGGCGACTTATCGACATGTCTTTTGCGCGACAAAAGACGCTGAGGCAGTTCAGGGAGATTGACGCGCAAAAGACGTGGCGATAAGTCGCCAGGCGACAATCTCCCCGAATCTCCTCACCTGGCCTTACCCTAAGACTGCAGTTTGAGCCATTACCATGTACCAGAGCAACACGGTTTCATATAAAACAGGCAATGTACAAAAGAGGTTTCCCATAGGGAGGAAGCACACCAATACCTTTGGCAATGCCTTTAAATAATTTATTTAGCAGAATGTGAATATGACGACTGGTTTGGAAGAAGCCTGAGCAGTTGAATACACCTGAATAAATTAAGTGGGGTGCCGAAGAAACTGTATATTGATATAATGTACAAAAGAGTCAATGTAAAAAAGAACTAATATGCTAGCAGTTGCTCTGGTTTGGCACATTATTATTTTGATGTGTTTGCGGACAGAGAAGGGCAATGAGTGGAAGAAGGTGGTCTGCGCTTTATCCGCACTGTTTAATCCCATTACAGAAGCAGCAAACCAATCTCAACTACGAAAGCTCAAACATCACAATTAACCCCATTGAGTTTACCTTGCAGTCCTTATAGAAAGGGCACTTGCCTGCCTGCATCCTGAAAACTCTAAATTACGGGTCACAGATTTTGGATCACTGCTGTGTTTGTCACTGATCAATACTTAGCTATGTGCCACTGATCCTTTCCCATTAACCTGCATGGGAAGAGACAGTGAAGTCTCACAACTATAAATATCAATTTGATAGGGGTAAACGCCTGTGTGGATAGACTAATGCATCACGTTCAAGTGATTAGCACATTAACCGCAAAGGCTAATACTGGTAGCACTCACTCTGTAAACAGGAAAATGCAGATATCATATGAATTAAACTATCACAAAAATGTAATTATAATGGCATCTTCTCACAGAAATAAGAAAAATTCTAATCTGTTTCTGTTAATACTCAAGTTATTCCACCATCCCCCTTTCAGTATTCTCTCTACACACATCTTTGTGTAGGAGTCAGTTAATATGAAAGCTGCAATAGATTGCCTAGGCCAGTGGTCCACAACAAACATTTTGCTCACCAACCACCTGGATGTTGCTCCCAGTGATCTTCAAAACAGGTGCTTATTATTGAATTCCTAGCTTGGAGACAAGTTTTAGTTGCAGAAAAACTAGATGTTGTGCCAAACAGAGCCTCCTGTAGGCTGCCAGTCCACATATTGGCTAACAAATATCCAAGCACAGTCCTTATTTGGCATCCCCAGGAAGTTTTTTCTTACTCCCCAACTCTTTTACATTTGAATGTGGCTCACAGGTAAAAAGGATTGGGGATCCCTGAGTCTAGGCAAAGGCAGCACACCGATATTTCTGTCTTGTCAATGAAAATGTGGCTCTGACTCCAGCTTGTAGAGAGACAAATTGCTGAGAGGGGGATAATGAGAAAGAACTTGATTTTGAGAACAATGCAGAATTAAATGATCAAATAGAAAGGTTCTCATTTCCATTAGATGAAGCTTATATTCCCCTTTAAGGAGAATGATCATTTGCATGCCCTAACTGCAGCGACGGACACACTTTTGTTTAATCCTATGACATCAGAACATCAAAGACTAAGCTGGCCTATTTTGACCAAGCACAAAAGCCAAACTGTCCATGATCTGTCAATCATCTGTCACCCAACAGTCACTCCTGTGCACACTTCAGACTGTTAGCAAAGTTGCATGTGTATGCCTGAGAGTGCACCAGTCTCAGAGATCCTGATTGCATTGCAGATTACATTTCTTATAAGCAGCAGTCCAGCTCAGTATTCAAGTATCCAAAATACATCTTAAAGTGGACCTGTCACCCAGACATACAAATCTGTATAATAAAAGTCCTTTTCAAGTTAAACATTCAAGTAAATCCAATTTATTTTTTATTAAAGCATTCATAGCTGTTGTAAAGGCACACAGTGTCAATACGAGGCAACGCTGGGCACACAGTGTCAAAAAGAGGCAACGCGGGGCACACAGTGTCAATAAGAGGCAACGCGGGGCACACAGTGTCAATAAGAGGCAACGCAGGGCACACAGTGTCAATAAGAGGCAACGCAGGGCACACAGTGTCAATAAGAGGCAACGCAGGGCACACAGTGTCAATAAGAGGCAACGCAGGGCACACAGTGTCAATAAGAGGCAACGCAGGGCACACAGTGTCAATAAGAGGCAACGCTGGGCACACAGTGTCAATAAGAGGCAACGCAGGGCACACAGTGTCAATAAGAGGCAACGCAGGGCACACAGTGTCAATAAGAGGCAACGCAGGGCACACAGTGTCAATAAGAGGCAACGCAGGGCACACAGTGTCAATAAGAGGCAACGCTGGGCACACAGTGTCAGTAAGAGGCAACGCAGGGCACACAGTGTCAATAAGAGGCAACGCGGGGCACACAGTGTCAGTAAGAGGCAACGCGGGGCACACAGTGTCAGTAAGAGGCAACGCGGGGCACACAGTGTCAATAAGAGGCAACGCTGGGCACACAGTGTCAAAAAGAGGCAACGCGGGGCACACAGTGTCAATAAGAGGCAACGCGGGGCACACAGTGTCAATAAGAGGCAACGCAGGGCACACAGTGTCAATAAGAGGCAACGCAGGGCACACAGTGTCAATAAGAGGCAACGCAGGGCACACAGTGTCAATAAGAGGCAACGCAGGGCACACAGTGTCAATAAGAGGCAACGCGGGGCACACAGTGTCAATAAGAGGCAACGCAGGGCACACAGTGTCAATAAGAGGCAACGCAGGGCACACAGTGTCAATAAGAGGCAACGCAGGGCACACAGTGTCAATAAGAGGCAACGCAGGGCACACAGTGTCAATAAGAGGCAACGCTGGGCACACAGTGTCAGTAAGAGGCAACGCAGGGCACACAGTGTCAATAAGAGGCAACGCGGGGCACACAGTGTCAGTAAGAGGCAACGCGGGGCACACAGTGTCAGTAAGAGGCAACGCGGGGCACACAGTGTCAGTAAGAGGCAACGCGGGGCACACAGTGTCAATAAGAGGCAACGCTGGGCACACAGTGTCAATAAGAGGCAACGCGGGGCACACAGTGTCAATAAGAGGCAACGCGGGGCACACAGTGTCAGTAAGAGGCAACGCGGGGCACACAGTGTCAATAAGAGGCAACGCTGGGCACACAGTGTCAATAAGAGGCAACGCGGGGCACACAGTGTCAAGAAGAGGCAACGCTGGGCACACAGTGTCAATAAGAGGCAACGCTGGGCACACAGTGTCAATAAGAGGCAACGCGGGGCACACAGTGTCAATAAGAGGCAACGCGGGGCACACAGTGTCAGTAAGAGGCAACGCGGGGCACACAGTGTCAATAAGAAGCAACGCAGGGCACATAGTGTCAGTAAGAGGCAACGCAGGGCACACAGTGTCAATAAGAAGCATGGGGGGGACACATAGCGCTGGTATAATGGCAGGAAGGTGATTTATTGCTTCTTATAGCCCAGCTCATAATCAGAAGTGACGGCCTCGCAGACTTGAAACTACGACCCCCAGTACCTCAATACAGGAATTGGCTGCTGGAGGATGCTGGGAGTTGTAGTTTAGCCGGAGAGGCCTGCGTGTGTACAGTAAATAGCAGCATTGCTGACAAGCGGCCGCACAGACAACTTCCCCGCACTCCGTATCACCAGCACAACGCTCCGTATAACTGGGGCCGCTCCCGCATCCGCCACGCACCTTTCCCTTGTGCAGCGACGCTTCTCTCAGGAGCACAGGCCCCGGAGCGTAATGTCTTACCGTTATATCTCGCCAAGCCCGGTGTTCTCCCTCCCCTCCGGCTCCCGCTCTCGTCTCCGTCCGTATTAGTCCGCTCCGTGCAGCCGACCCCCAGCTTCAAAATGGCGCCAATTTGTCTCCGGCAGCTCCAATGGAAGCGGCTATGGGAATGAGCGCGGCCTTCTCCGCTGTGCTGTCCTGCAGCGTCCCCAGGCGGCCGAACTGGGAAATGTCATGGAAGCAACCCCCTCTTGGTGACGAGAATTTGGCGCTAAGAGAACTCGGCCGAGTGAGGAGTCGGTGTGACCAGTGGAATGGGACCACTCTAATAGGAGTGTGAATCTGCGGGCGGAACGTTGTTAGTGCGGTTTTGGCTTTGTCTAATCATCGCACATTTTACACAGGGGCTGTTTGCGATAGTTGTTAACAGGCCTGGACTGGCAATCTGTGGGTTCTGGCAAATGCCACAGGGGCTGCTATAAGGTGCCATAGAAAGTCACTATTTAGTGGGCTGGTGGGGCTGTTTGGGCCTCTGTGTACTAGAAATGACAGGGCCTATTTTAATTCTCAGTCCGGACCTTGGTAAATGGCTACACTAATGGATCCACAGGCCGGGAATCTGCTGCTTCTCTTCTGCTGCGCTCACAATAATTACATCCAATGCCTGGGGCAAGTTCACTAACCTCCGAAAATTCGAATTCGTACTTCACTCACAGCGCAACACTTCACCAGGTGTAGATCCGCCAGGACAACGCTAATTCAGAAGTTGTGTCCAGGGCGCCAAATGCTGGCGAAGTTACGCTAGAGTTGCCTAATTTGCATACGGCGCCAAGTTAAAGTAAAATGGACGTATATGTTGCACCAAATACATTACACTACACAAGCCTGGGAAACCTTTGTAAAATAAAATAGAGTTGTTATATTGCCCTACACATGTGCCCACTGTATAGATTAGGTGCCATATGTTAGGAAATGTAGGGGGGAAGGAGGGTACCCAAAAAAAATTTATGCTCTTTTTCAGACTATCACCCTGAAACAAAGAAAAGACGCCAGAGTTTTTTGGCACAGAAAAATTTTCAACTAAATTTTGAGGAACTCCTATCTACTCTATTGCACTTTGCCTGGTCTGAGGCGGCGAAGGCAAGTCTGGCGCAAGAGGTAACGTTCAGTAAAATCTGCATCGTAGTGAATTTGCATAGTTATGTCCATTCGCCAGAGTGCGAATTCACCAGGCATTAGGGAGCGAACT
This sequence comes from Xenopus petersii, assembly GCA_038501925.1. Lineage (NCBI taxonomy): Eukaryota > Metazoa > Chordata > Amphibia > Anura > Pipidae > Xenopus > Xenopus petersii. The sequence goes on along the minus strand of CM076674.1, from coordinate 31,265,007 downwards.
ACCGCTAGAGTCTATATCGTTCGCTAGCGAAGTAACGCCAGCGACCGTTAGTAAATCGGCAAAATTCCGAAATGACTTCACGCTGACAAATTTTCACCAGCATTAGTCACTTCTCCCTTTTTTGACCACTCCCATTTTTGTGGCTACACCTAGGGTTGCCACCCGGCCGGTATTTCACTGGCCTAGTCGGCAAAACACCTGCCAAGGCCGGGGCCGGTATTACAAATTTACAATCAATGTAGTTGCCGGTAAATTTGTAATACCCTTAAAAAAAAACACTTGGCCCGGCCCCAATTTGCTCAGAACTTACCTTTTTTCAGCCTTCTTGTCATTGAGCGATGTGGCTCCGGCCCTTTTGCGCCACTGTACACGGCTATGCCCCCTTTTGTGTTGCGGACCGCCCCTTTTGTTCCCCCCCTAATTATCATGTTCATTTTACAAAATTTGGCAGGTTATGAAAGTTATTACAGTTTTGCTAATGAAGGTGAATTGCTCTTTAGGTTTCAATAATTTTTATTGAAAATTTTTTCCAGGAAAATAACAATCATCATAATGACATATCATCAATATTAGTAAGATTTTTACATCAACATATAAAGATACATAGATAAAAAGATAAAGTTGTCTTCTGTTGAGAGCAATCTATGTTTTATTATCTATTGTAGTTTCATAATCTTATCTAATGCGTACTTTGCGTATTCTTACGCGTAATACTAAGTTGAATCAAAGAGTGTGAGTTGAAGTAACTTACGCGTTACGCGTTAATTATGCGTAACATTTTATTTTTACACGTATGTTATTAATGCGTAATGCGTATTTATCATATGCTCCATTCTCGTATATCAATTTCTTGATTCTTTTATTTCTCTTGCGGAATTTAACTTAGTTTTAATACGCAGTGCGTACGCTGTAATTTACGCGTTAAATCCGATTATGCAGATGAACATGCGTATAAATCACCAAGTTGGTGCAATTGATAGAGTTGATGCAATAAACGCGGATTTTCATGCGTACCTTCAACGACATACGCGTAAATGTCTAATTAGACCCAATTGAACTCAAACCTAAACAGGTTAATCACTGCTTATTAAGTCTTTAGAACCAACATCAGAATTGGATGTTTTACCTACGACAATGTTTCTTTTTGGTTGTATTTCAAGGAGCTGAGTTTCTGGAGAATGGGGATTGGGACCACCTTACTGAGACTCCAGAAGTCGTTTTCTCTTGATTTATTAAAACATTGCAGTAATATAACAAACCATAGTGTGATATATCATCTTATATCTAAATGGAATAAAATTCTTCAATACTTAGATTGAGGTATTAACTTATTGTAAGTTGTAAATCAGAGTAAACTGAATAACTAAACTATAACTAGACTAATCGAATCTATATAACCAAAAGTCAGGAGCATTCTTGTAGAGGAGCAATTTTATATAGCTGTTTGAAAAAAAAACAACTTGTCAACACCATTGATGATGACCTTGGAACCAAATCGGACAAGTGAACCAAATTATTTGTTTGTTTGTGTGTGAAAGGGATTTATTTATCTTTATAGGTCTAGTAGTGCTGTTTCTGGAAATAAAGTAGGCCATAAGCTTGCTCTCCTCTGGAAAGACTGTACGTTCCCGCATTTTGCAGCCCATGATCTCTCTGCTAGAAGGCTAGAAGGTTTGATTCGACTCTTTTAAGAATATCTTCCAATTCTCAGCTATACTGATTCTAGTAACTACAGAGATATGATTGAACACCCATCTTTCTTTTGGAGGCAAGTCCATAGACTTCAAATGTAATAGAGCTAATCCAGGCGTGATCGTGGATAGTGACATTGGTAATTTTTTTAATAAATTTTCTATGTCTTTCCATAATTTGAAGATTTTAGGACAAAACCAGAACATATGTATAAGTGAGCCAACCTCTTGGCAGTTCCTCCAGCACATAGGTGAAGAGTTGTTGTCAAATTTTACTATTTTTTCCGGAGTTAAGTACCATTGCCAAGTGAGTTTGAGGAAGTTTTCCAAGTGAGAAACACAATAGGGGGAATTCACAAAAGAGTCGGGAACGAAAAAATGTCTTTAAAATGTCGTAGAAAGTGTCGTAGCAACAGCCGACAAATTCACAGAGCATTTCTCCGCTAGTTTTCCGACATGTGCGACACTTTTGAATTAGTGTCGTTAAAAGTGGGTGTGTTTTTTTCTGCGCCACTTTTCCCGTCATCTTTATGAATTACTCGTAAACTCATTTTTTTTACCGACAACTTTTCAGACACTTTAGGCTCTCCAAAATGAAAATGTCAGACAAATTGTCGTTTAAAAAGTCTTGATAAATGTCGTTTGTACGATGAAAAGATATACGACATTTTAGAAAATTGTCAGACTTACGAGACATTCAGAGATGGTAACATCTGCCTTTGCGAATTTGCCGTTCGTACGACATTTTACAAATTTGTCGACCGCCACATCTGGGTTACTTATTTTACAGACACTTTTGTGAATTCCCCCCAATGTGTTGATTTTTTTAAAGATCTACAAGCTAACGTCCAATCATCAGGGTCAATTTCCTCCTGTAATATTTCCTGCCATTTTTTAAATTGCCATTTTGGTGTAGGTGAATTGCTCTTTAAAGAGATGTCACCCAGACATGAAAAGCTGTATGATAAAAGTCCTTTTCAAATCAATTATGAAAGCCAAATTTGTTTTTTTATTAAAGCATTCATAGCTGTAAACTTATTTAAAAATCTCAGCTATCAAATATTGTCTGCCCCTCCTCTATGCCTTAGGCAGGGCAGGCAATTACTTTCCATTCAGCACTTCCTAGATGTCACTGCTCTCCCCACATTCCCCATTTCTCTTAACCATTTAATTGTGTAGCCAGGACATGGGGATGGACATCAGGTCCCCCATTCTGGTGCACAAACAAGATTCTGAGATGATACAAGACTTGTCTTAATAACACAAAATGGCTCCTGCCTGCTTGCTATAATTATGAATTCCCAGACTGAAGGAAACAAGATTCAAATTATTTATATAGTGTAATTAAAGTTACTAACTAACTTGACTAATGTGATAAAATAGCATTTGTAATAATTTTGAGTCTAACTTTTCCCAAGGGACCTCCTTATCTAAATTGTTACAATTACTTATTTGCTTATTTCAGAATTGTTACAAAGCATCTTATTTGTTCTGGGCTCTCTGCCAAAAGCCAATTAAGTTAGAAACTTTGTATCTTTTTTCTGACTGCTCAGTGCAGAGAAAATCAGGACTTTCCAGTACAAACACAGGACCGTGGGTTGAGCTGTCAAAAGCGGGACTGTCCCGCTGAAAACTGGACAGTTAGGAGGTATGTGGTTTTGACCCAGACAGTGCAGTTTTTTGAAGGGCTGCCCGGGTCAAAACTGCCTGCCCAGTTCTTCAAAGGTGTCCTCTTTTCTAGTTAGAAATGAACATAATTTTAAAAAAAAATGGGCACTAAAATGGGAAAACGAGTGATTACCATCTAGAGGATCCAAAGACACAGAGAAGAAAAGTTGCAGGCACTGTATTAAATTGTATTGTATTGATCTATTGATCTATACTGTTTTGCATTGTTTGTATAATTGTACTTAAAGGGCACCTATCACAGCCAAAATCAAACACATATTAACAATCTGACCAGTACAAGCTAAACACGTTTAATCAAACTACATATATAGTTTTTTGAAAAAACTGCAGATTTTAAAAAAATCCCTTACTTTGTCAAATGGGTTCTTTCACTGAAGGAGGCCATATTGAGACTCTAACAGAGACTCTAATATGCAAATTTCAGGAGTATGCTCAGATTGTAACACTGCTTTGAGTATTCTACCCAGAATGCCTTGTTTTAGTAAACTCCTCCACTAGAAGTGCTGCCACCTCCTAACTTCCAGCAGGTGGCAGCACTACTGTACAGCAGCTAACACACAGGTTTGGCTGATTTGAAAATAGCTTAGAAGGGTTGATAAGCAAACAAGGAATTTCAACTGAGCATGTGCGAGATTTCAGAGCTACAGTTGGCTGGGAAGATATAGGTAGGAGGAGCCAGTGAAATCCAAGATGCCTGCCCCAGCTAGAACTGCAGGGGAGATAGGGGAGATCTTGCAGAAGGTATAGTGAGCTGATCATTTACATTATACATACAATTCTAACTGTTTTAAAAATCGGATTTCTTGAACTTTCACATAGTGTATTTACTTAGTAAATGATTTTGGTCATGATTGGTGCCCTTTAACATGCACAGAAAGATCAGATAATAGTCCTAATGGTAATACTGATTCTTCCAAATCCTGGAAACACAACTGGAAGAAATCCAGGAACTAACCATCGGCAACAACTTGGAACAGTCGATCCCTCTCTCTCTATAACTTTTTCATCACATTCTAAAACCAAGAAAATACGGGACACGGAAATAGTTTGAAGAAATATCATCTTTACTATTGTTTCCATTTATCAATGCATAGGATGATAATTTGTCGATTATTTTTATTCACAATCTGTTATCTTTATTAAATAATAAAAAGTTTTTTTTAAAAAAAAAAAAAAGAAAGAGCAGTTAAGTTAGAAGGAAGAGCTAGAGGTCTGGCACAAGTGGTAGCCATGTTCATTGTAGGTTTTGTATTTTTGGACATATGAATCCACTTGGATGCAATGGTCGTCATGTCCTCTTGGGTAATCCTCTTGTCATCAGTTGGTTAGACAATCCTTTCCAGAATGCTACCAGCAAAGCATTATGATTTCAAGCAGTTTCTACAGATAGAGTCATTGATAGATAGAGGCATTGATTAATACAGATCCCTTAGCATGGACAAGGCAGAATCCAAGGTCTTCTATTTGGCATGGCAGAAGATAGAAGATTAAATGTGCTCCGAATTCTATATATTTAAAGGAGACATTTTACGTAAAAACAAGAATGTACCAGTGCATTTTACTTTTAGATATAGAAGGAATGTGTTTGAAAAAGTTGTTTCTGGTTACTTTATTAAAAATTTCTGCAAAAAACCCTTCTAGTCCCGCCCATCTGCGCCACTTCCTGCTGCCTCCTTTTCCAGGCTTTGCAGGTGAGCTGGTGGTACTCCGCACACTGCACTGTAGGATATGAACCAATCAGCAGCTAGGCTGACCTGATAGAGAATTGAAGCCTGTCTTTGCTTGTGTGACTGCAGGGCTGTGATTGGCTGTCCCTCTCCTACTGTGCTTCTGGCAGGGACCTTTAAGACACACCCACCCCGCATTTAAAACTGGGACATGCACCAGAAAGCATCTATGGGGAGCTCCAATAAAGGGCCTATTTTTAAAGACAATATTAATGTTTAGCCCAAAGTGAAACCAGCACCATATATATACATCATTGCTTACAAAATTAGGGGTTTTCCATTTATCCTATATGCCTCCTTTAATGTTTGATCCTGAAATTAGGGTTGCCACCTTTTAATAAAAGTTCCACCGGCCGGTGGAGGGGGCGGGAACAAAAGAGCGGGTCGTGACGTCAAATGGGGCAGGTCGTGACGTCAAAAGGGGCAGAGCCACGGCGCATGATTGGCTGGGACGGCCTGTGACAACACAGGAGCGGAGCCTCGGTGCCGCGATTGGCAAAAAGCAGGCAAAAAAGGTGAGTTTTGGGGCAGGCCACAGGCTTTTGTTAGGTGTATTACAAATTTACCGGCAGCTACATTGCTGATAAATTTGTAATACCAGCCCCGGCCTTGGCAGGTGTTTTGCCGACTAGGCCGGTAAAATACCGGCCGGGTGGCAACCCTTCCTGAAATATACAAGGCTGACACTGGTTTGTGCTGACTTCATGATTAATTGCACCTCTCTCAGAAGAAAATAGATTCTTAGTCCTCTTTGCTTTGGCACATATTTTACTGCCAAGTTGTTTAGTTTACAAAGAAAAAAAATCACCAAGACAAATTAAACTTTTAAATAGCAAAGCCTTTATTAAGAAATAACTTTTTGAAACTCCACTTCAGCTCCTCTTCAGAAAAAGCGTCACTGCGATGATCCAACGTGCGGCACTCGATTTCTCTTCCCTGGCTATCTTGTATAAGGAAGGCAGGTAGAAGAAATCAAGCAACGCACGATGGATCACTCAAACTCTTTCCGAAGAGCAGCCAGCGCCTGAGGTGGCCTTCCGTTGCCGCCCCCACCCCTCCTCACGGCGCTCACATTTCCTGCGCAGGAGGGGGTCAGTCTCTTAGTTACCAGGAGCAGTACTTTTGCCACCCCTGGTAACCAGGGTGCGCTGCCGCCTGAGGCGAGTGGATCAACTTGCCTCATTGGTGAAGCGCCCCTGAGAGCAGCGCAAGCAGAGTTTCGGTAAAATATTTCTTAATAAAGACTTTGCGATTTTAACGTTTCATTTGTCTTGGTGTTTTTTTTTTCGATGTATACTACAATTTTTTTAAAAAAATGTTTTTGATGTTACTGGTCCTTTAAAGGAAAACTATGCCCCCAGAATGAATACTATACTTGTCCAACAGATTAAGTGGCCTATTACAGAATCTTCTCGAACTGGATATATATCGGTAAATATTGCCATTTTACATCTTTTACATTGAGCCACCATTTTATAACATTCTCTGCGCCCTCTCAGAGATCACCTGACCAGCAATACTGCAGCTCTAACTTTTAGCCATTTTAAAAACTAACTAAGAGTTTAATCCATACTTGAAAAAGTATATTCCCTCTTCCTACTACAAATGTGGCACTAAGCATCAGTACTGTACAGTCCTGAACTGGGATTCCTGACATTTCAATTACACAGAGGCACAAACAACCCCCCACCAGCCCAATAAGTAGTGACTGTGTATGGCAACTTGCAGCAGCCCATCTGGCATTTGCCAGAATCCAATGATTGCCAGTCTGAGAATGGTACTATACCCAAAGGTTCCTAGAATGAAAACTAATCCTACAGACAGATATAAATTCCCACAGACCCCTAGTTTTTTCTGCATTCGAACATGAATCAACTAAACCAATGCAATTACTGCACTCACCAACAAAGTGGCCACCTCATCCATAACATCTGAACTAGGAAGGTGGAAAAGATAAATTGCCTTTTTGTGCTGCATGTTTTAGTTATGCAAACACGAGTAGAGCATGTCTGGATTCTGAATCTCATCAGTGCTGAAAGAGCGATTCTCCCAGCTGTTTAATAGAGCAACCATTCCCAGCACAGATTTCCTGAGTGTACAGACACCAGAGTATAAGTAGTCTTGGCACAAGCATAGGGATATTCAAAACTAACACCTTCTGGAACTGTGAGTGTCTTTTCACAGTAACAAACTCTCATTCCTCAGTGCGTATCCCACTGGTTCAAGTATAGCAAACTCCAGACACTAAAGTGGAGTCCTCTGCGTGTCAATTTTTTGGAACCTGTACCCGACCCCTACCCACAACCTGTAATAAACAAAATAAACAAGCCGGAACCGCATTCTTACACGATTGGACCCGCTACCCGACCTGCAAGTTCCTTATCCGCAACCAGGACCCACAACCCGCTGACCATCAAGGAATTGCTGTCATTGTAAACTGGAAGTGACATCATCGGAAGTAGGCGTGATCAGAAAAAAGGAGCAAAACAGGAAGTGCTGTTGTAAACCGGAAGTGACATCATTGGAAGCAGACATGATCCGAAAAAAGGAGTAAAAATCGCTATTGAGAAGACCCGCGGCCTGACCCACAACCTGCAGAACCGCCGACCCACATCTATATCCGCACCTGGAACTTCAACTGCAACCCGCAGGGTACCGCAGGTTTTTTTCAGGTAACTCTCGGGTACCTGCAACCCAACCCGCTGCAAGACTCAACATTGAAGCTTTTTCTCTTCCCTGGAATTCTTAGCTACATCTTTTATCTCCTTCTTTTTATAGCCTATAAAAAACAGATTATTTTATATTCTAAAAACTATCTCAATCACCTCTCTATTTTTTGCCATTTATACCCTGCTCAGCTATCAGCAAATGAACTCTAAAGTCTACAGCAGTGTTGGAACTGGGAAACCAGGGGCCCACCAAAGAACCACAGACCAGGGGCCCACTCTCAGTACTATTATTCTTCTTCTCTTCACTAAACCTCTATTCTCCTAGTCTCTACTTTGCATACTATAATCTATTATTCCATCTATTTAGCCTCTTTGTTCTCAAAGAAATAGGGAATGGCCATGAAATAGGCCAAATGTTTAGCAGCACAAGGGCCCACCGAGAGTTTTTCTGGTATCCCGCTGGGCTAGTCCTACACTGGTCTACAGGATTTTGATCCACTTCACTTCCCTTTGCATCTACACTGCTAACTGATATTTCCTGGCAGATCAATTGCATAGGCTAAAATTCCTACTTGAAACCATTCCAGTCCCCAAATGTATATATAGGTATGGGACCTGTTATCCAGAATGATCGGGACCTGGGGTTTTCCAGATAAGTGATCTTTCTGTAATTTGGATCTTCATACCTTATCTACTAGAAAATCATGTATACATTATAACATAAACCCAAAAGGCTGGTTTTGCTTTCAAGACGGATTAATTATATCTTAGCTTGGATCAAGTACATGGTACTTTTTATTATTACAGAGAAAAAGGAACTGTTTTTTTAAAAAATTGGATTATTTGGATAAAATGGGGTCTATGGGAGACGGCCATTTGTAATTTGGAGCTTTTGTCTTGCCTGCTTCCCTTCCATGCCCCTACACCTAGCCAGGATCTTATTGTAAATGTTTTTATTTTAATAGTATATCTCTAAATGCTGCTTGTTTAGGTCCTTTAAAGCCAGGCTTACAGAGGTTGAACTGGCCTATTACAGATAGAAACTGCCAAGGACAATTTCCATTAGCCCTTTTTTATTTCCAACATTAGACTATATCACACCTATGACATTTACCACTCTAGTTGTTGGGAACTTGTTGATGGTCACTAAATTTATGACAAGGGAATGGGTTATACAGATGATTTATATTTGTTGCAGCTCTATGGTGTAATGCCTTCATTTAAATATAATTTTCTTTGAGAGAGTGATAGAGTAATTTACACGCCTCTGTTTATTCGCTAACATTTTGCAATGATTCATTTATTGCACAAAATAAAGTAATATGAGATTCTGTGCAGAGTGAAAGGCAGAAAGTAACTGTAATCTGCTATCCTGACAGCATTCCAGTGAGATACAGTCTGTCACTTTCAATATCTGATAATGCACCTTTGTGCTTAGTTGAAGTGGAGGCAAATGTAACAATTCTTGTGTTAAATATAGTCCACACACAGGAGGTTTATTATAATAATAAAATGTTACTGTAGTGCATGGACAAAGAGAGATCATCTTTCACTATTGTGTTTATTTTTTTTTTAAAAAAAGGGTATTAATGCTGAGCATACGCTCATTTGCAAGGTCGCCCAATGAGCAGATGTTTATCCAATCTGGTCAACAGCCCACTGGACTAATCAAGAAGCAGGTCCGGAACTAGGGATAGGTTGAAGAGGCACGTGCCAAGGGTGCAATGGTGGTGGGTGCTAGGCACATGTATGGGAACTTCAGCATTAAAGGGGTGGTTCACCTTTCATTTAACTTTTAATACGTCATAGAATGGCCAATTCTAGGCAACTTTTCAATTGGTCAGCATTATTATTTTTTTTTATAGCTTTTTAATTAATTGCCTTTTTATTCTGACACTTTCCAGCTCTTTCCAGGTCATCTAAAAACAATCTGTAAAGCTGTACCTTTATTGTTATTTCTACTTTGTATTACTCATCTTTCTATTCAGGTCCTCTCCTGTTCATATTCCAGTCTCTTATCCAAATCAATGCATGGTTGCTAGGCTAATTTGGACCATAGCAACCAGATTGCTAAAAACTGGAGAGCTACTGAATAAAATGCTAAATAACAAAAAAAAACACAAATAATAAAAAATAAAAACCAATTGCAAATTAAAAACCAATTTCAAATTAAAACCCAATTGCAAACCCTCTAAATCATACTAAAAGTTAACTCAAAGGTGAAGAACCCCTTTAAATAACAATAAAACACATGACCTAAACAATGACATTAAAAATATAATGCCACTTTTAGCAACAATGCTGTTGTCTGCCTAATGACATTTTACTATGGGGAGAATCATTTTTAAAAAATAAGAATTATATTTGATGGTACAGCCGTTCCAACATCTGAAACTGCACGCCTTTAGCAGTGATGCCGGTTGCTTTCCCAGCAGTCCAACTTTGCAGCCGCAAAAGGGACCTGTCAGAGACTCAGCAGTTCAATTAAATCATTCTGATTTATATCATTTTTTCCATCTTTGGATAAGGGATATGTGTGGACAGAGGGGGTGGTAGAAAACAGATGGCAATGGGGTGTATAAGAATACAGGTGTAAAGGCCAGGTGACTATGTCATCACACCATTGTTGACGGTGAAACATGTTGTCACAGTTGCCCAATTCAAAATAAATACACTCCAAGGACCCGGGATCAGAGCCTGATTGTAGGTCTTTCTTGCAAAGTTCATGGGCGTGTTATAATTCGACCATTAGTTTGATGCCCCTGCTTGCTCCTGGCAACTCCAATTGTTACCTGCTGTGACCACTGCCTCTATATTGACTATTTAATCCTTTTCTTGACATTCTGGTTCATTTATCAAAGCATCTTCTATGATTATTTCCCCAAAAGCGTTCTCCAGCTTTGAAGAGATAAAAACATTTTATCACATTGCCCGAAACAGTGAAGTTATAACAGCGCCCTCCCCCGCTGGGTGAGAGAGTGAAAATGGAAAGAAGAAGAGCAGTGGGGGTGATCCAACCCCTTCAGTCCATGCCCCCCTGTTCCCAAGACCCCCCTCTATAGCAGGTCTGTACACTCATTTGGGGCAGATTTACTAGAGGGCGAAAAGTCGTCAGCGAACCCATCGCAACACTGCGCCAGGCAAAAATTCGCTGGGACAATGCTAATTTGGTAAAATGTAAAGTTTCGTCCTGGCTGACGGACGCTAGCGTTACTTCAGCAATATGAACAAATCAAATTGAAAATGCGCTAGCATTCAATTCTGCCTAGCGCAAATTCGTTAGAGGTCTTGCACTAATTTGCTAATTTGCATACGGCGGGAAATTTAAAGTTGAAAGGATGTCTTTATGTTACAAGTTGCATCAAATACATTACATTTCCAATGTTAATTACACATGTCCAGGGAACCTTTATAAAGACAATAGAGTTGTTATAATGCCCTACACATGAGCCCACTGTAAAATAATGTTCCATATGTTAGAAAATGTATGGGGAAAACCGGTTACCCAAAAATATGTTTTTAGGACTTTTGCAGCCTATCACCCTAAAAAAAGGATGATAGGCATTTTAGTGAATTTGTGGAGTAACGTCCATAGAGTGCGAATCACTGCTTTTTCTTTCACTAGCGAAGTCACACCTGCGTCCGTTAGTAAGTCAGCGAAGTCCCTGCGGGAGGTAACGCTGGCAAATTGTCGTTTGCCACCTCGCCCTCGTATAAATCTGCCCCCTGGACTGGGAGTCAAAATAGGCCCTTGCATTCCAAGTACATAGAGGCCCAAGCAGCCCCCCACCAGCCCAATATATAGTGACTGTCTATGAGAATTTACAGCAACCCCTCTGGCATTTGCCAGAACCCACAGTTTGCCAGTCCGGCCATGTCTATAGTTACACCACTGGGCCAAATACATTCTGCTTCAAATCAGTCAACTAAAGTGAATAGTTGTTCAGGCTGAGGGAGAATTGATCACAACACATCTTCAGGAAAATCTTAAAAACTGCACCTTTTCTCTTTTAGGAAAAAGTATAAACGTAGAAAAAAAAAACTCTTATTTTCTTTCACTAGTCATAAAATGTGTCAGGAAAGGAACTTCTTTTGGAAGTTTGATAAATAATTTGCGGTGGTCGCTGTATCAAAATTAGTTGTGGGCAAAACCATTTCCCATAAGCCATTGCTTCTTTCCATCATTGCTCTCTGTGACACACCTATTACAATTAGCATTGTCTGCATCTAATTATTATGAGGGTGGTTGCTCAATGTCAGGCTGTAATTTTTCCCAGAAATGTTGATATTTGTAAATATAACTGCTCTAGAAAACAGTATTGGTATGGCTGTGAACGGCTTCCCTGGTTTTGACATCTAAAACCATGGGGCAAATTCACTAAAGTGCGAAGCGCCTAACGCTAGCGCAAATTCGCCAGCGTGACGTCATTTCGTTACTTCGCCAATTTACTAACGGGCGTAAGTTCGCTAGCGAGGTGGATGAAGGGACGTAACTACGTTAATTCACTAACTTGTTCATTTTACTGAACGTTACCTCTTGCGCCAGACTTGCCTTCGATACCTCAGACCAGGGGAAGTGCAATAGAGTAGATAGGGATTGCTTCAAAAAAAGTTGAAATTTTTTCTAAGTCCCAAAAAACGCTGGCGTCTTTTGCTTTTTTAAGGGTGATAGGCTGAAAAAGATTGTACATTTTTTTGGGGTACCCTCCTTCCCTCCTACATTTCCTTACGTATGGCATCTAAACTATACAGTGGGCACATGTGTAGGGCAATATAACATCTCTATTTTATTTTATGAAGCTTTCCCAGGCTTGTGTAGTGTAATGTATTTGCTGCTACATATACGTCCATTGTACTTTAACTTGGTGCCGTATGCAAATTAGGCATCGCTAGTGTAACTGCGCTTTCCTTGACGAATTAACGCTAGCGCAACTTCGCTACCTTTCGCCTCCCTGAGCGCAACTTCGGATTTTAGTGAATTAGCGGCGCCCTGGCGAAACTTCGAGTGTGGCGAAGCCTGCGCTAGCGCAACTCCGAAGGTTAGTGAATTTACCCCATGTAGCAGACACTAGCTTCTACCACATTATTCAAAAAGAAATACGCCTCTCAAATAGAGATGGCGCGAACTGTTCGCCGGCGAACTTGTTCGCGCGAACATCGGGTGTTCGCACTCGCCGGAAGTTCGCGAACGTCGCGTGACGTTCGCCATTTTGGGTTCGCCATTGTTGGCGCTTTTTTTTGCCCTCTCACCCCAGACCAGCAGGTACATGGCAGCCAATCAGGAAGCTCTCCCCTGGACCACTCCCCTTCCCTATAAAAACCGAAGCCCTGCAGCGTTTTTTCACTCTGCCTGTGTGTGCTGAAGAGATAGTGTAGGGAGAGAGCTGCTGCCTGTTAGTGATTTCAGGGACAGTTGAAAGTTTGCTGGCTAGTAATCGTGTTGATACTGCTCTGTTATTGGAGGGACAGAAGTCTGCAGGGGTTTGAGGGACATTTAAGCTTAGGTAGCTTTGCTGGCTAGTAATCTACCTTCTACTGCAGTGCTCTGTATGTAGCTGCAGTGGGCAGCTGTCCTGCTTCTGATCTCATCTGCTGACTGCTGCAATAACAGTAGTCCTTGTAAGGACTGCTTTTATTTATTTTTTTGTTCCAATACAGAGCAGTATCAAGCAGATTACTAGCCAGCAAACTTACTATCATCTGTCCCTGAAATCACTAACAGCTCTCCCCCTACACTATCTCTTCCAAGCACACACAGGCAGATTTTTCAGATACATTTTTGCCCTTGATCCCCCTCTGGCATGCCACTGTCCAGGTCGTTGCACCCTTTAAACAACTTTAAAATCATTTTTCTGGCCAGAAATGTCTTTTTTAGATGTTAAAGTTCGCCTTCCCATTGAAGTCTATGGGGTTCGCGAACCGTTCGCGAACCGCTCGCATTTTTGCGCAAGTTCGCGAACTTTTTTTCCGACATTCGCTACATCCCTACTCTCAAACACTAATCCTCTTGGCTGTCCAATAGCTTTATGAGGAAAGCAATGACCAAGTGTAGCAGATGCCCATCTGGCCTGTCCTAAAAACACTCAGAATGCTCCTATTCAGAGCCCAAAAGAAGCCCGCTTTAGGGTGAAACATGAGTTGGCGGTGTGTACATGAGAGGGAGCCCATAGCAACCTACTGTATAGACACGCCAGGAGAAACTGGGATTGGAAATTTGGTCAGCTATCACAGAACTCCGTACGGGGTAAAAGAAACGTGCCTGCAGGCCCCCTTGTGCTATGGAGGTCAGATGCGGTTGATGTGCTGATCCGTGAGTAAAAATTACAACACTGTGCTGACTCAAATTGAAGGAAATTCTATAATGATCCAAAAGCTGGCTACTTAAAAATTGGTTAAATACGTATGCATAAAACTATATGGAAACCAAAGGTGGCCATAGATGTAACAATTACAATCTTTCTTGAAAAGATCTTTCCAAGAAAGATTGTTCGTTTCAATACACACGTGTAGAGCTGAACTGACAGATATACAGAGAGAAACAATAGAATTGTACCTGTATCTGCCGATTCAGCACTAACAATGGCTGATGTTTGGTTCCCTTCAAAGGCGCCCGATCAACTCTCACACGTTAGGATATTATGCCTAAAAATAATAGCACAGGTGTGTTATTCTGTTATTAACAAGTGGGGTGAGATTGTGCTGGACACAAATTGACTTTGAGCAGGTAAACAAAAATAAACTTTGGAAAATCCAGCTGTAAATACAAAAATGAAAACTTTTTTGAAAGCAGGGTCGGACTGGACATCGGGAAAAAAAACCAGGCCCGCAGCAAATCGTCTTTCTGACGCCGGTCACAACAAAAACAAGGGGTTGGGCTAAACTAGAGTTCATGGGACATGGGGCCCAGAAACATCAGTCCCCGGTCCCCCAGTCCAACCCTGTATGAAAGTATTGGGCACTGGATGTACAATTTCTTTTGTGTATATGTATTGGGAGGCCCCTCTAAAGATTCGATTTTTAGGATATAACTGTTCAGTGAGTTTGCAATTGATCCTTAGCATGCAGCTCAGATTCAAAAGCAACAGTTATGACATATGTGCCCCCTCTCAAGTCACTGATTGGTTACTGCCTGGTAACCAATCAGTGGAAACCAAGAGAGCTGCAAAGCAGGAAGTTGTGTTCTGGCTATTATATTACACATCCAGTCACTCCAGCCTTTATACATTACAGTTTGGCTAACTAACTATATTAGAAACATTTTTTATTTTGCACAGCTTATTTACCCAGTTTTTATTTTTATACTGAACAATTTCTATAAATTCCAGAAAGTATTTTGACATCTCGTTTTGGCTTTGTGTGTGCACCAATGAGCAATTCCTGTGCAAGTATCAAACCATATTGGTAAAGCACAAGTTCTAGTATCATTATAAAATCTTAACTTCTATCTGACACAGCAATCAGCATTTTTCTTTGCAATTGATATAATTCAACTAATTTATGACCTAAAGGCCTTTGATGATGGTTTGCAGGTGCAACTACAAAAACAACTGCAGAGAGATTACTGACACTTAGGGGCCGATTCACGAAATTCGGGTGAAGGGTTCGAATAAAAAAAAATTTGAATTTCGAAGTATTTTTTGGGTACTTCGACCATCGAATTGGTTAAATTCGATCGAATTCGAACGATTAGAATTAAAAATCGTTCGACTATTCGACCATTCGATAGTCGAAGTACTGTCCCTTTAAGAAAAACTTCGACCCCCTACTTCGGCAGCTAAAAGCTACCGAAGTCAATGTTAGCCTATGGGGAAGGTCCCCATAGGCTTGCCTGTGATTTTTTGATCGAAGGATTTTCGTTCGATCGTTGGATTAAAATCCTTCGAATCGTTCGCTTCGAAGGATTTAATCGTTCGATCGAACGAAAAATCCTTTGATCGATCGATCGCAGGATTTGTGCAAAATCGTTCGACTTCGATATTCGAAGTCGAACGATTTTAGTTCCCAGTCGAATATCGAGGGTTAATTAACCCTCGATATTCGACCCTTCGTGAATCGCCCCCCATATGGGGGATCTGTTGTAAAAACAAAAGTGAAACATTCTATAGGTGATAGGTTAAAAATTCTGAATTACTCTTCTGTATTCCCTTCTCAAATCTGTCTCTTTATCCAGAAGCCCAAAAAAGGTTTGAAAGACCGCTCAAATCAAATATATAAACTAGACCAAGAGAGCACAGAGCAATAATGTATTGGACTGTCCATCACGTTTCAAATGACACTGACTCTTTTCCCAACTGCACTACCCATGTGCTGGACTAATTCAGGCTTATCCAGTCTTTGGCCAGGGCTCCAGCAATTGGATCCCAACACGGGCCTATGCTGTCTACTAGTTTTCACCCAATGGGACTTTCAAATCTGCATAATAAATATGTAATTTTATGCTAGATATTGGTTTGGGAGGTTGCAGAAGAGGCCCCATTCATAGCTGCATACTCCGTCTGGAGGGACTAAGTCAGCAGGTTTTTCAGATATGTTTATGGCAAACATAAGCATAAAGAGCAGCCATTATGGATGCCAAAACTGAGCAAAGATGTGCTTGTTTGCGCCAAATCCAACTGACAAGAGTCATCATAAATCATAAATGTATCCAAAACATTTTTAAAAACAGGTTATCATACCAAAAAGACAGTTAACTCAGTGCTCCATGGCCCCTGAGCTTCTTCCTCCTAACACATCATTGGCTGCTTCATAAGAGGAGGTGATGATGAATCGTGCAACTACTCAAAACTCTTTAGGAGGGAGGAGCTTAGGGACTATGGATTTTTAAAATGATAAATTTTGGATAAATATATCATTATTTAATGCACCAAATAAATGTTTTCTGTGCAAGATTGCCTACTACTTGTATAACGATATAGTTTATTTGGGGTTAGGTGGCTTAATCCAAAGCAGAAATCGAGCCTTGATAAAAAAAAAAAAACTTGATTTGAAAAAAGAATATATTATCTTACAGGCTTCTGCTCAATCATAATCCTGACGGCTTAGTGTTCAGCACTGATGATTATTTTTGCCAGAAATATGGCTACACATAAAACGTCAAATTGCTTGGCGATGCTCATAACTGGAATCAATGCAGAGGTATTAGGAAAATTGAATCGTATGGGATCTGTAACCCAGATACCACCAAAATACAGCAATGCCATTTCCCATTATGTCCTTTTCATAAAAAACAGTGCTGTATTTTTAGTTGATATATTTTTCCTCTGTAATAAGACTTTACTTTGTACTCAATGATAACGATCATATTTTTGGTGAGTAATGAAGTCAAGATGGGAAGAAGAATATAGGTGGCACTGACTGATGAAGGTGGTGTTAGAATTGGGTTGCAGTTTATATAACCATCAGTTGGTAATTTTTAGCCATCAGAGAATGTTTTGTGATTTATGCCAAGGGTGTGCTTTATATAATTTAAAGTGTGTATGCATTTAGCTATATATTGTGCTACTCTATGAAATGCCTGTAATATCAAAGGCATGAGTCTGCAGATTTAGCTTTGGACATGGGCAGGATAAAAAAAACCTCCACCACTTTGAGATCTGTCCCCTAAACAGTCTACCTTATTCGTTTTCTTTATCAATCGCTGACAATGCAAATTATTTTATTTGATAGTAAGTTGTGTTTTTGATAATATAATTGTTTAATTGAAACCCCTTTTCTCTAAAATACTTCATAAGTTCAAAGTTGAAAATATGCTTTAATTTCTCTCCAGTTTATGTACTCTTAAATATTGGCTCGCCTTCTTTCTCTAAGATAAATTAATGCAATCCCAATGTTAAAATGTTAGCCACCTTAATCCTTTGTTTTGTTGCTGCTACGAAAAAAACCTTACTCTTATATTGGCTTTTAGAATCTCTCCCCTCCATGAAAGATATTTTATCACAGATAAATAAATTTTGTTGGCAAGAAGCGATATGAACAAAAACAGCTGAACCACATTTAAAGCGCAAGTTTATGGATGACTGGTCTCTTTTTTTCAAACTAATTGATCCTGGTCAAAAGTCTTAGAACTACTACAAATCTAAATATATTGAAATGTAAGGTGGCTTTATCAGTGTAAGGGGCCTGAAGGCTCAGCCAGGAGTAGCGGACCAAGGAGGAAGCACCAGTCCAATAGTTCGAGGTACAGGCAAGGCTATAGAAAGAGAGTGGTCGAAGTTCAGGCAATAAGGTTGGTTCAGGCAGCAAAGGTTCAGAATACGAAATCAGGCAAAGGTCAATACACAGGATCAGGAATGATAATCACAGGAAGCGCACCCAGGAACTCACGAGGAAGAACCTATAGTAGGGCACAGTCTGCAGTGCTTCAGCATCTTTTATAGGCCTCCTTTGGCGCCAAAACAGACGCAGTGGCATCATGACGCTGGCGTCTTCACGCTGGCGTCTTCACGCTGGCGTTTTGACGCTGGCGTCTATTCTGGCGACCAATCCGATGCTGGCAGATATTCTGACGCTGGCGTGATGTCACAGAACTGCGACCAGAAGGAAGCACATGGAGAACGCCGCCATCTTGGACTCCGCCATCTTGGGACGCCAGGTAAGAACTCCTTACAATCAGTTCATGAATATTTTGGATACTTGATACTGCCATTTTTGTTGATAATTCTTTTTACATAAATAAGTAAATCCACTGGGTGAAGTTTGGTTTATTATTGTTTCTTTGCTTCATTATTTTAATTACTATGTTAATTATTTTCCTTTGGAATGTGTGCTTTTGATATATATTTATATATTTATAGATATTTATAGATATTTGTTTGTATCTTTGGCATGTGATACAGCATTGTATATTCTTTTCTTTTGTTATCTTGACGTACTCAATCTGCGTCATATATTCTATTGTGTTTATGGAAAACTCAATAAAATTATTTAAAACTAAAAATTTTTTTTTAAATTATAGCCAGAAGAGCAAGGGATGATGGGAGATCTCCAGTTATTATTGACAATACTAATATGCAGGGCTGGGAAATGAAACCTTATGTGCAAATGGTGAGACTGCACAATTTATTAATAAAGTCTTGAACTGGCCTTTAGAAAAAAATCAATCCACTATCGTTGTACCTTGCTCCCATCCAGAGCATATAACCATAAAATAGTGTGTATGGGTATTGATACCATAATACCAGGAATACTGCTGAAAAAGTGCCATGACATGTTTCAAGCCACAAGGCTCTTTTTCAAGTGTAACATTCAATATTTAAATACAAGAAAATCATACCACCCAGCTTTTAATTGGTTAATAGGGCTGGGAGGATTTACAGCCTTGCCAAATCGTAGCAAATCATCAAGCAAAAAGGTTCACCTTTCATAAAAGCTGGTGCTACACATACAAAGAAATAAATTCATTTTCCCAGCTATATGGGGAGCTACTTGGACATTTTTGGAGACACAGATCTTTACTGTTAAAGGGGTTTGGTTGCTTTGGGCTGGTACAGAACCCCCAACACCTGTTGTGCAGAATTTCTAGTCTACTTTCTACTTTGGTTCTTCTTTAAGAAAAGGCTTAATTTATTTTATGCATAGAAGCACCCATCACTTGTTCTTTTTTTTATTGGTTCTCTACTAAATGCCTTTCATTTTGTAGGCCATAGAACAACGTTACTTTATGGACTTTTTGGAGCCAGAAACCTGGTGGAAACTTGATCCACTTGAATTGGCAAAGTAAGTAAATCTCACTTGAATTCGCCTACATATACATACTGATCAGTATATTTTGTACTCTTAATTCAAGAATACACCTGTTCAATAGCATGTGAGATAGAGAGCAGTTATACATTCCATTACACTGATAAAGGGGATTAAGAACATATTCTTCTTATGGGATTCATAATAAAATGTCAATTTTGCAATGCATGTATTTTCCAAATTACGGAAAAGGGCGTCTCTCCCATAGTCTCCATTTTATAAAAATAATTAATCCTTATTGGAAGTAAATCCAACCTATTGGATTTAATTAATGTTTACATGATTTTCTAGTAGAGTTAAGGTATGAAGATCCAAATTAAGGAAAGATCTGTTATCTGGAAAACCCCAGGTCCTGAGTAGAGAGGCATCGAATCCAATATTTTGGATTCGGCCGAATCCTTCGCAAAAGATTCAGCCGAATACCGAACAAATCCAAATCCTAATTTGCGTATCTGGGAAGGGGAAAACATTTTTTAATTCCTTGTTGTTTTGTGACAAAAAATAATGCAATCTCCCTCCCCGCCCCTAATTTGCATATGCAAATTAGGATTCGGATTTGGTTCAGCTGAATCTGAATCCTGCTAAAAAAGGCCGAATCCTGGCCAAATCTCGAAGTGAATCCTGGATTTGGTGCATCCCTAGTCCTTAGCATTCTGGATAACAGGTCCCATACCTGTGTGTGTATTATATGTATATATATATATATATATATATATATATATATATATATATATATATATATATATAGTGGTAGGGTGGGTGGCACTCCGCTTCTCAACTTCACCCAGTTGCACGGTTAAAGTTTCACATATATGTTCTCAAATGAACCAGCAACACAGGGATATTTTTCAAAAGCAAAAAAGTTTATTTATTGAAGCATGTTCCAGCCAACGTAACGTTTCGGTCCCTGCTAAGACCTTTCTCAAGGCCTTGAGAAAGGTCCCAGTAGGGACCGAAACGTTACAAAGTTGATTGGCTCTAGGGGTAGTTGGCAATGCTAGAGAAACCACAAGCATCTCAAAGTTCTGAAATTAATGTTATTAATTAATATACCCTGGCCTCTTTCAGTGAAATCCTGCACCCATTTAGGTCCTGCATTGTCTGACACAAATTAGGGCCATGGGAAGGTGTGACATTACAGAACTCTGCAGGGCTTGCTATTAGCATTTTCATTCATACTTTGTGCTTTTCAGGAGGAACACACACAAGGTACCCCTCCTAAAGTTGACTCTGCAGTAGCTCCCCTCTCAAAAAACATGACACCACCAACACAGGAGGCATCTTTCAGGGAACCAATGGACAAAAAGATGGAAATCTCTTTAAGACGGGGATATACACACACCACAGCTATTCTCAGACCGGCAGTGGCACATACAGCCAGATTCTGGTGCCAAGAACTCCTAAAAAATACTTCTCCTGAGGAGTTACAAGAGGAACTACAACGGCTTAGCTCGGCGTTAGTGTTCCTATCAGATTCAGCCATGGGTATGGTAAGATTGGCAGCCAAAAATAGTATCAACACAATCGTAGCGAGGAGGGCTCTATGGCTATGTCATTGATCTGGAGACACAGCATCCAAATTACTTAACCTACGATTTACGGGGTACTCACTTTTTGGCCCAGACCTAAAGCAAATTATCACAGAGGTCACGGGCGGTAAGAGCATGTTCTTACCATCAGGAAAGAAATCCAGGTCAGAGCTACCAAACAGAACATACAAGAGGTCATGGAGTTCCCAGGGACGCTCCTTTCATTACTTTTGCAATGCCACATTTCGGAATCCACAATTAGGTGGAGAAGCCAAGAAGGGCAGACCGGCCTGGTCCAATCAAACATGACAGGCCAGAAAATCAGGCCCTACAAAGCCCAACTCAACCTGACTCCCACAGATCATGTGCAGAAAAGGTAGGCGGACGGCTTCAAGAATTTTTCCCATAGTGGCGCAACCACATACAAGACAATTGGGTACTATCCATCATCAAAGAAGGATACAGCCTACCTCCTCACACCTTCAGACACTCGACCAACGTAGTAAAAAAGAGAGCTCTACTAAACATAATCAATGACCTACTCAGCAACAGCGTTATTATGCTGTCGAGAAGGGCATGGTACTTGGAACTCATCAACATGTTGGCAGCTCCAGCGTCTGCCCCTTTGACCAGACTTACTCACCCAAGGACCAATAAAACACGACAATTTGCAAAGGCTGCATTTAATGGCCTGGCTATTGAAGCCGAATTATGGCGGTCAAAAGGGTTTTCAGAAAGAGCCACCAACATTCTAATGCAGGCCAGGAAGCCATCCACAACAAAAGTCTACTATAGGACATGGAGAGCATTCATAGACTGGTGTGAGTCCACGAAGATACCATGGAGGCAAGCAACAACACAAACAGTTGTTGAATTTCTCATGTAAGGTTTTCACTTGGGACTGTCCATAGATACGCTAAAGCAGGGGTCCCCAACCTTTTTTACCCCGTGAGCCACACTCAGATGAAAAACTTGTCCGTGAGCAACACAATAAGCGCAAACATAATTTTTATTACTATTAAGCATATACTCTAAATTAAAATGTCATATAATATCAATCAAAGTGAAATCTGGCACTGCATGTTTTCTGCCAGTTTTTGAATATCGGGGGTGTAGTTTGTTACAGCCAGCCTCATGCATTCTCCCAGATGATCATCATTTAAATGTGTTCTATATTTAGATTTTAACATTTTCATAGCTGAAAATCCAGATTCAAAAAGGTAGGTTGACCCAAAACAGGAATTCAGTCTTTGTGAGGTTCCTTTTAGGATGGGAAACTTGAAGATTTCTATTAAAGTCTAGAAGTCATTTTGCAGTGATCTTGATCTCAAAATGTGATCTCGATGGGCAATATGAGGGATTGGCTGCTGCCAGGTCAGGTACATAGGGCTATATGGTGTCACAGATGTTTGGTGCAATTTGATGGATTTTTGGCTCCTGCTGGCACAGGTACATATTTGGGGACAATATTGTGGATTTTTGGCTCCTGCTGGCACAAGTACATATTTAGGAGCAATATGATGGATCTTTGGCTGCTGCTGGACAGGTACATAATTGGGGACAATATCATGGATTTTTGACTCCTGCTGGCACAGGTACAGATCAGGGGCAATATGTGGGATTGGTTGCTGCTGGCTCAGGTCCATGGGGCAATATGGTGGCTGCTGGCACAGGTACACAGATGTTTGGGGCAATATGATGGATGTTTGGCTCCTGCTAGCACAGCAGGCATAGGTGTGGCTTGGGGGTAACAATATGATGAATGTTTTGGCTTATGCTGGCACAGGTACAGATTGGGGGAAATCTGAGGAATTGACTGCCATTGCCACAGGTACAAATGGGGGCATATGACAGGTTCTGGCAATGGTAATGCAGGACCAGATGGCACTGATTGAAGCCCTTGCCAAAATACCTTGGCCCAGTCCTGGCAGTGATACAAGTGGATGGATGAGCAGGTGGCACAAAGGACACTGGGCAGCACTAAAACTCTGGTGCAAATCGTGTGGAGTTGGGAATAATAATGGTACAACAAGAAAATAGGTGAGGAAGCAGGAGTTACAGAGAATATGGAATTATCAGAATTGGCACAGTAATGGCAGGGACTAGGGAGAAGGGCTCACTGTGGGCTGGCATATGACATCAAGGCACGGCAGATAAATATTGTGCTGAGGCTGGGACGTGAGGGACAGAAACTATTCTGTTAGAGCTCAATGCTGGATATACAAGCATATCATTTCTTCCAGCAATAAGATTATTGTTATTTCCAGCCACATACAAGTACTGTTTTACCCAGTAGATCCGACTCACTAGCCCTGTGTAATAGTAAGCACTTTAACAAATTGTGGGCCAGCGAGATCCCTTCTCCATGACTCACCATAAGAAGCGTATATCACAGTTTCAGTTCAAGCACGATCCTTTCTATATAGCCAACCTTATGAAGTACGTGTAAAAGTTTCAGTGTGATTCTTTCCAACCAGCCCTCATAGTCTCTCGCAAACTGCCAGTGTCTTCCCCCGACCAGTTCTGTGAGCCTCCTGTCAAATCGATCAGTGAGTTATAACAGCGTTATCTTTTCTCTCCATTCTCTTCCTGCGCGTCCTACTCACTGCTCGCTCACAGGACTAATTGCGAACATGCTGTTATAACTCACTGATCGATTTGACAGGAGGCTCACAGAACTGATCGGGGGGAAGACACTGGCAGTTTATGAGAGACGCTTTTAAACGTACTTCTTAAGGTTGGCTATATAGAAAGGATCGTGCTTGAACTGAAACTGTGATATATGCTTCTTATGGTGAGTCAAGGAGAAGGGATCTCGCTGGGCCACAATCTATTAAAATGCTTCCTATTACACAGGGCTAGCGAGTCAAATCTTCTGGGTAAAACAGTACTGGTATGGGGCTGGAAAAGCTTACGCGAGCAACACCAAGAGGAGCTGCGAGCAACATGTTGCTCGCGAGCTACGGGTTGGGGATCATTGCGCTAAAGGGACAGATTTTAGCTCTATCTCTACTACTCCAACATCAGTGGGCGAGAGAACCAGATCTAATGCAATTCGTGCATGCAGTAGGCAACGTCAAGCCACCATACTGGGACCCAACACCTCCCTGGGATCTCACTACGATGCTGACTGCCCTACAAGAACTCCCCTTAGAGCATCTAGCGTCATGTGTGCTAAAGTCCCTTACCTTACCTTTCTCTTAGCAATTACATCGGCAAAAAAAGGTATCGGACTTGACAGCCTTATCCGTGGCTCATACTACACCAGGATAGGGCAGTTTTCAAAACAATTCCATCCTTTACACCCAGTGGTATCGGCTTTTCACATAAATGAGGAAATGAATCTCCCTTCCCTGTGTCCAAACCCTTCTAAGAGAGGAGCAAGGAGCTTATATGAAGAGGGCGGAGCTGAGATTCTTTTTTCTTCTTCTGTCCTGCCTCCGGAGGTGGATACTTAACCCCAGGGTGTCTGCACTGAAAGTCTGGGCCGTCTAGAAAAAGATTTTCCGGTAAGTAAAAAATCCTCATTTTCCAGCCAAAAATTCAGATTTTTGCCCGAAAACCACAAAACTTTGGATTATTGCACGAAACCAAGCGCAGATCAAGATATCTTCGGGAACTTCTCCCATTGAGTTATACGCAACCTTGGCAGGACTGAGATGCTCATTTTCAGATTTTGACTTATTCCATCCTTGTGGTATAATAAATCCAGATAAATTCGGGTTTTTGGCATTTGGAGTATAATAAATAACCCCCATAGTGTCATAGAACAGACTGAGTTATGTGGGAGATGAGCAGCGACTGTCCCTAATGGAGAGACTCACAAATATTTCTGTACAATTACAGTTTGATCCTGTCACTGCAACAAACATTTATCTTCCTAAAGGAAGGATCTGCCTATTTAAATGACACCTGACACACCCCAGAGTATTTCCATGACATTTTATTGGCTACAAATGAGCCACTTAATGTAAATCCAACTGTTCTTTCATCTGCATTGCTCTGGTCACACACTTTTCTTTCTCTTAGATCAGTCTTTTCCCAACCTCTCTGCTTAAAGGGCTAGTTAACTTTTAAGGGCAGATTTACTAAGAGTCGAATTGACAATTCTAATTCACATTTTTTTTATGGTCAAAACTTGATTGGAATTTTAATTCGAATTTGATTATTGAGATTTATCACACTCTGGCCCTTTAAGGGCTATTCCACACGGGGAGATAGCGACGCGTTTGCGGTCGCGGCGGCAAAGCGCCGCGACAGTCGCCGCGACCGGCGCAGGCGACAGTTTTGTATGGGCGCCTATGTAAAAACGCCTGTGCTAACCACACGAGGCAATGCGCTTTTCAACAGTCGCCTGAAAAAGCCTGGCGAGGCATTTTCAGGCGACTGTTGAAAAGCGCATCGCCTCGTGGCGCTTTGTCGCCGCGACCGCAAACGCGTCGCTATCTCCCCGTGTGGAATAGCCCTTAAAATCTGAATTAGACTAGTCGCCAGCTACAACCTGCCAAGTTCATGTATAAGTCAATGGGAGAGGTCCAGGGACCAAATCCAATTTGGACATATTACTAGCCTTCCTGACATTCGAGTTTTTTTTTGGAGAAAAAGCTTGAATCGTGTTTAGTCTAATTCGTTTCGAGTCACTAAAATTTGTTCAAGTTTTAGACATTCAATATTTTTATTGAACCCCCCCAATCGAATTTTGAGTATCATTGAATAGAGTTTGAAAAAAAAAAAAAACTCACATGAATTCAAAATTCAACCTTTAATAAATGTGCCTCCCAGTCTGTTATAGAATGGCCAATTCTAAGCAACTTTCTAATTTCCCTTCCATTCTTTTTTATCATTTTTAATTTATTTGCCTTCTTTTGACTCTTTCCAGCTTTCAAATCTAAAAACAAATGCTCGGTAAGGCTACAAATGTATTGTTATTGCTTTTTATTACTCGTCTTTCTATTCAGGCCTCTCCTATTCATATTCCAGTCTCGTATTCAAATCAATGCCTTGTTGCTAGGGAGATTTGGACCCCTAGCAACCAGATTGCTGAAATTGCAAACTGGAGAGCTGCTGAATAAAAAGCTAAATAACTCAAAAACCACAAATAATAAAAAAGGAAAACATATTGCTGATTGGAGCACCCTAAAATACTTCCCTGCAGCCCCGACAAGCTCAAGATGTAATAGTTCTATTTCTATAGGGATGAAATCAGCTCTGCTATAACATGCAGGTTCTGTAGGAAAGGGGCATCGGAAGCCCCCCAGCTGTTATATGAGGATTTGGGATTCATTATCTTTACCTGTAGTTGCGCCTCACCTTTGTGGAGCTTTATATCAGCTGTTATTGTACATTCTGTGCCTCCAGTGTATGTTGCCGTGTGGTGCCAGTAAATATGCAGAGAAGTAAAGTTCCTCTATGGGCTCTGTTTTGTGTGGAGTTGTGACAAGTGATGGTGCAAATAAACAGGAGGAGTTTACCTTGAATGGGAAGCAGCTACCACTATAAACTGATGTTTCCATGTGACCCCCCTCCAGCGCCATAACAACAGTCCAAACCCGAGTTCCTTTTTCTCATCAGTAAGTGAACTTCAGGTGCAGCCAAATGTCCACAGACCTCTGGGCAAGGCCAGACGTGGTGTTTTTACGCTGTGTTTTTAAAAAAGTTCCGCCAGGCGTAAATCCACATAAACTGCACTACCACTGAAACTAATGGAAAACGCACTATGGCAATTCACACAGGACGCTTGTAAGCTGAAATCCACTACAGGACGCCAGTATTATTCAGCAAAAACGCAAATACGTCAAGAAACTACCAAATCAATAGACTCTATGGGATCTGCACGTTTGAAACCACACTTTATGTAAATACGCAGTGTATTTTAAATATGGCGTCCAAATTCTCAATGAGAAGTGTATGTTGGGAAAAGAAACCTACATGCTGAAAAACGCATGAAAAACGCATGTTGAGGGTCGTGAGTGGTTTCAGTGGCGTATTTATGCCCGGCGGTTCTTTATTAAAAACGCCACGTAAAAACGCCACGTCTGTCCTTGCCCTTACTGCAACCAAACTCCTACATCACCAGTGACACTCTTACTCCTACTAACTCTATCCACCCAATCACATCTGCACCCGCAACTAACTCTGTCCACCAATCACCAGTCTGCACCCACCACTAACTCTGTCCACCCAATCACCTCTGCACCCACCACTAACTCTGTCCACCCAATCACATCTGCACCCGCCACTAACTCTGTCCACCAATCACCAGTCCGCACCCATATGGTCCCTTCATCCCACAGTTTCTTTGCTGGAAAGTTTATTGGAGCATAAATGTCATTATTTCCCCTGTCAGAGTGACCAGCAGGAGGCCCAGTGTAGATTCAATTCTAGAACTGATCCAATAATAATATATAGAGAACAGCAAATAAGTGTCCCCTGAGTGAGAGGTGCCAGGCAATGACAGTCACGTGATGCTTTGCACACAGTCCCTATATATAAAGGCAGATGGTAACAAGTGGAGAGTGAATGAGGAGGAGGAGGTCCAGATGTTGGTACGTGAGTGACAAGCAGGACAGTGGGACGGTGAATACACAGACAGACACAACTTGCTGCACATGAAGCTCCAGACACCGCCTTTGGGTGAAAACGCTGCCGCCCAGCTCCCTCCCCCGCCCAGCGCTGCACTGGAAGGAGGAAGAGACCAGGCCCAGAGCGGGGCATCATGGATCAGCGACTTGTCGGCGCTTTTGGAAACCTGAGCCTTGATGAGCAAAACAGACATTACAGGCCCCAGCGGCGACCCCAAAACACTCAACACAATCCTCCGCCGACTCCACAGCGCCCCCGCCCGGCCCCTCGCTCATCATCTCGATTCACTAAACACTTGTACCTGCTGAGGGGACTCCCGGGCTCCGGCAAGACCAACCTGGCCAGGTACCAGCTCACCCCCAAACTGCTCATGGGCCGGCCCATTGTACTTCATATCTGATCCCCTCTACTGGCATCTACCTCTGAATGAGGGGGGAGAGAGATAGAGCTGGGTATTCTGCTATAGGTACAGTAGGGAGAGATGGTGCCTATAGTAACAGTGAAATAATAGTCTCTGGGAAGGAACTGTGGGATAGCAGGTATAGTAGGGAGAGATGGTGCCTATAGTAACAGTGGATAATAGTCTCTGGGAAGGGAGTGTGACTGTGGGATAGCAGGTATAGTAGGGAGAGATGGTGTCTATAGTAACAGTGGATAATAGTCTCTGGGAAGGGCGTGCGAGTGTGGGATAACAGGTATAGTAGGGAGAGATAGTGCCTATAGTAACAGTGGATAATAGTCTCTGGGAAGTGAGTGTGACTGTGGGATAACAGGTATAGTAGGGAGAGATAGTGCCTTTAGTAACAGTGGATAATAGTCTCTGGGAAGGGAGTGTGACTGTGGGATAGCAGGTATAGTAGGGAGAGATAGTGCATATAGTAACAGTGGATAATAGTCTCTGGGAAGGGAGTGTGGCTGTGGGATAGCAGGTATAGTAGGGAGAGATGGTGCCTATAGTAACAGTGGGATAATAGTCTCTGGGAAGGGAGTGCGACTGTGGGATAACAGGTATAGTAGGGAGAGATAGTGCCTATAGTAACAGTGGATAATAGTCTCTGGGAAGGGAGTGTGACTGTGGGATAGCAGGTATAGTAGGGAGAGATGGTGCCTATAGTAACAGTGGGATAATAGTCTCTGGGAAGGGAGTGCGACTGTGGGATAACAGGTATAGTAGGGAGAGATAGTGCCTTTAGTAACAGTGGATAATAGTCTCTGGGAAGGGAGTGTGACTGTGGGATAGCAGGTATAGTAGGGAGAGATAGTGCCTATAGTAACAGTGGATAATAGTCTCTGGGAAGGGAGTGTGGCTGTGGGATAGCAGGTATAGTAGGGAGAGATGGTGCCTATAGTAACAGTGGGATAATAGTCTCTGGGAAGGGAGTGCGACTGTGGGATAACAGGTATAGTAGGGAGAGATAGTGCCTATAGTAACAGTGGATAATAGTCTCTGGGAAGGGAGTGTGACTGTGGGATAGCAGGTATAGTAGGGAGAGATGGTGTCTATAGTAACAGTGGATAATAGTCTCTGGGAAGGGAGTGTGACTGTGGGATAGCAGGTATAGTAGGGAGAGATGGTGCCTATAGTAACAGTGGGATAATAGTCTCTGGGAAGGGGCTGTGTCTGTGGGATAGCAGGTATAGTAGGGAGAGATGGTGCCTATAGTAACAGTGGATAATAGTCTCTGGGAAGGGAGTGTGACTGTGGGATAGCAGGTATAGTAGGGAGAGATGGTGCCTATAGTAACAGTGGATAATAGTCTCTGGGAAGGGAGTGTGGCTGTGGGATAGCAGGTATAGTAGGGAGAGATGGTGCCTATAGTAACAGTGGGATAATAGTCTCTGGGAAGGGAGTGCGACTGTGGGATAACAGGTATAGTAGGGAGAGATAGTGCCTATAGTAACAGTGGATACTAGTCTCTGGGAAGGGAGTGTGACTGTGGGATAGCAGGTATAGTAGGGAGAGATGGTGCCTATAGTAACAGTGGGATAATAGTCTCTGGGAAGGGAGTGCGACTGTGGGATAACAGGTATAGTAGGGAGACATAGTGCCTTTAGTAACAGTGGATAATAGTCTCTGGGAAGGGAGTGTGACTGTGGGATAGCAGGTATAGTAGGGAGAGATAGTGCCTATAGTAACAGTGGATAATAGTCTCTGGGAAGGGAGTGTGGCTGTGGGATAGCAGGTATAGTAGGGAGAGATGGTGCCTATAGTAACAGTGGGATAATAGTCTCTGGGAAGGGAGTGCGACTGTGGGATAACAGGTATAGTAGGGAGAGATAGTGCCTATAGTAACAGTGGATAATAGTCTCTGGGAAGGGAGTGTGACTGTGGGATAGCAGGTATAGTAGGGAGAGATGGTGTCTATAGTAACAGTGGATAATAGTCTCTGGGAAGGGAGTGTGACTGTGGGATAGCAGGTATAGTAGGGAGAGATGGTGCCTATAGTAACAGTGGGATAATAGTCTCTGGGAAGGGGCTGTGTCTGTGGGATAGCAGGTATAGTAGGGAGAGATGGTGCCTATAGTAACAGTGGATAATAGTCTCTGGGAAGGGAGTGTGACTGTGGGATAGCAGGTATAGTAGGGAGAGATGGTGCCTATAGTAACAGTGGGATAATAGTCTCTGGGAAGGGAGTGCGACTGTGGGATAACAGGTATAGTAGGGAGAGATAGTGCCTTTAGTAACAGTGGATAATAGTCTCTGGGAAGGGAGTGTGACTGTGGGATAGCAGGTATAGTAGGGAGAGATAGTGCCTATAGTAACAGTGGATAATAGTCTCTGGGAAGGGAGTGTGGCTGTGGGATAGCAGGTATAGTAGGGAGAGATGGTGCCTATAGTAACAGTGGGATAATAGTCTCTGGGAAGGGAGTGCGACTGTGGGATAACAGGTATAGTAGGGAGAGATAGTGCCTATAGTAACAGTGGATAATAGTCTCTGGGAAGGGAGTGTGACTGTGGGATAGCAGGTATAGTAGGGAGAGATGGTGTCTATAGTAACAGTGGATAATAGTCTCTGGGAAGGGAGTGTGACTGTGGGATAGCAGGTATAGCAGGGAGAGATGGTGCCTATAGTAACAGTGGGATAATAGTCTCTGGGAAGGGGCTGTGTCTGTGGGATAGCAGGTATAGTAGGGAGAGATGGTGCCTATAGTAACAGTGGATAATAGTCTCTGGGAAGGGAGTGTGACTGTGGGATAGCAGGTATAGTAGGGAGAGATAGTGCCTATAGTAACAGTGGATAATAGTCTCTGGGAAGGGAGTGTGGCTGTGGGATAGCAGGTATAGTAGGGAGAGATGGTGCCTATAGTAACAGTGGGATAATAGTCTCTGGGAAGGGAGTGCGACTGTGGGATAACAGGTATAGTAGGGAGAGATAGTGCCTATAGTAACAGTGGATAATAGTCTCTGGGAAGGGAGTGTGACTGTGGGATAGCAGGTATAGTAGGGAGAGATGGTGCCTATAGTAACAGTGGGATAATAGTCTCTGGGAAGGGAGTGCGACTGTGGGATAACAGGTATAGTAGGGAGAGATAGTGCCTTTAGTAACAGTGGATAATAGTCTCTGGGAAGGGAGTGTGACTGTGGGATAGCAGGTATAGTAGGGAGAGATAGTGCCTATAGTAACAGTGGATAATAGTCTCTGGGAAGGGAGTGTGGCTGTGGGATAGCAGGTATAGTAGGGAGAGATGGTGCCTATAGTAACAGTGGGATAATAGTCTCTGGGAAGGGAGTGCGACTGTGGGATAACAGGTATAGTAGGGAGAGATAGTGCCTATAGTAACAGTGGATAATAGTCTCTGGGAAGGGAGTGTGACTGTGGGATAGCAGGTATAGTAGGGAGAGATGGTGTCTATAGTAACAGTGGATAATAGTCTCTGGGAAGGGAGTGTGACTGTGGGATAGCAGGTATAGTAGGGAGAGATGGTGCCTATAGTAACAGTGGGATAATAGTCTCTGGGAAGGGGCTGTGTCTGTGGGATAGCAGGTATAGTAGGGAGAGATGGTGCCTATAGTAACAGTGGATAATAGTCTCTGGGAAGGGAGTGTGACTGTGGGATAGCAGGTATAGTAGGGAGAGATGGTGCCTATAGTAACAGTGGATAATAGTCTCTGGGAAGGGAGTGTGGCTGTGGGATAGCAGGTATAGTAGGGAGAGATGGTGCCTATAGTAACAGTGGGATAATAGTCTCTGGGAAGGGAGTGCGACTGTGGGATAACAGGTATAGTAGGGAGAGATAGTGCCTATAGTAACAGTGGATAATAGTCTCTGGGAAGGGAGTGTGACTGTGGGATAGCAGGTATAGTAGGGAGAGATGGTGCCTATAGTAACAGTGGGATAATAGTCTCTGGGAAGGGAGTGCGACTGTGGGATAACAGGTATAGTAGGGAGAGATAGTGCCTTTAGTAACAGTGGATAATAGTCTCTGGGAAGGGAGTGTGACTGTGGGATAGCAGGTATAGTAGGGAGAGATAGTGCCTATAGTAACAGTGGATAATAGTCTCTGGGAAGGGAGTGTGGCTGTGGGATAGCAGGTATAGTAGGGAGAGATGGTGCCTATAGTAACAGTGGGATAATAGTCTCTGGGAAGGGAGTGCGACTGTGGGATAACAGGTATAGTAGGGAGAGATAGTGCCTATAGTAACAGTGGATAATAGTCTCTGGGAAGGGAGTGTGACTGTGGGATAGCAGGTATAGTAGGGAGAGATGGTGTCTATAGTAACAGTGGATAATAGTCTCTGGGAAGGGAGTGTGACTGTGGGATAGCAGGTATAGTAGGGAGAGATGGTGCCTATAGTAACAGTGGGATAATAGTCTCTGGGAAGGGGCTGTGTCTGTGGGATAGCAGGTATAGTAGGGAGAGATGGTGCCTATAGTAACAGTGGATAATAGTCTCTGGGAAGGGAGTGTGACTGTGGGATAGCAGGTATAGTAGGGAGAGATGGTGCCTATAGTAACAGTGGGATAATAGTCTCTGGGAAGGGAGTGCGACTGTGGGATAACAGGTATAGTAGGGAGAGATAGTGCCTTTAGTAACAGTGGATAATAGTCTCTGGGAAGGGAGTGTGACTGTGGGATAGCAGGTATAGTAGGGAGAGATAGTGCCTATAGTAACAGTGGATAATAGTCTCTGGGAAGGGAGTGTGGCTGTGGGATAGCAGGTATAGTAGGGAGAGATGGTGCCTATAGTAACAGTGGGATAATAGTCTCTGGGAAGGGAGTGCGACTGTGGGATAACAGGTATAGTAGGGAGAGATAGTGCCTATAGTAACAGTGGATAATAGTCTCTGGGAAGGGAGTGTGACTGTGGGATAGCAGGTATAGTAGGGAGAGATGGTGTCTATAGTAACAGTGGATAATAGTCTCTGGGAAGGGAGTGTGACTGTGGGATAGCAGGTATAGCAGGGAGAGATGGTGCCTATAGTAACAGTGGGATAATAGTCTCTGGGAAGGGGCTGTGTCTGTGGGATAGCAGGTATAGTAGGGAGAGATGGTGCCTATAGTAACAGTGGATAATAGTCTCTGGGAAGGGAGTGTGACTGTGGGATAGCAGGTATAGTAGGGAGAGATAGTGCCTATAGTAACAGTGGATAATAGTCTCTGGGAAGGGAGTGTGGCTGTGGGATAGCAGGTATAGTAGGGAGAGATGGTGCCTATAGTAACAGTGGGATAATAGTCTCTGGGAAGGGAGTGCGACTGTGGGATAACAGGTATAGTAGGGAGAGATAGTGCCTATAGTAACAGTGGATAATAGTCTCTGGGAAGGGAGTGTGACTGTGGGATAGCAGGTATAGTAGGGAGAGATGGTGCCTATAGTAACAGTGGGATAATAGTCTCTGGGAAGGGAGTGCGACTGTGGGATAACAGGTATAGTAGGGAGAGATAGTGCCTTTAGTAACAGTGGATAATAGTCTCTGGGAAGGGAGTGTGACTGTGGGATAGCAGGTATAGTAGGGAGAGATAGTGCCTATAGTAACAGTGGATAATAGTCTCTGGGAAGGGAGTGTGGCTGTGGGATAGCAGGTATAGTAGGGAGAGATGGTGCCTATAGTAACAGTGGGATAATAGTCTCTGGGAAGGGAGTGCGACTGTGGGATAACAGGTATAGTAGGGAGAGATAGTGCCTATAGTAACAGTGGATAATAGTCTCTGGGAAGGGAGTGTGACTGTGGGATAGCAGGTATAGTAGGGAGAGATGGTGTCTATAGTAACAGTGGATAATAGTCTCTGGGAAGGGAGTGTGACTGTGGGATAGCAGGTATAGTAGGGAGAGATGGTGCCTATAGTAACAGTGGGATAATAGTCTCTGGGAAGGGGCTGTGTCTGTGGGATAGCAGGTATAGTAGGGAGAGATGGTGCCTATAGTAACAGTGGATAATAGTCTCTGGGAAGGGAGTGTGACTGTGGGATAGCAGGTATAGTAGGGAGAGATGGTGCCTATAGTAACAGTGGATAATAGTCTCTGGGAAGGGAGTGTGGCTGTGGGATAGCAGGTATAGTAGGGAGAGATGGTGCCTATAGTAACAGTGGGATAATAGTCTCTGGGAAGGGAGTGCGACTGTGGGATAACAGGTATAGTAGGGAGAGATAGTGCCTATAGTAACAGTGGATAATAGTCTCTGGGAAGGGAGTGTGACTGTGGGATAGCAGGTATAGTAGGGAGAGATGGTGCCTATAGTAACAGTGGGATAATAGTCTCTGGGAAGGGAGTGCGACTGTGGGATAACAGGTATAGTAGGGAGAGATAGTGCCTTTAGTAACAGTGGATAATAGTCTCTGGGAAGGGAGTGTGACTGTGGGATAGCAGGTATAGTAGGGAGAGATAGTGCCTATAGTAACAGTGGATAATAGTCTCTGGGAAGGGAGTGTGGCTGTGGGATAGCAGGTATAGTAGGGAGAGATGGTGCCTATAGTAACAGTGGGATAATAGTCTCTGGGAAGGGAGTGCGACTGTGGGATAACAGGTATAGTAGGGAGAGATAGTGCCTATAGTAACAGTGGATAATAGTCTCTGGGAAGGGAGTGTGACTGTGGGATAGCAGGTATAGTAGGGAGAGATGGTGTCTATAGTAACAGTGGATAATAGTCTCTGGGAAGGGAGTGTGACTGTGGGATAGCAGGTATAGTAGGGAGAGATGGTGCCTATAGTAACAGTGGGATAATAGTCTCTGGGAAGGGGCTGTGTCTGTGGGATAGCAGGTATAGTAGGGAGAGATGGTGCCTATAGTAACAGTGGATAATAGTCTCTGGGA
Organism: Xenopus petersii; assembly: GCA_038501925.1. Taxonomy (NCBI): domain Eukaryota; kingdom Metazoa; phylum Chordata; class Amphibia; order Anura; family Pipidae; genus Xenopus; species Xenopus petersii. Next base: position 31,230,129 of record CM076674.1, on the reverse strand, counting down.
AGGGAGTGTGACTGTGGGATAGCAGGTATAGTAGGGAGAGATGGTGCCTATAGTAACAGTGGGATAATAGTCTCTGGGAAGGGAGTGCGACTGTGGGATAACAGGTATAGTAGGGAGAGATAGTGCCTTTAGTAACAGTGGATAATAGTCTCTGGGAAGGGAGTGTGACTGTGGGATAGCAGGTATAGTAGGGAGAGATAGTGCCTATAGTAACAGTGGATAATAGTCTCTGGGAAGGGAGTGTGGCTGTGGGATAGCAGGTATAGTAGGGAGAGATGGTGCCTATAGTAACAGTGGGATAATAGTCTCTGGGAAGGGAGTGCGACTGTGGGATAACAGGTATAGTAGGGAGAGATAGTGCCTATAGTAACAGTGGATAATAGTCTCTGGGAAGGGAGTGTGACTGTGGGATAGCAGGTATAGTAGGGAGAGATGGTGTCTATAGTAACAGTGGATAATAGTCTCTGGGAAGGGAGTGTGACTGTGGGATAGCAGGTATAGCAGGGAGAGATGGTGCCTATAGTAACAGTGGGATAATAGTCTCTGGGAAGGGGCTGTGTCTGTGGGATAGCAGGTATAGTAGGGAGAGATGGTGCCTATAGTAACAGTGGATAATAGTCTCTGGGAAGGGAGTGTGACTGTGGGATAGCAGGTATAGTAGGGAGAGATAGTGCCTATAGTAACAGTGGATAATAGTCTCTGGGAAGGGAGTGTGGCTGTGGGATAGCAGGTATAGTAGGGAGAGATGGTGCCTATAGTAACAGTGGGATAATAGTCTCTGGGAAGGGAGTGCGACTGTGGGATAACAGGTATAGTAGGGAGAGATAGTGCCTATAGTAACAGTGGATAATAGTCTCTGGGAAGGGAGTGTGACTGTGGGATAGCAGGTATAGTAGGGAGAGATGGTGCCTATAGTAACAGTGGGATAATAGTCTCTGGGAAGGGAGTGCGACTGTGGGATAACAGGTATAGTAGGGAGAGATAGTGCCTTTAGTAACAGTGGATAATAGTCTCTGGGAAGGGAGTGTGACTGTGGGATAGCAGGTATAGTAGGGAGAGATAGTGCCTATAGTAACAGTGGATAATAGTCTCTGGGAAGGGAGTGTGGCTGTGGGATAGCAGGTATAGTAGGGAGAGATGGTGCCTATAGTAACAGTGGGATAATAGTCTCTGGGAAGGGAGTGCGACTGTGGGATAACAGGTATAGTAGGGAGAGATAGTGCCTATAGTAACAGTGGATAATAGTCTCTGGGAAGGGAGTGTGACTGTGGGATAGCAGGTATAGTAGGGAGAGATGGTGTCTATAGTAACAGTGGATAATAGTCTCTGGGAAGGGAGTGTGACTGTGGGATAGCAGGTATAGTAGGGAGAGATGGTGCCTATAGTAACAGTGGGATAATAGTCTCTGGGAAGGGGCTGTGTCTGTGGGATAGCAGGTATAGTAGGGAGAGATGGTGCCTATAGTAACAGTGGATAATAGTCTCTGGGAAGGGAGTGTGACTGTGGGATAGCAGGTATAGTAGGGAGAGATGGTGCCTATAGTAACAGTGGATAATAGTCTCTGGGAAGGGAGTGTGGCTGTGGGATAGCAGGTATAGTAGGGAGAGATGGTGCCTATAGTAACAGTGGGATAATAGTCTCTGGGAAGGGAGTGCGACTGTGGGATAACAGGTATAGTAGGGAGAGATAGTGCCTATAGTAACAGTGGATAATAGTCTCTGGGAAGGGAGTGTGACTGTGGGATAGCAGGTATAGTAGGGAGAGATGGTGCCTATAGTAACAGTGGGATAATAGTCTCTGGGAAGGGAGTGCGACTGTGGGATAACAGGTATAGTAGGGAGAGATAGTGCCTTTAGTAACAGTGGATAATAGTCTCTGGGAAGGGAGTGTGACTGTGGGATAGCAGGTATAGTAGGGAGAGATAGTGCCTATAGTAACAGTGGATAATAGTCTCTGGGAAGGGAGTGTGGCTGTGGGATAGCAGGTATAGTAGGGAGAGATGGTGCCTATAGTAACAGTGGGATAATAGTCTCTGGGAAGGGAGTGCGACTGTGGGATAACAGGTATAGTAGGGAGAGATAGTGCCTATAGTAACAGTGGATAATAGTCTCTGGGAAGGGAGTGTGACTGTGGGATAGCAGGTATAGTAGGGAGAGATGGTGTCTATAGTAACAGTGGATAATAGTCTCTGGGAAGGGAGTGTGACTGTGGGATAGCAGGTATAGTAGGGAGAGATGGTGCCTATAGTAACAGTGGGATAATAGTCTCTGGGAAGGGGCTGTGTCTGTGGGATAGCAGGTATAGTAGGGAGAGATGGTGCCTATAGTAACAGTGGATAATAGTCTCTGGGAAGGGAGTGTGACTGTGGGATAGCAGGTATAGTAGGGAGAGATGGTGCCTATAGTAACAGTGGGATAATAGTCTCTGGGAAGGGAGTGCGACTGTGGGATAACAGGTATAGTAGGGAGAGATAGTGCCTTTAGTAACAGTGGATAATAGTCTCTGGGAAGGGAGTGTGACTGTGGGATAGCAGGTATAGTAGGGAGAGATAGTGCCTATAGTAACAGTGGATAATAGTCTCTGGGAAGGGAGTGTGGCTGTGGGATAGCAGGTATAGTAGGGAGAGATGGTGCCTATAGTAACAGTGGGATAATAGTCTCTGGGAAGGGAGTGCGACTGTGGGATAACAGGTATAGTAGGGAGAGATAGTGCCTATAGTAACAGTGGATAATAGTCTCTGGGAAGGGAGTGTGACTGTGGGATAGCAGGTATAGTAGGGAGAGATGGTGTCTATAGTAACAGTGGATAATAGTCTCTGGGAAGGGAGTGTGACTGTGGGATAGCAGGTATAGCAGGGAGAGATGGTGCCTATAGTAACAGTGGGATAATAGTCTCTGGGAAGGGGCTGTGTCTGTGGGATAGCAGGTATAGTAGGGAGAGATGGTGCCTATAGTAACAGTGGATAATAGTCTCTGGGAAGGGAGTGTGACTGTGGGATAGCAGGTATAGTAGGGAGAGATAGTGCCTATAGTAACAGTGGATAATAGTCTCTGGGAAGGGAGTGTGGCTGTGGGATAGCAGGTATAGTAGGGAGAGATGGTGCCTATAGTAACAGTGGGATAATAGTCTCTGGGAAGGGAGTGCGACTGTGGGATAACAGGTATAGTAGGGAGAGATAGTGCCTATAGTAACAGTGGATAATAGTCTCTGGGAAGGGAGTGTGACTGTGGGATAGCAGGTATAGTAGGGAGAGATGGTGCCTATAGTAACAGTGGGATAATAGTCTCTGGGAAGGGAGTGCGACTGTGGGATAACAGGTATAGTAGGGAGAGATAGTGCCTTTAGTAACAGTGGATAATAGTCTCTGGGAAGGGAGTGTGACTGTGGGATAGCAGGTATAGTAGGGAGAGATAGTGCCTATAGTAACAGTGGATAATAGTCTCTGGGAAGGGAGTGTGGCTGTGGGATAGCAGGTATAGTAGGGAGAGATGGTGCCTATAGTAACAGTGGGATAATAGTCTCTGGGAAGGGAGTGCGACTGTGGGATAACAGGTATAGTAGGGAGAGATAGTGCCTATAGTAACAGTGGATAATAGTCTCTGGGAAGGGAGTGTGACTGTGGGATAGCAGGTATAGTAGGGAGAGATGGTGTCTATAGTAACAGTGGATAATAGTCTCTGGGAAGGGAGTGTGACTGTGGGATAGCAGGTATAGTAGGGAGAGATGGTGCCTATAGTAACAGTGGGATAATAGTCTCTGGGAAGGGGCTGTGTCTGTGGGATAGCAGGTATAGTAGGGAGAGATGGTGCCTATAGTAACAGTGGATAATAGTCTCTGGGAAGGGAGTGTGACTGTGGGATAGCAGGTATAGTAGGGAGAGATGGTGCCTATAGTAACAGTGGATAATAGTCTCTGGGAAGGGAGTGTGGCTGTGGGATAGCAGGTATAGTAGGGAGAGATGGTGCCTATAGTAACAGTGGGATAATAGTCTCTGGGAAGGGAGTGCGACTGTGGGATAACAGGTATAGTAGGGAGAGATAGTGCCTATAGTAACAGTGGATAATAGTCTCTGGGAAGGGAGTGTGACTGTGGGATAGCAGGTATAGTAGGGAGAGATGGTGCCTATAGTAACAGTGGGATAATAGTCTCTGGGAAGGGAGTGCGACTGTGGGATAACAGGTATAGTAGGGAGAGATAGTGCCTTTAGTAACAGTGGATAATAGTCTCTGGGAAGGGAGTGTGACTGTGGGATAGCAGGTATAGTAGGGAGAGATAGTGCCTATAGTAACAGTGGATAATAGTCTCTGGGAAGGGAGTGTGGCTGTGGGATAGCAGGTATAGTAGGGAGAGATGGTGCCTATAGTAACAGTGGGATAATAGTCTCTGGGAAGGGAGTGCGACTGTGGGATAACAGGTATAGTAGGGAGAGATAGTGCCTATAGTAACAGTGGATAATAGTCTCTGGGAAGGGAGTGTGACTGTGGGATAGCAGGTATAGTAGGGAGAGATGGTGTCTATAGTAACAGTGGATAATAGTCTCTGGGAAGGGAGTGTGACTGTGGGATAGCAGGTATAGTAGGGAGAGATGGTGCCTATAGTAACAGTGGGATAATAGTCTCTGGGAAGGGGCTGTGTCTGTGGGATAGCAGGTATAGTAGGGAGAGATGGTGCCTATAGTAACAGTGGATAATAGTCTCTGGGAAGGGAGTGTGACTGTGGGATAGCAGGTATAGTAGGGAGAGATGGTGCCTATAGTAACAGTGGGATAATAGTCTCTGGGAAGGGAGTGCGACTGTGGGATAACAGGTATAGTAGGGAGAGATAGTGCCTTTAGTAACAGTGGATAATAGTCTCTGGGAAGGGAGTGTGACTGTGGGATAGCAGGTATAGTAGGGAGAGATAGTGCCTATAGTAACAGTGGATAATAGTCTCTGGGAAGGGAGTGTGGCTGTGGGATAGCAGGTATAGTAGGGAGAGATGGTGCCTATAGTAACAGTGGGATAATAGTCTCTGGGAAGGGAGTGCGACTGTGGGATAACAGGTATAGTAGGGAGAGATAGTGCCTATAGTAACAGTGGATAATAGTCTCTGGGAAGGGAGTGTGACTGTGGGATAGCAGGTATAGTAGGGAGAGATGGTGTCTATAGTAACAGTGGATAATAGTCTCTGGGAAGGGAGTGTGACTGTGGGATAGCAGGTATAGCAGGGAGAGATGGTGCCTATAGTAACAGTGGGATAATAGTCTCTGGGAAGGGGCTGTGTCTGTGGGATAGCAGGTATAGTAGGGAGAGATGGTGCCTATAGTAACAGTGGATAATAGTCTCTGGGAAGGGAGTGTGACTGTGGGATAGCAGGTATAGTAGGGAGAGATAGTGCCTATAGTAACAGTGGATAATAGTCTCTGGGAAGGGAGTGTGGCTGTGGGATAGCAGGTATAGTAGGGAGAGATGGTGCCTATAGTAACAGTGGGATAATAGTCTCTGGGAAGGGAGTGCGACTGTGGGATAACAGGTATAGTAGGGAGAGATAGTGCCTATAGTAACAGTGGATAATAGTCTCTGGGAAGGGAGTGTGACTGTGGGATAGCAGGTATAGTAGGGAGAGATGGTGCCTATAGTAACAGTGGGATAATAGTCTCTGGGAAGGGAGTGCGACTGTGGGATAACAGGTATAGTAGGGAGAGATAGTGCCTTTAGTAACAGTGGATAATAGTCTCTGGGAAGGGAGTGTGACTGTGGGATAGCAGGTATAGTAGGGAGAGATAGTGCCTATAGTAACAGTGGATAATAGTCTCTGGGAAGGGAGTGTGGCTGTGGGATAGCAGGTATAGTAGGGAGAGATGGTGCCTATAGTAACAGTGGGATAATAGTCTCTGGGAAGGGAGTGCGACTGTGGGATAACAGGTATAGTAGGGAGAGATAGTGCCTATAGTAACAGTGGATAATAGTCTCTGGGAAGGGAGTGTGACTGTGGGATAGCAGGTATAGTAGGGAGAGATGGTGTCTATAGTAACAGTGGATAATAGTCTCTGGGAAGGGAGTGTGACTGTGGGATAGCAGGTATAGTAGGGAGAGATGGTGCCTATAGTAACAGTGGGATAATAGTCTCTGGGAAGGGGCTGTGTCTGTGGGATAGCAGGTATAGTAGGGAGAGATGGTGCCTATAGTAACAGTGGATAATAGTCTCTGGGAAGGGAGTGTGACTGTGGGATAGCAGGTATAGTAGGGAGAGATGGTGCCTATAGTAACAGTGGATAATAGTCTCTGGGAAGGGAGTGTGGCTGTGGGATAGCAGGTATAGTAGGGAGAGATGGTGCCTATAGTAACAGTGGGATAATAGTCTCTGGGAAGGGAGTGCGACTGTGGGATAACAGGTATAGTAGGGAGAGATAGTGCCTATAGTAACAGTGGATAATAGTCTCTGGGAAGGGAGTGTGACTGTGGGATAGCAGGTATAGTAGGGAGAGATGGTGCCTATAGTAACAGTGGGATAATAGTCTCTGGGAAGGGAGTGCGACTGTGGGATAACAGGTATAGTAGGGAGAGATAGTGCCTTTAGTAACAGTGGATAATAGTCTCTGGGAAGGGAGTGTGACTGTGGGATAGCAGGTATAGTAGGGAGAGATAGTGCCTATAGTAACAGTGGATAATAGTCTCTGGGAAGGGAGTGTGGCTGTGGGATAGCAGGTATAGTAGGGAGAGATGGTGCCTATAGTAACAGTGGGATAATAGTCTCTGGGAAGGGAGTGCGACTGTGGGATAACAGGTATAGTAGGGAGAGATAGTGCCTATAGTAACAGTGGATAATAGTCTCTGGGAAGGGAGTGTGACTGTGGGATAGCAGGTATAGTAGGGAGAGATGGTGTCTATAGTAACAGTGGATAATAGTCTCTGGGAAGGGAGTGTGACTGTGGGATAGCAGGTATAGTAGGGAGAGATGGTGCCTATAGTAACAGTGGGATAATAGTCTCTGGGAAGGGGCTGTGTCTGTGGGATAGCAGGTATAGTAGGGAGAGATGGTGCCTATAGTAACAGTGGATAATAGTCTCTGGGAAGGGAGTGTGACTGTGGGATAGCAGGTATAGTAGGGAGAGATGGTGCCTATAGTAACAGTGGATAATAGTCTCTGGGAAGGGAGTGTGGCTGTGGGATAGCAGGTATAGTAGGGAGAGATGGTGCCTATAGTAGACAATAGGTGATTATAATGTTGGATTCACACACAGCAGTTTATTGAGGTGCATGTGGAAGTGTGAGCTGGAATGAGGCGCAGGAGTCAGATTTGCAATTTTAGGGATCAGTTAAAGGAAAACTTTTATTGTTTTAAACAAATACTTTATATCATATTAAGTGACATTTTAAAGGAGAAGGAAAGTCGTCCTGCACTTGGGGGTACCAAATGTTACAAGGCAAGAGATGTAAAAGGGCAAGATTTACTTACATATATATTTCAGTTTGGTAAGATTCTTTAAATGAGAAGGAAAGTCATCATGCACTTGCAGTTACCAAATGTTAGGCACCCCCAAGTTATTGTATTGACTTACCTGAAACCCCAGGCTGGTGCTCCTATCAGCAGAAAACTGCACCTTGAATCCTACGATCCCAGGGGGCGGCCCTTATTTTTTAAAATGGCAATTTTCTATTTATGATTACCCAATGGTACATACTACTAGAAAAGTATATTATTATGATAATGGTTTATTTACATGAAGCAGGATTTTACATATGAGCTGTTATATGTGATATATTGTTCTACATTGTTCAGGGGTATAGTTTTCCTTTAAAGTCAGGGGGGGGTGCAGTGTTGATTCCATATTTACAGATTAATCTATTGGCTGTCCTTGTATTTCCTTGTCATTATGGGCACAAGACAATTAAGTCAGTGTTTGGATTAGGCTGAATACTGTGGCTCTTGCCAAGGTTAATTAACTCTTTCCAATTGTTAATGTGACTGAGCAGCAATAAGTGCCCAGGTATCTAATCACTTCTGAACTGGGTCAGGTCACAACATTAATGTGGATAAAGCCCTGTCTGTTACTTGTAATTAAGGAGGAGGGGGCTGGTAGGAGCAGGGGAGGGATAGCGGCAGCCAATCAGTCGGCAGTGATGTAACTAATTGGGTTTCTGTGGAATAAAGAGAGCTAGAACCAGAGCCAGAAAGAATTCCATTATTGCTAAGAGAAAGAAACAAAATTAGCCATTTCATAATTACAGTTCCCCATTGAAGCCCAAATGTAAGTACGTTGGAAGGCAAGTTCCAGGGGGACTGCACTGAGCATTAAATATTATTTTCAGGCACAAATGTTGAATTTACATATCCTGACATTTTCTCTGCTCGTGTTTCCCGGGTCAGTGAGTCGCTGCCTCGCTAACTTGCTCCAGTTTCATTTATTTCCCAGCAGCATCAGGAGTTGCTGCAAATTGTCTCAGAATATCCCTCTCTACGTCATTCTAAAAGTTCATTTAAAGGTGAACAACCACTTTGACAGTTTAGGAAGTTGACGTCCTGGCTCAGCTTATATGAAAAGCAGGATAATTAAAGGACAAGCTGAATTCTCTGTACTCAACATTTTTGAGCGCCCTTCATCAGTGCCAATGAACCCTTCAACTGACAGTGCTCCTGCCCCTCTTTGTGTGCCAATGGCTGGTAAGGGTTAGGCTGCAGATAGGTGTAGTTGTAGGGTTAGCTGCAGATAGGTGTAGTTTCCCGGTGTTAGCTGCATATAGGTGTAGTTTCCCGGTGTTAGCTGCAGATAGGTGTAGTTGCTGGGTTAGCTGCAGATAGCTGTAGTTGCAGATAGCTGTAGTTGCCCGATGTTAGCTGCAGATAGCTGTAGTTGCCCAATGTTAGCTGCAGATAGTGGTAGTTGCACGGTTTTAGCTGCAGATAGCTGTAGTTGCTGGGTTAACTGCAGATAGCTGCAGTTGTAGGGTTAGCTGCAGATAGCTGTAGTTGCCCGTTGTTAGCTGCAGATAACTGTAGTTACCCGTTGTTAGCTGCAGATAGCTGTAGTTACTGGATTAGATGCAGATAGGTGTAGTTGCAGGGTTAGCTGCAGATAGTTGTAGTTGCCCAGTGTTAGCTGCAGATAGCTGTAGTTGCTGGGTTAAATGCAGATAGGTGTAGTTGCAGGGTTAGCTGCAGGTAGTTGTAGTTGCCCGATGTTAGCTGCAGATAACTGTAGTTGCCCGGTGTTAGCTGCAAATAGCTGTAGTTGCCCGTTGTTAGCTGCAGATAGCTGTAGTTGCCCGTTGTTAGCTGCAGATAGCTGTAGTTGCCCGTTGTTAGCTGCGGATAGCTGTAGTTGCTGGGTTAGATGCAGATAGGTGTAGTTGCAGGGTTAGCTGCAGATAGTTGTAGTTGCCTGGTGTTAGCTGCAGTTGCTGGGTTAGCTGCAGATAGCTGTAGTTGCCCGATGTTAGCTGTAGATAGTTGTAGGGTTAGCTACAGATAGTTGTAGTTGCCTTGTGTTAGCTGCAGATAGGTGTAGTTGCTGGGTTAGATGCAGATAGGTGTAGTTGCAGGGTTAGCTGCAGATAGTTGTAGTTGCCCGGTGTTAACTGCAGATAGCTGTAGTTGCCCGGTGTTAGCTGTAGGGTTAGCTGCAGATAGTTGTAGTTGCCTGATGTTAGCTGCAGATAGGTGAAGTTTCACAGTGTTAGCTGCAGGTAGGTGTAGTTGCAGGGTTAGCTGCAGAAAGCTGTAGATGCCCGGTGTTAGCTGCAGATAGCTGTAGTTGCTGGGTTAGCTGCAGATAGCTGTAGTTGCAGATAGCTGTAGTTGCCCGATGTTAGCTGCAGATAGCTGTAGTTGCCCAATGTTAGCTGCAGATAGTGGTAGTTGCACGGTTTTAGCTGCAGATAGCTGTAGTTGCTGGGTTAACTGCAGATAGCTGCAGTTGTAGGGTTAGCTGCAGATAGATGTAGTTGCCCGGTGTTAGCTGCAGGTAGCTGTAGTTGCCCGTTGTTAGCTGCAGATAACTGTAGTTACCCGTTGTTAGCTGCAGATAGCTGTAGTTACTGGATTAGATGCAGATAGGTGTAGTTGCAGGGTTAGCTGCAGATAGTTGTAGTTGCCCAGTGTTAGCTGCAGTTGCTGGGTTAGCTGCAGATAGCTGTAGTTGCCCGATGTTAGCTGTAGATAGTTGTAGGGTTAGCTGCAGATAGTTGTAGTTGCCCAGTGTTAGCTGCAGATAGCTGTAGTTGCTGGGTTAAATGCAGATAGGTGTAGTTGCAGGGTTAGCTGCAGGTAGTGTAGTTGCTGGGTTAGATGCAGATAGGTGTAGTTGCAGGGTTAGCTGCAGATAGTTGTTGCCCGGTGTTAGCTGCAGATAGCTGTAGTTGCCCGGTGTTAGCTGTAGGTTTAGCTGGAGATAGTTGTAGTTGCCTGATGTTAGCTGCAGGTAGGTGTTGATGCAGGGTTAGCGTCAGATAGTTGTAGTTGCCCGATGTTAGATGCAGATAGCTGTAGTTGTAGGGTTAGATGCAGATAGTTTGGACTGACAGTAGGATAAAGGGATAAATCCAGGTGGGCTCTGCTACAGAAGCAGCGAAAGAAGTACAGAGGGGTTGGGGGTGAATCATCAGAGCACTGTGTGGGACTGACACCCCCTGCTGGCGAGTATTGTGAATAGCATCAGTTTACTATTCTACTACTTGTGTTTCTAAATGAGCCGTGTAAGCACTTATGTACCATCTATTGCCTTTACTTTCATTCAGCAAATGAAACAGGGCAAAGTGAAACCACTTCAATTTTCCAGCTCTGGGAGAAGGAAAAATAAACAGCATTTCCTAAGATTTAAACCCTTTTGCATAATGAACTTCTCACAACGAAGGAGTGGAAACAGGGGCTTGTTTATACACGGCTCATTAGCTCCACTGAGATTAACTCATCTGACAGATTGGGCTAGTGCTAGGGATAAGCAGCAGTACTGCAATAAAAACAGGACTTCTTCATGGATGGAAATAACATCAATTACATAATTAAAGGGGAGATATAGCCCAAATAGAATTAAAAGTTTCATTTATGTAAATGTAATTCTTTTGTGCCTGGCTATTTCTCTGGGTGACAGCAGGGGGCGCTCAGGCTACATTTTATGATATTAACAGTGTAAGAATGGCTAGTATCATGAAAGTGCTTCTATATTGCTCCCCTTTTCTACCCTGCGCCTCCTCTCTCATATTAATAATGTGACTTACCGGTGGCTCACATGTGTTTCACTGACTGCAGGAAACTGAAGCAGGATTACCCAAGTGCCCTTGTGTTCAGCACCGACGACTACTTTCTCATGGACGACGGCACTTACTTGTTTGATCATGAACTGCTGCCGGAAGCTCATAAATGGAACCAGAAAAGAGGTGATTGAGTTGTTTGCTAAACTCAGCGGCTTAAAGGGGGGGGGGGGTTCACCTTTAGGTTTACTTTTAGTATGTTATAGAATGGCCAATTCTAAGCAACTTTTCAATTGGTCTTCATTATTTATTTATTTTATAGTATTTGAATTGGTTGCCTTCTTTTTCTGATTCTATCCAGCTTTCAAATGGGGTCACTGACCCCCATCTTAAAACAATTACTCTGTAAGGCTACAAATGTATTGTTATTGCTGCTTTTTATTACACATTTTTCGATTCAGGCCTCTCCTATTTGTGCCCCAGCCTCTTATTCATATCAGTGCATGGTTTAATTTGGACCCTAGCAACTAGGGATGCACTGAATCCACTATTTTGGATTCGGCCGAACCCCCGAATCCTTTGCAAAGGTTCAGCCAAATACCGAACTGAATCCGCATCCTAATGTGCTCATGCAAATTAGGAGTGGGAAGGGGCAAACATTTTTTACTTCCTTGTTGTGTGACATAAAGTCACGTGATTTCCCTCCAATTAGGATTTGGATTCAGATCGGCAGGGCAGAAGGATTCGGCTTAATCCAGATCCTACTGAAAAAGGCCAAATCCCAAACCGAATCCTAGATTTGGTGCAGCCCTACTAGTAACCAGACTGCTGAAATGTCAAACTAGAGAGCTGCTGAATAAAAATGAAATAACTCAAACACCACAAATAATAAAAAATGAAAACCAATTGCAAATTGCCTCAGAATATCATTCTCTACATCACACTAAATGTTAACTCAAAGGTGAACAACTCCTTTAAAGGGCAAGTATGAAAGTAAAAGTGTTTTCCCCACTGATGTGTAAAGTAATAAAGCCCACAATCTGGTTGGGGAACTAATACTATTTGGGCCAGAAAATGCTTCTGTTCCGGTGGCCATATTTGGTCAGACAGGTGCATAGTGAGCTGGGACACTCTCATGTTTAGAGTCCCAACACGGCCACCCAAACTGGGCGCACCCTACGCGACATAGCACTCACTAGAATCATTTTCATTCCTAATTATTTCCCCCGTTGCAGTGCGAGCTAGAGTCCTGTAGCCGGTTGGCTACCCGCGGGTTACTCGCAAAAACCTGCGGGTTGCGGGTAGAAGTTCCAGGTGCGGCTAAAGACACGGGTCAGAGGTTTTGCGGGTCTTCTCAATAGCGATATTTACTCCTTTTTTCTGGTCACATCTACTTCCCATGATGTTACTTCCTGTTTACAATGACAGCACTTCCTGTTTTACTCCTTTTTTCTGATTGTGTCTACTTCCGATGATGTCACTTCCGGTTTACAATGACAGCACTTCCTGATTCTTGATGGTCGCGGGTCCGGGTTGCGGATAAGGCACTTGCGTGTAGGGTCGTGTAGCGGTTCCAAGCGAGTAAGAATGCGGGTTGCGGGTCCAGGTTGTGGATTGCAGGTTGCGGGTACGGGTCCCAAAAAATGGAACCGCGCAGGACTCTAGTGTGAGCTCCACACTATGATGTGTCTTTTTTTTTTAAAAAAAAATCATATTAAAGGAGTACTAAAGCCTATAAGAATATGTTTAATAATTCTGTATTTTAAATACTCGACTGACTATACCAAGCCAGAAATTGAGCAGCCCTATAACAGTAATGATCCAGGCCTTCCAAATGTATACAGTAATTTGACTTTTGAGTGTCAGTGGCACTGCACATGCTCAGTGTTCTCTGTGCTGCTGTTGAGAAGCTAAACTGAGGCATCAGAAATAATCAGAACATTAGCATAAACTGAGGTCACACGTGTCATAGAAAATGTCCCCAGCACAGAGCATGTGCAGCGAATCACCAGAAAAGATACTGGGGCATTTTTGGAAGCACAGATCTCTGCTAAAGGGCTGTAGTGGGTTCAGTCCAGCACACGTGCTGAAATTATTTATTGAGACTTAGTTCTCCTTTAATAAAAGTTATGTTTTATTTTGACGATCCTCTGTGCCCTTTCCTAATATACCATAGGATGGTGCAATAGAGGTGGGCTTTTGGTGGTTATTTACCTGCATTTTGTTTACACTACATAAGCTATAGCTTGAACTATTCTAAGCAACTTTTCAATTGGTCATATTTAATTTGCATCTATTTCATGTAACTAAAAGCAGCGCACCTTTCCTTGCTGCTGGTGTTTAGCAGTAAAACCTGCAATTGTATATAAATGGTACTAGCCAAGGCCACTGTGCATCATGTACAGCTGAATGAACGAGATATAGATAATAATATTAGATACTATTTAAGAACGCCGTGTTTTTTTGCAGCACGCAAGGCAATGAGAAGAGGAAAGACCCCCATTATCATTGATAATACTAATGTCCAAGCGTGGGAAATGAAGCCTTATGCAGTCATGGTAAGTACACACGTACTGTAGCCTGTACAGACAAGAGGGGACAGTTATATCCACCAGGTGCTGATGTGTTGCCCCCACTGTCCAGCCATCACTAATGGAGAGAAAGGAACTCTAATGGGTTTAGGGAGTCCAGTTGCTGTCATGGGGTCACTCCATATTGCTGATCCCTCTGTACTTCTTGCCTAATAGACAAGCCCCATTCTGAGGTCTCCCCCTTAGCGAGGGAGTTGCCAACTCCATGTCAGTGTCAGCAGATCCTACTCATGGGATATACACTAAGGGTAGTGGCATTGGAAATTTATACTCCCTGTGTCTGACAAAGCACCCCAAAATAACCTTCTCATTGAATATCTGCAGATTAGTGACGTACGGATCGGGTAAAACCCGAACCCGCCCTCCAGCCACGCCCGCCTGCCCGCCCAACTTCCGGGTTCCTTTTATAGACTCGACACGCCTCGCCAATGATGTCACAAAAGGGGCGAGCAGCTATAAAATCGGAAGTCGGAAGCTGGCAGTGTAAGGTGGTGGGGAGAGCAGGAAGAAGAGCTCAACCCGGACCTGCCCGCCACCCGCAAATGGTGGTGCGAGGTTGGCCCGAACCCAACCCACCCACATGTAAACCCACGGGTGTCTGGCTGGCCCACACATCACTACTGCGGATGCTGCAATTTTGTGACAAAACACAGCACTGCATGTGCCATCACCCAAAAAGAAAGTTGAGGCATGAAGCAGTATTGTGCATTAGTGATGTGTGGGTTGACCCAAAACCTGCAGTGACCCATGGGTTCAACCACTATTAGGGTGGGTTTGGGTTGAAATTTGGTCTACCATTGTGGGATAGGGTTGGGTGCAGGTCAGACTGGGGAAACACACTGCTACTCTGCTCCTGAACATTCCCTGGGGTATATTTATCAAAGAGTGAAAGGGATACTGTCATGGGGAAAAAAAAATTTTTCAAAATGAATCCGTTAATAGTGCTGCTCCAGCAGAATTCTGCACTGAAATCCATTTCTCAAACAGATTTTTTTATATTTAATCTTGAAATCTGACATGGGGCTAGACATATTGTCAATTTCTCAGCTGCCCCAAGTCATGTGGCTTGTGCTCTGATAAACTTCAATCACTCTTTACTGCTGTACTGCAAGTCGGAGTGATATCACCCTCTACCTTCACCCCCCCCCCCAGCAGCCAAACAAAAGAACAATGGGAAGGTAACCAGATAACAGCTCCCTAACACAAGATAACAGCTGCCTGGTAGATCTAAGAACAACACTCAATAGTAAAAACCCATGTCCCACTGAGACACATTCAGATACATTGAGAAGGAAAAACAGCAGCCTGCCAGAAAGCATTTCTCCAATATATAGTGCTTGCCACCCTATCTTTTCTGTGCTTACTCCTCCGACCACCATTTTGCTATTACTTGCAGGATTGTAGATGTGCCCAACAGAGTTTGTTTTTTTTATTTTTTGTTTCATGGTTTATTACTCACAAAACACGGCTATGAGATATGTAATCTGCTCATATCGTACAATAATCCCTATATTGGGGTACCGTGTGATCACAAGCATACGTTTGAATTCTTTACTACAGGAATCTCATGTCATTGTATTTTCTGTATTTTGCAAAACACGAAAATAGAGAATTTATAAACAAAAAAAAAAAAGAAAGCATTTCTCTCCTAAAGTGCAGGCACAAGTCACATGACTGGGGGCAGCTGGGAAATTGACAAAATGTCTAGCCCCATGTCAGATTTCAGAATTGAATATAAAAAAATCTGTTTGCTCTTTTGAGAAATAGATTTCAGTGCAGAATTCTGCTGGAGCAGCACTATTAACTGATTCATTTTGAAAAAAAAAAATTTTTCACATGACAGTAACCCTTAGAAATGGGTGAAAGTGAAAGTTCGTCCTTTGATAAATACGCCTTTTAAAATTCCATAGAAATGAATGGAGAGTGGCGGAGTTTCACTCTAGAGCACTGTGGTGATCTCTAACTTCACTCTTTGATAAATATACCCCCCCTGTCTTGAAACCAGAGGCACACACAGAAATAGATCAGAGTGAGACGATACAGGTCGGGATTGGGTGCGGCTCCTACAATGGCAACATTTTACAGGTTATGGTTGGGTGCAGGTAGGGTTGCCACCTTTTTAAAATTTCTTTACCGGCTGGTGGAGGGCGGGGACGCAAAGGGGCAGGCCGTGATGACAAAATGGGCGGGGCGTGAAGTCAAAGGGGACGGGGCCGTGCCACGGACACTAAACGAACCACAAAGAAAAGGTAAGTTCAAGGGGATTGGGGGCAGGCCGAGGGCTCTTTTTAATTGTATAACAAATTTACCGGCAGCTACATTGGCAGGTATTTTACCGGCCGGGTGGCAACCCTAGGTGCAGGGTATCAGGGCCGGATTTCCCTCAGCAGCATCCTGAGATCGCTCAGTCCTAGTGCCTGCTGTCTTCTCGTGCACCCCCCCCTCACATGCGCTGGAGCACCAGGGACCTGTGTGTCCCCAATGAACCTAAGTGGGTACAGTTTTGCTGCGCTAGGCCCGGGCCTTTACGGTCTCACCACAGCTCCAGGCCTGCAGGTTATAGTATTGCAGCAACAGGCTGAGTTTTCCCTGACCTGCACATAGTGACTAGTTTGCATTCCCCTGCTGTTTTATTTCCATGTCTATGAGCTGATTGGCTGAATCCTGCCCTTGATTGTGGCTAACAAACACTCTAGTGCACATTTTCATAGCACTGTTGTCTGTCATTGTGCTGCCATTGTGGTAGGCATTTCATTTAACTCTGCGGGGGAGGGGTTGGAGTGTTTTTTTTTTTAAACTCACTGAAAACCATGGCTGGCAAAGCACCTAAATTCCAGCCCCCCCCCCCCCCCCGTGCCATTAGCCTAAACGCTCTTGATATCAGTACTCCATTAACACTACCCCGTGAGCACATTGTTGCTGCTGAATCTGCCCCTGGGTGGTTATATTGATTGAAAGGAAGAGTGAATTTCATAGTCGGTTTTATGGGATAACATTTCGTTTTGGGTACACACACACACACAATACTTACACTTGTTAAATTGTCATTTGATTTGGGACCAGTATTTCAGGCAGGGCCACATTCCTACAGTAAGAACGGTCAGTCCAGAGCCCAACCACCCCCTGCTGCCCTCTGGTGTTTCCAGCAGCAATAACACCACAAGATAATTATTATTCACATGCACATTTAAAAAGGGTTGGATCATAAAAAAATGATCCTGGTGTTGCAAAATAAGTGCTGTGATTGGCTATTTAGACTGACAGCCTGCAGGAGGCTCTCTCTGGCAGTACATCTGTTTTTTTTATGCAACAAAAACTTGCCTCCAATAGGAATTCAAAAAGAATTCAAAAATAAGCACCTGCTTTGAGGCCCCTGGGAGCAACATCAAGGGGTTGGTGAGTAACATATTGTTCACGAGCCACTGGTTGGGGATCACTGGCCCAGACTGACACATTTTCAAGTGATAATTAGGAGCCGTGAGCCAGTGATACCAGTAATAGGATGAGAAGGATACAACTGCCAGAAGTTTTATTTCCTCCCATATACAACCGTCAGACGTCCTACTAGACAGCAATGATCCTGATCATATGTCCATGACTTTACACTTAGGCACTCGAGAACCAATATCAAGTTCTATTCCTGGAGCCGAGCACTCGCTGGAAGTTCAATGTGGGGGAACTAACAAGGTACGTTATATATATTAATATATATATCAAATGACAGCTGGAAGTAGAATCCCGCTGCCTCCCATACTGGGGTAGGACATGGATGTCTTCTGCTCCATTCCCTCCCCGGCTTTATATGATACTGATACAGGCATTGTTTGTAACATGGTTTTTAAGTGGAAGATGGTTCTTTGGAAAATGACGTCAACAAGAAAGTTGACATGGGGAAACAGAGAGAAAACAGGAGTGAAAGTCTTCATTCCACTCCAATGTTCTATGCAGGCTTTCCGTTAGGAACACTTTGAGTATCACACGCAGAAAAATATTCCTTTCAATTCCTAATCTTGCCAACTCTTTTGAATATCTGGTACCAGGCCAAAAGAAGGCATTAGCTATCCAGGTAGGACCTGTTATCCATACGCCTGAGTCCTGCGTGGAACCAATTTCTAAGACCCGAACCCGCAGCCCGAAATCGCAACCCGCATTTTTATCCACTTTGATTCGCTACCGGACCTGCAACTGCCTTATCAGCAACCTGCTGACCACCAACAAACAGGAAGTGATGGTGCTGTAAACCGGAAGTGACGTCATCGACAGTGGGTGGGGACAGAAACATGTTTTGTAAAACATTAAAAGGAGTATAGACAATATTACATAAGGTAAGAAATTTAGATGAGACTCGCGGCTATACCTGCGGGTATCCCAAGGGTACCCGACCCGCCGCAGGACTCTACTCCAAGGGTCTATCAGTCCTGTGCCGCCACATCATTGATACTAGTGGTTTCCAACACAGTATAGAGCAACAGGAGAACATTGTATCAAGTCTGTGTATAGTAAGTTTCCTTTCTTGCTCATTCCCATAGCAGCAGAGTAAAACATATGGGGACGTCTCCAGAATCTTGCTTACAATGGACAGTAAGGCCAGGCTCATGTTATTAGGACTTGGACTGAGCTTTGAGGGATTTTAATATACAGGTATGGGACCTGTTATCCAGAATGCTCGGGACCTGGGGCTTTCCTGATAAAGGATCTTACTGTAATTTGGATCTTAATATTAGAAAATGATGTAAATATTAAATAAACCCAATAGGCAGGTTTTGCTTCCAATAAGGATTAATTATATTTTAGTTACTGTTTTATTATTACAGAGAAAAAGGGAATCATTCTTAAAAATTTGAATTATTTGGATAAAATGGAGTCTATGGGAGACGGCCTTTCCGTAATTCGGATCTTTCTGGATAACGGGTTTCCGGCTAACGGATCCCATACCTGTACAAGCTCAATAAATAGGGCTTGTGATAAACATATTTTTATATCTATAGTTTTCAGGGCTGCCATTAGTGGGGACAGGTAGAAATCAACTAAGACAGAACTCAATTACAGAGCACAAAAGAAGCAGGACTTGACTAAGAACAGTCAGGCTTTGGGGAGAATGGGTGTGGGTAGAACAGGGGCATGACCAACATGCTTATTTTTTCAAAGCACAGGTTCCCCACCCAAGAAACCTGGTTGGCCAGAGAGCCAAAAACCTGGTCCCCCTACCAACGATGCATAAGCCGTCCTTCTGGATAATTATCTGTTCCTTATCAGAGAGTGAGGTAAGGAAGGGGTTTGGTTATACAGAGGTCCTTATCTACAAATTACCCATTTTCCAAGGGAAGTGAGGAGAGTTCAGAGAAACATGAACATTTAAAGGAAAGCCACTGATTCATTTACTGAAGGGGGTTCTAGCATCTAGTGGGACTTTAATTTTAGACTGAACAGGGAATGCAGCTTCCCTTTCGTAGAGAGTCTAGATGTAGACGTGGGCTCTGGTTGCTGTTGCAATAAGTTCAGTGTCTGTCTCGCAGCCTCAGCTTCAAAACATTCCTGAGTCATTGTGACTGCAGAAAATCAGCGCCATCATCATCCCCTGTGGAAAGTGATTCCACGTCCGTAGAGCGTCCGTACACTGAGGCTGTCACTTACAGTATCTTATGGGACATTGAAGCAAAAGGCGATGAAGTCCCAGTTGAATTCCTTCCTGAAACAGCAGCACATGCAAGAACATCTCTACTAACATCATTTTCTCCCAGGCAGCAGATATGGCACAGTCATTTATTTACTGTATCTCAGGCTTTGCATAACCTCTGTGCTCTCTCCTGTGACTTCTCTATGGTTCTGCATCAGGAGACAATCACTAGGGAAAGGAAATGACAGCAAAGTAAGGGGCAGCAGCTGTTTCCAAAGCAAAATGATTTAATTAAAGGGGAACTATTGCGACAAATTTTAATGTAAGCTTCATCCTACTGAATAAGACATTCTCTTAAGATAATCAATTGAAGATTCTATATAGTTTTTTAAATAATCAAGTTATTCTTAACAACCCCTCTCAACGTCTGTCTCTCCTCGTTCTTAAAGGGGTGGTTCACCTTTACGTTAACTTTTAGTATGTTACAGAATGCCCAATTTTTAGCAACTTTTAAATTGGACTTCATTATTTATTTATTTATAGTTTTTCAATTATTTCCCTTCTTCTTCTGACTCTTTCCGCTTTCAAATGGGGGTCACCAACCCCATCTAAAAACAAAAGGTCTGTAAAACTACAAATCTATTGTTAGTGCTACTTTTTACTACTCATCTTTCTATTCAGCTTTCAAATGGGGGTCACTGACCCCATCTAAAAACAAATACTATTTAAGGCTACTAATGTATTGTTACTTTTTTATCACTGAACTCTGCAGCTCACTCACAGCTAGGGATGCACCGAATACAGTATTTGGGATACGGCCAAATCCTTGGTGAAAGATTAGGCTGAATACCGAACCAAATCCAAATTTGAATATGCAAATTAGGGTCCGGAAATTGAAATCGTACAAATAGAATTAATAGCACATTCGATTCAAAGTTTTTCCCAAAAAAGACCTTTTCAAAGTCTACCAATAGACTCCAAATAGGTTCAAGGAGGTCCCCCATAGGCTAAAACAGCAATTCGGCAGGTTTTAGATGGTGAATGGTCGAATTAGAATTTTTAAAGAGACAGTACATGATAAATTTTGATATCAGAATTTTTTAATATCTTGCAAATTCGAATCTAATTTTTTTTTTCATTCGAAAATTCACCTCGACCTTTGATAAATCTGATAAACCTAATGTTACTCTCCTGTTTGCCATTAGAAGAAACAGCCATGGCGTTCCTCGGGAAAAGATTCAGAGGATGAAAGATGTCTATGATCACAATGTCACCTTTCAGACTGTTCTCCATGCTGAAAAGCCATAA
Source organism: Xenopus petersii (assembly GCA_038501925.1). Taxonomy (NCBI): domain Eukaryota; kingdom Metazoa; phylum Chordata; class Amphibia; order Anura; family Pipidae; genus Xenopus; species Xenopus petersii. Next base: position 31,209,445 of record CM076674.1, on the reverse strand, counting down.
GGAGTGCTGGGAAAACTGGAAGATGGACTGTACCCAAAACCTTAAAAAACCTGGAATTCTTTTTAAGACGTCCCCTAAACACATGAAAGATGCAACAGTCGGGGAATCATTTCTGAAAACTGGGGGAACTGAGAGAACTTTTCAGTTCAGCCTTTCTTCTGAGCCACTAACTACAGGTGATGTAAAGCAAAGAGAACACCCCCTAAATCACCCAGTCATTGGACTATTCTTTATACAGATATGAAGTGCACAAAACAATACAACACAACTGCACACATTCCACATATAGTGAATAAAGTACCCCCTGTTGTAAAATATATAGTGAATAAAGTACCCCCTCTTGTAAAATATAAGGATATTATAAGTTACCGAGGAGTTTAATGACCATATAAAAACACGAGGCCGAAGGCCGAGTGTTTTTATACAGGTCATGGAACTCCGAGGTAACTTCTAATATCCTCATATTTTACAACTTGGGGTACTTTATTTATTATAATACACAAATTTCAGTGAGTCATGTGACAGAAATGACATCAGAACTCACCGTTTATAACTGATGACATCAGAACTCACCGTTTATAAGGATATAATTTACAGGATATTCATGGCTTTTGTGTATTATAAGGATATAATACACAAAAGCTATGAATATCTTGTAAATTATATCCTTATAAACGGTGAGTTCTGATGTCATCAGTTATAAACGGTGAGTTCTGATGTCATTTCTGTCACATGACTCACTGAAACGTGTGTATTATAATAAATAAAGTACCCCCAGTTGCAAAATATGAGGATATTAGAAGTTACCTCGGAGTTCCATGACCTGTATAAAAACACTCGGCCTTGTGTTTTTATATGGTCATGAAACTCCTCTGTAACTTATAATATCCTTATATTTTACAAGAGGGGGTCCTTTATTCACTATATTATAAGTCACAGAGGAGTTTCATGACCATATAAAAACACGAGGCTGAATGCTGAGTGTTTTTATACAGGTCATGGAACTCCCAGTTGACTTCTAATATCCTTATATTTTGCAACAGGGGGTACTTTATTATAATACACACGTTTCAGTAAGTCATGTGAAAAATGACATCACTAAGCTCCGATTACAACCAATGACATCACTAAGCACCGTTTATAAAATACAAGTTACAGGATATTGACGGGTCTTGCGTATTATATAGTGAATAAAGTACCCCCTCTTGTAAAATATAAGGATGTTATAAGTTACCGAGGAATTCCATGACCATATAAAAACACGAGGCGGAATGTTGAAGGCTTTTATACAGGTCAGGGAACTCGAAGGTGACTTCTAATATCCTCATATTTTGCAACAGGGGGTACTTTATTTATTATAATGCACAAGTGTCAGTGAGTCATGTGACAGAAATGACATCACTAAGCACTGTTTATAAGGATATAAGTTACAGGATATTCATGGCTCTTGTGTATTCTATAGTGAATAAAGTACCCCCTCTTGTAAAATATAAGAATAGTATAAGTTACCGAGAAGTGTTTTTAAACAGGTCATGAAACTCCGAGGTGACTTCTAGTAGATTCTTACATGAATTATTAAAGGGGACATAAACCTTGCCATATAACAACGCAAAACTGCTCAGAGTAATTTATATTTTTTTATTTTTTAGTATGAATTCATTTCTATACTGCTAATATAATGAATGTGTAACCGGAGTGCCTCCTTGCTGTTTTTACCCAGGCAGAACGACCAAAGCTTAGATTAGTGAAGTAGGAAGTGACATTTCCCTGCTCAGTAAAATATGACATAGAATTGAGCAGGAATGCATCAGGAGACACTTCTTGCGGTACACTGCAAATAATTCACTCTACAATATAAAATTTGATTCCTGAACCAGCAAGTGTATTTTTTAGTTGTAATATTGGCATGTAGGCAGCCATCTCAGGTCATTTTGCCTTTCAGAAAGAGCCAGCACTTCAGGATGGAACTGCTTTCTGTCAGGCTGTTGTTTCTCCTACTCAATTTAACTGAATGTGTCGCAGTGGGACCTGGATTTTACTATTGAGTGTTGTTCTTATATCTACCAGACAGCTGTTATCTTGTGTTAGGGAGCTGCTATCTGGTTAACTTCCCATTGTTCTGTTAGGTTGCTGGGGGAAGAAGGGGGTGATATCATTTCCACTTGCAGTACAGCAGAAAAGAGAGACTGAAGTTTATCAGAGCACAAGTCACATGACTTGGGGCAACTGGGAAACAATATGTCTTAGCCCCATTCAAAAAAATCTGTTTGCTCTTTTGAGAAATGGATTTCAGTGCAGAATTCTGTTGGAGCAGCACTTGTGTGTTTTGAAAAAATAAAAAAAATAGAAACATTTTTTCCCATGACAGTAGCCCTTTAAGTAAGACGTATCGATTCAGGTAGTTTTGCCTGACCCATACACAGGCCTACAGAAGAGAATGCTCTGGTGCCACATTCACAATATTAACCTAAAATAATAACAATATAAATCGCAAAAGTACTCATAAGAACACCCTGATCAATTTTGCATTTATTAATAATAAAATGAATGTGTCCCCTTTTAATCCCAAACTTACTTGTAAGATTATATACAGTGACTTATCCAGTAACCTTTAGGGCAGGGGCACACAAAGCTACTGGGGGAGATTAGTCGCCCAGCGACAAATCACTTCTTCGGGCGACTAATCTCCCCGCCGGCTAGAATGTAAATCGCCGGCGGGGTGGCACTTGGAGCACTTTGTTTTCCGAAGTTGCCTCACAAGGAAACTTTGGGCGACTTCGGAAAACAAAGCTCTCAGAGTGCCTTCCCGCTGGTGATTTAGATTCTAGCCGGTGGGGAGGCATTTGGGGGAGATTAGTCGCCCAAAGAAGAAGCGATTTGTTGATGGGCGACTAATATCCGCCAGTAGCTCCGTGTGCCCCTGCCCTTAGACTTCATTTGCATTCCTCCCTATGGAACAGGACATTCCCAGTTTACACAATGAACATTCTATCTCGTCCAATCGACATTTCAGATTTCAGCTGTACATTAAATTGTTTTGAGTTTTGTAGCAGCAGTCGCTGCCAGTGTCTTCAGGTCTGTAGCAATTTAATAGAAAATAAAGAATTGATTGTGTAAATGTGGCTTTGGGTCCAAGGACATCAGGATTGTGATACTACAGGTAAACGGACACACTTTATAGATAAACAGGACCAAAAGGGCATGGAGAGTAGGGATGCACCCAATCTGCCGAATACCAAATCGAATTGGTATATGCAAATTAGGGGTGGGAAGGGGAAACCATTTTTACTTCCTTGTTTTATGACAAGAAGTCGCGCAATTTCCCTCCCCGCTCCTAATTTGCCTATGCAAATTAGGATTTGGTTCGGGCACAAGGATTCGGGCCGCATCCCGATCCAAATCGTGGATTCGGTGCATCCCTAATGGAGAGGGACAATGTTTTTGCACCAAATGAAGTTGCCTTGTGCATTACTAAATAGATGTATAAATACATGAGAGTAACAAAGATGGGGATTTCTGTAGGATAAACGGTTTTATTAGAATATAGAATGTAATAAGAATTATCCATTCCACCAAATCAATGTTTTAAATTGGCTGTATTTTTGTAGTTTCTGTATATGAGTAAAAGAACATTGCGTGTGATACTTTAGTGTTGTATTTTGTACGGAGTTCATACAAAGGTGTATTTTTTTCTAAAGCTTTTGCTCTGTGTTGTACTTACTGTATCATTGGAGAGAGGTTAAAGGGGTGGTTCACCTTTACATTAACTTTTAATATGTTATAACAATGGCCAATTCTTAGCAATATTTCAATTGATCTTCGTTATTTTTTATAAATTTCAAATTATTTGCCTTTCTTTCCATCTTTTAAAAGGGTGAGGGGGGGGGGTCACTGACTCATCTAAAAAACAAATGCTCCGTAAAGCTACAAATGTATTGTTATTGCTACTTTTTATTACTCCTTTTTCTATTCAGGCCTCTCCTATTCATATTCCAGTCTCTTATTCAAATCAATGCATGGTTGCTAGGGTAATTTGGACCCTAACAACCAGATCTCTGAAATTGCAAACTGGAGAGCTGCTGAATAAAAAACGCAAAAGCCAAAAATAATAAAAAATGAAAACCAATCACAAATTGTCTCAGAATATCACTCTCTACATGATACTAAAAGTTAACTCAAAGGTGAACAACCCCTTTAAAGCAGCAGCTGAACTAATAATTCCTTTTATACTTGTATCTTGGTAATTCTCTTCATGTGCATCCTTTTTGAACAGTGTCTGTATAATTTGCTGAACATATATATTATATATACACCTTTTTTTAAAAAAATCTATTTACACAGATTGATTTATTAAATAATTTTTGTTGTGCACATGGTACCATTATTTTCGGTTTCTTTTTCTTTGCAGTTGCTTTTGGAACAGTTAAGGTTCCTCAGTTCTCAGTTTGTTGTCCCTCGGACCTGTAACTGGGGAAGCTCTTTTTTTTTTTTTTTTCAGCGTCACTTTACCTGCCATTCTGCTGGTTTTCTGGTTTCTCTTTTTTTTTGTTCCTCCAGACCTAAAAGCAACGCTTGGGTATTGATCATGGCGAGTTCCTCATCAGCTACAAATTCACCCTCTAATTTGGCGGGGTCTTTAGTGCTTTTGGGTGTTGTTCTCTGAACATTCTCAGTACTATGCTTTGTTTCTGGGCCCAACCTCTGAATGCTACAGCTCCGCGGGGGTCGAAATGCCTTCTGTAAAGATGGAGATACAAAGGGTCGCACTGGTGTTACAGGTGGAGGCGAAGGAATTCGACTGAGAAAGTCCAGTGCTTTCCTCTTTTTGCAGGTTTTTAGTTCCATTTCTTTACTGCATGGAGGATTTTCTGTCTGAAGGTCTGATGCATCAACAGAACTTAATAACCTTTTACTGCTATGGTGTAAGGGAGTCTGAAAAACCAAAACAGATGAATTAATGTCAGACTAATTTTCACTACATCATTTACCCAGATAGAAAAAATGTAACAAAGAGAAATACAATATGCACTATAAAGTTTGTAGAATCCTGTAATAGTATGTAAAATGCACAGCTCATGAACAAACAAGAACATATTTGTTATTTCATATACAGATATCAGTTTTGTGTGGCTGACAGTTACATCACACAGTTGAGATTTAGATTTTTGTACAGTCAAACGGTGCACTTACCAAATAACTACTTCCAGCAGAAACCTCAGACTTCCATGTAGGTGTACTAGGGTTCTTACTGCATCCAGTTGTTCCTGCGTTATTTATCTGCAAGGCTTTCATCAGTGTCGTTTGTGATGAATTCCAAAAGTCTTGGACATTCTGTGTACAAAATAGATCACAACTGTAAATTCTATCTATCTATCTGTATCTATCTGTATCTATCTATATCTATGTATCTATCTGTATCTATGTATCTATCTGTATCTATGTATCTATCTGTATCTATGTATCTATCTGTATCTATCTATCTATCTGTATCTATCTATCTGTATCTATGTATCTATCTATCTGTATCTATGTATCTATCTATCTGTATCTATGTATCTATCTGTATCTATCTATCTGTATCTATCTATCTGTATCTGTATCTCTATCTATCTGTATCTGTATCTGTATCTCTATCTATCTGTATCTGTATCTATCTGTATCTGTATCTGTATCTATCTGTATCTGTATCTCTATCTATCTGTATCTGTATCTCTATCTATCTATCTGTATCTGTATCTATATCTATCTATCTGTATCTGTATCTATATCTATCTATCTGTATCTATATCTATCTATCTGTATCTATATCTATCTATCTATCTATCTATCTGTATCTATATCTATCTATCTGTATCTATATCTATCTATCTATCTATCTATCTATCTATCTATCTATCTATCTATCTATCTATCTATCTATCTATCTATCTATCTATCTGTATCTATATCTATCTATCTATCTATCTATCTATCTATCTATCTATCTATCTATCTATCTATCTATCTATCTATCTATCTATCTATCACCCCCATCATAGAAGTCTATTCCAGACTCCTCACCTGTATAGAAAGTTTCAGTTTCTGAATTGCCCTTTGTAGGTGGATTTCTTTGGGATTTGAAGAAATATTGGCTAAGTCTCCAACATACATCGTAGGAATCCCCATGATACAGTCTGATCTCCAGCGAAGATTATTGGCAGAGATAAATGTGCGTGGCTTGGTTATCTCCTCAAGTCCAAGCTGTCCTAGATCTGTCCAGAATTTTAGTGCCACAAAATTCTGAGTTTCATCGGATATATAAACCACTGGAGCTGCACCTGCAAACAATATACATCTGCTTTATTTCAACCATTTACACTTCTCTTAGTCCCAAGGTATAAATATGGAAATATTCCTCTGTATTGGAGTGGTTTCTATATAAAGTATAACAAACAAGGTAAAGTTGTGCTCACCACTAATTTTTAAAACCATTAGGCAGGGGTGTAATGAGGCTGTGACCACAAAATACCCTTTAAACAAAACAGGGATTTTTTGTCCATATATTGCAATATATTTAAGCTGGCCAACTACGTCAAAGTCATCCCATATCTGGCCAGTCCTATGCTCAATTTTATCTGATTCATTAATAATTCTATTGCTTCATTATGCATTATACAAAGGGACTAGGTTTTACCTGCAACTTACTTGCTGCTTTCAAAGTAAACCTCCCAAACTTGGCTGCCCTTTTATTAGACACCAGTGGGATCACCTGACTATAGCTGGGAAGGGTGGGAGCTACAACATGGAGCTGGTCACTGCTCCTGTATAACTATAACAAACAAGGGAAAGTTGTGCTCACCACTAAAAACTAGTAAAACTAGTCCCTTTGTAAAATGTATAATGAAGCAATAGAATTCTTAATGAATCAGATGAAAATTAAGCGTAGGACTGGCCAGATATGGGATGACTTTGACGTAGTTGGCCAGCTTAAATATATTGCAATATATGGACAAACAATCCCTGTTTTGTTTAAAGGGTAAGGCATTTTTAGTAGCAGTATGCACAAAATGTCTCTGTCTTAAATATATTGATAATGGGTTGAGTGCAGAGGACTCTTGTATGTGTCTATTTCTATATAAAGTACACTAGCATTATATAATAGTGAAAATGTTACTGTACATGTTTCCACTGAAAAACTCATTCATGTTACATGGTAACGGCCAGTAAAGTAAGAGACCTTGCAATAATAACCATCTAAATGTTGTCATGGCTACAGAGAGATACACAGAGAGATACAGTAGCTTAAAGTAGGGATGCACCAAACCCAGGATTCAGTTCGGTATTCAGCCAGGATTCTGCCTTTTTCAACAGGATTCGGCCGAATCTTTGTGCCTGGACGAACCGAATCGGAATCCTTAGAATCAAGTGACTTTTTGTCACAAAACAAGGAATTAAAAAAAGTTTCCCTCCCCACCTTCATTTGCATATAGGGTTGCCACCTTTTAAAAAAAAAAAAAATTACCGGCCATGGTGGGGGGCGGAAAGAAAGGGGCGGGGCGTTACGCAAAAGAGGCGGAGTTAACGAGGGGCACCTCAAAAGGGGTGGAGCCATGGGGGAGTAGCGTCACAAAAGGGGAGGGGCCACCACCCGAAGCCGCCGAAAATATAAGTTTTCATCCGCGGGCAGGGGATTTTGTAAATGATATTACAAATTACCGGCAGCTACATTGCGGTAAATTTGTAATACCGGCACCGGACGGTTGTCAACCCTATTTGCATATGTAAATTAGGGTTTGGATTCAGCTGTAGTGGATTGGGTGTATCTCTAGCATAAAGCAGGTCACCATAGGCCCTAACAGTGCTTGTCCTGCAGTTATCAGGGAGAATATACTTCTCATCTGTCAGTGTAATCCACACCACCCAAAAATAAATAAAGAAGAAATCAGCAGGCAAGGTGGAAGTTCCCCACAAGTACAAAGTAGCAGAATGTTTATTTAGGTGACCAAATGAAATACATTCTATAAGGCACTAAATGAAAGCTGTTTTATAGGTCCTTTTCAACCAAAATGTAAAAATGTTACTCAAAATTATATGTACCTGTTTTTTTGTTTACGGAGATGACTAATCCCACCAGATCAACTTCTGCATATGGGGCGCTGAACAAAGGCTCCTGGAACCTGCTGAATTCAGTTGCTTCTCTTGGGCTGTAAATCTGCCCCAAAACACTCTCTGATGGCTAAAAAGAGCCCACATTTCATTCACAGTCTGTGGCTTTTAAATTCTGATTTATTGAAAGTTTTGTAAATAATAATATAAAACATTAGGCAAAGAAAAAAAGGAAGATACATTCCAGACATTTTGCTCAAATACAGGTTTACCCAGTGTCTATCTACAGTTTACACAGTTTGAACTAGATAGGCAAGCTTATCCATTTCTGAATGAGATCAGTTAGAAAAAGAAAGTAGGGAGAAAGGAACGGAGAGACAGATACAAGGTAAGATAAAGAATCTTCTAGCTATTATTTGCATTTTCAAAGAGGTATAAAATGCTTCACGGGAGGCTTCCCAGACATCATTCACAAAGTGTTATCTGTAAGTCTGTATGGAAGATATAGTGAACAAACCTACCCTGGTCTGTGGCTTTTAGGGCTGGGCCACACAGGAAGATTTCAGGGAGATTAGTCGCCTGGCGACTAATCGCCGCGTCTAATCTCCCTGAATGGCTTGCTGGTATCTTGCACCCGCTAGCACTAAAGTCTCGTGAGACAATTTCGAGCGACTTTGAAAAACGCATCGCCGCGTGTGAATAGGCGCAGGCGACTTTAGCGCTAGCGGGTGCGAGATACCAGCAAGCCATTCAGGGAGATTAGTCGCCTCAAAGACGCGGCGATTAGCCTTAAACATAAAGCTGTATATTATAGACATATCATTATATACCTGAAGTTGCTGGAAGCGAGTTTTCTTTGTAGCCGTTAACTGCAAATCTGCCGCTAATGATTTCCCCTTTGATGCGGATGCCGACAAATGATACATTTTATAACGACAACCTTCTTTCAGCAGGGAAAGCACATCCGGTAACGGACGCCAAATGTTCAGTATGTATGCTGAGAATCAGGACACAAAAAGCAGAATTTCATCCCAGTATCTTTTGTGAGTTAGTGGTTTAATAAACACAATCAAAATAAAGTAAAGGTTAAGTTCCCCCTAGTCAGCTGCTGTATCAGTTTGGTTATCAGAACCGCACATTTTTCTATAACTACCTGCACTTCACAAGATCGACTCCGGGCTGACTGTAAAATAACATATTGTTAAATCACCGTGGGGACATGAAGGAGGAGAGGACACCTTTTCCAGAAAAAAGGCTCGCTTATTTAAGGGGTTGTTCACCTTCCAAACACTTTATTCGGTTGTTTTCAGATTGTTCCCCAGAAATAAAGACTTTTTTCAATTACTTTCCATTTAAGTTTAAAGTTGAATGTTCGCGTCTCTGGTGTTTGAGTCTGGCAGCTCAGTAATTCAGGTGCAGACTCTACACTGTTACAATTTTGCAACATTTACTTGATACATTTCTCAGCAGCATCTCTAGAGCATTAGTGACTATTGCATCAATTCTAACAGCTGCCTGTAATGAAACCCAGAGATTCTGCTCAGCAGGGACAAAGATAAGAAATGTATCAACTAATGCAGGGGTGCCCAGACTTTGTTATGCTGGGATCTACTCTTGACAACTGGCCCCCATCAGATCTACCTTGATAACGCCACGCCCATTTTTGACCACACCCCTCAATTATCATGTTTATTTTACAAAATTTGGCAGGTTATGAAAGTATGAACACACTCCCTTCCCCATGCTTGCTGCTCTCAGCACTCCTTGCTGTCAGCCCTCCCTTCCCCTCCATGCCTGCAGCTCTCCCTCCTCTGTCCTGTCCCTCTGTGCCTGCAGCCCTCCCTTCATGCTGTTCTTGTCCGTTTGTGCCGCTCATCTCCCCTCTTTTTTTTGTGCCGCTCTTCTCCCTTCCGTTTGTGCCGCTTGTATCCCCTCTCTTCCCTTCATGCCGTTCTTCTCGCTTCCGTTTGTACCACTCTTCTCCCTTCCGTTTGTGCCGCTCATCTCCCCTCTTTTTTTTGTGCCGTTCTTCTCCCTTCCGTTTGTGCCGATCGTCTCCCCTATCTTCCCTTTGTGCCGCTCTTCTGCTTTCCCTTCGTGCCACTCTTTTCCCTTCTCTTTTTGCCGCTCGTCTCCCCTCTCTTCCCTTCGTGCCCCTCCCTCCGTGCGGTTCTGCTCATCTCATTCGTTCCTCTTCTCTTCAAGTCAGTGACGCCAGGCCCCCAATTGTGGTCTACAAGGAACATTAATGCGATCTACTGGTAGACTGCGATCATCATCCTGGGCACCCCTGAACTAATGTATCAATTTAGAACAGTTTACAGGGTCGGCGACCCCCCTTCCCTGAGCTGCTTTAGAAGGTGAAAAATGAAACTTTACACTTTGATATTAGAAAAACAGTGACACACAGAAAATAGAGTCATTGGAAAAAATTTTTAAAAAGTAATTATTTCTGGTGATCTATCTGAAAACAACTAGTTATTTGAAAGTGAACAACCCCTTTAAAAGTTTTATCACCGTTAACATGCTGTTTTATCAAATTAAAAAATAATTATTCGCTATTCAGGGGGAACCTGCATTTATCTCCTACCACTAAAAGTAATGCAATAAGCTTTTGACAAGTTTAGGCGCTACCTGTGAAAAGAAAAGGAGGGAGTATTCACTATGCAGCGAACCAGCAGCTGACATTTATTTCTCTATAGATTATTAGTAGTTATTATTATTAAATACATAGCCACTGACTTGCATCTGCCTCTTGATCTCTGTAATCTGAAATACGTAATTTCCATACTGGAGTCACGTCCCTCCTCGTGCAGCCGTTTGCATCCTGCTCACTGCATTCAATGGCTTTTCTGAACTCAGCCTGGATCAGCGCTTGCTTCTTATCATTTACAAGTTGCCTGTGGTGATTGAGGGCTTTCAGCTGTTCGGCACTTAAGCATGACTGGAATTGAAACAAAGCCCAAATTAGACCATTTGTAACACATGAAAACACAAGTCATACTAGTTCCCCACAAGTACAAAGACCACTAGCAGAATACTTATTTAGGTGACCAAATGAAATACATCCTATATCAGTGGCCCCCAACTTTTTTTGCCCAGGGACCGATATAAAGCCAGAATTTTTTTCAAGGACCAGGAGAGGTCAGGTGCACGCACCACGACGAATTTGGGCACGCCAGTGCCAAATTTGGTGTGTCCTCTGTCAAATTCGGTGCGTTTGCTTTTAAATTCAGTGCATCCACATCAGATTCAGTGTGTCCACATCAAATTCGGTGCATCCAAGTAAAATGCAGACTCGGTTTGGCGGCCCAGTTCAGGTGTGTCCACGGCTGGGGACCCCTGTTCTATATGGCACTAAATGAAAGCTGCATAGTTTATTCATTCAAAGCTGTTTTATAGGTCCTTTCAACCAATATGTAACACATACTAAATTCATACGTTACAGATTTATGGATTCATTTCATACACACACACACAAAGGTTGCAACAGGCTTCACCCAGAGACAGCCAATTTGCACTACTACAGTTCATTTAAACTTTCCTCCTTTACACTCCATGAATTACTAATGGCAGCCAGTAGATGAGGAATGGTAAATGAAAGAGAGGCATGCATGAGAGCAGGACTCACGTGTTGGTGCAATTCCAGTGCATTACAGTTCATTCTAACAATGGCCAGCTGCCACTGGAATCCAGAAAGCTATTCACAGGATGGCACTCATATAATTCACCTAGATTCATATCACAAAGTGGGCATGGTGTCTACTGCACAGAGATGCAGAGCAGTGTAGTTTAGCCAACATAAAATTATATGTATGACCCTAATAATGGTTGACACCATTGAGTTCTGAAGGCAGCTGCACAGTGTTTATTTATGAGAGTCAGAGCAATAAGAGAAGATGGAGCCGAGGCCAAAGGAAGCTCTCTTAAGAATGATACCTTTAGAAAATAAGAGGCGAGTTGTTAGCTACTACTATCTACCCAAATGTGCACATGGATTTAAAAGGACAGTACATTTTTAGGTTAACTGTTAATATGTTATAGCACAGGGGTCCCCGACCTTTTTTCATCCGTGAGCCACATTCAACTGAAAAAAAAACAGATGGAGAGCAACACCAACATGAAAAAAATCCTGGGGTGCCAAATAAGTGCTGTGATTGGCTACTTGATAGCCCCTATGTGGATGCTCAGCCTGCAGGAGGCTCTGTTTGGCAGTACACCTGGTTTTTATACAGCTAAAACTTGCCTCCAAGCCTGGATTTCAAAAATAAGCACCTGCTTTGGGGCCACTGGGAGCAACATCCAAGGGATTGGTGAGTAACATATTGCTCACGAGCCACTGGTTGGGGATCACTGTCATGGAATGTCGAGATCATGGCCACTTTTCAATTGGTCTTAGCACATTTAAGGCCAGTTTCAGCTTACCTCCAGATAACCAGGATCAGCTTCGTTCTGAATGGCTTCGTAGATTGCGCCACCATCTTGAAGAGTCTGCATCTGTTGTGCATTTAAAGACCGCCTTCTGAGTCCTTTTTTTCTGTTGCATTCTATTGGAAAGAAAACCACAGTGAGTATGTCATTATGAGCGGCCCTTCCTTATTTAGCCTCCTAATAGTTACCTATTTTATAATTCCACAAGAACATGTAAAAAAAAAATAAAACACTTCCTTTGTTGGAATTTCTTTGTTGGAATTGCTTCACTATTTGTAATATACATGGATAGGTGTACTTTATATTTACAGAAGTTGCTGACTTAAACTGTGCTACTCCCTTAAAGGATAATTAAACCTTAAAATAAGTAAATGTAAAATTGATGGGAGTTACTCTAAGCACTTTTGCAATTTATATTCATTATTACTTTTATTTTTAATTCCAAGATATTAAAGGATACATGTACTGTTAATTCTGTTACAACAGCGCCACCTGCTGGTCGGTTTCCAACCATACTGACCACCAAGTAGTCAAGGAAGTTGTCAGGAGAAAGAAAGAAGCTGCTCTGGTGTTCTTCTGTTTAGGAAATGATGTGAAAAAAAGTTATCTGAGGTTCTAATATTTTTCCTGACCAGAAGAATATAAGACCAGCAATCTTTCTTTGGCCTTGGGCTAGGAAATAACCCCCATACTGGGGCTGTTCACTTACCAAGCACCTTTTTCAGTTCAGTTATTTTAAGATTGTTCCCCAGAAATAAAGACTTTTTTCAATTACCTTCCGTTATTTATTTTTTACTGTTTTTCCAAAATCTAAGTTTTAAGTTGACTATTCGTGTCTCTGGTGTTTGTCTGGCAGCTCAGTAATTCAGGTGCAGATTCTAAACTATTATAATTTTCTAAACTATTTTAAATCTAAATATATAATTTTCGAAACTATTAAAATTAAAGCACCACGTATCTTGACAGCGCTATATAAATAAATGATGATGATGATGATAATTTTGCAACATTTAGTTGATCCATTTCTCAGCAGCATCTCTGGAATATTAGCAACTATTGTATCAATTCCAACAGTTGCCTGTAAAGAAACTCAGGGATTCTGCTCAGCAGGGAACAAAGATAAGAAATGTCTCAACTAAATGTATCAATTGTATCAATTTAGAACAGTTTACAGGGTCGGCGACCCCCACTCCCAGAGCTGCTTTAGAAGGTGAAAAATTATACTTTTAACTTCATTATTAGGAAAACGGTGACACATAGAAAGTGATTGGAAAAAGCCGTTATTTCTGGTGATCTATCGTAAAACAGCTAGCTAATAATCCTTTATAGACTTCATCTACCCTTTTTCTCATACCTTCTCTCTCTGACGACTGCTCTAAAGTTTCAACTTCCCCCTTATCATGCTGCTGTATAAGAGCTGACAAATGTTTACAATCTGACTTTCCCTTCTGATTTTGCTATTATCTCTGCACCTTATGTTCTGTGTCAAGCCAGGTTATTTAAAGAACTAAACTGCAAACCTTCCCGCTGTTCAAATTCAGCTTGTATTTTTGAAAAGAGCATTTCAAGCGTTTTTTGTTGATTTGCGGAATGCTTTTCTGCTTCTCTTTCTTCTGCTCGATCACTGCGAAACACATACAGTCCACTTGCCATTTTTTCCATCCACTGAAGGGGCAAAGAGGGAGGAAAGTCAGTCATTACAAATGTTTGCCCTTTGGTGTACATTTAACAAACTGCCATACAACAAAATGTATTCCATGCAGTCAACGGATAAAACTGTTAAAATAGCTTCTATTTATAGACATTAGGGAAGGTAATAAGCAAGACCGTAGCCCTTCAGTCTGTTCCGTTCTCCCACTTTGTGGTGCTTTTAGGGATTAGAAAAAATCTATAGCTAGACTCCACCAACTATCAACTTTCAAATGTCCTTAACTGAGGAGTAAAGGTGGACATAGACGCAAAGATCGCCAAACGAGCGGATCTTTCCCAGATATGCCATTAACGAGTATGGCTATATCGGGGGTAATCTGAACGATCCGATTACGATGTGCAATGGGCTCCGGCACGATCCGTTGCGTCAAAATCAAACCTGTCCGATCGACCAAACGCCCGATCTCCGACCGGACAAAAGATGTCGGCACTCTCCACACACGATCCAAAAATCATACGAATCCTCGATTCATACGATAGGATCTGTGTGTCTATGGCCAGCTTTACTTGATATAAATTCTGGATTGATCGAATTTTTTTGCACCGGTCAATTTATATTTAATGAACTAAGGGGAAAAACTTTTTCAGCAAATCACGTAAGCACTGAACAATTTGAAATTCATTAATTAAATACTGGCAATAAGCCATGGCACGCATTTAAGTTAAATCAGTCATCACAGGTAAGGTAATTATTATTTTAGATATTGAAGAATTGATTGAAGGAGATGAATTCGATTGTTGAATTAATTATAATCGTTTGGGTGTTGATTTTTAAGTAGAGATCCTGTAACACTAGAGTGGAATTGATCACACAGTGTGGAAACTTAAGCACCTTGCACTTTAATTAAAATAACCATTTTTGAATTAATTGTTACGCTGTAGTGGAATACAAGCACCTAGCACTTTAGTTTATAATTAATCATGAAAATTCTCAAGATATCAATGGCACGGATGTGAAACTTTAGCACGTGGCACTTTATATTTATACTTAATTTTTAAGTGGAATTGATTGGGGTGTTGAAATTAATTCAAAGTTCATTGGGTTAATCGGATAAGTGACTATTGTGGGATAATTGATCTTGAATCTAGAGGGTACCAGGTTGAAGTAGTGAGCATTGGTTAACGAGATCATCTTTGGTGGGTTTAAGAAACCGGAGAACTCACGAAACATCTATACAGCCACAAACAAGGTTCTTTTTTCTTCTTCCTTTAATTTGAGTATATCTATAACTCCTTGGGTGTCTGAGGAGCAGGGAGACAATTTTAATTGAGAAGAGTTGATACTTTTCCTTTTTCCAATAACCTGATGAAACGTTTATCCAGCTGGCATATTACCTCACATATCAAAAGCTCTGCTCTATGAATTTCATATACAGCACAGCAAAAATAAAAGGTACATAACAGTAACATCTTGGGCAAAGCATTCCCTTATGTGTAAAACATGCAAATAACTGTCATGCATGGAATTTGAATTGCTGTCTGGTTGCAAGGGCTTGAATACCTTAGCTACCAGGCAGCAGTTTGGAAGTCAAAACAAAAGATGACTAATAAAGTCTCTGGAAACAAAAAAAAAAAAAAAAATTGCATTATATATTGGTGGAAACAACAAAAAAAAGTCTAAAATGAGGGAAAACTTAAAAATCAGGGTATGTGAAACGGAGGTTTCTCTATATAATATACAAGTTTATGATATAATGGGACACCACAGGTTTCTTGACAACATATATACATACATATAAAGGATTTAACATACTAAAATAATATTTTATTATTATAATAATAATAATAATAATAATAATTACATTCAATTAATGGGGCATATAACCTCAAAATTAGTTTTAGTGTAGTGTAGACTAGAGTCCTGCATCGGGTCGGGTAGCCGTGGGTTACCCGCAAAAACCTGTGGGTTGCAGGTAAAAGTTTTGGGAGCGGGTATAGACGCGAGTAGGAGGTTCTCCGGGTTTGCTGGTCGCGGGTCTAAATAGCGAGGTTTACTCCTTTTTTTTCTGATCACGCCTACTTCCAATGATGTCACTTCCGGTTTACGACTGCACTTCCTGTTTCTTGATGGTCAGCGGGTCGGGTTGTCGATAAGGTACTTGCGGGTCGGGTAGTGAGTCCAAGCGGGTTGCGGGTTAGGTTCGGGTTTAACAAATTGGTTCCGAGCTGGACTCTAGTGTAGACATTAGTATTCTTTAATAATTTGCATTAGCCTTAATTTTCTTTTTTTCGGTTACTAAGTTACAGGATCTGAAGTTAAACTACTAAACTAGGGGGGAAACTGGACTGAATTTTACCTTTTAAGATTACCAGTGCCTCTTACCTGCATGGGATAAATTCGTTGTATTACTACGTCGACACACCCCACCACACCTCCTTCGCTCATCAGTGATGATAAATGGAGACAGAATGGTCTGGGATCCCGGAAATATCCAAGTTTGGTTTGCCATCGTGCAGGCCTAGTGCTGTTAGCTGCAATCTAAGAAAAGGCTACACAGTTAATATCTACAGATGTGGTCCTGAACGCGATTATCTAAAATCATTTTCATTGTTATTAAAAAAAATCTATATGAATCTTGCATACGATAGCAGACATGGAAATTATCCAACCTGATTTAAATCAATAATTAAAATACAGTGTAACAATAAAAACAGCAGACCGTGAGATGCATATATCGTTTTTTTTACTTTGCCTTTAAATTGTAGTACAGGTATACGACCTGTTATTCAGAATGTTCGGGACCTGGGGTTTTCTGGATAACGGATATTTTCATAAACTGGATCTCCATACCTTAAGGCTAAAAGAAAATCATGTAGACTTTAAATAAACTAGGCATGCACCCAATCCAGGATTCAGCCTTTTTCAGCAGGATTCATATTCAGCTGAATCCTTCTGCACGGCCGAACCAAATCCGAATTTGCACATGCAATAGGGGTGGGAAGGGAAATCATGCGACTTTTTGTCACAAAACATGGTAAAAGTAAAAAATGTTTTCCCCTTCTCACCCCTAATTTGCATATGCAAATTATGATTCTGATTCCGTTCAGTATTCAGCCAAATCTTTCCCAAGGATTCGACGGTTTGGCCGAATCCAAAATAGTGGGTTCGTTGTATCCCTAAAATAAACCCAACTGGCTGGTTTTGCTTCTAATAAGGATTATCTCCATTTGGATCAAGTACACAGTACTGTTTTATTATTACATGTAAAAAGAGAATCATTTTTAAACATTTGGATTATTTTGATACAATGGAGTTTATGGGAGCCAGTGTTCCATAATTTGGAGCTTTCTGGTTAATGGGTTTCCAGATCAAGGATCCCATACCAGTACTAGCCAAGGCTAAAATGCATTGTGTAAAGCTGAATGAACGAGATATATTATATCAGACTAGACATTAAGTCCGTTAAATTAAGGGGCGCTAGAACACATGTAGTCATACCAGACTGCTGAAATGACAAACTGGAGAGCTGCTGAATAAAAAGCTAAATAACTGAAAAACCACAAATAATAAAAACCAATTACAAATTGTCTCAGAATATCCCACTAACAGTTCATTTATAGGGAGAAGGCTCCTTTAAGCAGGTTATATATACAGGGCCTATCAGACTTTATCATTATCCTCAAGGTTTGGGGGAGCCCTGGAATATAGAGGGGTCAGCGGGTTCCTGTCTGAGATACAGATCATTATCCTCAAGGTTTGGGGGAGCCCTGGAACTCAAGAGGGGCCAGTGGGGTTCCTGTCAGGTAAGAGGGGCCCTAAACGCGCACTTGCCCGAGGCCCCTGCAGCTCAACCCCTCCCCCATGATTGAATGGAATGTCCCAGTGACAGGAAGTGAGGCAATTGGAGTGACAGGCCCAGGACTGAGGCTACAGCAGGTGCCAGGGAGTGGCGCGGTTAAAGCATTGGGAGGCGGGTGTATGGGTTGCTAGGGTGGGAGTCCCCATGTTACAGGTCAGTCAGACAGACACAAACTCACAGAAGGTCTCAGACTCTCCGCAGCACAGCCACGCCCACTCCACCGTCAAATCCCCTCACCAACCCCTTTCGACAGTTCTCTAGGCACCCACCCAGTCTAAACGCTTTAGTCCCGCCCTCCTCTTCCGTTCGGCGAATCGCTTTACAGGTTTAATTGACAATGAGACCCTCCCAATTCCTGTGCCGCAAATCACAACACATCACTGTCATGCTGACTCCTCCCAATGCTCCTACTGTAGCGCAATGTTATTTGCTAAACATTTGATTAGTCCCTCCCACTCAGCGCTTTTTTTTATTGGCTACTCGCTATTCCCTCCCACCTCAGTGTAAAGCAGGAACCAAGCTGTCCGTCAAACAGACACGCCCTAAAGTATTTCAGAGGCGCAAGTTAAGAGGCGGGGGTGTGGCCGGGCTCCTCCCTTCACGCGGGTTCCTATTGGCTGCGCCATTACAGCGACTGAGTGGCGACCTGGAGCCGAGACTGACGGACACGAACCATGGAGACTAACAGGTGCGTCTGGGACCGGCTCTCTGTGCTGCGACTCTCACTGGCCGCAGGGACTGGAGGTGATATGGGGCCCCTACCTGCTGCTGGCACTGGGGGGGACAGGGATTCAGGGTCCCCACTGGGGAGACAGGGATTCAGCTAAAATACCGGGCTGGTGGCAACACATGCGGCGCACATGAGCAGTAGCGCAAACCCACGGACACAGGGACTGGACTCAGGGACACTTGAACTTTATTATATAGGATACTACTTAAGAGCGCCATGTTGTTTTTTGCAGCACACAAGGCAATCAAAAAAGGGAAGACCCCCAATATCATTGATAATACAGGTATGGGATCCGTTATCAGGAAATCCATTATCCAGATTACGGAAAGGCCATCTCTCATAAACTCCATTTTTTCCAATTATTTAAAAATTTCCTTTTTCTCTGTAATAATAAAACAGTAGCTTGTAATTGATCCCAACTAAGATATAATTAATCCTTATTGGAAGCAAAACCAGCATATTGGGTTTATTTAATATTTACATGACTTTCTAGTGGTTTTAAGGTAGGAAGATCCAAATTACGGAAAGATCAGTTATCCAGAATACCCCAGGTCCCGATCATTCTGGATAACAGGTCCCATACCGGTACCGATATCCAGGCGTGGGAATCTAACTAATCTAACAAGCAGGGACATAAGTATCTTCTAATTAACATTACCTTCAACATAAGAAATTCAGGTGCCTCAAGGGGAGTGCAGGCATCATCTGAGCCAACAAGTTCAGCTCCATGAATAATTAACTTCTGGCCAATAAAAAGCCGTCCTTTGTGTAAGAGAGCAGTGAGAAAGGGATCCAGCAGAACATTGATACCGTACCAACCATCTGTTGCCTCGATTACTGCAGAACTTTCCTTACAGTCAGTAGGTTCGTTTTTATTAGTACATACATTGGGTGGGTGCACGCCTTGGGAAATGATTCTGGCAATGCACAGCACAAGTGTTTTAGCCGGGGAGTCATCTCTCTCCATTATCTTTTTGATGGCGGATCTCTGACTTTTATCAATTTCCACATCGTATCTGGAAAGGAAATACAATCATTTCACGTTATGTTGTTATAGGACAATGCCTTGGGAAACGTTTACCTGAACAGTAAATGTCCATTTAAATTACTGACGTTATGACAGTTCGTTTGCTCTTTGTTGAATTGCTTATACAGTCAGGTATTTACCATATTTGCAAGGCTCAAATTTTCCATAAACTAAACGGTATTCTAAAATATCCACTTCCTATTGATTTTTATGGTGTCTTGAAGGAGAAGGAAAGCTACCAAGGCAGTTTATTGGCAACAGATTAGCCACAACAGTGCAGGCTAGAACACTATTTTTATTCTTTAGAATGCTTTTCAATACCTGGGAATTGAGCTCTAGACACGGTCTGTTTGTTTAGGATAGGAGCTGCCATATTAGCTTGCTGTGACATCACTTCCTGCCTGAGTTAGAGTCCTGCGCAGAACCAATTTATAAGACCCGAACCCGCGACCCGAACCTGCATATTTACCCACTTTGATCCGATACCCGACCCCGCAACTGCCTTATCCACAACCCGACCCGCAATCCGCCGACCACCATCAACCAGGAAGTGATGGTGCTGCAAACTGGAAGTGACATCATCAAAAGTGAGCAGGAACAGAAACAAGCTTCGTAAAACTTTAAAAGTAAATAGAAAATATTACATAAGATATTAAATTTAGATGAGATCCGCGGGTATACCCGCAAATCCTCCCCTCATACCGCAGGGTGCCCGCCAGTACCCAACCCACTGCAGGACTTTAAGCCTATTTATATAGACCTTTCTGATACAGCTTACTTAATTTTAGTCTTTCCTTCGCCTTTAATAGATCAGGGCTGGAGAGATGAAATCTTTTCAAATCATAAACCTCAGAAACTGTAAAATGTGGATCATGAGTGGATCACTCGGACTGCAACCCATTGATAGGCACAGCTTTTTAGAAATATTACTTTGCATTAGCCAATATTACACATAAATATCTCCAATCTTGACATGTAATAAATGTGCCCCCAAGTGTTAAAGTCGTGGTTCGACCTTTAAGTTAACTTTTAGTATATTATAGAATGGCTAATTCTAAGCAACTTTTCAATTGATCTTAGTTATTTCTTTTTTTATAGTTTTTAAATGATTTGACTACTTCTTTCGACACTTTCGACTTTCAAATGGGGTAAGGCTACAAAGGTATCATTATTGCTTCTTTTAATTACTCGTCTTTCTATTCAGGCCTCTCCTATTCATAATCCAGTTTCTTATTCAAATCAGTGCAAGGTTGCTAGGGTAATTTGGACCCTAGCAGCCAGATTGGTGAAAGCGCAAACTGGAGAGCTGCTGAAAAAAAAGTGAAATAACCACAAATAATTAAAAATGAAAACCAATTGCAAATGGTCTCAGAATTTTACTCTCTATATCATACTAAAAGTTAATTTAAAGGTGAACCAGGCAGATATATGTACATCCATCCTCCATGCTTACATTTTACTTAATTATGTCAACACAAAAATTGTGGCAGCGCACTCAACTAAATATAATTAGAGGTTTACAATGCCTTATTATTCAGGCGGTGCGTGAGATTGGTTAGATTACTAAAAATGAGAAATTAAGAATCTCTTCTATCGCACTCTGTAAATTACCTCATATTAATATTTGATAAATTAATTAATGAATTATTGGAGTGAACTAAATAAAGTAATTTAATTGAGATTTTTATTCAGTGTAAAAAAAACATTAAAATCCAGTATGCAAATGATTTTGCGTACTGGATTTTAATAAAATGTAATTCATAAATGAGGTAATTTACAGAGTGCGATAGAAGAGATTCTTAATTTCTTACTTGATTATGTAACAGAGACAAATATAAAGGTTTCCCTTCTATACAGACCTGTACTTTAACTGTAAAAGAACACGTTCTGGTGTAAGGCATCTGCCGGCAAATTTCTTTGGAAACATGACCTCCATTGCAGCAAGTTTCCATACAATCCAGCGGTAGTGATTATAAACCCATTCAGCAGAAATCAGTTTTGGATCCACACCAGGAGTGTCACAGAATGCTCTGAACAAATGAGAAAAAAGATGGAGCACGGCAAACCCATACATTTACACAGGAAGGTTTTTAAGGTTTAACTTTTTTTAGTGGGCTTTACTTGCCCTTTAAAGGGGGAAGTAAAGTCTAAAATAGAATAAGGCTAGAAATGCTGTATTTTGTATACTAAACATAAACTTACTGCACCACAAGCCTAATCAAACAAATTATTTATGCTTTCAAAGTTGGCTACAGGGGGTCACCATCTTGTAAACATCTTTGCAAGACCAAGACTGTGCACATGCTCAGTGTGGTCTGGGCTGCTTAGGAATCATCTTAAATTATCAAAACAGCACAAGTCAAATAATATCTGCCAGAAGCCGATACAGCAAGACTGTTTAATAATCAGAATATACAGACTGCACTGGGTCCTGTGTTGTCATGTAATCTAATGTGGATTTTATAGTTTTTGTATTGTTTAAAACAAACTTTCTCCAACTCTGCAGAACCAGTGGTTGCAGCAAAATAATTCTCCAAATAGAATCCCAGTTTATCTGTTTAAATCTGGCTCCATGATCTCTGTCCCTGCAGCTGGAGTTGGAAACAGTAAAGGGGATGTAAAGGCAAATAAAAATCCAATACAAATCTCTACACAGTCACTCACTGCTCTACAGGGAAACAAACAAAACTGCCTGAGTTCTGCATGGCTGGGAAGTAAGGCGCAGGCTGTTCATAAATATGATTGTTTCCCTGCAGAGCAGTTAGGGACCGTCTGACAAGTCCTATCCACAGCAGTAAAAGGGAGAATTTCACTGCATACAGTGAGGTTTCTTGTAAAAACGGTACACATTTTTTAATTAAAGTATATTGGAGATAGGTTTCTTTTTCATTAAAGAAAGTAAACATTATATTTTATTTGTTTGCATTTACATGCCCTTTAAGACAATAAGATAATTTCATAAACGTAGGAAAAATAGCATTTATATTTGTGTGTATATATATATATATATATATATACACACACACACACACAGTGGTGTGCAAAACTATTTGCCCCCTTCCTGATTTCTTATTCTTTTGCATGTTTGTCACACAAAATGTTTCTGATCATCAAACACATTTTAACTATTAGTCAAAGATAACACAAGTAAACACAAAATGCAGTTTTTAAATGAGGGTTTTTATTATTTAGGGAGAAAAGAAATCCAAATCTACATTTCATGTGTGAAAAAGTAATTGCCCCCTGAACCTAATAACTGGTTGGGCCACCCTTAGCAGCAATAACTGCAATCAAGCGTTTGCGATAACTTGCAACGAGTCTTTTACAGCGCTCTGGAGGAATTTTGGCCCACTCATCTTTGCAGAATTGTTGTAATTCAGCTTTATTTGAGGGTTTTCTAGCATGAACCACCTTTTTAAGGTCATGCCACAACATCTCAATAGGATTCAGGTCAGGACTTTGACTAGGCCACTCCAAAGTCTTCATTTTGTTTTTCTTCAGCCATTCAGAGGTGGATTTGCTGGTGTGTTTTGGGTCATTGTCCTGCTGCAGCACCCAGGATCGCTTCAGCTTGAGTTGACGAACAGATGGCCGGACATTCTCCTTCAGGATTTTTTGGTAGACAGTAGAATTCATGGTTCCATCTATCACAGCAAGTCTTCCAGGTCCTGAAGCAGCAAAACAACCCCAGACCATCACACTACCACCACCATATTTTACTGTTGGTATGATGTTCTTTTTCTGAAATGCTGTGTTACTTTTACGCCAGATGTAACGGGACGCGCACCTTCCAAAAAGTTCAACTTTTGTCTCGTCGGTCCACAAGGTATTTTCCCAAAAGTCTTGGCAATCATTGAGATGTTTTTTAGCAAAATTGAGACGAGCCTTAATGTTCTTTGCGCCTTGGAAATCTGCCATGCAGGCCGTTTTTGCCCAGTCTCTTTCTTATGGTGGAGTCGTGAACACTGACCTTAATTGAGGCAAGTGAGGCCTGCAGTTCTTTAGATGTTGTCCTGGGGTCTTTTGTGGCCTCTCGGATGAGTTGTCTCTGCGCTCTTGCGGTAAGTTTGGTCGGCCGGCCACTCCTGGGAAGGTTCACCACTGTTCCATGTTTTTGCCATTTGTGGATAATGGCTCTCACTGTGGTTCGCTGGAGTCCCAAAGCTTTAGAAATGGCTTTATAACCTTTGAAATTGAACTCAGGTGTGATAAACCACAGTTAAGTTATTTTTTAACAAGGGGGGCAATCACTTTTTCACACAGGCCCATGTAGATTTGGAGTTTTTTTTCTCCCTTAATAACGTAAACCTTCATTTAAAAACAGCATTTTGTGTTCAATTATGTTATCTTTGACTAATAGTTAACGGTTTTTGATGAGCAGAAACATTTAAGTGTGACAAACATGCAAAAGAATAAGAAATCAGGAAGGGGGCAAATAGTTTTGCACACCACTGTATGTATATATATATATATATATATATATATATATATATATATATATATATATATATATATATATATATATATATATATTTTTTTTTTTTTTATTTGTGTGTACTCTGATATACAATACAAAGGTACAGTATATTTTAAGAAAAAAAAAATACCTGTACATTTCCTCTTTGCCTGCTTTGCCTTGATCAGTAGGAATAAGCCATCCTCCATCTGCTAACTGCACACCATTTCCAGAAAGAAGGAGTTCTTTTGTGAAATAATCTGAACAGTGGAACTGAAAGGATGATGCCTTCTCACTGCCGACTCCAATATGGTTCTTCACAATGCCATATTTGTATAACTACACAGGGAGAGGATACAGAAGGCTTATTGCAATTCCAGTAATTGCATACAACAAAGTTCATGTGCACAATAAAATGCGACTGCTGCAATATGTATGCTTTGATAAAAGCATAAGCAATGGAGGAAGAAAGGAACCAACAGAAGGCAACTTTTAAGTCCAATTAAATTCCCCACAAACACCAATAAATCGATGATCCCATTCTACCTGTTCCCTTGAATACAAAATGGGACACCTTCCTTCCACTGCAGATTCAAGGGAAATTCTCTTCACAGGAGACATTTTCAGACAATACAGGGAACCTGGCTGTGGTTTAATCTTCTGCCTTTGTTTTTTCCGTATTCTCATTTCTTGCAGGTCTTTGCTACAGTGAAGATTTGAAGTCATTTGTAAAATATCTGAAAAGAAAAATAAAGTTAATGAAAAATACTAAATGGGCAGTAGTGGAATAGAGTTGATACAGTAATCAGGCTTACCTGTCCACTTAACGTTAGTTACTGGCAAAGATCATGGTTTTTTACTCATCTACTACATTTTTCATAAAAGTTATTACTTGTCTATTTCTAGCTTTCAAATGGGAGTACTACTACTACGGACGATGACTACTACCACTACTGACGATGACTACTACCACTACTGACGACGACTACTACCACTACTGACGACGACTACTACCACTACCGACGATGACTACTGACGACAACTACTACTACTACTACTGACGAATACTACTACTACTGACGAATACTACTACTACTACTACTACTACTGACGAATACTACTACTACTACTACTACTACTACTGACGAATACTACTACTACTACTGACGACAACTACTACCGACGATGGCTACTGCTACTACTACTGACGGCGACTACTACTACTACTGACGACGACGACGACTACTACTACTGATGACGACGACTACGACGACGACTACTACTACTGACGACGAATTCTACTGATATATACTACTACTCCTAATAACTAATACTGAGGACTACTACCGACAACCACTACTACTACTGATGACTACTACTACGGACGACTACTACTACTACAAAAACTATTACTCTGCAAGGTTACAATTTTATTGTTACTTTTAATTACTTCTCTTTCAGCTCAGGCATTTTACTAATTATCTTCTTGTCTCCTATTTAAAATGCTGGCTGGTTGCTTGGGTAAAGAGGACCCTAGCAACCAGATCACTGTTAAGTTATCAAACTTGGGAGCTGCTGAACAAAAATCTACATGATAAGATCAGTTGCAATTTGTCTCAAAACTCTCAAAACGTGCCTCTCTACATCAGATCAACTTATAGGAATTACTCATTTAAATGCCCCAGTGCTTCAAGAACCGCACAGTAATTTAATCATTTATATGTAACTTCAGGCGCTATATTATTATTGTAAAAATAAGCACGTTTACTTAGTGAATCATTCAATATTTTCATTTTAAGGAACTGTAAATAACCCTTAACAAAGTATAATACCTGAGTCATCAAATCGATCTTGTAAAGTACAAATGGTTTCAAGGTTGTCTTCTTTTGCGAAATCTTCAGCCATGTTTTCAATAAGCCCATGGGAAGGGTCATTTTGTATATCGCTTGACTGGTTGTCTGCCAAGGTAGCCACTCTCTTTTTAAATGGAGGCACAAATGTCTTTGCAGGTATTTTAGATGCAGACAAGCAATGCACGCTCTCCCTTCTTGCAGCAGCAGGACTATAAGACTTGGGAGTAGGAGCAGATAAAACATCTGGTGACTTTATGGATAAAGACTGGTGGAAGATTTTGGATTTGGGATGGAGCTGGGCTTGTGAAGGAATGCCAGGGTCTCGAAGCACAGCACTAGGGAAGTAAAAAAGTTCCTTCTTTAATAAATACTATCTAATAACTAGATGCTGGATTATTAACCAGAAAAAAATGAAGAATACTAATAGTCTAGATCATTTTAAAAACCATATTAGCTTTTTAATTGCTACTATAACTTAATTTTTAATTTCCTCTTACCTCCTATGTATCAAATAGTAATATCAAAAGCAGAATATACATAATTATTTCCCTAGGCTTTATATTGTAACTTTTATGAAGGCATTACATAAAGGTATCCCATAGCTTTGCTTATCACTTCAAATAGCCCTCTTATTATGTTATATCCCCCAGTAAGTAGCCAGTAGGGTGGCCAGAAACTAAATCCGTGGTCTCATGTTCATTAGAATTAGGGATGCACCGAATCCAGGATTCGGTTCGGGATTCGGCCTTTTTCAGCAGAATTTGGATTCAGCCATAACCTTGTGCCCGGCCAAACTGAATTTGCATATGCAAATTAGGGGCAGGAAGGAAATCGCATGACACAAAACAAGGAAGTAAAAAATGTTTCCCCCTTCCCTCCCCTAATTTGTATATGCAAATGAGGATTCAGTTCAGTATTCGTCCGAACCTGAAGTTTGTGAAGTTCTTAAACTATCACTCTCTGATATTCTGATCGGAGTATTATTATTCCAGCATAAGGGCTGCAGTTGCTGTTCACATAACTAAGGATATGTTGACCATTCTGGGTTAGAGCATGTTATAGAGATGGACATCCATGTTTAAAATGTAAACCCCACACACAAAAATTTAATCAGTGAACAGCCTCTTTGAAATCTTTAGATAACTGCCACTCTGATTGATAAAAGGTTAACAGTAAGTCTGCAGTGTCCCCTTAATAATTTAGAATTCCTTCTCCTCCTCTAACCCACTCTGCCCCTCCCTTAGGAATTTACTTTGGCTGTTGGCTACTGAGCATGCTCAGTTCTTCTCAGGTTACTAAACACACCCTCCAGTCTAACAGCCAATAAAGAGATTGCAGGTTCCCATAGAAACTCTAGCCGTCTGATCCTATTTTTTTCTCCTAACCACCTCTCCTGAGTTCAGCTTAACCATTACAGTGCTCAATCGCAGCAGAACTTTTTAGCAAAGTATGTTGTGCCTATGTAAACCTCATTCAGCATTGCATGAACTTTACAGCATACACGTCTCAATGTTACTAATGATGTGTCAGAGGGTAAATGGCTGCCGGGTGAAAGTTGCTATTTGTTTTAGGAAAATGTGATGGCACTGGCAAATGGAGGGGGTATATGCAGGACAAATGATGTGGCTTGGGTGGGGGAGAGATGTCGAACTTATATACATGGTAGGAAAGATATATTAAGATACTTATCTTCTTTAAACATCTATGGGTAAGTGCGATGTTCCTCTTCAAGCTTGTCACAATAACTATAACATACGGGAGCACCTTCAGCATCATTAAGTGAAGCGGCACTTTTACCAGGAAAGTTGCACTTACCCGCATCCATTTAAGGAAGATAAGTATTGACTTCTTAATATAACCTGAGCAATCTGTGGCCACTGCACCTAGAACAAACTCCTGCAGGTATATTTATATACTGATGTTTATCTCTATAACATGCCCTAACCCAAAAATTTTTGGCAACATTTCCTTTGTTATGTGAACACCAACTGCAGCTCCATGTGCTGGAATCAGAATAACAGTACTCAGATAAGAACTTTTTGCTTGGACTGATTACAATACACCAAGATTTGAATTGATTCTGACGAAGAAGACTACGATTTTGAGTACAGGACGATTGTAATATAATTAAAGGGATACTGTCATGGGAAAATCTTTTTTCCAAAACGCATCAGTTAATAGTGCTGCTACAGCTGCCCCAAGTCATGTGACTTGTGCTTTGATAAACTTCAGTCACTCTTTACTGCTGTACTGCAACTTTGAGTGATATCATCCACTCCCTCCCCCCACCAGTAGCCTAGCATCAGAACAATGGGAAGGTAACCAGATAGCAACTGCCTAACACAAGACACAGCTGCTTGGCAGATCTAAGAATCCAGGACACATTCAGTTACATTGAGTCGGAGAATCAACAGCCTGGCGGAAAGCAGTTCCATCCTAAAGTGCTGGCTCTTTCTGAAAACACATGACCAGGCAAAATAACCTGAGATGGTGCCTACACACCAATATTAAATCTAAAAAAAAAAAAAAAAAAAAAAAGAAAAGGAGATTATGTGTGTACTCACCGTTTAATCTCTTTCTCTTCAGTCACTTGGGGGACACAGGGACAGTGGGGGTATAGCTAGTACTAGGGTTGCCACATTTTTAAATATGTTTTACCGGCTGCTGGGGGGCGGGGACACAAAGGGGCGGGCAGTGACGTCAAAAGGGACGGGCCGTGACGTCAAAAGGGGCAGGGCCACGCCACAGACGCCAGAAGAAGTAAAAGAAAAGGTAAGTTCCAAGGGATTGGGGGCAGGCCAAGGGCTCCTTTTAATCGTATTACAAATTTACCGGCAGCTACATTGCCGGTAAATTTGTAATACCGGCCCCGGCCTTGGCAGGCATTTTACCGGCTAGGCCGGTAAAATACCGGCCGGGTGGCAACCCTAGCTAGTACCACAAGGAGGCAGGATGCAACAATAAAAGAAGACTGGCTCCTCTTCCACTGGCTATACCCCCAGCAGGCGGAGCTTAACTCAGTTTGTACCACAGGAATATGTCCACAGGAATATGTCATAACTTGAATTTTAAACAAAATTGGAAACTTGCAACACGTCCAACATGTCTGACGAAAGACGAGGGCCTCAATCCAGGGAGGGAAGTCCTGTCCCCCCCCCCAAGTGACTGAAGAGAAAGAAATTTAATGTTGAGTACACAAAATATCCTATTCTCCAAGTCAGCTTGGGGGACACAGGGGGAGTGGGGACGTACCAAATCTTTCCTTGTGTCGGGTACACCATTGGCAATAAGTAGACCAGACTCAGTGATAGGCCCTGGATGAAACCAGTTTGCATGGGGAACACATTGTGTGTGCAACAACTGTAGAAAAACCCTTTTACCCTCAGGATTGGGGTCTCAAGAGCCATGCAGTCAAATTGAGCCTGTTTGGGTTTGGGTGGGGATTGGCCCTTGAGTGAGAAGGTCTGGAAGTGATGGCAAGGTCCAAAGTTCTTCCACAGAAAAATTCAGTAGATCTGTAAACCAGGATCTCCATGCCCACCTTTGCGCAGAATGAGGGTGGTTTATTCTCGTTGCATCTTCTTGATGATCCTAAGTAGAAGAGGAAGAGGTGGGAAGGCGTACGCTAGACGAAATTGCCAGGTGGCTGTGTCTAAGGCAAGGGGATCCCTGTAGTAAGCCATTAAGGCTGGCACCTTTTGGTTGTGCCGGGTCGCCATAAGGTCCACTTCCGGCAAACCCCACTTTTGCGTTATTTCTTTAAATATTTTGTCCTTTAGTGACCACTTGCCCGGGTCTAAGGACTGTCTGCTTAGGAAGTCTGCTTCCCAGTTCAGAATCCCCGGTATGTAGATGGCTGACAGAAAGGCTTGGTGAATTTCGGCCCATTTGAAGATGAGCTTTATATCTCATTTAGTGCTCCTCTGCTTCTTGTTCCCCCTTGGTGGTTGATGTAGTCTACCGCTGTGGAGTTGTCTGACAATCTTCACAGCCTGACCTACCAAATCTTGCTGCCAGGAGACTTAACAGGATTGCTCGGATCTTGAGTAGGTTGATCGGCAACTTCTTTTCTTCTGCTTTCCATCTCCCTTTCGCTGACCGTCCTCGAGGGCGGCTTCCCATCCGAAGAGACTTGCTTCTGTTGTCAGAATGCGCCAGCAGGGCTCTTCTTACTTCCTCTGGTAAGATGGTTGGTCTGCAACCACTAGAGGAGGGTGCCCATGTTCGGTGAGATAGGCGACTCTCCTGGAGCAGTGATTTCCGCCAGTGAAAGGGACTGCTTCTATGGTGGAGACCATTACCCCGGATAGCTTCATACAGAACCTGGCTGTGTGTAGCGGCTTCTGCAATGGTGATTTCACAACTGCTTGAAGGTGAAGATCCTTCTCCAAAGGAAGAGAGACCGTTTGTGTTTGATGACCAGATGACCATAAGCTCTTGGCAAGGGAGCCACGAAAGAACTTGCCCCTGCGAAACCAGCCTTTGGTTGTGGTAGTAAGGTACTTTTACCTCCTGTGGCTTGGCTAATGATCTTATCCAGATCGGGGCCGAAAAGGAGCTTCCCTTTAAATGGAATGGATGTCAGAGATTTTTTGGAAAAATGGTCTGCTGGCCATAATTTCATCCATAGTGACCTGTGGGCCGCCACTGCAAGTGAAGCCTCGCACATGTAGTCATTTATCTGGGAGGCCCATTGGGATAGCCTGTGATGAGGTGCCCCCGCTACAATGGCGTTGAGGAGAGAGTCAGACCAGGACTGGATGGCTTAGCTAACCCATGCCATAGCTAAAACGGGGTGAAGGTAAGAGCTGGTTGCTGAAAAAACAGATCGCAGGAGGCTCTCTGGTTTTTTTGTCCCTGGAGTAAGATCCTACGGGAACCGGTAAAGCCGTGTTCTTGGAAAGAGGGGCTACAGGTGTGTCTATTAAAGGAGGAGAAGATCACTATTTGTAAGCTCGATCAGAAAAGGATATAGCTTGAGAAAGCGACGGTTAGTTTGGAACCTTCTCTCCAACTAATCCCACTCTTATTAAATTATGTGACCCAGCTGAGGCAAGCGCAGGTGATGTCTTGCTGTGCGATTTAAAAAGGACCTTGGAAGAATCTGATGAGGCTTCCGGTTCTTGAAGATGATGAGTTTCTAGTACTGAAGAAATTAGTGAATGTACTGTCTCTGAATAGAGTTTAGGCGACTCCACCTCATCGTTATTTGAATTAAAAGATAGCTTGCCCTCAGAGCGAACAGTCTTCCCAAAGTCTGGAGGTAGGGGGGAAAAATGCCTGGGATTGTTCTCACTCTCCTCTTCAGAAGGGGAAGGGCCCATATTTTTTTTTTTAGAGTTCTAAAATGGGGACAGAACTCTCCTACTGCAAACAAGGCAGCCGACACTGGGACATGGCAGGTGCAAACAGATTTCAATAGCTGTGAGAGAAGCATGCAAAGCTTTATTTAAACAAAAACAAAAAAAAGGTGCCTTATCTACCAGTATAAATAAAAAATGAAATGTAATACCAAACACCACATTCATATTTACCTTTCAGGGTTACAAGTTGATGGCTTCAAGGGAAGGCTGTATGAAAACTTCCGCCTGTCTCGCAACGTATCTAAGACATAAGTAATTAAAACAACAATTACTTTCCAATAAAAAAGTTAACTAACCTAAAAAGACCAATTAAGCTTCTAAGTAACACACTCAATTTGAGCACAAGTAGTGCTATAGAAATAAAACTATACATACTTGAAGATGAAGGGTGTAGGGAAGTGTATTAGCATGAATTATATAGGCAATAATGCACTCCCTATTGTAGAATATGAGGATATTACAAGACATGGAGGTGTTCAAATCACCATGTAGGGGGAATGCACATGTTTCAGTGCATCATGTGAAGCAAATAAAATGGCTGAGCTTAATTTAAAAGAAAAACAAAACTACAGGATATTCAGGGTCTTGTGTAAATTCTTTTTTTCTGTTATACTGTGGTGCATGCACATGTAGCATTATATAAAGATAAGATTATATAACGGATCTGATACCTGTACTTTATTTATTATAATACACAAGTTTCAGTGAGTCACATGACAGAAACATTATCACTAAGCTACGATTATAACCGTTGACATCACTGAGCATCGTTTATAAGGATATCATTTATAGAATATTCATGGCTCTTGTGTATTAGAACAATAATAATAATACACAAAAGCCATGAATATCCTGTAAATTATATCCTTATAATAGACAAAAGCCATAAATATCGTGTAAATTATATCCTTATAAAAGGTGAGTTCTGATGTCATTAGTTATAAACGGTGAGTTCTGATGTAATTTCTGTCACATGACTCACTTAAACTTGTGTATTATAATAAATAGTTAATAAGTACCCCCAGTTGCAAAAAGAGAGGATATTAGAAGTTACCTCTGAGTTCCATGACCTGTATAAAAACACTCGGCCTTCGGCCTCGTACTTTTATATGGTCATGATACTCCTCGGTAACTTGTAATATCCTTATATTTTACAAGAGGGGGTACTTTATTCACTATATAAACGGTGACTAGTGGTGTCATTAGTTATAAATGGTGAGTAGTGATGTCATTTGTCACATGACTCACTAAAACTTGTGTATTATAATAAATAAAGTAACCCTTGTTGGAAAATATGAGGATATTAGAATTAACCTCGGAGTTCCATGACCTGTATAAAAGCACTCTGCTTTCGGCCTCGTGCTTTTCTATGGTCGCGGAACTCATCTGTGACTTATAATCCTTGTATCTTGCAATAAGGGGTATTCAATATTTAATATACACATAAAGCTGCCATTGAACAACACATCTCAAGTCTACAAGACTAAAGCTGGCCATAGACTCAAAGATCCGCTCATTTTGGCGGAGCTTTCCCCGATATGCCACTAACGGCATGGCTATATTGGGGGTAATTCGAACGTTCGGCTGTATGGCCGAACAATCAAATTACGATACACCAAGGGGCTCCGACGGGTCAGTCGGTTTAAAATCAAACCTTCCCGATCGATATAGTGAGCTGATATCGATCGGGAAGACCCGTCGGAAGATAAGCAGATAAGGGCAGATAAGCTGTCAAATTGGTCCAATCGACCGATATCGGCAGCTTTATCTGCACCTTAACCTGCTTTGGCAGTAAAGTCATTATACAGATGTGCTTATGCAATACTCTACAAGATTGTGTTCAAAATTATTTGAAGAAAAAAAATACACATTAAACCACTGAAAAGGATAATGTTATTTTGTCAGAGGTGACATTTTTATAGCCCCAGTCTGCCCAAGGGCTCCTCTGAATTTCCTATATGTCCTCTTCACTTTACTAAAACCAATCCAAAACCAGTGTGGACTTGTAGTAAACCATCTCACTACATAGAAGACATTGGACACTAAAGTTGGCCATAGACGCAAAGATCAGATCATACGAATCCTTGATTCCTACGATTTTCGGACCGTGTGTGGAGAGTCCCGACATTTTTCGTCCCATGGAGATCGATCGTTTGGACGATCGGACAGGTTAAAAAATTTCTGTCGGCTGCCAATAATTTCTCTGCATGTATTGCCGATCAGACAAATTTCAGTGGGAGACTTTCACCAGCTTTGTCGGACATAAACTTTCGTACGATTGCTGTCAGGGGCAGAACATCGGCTGATCTGTTCTTCTACTACTTTATTTAAACTGAAGGTTAGTGGCAGATCGAGAGATGGGGGAAGTCCGATCGTTCAAGGATTCGAACAATCGGATCTTTGCGTCTATGGCCAGCGTAACAAGGTACAATTGTATATTGTAAACACTACATAATTTCAGTTGTAACGTTATATACACAGTTGTAAACTCTACATATTAATAAGTCAATAAAAAAACACCTGGAGTGCTGATCAAAGGCTTTAAAATCACTGTTTGTTGCCGAGTGTCTGTTGTGCGATCAAATTCTGGTAAAAGCTGTCTTTTGATTGGAGGCTCTCCTGCAGGTGATAGAATTGCAAGATTGTATAATAGGCAGCACTTACCATAGTAAACTCCTACGACTGCTATTTACAGCTTACCATGGACTACCTGGGTCAATAGGTAATGCTCCAGACATTCATTATTTTTGATACCAACTATATGATAACCTTAACCAGCCACAAGGTGCATCGGTCAATGCCATATTCTAACTAGGGATGCACCGAATCCAGGATTCGGTTCGGGATTCGGCCTTTTTCAACAGGAATTGGAAGTAAAATTTTTTTCCCCTTCCCACCCCTAATGTGCATATGCAAATTAGGATTCGGTTTGGTATTCGACCAAATCTTTCGCGAACAATTCGGGAGTTCGGCCGAATCCAAAATAGTGGACTCGGTGCATCCCTAATTCTAACTGCACACAACAGTGCATGTGAATAAATGGATGACTACATGTTCTATTAGGGAAATGTTCCACTAGTGATCACTGCTGTAAGGCTAACATTACTATGCAGATGGAGACAGACATGGCATCAACCAGTGTACATGGAGAAAAAACACATAGGGGCTCATTTACTAAAGCGTGAGTTTTCTCTTAACTCTTTACCCCCGTTTGCCTCACTTCGACCAGGTGTATTTGCACAGCACATCTCCATATATACTAAAAATCTCAAGTTCACTTTTTCAAGAGAATTGTGCTGAATTTTCTCCTGGCGAAAATTCTCTGCGAACATTTGCTAGTATATTTCTCCATAAAATAGTAGTAGGGAAAATTCATTTGATGAATTTTCACTAGAGAAGGGGCAATGTTGATTGGGATTTAAAAGTGGCTGCTCTATCTTTATAATCTTTATCATTTATAATTCACCAGCCTGAACCTGGCGAAATACACCATTTTTGCTAGCAAAATGGTGCAAAAGTTCTCTAGCGCTGAGGTTTTTCACTTGCAAATTGTCCTCTTCACCATTTAGTAAATAGGTGATGTGGCGAATTGTCTTTTTGGCAAATTTTCTCTAAACATCCACAAATCGCCCTTTAGTAAATGTGCCCCATAGTTTGCATTTTTTGCAAAAAAATCTACTCCATGTCAAGGCAGGGAATACGAGTGGGTTGGATTTTACTCTGTCTGCATTTCTAAGCAGATGTTTGTGATTGTATTTAGCTGGAGGTACAAATAAATCTGAGTAGAGATTATTGAGGAATTTATTTAGGTAGTAAAGCATGTGAGAAATTTAAGGTTTAGTAGCAGAAAGCATATATCCCTTTGTCCATCTACATGGTTCTGGAAGCATAGCTGACCAAAGAAAAATTATTATTATTTTAGTTTTTTAGGCAATGCCATGAGTATAACATGAGGTATATTATTATCTTCTGTTGTAAGAAGACTTAAAAGGCATCTGTTGCCCGAAAAATCTACCCCCCAGCATAGATGCATGTGCATAATGAGGGGTTTGCTCTGCGTGGTCATTATGCACATCCAGGTGTGGGCGACTCTTTAGTCCACACCTCCGGTGGGAGAACCATTTTCTGGGGCAGGTGCCCTTTAAGTGTCTATGAAGGCACAGGACATTGGAGAAGAGCCTGAAACCCCCATTCACTTCTGGTAAAAGCACATCTCAGCCCAAAAAAAACTCAGTAGAGCATCTTCAGGCTAAAAATTGC
The DNA here is from genome assembly GCA_038501925.1 of Xenopus petersii. Lineage (NCBI taxonomy): Eukaryota > Metazoa > Chordata > Amphibia > Anura > Pipidae > Xenopus > Xenopus petersii. Next base: position 31,173,730 of record CM076674.1, on the reverse strand, counting down.
AACTACCAGTGTTATCACACGTTTCTGACAAGTTTAATCTGAATTCCATATACTGAAATCTTGTATGACCCAACTTCAAACATACAGTCATATGAAAAAGTTTGGAACCCTTCTCAGCCTGCATAATAATTTACTCTACTTTCAACAAAAAAGAGAAGTGGTATCTTTCATTTCCCAGAAAAACTGGGCGTTTTCTGTACAAAGATTTTAAGTGAAGCAGTATTGAGTTGTATGAAATTAAATCAAATGTGAAAAACTGGCTGTGCAAAAATGTGGGTAACTTGTAATTTTTCTAATTTGAGTGCATGTTACTGCTCAATACTCATTACTGGCAACACCAAATTGGTTGGATTAGCTCATCAAGCCTTGAACTTCATAGGCCGATGTTTCCAATCATGAGAAAAGGTATTTAAGGTGGCTAATTGCAAATTGTGCTTCTGTTTGACTCTCCTCTGAAGAGTGACAGCATGGGATTCTCAAAGCTACTCTTAAAAGATCTGAAAAAAAAGATTGTTCGGTATCATGGTTTAGGGAAAGGCTACAAAAAGCAGAGGTTTAAACTGACAGTTTCAACTGTAAGGAATAATAAATAATCATTTATTAAGGATCGAGTTGAATTTTCCATGAACATTCGAGTTTTAAAGTTTTTTTTTTTGGTAAATTTTTCAAGATTTATTATACGCCAAACCTGGAAATAGCTTGAATCCGAAAATACACCATCTAAAAATCTGTCAAGGTCATGTAGGCGTCAATGGCAGAGGTATTTTTTCCTGAGGGTTTTGCCCAAAATCTCAATCAATTCGAGTTTTTTCCCTATGAAAACTCGGTCTATTAGCGTTTTTGGGTTGTTAACCCGAACTCACTGATTCTAGTTTCTTCCATTCAAGTTTTTTCTTAAATAAGAAACCATTCGAGTTGTGAGTTAATTCAAAACTTGAAAAATTCAACCTTTAATAAACAACCCCCTTAAAGTAAATTTTTCAAAATAACGTGTAAATCTAAAATTTTGATGTTTTAATCCCTTTTAAGAAAAAGCACAGTTTCATTACATACCATATGCTGGCCCTTCTGTTCTTGATCTTTTTCCAGTTCTTGTATTTGAGGTCTGGTTTGCACACAAGTATGTCTCATCAGCAGCTGATCCCATATCCGTCAAATCATCATCTTCCAAAAAAGCTCTTGCACTTTCTGCTGCTTCTATTTCAAAATCATTTTGTGGGGTGTTGTGGGATGTTGTGACATACAAATCTGGTTTTGTTTTATTAGGGAATGCTGAAGTGCTGGTTGAGATTTTAGAAATATAAGTGGGTGTTAAATGTTGTCTAGGGAAAGTTGCTATAGCGGGGCTTCTGGCTTCTTCTAAATATGTATTAAGTGACTTCTTGTTAGCATAGCCATCCTGAAAAGTAGAAATATTTCCTTCTTTACTCTGCACGTTATCACTTTGATAAGAGGATATTGGAATCTGAGCTGGCCTTTTCAGTCCTGGAGCGGATTCTTTCATTTTCGAGGACATCGTCATTCTCACGAGCGGTTTATTTTGTTCGTAATTTACAGGATCATCGCATTCTTGAAAGATATCCTTGACTTTCTTCAGTGCACTTTCAGACACGGAGACCTGCTTTCCGCTCGTGGTATTAAATCCAAAAGAACCATTATTAACCTTAACCTTTATACTTTCAGTTGTTTCTGCTTTCTCTGTTGTTAACGGTGTCTGTATTGATTTTTTCATTTCAACTCCTATGGATCTCTCATCCAAGGGGCTTTCATTATTCGGCTGTTGGAGCAACTGACTATTATCTATCTCCGAAAAAAACGCCCTAGCTCTCTTCAAAGACTCATCTGACAACTGCACAGTCTTACCGCTTGCTGTACTAAACGAAACAGCCTTTGGTACGGCCACATCATTCTGAAGTGTAGATACATCTTTAGCACCTTCATTGAGAATACTTTTTTCAGCTTTAAACAGAGCTGCGGACGTTTCTTTCGGGTCAGTGGAAAGGCAGGCGGCTTTGACCTGTTTTAGGGAATTTTCACTTATGTTGACCTTTTTACCACTTGCAGTACAAAATGAATGAGAATGAAGTTTCCTAGACTGTCCGATAGAATTATGAACATTATTTTGCTCTTTTTCTGCTTCTGTTTTTTTAATACCTGGTGTAATATAAGCCACTGCTTGCTTATTAATATCTTCTATAACATCATTAGCTGTTTCAGAAAGCATCAGTCTTGCTTTTTGGAGAGAATCGTGAGACACTGTTACAGATTTCCCACTGGCTGTGCTAAAAGAGAGAGGTGCCAGTGATGTACAGTCCTTGTTTATATTTACAGTATTGTTTGGAGAGCAAAGGGATTGGTTATCATTACTTTCATCTGAATTTTGATTTACAAAGTGACCCGAGTCATTGCCTTTATTGACTTTAACACCTGCGCATAGGTGCTCAGTTAGTAGATGAACATCATGGCCATGTTTAAGTACATTTTGAGATGACAATTCAAATGCTTGGACAATATTTATTGGCATTCCTTCTCCAGCTGCAAGGTCACTACTGTTTACTCTTCCATTAGAACCCCTTTTACTCACGCCTTCAGTATAAAGCTCTGGCTTGATTTCCGTGGGATTTCTAGAAGCTGAAATCTCTTCAAAGCATTTGCCTTTCTGTTTCAGGCCAGGTTCACAAGTGAGAAGAGGAAATGGCTCACAGTTCAATAATTTGTTTTCTATCACCTCATCCAATTTTCCTTCCTTGCTAAAGGTACATTCCTCCTGAAACAGTTGACGTGCTTTAGCTAAAGAATCATCCGAAACAGAAACTTTTTTCCCACCGGCTGTGCAAAAACCCAGCATGAAATCTTTCCCTGTACTTTCGATTGGAATATTTTTCTCTGATGCCGCGTGTTTTGGCTCCAAATTTACATTTGAGAACGTAAAATTGTCTTGATATTCCTCTGCAAAATTGTGTTTGGCTTTCTGGATGGAAGACTCAGACAGCATGATGTTTTTCCCTCTGGCAGTCTGAAAACCTTTCTTGGAAAACTCGGAAACAGTGGATTCATAGCACTTAGATCGTTCATTTTGTTGTTCCTTGGGTGGTGAAGTATTTTCACATTTTAAATAATCTTGATTTTGGCTTTTTTCATTACCTGACACTTTTACTGTAGCGTCCTTGACCAATGTTTTCGTAGATGGCAATGAAATATTACTGCAGCAAACCAAATTCTCAGATGTGTGTTCTGTCTTTTCACAATTTAGATTGTTTACTACTTTAGAATAGTGCTTGATACTACTTTTACTGCATTCTTCTTTAGGATGACTGAGCAATTCTCTAGCATCATCTATGTCACTGAACAGTTCGACCGCTTTTGCCAGCACATCACTGTCTATATTAACTGGCTTTCCACTAGCAAGATTAAAACCTGTAAAGGGTCTTTCATGTTGTTCAACCAGGGAATTTTGTGCCAAGCTCTCAACATCTGGCTTAGAAGCATTTGTATCTTTACTGCAATATTCTACTGCAGAAGGTAGTTCTTTTACCCCAGGACTGCAATCTGGGACACTTGTCTTCATTTCCTCAAGATGGTCTCTCCCCGCTGCAAAACTATCATTTAAATCCACATCCTTCCAGACATCAGAATTATTGAGGTTCTGGGAATCGATGCCACATTCATGTGAATTTTGTTTCTCGCCATTCATTGCCACAGAAATCCCTTTCTTAAACTGAGTAAAATCAAACTGACTGTCTGCATTTTCTAAAATAGAGGAAAGTTCAGAGATTTCAGCTTGTTGGCTTTCAGTCAATTGTTCATTCAAGTGAGATGATGTTTTAGTGGTAGAGTTTGGTTTCCTTTTGTCCTTGGGCAGTGCAGAAGAGGCAGCATGTGAGCTAAATGTGGAAGCTTTCCGTGTCATTTGGTGATTTTCTGCACGGCCAGCTTCCATTTCAGAGTTTGCAGACTCTTTTAAATCCATATTATGATAATTTTCTGATAAATCTGTTTGCACTTTTGCTATCTTTGGTGCTTTACAATCTGTGTTCTCAGATGTACTTGGTTCCTTTTTACACATTAATCTATTCATTACAAGGTTACTGGTGGACAACTCAATACTTTTTGCCTTACAGTCTATGGTTCTACCTGTTTCACTGCTTATACCTTCAATATCTTCAAAAAGAAGTTTACCTTTAGCAAACGTGCTTTCTGAAACGACTATGTCTTTATTGGAAGCAGTTTTGAATCCTTTGAAGCTCTTCTCAGCAGCAGACATATTAAAATAGCCATGGGTTATTACATTTCCATTTGCAGATTGATACTCTAAACCTAAAATGCCATTTTCAGTGGTATATTTAGAACCTGTACTCTGCTGCATGTGTCCTTTTTTTGGTGGAATAATTTCTGGCTTAGTGCTGGACACAGGCTTTATAAACAGTTCACGATCATTTGCCTTTACAGCTGCAGTTTCACTGCTTTCCTCTTCAATGTCTTTAAACAGAAGTCTGCCATTAGCAAATGTACTTTCTGAAACATGTATTTCTTTATTGGCTGCAGTTTTGAATCCTTTATATTGTCTTTCACAAGCAGGAATATTAAAGGGTGTTTTCTTTGATGACTCTTTGTTTTCTTCGTTGCTGGGGTTCGGGTCTCCAGTGACAAGCTCAATTTCTTTAAACAAATCACGCCCTTTTATAATATTTGTATCTGAAATATGTATTTTTTTATTGGATGCTGTTTTAAAGCCTCCAAAAGTTTCACTCAGAATTCCAAGGTCTGGTAATTTGGTCAGTGCAATTTGTTGCTCACACAGAGATTTCTCAGAAATAACATGGCTCAGATGATCGCTAGTGAAATCAGTTGTGTCTTTGGTTTCTGAAGATGCAAATCCATGAGAAGCATTTTTTTCTTGCTTTACATTAAGAAATGAGCCCTTATCCCAGCAGCTACCTTTTACATTTTCACCACTACCTGGGTTTCCAGTTAAGCCAGTTGATACATCTACATGCTGCCTTAATTGGTTATTTGGTTTTGCAGCGTAATTATCAGTGCTGCTCATTACATCAAATGCCTTCACTTCAGTCTTTATTTGCATGTCACTGGACAAATTGGAATTTAAACTTGAACAGGACACTTCTTGCTTAGCATGGCCATAAAACTGGTGACTCTCATGCTCTACCGAGGCATCCTCTTTATAATCGGTTAAAAGGAAATCGCTAGAAAACTCAACTTCAGGCTGTCTTCTAGCAAAATGATGAGCTGTAGTATCCACTTTTTTTCTGATGTTTAATGAAGTTTTGCACTCATCTTTTGATTCAAAAACATGTGCCTCTGAAGCCCTCACGTCTTCTGAATTATTATCCATATTTCGATGGTGTGAAATATTTCCACTTTTACATACCACCATAAAAGAACTACCCATATTACTGTTATCCTTTTCCAGAAATACTGGTTTTTGGGAACAATATTCAGAGTTTGATTCTGGTTCATCTGAAATAAAGCAAACATTTTAAATTATTTCAGCATATTCTCTTAAAACTTTATGCAACGGCATGCAATACTATTTCAAGACTTTCACTATATCTCAAACTAATCCACTAAACAAACTGAAAAAATTTTCTGAAGCCTGATGTTTTTACACTACAAACTAACTTTCCTTTATAAAATGTACAAAATGTTACTTCTCTAATAGGATTAATGGTGAACAATTATTCCTGTAATTCTTATCAAGCAGCATTTTTTGACTGCAATAAAAATAAAGAAGAATCTTCTATAAATGCAGACAGCTTGTTAAGGATTACCGGACTTGGACAAATGTTAAGGCAATGGCTGGGCATGCACACAGATCTGTATCAAGACAACTTTCAGGGGGTGAAGATTATAATTGGCAGGGTCCTTAGCAGATTGAAGTTTCAATTTTTTCATTATTGCTTGTGTGTTTTTTAGGGCCTCTAGTATACATCTTACACACATTTTGCCTACTGTTTTAATTAGGAAATATTGTATAGGAAATATATTGTTGTTCTTTCTTATGCTAGACATAACAAAATTTTAAAAAGAAAATTGTCACATTCAATGAGCAAAGTCAAATACAGCAGCAGTCCACTGAAAAGACTTTGTATAATGAGCTACTACATCTAAAAAAGATAAGCTGCAGCTGGGGGAATGGAGGGGTTTATTTATACAGATACTTGTCATTGGACCACTAGTTTGTTTGAATTTGAACTTTCAGATCCGGAAGTAGACTTTAGCTTCATTTTTAAAATTTTAGAGCAAGACATAGAGGGGTGTATTGTTCCTTTAAATCAGTATTGTTGTATTAGTTATTCAGTAAAATAAGATATTTAGTCTGAACACTATTACAAGGCACTGTATATGCTTAATCATGTAAAGCAACATGATCTTTCACAGGCAAATTAACAGCCTATGTCAGGTAGGAATAACTAAGACTGTGGTCTGGCCATACAACTTAAAACAGCAACTTAAGGTGGCGATGTCGCCAAACGAGAGGATCTCTCCCCGATATGCCCACCTTGAGGTGGGCAATATCGGGCTGATACGATCGTGGGCCCCCATGAAGAAGATCATGGGACTGCTTCAACTAACAGATGCTGCCGCGATCCAACGGGATTTTTAGTCCCGTCCGATCGACATCTTGCCGACATTCGGCCAGATATCGATCAGGGAAGCCCGTCGGAGGGCCCCATACATGCACCAATAAGCTAAATAAGACTAATAGACTAATAAGCTTATTTCCTAAATTTAGAAAAACTGAAAATGAAGGCACAAAATAAAAAGTGGTAAACACCATTAATGGTTCAGTTTTAAAAATGAAAATTAAGAGAAAAAGAGAAGAAGGGACATGCCAAGAAAGAAGCAAAAGGTTTAGAAGAGGAAAGAATAAAGAAATACTGCAACAGAAAATCAGCACTTGTTTTTAACAATGCAGGTTTAAAGGAAAAGGTACTTACTCCGATCTTCCTTAATGTGAGGTTTTGGTCCTTCCGAAGAACTTGAATGACTGTAAAATGATCTCCTGGTGGCTGTGCTAGTATTTCTTTCAATAGGACCAGTTACTGCAGTGTTTATACTATACATAAACTTTGACTGTTTTTTCAGAGTTGAAAATGAAGTATTAATAGTTACTCTTTCCTGTAGCTTCTTAGAACAGACATCCACTGAACTTAATTCTGCAGTTGCTGGCTTTTTCGTTGGGTGGGTTGTTAGTTTCGTTATACTACCAACGCCACTGTTAGAAATGTCAGAAAAATAGTTTTCTTCACTCTGAGAAAGATTATGCTGAGATGTACAAGACTGCTTCAGAGAGTTCATGGGTTTAGGTGAAGATGAAGCTATGTTATTCAAATTAGCATTAATACAGTCCACGTTTAAAGTGCTTTCTTTTCCAATACAAGTGCTGAATTTATGAGTAAGCACATTGCTAGTGCTTGGCTCACCGAGATCCTGCTGCTTTTCTGCATGAGAATTATTGCAAGTATCTCTTTTGTTGACAGTGATACCGTCACAATGTACATTTGCAGCATGCAAGGTACTATCCTCTGGTTGAGTTATATCTAGCTCGCATAGATTTAGTTGTGACCATTCATATGTTAGTGTTTCTTTCGATAATGATTTTTCGTTAACGGCCTTGTCTTGTTCAAGTTCCTTAAGCATCCCAATATCAGTGTCATGATGCTCATCTAAATGGACCAAAATGCTTCTTTCTTCTTCTGCTTTAAATAAGTCTTGACACTGAGACTTAGACTCCACTTTTCTCCTAGCTCGGTTAGCACTTTTCACCTTTCGTAGAACAGGAGTCTTATCACTGGCAAAAAAAATTGAGAGGACATCTTCCATTCCTTCCAGGGCATTTTCAACAGTTCTGGAAACCTCCTCATCCTGCACAGTGTTTGCTACAGTTTTCTTCCACCCAGCCCTTGAGGAAATGGCAGAAGGTTCTGTAACACCAGTGCTTTCACTATGTGCACCTGACTTTTCTTGAAGCCCTGCTGGAGAAAGAAAACAATATCCAGTATCATACTGAAGCCAAATCCCACTTTCACAAAAAAAAAATATAAGATGCTGGGGAGAGTAGAAGAACGCATATCTCTCTATGCCGATGACATATTGCTATACCTGGACAACCCAGGAGAACCTCTTCAGGCAGCCCTGAATTTAGTGGACCAGTTTGGCCAGTTCTCAGGCCTCAAGATTAATTGGGGGAAATCAAGCATATTCCCCATTGACACTAACATAGACCCAAACATGTTCCCTCCAACTCCTATGGTATGGGTGGACTCATTTAAAAACCTTGGCATCAGTATACATAGGGATTTGGAGGCCTTTATACCCTCAAACCTGGAACCGATTCTTTCCAATATGAAAGAGAAACTGAAAGTGTGGGCTACCCTACCCATTTCAATTTGGGGTAGGATTTCTCCCTAAATTCCTCTACGTCTTCCACAACTCCCCTGTCTCCATTCCCCGTGCCTTTTGCACCTCCATAGACACTATACAGACATCCTTCCTATGGGCAAATAAACCTTCCAGGTTTGCGGAGCCAAACTACGAGCCCCAGTTGGGGATGGAGGCCTAGGCCTTCCACACTGGTATTTCTACTCACTGGCAGCCCAGATCTACTATATACAATCCAGACCCGTCCTTCCCACTCTAAGCCACATTAGCAAGTTCAATAGAATCACTCACCTACTGTATATCCCATTTCGTAAACTCTGTGATCTACAAACAGAACATCCAATCATAACCACACCGTACAAGCATGGATGACGGTACTCAAAATTTGCAATATAAAACCACCACTTCTCTCACCGCACCTACCATTATGGGGGAACTCCGTTCTCCCAAACCTACAACATATCACAGCCTGCCAAATCTGGCCTCAATGGGGTTTACGAACGCTGAGGGACATGATTAAGGAAAGAAGTCTAATTCACAGGAACGAAATAAAACATATTCACACCCAAGAGGTACTCATACTTCCAACTGAGGCAGGCAGTAGAACCCAATTCCAAGGAAACATAATAACACCCAAAACTAGTAGTATAGAATTAACTCTTAGAGCCACCTCCACCAAGAAGCTCGAAGATTACTGGAAAGAGGCAACAGATAGGGTCTATGACTACTTAGTCTCCACCAGAGATAGACTGATCCAATTCAAGGTGCTATATAGACTTTACCTAACCCTACTTCAATTGTTTCGTATGAACAGACGTCAATGTCCCAAGTGTACAGCCCCAGAGGCAAATTACCTGCATCTTATCTGGTCCTGCCCCGAATCCCAGTTCTGGTCCCAAGTTCTCACATACACCCAGGAAAAAACTGCATTGCCTAAACTAATAACTTCTAAGGTATGTCTCCTGGGTGTACTGGATGAGGTTACACCTATGGCTCCCATAATAATTCTCTTTTGCACCCTGCTGTTTTATGCCAGGAAATGTATCCTTCTAAACTGGATGTCCCCCCAGCCCCCTACGCTCAATGGTTGGCTAAACCTGAAAAATTCAACACTCCCCGCAATACAAATTACCTATGATGCCAGTGGTTGCCCCCAAAAATATGACTTGGTATGGCGAGACTGGCTGGACGCTACCGAGGACCTGTTACCCCCAGGGGTGCCAGACTAACCGGGTGTAGAATCCCACATGTACCACTATAATTCATTTGGACAATAGGTACAATACCACATCTGAGCCCAGACCACTGAGGGTAGCCAAGGAATTATCTGGGGATACCTGACCTAAGACTCAACATGCTAATGTACGGAAACTCAAACTGTGTATAAACTATGCTGAGATTACTAGACATGTACAAGGAACCATGAATGTTTACTGTTTGTTTGTTATTGTGACAAAATGAAAAATAAAAACCTTTTAAAAAAAATAATAAGATGAACAAATCACAGTAATTAATGAATAAGCAGAATGTCTTGATTAAGACAGATTACCAATCTTTCTTCAAGACTGGCATTAGATAATTCTTTTGGATGTGAATACAAAATTCCATGTAGCGTTGCAGAAACCCTGGGGCAACAAAAGAATTACCCAAAATAGCTGCCAATAAACAGCACTGTAGAATATGTTTGTGTTTCATAAATGTGTTGGTATCACCTGTATTACTTTACTGTCTAGTAATATTTACTTTGCAATTACGTGTGACGTCGGAAAACAAAATGCTGCCTGCAGCCTGGTGATTTACATTTTAGCCGGTGGAAGGCAGATCGGGGAGAAGAAAAGGAGATTTGTCGTCTGGCGACTAATCTCCCCGAATCTGCCCGTGTCGGCCAGACCCTTAGTGGAAGTGTCTGTTTATTCTGTTTACTTCTATTTTAAGAAATCTCTTGAAGAAAACACTGATCATATTGCATATTTAATATGTAATCTAACATACCACATATTTGGTGCTCTTCATGCTTTGTGCCCACCTCAGATGGTAATGGAGGCAAATGATTCTCTTCCTCATTTTCAAATTTAGTGAAAAGGCTTTGTACAATCTATAAATAAAAACCTGAGGTTATTTGTAATTTTTCCACTTAGGCAATTTTAAAAGCTCATATTACAAAAAATTGGCAGAATTGTACTCCGAACAGGAGCCTTGAATTCACAAGCTCAAAAAAACATAATTAAAAATTGGCTTGAATTTTGCCTAGGATAACTCGCACTAACTTCTACATTAAAAAAAAAAAATCAAATCACGGCAAATTTCTAATTCAAACTTTGATAAATCTCCCCCACAGTGTTGTGACTGGATCTCAGAGGTGTTGACGATGTTAACGGTGTTTAGCTGTATTTTGTTAAGTATGGTCTATTCTAGTGATGGGCAAATTTCTCCCGTTTCGCCGAAAAATTTGCGAAAAATCGTGAAATTGGAAAGTTTTCACTCAAAAATCATGAAATTTGAAGGTTTTCACTCAAAAATCGTGACATTTGAAGGATTTCACTCAAAAATCGTGAAATTTGAAGGATTTCACACAAAAATCGTGAAATTTGAAGGATTTCACACAAAAATCGTGAAATTTGAAGGATTTCACACAAAAATCGTGAAATTTGAAGGATTTCACACAAAAATCGTGAAATTTGAAGGATTTCACACAAAAATCGTGAAATTTGAAGGATTTCACAAAAAAATCCTGAAAATCTGAAATTTTCATGGGAGATTCGCGAATTTATTCGCTGGCGTCGAAACGCGGAAATTTGCCACAAATTCGTGCCAGGCGAATTTATTCACCCATCACTAGTCTATTCCCCTCAAAATATTTGATTTGAAACCATTGTTCCTCTTGCCAGTGCATCTGATTTATGGTTGCCATGTTTTCTCATTAATTTTTGGTACTGCTCATCTGTACACATTAAATCATTTTCAATTTTCTATAATCAAGGCACCTGAATTCTGAAAACAAGAATTTTTGTTTTGTTTTGGGACTTTGTTAATTCAAAGTTCAAGAATATATTATTGCACTGAATAAATAAAGATCAAATATGAATCAGTGTTCTTTTCTACATGTAGGCAATATATGCAGACTGAAATGGGTTGTTGCGTGTTGGGGAAACAGTTGAGTGGCTTTAAAGTTTAACTGCACTTTAAATTAAAAGAGTTGTTCACCTTTGAGATAACTTTTAGTATGATGTAGAGAGTGATATTCTGAGACAGTTTGCAATTGGTTTTCATTTCATATTATTGAAGTTTTTTGAGTTATTTAGCTTTTTATTTAGCAGCTATTTGCATCTGAAGCAATCTGGTAACTAGGGTCCAAATTACCCTAGCAACCATGCATTGCTTTGAATAAGAGACTGGAATATGAATAGGAGAGGCATGAATAGAAGGTTCAGTAATAAAAAGTAACAATAACAATACATTTGTAGAAAAAGACAAATAACTATAAACAATGAAAACCAATTGAAAAGTTGCTTAGAATTGGCTGTTCTATAACATAATAAAAGTTTCATTAAAGGTGAACCACCCCTTTAAAGACTTACATTAGAAAAAAATACTGCTCATAATGTTACAAATGCTCTGCTGGTAAAAAAAAAAAAGGGCAAATCTGCTGCAATTGGACATCTGTGCACAGGGACAGACAGATTCCTTAGTCAATGTGCACCTTTATGAGGGCCAAATCCATCTTTTCTACCTGCTGAGAAACAGCAACCTATGCCATTAAACTAAGAAAAGTGAAATATCCTTTGGAATGTAAGTCTGTAAGGAAGATTATGTAGATCTTAGCACTTTATATTGGGCAACTATACATTTTAACCCCATATACCAAAACCATATTATGGTTTACTGGTAAGCAATTATAAGTCAAAAGAAAGCTGACAAATATGATACTTACTGCAGTATTTTTGTTGGCCTTTGGCTGATCATTAGCTTGCGCTAAAAAATAATTAAAAATAATTGTACATTACTTTTACATCACATGATACAGACAATTAGAAATGAATTACATTTTAGTAGTATTTAGACAGTGGAATGTTAGAACAAATTTTGTTTGTCTAGTTAGCCATGTGTTAACAACAAACAGAGCTGTCCAAAAAATTAGGTGTTCCCAAATTAGCCCCCATAGACTTTCATTGTAATTGCATGACAAGCGCTCGTTCCAGTGTACAGTTCCTATTTTAAGCTACTTAAAGGGATACTGTCATGGGAAAACATTTTTTTTTTCTTTCAAAATGAATTGGTTAATAGTGCTTCACCAGCAGACCTCTGCACTGAAATCCATTTTTCAAAAGATCAAACTGAGTTTTTTAAATTTAAATTTTGAAATCTGACATGGGGCTAGACATGTTGTCAGTTTCCCAGGATCTCCCAGTCATGTGACTTGAGCTCTGATAAACTTCAGTCACTCTTTAAAGCTGTACTGCAAATTTGAGTGATATCAACCCCTCCCTTTCCCCCCCAAGCAGCCTGACAACAGAACAATGGAAAGGTAACCAGATAGCAGCTCCCTAACACAAGATGACAGCTCCCTGAAAGAGCACTCAATAGTAAAAATCCAGGTCCCACTGAGACACATTCAGCTACATTGAGTAGGAGAAACAATAGCCTGTCAGAAAGCAGCTTCATAGGGCAGCACTGGCTCTTTGCACATGACCAGGCACACTGACTTGAGATGGCTGCCTACACACAAATATTACAACAACAAAAAAATACACTTCGTTCAGGAATTAAATGTTATATGGTAGTCAATTAATTTCAGTGTTAATAGTGTAATTTAGAAATAAAAACTACACCATGAAAATCATGTCAGAATACCTTTAAAAACATTGTGCTTAAAGGAGAAGGAAACCCTGTGGAAAAAAACCCTGTACACCCCACCCCACCCCACTTAGACCCCCCTCCCTCCTCCCCCTGGCTAACTGCCCCATACTTTATACTTCACGGCATTCATCTTCCGAGTCCTCAGTAAGCTGACTGGGAGATTGATATGTCAGCACTTGCGCAGTGGGAGAAATTTGCTAGTTTGCGCCAACCGTGCATGTGCTGAAATTGACAGTGATTGCGGATCACCCAGTCAGCTTACCGAAGACCCGGAAGATGGTTGCCGTGAAGTCCGCTGCCTAGAATCTGCAATGAGGGGTAAGTAAAAAAGTATGGGGCATTACCCTGGGGGGAGGGGGCAGTTAGTCTGGGGGGAGGAGGGAGGGGGGTCTACCTGGGGTAGGGGGTAGGGTTTTTTTTCTACAGGGTTTCCTTCTCCTTTAAGGGCCCTGGCACACAGAATTTATGCAGTGCAAAGTGGCCATATGGTTGCCACACAAGGCAACTTTGCTTCTTGTTTCCGAAGTAGTCCAAAGCATATGCCTTCTTGCCAGTGATTTACATTACTGCCAGTTGGAAGAACACTAGGGGCATTTTGTCTCCCTCTGTAGCACAGATTTACAGAGCGGGCAACAAAAAATATGGTGTCATTAACCCTAAAGCACCACAAACCGCCCAAATGTCATTACCCTCACAGTGGTCAACCAATTTAAAACTGCTGTTATGTATAGCGGTTTATTTTTGTTACTTACCAATTATCACAGTTGGAGAAGGTGGTGTAGCCAGTGAACTAGACCATGACATCTCTGGATCCACTTCTACACCTAGGCTTTCAGTAATACCTCTAGTTTGGTTCTAGAGAAAAAAAAAAGACTCACTAAGCTTTTAAGGATATGTAATAAAGGTGAAAGTGATTACTTTTTCCTTTATATAAATTATTCCTTTGTGCAAATGTAATATAGTTATAGCCAAACCAAAAGAGTAAAAGTGCTTTAAAGGAGAAGGAAAGCTACAGGGACATTTTATTGCCAATAGATTATCTGCAATAGTGCAAGCTAGAATGCTATATTTATTCTGTAGATTGTTTTACCATACCTGAGTATTTATTAGATGCTGTCCTAGAGCAAAAGAAACCATGTTCTGAGCTGTTACAATTGTAGTTGATACATTTCACAGCAGTATCTGTGGAGTATTAGCAACTATTGTATCAATTCTAACAGTTGCCGTTAATGAAACTCGGGGATTCTGCTCAGCATGGACAAAGATAAGAAATGTATCAACTAAATGTATCAATTTAGCACAGTTTACAGGGTCGGCAACCCCCCCAGCTGAGCTGCTTTAGAAGGTGAAAATTAGACTTCAATATTAGAAAAACGGTTTCACATAAAAAAAAAAAAAAAAATAATGATTGGAAAAAGTCTTTATTTCTGGTGAACCAACTGAACTGAAAAAAAGTGATGGAAGGTGAATAACCCCTTTAACCCATCCGCAGAAAATATAACAATTGAAATATCTCTATTGATGACAAACTTTGTGGGGTCCATACGTTAGAAAAGAAATAGACAAATAGATGCTTTGTGAATGTACAGTATCACATATCACAGCTCATATCAGTCCAGTCTATAAGACAAATTTACAAGATCTGGGCGTGTTTTTCCCTCATTACTACCAATCTCTGGCAACACAGATATGGTCAGGCCCCACAGACTTGTACTAAATGTCTAGGACTTAAAAAATGGATTGGGCCTCTGAACTCTTAATATCCAACTGGCCTCTGAACTCTTAATATCCAACTGGGTTGGACTGCCTGTCATGCGAGAGTAGTATTGAGCTGACATTGCTTAGGGTTAACAATGAAGACATTTGGTTTTGGACCCACATTTTCACAGGGGCTATGCAAAGGTGTTATCCATATCTGCTTCTGAGACAAGTAGGAGTCACACGATTTGGGCAAGGAAGCTGGGCCAGTCAGCTCAGTTGATCAAAAAGTAGCCGAGAGCCTAAGCTGCAGGGGGAAGTTAGTAGAAAAATATGGATTATAGGAAAGCATCCATATATCCTCGGTCAAAAGGTTTGCACTCTCATAACTCACATATTGGTTAGGAGGAGGTCACATGCTTCCTAATGATACCAAACAGGGCCAGCCTATACCCAACAGTTAGGAGGGATGGTTCCTGGGGGACTGAAACATGAGATACCCCACATGTTTGGTATCATTCTGATCGCCCACCTATGGATCACAGCATGCCCATATTTTCATTATAATATTGGGTATTGGCAAGTACCAATATCATATTGGGGAATCTGGCCTGAAAATAACAACCCCCTACAAGGGGTCATAAATGACACGTTCCTGGGCACTCCTACCTCATGCATAAGGTAATGAGGAGAATGTCCACAAGTAACTCCAGCACACGTAACTTGCTCAAGAGATTCCTCCAGTGTTTAATGTCAAACCAACAGTAACAACGTTTCGGGGGAGTAACCCTTCGTCAGGTGTGTATGTGCAATTTCTTGCCTAAATAATGAGGAGAGTGTCCCAGCAGGCAATAAAAAGACAGATGCAATACCCCATGTCAGGCAAGGAGGCTCCATATCCGTGAATTGTATGCCCAGCATTTCCCAACTCTTGTTTCAGAGAACACAACAGGAAATTCCTAAGCTTGGCTAAGTACCTATGGTTTTCTTCCCTTTTATTTTATTTACTGTTTTGCAATTCTTTGTTTAATATAGGTCTTCATTGTAACATATTTTTTACATACATGCACTGTTACTGCAGTAATATTAAAAATAAACTCATTGCCTATATGAAAGCTTGTGCCTAGGTGTATTAACTCTTTGTATGTGAGGAAAGGGAAAGTTACCTATTTATTTGTTGAATAACTAGAACGGCTAGCAGGAAAGTGTGTTTGAATGTAAATTAACCCTTTGGTTGCTGGAGTGCTTGTTGAATTAGTAGGAACTAACCCAGACTATCTACCATAGGAGAGTGGTTAATGCATTGTTGTAGTGTGAGTTATTACCTGTGATAGTGGACAGGGGAATAGTCATATTAGGTTTCTATCGCCTGGTAATGATAGATGGTGGCAACAAATTAATTTTCTGGGTGTTGGTATGATTTGATGTGTTCGATATTAGTCTAACCTGTGTGTAAGGTAATTGAGAGACTGAGTGTAACCCCTTACAGCCAAACCCAAGAGTTATGTGTGGTTGAGAGTCCTGTTTTCGTCACACTGCCCAAAGTGGTTGTATTGACACTCAGCGCCCCTGTATTATCAGTAAGTTAAATGAAAGAATACCCAGTGCAAAGAACATTTTCAGACGACTAAAATGTAAATCATACAGCATGAACAACAAATGAGGCTTAATGTTAAATACAGGTTTTGAAATTTTTGTTTCCCCTATAAAGATATAGGGTTCAGGTAGCACTGCCCTATTAACCAAACTATCTAAAAGGTGATCCTGCTGTGCAATTTAAACAAACATTCATTTTTCATGCACAAAAGTAGACAATTTGTCCATGTTCAAGAAATCACATATATGGGCAGATTTATCAAAGGTCGAATTTTGCATTGTTATGAATTTTTTCTACTCTAATAAATTCGAATGTACTCACGACTCGAATGGGAAGTTATTTATGAATAAATTTGAATGTCTAAAATTCAATCAAATGGGAACAATCTGAAAATTTGATACAAACGAAATTCTAATTGAATTTTCCTCTGAAAAAACCTCGAATGTCAGGAAGGCTATTTACATATTCAAATGGATTAATGGACCTCTGCCATTGACTTGTTCATGAATTCGGCAGGTTTTAGTTGCGAATATTCGAATTAGAACAGTTTCCAAGGTCAAAGTGTGATAAATCTCACATTCGAATTTACATTCGAATTCAGGGATTAAAATTTAATGTGTGAAGTTTGACACCAAAATAAATTCAAATTTACTATATGACCCTAAATAAATCTGCCCCATAGCGTTAGGAAAAGATACATACGGGAAGCATTTAGTGCCTAGCATTTGAATTAATATTTTCATAAAAACTTCTTACCTTCATAAGCTTTGGCGTACAAAACAGACTGCTGCAGATGTCTTTAAAAAATAGAAGAGGGAAAAAAAGTTTTAAAATTAAAATAAAAGCGTACATTCAGATAAATATAAAAAAAAAAAAACATATACCCACTAGGTTTCCAGTCACTTTGTGGTGTTCTATGTAGTCGTTTATTCCGTAACGGTGTCTTAAACATCTCTTTGATAACAGCAGGACTGAAATGACACAGTAACAGCAAAACTGAATTTGAATACACACCCAAACCCCAAAGCTTTTGGTTATCTCAAGGAGGACAAAAAACATCATAACAAAAAGCAACATGTCTGGGGAGCATGGGCTGATGGGCTGATATAATGAATACGAACATACCCCAGGAATCTACTTAGGAAAAACACCTACATATCTAGGAACAGAAGCTAATGAAAGCTCACACTGCCTTAATCCCTCCCTTATAAACAAAAAAAAAAAAAGGTGGAAATTGTTAATTCAGACCTGGCTCCCAGTTTGGTAAAGGGTCGCTCAATTCATGTGAATAATCAATGTACACTTTAGATTATTGTTAAACTATCCTTTATTTCTGTATGCTGGAGCTGCAACCAATAAAAAAAAACTTTTTTTTTTTTAAAAAAAAGGACCAGTAACATCAATTAATAAAAAAAATTTGTTAGGATAGAAAGGAAAAAAAAACACAAGGACAAATTAAACGTTTAAATCGCTTAGGTCTTTATTAAGAAATAACTTATCGAAACTCTGCTTGCGCTTCACTTCAGAAAAGGCGATCCGGCAATCCATCATGCGGCGCTCTATTTTTCCTCCCTGCTTTCCTCCAGGGAGGAGAAATCGAGCACTGCATGATGGATCGTCGTCGTTTCTGAAGAGAAGTGCAAGCGGAGGTTCGGATAATTTATTTCTTAATAAAGACTTAGTGATTTAAAAGTTTAATTTGTCTTTGTGGTTTTTTTTTGTTCTATACTAACTAATTTTTGTTTATTAAATGTAAGTTGCTGATCCTTTAAGCCACAAATCCAATCCAGTAACTGCTGTAGTAACAGAGTTGTCCATTGACCATTTTAGTGGCACATGCCATAAAGTCTAGGGCACTGCCATGCCGACTTCTTAGATTCTATTGTTTCGGGCTGCTTTTTGATCTATAACAGGAAACATGTTTATTTCCAACCAACAGCGTGTAAAGACCAAAGAGAAGTGGCACAGATATGGTTAATGGTGACGTGAATCAGTCTGGAAATCAGACAGGTATTTAAGGCTATGGACACACAGGCTGAAGGCTCTGGCTGTTGTCAGCCTGTGTATATTTGCAGGCTGAGAGAAGCAGATGTGCCCAGTGCCCCTGCTCCATTGATTGGATCTGCTAATCTCAGCCAGCAAAAATACACAGGCTGACAACAGCCAGAGCCTTCAGCCTGTGTGCCCATAGCCTAAAAATATTTATGTTCAATTTTGTTTGTTATGTAGAGTTGAAAAAAAAAAAATAGAACGCTTATGTAATAAAACATGCAAATCTTTCAATAGGTCTAGTCACCAATAGCAACCAATCAGCATGCATCATTTTCTGCTCACCTATTGAAAAGCAAAAGATTATTGGTTGCAATGGGTTACTGCACTTGCCTTTAATTACATATGGGGGCTAATATGCTCAAAACACATAATTCGCTTGAATCAAATGATTGCCCAAGAACTTTAAAATATCTGCAATGTCTGTGTGTAAGTTAGGCTGAAAAAAATACACACGTTCAGAAAGCTTAAAATTAGGAGGTCAGGAAATGTTATGGCAGAAATCTAATAGCTCTCGAATACAACATTTTGATTGTTTTCCACCCCTTATTTCACCTTTCGTTGAGGCATCTGCTTGAAGGACTGAAAACATCACTTGTTTGATGCTTTATTTGGGTACAGTTACTTTTCTCAAGTCTGCCAATGTTTTCATTATCTACAAAGAAAAAAAAGCAATATTTCGATGTGTTACCTATAATAATAGACTTGTACCTTTGTACATGTGACAACCACCCAATCAAAGCTCAAAGTAGTCGATGGGCAGTGCAATGAAATTCTATAGTAATTTCCCTTGAAACTTTACTGTAAAGCTGTACCAATACATAGAATTATTAGTGATTCAAGAACATTTGCTGTAGCCAGCTTTATAAGGCGTCTCAGGGGGGGCACAGGGAACACATGGAGTTAAACTCCACCCTCCTGAAGGCAGGACACTTGAATAACAATTTAAGGGGAGTGCCCTGTCCGGATGCATAGAGGAGTGGCAGGCAATATAAGATTGACAGCACAGATTTGTAAATACATTTATAACAGGTTTGGATGTTTTAATAAAAATAAAAAAAAAAAGAATTTGGGTGTCATTTGCATAGGACTTTTATTATACAGCTTTAAGTCTGGAAGACATAAAATATAATGAGCTCATAAAAGGAGTGGTTCCTTTCACTTTCTCTTCTATGCGATACACAATATAATTTAATAGCCCCATGGGATGCTCAGTTCAATTCCATGTTTACAAAATACCACTTCTTACCTGTTGCATTCTGCCTTGCATCCAGCTCAGTGTATGTAGAGGTGAAAACAGGGGACAGCAAACGCTCCTTAAAAATGACTGGAGTGGAATCTAACTGGCTATAAATTGAAGTCTTCTGTTTCGGAGTCTTGACGTTATTTTCATGGAGATCATCCAAACTGCACTCATTATCTCCACAAGTTCTTGACTCGTAAGGCGAGGCTTCAGCAGTGAGCTCTTCAAACCAGTTCAGACTGATATGCCCTAAATCTGTAATATACACAGAAAGGAAAAAGTGCATAAATGAAGAATATAACTAAACTTCAACAGAGGGCAAAATATTGACAGACAGGTGGAAATAATGTTATTGGTTACCAGACTATAGGCCCTAAATCTGTAATATACACAGAAAGGAAAAAGTGCATAAATGAAGAATATAACTAAACTTCAACAGAGGGCAAAATATTGACAGACAGGTGGAAATAATGTTATTGGTTACCAGACTATTCTGTGTAGGATACACAAAATGCAAGAGTTTCAGTGGATTTTGCACTTCTGCTATATACTGTTAATTTTATCTATTACAGAAAACATAAGGGGCCATTTACAATGACCCCAGACAGAGGTACAAGGGCATGACACGGAGTGTTCATACAGATAGCACTACTGCTCAGGGTCTGGCTGCACAGGGTGAAACTCATGAGGCACAAGCAAGAACCTTCCTGCAGACGGCACTCACATCCATATTATATATATACATATATATATATATATATATATATATATATATATATATATATATATATATATATATATATATATTATATATATATATGATTTATATTATTATGTATGCAAAGCTCTTCACAAAGCTCCAAGTCACAGTACCTGAGTGAGTGCAATGGGTGCTAAACAGATCGTAGAAGATAGATTTTCCAAGTTGAGATGTAGCCATGTCTCTTCAGAGGAACATTACAATCACTGCGTCACAAATAAATCTGTAAAAAAAGAATACATATTCAAAAGGTGCATGTTTGACTTTTCTGTTAACATAATATAAATATAATACACAAAAGCCATGAATATCTTGTTAATTATATCTTTATAAACGGTGAGTTGATGTCATCAGTTATAAACGGTGAGTTCTGATGTAATTTCTGTCACATGACTCACTGAAGCTTGTGTATTATAATAAAGTACCCCCAGTATGAGGATATTAGAAGTTATCTCGGAGTTCCATGACCATGATGTTATGTTTTTATATTATACAAAATTTGGGGGGTTGTGGAAGCACTCTTAAGGCTAAATTAAAGTATATTTAAGTATAACGGAAGTGCTACGAGAGAGAGAGAGAGAGAGAGAGAGAGAGAGAGAAAAGAGAGAGAGAGAGAGAGAGAGAGAGAAAGAGAGAGAGAGAAAGAGAGAGAGAGAGATTGCCCAAAACAACGCCCAACGGGGGGTTGTGGAAGCACTCTTAAGGCTAAATTAAAGTAGCCTTAAATTAAAGTAGTGCATTGTAAGTACCACTTCTATTATACTTAAATATACTTTAATTTAGCCTTAAGAGTGCTTCCACAACCCCCCGAATTTTGTAGAACGTGTTTTTATATTGTCATGAAACTCCACGGTAACTTATAATATTCCTTATATTTTACAAGAGGGGGTACTTTATTCACTATATAATGTACATTTTGGTTATTTCCCTATGGGACCATACTGCAAATTATATCCTTATAAAAGGCACATTCCTAAGTCAGTATGAGCTGGATATAAACTAAAATAAAGCACTTGCCCCAAAAAAGGAACTTCGGGAGAAAATTTAATCAGCAAGGGGGACAAAAGCCAAACAGCTTTAAATGTGTAATTTTGTAGCAGATAGAACAAAGCCAAAACACTGCATATACATATAGCAAAGGAAGTAAGACAATGGACACAAAAACGCTAGTAGTAACTATAGAACGATACATAATGCACTCCCTACTTAAATATATATATAGATATTAGTAGTTACTCGACCTGCGTCCTTGTGCTTTTATATGGTCAAATACCTACTTGGTGACTAATAATATCTTTGTAAACCAGAGTAGGGGGTCATTTCTTTATAGGACCAAACTGTAAATTATATCCTTAGAAACAGTTCGTTCCTGCGTCAGTACTTGCCGTTTATAAACTAAACATTTCCTGCTGCTGCTTCTTGCTCTGCAGCTCTCCCTCCATTCTTGTCTCCCTCTCGTGTGACTGCCAGCTCTTACATACATAGCTTCAGAGCCAGATTAAAGGAGAATTCAACCCTTTTACAAAAAAAACTGTACCCCCCACCCCACGTAGTTGTCTAACTGCCCCCACTTTCGGAGTATTGGAGTTCGACGCAGCCATCTTCCGGACTGGGAGATCAGTATGTTGGCGCATGTGCAGTTGGAGTAATTTGCGGTTTGCGACAACTGCGCATGCACCGACACGAACGAAAATTGCCGAAGCTCCAGAAGAAGATACAAAGACCCAGAAGATGGCTGAGTGCCAGAATCTGCGCAGAGGGGTAAGTATAAAGTATGGGGCATTTCCCCCCTGGGGGCAGTTAGGCTGGGGGGAGGAGGGTCTACATGGGGTAGGGGGTACGGGTTTTTTTTGTAAAAGGGTTGAAATCTCCTTTATGACTAAATGGGACCCCTACCTTTATAACTGCTTTCCAGCATGGGGGGGGTGTCGCCTCAGTTGGTACGGGACTATGCTTAGCAGATTTTTAGACTGAGAATTAGGGAGAGTGGCAAGAATAGCGGCACCACTTTGGAAGACACTCTCCAATAAACCACTAGCCATTGAATATATATAGATTGCTTACCATCTATTTTAGGTCTTCTTAAAGCACAAATCTGCTGTTCTGCCCTAATGATTGCAACAATAGAAAGGTGCCAATTAAATGTCCACGTCCCAGTTGGTAGAGCAGTACATGGTCAGCCTGTGCCTTTAAATGCTGCCCAGACAAACAGCAGCACCACAAACATCTGTCAGTGTCTGTCAGCAATGCTCCTGGGCAAATGAAGCCAGTACCCAGCATGCAACAGGCTGGACAGATACAGGACTGTAGGGAACGCTACAATACTGTTAGTTACAACACATTCTTTGCATAGTCATAAGAGCTTACACTATGGGGGGAAACGTGCAAAGTCCCCAAATATCCATTTATCTGAAGCCAAGTGGATACTAGAGTTGTAGCGCCAAGTGGAACACTGTTTGCCGTAAAGGAAAGCCCATCACTGCCACTTCCCATCAACCTTTATGTTTCGGCCAGAAGCTGTCAGACCAGTACCGGGCGAGACTGTGTCACTTTCCCACCACCAGCTAATTGAACATGCTTACGTCAGAAGTCGCCCACGTGTCTCTCAGAGAGAGGTAACGCACTGTACGTCATACACAACCGGAACATTGTACCTGTACATTATTCGCCATGTCCCGCCACTGGATCAAACCAGACGTCTACTAGATACCGACGTCATCACGCACTCCCGCTCCAGCCAGCAACAGTAGTCAGGTCTCCTCCCGCCCTGCGCCACGCCCCTGTACAATTCTCCTCCCCGTTTCATCTCCGAACCTTCTCGCTGCACATCTTCTCAGATTTAAAAACACCAAATCTGATATAAAAGTACCTTCCAAAGCTGTCTGTCATCCGGTTTCAGCGCTCCTCCCCGCGCCATTAAATAAAGACATAAAATCTCCTCACAATACCGATCAAACTTCTTCCTTATCTCCCAGCCCTCAAAACCATACTATAACCAATCGTTGCAATGTTTCAAGCATGACAACCAATTATCTGTATCCAGAAGGCGGGCTAATCGGTGGCAGCCAATAGGACGCTGTATATGTTGTTTCTTTTCAGCCAGCTGCTAACTCTGGTGTGCCATGCAGGAGACTGCATAGGTTATGTGTGGAAATACTCTGTGTATATTAAGATGCACACTTTCCTGTTGTATTTGTATTGATACACAGAATATACAAACACACCAGGAATTTTGCAGCTTTGGCAGATAAAAGATCTCAAGTAAATATGAGCATAGACATAGGAAATATACAGGATGCTGGGAATGTTTGGTGCATAAGGAGAAATAATGTTGTATACAAGTATTTTTCTTCAAAAAAACATATAATGTAGAAATGATACTGGGCCAGCCACAGTTTAGCATAAACATGCAGACTATTTTTCCACACCAAAGTTAGTTTTGAAGCAGAGACATCACAAATAAAAAAAATAAATATAGAACACTGTTAGGGCTGAACTTCATGAGGCAAACAGGTCCAATTCGTCGCCAGGCGATGATACGCATGCTAGTGTAGAATATAATGGGAGAATTGCAGGTAAAAACTATGGGGCATGTTTACTAACATTGGAGATAAATATCTGGAGAGATTTCTGGAGATGTTGCCCATAGCAACCAATCAGATCTTTGCTTTCGTTTTCTAACTTGGCTGTGGCTGTTTAAATCTAATTGCTGATTGGTTGCCATGGGCAACATCTCCAGAAATCTCTCCATATATTTATCTCCAATGTTAGTAAACATGCCCCTATGTATATGCGGCTGTTGGATGTGAATGCTGCACGCTGCGTCTTCATCCGACAGTCGGATACATATAGTTTGTACCTGGGATTCTCGATCAGTCCCATTATGGGCTGAACTCCACGTCTCATTGAGACCCGGTTCATCGCCAGGCGATGACACCCATGAGACGTGTCAGAAGTGCAGAATATAACGGTCTGTATGAGAAATCACAGGTACAACTACATGTATCCCACTGTCAGATGTGCAGGCCTGGATTTATGGAAAGGCCACAAAGGCCCGTGCCTAGGGGGGCAGAATTTTAGGGGGGGGGGCGGCATGAAGCCCAACCACTCCTGCATTGGTTCGGCAGCACTGGGGATTCCGGAGATACAATACTTTTTGAAATTTCCTCTGCACAAATCCCCAGTGCTCCGGACTTGATGCTGAAAATTTGTGCATGTGCACAAGGGGCCAGGGGGATTAAATGGCGGCAGGCCTAGGGGCGCCTACTATGTAAATCCGGCCCTGCAGATGTGAACGCCACACGCTAATTGTACCTGTGATTTCTCGAGCAGTCCATTATATTCTGCACTTCTGACATATCGCATGTGTGTCATCACCTGGTGACCAATCGGACCTGATCGCCTTGTGAAGTTCAGCCCTAAAGGGGGCATTTCCATGCGTTGCCGCTGCAGCTTTTATATGGAGTCATTCTGTAGAAAGAGCTGTATTTCAGCCCAGTGCCATCCTAAGGCCCCCATCAGCTCATGTGCAGGAAGAACCCCCTGTCTCCAACCCAGCAAGTTTTTGGAGGGGGAGGTAGTAGTTCCCCCTGTAAATACCATATAGGCACCCAAGGACTGACACCCCTCCCCCATTCAGCTATGACCCTAGGTACAGGCCCTTGAGTGGTTATATTATGAATACAGGCCTGTATGTAGGCTTATACCACATGGAGTGGTTTCTCTGTAGGTGAGGCTTCTGTGTAATAGTCTCTGCATAGGCTGTTCTGCATCCTTTTTATTCTATTCATATTCCCTTCTACCAATACATTAGTCTTCTTTCAGCTCTTCCACCACTGCCCCCAACTACCAGAAGCCAAGACAGCATAGACTCAGTGAGGGACACCCATGTTATAGTCATGCATAGCTCACCAAGGTGATCCAACATGTGGTACCAGTCATTCCAGTGGGTGTCCACTCAAAAAGATGGAAACTGAAAATAAACCCAAACCAAAACCCACATGACCAAAAGCACTGCATTTAATTTGGAACAGCTACTGTCTTGTTGGTGGGTTCAAATGAATGTGGTGCAAATGAAAACAAGCTCATCCCTAGTGGGGAGAAGCCCAGGTAGAATTCTTTTCAGTAGGAACGACCGTGAAACACAGAAAGGCGGTGACTGATGTTTCCACAATCGACATTTACACGTCAGTACTAGAGACAAGCAAACATAAGGGATTCACCTAATGTAAAAGTTTGGAAAACTGCAACATATTGGCGACATGCATTAGAGTCAATGGGAAGGCAATTCATTTTTGTTGCTCTGTAATGGCATTGACTAACATTGTTAGAGAAGCTCCTTTCCACTATACAGGTATGGGATCTGTTATACGGAAAGACCGTCTCCTATTGACTCCATTTTATCAAAATTTTCTGAATTTTTAAAAATGATTTCCCTTTTCTCTATAATAATAAAACAGTATCTTGTACTAAGTTATAATTAATCCTTATTGGAGGCAGAACCAGCCTATTGGGTTTATTTAACGTTTACATGATTTTCTATTAATAGACTTTAGGTTTGTAGATCAAATTATGGAAAGATCCCTTATCCGGAAAACACCAGGTCCCGAGCATCCGGCACAACAGGCCCCGTTCTTGTACTACAACTGTTCTTCAGGAAAAAAAGTCTCTCGTGTTGCCAATTTTTTCCAAACCTGTGCGTCCTTAGTAGTGTTGCCACCTTTTCTGGAAAAAATACCAGCCTTCCTATATATTAATCACGCGCCACTGACTTCTTCGGTGTTTCCGGGCTTACGGAAGGGGGCGGGGGACTGGCTGCACGTCCCGCGCCAGGGCCCGCCCCCCTCTAGTTACGTTACTGACCAGATGAATACTATTGCCATGTTTCTGTCTGTCTATGGTCAACTCTATTTAGCCTACACCTTATGCAGACATGCACAATTCACTATACAGTGGGCAGAGCAGAACAAAAGGCAGGAGGGAGAGAAGTGAATGTACAGACAGGTGGGCTAATGGCTATTACAGCAATGCCAGAAACCAAAAACCAACCAGGAAGGAATCACCATCATGCAGGGCACAAACCACTACCAGCACCAGTCAGACTTGTTTTTAAACAGTGCGCCTATGCAGTGCTTTCCTATAGGTCAGAGAGTACGTCACTATAACTGACCTGACCTATAGGAAGAATCGTTGGCTGCCTGGGCGGGTGTGTGGCACAGTGACTGCCTGGAGATAAGACAGTGATGCATTGTGGGGAATGTAGTTTTAGAGCAGTGACTACCTTCTCCTCCCTCCTTCCTTAATTCGCCTCCCTGAATCATAAACCTGTCTCATCAGTAACACTTCTGTATGGCAACAATCGGCCTGAGGCAGGTTTCACACAATGTGAGCAGATTAGGTCTATTAAAGGGGTGTTTACTTTAAGTTAACTTTAAGTATCTTATAGAATGTCTAATTCTAAGCAACTTTTCAATTGGTCTTCATTTTTTTTCTTTTTTTTTATGGATTTTTAATTATTTGCCTTCTTCTTCTGACTTTCCAGATTTCAAATCTAAAAAACAAATGCTCTGTAAGATTTCCAGATTTCAAAATCTAAAAAACAAATGCTCTGTAAGATTACACAGTTACTGCTACTTTTTATTACGTATCTTTCTATTTAGACCCTCCCTATTCATATTCCAGTCTCTGTTTATCTATATCGATGCATGATTGCTAAGGAGATTTGTACCCTAGCAACCAGATAACTACTGAAACTGCAAACTGGAGAGCCGCTGAATAAAAAGCAAAATAACTAAAAAATGCATGGTTACTAGGGAAATTTGGACCCTAACAACCAGATAACTACTGAGATTGCAAACTGGAGAGCTGCTGAACAAAATGCAAAATAACTCAAAAACAACAAATAATAAAAAATGAAAACCAATTGCAATTGTCTCAGAATATGACTTTGTACATCATACTAAAAGTTAAAGGTGAACACAGCCCCATTGATAGTGAATTGTATCAGTTTCCAGCAGGACTTGGTGAGTGAGTTCCCAGAGGAGCTGATTGGGCTCAGGTGCAGCGGGCGCATCTGATTGGCCAGTGAGAGTATATAGGTCCAGTAAAAGGTCCGGTTCGGCCAGTGCTCAGACGGTGCTATGGCGGGCTTCATGTATGCGCCGTATAACGTGTATCAGGGCTACGGCGGGAATTTTGGGCAGAACCCACACGTCGCGCAGCCCTTGGCCAAGAACAAGCAGGCGGCATGGAAGTCCAACAAGGCTTCTGAGCCCACGGATTACCTGGATAACTTCCAGCGGGCCCAGCTCAAGGCCATCCTCTCCCAAGTCAACCCCAACCTCACTCCGCGACTGCGCAAGGCCAATACCAAGGAGATTGGGGTTCAGGTGAACCCGCGGGTGGACACTGGGGTACAATGCTCCTTAGGGCCCAGAACTCTGCGCCGCCCGCCGCCTCCCCCTTGTAGTCCGGTCAAAGCTCCTGACTGTGTGCGCTTCACCCGCCCGGTGGCCGTGTATTCCCCGGTGGTGGACAGACGACTGTTCTCCCTCCCACAAGGCGGCCGCCTGCCCAAGAAGAGCCCCGACAGCCAATCACAGCCGCTGAAGGAGAGAGCGCCCTCCCCCGAGGATAAGGAGCGAGAGACGATTTCGGAGAAGGAGCCGGACACTAAAGACGAGTTGGACAAAAGCCCAGTCCCTGGTACTGAGGAGCCCGGTAATGAGGAGCAGACGAAACCTGCCTTCCAGGTGCGCCGCCAGCGCGTTGAGGCACACACTGAGCCCACCCTATAATGGCACACACTGGGCCCTCGTCCTATAATGGCCCACACTGGTCCCTCGCCCTATAATGGCCCACACTGGTCCCTCGCCCTATAATGGCCCACACTGGTCCCTCGCCCTATAATGGCCCACACTGGTCCCTCGCCCTATAATGGCGCACACTGGGCCCTCGCCCTATAATGGCGCACACTGGGCCCTCGCCCTATAATGGCGCACACTGGGCCCTCGCCCTATAATGGCCCACACTGGGCCCTCGCCCTATAATGGCGCACACTGGCCCCCCCACCCTATAATGGGACACACTGGCCCCACCACCCTATAATGGCACACACTGGGCCCTCACCCTATAATGGCACATATTGGGCCCCTAAGCTTTGGGAAGAAGGCATTTCTTCATGAATACTGAAACTGTTTTTGAGTAAGTCCCTTATCCATCTAAACTCGTTAATTTGACTAGAAACTGGGGGTCCCGTACTGGCCTGTAGTGTTGGGTTGGCCTGTGGCTATGGAAGGCTGGTGTGACCAGGGCAGGTGTTGGGAGACCACAATAATCACTAACTTTCCTCTCTCCAATAGTTCCTGGAGCAGAAATATGGCTACTTCCACTGCAAGGACTGCAAAACCCGATGGGAGAGCGCCTATGTCTGGTGCATTTCTGGGAGTAACAAGGTGAGTGACACAAATTTGTGGCTTTGGTTCTTGAGTGTTTCTATAGTGGCACTTTCCAAGCTCCCCTGGGTATAACTTGTTTTTCATCCCTAGGTTTATTTTAAACAACTTTGTCGCAAATGCCAAAAAGGATTCAACCCTTATCGAGTGGAAGCCATTCAATGCCAGGTGAGCGGGGGGCCTGATTGTTGCACCAGGGCTCAGTCATTATGTGTAAATATTTAATTCTCTGTTTGTGCAAAGCTCAGTCCTGGACGGCTGATAGTGGGGTATCCTGTTGGCATATAGGCTACTCCAGATTTTGTAGCCACATTTAGTTGTGCTGAACATAAACATCTAGTTGCTGAGTGCCACTTAAATTTGCCCTTTAAACAAACTGTTTATAAGTAACTTTTCCCTTGTGCATCATTCTGGCTGGCAGCTGATAATATGGTTTGGGTCAGTCTTACATCTGCAGTCCCTCTTGTATTTAATGACCTAGTTACCAGTCCCTCTTGTATTTAATGACCTAGTTACCAGTCCCTCTTGTATTTAATGACCTAGTTACCAGACAGACTGTTATAAAACTGGCAAACCGGACAGCTCAAACCCATTGTCTGCAAAGTTCTACTGACACTAGGATCCAACATCCCTGCTGCTGGTCACTTGCAAGTTCCTCTTATCTCTAATCACTGACTGCTACTACTCCAACCACCAACCCACCTCTGCTCAGTTGCCCACTTGCCTCGCCTGTGCCAATGAATTAAATTACTGATCATCTCAAGTTGTGCCCTAGGCAGCCCTTACCCCATAGTTCTGGCCCTGTGTTCACACAACATAGATTCTATTCCCCATTCACAAAATTCTCCATTCAACATGTGTGCAACGAGGAGAGTTTGTGCTGAGCATTAAAGGAGAATTCAACCTGTAGTTTAAAAAACCCGCCACCCCCCTGGAGTCCCTAATTTTTTACTCGTCCCTCGCGGCAGATTTCACGACAGCCATATTCTTCTTCTCTGGTAATCTTCATGTATGGACAGCATTTTCGGCGCATGCGCAGTTTGGAGTAAATTTCCTGTCCAGAACTAATCATGCAGCAAAAATTTGTGACTTTCGGCACATGTGCAGTGGTTCGGGACCCGAAATTTACTCCCAACTGTGCATGCGTCAAAACTTCCGAAAGACCGAAGAAAGAAGATGGTGCCCGTGAACTCCCTGGGACAGAATCTGCATGGAGTGGTAAGTAAAAAAAAAAATTAGGGGCATTTGCCCAGGGGGCAGGTAGACTGAGGGGGGGTCTACCCAGGGTAAGGGGGGAGGGTTTTTTATGACGGGTTGAATTCGCCTATACAGATTTTTGTTTTTTTCCCCATGATTAAAGTGGCTGTTCATTTTCCAACACTCTGTTGGTTTCAGATAGTTCATCACACATTTTTTACAATTACTTTCTATTTGTGATGAAGTGTAAAATTCATTTTTCACCTTCTTATGCTGCTCTGGGAGGGGGGGGGGTCACTGACTCTGTAACTGTTCTGAATTGATACATTTAGTTGATACATTTCTTATCTTTGTCACTGCTGAGCAGAATCTCTGGGTTTCATTACAGGCAGCTGTTAGAATTGATGCAATAGTCACTAATGCTCTAGAGATGCTGCTGAGAAATGGATCAACTAAGGGTAGGGACACTGGACGATTTGTCGCCAACGTTTTAAAAAAAGCAAATTGCGGCGACAAGACGATCGTCTTTTTTGAACAGACAATTCACAGCGACTATTGGCACAGAGCGATTTGTATCCCATTACTCTGTGCGGTACGTGCTTCACCCAAACCGGAAACGGTTTGTGCTTCCCGCTGTAACCTGGCGTCTTTGTGTTCTTGCGCCATTGCGTTCGCATTGTAATTTGAATACAATTGCTGCTACTTATCTGTATGTGTGTGCGTGTCTAGGAGATTTCATTGCTTTTCTAAGTACATGCTATTTCTGATAAATCGCTCGGAAAAGGGTCTCAGTGCGTTTTGGAGCTACAGTCGATTCACAAACGCGCTGTGGGCACAGGAGCTGGCGTCTTTCATTTGTTTTTGTTCAGAGACAAAACGAGCGATATGTCGCCGCGATTTGCTTTTTAAAAATGTTGGCGACAAATCGTCTTGTGTGTCCTTACCCTAAATGTTGCAAAATTTTAACTGTTCAGAGTCTGCCTGAATTACTGAGCTGCCAGACTGAAACACGCAAACATTAAAGCGATACTGTCATGGAAAAAACTTTTTTTCCCAAAACACATCAGTTAATAGTGCTACTCCAGCAGAATTTTGCACTGAAATCCATTTCTCAAGAGCAAACAGCAGATTTTTTTTATATTTAATTTTGAAATCGGACATGGGGCTAGACATATTGTCAAGTTTCCCAGCTGCCCCAGTCATGTGACCTGTGCCTGCACTTTAGGATGGAACTACTTTTCTGGCAGGCTGTTATTTCTCCTACTTAATGTAACTGAATCAGTCTCAGTGGGACTTTGCTTTTACTATGAAGTGTTGTTCTTGGATCTACCAGGCAGCTGTTATCTTGTATCGGGGAGCTGCTATCTTGTTGCCTTCCAATTGTTCTGTTAGGTTGCTGGGGAGGAAAGGGTGATATCACTTGCAGTAAAGAGTGACTGAAGTTTATCAGAGTACAAGTCACTTGACTGGAGGCAGCTGGGAAATTGACTGTCTAGCCCTATGTCACATTTAAAAATTGAATAACAATCTGTTTGCTCTTTTGAGAAAATGGAATGTGCAGAATTCTGCTGGAGCAGCACTATTAACTGATGTGTTTTGAAAGAAACATGTTTTCCCATGACAGTATCCCTTTAAATTAAACTATGGAAAAACTGTCAAATAAAATGGAAAGTAATGGAAAAAAAGATGTTTTTCTGGTGATCGGAGAACTGAATATGTTTAGAAAGGTAAACAATCCCTTTGAATGAATTGTTTTAAACAGGGAAGTTGAAGCTTCTCCATGTTTGGTCCATGTGAGTTAGAAAAGATTACCAGAGCTCAGATAATCCCCCTGCATAATTGACTCGTGCTAACAAAATAGTCACAACAAAGGGCGGGAGGGGTTGTCTTATTTCTAATCGAAGGTTCTACCCTGCAACGATAAAACAAAGTAACTTCAGTTTCCCTGCTTAGCTGAAGAAATAGCAAGCCATAGCTTTTTTTTTTATTAATATGTTTAGCCCAAGCCCTATTCATTGCATTCATGTTGAACAATACTGCCTCTTTAAAGAACTAAAGCTTAACTAAAGAAGTAGCTAGAAATAGTGAACATTGTTTTGTGCTTCTGTACCAGCCCAAGGCAACCACAGCCATTTAGCCGTAAAGATCTGTGTCTCCAAAGATGCCCCAGTAGCTCCCCAGCTTTTCTGCTGATTCACTGCACATGCTCTGTGCTGCTGTCACTTACTGACCTTAGGAACTGACTCTCAATATACAGTACACATAGGGTTGCCACCCGGCCGGTATTTTACCAGCCGAGCCGATAAAAACATATGCCGGGGGTGGTATTACAAATATACTGGCAATGTAGATTTACAAAATCCCTTGCCTGCCGGTGAAAACTTAAATTTTCTTCGGCTTCTGGTGATATGGCCCACCCCTTTTGTGGCACTACCCAGTGGACCCATCCCTTTTTGCATCACAGCCCACCGGCTCTGCCCCTTTTTGCATCACGGTCCGCCCCTTTAGTTTCCGGCCCACCACTGGCCAGTAATTTTTTTTTTTTTTAAAGGTGGCAACCCTAAGTACACATAGAATAGAAATGTCACAATATAAGACTGATTAGTGATTAATAGTTAATTACTACATGGCAGCACAGAAACCAGTGCAATTAGCATCAGAATTTAATAATCAGCCCTGTAGCATCAGCTTATATTACAAACCCAGATTGTAATTGGCCTGTGTATAGAAGGACTTGTACAGATCATACATGGCTGGATCCCATGCAGAATAAGACCTGCTTTATATAACCAGGGTAGATGGTCACTGGCATGTCTTATACAATTGGCTTACACCTTAATGGGAATGTTCACCTTTAAATTAACTTGTAGAGTGAGACAATTTGCAGTTGGTTTTTCATTATTTTTGGCTTACTTATTCAGCAGCTCTCCAGTTTGCAATCTCATCTGCTTGCTAGGGTCCAATGGTATGGCCAATTCTAAGCACCGTAAAGGTGAACCACCCCTCAAGTGCCTTCCAACTTTTAGCTACTTTGAACTATATCCCCAAAATGCAGGTACATCTTGGTGTGGGACTGGATACATGTTCTATACAATTATTCCCATTAGTTTTCCTCGGGTCTCCCAACAGAAATGCCTCAAAACAGCCCATGGGTACCCCATATACTCTTTGCAGTTGTATCTTGAGCAGCCTCCATATATTTCTATTTGTAGAGCATTCCACTGCCTTTCTCTTCTTTGGGCGACTAATCTACCTGTAATGCCTTCCCGCTGGCTAAAATTTAAATCGCTGACGGGATGACACGGGAGTGCTTTGTTTTCTGAAAACAGAGGCAGTTTGGGGTGATCAGTCTCTGAAGAAGAAGCAATTTGTCACCTGGTGACTAAATTTCCCTGAATAGCGGTCATTTAATGAACTGAACATCTGTAGTTTCCACTGGAAGAACCCCTAAAAATGAGGGCCTGACTGCTGCTGGTTTCCACGCTCCACACTCCAGAAGTGCGGATGGCAGTTCTCTAAGATGCTGGTAGTAATGTAAGGAAAATGCTGGGTGCTTGGTGGGGTATACCTCATAAATGCATTTTAATGCTTTCATTCAGCAGTAGAACATGGGATGCTACCATTGGTAGTTAGTCCATGTAATGAACTGATGATCTGACTTTCTATTGCAGGTTTGTGCCAAAACTCGTTGCTCTTGTCCCCAAAAGCAAAGGCATATAGACCTGAAGAGGCCTCATCGGCAAGAACTGTGCGGTCGTTGCAAAAACAAGAGGCTCTCGTGTGACAACACTTACAGCTACAAGTACATCGTCTGATGTGGGGCAAGGAGGGAGTATAAAGCACATGTTTGTGTGGATGCAGTGCACTTTCTAGAATTAACTTAAACCGGCTTTGAATCATGGCTTTTGACCTGGCATTGGTGAATGGATTACGGACTTTTGTATCTGGTTTTTGTAAAATGATATAACTTTGTAAATAAAGCTATTTGGAAATACTGTGCTATGTAATGGGGCATATTCACTTCTACACCAACGAGAACAAGAGGTTCTCCCTTGTCTCTGGCTGTGCCTACAACTTGACTCTGCAGCTCCCGTTTATTGTAATAATACAATTTGTATGAGTCTGAGTTGACAGCCATGCGTATAATAAAATGGAAACCTTCAAAGGGATATTGTCCCCTAACATGAATTTAGGGTATGTGCATTGCTCAATATGCCCACTGTGATTGAGCAGATCCGATCATGTGCCCAACGATCAGATCACAGGGCCAGGAATGCAGGCAGTGGGATAGCTCAATGAGCTGATGTGGCCCCCTATCCAACGGGAGTTTTAAGCCTGCCTGATCAATGTCTGGCCGATATTCGGACAGATATTGATTGCATAAGGATGGCCAAGGGCCCCATATGCTCTCAAATATGATGCCAGCTTTTCTTGGCCTGTGTATGGCTACCTTAAGCCATACATAGAAAATGATAAACAAAACTCTTTTCTTTAAAAAAAAAAAAGTGCACTAGAAAGCTGATTAATTAATTAGATAAAATTATCAGCTGCTTAACTTTTTTTTTTTTTTTTTTCCTCGAATACTAAGGAAAACCTATATATCACGCTATTTTGTACTGTTCTAGTGTCCTTAAGCAGGTTTGTGCTGCAAGTCTCCTGCTCATAGCAATCCTGTTATTTGGCATGAGCTGGGATGTTGGTGGCACAGATTCATTTATGTGTGGGCTGCACACTTTTTTTTTTTTTTGGGACTTCCTTCATATGGCACTAGGCACAGATGCCCACTATGGTCCAGTAAAAGTAAAACAAATCTACCATACTTGGCTATTTTGTTGGTAAGGTCCCACTTTCCCTAGCAACCAGCCAGTGAATATCGGGGCCCAGAGAGGTAAGCTAAAATGCAGCCTGGTAGCAACAGTTGCCTTGGTTCCCAAGGGCAATGACTTCAGACAATCCGATGCTAACTGGAAAGAGGCAAATTTGTCAAACTCTAATCGTTTTAAGGACAGTATAAAATACTTAAAATGGTGTTAGGCTTAGTGTCATTATGTAGCCTGGGTCACTGACCCCAGCAATGGAAGCACGTTTAGCCTAAAATCACCTCTGTATGTATTAATCTCTAGAGAAAATATATACAACAAGGGCTAAACTTCATGAGAGCTTTTGTTGGCTAGTGTCAGATGTAGTTGTGCAAGTCAATATGTGACTGGTACAAAAATCTGATGTGTATACACCATTTTTGTGTCAAACGGGAATGCTGTCTATCAGATGAGCGAAAATCTGACTTTTTTTTTTTTCTCCTCTCCATTGAAATACACTGTCTGATGTAGATGCATGGCAACAAACTACACTATCTGATACGACTTTACATTCTAGCTATTCGGGTTGGGGCAGACGAGCAGATTCCAGGAGATTTAGTAGCCTGGTGACAATCTCCCTGAACTGCCTTCAGTCTGCATGAAAGGGATGCACTGTGCCTGGCGGAACCGAATCCTAATTTGCAAATGTAAATTAGGGGTGGGAAGGGAAATAACATTTTAACATTTTTGTCAAGGAAATATAACGGTTCCACTTTATTGAAGCTAATTTGAAGGATTCGGTGCATCCCTACTGGCTATAGGGAGAACTGATTTCGTAGCATCTTACAAATCTTGTGCTGTTGGCAAGATCAGAAAATCTGTTTTACTCTAATGCTATGTCTCTAGCAGTGGCTGTCAGGGAGTCCCCAGGTGCAACCCCCCCAAACAGCCCCCAGCTCTGTGCGTACCTTTGTTCCTGCGAGCCAGGAGTGGAGGTCAGGGAGAGGCATTGGGAGATGAGTTTTTTTTCCCTTGTCTTGTGGGCTTGCTCTCTAGGCTGAACGATGCAATACTCAAATGTGCTATTTACCATAGTGAGCTGAAGTTGTGAATAGAACACTAGTAGGAGTCAATCATTACAGCCACACACCAGATATTCACACAACTTTTATTTACAACTGCTTCCAATTTAAAAGTACAGACATTTTCCCCATAGGGTTATGGGGGGGGGGGGGGGTCAGTGCGCTCCATTGTTTCCTAACATTTGAAAAATGAAATGTCCTAAAACAATGACTTTTATATCTGATCTATACAGACACTGAAAAGCATGTTGTACTTTTACTAAATGCTCTCCCCTTCTAGAGTGTGTAAACACAAGTATGTATGGTGTCCGTTATCTGGAAACCTCTAAATTACGGGAAGGCCATCTCCCATAGACTCCATTCTAAACAAATAATTCACATTTTTCCTTTTTCTCTTTTATAATATTAATTAATCCTTATGAAAGGCAAAACAATCCAAATCACATTAAGATCCCTTATTTGAAATACCCCAGGTCCCAAGCATTCTGGATAACAGGTTCCATATATCAGTGTTCTGTTCATGTATACAGTTGCCCTATGAGTTAGGTTTCCTATAATGTGACCTGGTTGAAGAGCAGCGCATATATTATAGGTGATATAATAAAACGGCAAATGATTCCCTAATCTGGACTTCTAATTGGGTTACACCCACTGCAGGTTATGTACTGGAGCATGGCCCATCAGCATGGAGAGAGGAGATTGGTACTTACCTAGGAAAGTATCATTTAACTGCTTCCCTGCTGTGGATCATTACATCTACAAAAGTCACTGCCAAAGAGCTGACTCACTTGCTCTTTATTCAATGGCGTGTTACACGTGTGTGTGTTTGGCTACATGCCAGTGCAAGATCAGAGGGCACCCAGCAGGCCGCTACCATATATACTACACATATCTGCCCATTAATAGGATGATTTTGTACAGTAACATCTATGGTACCCAGGTCTGGACTAGTACAGAGGCCTAAATAGCCCACTAGTCACGTTCTATGGCATCTTATAGTAGCCCCTCTGGCATTTGCCAGAACCCACAGATTGCCAGTCCAGGCCTGATGGTGGCCTTGATCTGGTATTAGACAAGTTTGGGAGAGTTAATTTCAGTCCTACCCTCTAATTGGGCAGTCCTGAATATTTTTCTCCACATTTGCTTATGTTTATACAATAAATCCAGTGTGATCAAGCGTTTGATCTGTGACTATGTAACTG
The DNA here is from genome assembly GCA_038501925.1 of Xenopus petersii. Classification (NCBI taxonomy): domain Eukaryota; kingdom Metazoa; phylum Chordata; class Amphibia; order Anura; family Pipidae; genus Xenopus; species Xenopus petersii. The sequence continues at coordinate 31,136,390 of CM076674.1, read as the reverse complement.
TGCCCCCCACAGCTAATAACCCTGTTATGGGCATTACAGTTGGGTTTACATCCCCTTTAAAGCATTCACACTGACAGGGAAACGAAGCCCATGTAGAAAATCTACGGGCACATAGGAAAGGTCCCCCGACATATAAAGTGACTAAATGTCAGCGACGGCACGCAACAAAACCGACAGACTTCATGAAGTTGCAGAGCGGCAGCCATATGTACACAGTGAATAAATTATAAGGCTTCCGTATGTATGAAAGTGCCTCAGATGTGCAAAAGATTTACATGCAATTCATTATACATGGGAAAATGGGGGGGGGGGGGGGGAATGGCTGTACATAATCACCGATATTCCCATATAATAAAGCAAAGTCAGTTAAAAAGAAAAGCTTCATAAGACTGAGAGTTCTCATCAAATACACGTAGAAAAGAACCTGCATGTACATGCGTGACCAATGCAACACAGCGAGTCATTTGCCTCCTCCTCAAAGGTAGTCGCATCCGCCTTCTTTTTTCATCCTAAAAATAGTCCTAAAACAAATCCTCCAAACATACAAAATAAAAAGCCATTGAGGGGTACATCACTTTTCCAAAGAGCCCCCCCCCCCCAGCAAGTCTAGGAAATGTGACCCATAGCAGCCATAGATACAGTAATCATTTACATACAATCAGGCTCTCAGCTATGGACCCACAGTTGGCCAATACCCTGCCACGGCCACTGCCAGCCTCATTCTGCCTGTTGATGGATTAAAACAATAAAAAAAGTATTTAAGAGCAACAAAATATATATATATATTATATATTCATTAGGGAAGGGGACATTGCACTTTTGCCATCTTTAAAAGGAACATGTAAAAGGTAAGGAAGAAGAAGTCATTATCGTAGGCTTTGGTTTGCAATGGAAGTCCTTTCTTCAGTAGTGCGCAACAATGAAACAGCAGCTGTGCAACAGAACGCCAGTGATGTCCTGGGTTTACTGCTACATCTTACTTACAGTATTGCTACAGATGTGGGCATCTGTCTGCTTCGTATTATAGAAGGTCCAAGAGTTATCAGGGATGATGCAGCTTGGCCGAGTCTTCCGAAGGTTGAGTAGATGCTGAAGGATCTCACACCAACATGGCAACAATTCCAAGTTGGGAGCAGGGACAGCCGCCAGGCTCCTGTCAGAGATTAGTGCCGGAAACGCTGGAGTTGGGAAGGAACGTTGAGACCACCCTGTAATTCTGAGCCCTGCGGATCATGTCTCGTATCTCCATGTTGAGGTCCATGAGCTTGGTGCAGATATCAGTCAGGTTCTGATTGGATCCTACGAGGGCAAAGGTTCCAGTCTGCCCCAGTGTCTGATGCCGGAAATAGATGTTGAGTAGTGTCTGAACCTCATCGTCTGTGCTGCTTCCGAATATGTCATTGGGCCACAGTTTCCTTGAATTCAGAAAGTTATAGTCATTGGAAAATCTGGATAACCTCTATTGGCCCAAACTAGCAAACAAGCTGAATAGAATCTCCAGGAATGTTCTTATAGTAATTGGCTATTGCCTTAAATAAATGTTTACCCCCACCCCCTCTCCAGCAACATCAATGCCTACAGCTTAAAGGAAGAGTAACACCAAAAAATTAAAATGTTTTAAAGGAATGATAATTTAATGCAGTGTTGCCCTGCACTGGTAAAACTGTTGTGTTTGCTTCAGAAAGACTACTATAGTTGATATAAACAAGCTGTTGTGTAGCCATGGGGGCAGCCATTCAAGCACAGGATACACAGTAGATAACAGATAAGTACTACTATAGTTTATATAAACAAACTGTTGTGTATCAATTGGGTCAGCCATTCAAGCACAGGACTCATGGTAGATAACAGATAAGTTCAGAAGAATTCCATTGTATATATAGAGATTATCTGTTATCCGATGTGTATCCTGTGCCTTTTCTCCTTTTTCAGCTTTGAATGGCTGCCCCCATGGCTACACAGCAGCTTGTTTTATAAACTATTGTAGAGTTTTTTACACTAATTTTACCAGTGCAACACAACACTATATTATATTTTCATTACTTTAAAAGACTTTCATTTCTTGCTGTTACTGTTCCTTTAATTTTCGATTCTATATAAGGAGGAAGCACACCAATGCAAACCAGCCACTGCCTTTAAAACCCGAGGAAGTAGTTGGTCCCTGGAAGCTGGTGCCACGATTCTGATGCAAAAACATGTTTTAAGCAATTTTTGGTATGAGTTGCAGTCTTTCCTCCTTATACTGAATTCGAATGCTGTGTTTGACCTGGAAACAGCTTGGGAGACGCTTGCCCCGAATAATACAATTAAGTGGTTTCCTGGGCCTCCCATATGGATTTTGTTACTGTAAAGGTGAGTGATGGGGTTGGTGGCTGGTTTCTGATTCCTCGACTGGCATTCCCGATCTTGGCATCCATTGGCCATGTTCACGGTCAATGATTGGTGCCAAGAAGCCAGAAACCTTATCTGAAATGGCTAAAGATGGTGGCCTGTATACTTGTATCTGCCCTATGCGTTCGTACCCACCAGGGCACTTGATCATGGGCTAACTTCACTTAAAACTTTTCTGGTCCTGTGGGTCTATTTGAGTGCCGGACAGTACTGTTCTTTCTTCGATTATTTTGGCGTGCCGCTCCCTAAAGCTGGGGGTCTGGGGCTGGTGCACCCGGACCACATCTACTACTCGGTGAGATATTTACAATATATTCTGGGGCACCTTGTAACGTGGGGCACATTGCAAATTTAAAGATGGTGGCCACCAACTCCTGTGCATAACTCTTTGCAGTCACAGAGGCTCTTTACATCTCCTTTAAGCTACAGCTGCCCCATTGTCCACATGATTATTTCAACATTTAATTTCCAATATAACCAAACATTTCCCTAATAATATGACCACCACTGCTAATGCGAGTTGTAGGCTGTGTTTTCCTCCCCAGAGCAATCCCCAATATCAGCAAATACACGAACTCCCGACTGACCTGCATTCTCTGATCTGTCTCAACGCCTTCCCAAGCTCATTGTTCTTTAAGCACTCGAGCAGAGACTGAATGGCAAACTCGGTGGAAGTGAAGGTCGGCTCACAGGTTGCAGTGTCCACGCTGAGAGGGTCATTGGCAAGGAATACAGTTGCCTCCTTGAGATTCTTCTTCAGTTCATTCAGTTCTCTTGACATATTTAACAACTGCAAGAAGAGCGACATCTCTTAAAGTCACAATGTACCATTTATTGCCTCTTGGCTTTTAGTACAAAGAAATGGTCAAGCATCTGAATACTCCCTATACAGTCATATGAAAAAGTTTGGGCACCCCTCTCAGCCTACATAATAATTTACTCCACTTTCAACAAAAAAGATAACAGTGGTATGTCTTTCATTTCCCAGGAATATCTGGGTACTGGGGTATTTTCTGAACAAAGATTTTTAGTGAAGCAGTATTCAGTTGTATGAAATTAAATCAAATGTGAAAAACTGGCTGTGCATAAATGTGGGTAACCTTGTAATTTTACTAATTTGAATGAATGTAACTGCTCAATACTGATTACTGGCAACACCACATTGGTTGGATTAGCTCGTTAAGCCTTGAACTTCATAGACAGGTGTGTCCAATCATGAGAAAAGGTATTTAAGGTGACCAATTGCAAGTTGTGCTTCTTTTTGACTCTCCTCTGAAGAGTGACAGCATGGGATCCTCAAAGCAACTCTCAAAAGATCTGAATGCAAAGATTGTTCAGTATCATGGTTTAGGGGAAGGCTACAAAAAGCTCTCATAGAAACTATCAGTTTCAACTGTAAGGAATGTAATCAGGAAATTGAAGGCCACAGGCACAGTTGCTGTAAAACCCAGGTCTGGCAGGCCAAGAAATATATAGGAGAGGCATATGCAGAGGATTGTGACAACCCAAAGATCACCTCCAAAGACCTGCAAGAACATCTTGCTGCAGATGGTGTATCTGGACATCGTTCTACAATTCAGTGCAATTTGCACAAAGAACATCTGTATGGCAGGGTGATGAGAAAGAAGCCCTTTCTGCCACAAACAGAGTTGCTTGTTGTATGTAAAAGCTCATTTAGACAAGCCACAGTCATTTTGGAAAAAAGTGCTTTGGACTGTTGAGACAAAAATGTAGTTATTTGGTCATAACAAAAAGTGCTTTGCATGATAATTACTGTCAAATTTGGTGGAGGTTCCATCATGCTGTGGGGCTGTGTGACTAGTTCAGGGACTGGGGCCCTTGTTAAAGTCGAGGGTCGGATGAATTCAACCCAATATCAACAAATTCTTCAGGATAATGTTCACACATCAGTCACAAAGTTGAAGTTACACAGGGGTTGGATATTCCAACAAGACAATAACCCTAAACACACTTGGAAATCTACAAAGACATTTATGCAGAGGGAGAAGTACAATATTCTGGAATGGCCGTCACAGTCCCGTGGCTTGAATATCATGGAAAATCTATGGGATGATTTGAGGCAGGTTGTCCATGCTCGGTAGCCATCAAATTTAACTGAACTGGAGAGATTTTGCATGGACAAATGGTCAAAAATACCACCATCCAGAATCCAGACACTCATCAAAGGCTATAGGAGGCGTTTAGAGGCTTTTACATTTGCAAAAGGCTCAACTAAGTATTGATGTAATAGCTCAGTTGGGGTTCCCAAATGTATGCACCTGCACCTTTTGTTACAATGCATATTGTGTATTTTCTGTTAATCCAATAAACTTTATGTCACTGCTGCAATACTACTGTTTCCATAAGGCACGTTATATATTAAAAAGAAGTTGCTACTTTGAAAGCTCAGCCAATGATAAACAAAACTCCAAAGAATTAAGAGGGGTTCCCAAACTTTTTCATATGACTGTATATGAGACAGTCCATACCATTCAAGAAATAAAATAGGTTAGAAGTTCCACTAAAGCTATATATACCATCTCAGTCTTTCTCAAGACCCACAAACAGAAGGCTGAACTCATAAATATGCAACTCAGATGTTATTTGTGTATGTTCCTCAATGCACAGCACTAATGTCAATATAGTCTTATGTACAAATATTTGCTCTTGACAATTCTACTTAGAGAATCTCTATGGCAGACCATACAGAATAGAAGCCGTGCTGAGTCCATGTGACGTACCTCTGGCATGGAGCTGACTTCGTGAACTTGCCCAATTAGTTTACAATAAGACTGAAAAAGCAGAAGGAGCTGGAAGTGAAGCTTGTACAGACGTTGACACAGTTCCAGTTGCTGTAACAGAAACCTTCATGTTAGTACATTCAGCAGTTGGACAGCAGGGCAGACATTATCAGTTAGAGCTTTTATCATTGGTACAAACAAAAGGGATGACCCATGTGCAAAATTGCACCAAATTGGAGCGATGAGTGCCATGTTCATTACATTCAGTGAAATTATCACATACCCGATATATTGCACGGCCTTAAGACTAAGAAATTGAGATATTCACTGGGGTTGGCAAATGTTAGGCACCACCACAGTGATCATTGTTTATTTATATAGAGCTGACAGGTGACACGGTGCTTTTATAATCACTTACATCATATCCTGGGCCGGTGCTCCTGTCAGCAGAAACCTGCACCGACCCTGGGTACTTCCGAGTGAGCACCACAGAGCTCAGAGAATCTTCCTTCTTTGTGTTGAGTGCACATACGCATTACCCAAACCTGGAGCTAATAAGCCATCTTTGTCACTCTACTGCACATGTGTTGATCCGGGACCATTGAAGAATGAAGAAGAGGATGGCTCTGTGGTGCTCACTCAGAAGAACCCTGGGCTGCTGCAGTTTTCTACTAAAAGGAGTAACAGCTTGGGCATCCGGTAAGTGATGGGGGGATCAATGATGGGGGGGGGCAGTCTGACATTTTGGCACCTCCCAGTAATTCCACCTTTAAAGGAGAACTAATAAGAAAAGCCAATACCTACTACCCTAGATAGTGCCCCCACTCTGCTTCCCCCCACATGGAGTTCTGTTGGCAAATGCGCAGTTGGAGCAGTCTTCTAGTTCGTAGCAACTGCGCATGCACCAAAATTGCCATGAATTACCGAAGGGAAGGAAGAGGACCCGAAGAAGATCCGGAAGATGGCGCCCATGAGCTCTGTTTCGCTTACTCTGCACCATTACGTGAAGGTGGAATTACTGGGGGGTGCCAAACTTTTCTTACTGGGGGTTTAGTTCTCTTTTAAGGAATCCTGGGTGGAGACAAGCAATTTAATCCTTTACGTCTCTGTGGCTAACTTCACACACCAAACTGCAGCATTTATAGCATGGTCAGGGCCATAATAATTCAGATTTATAAATCCAAACTTGCAGACAGCATCTACAATATTATTAGACCTCATCTCACTTCTTCAAAGTCCAGCTTTTAACATCTTGAACTAATAAGATCTAACAAAACTGTAAGGTTGGATTTATGGCTCTGAATTATGAGGATGTATCTATTAAACCAGCAGCTCTGGATACGTTGTTGGCTACAGGGAAATAACTTAATCACCTTTATGTCTGTACCCATGATTCCTTAAATGGGCAGTTTATAGCTATATAAGCCGTTTTTTAATCATAGCAAAATAAATGGAACTTATACTGAGAATACATTCAGCCTATTCTTTTAGAGTTTAAAAAAAAACAAAGTTTTTTTCTTAAAAGTATTTTTTTTATTATGAAGAACCAACAGAAAATTGTTTTGATTTCACACTTACTACCTCCCCTGTAAGTTGCATTTGTTTACACAGAAATAATGAGCTCTGTATAAACAACTCTCCTCCCTTCTTGCTGCTTTGGTTTTCAGAGAAGCAGAAGTCCACTATGGACTTTCACTAATTATATCTGTAAGCACAGAGACAGCCGTGAGTTCCATATAGGAAGAGAATTGGCTATTTCTCTGATTAAGAAGGGGTTATGCGAGGCAATGAACCTTATACACATCTCTGATGCCATATACACATATCTGGGAGGGGATCACTGTGCCAAATGTTTGCTCTCAGCTGTTTAGTGAATGCAGGGGACATGATGTCAGGCTGCTGTCTGCATTCCAGGAGCAGATGAATATCATAGATACTCTGTGGGATAAATCTGTGGGAACGGAGATCTGGGAGATCCTGTGCACTGTAGGACCGACAGTTTCTTTTCTGTACATGCCCTTGTATGGGTTACAGTGTTAGCCAAACAAAACATGCGGCTTATTAACCATTTCCACTTTATTCCATAAACCCTCTTGATTCTATTTGAAAGGAGAAGTAAACACTTTTATACACATTAGGCCTCCCTCCTCCACCATATCACCTGTACACCCCCTTTCCCTCATACTTGAGAGTCCAATTTAGGGTTGGGTTGGTGGTTGCCATGTTTGGCTATAGGTGGCCATACACGGGCCGATAAAAGCTGCCGACAGACCGTGTATGGGGCCCCCCAACGGGCTTCACCGATCGAGATCTGGCCGAAAGTCGGATGGGACAGAAAATCCCGTCGGATCGCGGCCGCATCTATTCGTTGATGCGGTCCCGCGATCCGACCGCCCGTTAAGGCCTCGTTAGGATCCGATCGTTGGGCCCTAGTATGCTTTCAGTATGCTCTAGTTCAGTGGTGACGGAGTTGTGCTTGGCTCTGACAGAATGTGGTACTCCCCAAACATGGCAGCCGCTGGCCCTTGATTGGGAAGCTCTGTATTGTTGTCTGAAGCCTGTGTTTCAACTGCTAGCTGGCAAGGACATTCTTATATTAATCTATTTGCAAGAACAGACTTCTGTCTACACATATATAAATATATATATATATATATATATATATATATATATATATATATATATATATATATATATATATATATATATAGGGTTGGGTAGGTCCAATTAGAATCTAGAAGAAAAGGGAAAGTGGAACATATATATGACATGCAACAGAGAAACCTTACAGTTGGTTGTAATTCTTGAGAAGGAAGAATATATTTTAATAGATAAAGACTTACTGCAAGAGATTCCATTTGCTAGGTGGAAAGCATGGAACGAGAGAAAGAAAGAGAGAGGAGGGAAGGAGAGGACAGAGTCAGTACGAGGCATGCGACACGGAGATAATTGCGGAACATAAAGCGGTGCTAGTGGCCAATTTTTCAACCTTCGGGCGGGTTGAAAAGTTTTTCTGTGCCTAGAGCATGCAGGGCAGTCAGACAAGCTGTAAAGAAACATAGTGACAGCTCTGTGTGAAGTAAAACTCAAATACCAGAATGGCCGATATCACAATAAAAAGTTCAACTGCGACGGGATGAGAAAGGGCTGATGTTAAAACCCTGGTCCTATATTTGCAAAATATTTCTCTCTCTCCGATATGCTGGAAATGTGATTTGTTATTTAATACAGATATGCAATTAAAAGAGGAGACTCCTCCACTTCATTAACAATACATACAGGGAGAATGGGTGCAGTACTTGCTGATGCCATATGGTAGGGCTACAAGCTCTAGTCAATTTGTGATGTTACACAGTTCCTTACACAAAGCCTTCTGAAAATAAAACCTGTTGCCTTTATCCTCAATTAAGGGATTCGGGGCAAAGAGGTGCAAATGTCCGTGTGGCCAACTATTTATCCAGAACTGCTGGTAGATCACAGATATTGCCTTACTATCTTGTACTCATGAGATCTAAACATCCTGCTATATTTTGGCTATATGGCTCTAAATGATTGGTTGCTATTAAATCAGCAGTTCCAGATGTAAGGTAAGAGCTAAAGCGAAAGGCACAGGAATACCTTCTTTTCAGAAGACTATTATTATTGCATTTCTTGCTTAGAGAAGGTCATGTCCTTCTCATTTTGGCCCATCACACCATAACCTTAGTCATTTGTATAGATACACAGCTGAATCAAGTCCATGTAGGGCTGGTTTTATGACAGGACAGTGAAATTATTTGCCATAAATCTCCAGCCATAAAGTGGGCTCCTTGTCTAGAATAAGTGCAAGGTATTACTTAGGCATATGAGGGGCATCATTATTTTATCATACTTGTCCCAACTTGAACCTTTGTCTGCTCTGACCACTCACAAAATGCTTGACTTCTGGGCCCCAGTCAGTGGTCCGTGGCTGGTTAAATTTTCTGCCCAACCCTAACATGTTGATAGGGAAAGGCAAAAGTTTTGTTTCTGTTGGTTGCGGGTTGGTCTGGCCATTCAGGCTAGAAAGTACAATTTGGTAGCCTGTGGTGTCAGCACTGAGTCTATCATGTTAATAATGGCAACTTTGCATAAATACCCTATGCTCACTGCATATTTGCTTCTTCTTTTCTAACCTTTAGGGTGAAGACACACAGAGCTACTACAAGCAGTAGCTACTTGTCACGGCTACAAAATAGACAAGAGAGATTATTGGATTTGCTGAGACACTACATGTGTTGTAGCAGGAGCGCATTACTAGCTGATGCGGCCCTGGATTGTAGAGAAAAATCAAACTTGACCGATTGATATCTGGGCGATTTTTAGCCTTATAGCGATTGGGAGAACCCATCGAGAGCCCCCACACAAGGGCAGATAAGCTGCTGAATCGGTCTAAAGGACAGATGTCGGCAGCTTTAATCTGCCCATGTATGGCTACCTTTAGTTATCGTTTAATCTAGAAATTTGGGTTTATGCATACAATAAGTCCTGTTGAAATAAATATACTATTATCTCAAGCGCATTCACAGCTACACAGGCAGATTTAAGATGACTATTCAGGTGCTTTAAATCGATTAAGCAGCTTATCTGCCAGTGTATAGGGCCCTCCAACAGGCCTCCCAGACTGATATCTGACCAAAAAGATCTCGATTGGGCAGCTCTGATTTTCCCACCCGGTCGGGGACTGCATCAGCTAGTTGCTCCTCGTCCCATTGGCTGGTAAGATCGCCACTGTATTCTGATTGTTTGGCCCGATATCCCCCACCTTTTGGTGGCCATATCAGGGAAAGACCCACTCAGTTGGTGACCTTGCCAATGAGCGGATCTTATAGTGTATGGCCAGCTTAAGATTTGTCAGTTAGCTGGCCATACGCTATAAGATGTGCATGTATGATTGCTGAAGGATAAGATCTCCAGTCAGTTTTACCACTGATTAGCCTATACGTGTGTATATGGGGGGGCAAAGATCCAGTTTTCTACCAGTCCATTTGGTCAATGTATGTGATCAATCTGCCACATGACTGCATCCCCGGCATGCCCTCAGCAGCCAATCAGGGATTAGCTTTTGCAAGTTTACAGCAGTTAGAACAATGTAAGCAAGCGTCTGACTGGTTGCTATGGTTTAGTGTACTGGGGAAATCTGTGCTGTGGTTACTACATTTACAATCAAACTGTGGAGATGTGGCATGACTTGTACACAGAAAAATTAAGATATGGAGTTCCTTGGCATGTTCCTGCCACTTGCATATACCCAGTCTGGTGTCTTATTGGACTCTTACCCCTCTAGCTGTGATACCCTTAGCTTAATGTCATGGGCCTGAGAAAGCATCATGTATGACATCAGCCTACAGTACAGTTATTCCTAAGATGCAATAAAGACCCTGAATGCAGGGCTAACAGAGAGAAAGGAACAGATCTAAAATTAGTGTTCTGGTTTCAGGTGAGACTATCGTTTCCATCAACAGAAATCCATTAGGAGAACAATGTCGCAGTCACATTTAGGGGGGTTTCTCTGATTATGCTTATGGTTAGTAATTTATTATCATTCATGCACAGCTGAGAACTTGCATACAAGAGGATACGCCAAATGCTTGAAGTTCATGGACCCTCCCTTGTGTCCTTAGGCCTCAGAGAGAGAGCAACAGAATGAATTCTGCTGAAGGTTCTAGTGACAGAGGAACTTGGATTTGCTGTTGGTTTGAGAATCTCACCTTTTAGTAAGGTAAGTACAAACACAGTTAGCCAGGTGAACAGTTAAATTAAGCACAGGCATAAAGGACTCACAGAGCTATACAAGTTCTCCATTGAAGACATTGTTATCGGTGACAGTTGAGAGAATTTCCTTCATTTTGGCAATGGGTCCTACTAACGTATGTACGCTCAGAGTCTGTTTTGCCAGCTTAATTTTCATAAATTGGATTATTTCAGTAAAAAAAAAAAAAAAAAAGCAGGGGGGGGAGAAAAAAGTAAAAGCAGGAAAACATTTAGGGTAGAAGATGCAAGCAAAGGCTGCAGTTGCCATGCCGTGATTATCGGATGTTGTAACATACGTACAATCTTGGTGGAACCTGATGCAACTTGTTGCGTCAAACGCATCCTGACTTTTGCATGAATAGAACCAGGTGAAACTGATTTCATTAAGGTACAACAGGTACACACATCATAGCCCCCACAGCACTATACATTCACTAATTCAAGGATTCTGCTGTTGGTCAGTGTAGTGCAGAGTTGCCATAAGTTTGGCCCTGGTGATAGTAACAGCTGGAGTGTCACATTCCTGCCATCAAATCTGACACTCCTCTTCTTCATTTGTTAGATCAGTCTCCTTTTTTGTGTTGTGAATATTTTTTTATTTAGGGCTGGAGATACAGGAAGAATTGAGCACCCATTTCAGGGGAGGGAGAATTATATAAAACTAGGGATGCACCAAATCAAATCCTAATTTGCATATGCATAATAGGGACGGGAAAGGAAAAAGTGGAAAACATTTTTTACTTCCTTATTTTGTGACAAAGTCACACGATTTTTCCTTCCCGCCCCTAATTTTCATATGCAAATTAGGATTTGGGAAAAAACAAATCATGGATTCGGCGCACTCCTATATAAAACAGGAATATACAACGTGTGTTCATACAGCTGTTCGTATACTACAATGACATCCCAGAAGTATATACTGAAAGTATAGTACTTTTACCGACATCCCCAGTGATATCAGGGGCCCATCAGTTGGACCCTGGGCTGACAATCACTGTATGCAGGCCAGTTTGGGGAAATCAGCATGAATGTGGTCCTCACCTGCTGGGATTATCAAACTTGCCCAATAGATATCTGGCTGATTTTCGGCCATACCTCTATCAAGCAGGGCCTATACATGGGCTGATAAGCTGCCAACTCAATCTGATGGGGCAGAATCAGCAACTCAAATGTTCTACCTTTAGTTCTTACTGTGATAAATCTATTTCTTCTTCACACTAAATGGTGATAAGAACTAATGCCTGTAGTGGATCGTTGTCACCCTAATGCCTTTCCTACACAGAATGAAACCAGAATAATTGAATGACAATTGTCAGTCTATTCTATGGTTCATGCTTATGGGCAATGGTGGAAGTAGCCATGGTCAATAAATATTCTCGTGTGCCACTGCCTTATACCTGATCCTCACAACTGATCTGTAATGATGGTGCCATGACCGTTCCTCTGCAGCAGACATGGGAAAGGCTAACCGTAGGCATAGTTTCTACATAACAGAATCTAACATTTTTTTAGTAGGTTTTGGCAAATTTCAATGGAGTGTCATACTGGATCTAATTTCTAGCTTAAACCATGTAATAGATTTTCTTACTTTTTCTTCAGAGTCTCCAGGCTGACAGGTGATGACTCCATCTTTCGAGCCCCCCGCAAATGTTGACTTACAGTTTTTTAGCCACTTGAAATAAAAAGGAAAGGATCGCTATAAATGTACTGATCAGGAATAATCGGGCTTGTACAGTGACATCAAGCATTATTATTAGCATACTATTCTCTTTAATTAAAATGAAAACCATATTTAAAATTAGGTGCTGGTAATTTATCTTTTCATACATTGTATGGCCAAAACTATTCATCTAAAATGTTATGTCCTCAGTTGGAATATTCAATGCGGAGTTCCAGCGCCGATCCGCGCCTTTATGCCGCCTGAGGTGGCCTTCCGTTGCCACCCCGACCCCTCCTCACGGCGCTCACATTTTCTGCGCAGGAGGGGGTCGGGGCGCTGCACGACGCTACTGCAGAGAGCGCAATTGCGCTCTCTGCACTAGAAGAGCCGAATTTCCGGGTTGAAAACCGGAAATTCGGCTCTTAGTTACCAGGAGCGGCATTTTTGCCGCCCCTGGTAACCAGGGGGCGCTGCCGCCTGAGGCGAGTGTCTCAACTCGCCTCATTGGTGGAGCGCCCCTGCGGAGTTCCAAACTCTCCCCAGAAGCACAAGAAATATTCATAGTGTTTCTACTCAGGGGTTTCTGGCGTCCCCACAAGAGTAGGGCTTTTATAGCAGGGAAGAGAGGATCGACCGTTATATTAATACCCTTGGTTTGGGAATGAGATTTTTGACAGACAGGTGTCTGGATATTTTTGGACATATAGGGGCACATTTACTTAGCTCGAGTGAAGCAATAGAATAAAAAATACTTTGAATTTCGAATTGGCTACTTCGACTATGACTTCGAATCGAATGTTTCGAACTAAAAATCGTTCGACTATTCAACCATTCGATATTCGAAGTACTGTCTCTTTAAAAAAAACTTCGACCCCCTACTTCACCACCTAAGACCTACCGAACCTCAGTGTTAGCCTTTCTAGCCAATTTTTGATCCAAGGAAAATCGTTCGATTGATCGAACGATTATTCCTTCGATCGTTCGAATAGCGCAAAATCCTTTGACTTCGATATTCGAAGTCAAAGGATTTAACTTCGACAGTCGAATATCGAGGGTTAATTAACTCTCGATATTCGACCCTAAGTAAATGTGCCCCATAGTGTACCTCATAACCATCCCTTTATATATGATACTTTCCACATTTTCAAGCCAAAAAAGTGAGGTGTTTGCAGGAAAGCGAGTTTTAAAGGGCACCTGTCATCCTAAGAAATTATTCCAAATTATTTTTTATCATGTTTTTTTATCATGTTAGTTGAGCAAAATAAAACTTACTTACACTACATTTATTATTTAAATTTTGTTTCCTTCAGTCTTAGAATTACACAATCACAGCACACAGGCAGGAGCCATTTTGTGCACACTGTTATTACGACAAGTTGTCCATGACCCCAAAATCTTGTGTATGCGCCCAAATAGGGGACCTAATGCCCATACACATTGCCCTACACAACTATAGAGTATGAGGAGGGATGGGGAATGTGGGAAGAGCAGTGACATGTAGGAAGTGCTGAATGGAAAGTGAAAGTAATTGATTGCCCCACCTCTATGCGTCAGGCATAGAGGCGGGGCAGGTAATATTTGATTGACAGCTCAGATGTTTCAACGCCTTTATAACAGGTATGGATGCTTTAATGAAAAAAACTATTCGGGTTCCATATTTAATTTGCTAACAACCTTTGTTGTACAGCTTTTTATGTGTAGTTGACAGGTCCACTTTAAGGTAAAATGGAGAATGTTGTATCTTAGCTTGGATTAGTGTGGGCTGGACACATGGCCAAATTTGCCCTGGTATTGCAAACAGGTATGGTGAGAGCAAAGTCTGAAGTTACTACTCACAGAGACTGTGGCTTCCTTTCTGTTATTGTAGGTGTCCAAATATTCCTGCAGCTCCAATACACTGAACTTTAACTTTTCCAGCAGGCCGCAGGACATTAGCTGAGGAGCAAAGTGCAGAGATTATTAATGACACCCATGCCAACTGTTTATTATTTATAGAAACAGGTGCACAATCTGCTCCACTTTGGTGCACACAAAGATATCAGACATGCTTAAGAATGGTAGGAAGTATGTGCACCCTTAGGAATAACCCGTAGATAGATTTTGGTGCAATCAGCTCCCCTCTTTACCCTGCAAGAGATAATTTTAGTGCAAACTCTGGTCTGACTAACTAACTTAATGCACTGAATACCATGGGTCATTTATAGAGTCAGTCTTTCTGGGAGTCTATAACTGAACAAACCTGCAGTGTCTGCACCCCTCTCCGTTTTCAGTCATGCGGGTGTTTGTATTCAGTCTAACTAATATACTTGCCTTTCACACAGTTCCACAGAGGCATAGCAAAAGTACCATGCTGCCACGTAGAACCAATAAAATGAAATACTTGCTAATGATATTTCTAAGGGTAAGGGCACACCTGGCGATTCAGGGAGATTTAGTCTCCCGGCGACTTATCGCCCCTTCTTTGGTGCGACTAATCTCCCCGAACAGCTTCCCCGTCTTCCGCCGGCTATAATGAAAAAACGCCTGCGGCACACACGTTGCTTTGTATTCCCGAATTCTTCCGAAGTTGCCTCACGAGGAAACTTCGGAATGGCTGATAATCATTTGATTGCCCAGATGGCAAGCTATTTTCTAAAGGCAGAAATCTATTCTCAGTAGCAATTGAAGGCAGTCACATATATGCCATACTATTCAGCTTTGCATAAGGTATATTCATGACTTGGGTAGAAATGCCCTATAAAGTGAGAGTAAAATTGCTACTTATTTAGGAATAACAGCTGGGATAACATATATATATATATATATATATATATATATATATATATATATATATATATATATATATATATATATATATATATATATATATATATATATATATATATATACTAGGTCTCCATGCAATACAGCAGGAATGAAACGGATTATCTAGGCCTCCATGCAATAGAGCCATAGCTAATATACCTTTATACATGCAACAATGGCACAATTACAGCTGTAGAAGTGTGGATTTACAATGAAAATACCTGTTAAAGGAACTTGCAATGCGGTTTAGTTTAGGAATGGGAAACCAGCTACCCTTCTGCTGATGAAAAGTACATCCCAGCATCCTCAGTTGCAGCTGCACAACATCTGGAAGTGGCCTAGTACTGGAGAGCAGACGCCGTACAGGACTAACTTGAGTATTCACTTACTGTTTCAGCATCCACAAAAAGAGTGGGGCACTCCGAGCACAGGGTTAACATCTGCGAGGTGCTTACAAACTTTGACCCGATGCCACGCAGACTGTCTCCAAGGTAACAAGCGGCATCGCAGGTCAGGAAACAAAATCTTTTCTGGATACTCTGCAGTGTAAATAATAGATAATAGTTTTTTAATTATTTGTCTTCTTCTTCTGACTCTTTCCAGTTTTCAAATGGGGATCACTGACCCCCATCTTCAAAACAAACGCTCTGTAAGGCTACACATTTATTGTTATTTCTACTTTTTATTACTCATCTTTCTAGTCAGGCCCTCTTCTTGGTTGCTAGGGTAATTTGGACTCTAGCAACAAGATTGTTGAAATTGCAAACTACCGAGCTGCTAAATAATAAAAGATGAAAAACAATTGAAAATTGTCCCAGAATATCACTCTCTACAAAGTTTGGGTGAAGAAAACCCTTTAAAATAGAAATCCTTGTACTGAATACTAGCTTCTGTTGCTCTCAGCCCATTGTGTATATGATGGTTCTGGGTTTGGCCCTAAATATTAGCTTCTCCTGTGGGCCACCAATGAAAAATGTAATAGCAACTGCAAAGTTTGTCCCAGGTCAAGAAACCCATCTCACCAGATGACATATACTAGCAAACATCTGATTGGTTGCTATAGGTTACTAGGTTTAAAGCAAAGCGGTTCCATTGTAATGTCCATATTTATTATTCTTGTATTCTAAGCTTCTTCTAGGTATTCTAATTAGCCGACGTTTCCTTCCAGTGCACCATGAAACCCAAAGCAAAAAATATTTTGGCACAACATCAAAATGTCCCAAGTAGCTAAAGGCCACCAAGACAATACCAGGAAATGTTTATTATAATCTTAAAGAAAATAAAACTTGCTTTCACATGAAATTTCTCACATTCAGATTTACCTCCACTGTTGCCTAGTAAAGAGATACAGCCATTGGTCATTTTTGGTATTAGGGAGGGGTTGTATAAGATTATTTTTTCTTTCTCTGATTTCACTTTGACTCTTATAAATCCTAATTAACAAGCTCTTATAGGAAACATATTTTCCCTTTCTTACAAGAAAGCCCTTGAGAATGAGTGTTTCTGTAACAAGTTAGGGTCTGGCCACATGGGCAGATTCAGGGATATTAGAGCCCAGGCGACAAATCTCCTCTGCTTTGCGCCAGCTAATCTCCCCGATCTGCCTTCTGCTGGCTAAAATGAAAATCGCCTGGTGAACTTCGTTTTCCAAAGTCGCCCGTAATTGCCTCACGAGGAAACTTCGGTTTATTTTCATTTTAGCCGGCAGAAGGCAGATTGGGGAGATTAGTCGCCGTGAAGAAGAGATTTGTCGCCTGGCCACTTCTGCCCATGTGGCCAGACCCTTAGGGGTCGTTTTGTTCTGGAATCATTTTTGGAGCCAGGAAGGAATTTATGTTCCCTCTGACTGAAGGGAAGTCTGAAGTAAGAACTGTTTGTTTGTTTTCCCTCTAGATAAAGAAAGGTAATTTCGGGAAGGGACTAAGTGATGCTGGGTTTCTTTCCAGTTCATATTACACAATGCTTTCTAGGGTTTTACCACTAAAGCAAAATCAGTGACATTGGGAGATCCTTTCCCAATAAGCTTACATTCATACCTTACCCATGCTTCTATTTTTTTTTTATATTAAAGCCTCCAGAAAACAAAATGCAGATATTTAGTGATGCTCATTAAACTGACAAAATAAACAGTAGCTTAAATCTATCAGTCCATGTGGAGATAAGTTGACTGTTGTGCTGAAGGTGGGCTGCAATAAATCAGAGATGGCTGTCTAGTTTTGGAACTGTTCAGGTGC
This sequence comes from Xenopus petersii, assembly GCA_038501925.1. Lineage (NCBI taxonomy): Eukaryota > Metazoa > Chordata > Amphibia > Anura > Pipidae > Xenopus > Xenopus petersii. The sequence goes on along the minus strand of CM076674.1, from coordinate 31,118,787 downwards.
CTTCAAGCACTTACACAATGTTGTGCATTCTCAACAGTGGTGTATCTATAGGAAATGATGGAGGGGCAGACTGTGGGGTCTGCTTCCACTACAGTTATATGGAACTCCCCCTTCCCCAGCCACTCTCTTAATCTTGGGTGGAGAAGGGGGCTCCAGAGCAGGGCGGTGGTGGGCATGAGGTGGAGAGTGGGCAGGCATGGGGCAGGAGGGGCGACATGAGGTGGATAGTGGGCAGGAATGGGTCTGGGAGTGGGCCAGCATGGGGCAGGGAGGGGGCGGGCATGAGGTGGAGAGTGGCTAGGGAGGGCAGCGGGTCAGTTCAGACGGGAGGGTAAGTTGGGAATTGCAGCATGACGGGCCCTTTTTTTTCAGGGTGCCTGGGTGGCACACTGTAGTTACGTTACTGGTGAGCAAAGAGAGATTTAGACCATAATCGTGATTTTTTTTTTACCCATTAAGCCATGCTTTTCCTCATGATTTTGGTGTCACTGTGGTCACCAGTGGGAGAAAATCGACTAACTCAATTGCGGCCATTGCATTAAAATAAGCAAACAAGAATCGTACACAATTGCACTTTTTTTTTCTATGGCCGGTTGCCGAAAAGTAAAAAAAAATTTCACTTGTGCACTAAACTCACCTCCTTTCCTTTTGTACCCACATCTGCCGCTAAGCAGAACTCTTTGCTTAAGGTTCCTACTTCTACATGTACAGACTGATATCACCTGCTCACATTTTAAGCAACAACACACCTTAAACAGGGAGGAAAACACGTGGAAAGTGTAAACTGCACAGGATCCATCAGAGTCAGACATGAGCTGGTTGATGTGACTGCGCCAGGCTTCCTCTGCATCATCGCATGAAGTTGGCTGGAATGCAGCCAAAATGGCAGAGAAGAAAGGAGAAGGAGGCGGCGGTGTTATCTGGTCATTCTCCCCAAAACTTAAAAAAAAATAAACAAATACAAACATTGGTCGAACATATTTTGCATCAATTTGTGACATTACAGATTAAAAAAAATAAAAATAAATATATATATATATTTCCAGAAACGGAAAATTACTGGCTTGATTCTCTAGTTTCCATATGAGAAAGTGAGCAGCAAATTGTCTTACAACAATTCTGAGTAACAAGGGCCCCATATACAAATGATTATTAGACACATGGAAGTATACCATAGATCAAAGTGGTACACACAGCTGTATAGTATGCGCCTTTAAGCTAAGCACCACCATTTGGCCCATAGGTATTGCCCCCAAGGTAGTTTTGGAAAGAGACGAAAAGTACAGCACTTGTGATACATGTGATACCTTTATAGACACTAGAGAAAGTCTTGTAACAGAAATATCATAACTTCTCATTTTATTATTCCCATTAGATACATTTTAATAGAAGTACAAAGTTTATTTGAATTTAACAAGAACATCTCCTTAATAATATGGATAGACCACACTGGCAGGAAACTCACATTTATATATACTGCTCACATACACTGTGCTCTTTGATTTACATGATACATGATTATTATGTCACAAATGTTAGGTCCAAAAAATTGTGGCACAGACAAAATTTCGTTTGCTCTTCATTATATTTATGGATGTTCCACTGTGAGCTTCATGATAAATAGCTTTGGTTAAATGAATTTCTAACCTTATGACATGCAATGCCATTCTCTAAAGTGGCCAACTTAAAGGAGAACTGAAGCTCAAGAATGAATTAGGCTTATATAGTTACACCTTATGTGTAGGGCTTCTTTACCAGCCCAAAGCCACCAAAGCAGGGCCAGAACCGGGGGTAGGCAGAAGAGGCACGTGCCTAGGGAGCTATGGTGTGGGGACACCAGGCACGTACCTCATTTGTGGCCTACCCCTAGTCTGGATTCCATTCGCCTTACCACCCACGTTTTCAAAAGTCTTCCACTTCCCATCAGCAACAGCTGCGCCACAGCCCTTTAGGGCAGAGACATTCGGGGAGATTTAGTTGCCCGGTGACAAATCGCCTCTTCTTCGGCGACTAATCTCCACAAACTGCCTCCCCTCCAGCTAGAGTCGAAATCGCCGGCAGGATGGCACTCGGACTGCTTCGTTCCCCGAAGTCACCTTATGAGGAAACTTCATCTCGTCTCACTGTATATTTGTATACTGCTGAGATGACAATAAAGTTTACTCTTTGACAACACAGCACTCTGAGTGCATTCCCGCCAGCGATTTAGTTTCTAGCCAGCGGGGAGGCAGTTCGGGGGAGTTTTGTTCGCCTGAAGAAGAGGCGATTTGACGCCGGGCGACTAATCTTCCTGAATCTTCTCGTCTGCCTCTGCCCTTAGCAGTAATGATCTGGGCCTCCAAAGATGCCCCAGTATCTCCCCATGTTTTTCTGCTGATTCACATCCTCTGTGCTGCTGCCATTTACCTGAGGTTAGCTTAGGTCATTTTTATTCATAATGGCAAAATTATTACACTATTAGCTCCTAAAACTCAATGAAGATAAGTCATCCCATGTTCTAATGAGCTAGTCCCATTATATATACCTCATTCCTGTAAAATGAACAGACTTGGGAAGAGGAAAGTGTAAGCGCATAGCATACTTAGTTAGAGAGTATGGCTCCAGCAGCCTGTCCTCTTTTTCCTCTTCAGTCATCTCAAGGCTAAAGCTCTCATGACACTCAAAAGCTGCAGGAATTTCACTCATTGAGCCAGAGAGGTCATCCTCTTGTACAGTCGCATCGTCCTCATCAAGAGCAGCATCCGGCTAAAATAGAAGCACAGGAAACATTCATGTTACGTCAGAGGTCCACTCTCCCCGGAGTCATACACCTCGCTGACTTTGGTCCGACTGCTAGAAACAATCAATGTTATGACACAGCAAATAAAACATGCACATGTGAGACACACACCTATCAAATTCAACCTTATGCTCAACCTTTTGTGCATTTAATGTAGTTGTTACATTTAAACATCTGTTACGCTACAGGGTACATTTATCAAAATGTGAGATCAGAGCTTGCCTTTTTCTACATCTTTCAAGCCCTCAAATGGGGGTCATTGACCCTAACAGCCAAAAAAAGATTGCTCTGTGGGCTTTATTTTATTATTACAATTTTATTATTACTACAGGTAGTGGACCTGTTATCCACAATGCTCAGGACCTGGGGTTTTCTGGATAACAGATATTTCTGTAATTTGGATCTTCATACCTCAAGTCTACTAGAAAATCATGTAGACAATAAATAAACCAAATACACAGTTTTTGCTTTAATTAGGGTTAATTAGTACTTATAGATCAAGTACAAACTATTGTTTAATTATTGCAGAGAAGAAAGAAATAATTTCAAAAAATTTGGACTATTTGGATAAAATGCAGTGTATGGGAGACGGCCAATTTGGAGCTTTCTGGCTAATGGTTTTCCGGATAACTGATTCTATACCTGTATTACTTTTTATTCCTCATATTTTTACTGAGGACCTATGCTATTCATATTCATATCTTTCATTTAAACCACTGCCTGGTTGCTAAGGTAAACAAGACCCTAGCAATCAGATAGCTGCTGAAATTCCAAACTGGACAGCTGCCGGATACAAAGCTGAAAAACAACAAAACATGAAAACCATGTCTCAGAATATAAGTGTCTACTATAAGTTCATACTAAAAGTTAATTTAATGGTGAACAACCCCCTTAAGGGATTTTTAGGAATAAAGTGCCATTTATTAGGGTTCAAGGTTTCCTCATCTGATGGGTATGTTTCGATGAGAACCATTAGCCCTAGGAGAAAAAGAAACAAACTGTGGATTGTTAAGAGTATCTGAATTCCAAAATGGAAGAAAAGGCGGCAGCTGAATCAACCCAGTGCTGGACTGGGCCTCCTAGGGCCCACTATAGAACCTTGTAGGCTCACAATACAGATATAGGATCCGTTATCCAGAAACCGATTACCCAGAAAGCTCTGAATTACAGAAAGGCTGTCTGCCATAGAGTAATTTTATTCAAATAATCCAAATTTAATAAAATTATTTCCCTTTTCCCTATAATAAAAATAAAACGGTTCCAACTGTCACTTTGCAGAGTGATTTGACTAAATTGGAAAACTGGGCAGCAAACTGGAAAATGAGGTTAAGTGTTGATAAATGAAAGGTTATGCACTTTGGAAAAAATAATATAAATGAAAGTTATACACTAAATGGCAGTGTGTTGGGAGTTTCCTTAAATGAGAAGGATCTAGGGGTCTTTGTAGATAACACGTTGTCTTATTCTGGGCAGTGTCATTCTGTGGCTACTAAAGCAAATAAAGTTCTATCTTGCATAAAAAAGGGCATTAAATCAAGGGATGAAAACATAATTATGCCTCTTTATAGGTCCCTGGTGAGGCCTCATCTGGAGTATGCAGTGCAGTTTTGGACTCCAGTCCTTAAGAGGGATATAAATGAGCTGGAGAGAGAGCAGAGACGTGCAACTAAATTGGTTAGAGGGACGGAAGACTTAAATTATGAGGGTAGACTGTCAAGGTTGGGGTTGTTTTCGCTGGAAAAAAAGGCGCTTGCGAGGGGACATGATTACACTTTACAAGTACATTAGAGGACATTATAGACAAATAGCAGGGGACCTTTTTACCCATAAAGTGGATCACCGTACCAGAGGCCTCCCCTTTAGACTAGAAGAAAAGAACTTTCATTTGAAGCAACGTAGGGGGTTCTTCACAGTCAGGACAGTGAGGTTGTGGAATGCACTGCCGGGTGATGTTGTGATGCTGATTCAGTTAATGCCTTTAAGAATGGCTTGGATGATTTTTTGGACAGACATAATATCAAAGGCTATTGTGATACTAAACTCTATAGTTAGTAAAGGTATGGGTATATAGAATTTATCTGAGAGTATGGAGGGGTGTGTGTATAGATGCTGGGTTTTTATTTGGAGGGGTTGAACTTGATGGACTTTGTCTTTTTCAACCAGATTAAACTATGTAACTAACTATATAGTACCTTGTATTTAATCCAAATTAAGATAATTACTCCTTATTGGAAGCAAAACCAGACTATTGGGTTTATTTAATGTTTACATGATTTTCTAGTAGACTTAAGGTATGAAGATCCAAATTAGGGAAAGATCCATTATCTGGAAAAGCCCAGGTCCCATACATATAATTAGATGCAGACAGTACTTGGTGTAATAGGTGTTGTATAGACCTATGGTGGAAATAAGAATAAGAAAAGGGAGGATGGGAATTTTACTTGACTGGAGCCCATGGGAATCCTCTGGTACTTAGAATTTCCCTTCACATTCCAGCTAATGCAATAAATGAAGCAGAGACAGTAATAGTTATAAATATTGGAGTGTTGTAGAGTATTTCTTATAGGGATTCTTAGACCAGCCAGTAAACTATAAACTATATGTTGAAGCCCATATAAACTTGTTTAAAAGCATTCCATCCTGGTAAAATGTGCCTTAAATAAAAGACCCAGAGTACTACACTGAACACAGCACGGCCTCTATTCCACCAGCCCATGAGAAGGTTCCTTTGTCTTTGTGTTTACAGTACATCTACTCATGCAATGAACTCATGCACAAGCCCCAGTTTGCGAGCAGGGCTCTGTGACAGGAAAAGAAAATATTGATTAACTTTCACCAACCTTTGATAATGAAAGCCCCGAGTCTTCAAATGCACCATTCCCTTCAAACAGCAGTATAGGGCAGTTTTGTGCAAATCTAGCAAAATACTGTGGTCAGAACGTAACATTCTGAGGGCTATGCCAAAATGGCATGAATTGATTCAAATGTGCAAGAGGCACAATAGACTCCCACATAGAAAAAAATCACATAGAGGACATGCAGCCAACATCATAAAAAAGCATTCAGTGCCCAGTACCCTTCTCTTGGGGGGGATTGCTAAACTGGCATGCAAATAAATCAGCATTAAGAAATGTACATTCTCGTTTTACACAAAATAATGTTAGACAGAGAAAGAGAAATTAGATAGCAAAAGGCATGCAACCATATTTCACATGTATATAGCCCAGTACTGACAACCCTTTAATTCCGTTATCATCCTAGGAAATACCTGGTCATAGGGACTAAAGGGTGGACAAAGCAGCCACCTGATCACTCCCAGCCAGTGGGGATCCTATCAGTGTTAAATGGCTGCCTCCATGAATAAATTAATTTAAAATATTAAAAATCGCCTGTATCCCATATTCTACTACTTAAATGAATCCTGGGATTCTACGCTGCTCTCCACTATCTGCTACATTACATATGGCGCCACAATTGCGTTGAAGAACTAGATACTATACATTTGAACATAAATCCTGAGATAGGAATATATACAGTAACAGAAATTTGCAGTTAAATAAATAAGTCGGGCTCAAATGCTACAGTCTTGCTCCAGCACACACAAATGTCTTCATTTGTGTAAATATGAATGTGATTGAGCCTTACATTTAATCTAAGATATAGATCCAGTGCATGAATCTGATTTGAACACCTTGCCGATAGGTGTGTAACATTAAGCTCCGTTGCACTAGTCATTCATAACCCGCCATTTATAAACATCTTACTGGATCCCCTTCTCTGCCTGGTTCTGTGTTCTAATAATTTAGAGCGAAAACAATGTCTCTAATCATAATAATAATGAGAATACATGTGAAACAAACTGGGAAAATCACAACACCCAGCCACACCTTAATAAGTCAGCCACTGAGGTCACATGTTAGTGAGGTTTACCATGACCCCTTGGCTGCACTAGGGGCCACATTTTCATTTCTCTTGACCAGCCAACCACAAAAGGAGTTTAAGGTGTTAGTTATAAGCGCATTTCATTCACTGGTGATTATAGAATGATTGGTTTGAGAGGACAATCAGCAAAGCATTAATTAGAGTTCCAGCAAAACTCCTTCACCTTAGAATCTTCAGACAAGAGTGGATTAGTTATTTCAGGCAAAGAGGCATCGAAACTAGAAGTTCTTGTGTTAAGAGAATGGGGGTCAGCAGAAGTTGTGTCACATGATGTGGAGGGGGACTCCATGTGATTTGTCTCATCAGAAGGTGAGAGGCTTATAATCTAGAAAAATAAAAGACATATCAGATTGAGGGTGAGCCAAAATATTCCAAGAACATACACTAAGCTCAGTGATGATGGAATCATTTGGGGAAAGTCAATTTCAACCTTCATATTATGGCTGTAAGTCTCTACTATGCCCGAACTAGAAAGGAAATTGTCTTGCACCAGCTGGCTCATTCACATTAAGTGCAAATATAGGTAATGTCTGCCCTAGTTCTCGATACCTGCAACATAGCATTTAGGTGTTTACTGGTCAAAAGCCATATCGGAATAATAGAAACACAAATATCTAAATGGTTGCTATCGGTTAAAGGGGTTGTTCACCTTAAAATTAGGGATGTACCGAATCCACTATTTTGGATTCGGCCGAACCCCCGAATCCGTCACAAAAGATTCAGCCGAATACCGAACTAAATCCGAATCCTAATTTGCATATGCATATGCAAATTAGGGGTGGGAAGGGGAAATAGTTTTTACTTAGTTGTTTTGTGACAAAAAGTCACGAGATTTCCCTCCCCACCACTAATTTGCATATGCAAATTAGGATTCGGTTCAGCCAGGAAGAAGGATTCGGCCGAATCCGAATCCTGCTGAAAAAGGCAGAATCCTGGCCGAATCCCAAACCGAATCCTGGATTCGGTGCATCCCTACTTAAAGTTAACATTTAGTAAGATGTAGAATGCAATATTCTGAAGCAATTTGCAATTGATTTTCATTTTTTATTATTTGTGGTTTTTGGGTTATTTAGCTTTTTATTCAGCAGCTCTGCAGTTATTTGGTTGATAGGGTCGAAATTTCCCTAACAACCATGCATTGACATAGATAAGAGACTGGAATATGAATAGGAAAGGGTCTAAATAGAAAGATAACTAATAAAAAGTAGCAGTAACTATAAATTTGTAATCTTACAGAGCATTTGTTTTTAGATGGGGTCAGTGACCACCATTTGAAAGAGTCAGAAGAAAAAGGCAAATAAATAAAAACTATAAAAATTATAAAATGAAGACCAATTGAAAAGTTGCCATTCTATAACATACTTAAACTTAACTTTAAGGTGAACCACCCATTTAAATGGATTAGATCAATCTTTGCCCATAATTATGCACAGAACTGTATTTTATGTCATAGATATTTGAATGTAATAAGATACTCCAGCAGGCCCAACAAAGAACTTAATAATGGCACAGTGGAAGTCTACAACTAATAGAAGTATTGATGTGTCTGGAAAACGAATTAGTCTTTCCCTATTTTAGCACAGGTTACTAGCAGTAGAGGCAAATCTAGTGAATGCTGCAGGGATATATGACTGATTCCTATGGTATCTGTTTGGGAAATCACTATGCAGCCCATAGAAAATTGCTAGTTAAGTCTTCATGGCTGAACACTTGATGATTTCTAGGCTTTTTTATGAATTATTTAAATTTGATTGACAAAATTCAGTTTTTATAGTTTTGTTCTTTATAATGATTTGCTTTTGGAAACTATACGTATATTTATTTCTGTGTGCGTAGTACTTCTATACACAACAGAGTATGGAACATCTCCCCAAAGAAACCAATCATTAAGGCTTGAAAGATCTTCTTGAACACGCTACTGTGCTAATCACTTGAATAAAATATAAGGAGTGAAGCAAATCCCCCCAAACACTGTACATCAGGCCAGAGACTTACTAAGTCAGAGGGCTCCAGGATCTGGCTAGTGGTGAGATCTTCCTCTTCTGATGATTCATCAGTGTCGTCGTGGTTGAGTTTGCTCAGACTGTGTGTGCTTCCCGAGAGCTGACTCTCCTCCAGGAGCTGCATATCACACTTATCCAGACTGTCAAGGGAACGCCTACGTACTCCCCAGTTGAAATTGTCCATGCTTTCCCCCTGAAACAACATGCATGCCTTATGGTTACGAGTACTCTGCTGCCTATATTAATAGTCCCACAGTGCATGGACTTATGCTCACATCAATCCTGACTATAGCAAGCTCACAAATAAAAACAAATCCAATCCACTCTGATTGTTTCCATTATTTAATAAACCTCAACATCCTTCACCAACAGAATCACTAACCTTTCTACATCTCCTAAGGAGTGTAACTCCAGACATCAAAAACTATAGATTCCATCCACAAATAGATTAACTATCAACTATTTCACTCTTCCTAAGTCTCCTTACTCCTTCTTCGATTCTTTTCATCTTGTGAATGAGTCACAAATCTCTCAGCTTCTCTTTTCTCTCCACTTCCACTGGCTCCCTTGATTCCATGATATTTATATGACTTAAACACTGCAAATCCTCTTATACATATTGTTCCAAAGAATGGATGAGGTCTCCCAAAGAGAGTGTATACAGGGAGTAGAACAGAGGTCTATGTTCAGAACCTTAAAGCACCTCCACACTAAAGCTGGGCCAAGCTGATCAAAAGAATTGTGGCCATGCCATGCATGACTCTTTGTACAATATTCAGCCCTCATGCCAGTTGGTTGGATAACATATGGCATCAGCCTGTATTTGTGCCCCTTAAATAGATAGGAGGATTTGTTAGCGTAAAAGACAGAGATGGGTCAATTAGTTATGCCAGAAGATAACCAGTAGGCATCTCAATTACAAATAGCAAAGGAATTAAGAATTTGCATTTTATCAATTTCATAACTTTTCATAAACATGTCTCAATATAGCACAGGACAAAAGCTTGCATAGGGTCTAGCAGATTATGGGCATAATGAAAGAAGGCAAGATGTCCCACTGTAGTGCTGCCCTTGCTCCAGTTCTTACACACATTCGATATTTATCTAGTTTCTGCAATGTTTATTCAAACAGGACAGAGTCAAGTCTGCTTCTCAATACTCCACACTCAACCAGTCCGGTTTCTCTAGCTTGCAGCTGCAACTTCTGGGACATCTTGCCTTCTCTCACATTACTAACTTTCTTTATAATTGAGATGCCTACTGGTTATCTTCTGGCATAACTAATTGACCCATCTCTATCTTTTATGCTAACAAATCCTCTTCTCTATTTCTGTTTAAGGTGCACATATACAGGCTGATACCATATCCATATGTTATACAACCAACCGACACGAGGGCTGAATATTGTACTGGCATGGCCACAATTCTTTTGGCCCAGCTTTAGTGTGTGTGTGTGTGTGGGGGGGGGGGTGTTTCTCAACATAGACCCCTGTTCTACTCCATATATATACTCTCTCTTATACTCCATATACTCCGGCTATTGTAGTTGGGGCATTTCAACTGCAGCACTGAAGAAGGCCCACCCATATATCATTATCCCTAACGAACCTCAGTACATAAAGAGCTTGTGTGAACGAGTCAGAGAGGAGCGTATTGACTATTCCCCACCAGGGAGCAGAGTGGTCAAAGAGTCCATGTACCACCACCCGTATACCCTGTGTCCAGAATCAGCCTCCCACCAATTAAGAGAAAATCCTCCACAACATACAACATAATTTTGTTTTAACTTTCGAATACCTTCATCGCTCTTGTAAACTGTAGATTACTGTATATAAGCAAACAATTGTTTTTCAATCAAAATAATAATCATCCTTATTCAGTCACTGATAACAGGGAAAGCCATACAGTCTTTGCTTGGGTATTTATACAAAGTTTGTGTGTTTGACAAAGTAAAACCTGGCACAGAATTATTTCTACTTGCAGCCTCTGGCATGGAGGCATTTTCTTTTCTTACAACATGGCAAGCAGCAACACATTTCTTTTACATACAGACTTCAAAATATTTCAGCAGCACTCCGATTTAGTGAAAATGTTTAATTTATTCATGCCTCAAAGTAAGCAACGTTCCAAGCTTATCCAGCACTTTATCAAGCTGGATAAGCTCGAAATGTCGCTTAGCTTGAGGCATGAATAAATTACAATTTCTTCACTAAATCGAAGTGCTGCTGAATTATTTTCTGGAATATCGACCGGACCTGAGCAGACAGTCGGCACCCGACAGAGTCACAGTCGGCACCCGGCGCTACAAAAAGCGGTGAGAGTGTTTGTGTAGCACTACTCTATTTGTTTAGGATTTTACATACAGCCTGGCACAAAGTAACTTTACTTACAGTGAAGCAGAGAGCAGTATCCTTCCTTTACTTACAGTCTGGCACTGAGTAGCAAATTATCCCCACACAAAGAAGGGAGCAGAATAAAACATTTTCTGTACCTAAAGCCCAGCATGGAACTGCACATTTCTGTAACTTACAGCAAATGACCATACTTACAATATGATACAGAGCAGTACATTTTATTGTATTTACAGAACTGTCTGGAATAGTCATTTAATGACACAGCCTGGAACATTTACCTACCCAACTGCAAATTGGCAAATTGACACCCAGCTACAGAAACAACTGAACTGAAAGGAGCTCCTTTGTAAACACTGGGCAGTAGCCCATATCAACCAATCAGTAACTAGCTTTTATTTTTCAGCCAGCTGCAGGGAGAGCAATGAAAGCAAACATCTGATTGGATGCCATGGCTTACTGCCCAGCTGCAAATCTACCCTCTGTTTATAAATTACCCCAATGAGATTGTTATCCCAGATTAACTCCTATAGGCGTTAAATAAATGAACAGCATTTTTGTTTTCTGCAAATATTTTGTTTAAAAGAACTAAAACCTAATGCTGTACTGGAATATTTGTGCTAATATAAATAAATAAAAAATTAAAGGCTATATCAAGCACAAAAATATATATTTTGCCTTATAAAAGAAACCATAATTCTAAGCAACTTTGCAATATACATTCATTGCTATGTTTTTAAAGGGATACTGTCATGGGATTTTTTTTTTTTTTTCCAAAATGAATCAGTTAATAGTGCTGCTCCAGCAGAATTTTACATTGAAATCCATTTCTCAAAAGAGCAAACAGATTTTTTTATATTCAAGTTTTAAATCTGACATGGGGTTATCACCCCCCTCCCTTCCCCCCAACCCCAGCAGCCAAACAAAAGAACAATGGGAAAGTAACCAGATAGCAGCTCCCTAACACAAGAGAACAGCTGCCTGGTAGATCTAAGAACAACACTCAATACTAAAAACTCATGTCCCACTGACACTCCTTCAGTTACATTGAGAAGGAAAAACAGCAGCCTGCCAGAAAGCATTTCAGGCACAAATCACATGACCAGGGGCAGCTGGGAAATTGACAAAATGTCTAACCCCGTGTCAGATTTCAAAATTGAATATAAAAAAATCTGTTTGCTCTTTTGAGGAGTAGCACTATTAACTCATGTGTTTTGAAAGAAAAAAACATGTTTTCCGATGACAGGATCCCTTTAAGCTATTTGTACTGTACTTGAATTGCTATTGAAAGCAGTGTCTGTCCCTTTCTATTCTCTGCCCTGGTGTCTCAGACTGTTGATACAATGTAAGACAAGGCAGCTGATTAACAGACCTGTCTTTGCTGGGGAACCAAGACTTTTGCAACATTGTTTAAACAGTAACTACCAGGCGTTAAGCAAATGCTGCTTTCAATAGCATCTGTTTTTACAAATAACTTTTTAATAAACGTAAATTGGAAAGTTGCTTAGAATTCTAGTGTTTGTCAAAATATGTCACATTTCATATTTTTAATACTTTATAAATAAAATTATCTCTGCCTTGGTTAACCTTTCCTTTCTGTTACACACTCCTAGTTAAGGGGCAGATTTATCAAAACGTGAGTTTGTATTTTAAAAGATAAAAACTCACCCACGTTTTATCCATTCCTATGGAGTTTTTGGAAGCGCATTTATCAATTGATGAGTTCCAACTTTCATCCATTGATAAATATGCTTCTAAAAGCCCATAGAAAGGAATAGAATATGGTTGTTTTTATTTACTAATATCTAAACTTACATTTTGATAAATTTGCCCCTAAATGTATTATATGCCTCCCCTGTACAACAAATGCAAATAACCTTTGTGAGATTTTTCTGCTGAAATCTATAGAGGTCATTCATGACCCCAGGGGGGCATAAGTGCACCAAAGGGGGGCAAAAGGGGGTCGGGTGCATATGTGCCTCCACCCACTGGCCCTTCACTAATACAGCACAGAGGCTAAGGCAGTCACCACTGTATTAGTGAAGGGAACTGCAGGTCTTTGTGCTACAAAACCAAGTGCACAAATGGGTTGCAAAGGAGCCCGTATATCTCAAATGTCAGCCACGTATATTGAATAAATGGAGACTGCATAAACTTTGTTGGATATATTGGTGAATTTGCCACATTTTGTTTCCAATTCTTACTAATGCAGATTTGTGGGCTGTGAAGATTATAATCCTCTGACTGGCAAGAATCTGGTTCAAATCCATGCCCTGCTCCGAACAAAGTTGGATTCACAGCGCCCCAGAGATACCCCAGAAACCATAACACTGCCATAGGAGAGAAATAGTTGCCCAGTCATTATTTGCCACAGTTGTTTCTATATAATTCACAATTTTCTTTACTCCAACCTATTGGAAGAGGAGGAGGTATACAGAAGAGTGAACATCTGCACTTGGCTGTACATTCATTACATTCCTAATCAGGAATGTGAAGTTATAGAATAAGTGCGATAAGCCTCCCAGCTGTCAGGGAGAACAACAGCAAATCCATTCTGATGCGGCTAATGTTCACATGCAGTTATAGCAGTGCAGAGGAAGATACAGAAAACATTGTTATTTGTGGTTAGCTAGTTCATGGCAAGTAATGGGATTTATGACTACCCAATGAGAAGAATGGTACAGTGCAACAGGTTCAAAATCAGCCCTCCTGCCCTTACTGAACTACATCCCCTTACTGAACTACATCTCCCACTGCCCTTGGCCAGCTTGTGCCGGACCGAGAGTTTGACAGGAGTAGGAGGGCAGAAAGTGGCTGTCCGTGTGCTAAAGTGACTTCTTTCATACAATGTACACATATTAACGCTTCCCAATTTAGAATAGATATATATATATTATCTTACCTGAAGTTCCTGGTTAGCAGATAAAACAAATAAAACAAACAAAACAAAAAAAAAAATGAAAAGCTTTTTAAAGTCTGCATGAAACAGATTGAGCACAGTAACACACACACATTGCTTTTTACAGACAAACACAGCGGGGCAACAGCCATATTTACAAGGTCCAAGCTGGGCCTCGAATGACGACGATTAATAAAGCAGAAAGGGAAAGTGCACGAATTGCTTTGGCACAGGAGGAATTTGTTGGGCATTTAACCCACTTTAGCCCATTACAATATCCTTTTGCTGGCACATACACCTATTCAGGTAAGAATCACATAAAATGCCCATGGCTGTATTTTGATGCAATTTTCATTGCCAGTAATGGGACATTATACTGGATAATTTAGGGTGTTTTGATAATGTATTTTAAGTGGGGGAAATTGGTTCATGTGTTATTGCCCTAAAAGTGTCACTTAGTGTTCATAAGCTAAAAATGATTGTACCAATAATTTCAAGAATGGCTAACTCACAGGTAATATGCAGGTATTTTTTTTAAAGGGGTCGTTTACCTTTAGGTTAATTTTTAGTATGTTATAGAATGGTCAATTCAAAGCAACTTGGTCTTCATTACTTATTTTTTTTTTTATAGTTTTTGAATTATTTGCCTTCTTCTTAACAGCTTTCAAGTGGTGGATACTGACCCCATCTAAAACAAATGCTCTGTAAGGCTACAACTGTATTGTAATTGCTATTTTTTATTAATCATCTTTCTATTCAGGCCTCTCCTATTTATATTCCAGTCTCTTATTGAAATCAGTGCAAGGTTGCTAGGGTAATTTGGACCTTAGCAACCAGATTGATGAAATTGCAAACTGGAGAGTTGCTGAATAAAAAGCTAACTTACCTCAAATAATAAAAAATGAAAACCAACTGCAAATTGTCTGAGAATATCACTCTCTACATCATACTAAGTTAACTCAAATGTCAACAACCCCTTTAACAACACTGGGCAAATTTGAATCTGGGAGGTAATCCATGTCATACCTGCAGCTGGCTCCTCACTTACTAATTGCTAAGGGTTACTGCCCAGGTGCAAAATTTGCCCAGTGATGATAAATTACCCTCACTAAGGGGCAAATTCACTAACATTCGTAGTTTCGCCAGGCGCAACTTCGCCGTGCTTCGCCAGGCGTAGTTTTGCCAGCGCTCCGCAAATTCACTATAATCCGAAGTTGCGCACAGGGGTAGCGTAAGATTACGAAGTTGCGCTAGCGTTGATTCGCTAAGTGAAGCGAAGTTACGATAGCGAAGGCTAATTTGCATACGGCGCCAAATTCAAATTTCAATGGAGGAATACGTATCAGCACTACAAATGGCTAGAAAACCTTCAAAACATCAAATAAAAATTTTATTTTGCCCTACACATGTGCCCACTGTCTAGGTAAGTTGCCATGAGTCAGGAAATGTAGGGGGGAAGAAGGGGAGCCCCAAAAATTTTTTTGATCTTTTTCAGCCTATCACCCAAAATGTAGAAAACACGCCAGCGTTTTTTGGGACTTAGAAAAAATTTTGACTTTTTTTGAAACAATCCCTATCTACTCTATTTCGCTTCGCCTGGTCTGAGGTGGCGAAGAAGTCTAGCGTAAAAGGTAGCGTTCAGTACACTGCGCGCGTTAGTGCATTTGCGTAGTTACGTCGCTAGCAAAACTTCGCCAGGCGTAAGGGTGCGAAGTAACACTAGCGAAACTACGCCAGCGTTCGTTAGTGAATTTGCGCAGTAACGAAAATGCCAAACGCTAGTGAATTAACGCTATCGTTCGGCGCTTAGTGAATTTGCCCCTATGTGTGTAAACAATTGTTCTTATGTTACTGAATAATACTGCTAACATTAGATCAGCATGCGAGTGGCTGTGCCCTTTGACTGCCATCAGCTAAAGGAGAGGGTGGCTGTGTAACACATCTGATTAGTCAAAAGGTGAGCGGCTGTGTAAAAACACCGATATCACACTGGCGTGAAGGTGGCAGTTGCTATTATATTAGTGTGAGTGGCTGTGTAATATAACTGATATCACACCAACATGAGGGTGTCAGGTACTAATATATTAGTGTGAATGGTTGTGTAATATGACTGATATCACACCAGCGTGAGGGTGGCAGTTACTAATATATTAGTTTGAGTGGTTGTGTAATATGACTGATATCACACCAGCTTGAGGGTGGCAGTTGCTATTATATTAATGTGAGCGGCTGTGTAATATGATTGATATCACACCAGCATGAAGGTGGCAGTTACTATTATATTAGTGTGAGCGGTTGTGTAATACGACTGATATCACACCAGCATGAAGATGGCAGTTGCTATTATATGACTGATATCCCACCAACGTGAGGGTGGCAGTTGCTTTTATATTAGTGTGAGCAGCTGTGTAATATGACTGATATCACACCAGCGTGAGGGTGGCAGTTACTATTATATTAGTGTGAGCGGTTGTGTAATATGACTGATATCCCACCAACGTGAGGGTGGCAGTTGCTATTATATTAGTGTGAGCAGCTGTGTAATATGACTGATATCACACCAGCGTGAGGGTGGCAGTTGCTATTATATTAGTGTGAGCTTGTGGCTGTGTAATATGACTGATATCACACCAGCGTGAACATGGCAGTTGCTATTATATCAGTGTGAGCGGCTGTGTAATATGACTGATATCACACAGGCATGAAGGTGGCTGTTGATACCAGATCAGTGTAGGTATGCAAGGACAGAGTGTGGCAGTGGAAATTCTGCTTTATTTATCTTACCTCTCCATCCTCTAATTCCACATCCAGGAAGTCGAAGTCCCTGAAGACCCTGAACTGCTGCTCGCTGTTTGTGTCGTCCATGATATCTTGCTCTCTGATGGTATCTTCAGAGGATACCAGGCTGGTCTGGTGCTCGATTAAATCCAAATCACCGCATGAAGAGAAAATGACCTACGGGTTAGTTGAGAAATGGGAACGTTTAGTGCCTGCTGCTCTGGCCAGAAGCTTCTCTTCCTAGTGCCGCCACTCGGCATCCAGTTGCTTTCCAGTACACACCTAATTCCTTTGCTTGTTATTTTTAGATTGCTCTCTGAGTATTTATGTTGGACAGGTGCCCCCAGATTGCTGCCGAACAAAGTGAGCGACGACGTAGGAACTTATTCAAGAGCCGAGGCCTGCAGCTTCCTCCCGGCTACACATTTTGTATTGTCTAAATTGTATACGTCAAATGTTTATACGCACTCAGTTCAATAGAACAGACTGTTGATAAAGATCAGGGGGAAAATGCAAGGAAAATGGGGGGTTGAGACGCTCTGAGTAACCCTTTAGTCACCACTGTCGGCTCGCTCTATTACTCGCTGCACACAGGACATTTCTACTTAGATAAATGCAATAGTAAATCAGCAAGACTCATGACTGCAAACATTATATAAACAGATATAAACAGATGTGGGTGGTGGGTCCAGAGTTGACTAAGACCAAAATAAAAAGTTCACCAGGGCAATTGTATGAACAAATCAGAATGTGGGAAAATTAACTTATTTATGGTGGACAGACATAATAAAAATGAACTGTAAGCATGATTATGTTAGGGTTATCCTAAGATTATTATTAATTAATTAGATGATTGGGCTTTAATGTTGTTATTTATTTTATGTTTGTTTTATATGTTATTTAAAGGGGTTGTTCACCTTCCAAACACTTTTTTCAGTTTTCACATTTGCTACCTTTTGATGTCAGAGCTTGTACATTTTTATTTTTTTAGGCGGAAGTGGAATCATTTGCACTAAGAAAGTGTATACTATATGCCATAATATCTTTATAATACACAAGAGCCATGAATATCATGTAAATGATATCCTTATAAACTGTGCCTAGTGATGTCATTGGTTATAATCAGAGCTTTAAGATGTCATTTCTGCCACATGACTCACTGAAACTTGTTTATTATAATAAATAAACCCTTTAGCAAAATATGAAGCTATTAGAAGTCACCTAAGAGTTCAGTGACCTTTATAAAAATACTTGGCCTTCAGTCTGGTGTTTTTATAGTCATGGGACTACTCGGTAACTTATAATATCCTTATATTTAACATAAGGAGGTTCACTATATATCAGGATATAGAAACTGTATCTTATGGGCAATGTCATCCAGGGCAGTTTGATTACCACTACTTGTAGGGGTGATCAGAACCCCTTCATTAATGGTATGCCATGTGGGTCTTCTCCAGGGTGACCTATGATTGTAATGTAGAGAAAGTATGGGTTTCTAGTACCTGCAATCAAGATGTGTCATAGCTTAAAGGAAAACTATACCCCCAAAATGAACACTTAAGCAACAGATAGTTCATATCATATTAAGTGGCATATTAAAGAATCTTACCAAACTGGAATATATATTTAAGTAAATATTGCCGTTTTACATCTCTTGCCTTGAACCACCATTTCGTGATGGTCTGTGTGCTGCCTCAGAGATCACCTGACCAGAAATACTTCAACTCTAACTGTAACACGCAGAAGTGTGGAAGCAAAAGACACAACTCTGTCTGTTAATTGGCTCATGTGACCTAACATGTATGGTTTGTTGGTATGTTTATGAGTACACAGAATCCTACGATCCCAGGGTCGGCCCTTATTCTTTAAAATGGCAATTTTCTATTTATGATTACCCAATGGCACATACTACTAGAAAAGTATATTATTATGAAAATGGTTTATTTACATGAAGCAGGATTTTACATATGAGCTGTTTAATGCAATATCTTTCTAGAGACCTACATTGTTTGGGGGGTATAGTTTTCCTTTAAAGCTGGCCATAGATGTAAAGATTTAAAAATACTTTTCGTTATCGTGAGTCCATGATTATCTCGAAACGATCCTTTAAATGTACGACAGTTGTCGGATGAAAAAAAGATGTACAATTGTTCGATTGTCACTAACTGCACGATAATTTGATGGATTGGTCGGATTCCGCTAAAATCGGTCGTTTAGCAAAGAAAAATCTTTGCCTCTATAGGGACCTTTAGAGTAACTTCTATTGTATGGGTGACTGTCATAGTTTTTACATACCATGTAAAACAAAAAAAACCTCTGAAATGAGTTATTGCCGAGTGCATACAGAAAACTGCAACTAAATCTTAGCTGCTGCAGCCATGTTTGATATGATTGCTTTTTATGCTAATGCACTCTCCTTATCCCAAGAGCAGTGTGAGTATTTCATCTTCTCCTATAGTGACTCTGCAGATTACAGGGGACAGACAATATAACTACAACTATAGATTTTATTATGTTCTAAGTATGGAAGGAATGCATTTTTTTCAACACTTCTGAGTGCACTGGCCCTTTAATATCCCTGATGAATCACGCAGCACAAAAACATTGTAGGCGGAGAGGAAATGATCCAATGGCTTCGTTTTATCAACACAAAACATATACTGCTGTACTTAAGATTATCATTAGATGCTGGCAAGGAAACAGATGTTTTCTGCCATGGGACTGCATAGCAATCTCCAGAAAAACACTGACGCAGAATCTTGGCACTTTTCTGAAATGACATCTTAGTTCTCGCCTTTCCTGAGCACAATTAATGGCGTTCTATATGAAGAACGGGAAACACAACGGCAATATAAGACAACTGAGATAACTCCAGTGGAAAGAGGAACTTACAGAAGGGTTTTTGCTGAGCCCAACCTCTTGGCCACAGAGCGTAAGGACATTCACCAACTTCTCCCTCGTCTTCTTCTGTGAAAACCGAAAGTAGAAAAAAAAAAAAAGAAAAGAGAGTTTATTTTGGCTCCACTTCTACTGATTAAACAGCGCAGTTGCCATCATATTAGTAACAGGAAACAGAGGAAAAGACAAGGCTCTCTAATGCTTCTTAAGTGCTCCTTCTTAATGCACTATATTCTTACTATCAGTCTCGGCCCAGAATTCACAAAACATGTCTGGCTGCTTCATCTATATCAGCTATTACCACGAGGCAGCAGTGGATTTTAATGATCTCACCTCGTCAAACCCTTTCTTACCCGAGCAAACACTTGAAATCCTCTCACGTCTAACTGTAATGATCTCACACACTAGCTGTAGGCTATGCAAACACTTGATACCACTTTTTTTGTCACTTGCTAGAGCAAGCCAACTTTAATGATGTCACATTATTACTGTGCCCCAACTGTATCCATTTCTAAACAAAGAGCTCAACGAGTGGTAATGTCTGTTCTTGTCTGACACAAGAAGGAACTTGAGATAGCAAGCATTATATATATCAAGCCTTTAGATGCTTGTGGGATGTATTTCAACAGCGGCTGGAGGGATGCAATTTGAACATCCCTGAAGAATATCCATTAAATATAACTAAATGCACAGCAGTGCTGTTATTTGGGTTTTTCCAAGGCCAAATGCCCCCTCTGTCATACCCAAAAACTATCCCTTTTCCCCCAATCACATTATACTGTTTAACCTGAATAAGAACTGTGTTGCTCCAGGCAAATTATATATATATATATATATATATATATATATATATATATATGACCAGAAATGGATACCTGAGAAGTCTGAGGTCTTTTCCAACTAACAGGTACCAAAGCATTGGAATTGGAGCCAGAGGAGGTGGAAGAAGTGCTCCGAGTGACAGGCAATGCTCTGCCTTTACCATCACGCCCAGCAGAGCTTTGTAAGTCATCAAACCGTCTGCCAATGATAGGGGTCTGAATGAAAAAAAAAAAATAAAGAGACTTATTATAAAGCATATGAATGCTACTGGCCACTGACAATGGCAGTGTTCTGCTAATAAATCTGCACTAGGTGCAGAATACATCCCAGTATAGATGGGCAGCTTACCAAGTATAGCTCAGAGTTGTTGCCCTTAGCCGTATGCACATTTGCAGTATGGGGTATTATAGTAAAGGTAGCATGGAGGCAAGGATTCCCATAGGTACAGTGCCCATCAGATAAAACAGAAATAGTTCAGACGAATGATCTACCTGGGAGACATCAAAGTGAAAATCCAGAGTTTTCCCCGGGAGCGCTTTCGAGGAACTTGTCCAAAGACGACTGATTTCGAGCTTTGTCAAATCGCCATGCTGATAGGCAGGTAACACTAGGCTTGCAGAGCGAGACACAACCAGCTTTAAGATGTTCAGGGCTTCCTTCCAGTGAACACTCTAAAAAAGAAAAAATGAGTGTGTCCATATATATCTATATACAGGTATGGGATCCGTTATCCAGAAACCTGCTATTTGAAAATTACAGAAAGGCCGTCTCCGATTGACTCCATTTTATCCAAATTTTTTTTTTAAATGATTTACTTTTTACTTGTAATAATGAACAGTAGCTTGTACTTGATCCAAACTAAAAAATAATTAAGCCTTATTGGATACAAAACTAGACTATTGGGTTTATTTAATGCTTACATGATTTTTTAGAAGACTTAAGGTCTGTTATCTGGAAAGCCCCAGGTCCCAAGCATTCTGGATAACAGGTCCCATACCTGTACACTTAAATCAGTAGACAGAATAGATTACCAACACAAACTCTGCTAGGTCAGTGCTGAAGCACTATATACAAGTACACGCTAAAGCCATTCTTACCTGTACGTGTTTTTCAATAGTCTTTAGCACTTCCATGTTGAACTGCTTGCCAGGAATGAGGGACATGTCCATGTGGTTTAGAAGACTGTAGATGATTTGCAGAAGAGACTGCTGCATGCTAGGGAGGCCCTTTTCTAAGAGCTGTGAAAATAATACAGTTTTAGGCTAATTAGTATCAGAGTGGCTATTTTAATAAAGAATTAAAAATAACCTATCATCTGACAGCTAAAAAAAACCTCACCATTAAAATATTAGCCCAATATTACTATATTATATTTTGGAATTACAAAAAAGGAACTCTACACTGCTCTTGTTAAAAACCTCCATTAGTACACAGCACAGTCACCTCTTACCATTATGTGCTCCCCTCATTTCCATAAAATTGGTATTGTGTTGCTACTTTCAGAACTATCACGAAAATGAAAATTCAATTAAAGCTTCATCTTACTGAAATAAGAAACTTTCTAAATATAATCAATTAAAAATTCAGTACCATTTCTGAAATAATCAATTTTATCTTCACCAGCCCTCTCTCAGCATCTGTTTTTTTCATTCTGTCTTTTGAGTGTCAGATATTGACAGTTAGATACAATATATCTTATAGGGGGGCTCATTTTGCCTAGAACATATAATAGAGCTCACTCTATTACAATCACCACATATCATGTCTCTCTACATGCAGAATTTGCACAAAAGGCAGTTATTTTGTTAGATTTTGTTTATACTGGAATCAGTTATTCAAATTAGCTCAAATTCATCTGCTAGGAAAGGAGCTGCCCTATAAGATATATTGGATCTAACTGTCAATGAATATCTGACACCCAACCGCTGCAAGAAGAGAGAATAAAGAGAAACAGATGCTGAGAGCGGGATAGTTAACATAAACTTAATTAATTCAGAAACGATATCGAATTATTAATTGATTGTATTTACAAAGTTTCTTATTTCAGTATGAGGACGCTTATATTCAATTTCCATTTTTGAAATAGTTCCCCTTTAATATTATTCTACATATGCTCTACTTTTTTAAATTCACTATGATTTCGGAATGCCTTTCTCCCGCACCCTTTTATGCATTCACTGTTGTACTGAACCTTTTGCAAAGACACATACCCACTATTGTGAACGCTCTTTACAAATGCCTGTATGTTCTCAGTAAATGGAGTGCTACACCAAGTTCTCAGCCAAAGACTTTCAAGGGTTGTTGGCAGTGAACACTAGAAGGGCCATCTGTATGGTTCAATATCAAAGTAGATATTGAATATTAGACTGGAATGTTACCTCAGCTAAGTAGGTCACCATATTAATGGTGATGCCAGCGAAGGCTTCATGCAGGTAACGGCACACCACGTTCACCCACGTAGCACAGTCCCTTGTGTAACTGTGAGTTTTATAAAGAGTCATCACATGTGCCAGGTTCGAGAGCTTTGCATTTTTCTCCTCCAGGCAAACCTAATGGGAATGAGAGAATATTATAATGTAGAGTGACCATGGTAGAGAATAAGGAACAGACTAGTGTTAGCGAAAGAGTCACATTACCTGTGCGATTCGCTCAGCTATTTCCTTACAGAAGGGATTCGGATTATCGAAGTGATGAATCAAATGAGGTAACAAACACAAGATATTCAGGGGGAACCCTAAAACAGGAAGAAAACGCACAATATAATGCACAATACAATGCACAACTGGACTGTATCGCTTCTAGTAATGAATTCTCAAAGCAGGGCTACTCGACAAAATAAGTGGAAAATTCTGAATTCTTAGCATTCTCACTTCACTTCCCAAGTTCATTGTTTTTGAGTTACTGTTTTTAAAGTTTGTAAGTTACTTCCGGGAGTTTGTTGTCTACTTAGGGGAATAAGAACAGAGACTGTAGCTCCAGACACTTGATAGCCATAGGAACCCTGAAGGATCCCCAGTTGCTCTATATGTGCAAAGCACATTATATCCCTTATGTCCTATTTCAGAAAAGCAAATGTTAGTGCTGCCCTGCAGAGCATAGATTGGGGGCATTGTGTTTTCTGCTAAAAACACAGAACAGAAATGGTTGTCACTTAAAATGATATTAAATTGTTACTGTTCTCAATTTATTCCCTTAAGGAGTAAATTTAAAATACTAAGAATCACCCTATGTGGCTTAATATAGAAGTAAAAAAGTTAATAGGAAAGAAGAGAACGGCAATTACTGGCAAATTCATTGGCAGATTAGATCTGGATGAAGCTTACCTATGACTTGTGATGAATCCACCATGGATACTCGGGACACTGGAGTCAGCATACTGAACAGGTGGAGGGTCAATTCGGTTGTCGTGAGAGAAGTGAATCCTTTAAGCAAGAGCTGCTGCAGTCCAGAAAAGTCTGTCCACTTGAGTTGCGCTTGCAGTTTCTCAAGCTTTTCCCTGTTCTCGGATTTGTACAAAGGCAATTGAGACAAAAGTTTGTTGAGAAGCCTCAGTGCCATCAAGTACTCAAATTCAAAATCAGACTCCATTAAGGCCACAGCAACCCAGAATATGGTGGCCAACAAATTGGTAGGGTTGTTTATGTGAGATGGATCCGAGAGACTGTCTTTGAGAGATGAGCTGCTTCTGGTTTTAGGAGAGAACCCCTGCTGAGTACAAGCCTGAATTCGGTCTAAGGTGGCACTTCGTGGAGGATCAGAAGATTTGTCACCTGCCCCAAACTTTTTAGGAACAGAGAAGCTTCTCTGGTGCCTACTGCGTTCAGTCGTTGCTGTGCTGCCACCTACCATCCCAGTATTTACATTTAGTTGGCCAGTACTTTTTCGGTTTGCAGTAAATTTGCTGCTTGAGTTCAAGTCTGGAGATGATGATCTGGAAACAAAAAACAAGCTTTTTGTAGCAGATAAAATCTTCATAGTCATCTTATAGCAAGATAGTTTCCGAAAAATATTCGAAAATATGCGGTAAACGATTTAGGTGCATATGAGAAACAAATACATATGGTCTATGTGCAAAACGCACCTTACCTCTAGCTAATTTACATGTTGCAACCAATTCTTTCCTCCCAAAACTGATTATGGGGCGCTGATGTATGCAGCACCAAGAGCACTTGCCAACACTGCATATACAGTAGAACCCCCATTTTAAGTTTTTTAGGGGACCAGAAAAGATTTGGTGTAAAATCCAGGAAAATTTAAAATCGGGGAAATGTATTATATAATATATAGGTGGGACCACAAAACAACAAAAGCTTAAAATTAGGGGATATAAAATTGAGGTTCCACTGTATAGGTGAATGATGGTCAGAAAGTAGACAACTTTTGGGACACCCCCTAGTTTGCTTGTTGCACAGACAAGGTAGAGCTGGGTGCCACAAGGTACAGGTCAACAACACTGTGAACTATGAACTGGAATTTCTTGAAAGCCACTGCACCAGGTATAAGTGTTCATGCATGAGCACTAAGGGGCACTACTGTGCACCACATAGTACTATCAGACTTGCTTTGAAGTCTCAGATGTAGAATATATGAGTACGTTAGTGAAGATTATTACATTTTTAGAGAAATATTAAAAATTGTCAGGACTATGTTACTTCTGACCATCCACACCTTGGAATGGCAACTTGTGGCCTTCCAGATGTTGCTGTACTACAACTTCAAGAGTCACAATAACAGCTGAAGTCGCAGTGCACCTAAATCTTACCTAGGTTCTGCACGATTTACAGCTAATTCTCAACCTAGGCTCTGCACTGCTACACTAAATTACATATATGTAATACAAAGGCACGTTATAAATACAACACCATAATCAAAATCAGCTTACCGGGATAGCACAGCCAAAAGGTCACTGTTCTTCAAGCAGTCAGCTAAATTATCGACTGCCGCTTCCAATGTCAGGAGCACTTCCATTACATAACCCTTTAAAATAATATGTTCAATGAATATGATGCAGAAAGCAAAGCACCTTCATTCAATAAACATGTATTAGCAATAAGGATTTGGAGGCCTACTCATTAATCTATAATTCCTACAGTTGTAAAAAATTATTTTATTGCTGCAAAATGTTCTTGGTTTTAACACATATCAGATCTAGCATTTGGTCAGTGGCACTGATAGAATCAGGACTGGTGTAGGGAGCTACATGTAGGGTTGCCAACTGGAAGGGTTGTCCAGGGGAAAACTGCCTGTTTGGATTTCCAAATCAGGAAATCCGGACAGGACTTTAAAGTGAATGACATGGCAATTGGCCAAATCTCTGATCGCCACATTATAATAGGTCTGAGCTCATTTTAATTTGCTCATGTGCTATACCTGACCCCGTGTTAAAGCAACCTGGGGTGGTGCACTTACTGATAATACATATTACTGCCTGATATTTTCTGAAAATTATTTTCTTTACAATTGCTTAAACTTCTGCATGCCCCTAAAAAAGATGGCACCGTTCAATCACACCTATAAGTAAGGCAAAGAAGGCAAACCAGGGTCTGACTCTGAACGTACCTGTATTTCATCACCATATTCTCCTATAACCTCCACCAATCTGGAGAGAAGGTCAGATAAAGCGTGGGCAGACAGCGGCTGCTTAAGGGCCCTAAGAATCTGGAAAGAGCGTCCCGCGTAATGTCTAGAGGAGCTAGCAAGGGCTGTCTGTAGGGCCACTTCACTCAGGTGCTGTTCCAAATGGAAGCCTGGGGGTGACCACAATACAAATATTTTAACAAAATACAATTTCTATTTTACTGCTTTAGCACTGTGGAGCACAGTGGCCATTTATCTCTGGGATATGCATGCAACATTTATGAAATAATAAGCAACAAATACTGTCACAATCACATTACATTTACTTGCAGTTGTTGGGTGGCATTTCCCTTTAACCAGCTGTCCTCAAATGATCCTACTGAAACTTATTAAAGGGGTGGTTCACTATTAGTATGTTATAGGATAGACAATTCTAAGCAACTCTTCAAGCGGCCTTCATTATTTATGTTTTATAGTTTTTGAATTATTTGCAGCTTTCAAATGGGGGTCACTGACCCCATCTAAAAAACAAATGCTCTGGAATGCTACAAAATGTATAGATACTATAGACTGGCTAATTGTAAGCAACTTTTCAATTGGCCTCCATTTTTTCTTTCTTATATAGTTTTTGGATTATTTGCCTTTTTTCTTCTGTCTCTTTCTATTTCTCTTTCTATTGGGGTCACTGGCCCCTTCTAAAAACAAGTAAGGCTACAAATGTATTGTTATTGCTACTTTTTATTACTTATCTTTCTAGTCATTCCCTCTCCTTTTCAAATTCCAAATACAAGATTTCTAGGCAAAAAGAGAGAAAAGCCCTGCTACATCCGACAAAACAAAAATTTGTTACCTGACTTGGAATCTTTGAATACAGACACAACGTGACGCAGGAAATTGGTCAGCTGGTCGGCACTCCTGGAATTCTGATTCTTAGGTGTGATATCTTCATGGCACCAAAGTGGCCCAAAAGCTCTGAAAAGAGTGAACATATTTTGAAGCCTGACTTTAAAATTCAGTAGTCTAATATGAACTAATATTTGAGAGTTGGTTCAATTGCACTTTGTTACTGACTGCGAAAAACACATCCATGCTGCAAGTCACTGACAGATTTCCCCTGCTCTAACTAACCAATTCCAGCATTGTTGAGTTATTTGCAGTAGGAAATATGTTGGGTTGAGGAAGCACGCTTCAAAACCAATTATATCTCAAAAGTAATAACCAAATAACAATTTGTATTGTGTTAGGCCATCTGAGTGTTAGTGGCAGCAGCCCAGAGCATGTGCATAAAAGAAGATGGGGAGCTACAGGGGCATCTTTAGAGACACAGATCTTCACCTCTAAAGGACTGTGGTAGCCTTGGGCTGGACGTTTGAAAAAAAGAGGTGTAGCATTTCTATCCTAACTTTGTTTTTAGTTTTATTTCTACTTTAAACACTTTCCAAACAGTAGATGGCACTGTTGTTTGCTTTACATCTCCAATTCAATGTATCTGTCTGTCTATAAACCCTAGAGAGACATTCTGAAAAACGTCCATATTTTCACATTACAAACATTCAAAAACTAATTTTATTAAAAAAAAAGATGCTGTTTTTTCTAGAAAAGGAAAGTTTTGTGACAGCTGAAAATATGGGAAAAAATTGACAAAAATGACAGGTTTAGGAACGCCTTATCATGATGTGATTGAAAGAACATGCACCGCTGGAATGTTAAGCTCTAGCGCACCCAGCCTTTCCTGCACTGTTAATCACAAACACACCAAGTAGTGAACAGATATGACACAACATGCCCGCTTCTTCCCATATTTCACCTATGATTCATTTTAATGATACCTCTCATCATAATGCAATAAAGCTGAAATGTTCTTATTATTATTATGTCTCTTACAGTTACGATATTTAATCATATGCTAACACTTTCCAATCTAGTGAGGCCTAAAACAGTAAATAAGACCATTCAGATAATCAGTGTGTGTTCAGCAAATTGGAGAGATCTGAGAAAACAGTAAATGTATAAATATAACCACTATACAAAATGTTCCAATAGAGAGTCAATGATGTTGAAAATGTTGCATTTATATTGGTCTGTTTGTTATATCACAATAAATATGCCTTTATAGGCTCTCTAATTGAGCCAATAATTGTTGTTGAACAGCTACTGGAACTATTCTTTGTTTACCATGCTTGCTATAAACTGCAGGTCAGAAACATCTAGCTGGCCATTGGTTAAAAGTGTGAGCTGCTTACACCTCGTTTAATCTCTCTCTAATTGTGCCAATAATTGTTGTTGAACAGCTATTCCAACTATTCTCTGTTTACCATGCTTGCTACAAACAGCAGTTCAGGAACATCTGGCTGGCCACTGGTTAGAAGTGTGAGCTACTTACACCTCTTTTAATCTCTAGTTACATCCCATGTAAAGTTGTGGTTGACTGTGTCTTGCTGTGCCCATCTCTAGCATGCAGCTGGTGCTAAAATAAGACATGTGTGCTTCATATAGTACAAATATTTTTCCAGGCACAGAAATTCCTTGAGCATTGCTAGAGTTAAACAGAAGCCAGCAGATTTGGATGTCTGAATCCCAAGAGACATTCAGGATATTGGCTCCAAACTGCACTGTGTTGCAAAACCCAAACACAAGGCAGAGAGACATTTCATCAGTGGGTTGCTGAGATAACCATACGCTTAGCTTGCCAGCTGCTTACCTGGTGGTCAGGAACTCAATGAGCTTTCTGGCCTTTTCATCTGTCTCTGCTGATGTGTCCACATTATCAAGCTCCTGAGTGATCTGGGGGAGGTTTCCACTGCTTCCCCCCAGACTGATACTGGAGGAGGTTGAGCTGGAGCTCAGACCGGAGTCTGGCACAGGAGAAGACTGATACTCCCGCAGAAAGTCATAGCCACCTGCAACGTGCCAGACAGATAACATTGGAATGCACTCATATCTCATCCACGTGTACTAGATAAATCTTTCTAATTATGTACGTTATATACAGCTTACAACCTTCCAGATGTTACTGGACTATAACTTCAGCATGTCTTGTTACAACACTAATAATAGCTGGGAAAACACAACATGTGCACCCAGACCTCTGGCAAGGACAGAGACAGCTAAAAGTAAAGTATTTTCTGTATATACATCAAGCAAGGCTAACCTGCAGCTCCAAGCTGTTGTTCTATACCTCCTGGTTTGTTAGTAACAAAAAAGAGTATCAGGCACCCAGAAAGATTCCACAAGGGCCACCAAAAACAAGTTAAAAATATAATATTTATTTTAGATACATTAAAAGTAACAATATCTCCATTGGCCCTAAGCATTCCGTGCCCCCCTGAGCACCTAATCATGGACTCTTTTTCTATTTTTAACTTATTTTTGGCGGCCCTTGTGGAGCCTACTGAAAAAAAACCTCTCTTTTCAATTGTCGGTGGTTTATCCGCTCCCTAAACTGAGGGTCGGGGGCTGGTGCATCTGGACTAGGTATGCACCGAATCCTTTGTGAAAGATTTGGCCGAATAACAAAACAAGTCCTAATATGCATATGCAAATTAGGGGTGGGTAGGGGAAAACAGCAATATGTTTGCATACGCAAATTAGGATTTGGATTCGGTTCTGCTGGACTGAAGGATTCGAATCCTGCTGAAAAAAGGCCGAAACCCGAACCGAATCCTAGATTCAGTGCATCCCTAATCTGGACCACCTATTTCTACGTGGTGAGTGATCAACAAATTCTATATCCTGTGCACCCTCCTTTTTTCGGTGGTTTAATGTTATAGGAACTAACTGAAACCTAAAAGTCTTCTGCACACTGATCCTTCTATATTGTCTACTGTATCTACATTTCTTTCTAAATCTATCTATCTTTATGTATATGTCTCTTCCTACTTCTTCCAAAGGTTTTTGTAGAAGATGTATTGATCTATGAATGTATATATCTGATTATCTCTCTGTTCCTCTCAAACTTACAAAATACATGAATGCAATAAGAAAGCAATGCATAGAGAGAAAACGTAAATGACACAGACCAGGGAACAATTGCCCATTACGTACCTGTATAAGGAAATTCCGACTGGCAGGAAGATTGAATGGTGAGTGTTTTGGCTTCGTTCACCTCTCTGGCCTGAAGGAGAAGTGAGGCAACAGAAGAGAAGTTGCTATTGCAAGAGAGGGCAATTAAAAGATGGAGAAGGAGCCTTCTGCTGTGTTCAAACACCTCCGGTCGGTAATGGTCAAGACCTAGTGAAAAATTAATAACAATAAGGTTTGATTTTAGAAGAATATGGTTCCTTTGCATGTGATACAATATGCAGTAAGTAAAGAAATGGGTTTCTCTGATCATATGCTCCAATGATCACTGTACCAAATCATTCATTTTCAGAAAGGTCATTCACGCATGGTCAGCTGTTTCCTCAAAGCCCTGGGTTTTAGGATTACAGGTCTGGGATCCGTTATCCAGAAACCAGTTATCCAGAAGCTCCAATTTACGGAAAGGTCTTCTCCCATAGACTCCATTTTACGCACATAATTAAAAAGAATTTCTCTGTAATAATAAAACAGTACCTTGTACTTGATCTCAACTAAGATATAATTAATCCTTATTGGAAGCAAAACCAGCCTATTGGGTTTAGTTAATGTCTACATGATTTTCTAGTAGACTTAAGGCATGAAGAGCCAAATTAAGGAAAGATTTATTATCCGGAAAACCGCAGGTCCTGAGCATTTTGGATAACAGGTCCCATACCTGTATATTTACCAGAGAAAGACGTTGCGTGACATTACATTCAGATATTAGTGTTGGACATTATGATATTACTATTAGACTCTTGTACAATGTGGCAACATCCACGGATAGCAGCACTTTATATCATTACTCTCTTTAGATTAATGGGAGATAAAAACTCTGTGATCACATGGAAAGTACCACTGGCACAATCTTTTAGTAGGTTCCATGCACACCCACTCACTTCAATTGAGTTGGACATTAATCAAAATAAATGAACATTTTGGAAATTCTTTGCCCAACAGAAAATCGGTAGAATATCTAGATATTGCTAATTATTTTGAAGAGTATTAAATATTTGCCTAAAATAAGGCTTTCAAACTGATTAACATACTATCCTTACTGTTAATTACCAATCATCCTAAATCCATAGATCCTACTGTATGTGAGCCTCACTATGAAATGTAGTGCCATCCTACATCCCATTGCTAAATACCCATCTGAGGAGCTAAGATCAAGTCTGCCATTTATAATAACTTTCTACACTTCATTATGATTAGGTACTGAAGCCTGCACTGCTCGAAAAAGCGGCTGAGAACAGCATTAACATTAGATTTCTAAAATTATCTTTATGGGAACAGAGCAACCTTGGCCAACACAATGCTCAAAAGGTTCATCCACCAACAAACCACAATTTACAGTCCAGGGAAAGCAATATATTTAGGTTTTGATTCCCAGTTGTACAGAGAAATCCAGTGGCGTAACTAGATGTTGCTGGGCCCCACAGCAAATTAATTTTAGGGCCCCCAACATATCCAGGGTTTGTCCTGTTTTACCAATATATGTTCAAATTGCTCATCAATGAGAGCCTCATGGGGCCCCCTGTACCTCCTGGGCCCCCCTGCAGCCGCAGGGTCTGCTTCCTCTGTAGTTACGCCCCTGGAGAAATCATTTCCCTTTAGCATAGATTTCCTTAATTAAGAAGCATAAATAATTCTAACATTTGACTTTTGGTAAAAGAGCTTGTGAAAAGTGCAGGCAGAGGCATTTTAATATTAATAAGGTGTAGGGAAAATAGAGGTTGATGTAGCCACAGTTTACTGCATTGATGTTAGATTAAACCAGGGGTCCCCAACCTTTTTTTTACTTGTGAGCCTCATTTAAACGTAAAAGAAGTTGGAGAGCAACACAAGCGTGAATATGTTCCTAGGAGCCAAATGAGGGCTTTGATTGTCTATTTGGTAGGACTGGTAGCCTACAGGAGTCTCTGTTTGGCAGTACATCTGATTTTTATACAACCAAAACAGGAACAAAAATAAGCACCTGCTTGGAGGCCAGTGGGAGCAACATCCAAAGGGTTGGTGAGCAACATGTTGCTCCTGAGTCACTGGTTAGGGATCATTGGATTAAACTGATATGGCCACAGAAATGTCCTACTGAATAAGCCAAGGCAGCTGCAAACTTCTTGACAGTGCCCTGTTAAGTATAAGTGATATTGGGAAGAAGGCAGTTTCAGTCTTGTCCCTCTAGAGAATACAGGTAAAATGATTAGCACTGGTAGTTCATGACCACAGGTAGAGAATAACGAAAGCTTATTAAAGCTTAATCTTCCCAAAAAGAAATTGCCATATATAATATATATGATGGAAAACTATGCACTGGTAGCCTCCCCAAACTAAAATGTCACTCCTCTCCACTGTTACAGTTCACACAAAAAACACCCATCTTAGCCCACAATACCCCATACATGTGTGTAGACAATCTGGATAACAGTTGTTTTGATTGCCACTACTTATAGCAGGTACTTGTGTGGGTGTTGGGCATTAAAGAAAGAGCACAGAACTTTTCAATTGGTCTTTGTTTTCTATTTTTTTATAGTATTTTTAATTATTTGCCTTTTTGTTCTGACTCAGAACAAATGGAGTCCAGCTTTCAAATGGAGTCACTCATCTAAAAATCATATACTCTGTAATGCGCCAAATGTATTTTTAGTGTTACTTTTTATTACTTGTATTTCTATATTCTGGCCCTCGCCTATTCATATTCCTGTCTCTTATTCAAATCAACTCATGGTTGCTAGGGTAATTTGGACACACAAATAATAAAAAATTAAAAACAATTGCAAATTGACTCA
Organism: Xenopus petersii; assembly: GCA_038501925.1. Taxonomy (NCBI): domain Eukaryota; kingdom Metazoa; phylum Chordata; class Amphibia; order Anura; family Pipidae; genus Xenopus; species Xenopus petersii. The sequence goes on along the minus strand of CM076674.1, from coordinate 31,085,890 downwards.
GAATATCACTCTCTACATCAGGGATCCCCAACCTTTTGAACCTGTGAGCAACATTCAGAACTAAAATGAGTTGGGGAGCAACACTAGCATGAAAAAATGTTCTTGGGGTGCCAAATAAGTTTTGTGATTGGCCATTTGGTAGCCCTTATGTGGATCGTCAACCTACACTGAGGTTCTGTTTGGCAGTACAACTGGTTTTTATGCACCAAAACTTGCCTCCAAGCCTGGAATTCAAAAATAAGCTCCTGCTTTGAGGCCACTGGGAGCAACATCCAAGGGGTTGGGGAGCAACATTTTGCTCATGAGCTACTGGTTGGGGATCAGTGCTCTACATCATACCAAAAGTTAATTTAAAGGTGAACAACCCCTTTAAAGTACAAAGGACTACACATATAGGCTATGGGGGGGATCTTCATAATAGTGGTCAGGCAGCAAACAAATGGCAGTTTCGTTCATTGTGAGGCAGGTCATCAAGCATGGACAATTAACACTATGCACACTGCTACAGTTTTGGTCAATAATTACCCATGCAGCTACCATTCATATCAAAGGGGGAAATTCAATGGCGGCAGCAAGCATTTTGCCCACCAGTACCAGAAGTACCAACACCCTAAGTTTATTTTTTTAAAAATATAAAAGCGTCAGACCAAGATGCCTAAACTAAAATATGCCCTTATAAATCATTATTTATAATACAAAGAAAAAACATCTCCTGGGATATAGGAAAAGAATTGGTTATTTTCCAAGACACACAAGTTAAGCCAATGAACCAGGAGTACAGGAGAGGTAAAACTTTATCTCTAAAATGAGACAATTTGGCATTCCTACCATGTCAGTCATATGAGTGTACCATGCACCAGTGCGCTGTTTAATGATTATTTTCAAGCATTAAGGTCAGATTATCCTGAAGTTTACATTTGCTGATCTCACTGTCCTTTCCTCCCAGTTTGAAAAGAATCAGATAAAAATGAGTCCATAATATGACTTGTTCCTGCAGTCCATTCTGTTTAAGGCTATTGGCACAATGAGGAATGTGACGACTTTTCTCAGGGAAAGAGAAAACTCCAGGAATTGTTTATTTTAAAAAAAAAAAAACAATTGTATATCCGTCTCGATTATAGCCTCAAAATATAGATTTACCACCCCCTCCCAAAAATAACAAAATATCTAGAAATGTCATCATATAACTGGTCAAGTCTACCATGTCTTGATCAGCAAAACTGTCTTGATCAGCAAAACAGGTAAAATATATTATCATTTAAATACAGCACTCAACTTCCAGTAATTGGTTTCTATGGTTTAACTGGATATTCCAGTTTTCATGTTTTCGCTATTTATCGCATGACTATAATGATAAGATTTGCAGGTAAAAGCTGAAGATATTTACCTAAGAAGAGTGCATGGAGCAGTAAAGGCAAGTGAAGTGCCCAGTCTTCTCTCACACTGTGATCCACCACCATCTCCGTCATGAATATGACAGCAATGTTACACCTACACAAAGAAACACAAGAGTTTACTGCGTCAGAGTGCCAGTGTACTTGTACAGTTTGACCCTCTAAATTAGTGGGCTACAACTCACTCACTCTTCAACTATGGATTCTAATTCAATAATAATTCAAGGACAGGTTGGATATTCACATTATGATCCAGAAGTGATCAACAAAGGCAACAACATTTATCCCAAGTGTGCCATTTAGGCAGGACACACTCCAAGTCCAGCAGGGCTTACTGGAATGAAATGGGGATTGGTGGACTGGGCCTGACTGGTGTGGATCAGAGAAGTTTTGGGTGGCATGCAACAATGTAGTTAGTAAAATAAATTCCATGACCAGGGAGCTGTGAAGGTGAACTCTATACTATAACAAATGGAAAGCCTTGATTCTATTCTGACCAATCAATCCCACCCCTTTTTAACACCTAAAAATATAAAACTAATACTCAAAGCATATTTGCAGCCTAGTTATTTGCAGCCTCCCATTTGAGAGTTAAGCAACCAAGGAAGAACAGGAGGAAAAAATCTGCTCTGAGTTTCTCAACATGTTTTCAGTGTTGGCAGGGGAAAGCAATGCAGAAAATGTCAGCACTGATAACACACCGCAGCATGAGAGATGCTTGCACGCACTGGAATATAACATTGTTATCATGAGACTGATGTTCAGACATTTGCAGGGAACTGGAAGCTACAATTCATGCTCTGTGGCTTAGAGTTTAAAAGAGAAAATGAGTCAACTTCACTAGCTTACTTTAAATTATACTTTTTAAAAGTCTTGAAAAGGGAACTAAACTCTATACAGGAAGGAACAGTTTTCCACTCACCGATGCAAAGGAGCTCTAGGAGAAATAGTTTCTGGCAGATAGTCAACAAGAGGAGCCCAACAGCCACCATTGCAAGGCATAGGTAGAGGCTGTGGCTGCTTCGTTTCCACAATATTCAACATCCAGCTGATATAAGGAGAGACTGGGTCATCTACAGGGAATAAAATGGAATATAAAAATCTTATGTTCTGTGACTACGAACCCAGTATGTATATATAAGAAATGTTGTGTGTCTTAAGAAACTGACTGTTAGTCTAGAAGGAATACTTTGCCTTCACTGATTTTTGTATTTTGTTGATTCCAAGAACTTACTTTTCTCATCATCATAGGATCCACCTGAGCTGTTACTGTATCTGGATTCCAGCCTTGTGTGAGCTTTGATAACATTGCTAAACCTTAGAAAAGAACATATGTCTGGTAAGGATTCCTATGAACAGAATAAGGCTATAAAATAAATACATAGATTTGATAGTACTGTGATAATACAATAAAAAGGAAGTTTTCTATGTAACTGTCTCTGCTTGAATCCCTGAGTGCCAAGCACTTATCCTCTGCTAGGCAGAATCCTACAGAGGGTCACATTTTCTTTGCAGGTGTAGCAGACAAAATGCTCTATATGACCAATGTTCCCTCTAAGCTGTGTGCATGTTTTCACACACATTTTGAGTCCAGTACATGCATCAAATTGTGATGTGCACAAATAATTACATAATTTTGCACTTATTCTGACCCATCCACTTCTCTGTGCACACAGTTGTGCAGTAAGGAAAATTTGTATGTACACAGCCAAAAAAAATTGATAGGGAACATTGCATCACTGGCATATGTAAGTGACCAAAAATACTGATAAAATGAATGTGTGAAGTACATAAAACTGCTTTACCAACCTATCATCTGTCTCTTTTAGTATTCTGCTGTCTTCATCAGGGAAACCATCTTGGCCTGCCACAACAGTGTTACTGCTCGATGTGGTTCCTGTAGAATAGTTAAACATATTATCACACTGGAAACAATCATAAAACGATGCAATTAGAGCATTTGAAATATTATATCAAATGTAGGTCCTACTATACCAGGGAAAGTGGTCTCATACATTATCTAACATTATAATAATAAGTGCTCCACAAAAATATTAACACCTAGGCTACATGGTCAGGCCCATCACCACCTCACAAATGCAACTGCACTGGAATTTTGGGAAACCCTGCATTGTGGGTGGTGACTTGCACCCCAAACTGCACTTTCAACACTGGATTTAAACACGTTCATGAGCCCTATAGTTTATAGTATAAATACTACTAGCACTAGCATTCTTGCTACTAGTTGAAAACCTTATTAATTTTCACTTTTTCCTGTTTAAGCAGTGGGTCAGGTCATGCACGGTCCCATTTTAGCAGCCAATCTAGTGCCTTTACACCAAGTCAGTAGTTTACAGGACTATGTATGTGCTTGTACAATGGCCTGCTAGTTATCTAGTAGGTTGGTTTACTAATTCTGTTGGGCAAACACCAACTGCATCAATGATCTGCACTGGCCTCTATTTTTTATCCTATGTATTGTCCGGGGGCCAAACAATAAGTCCACTATATGAGTATTTCATATATCTCTATTTATTCATTATTCCTAAGGCCAAGGTCAACTGACAAAGAGGTAGGTTCTAACTATACAGAGCTAATGGTTTCTTGCACAAACTCTGCAGACTCCTTTATGGAGAGAAATGTAAACACTCTGACCCAATTAGGCAATTAAATTAAAGGCGAAACCATTGTGCTTATCTTGTCCTTACAGTGAAATGAGTTCAGCCTCTGCAAAGAATAGGTTAAGAAACCTGTGACAGTCTAAAGTTTACACAGCATCACAAGCTTGTGTGTGTGGGAAGAAAGAAAGAAATTCTTAGTGCAAATACCAAGAATAAAATCAAACAAGAGTGCAAAATCCTTGAGGGCAATTTACTTCTCTGGTTTCTTTGATTGGACTTTCTAGTTGAAAGCTAACAGTACACGAAAAGTCTGGGGAATGAGAAATGATTGATCAAAACACATTAATTTTGTACCAGAAGGAGCTGCAGAGGCCTTGTTGCTGGCTGCAAAGCGATAGAATGGAGGGTTATCACAATGCTGAACTATTGGGTTCACAGGGTCAGTCTGCTGCAGCTCAAAGAGTAGTTCCTCCATTGTCTGGATGGTGTTATTACGGCAGAGGTAGATTGCCACTTTTTTGATCTGCAGAGAGAAGCAATAAAGATTCAGATGAAAGGGAAGAGTTCCTTCAAATAAAACTTTCATAAAATGTGGGTTTAGAAAAAGACTTCATATTTAAAGGTGAAAAAGATGTTTTATCTTTTTTAACAATACATAGAGCAGCTGGTGGTCTCAAGGAATAAGTACCCCAGGGTCCGCAATGCTTGACCTTTTAAAAGGTTTACTATCTTAGGACAGAAAGTGAAAATTAAGAGCATGTGTTTTTATCCTCTACAAACAGGAAATCCAACTGTGATGTTTGAGAATGTGTAAAGACCTTTGCTGCTCTCATCACAACAGAAATATGTGCATAGAATGAAGTTACTAGGGGTCATTTACATACCAGAAAGCACAGTGCTAAGTGCAAAAAAAGTCTGAAATCTGCCATTTATTTGCATTTTGCACACTGCATTCAGAGTACAGAGACCTGCCGTTTCCCCTACAAATACAGCATTGACTGAGTTAGTCAGCACTGTACTGGTAAGGGGCTTCATTCAGACCCACAAGAAGCAGCAGATGGCGCAGGCCACAATGGGAGGCCCTATGGCAGGCGGAAGGACAGGGTTGGCCTGGGCCCTGTCACTGCACTGAATGGCAGATTTTTAATCTCAGTGCTTGTGCAGTGAGCTCTTGCACCCCTTTTGCTCTCTGGCACTTGTGCCCCAGGATCAGTAAAAAACGGTGTTTCTCTTTAAAGGTAACAGTTTATAGTGTAATCATAATAGGGTAGCGAAAAAGCAATTGTAACTAATTGTGTCTATTCTAGCCCAGTACAGTAAAACACTAAGCAAATAAGCACAAACTGTCTCTCTGTTAAGTTTGATTATATGAATGTGGCTCTTTACATTGTCTACTTGTCATTTTCCTTTGCATGGAAAATACACCCATGGGTTAAGCATAATCATGCGCTGAAATGTTTAAAGCCTTACATAAGGCAAAAGGGTGGTATCGCTGCTGACTCCGCACAGACTTATTAGGAACTGTAATGCTATCCTTAGATTGTTGCTCCATTTCTCATTGTTAGCCAAGGCATTCCAAGCATTTTCCACCTCCTGTCCAGGGACTTCATCTCCATACTGCATGAGAGAGAAGATAAGACAATGAACTAATCATGAATGTATTGCACTGATTATAGTCTGACCAAGGGACAACTGAATCAGATTCATATGTACAAAGGGGTGAAAAAGAGAAAGTATATCATACTATTTTATAGTTATAATACATATAATATATGCACACCAAAATTGCAAATCCTAAACTCTATGGGGCAGATTCACTAAAAGGCGAAGTGGCTGATGCTACTTAAAATTCGAAGACGAAAGAAAGAGACCGTCGCTAGTATTCGTTCGCACCCTATCGTCAGGCGACTTTTCGATCTGGCGAAAGGTCATTATGCCGCAAATTCACTAAGATGCTTATTTTACTGAACGTTACCTCTTTCGCCAGAGTTTACCTTCGCCACCTCAGACCAGGCGAACGCATAAAACGAAGCTTCCTCAATCTTATGTCAGTGACATCATATCCTGTATGCCGGTAATTCATTAAAGTTGTAAAAAATCGCTGGCGACTTTTCTTTTTTTAAAGCGGCATTGCCTTCAAAGGTCCGAACGATTACAGATTTATGTGTGAACAATTTTTTGGGTGGGCTCATGTCTAAGGCATTAGAGGATCTCTTCTGTCTTTATTATGGCTCATTGGACATGTGTTTGAAAGGTGGCCACTTCAAGCATTTGCACCAATATTACTAATAAAGATTTCCATACGACTTTTAGGTACCTGCCCTATTCAAATTAACCTAAGCGCAAGAGTGCTAGCGAAGTTTCGCTAGGCAGAAAGGAACACTAGCGAAAATTCGCTGTGAAATGCTCTCCCAGTCAAAGTAACGGTAGCGAAAATTGAAAAGCGTACAGCTGCTAAGACGCAACTTCGCATTTTAGTGAATTAGCATAGTGGTAACGGATTTGTGCGAAGCTGTTGTTGGCAAAAATTCACCCATTATATGCGTGTGTGTGATATATACACACATACATTATGTATATTGAGCTAGAGTTTTAGAACATATTTACCTTTGCAGTCATGTACATTAGATTATTAAGCACCAGTGAGGTTGCCTCTGGCGATCCCCAACCATTCCCTTTCAGCCCGCACAGTACGATCACATCTCTATCCCTGTCACCGAGTTCTTCCTCCGGGGTGCTGGGACTTGAGTCTGGAAGGAGAAGCCTGCTGTCCACAAGTTCAATATTATGAAGCCAAGGAAGCAAATAGGTGAGCATGATCTGCCGCCCATTGGGATGAGTTGTAGGAAACCTCTGGCTCACTTCTGTCATCAAATAAGAAAAAAATAGCCTTAGGATTTACGGTGAAAACATTTATTTTAGGAAGGTTATTTTTTTTAGAGCAATATTATTGAGCACTTAGGCACGAACGATACAGAACATATTGAAAACTCATTCTGCCCCTATAACAATTTTAACTAGAAATAAAATTTCTTAAAGGAGAATTCAACCCTTAACTAAAAAAAAACCCACCACCCTACCCTACGTAGACACCCCTCCCTCTTCCCCCCCAACCCGGGGAAATGCCCCCAACTTTTTACTTACCCCTCGGTGCAGATTCAGGGATTGCAGTTCACGGTAGTCATTTTCCAGGTCTTCGGTAATCTGAGACTGGCGAAGTAGCGCAAGCGCAGTTGGAGCAATTTCCCAGTTCGAGACAACTGTGCATGCGCCAAAATAGATGGAAAATGCTGAAGCACCGGAAGAATACACAAAGACCCGGAAGATGGCTGCTGTGAACTGCGATCCCTGAATCTGCACCGAGGGGTAAGTAAAAAGTTAGGGGCATTTTCCTGGTTTAGCAGCTAGGCTGGGGGGAGAGGAAGGTCTACGTATGGTAGGGGGGTAGGGTTTCTACCTATGGTAGGACGGTTGAATTCTCCTTTAAAGGGGAACTATCGTGGAAATTAAGTTTTAATATAAGCTTCAGCATACTGAAATAAGAAGTTTTCTAATTATCAAGTTTTTCTTCACTATCCATCTCTCAGCATCTGTTTCTCTTCATTCTGTCTTCATGCAGGAGTTGGGGGTCAGATATTCATTGACATTTAGATCCAATATATCTTATAGGGGTAGCTCATTTTGCCTACAAGATGTATCAGAGCTCACTCTATTAAAATCACCAAATATCCTGTCTCTCTACATGCAGGATTTGTGCAAAAGGCAGTTATTTTGTTTGTACAGGAATCAGTTATTTGAGTGAGCTCTATTTCTAGTGATGGGCGAATTTGCGCCGTTTCGCTTCGCCGAAAAATTCGCGAATTTCACACGAATTTCGCGCGAAATTCGCGAAACGGCAAAAAATTCGCGAAACTGCGCCGGCGTCTCGTTTTTGACGCCGGCGCCCGTTTTTTACGCCGGCGCCCGTTTTTTCAACGCCGGCGCCCGTTTTTGACGCCGGCGTCCGTTTTTCGGAATTTTTTTTTTTTGACGCCGGCGAATTTTTACCGCGAATTTTCACGGGCGTTTCGCGAATTTATTCGCTGGGTGCCAATCTCGCAAATTCGCCGCGAATTCGCGCCTGGCGAATAAATTCGCCCATCACTATCTATTTCATCTCCTATATATAAGATACATTGGATCTCACGGTTAGTGACGTATGCGACACCCAACTGCTGAATGAAGAGAAACAGATGCTGAGAGAGGAATAGTGAAGATAAACTTGATTATTTCAGAAACAATGCAGAATATTTAATTGATTGTATGTAGAAAGTTTCTTATTTCAGTATGATGAAGCGTATATTAAATTTGCATTTTCACAAGTGACGCAACAATCCCACAGAGGGGCCAGGTTAAACAAAATAATGAAAAAAAAGTTCAACAGTTCATCTTGCTGTACTCTCCCACTCTTCCCCAATACTCTTTTCCAAAGTCATAAGGAAACAACAAACTTGTCAGCTTGTTGGTACAGCTATTTCTAAATTTTGTGCTTGATATTCTACGAATCAAATTAATACAAGAGTAGATAAGCATTAATATAAGATGAATGAGCAACAATACCCAGTCTAAAGCTGACATAGAAAGAGGCTTCTAACCTGTTTAATGAGAACTTAAGTTCTTCTATGAAAATGGAAGGCAGAGCAGTTAGCTGATTTTTGATTGCATGCATTACTTATGCACTTATTGGTAGGGATGCACCGAATCCACTTTTTTGGATTCGGCCGAACCCCCGAATCCTTCACGAAGGATTCGGCGGAATACTGAACCGAATCCGAACCCTAATTTGCATATGCAAATTAGGGGTGGGAAGGGGAAAACATTTTTTACTTCCTTGTTTTCTGACAAAAAGTCACATAATTTCCCTCCCCACCCCTAATTTGCATATGCAAATTAGGATTCGGATTCGGTTCGGCTGGGCAGAAGGATTCGGCTGAATCCGAATCTTGCTGGAAAAGGCAGAATCCTGGCCGAATCCCGAACCGAATCCTGGATTCGGTGCATCCCTACTTATTGGTCTACCATGCTCCTGAAATTGTATTTTGCTCCTGAGCTGCTCCTTTGTGCAATCAGTATGCCTGCTATTGTATTGGCATTGTGTGTTATATTACTGTATGCAAATGTGCCAGGACCTATAAATTGTAATCTAAAATGTCAAGCCCACTGTGGAGTCTACTTTGAGCAATGCCACCCCATCAAGATATCACACCACAAGAGTGTTATCTGGGTTTTGTTACAGTTCCAAAGAAATAGTAACTGAATTATATTTTATAATAATATCTACGTTCCTATGTAGTTCCTATGAAAATATACAACACTGTGACCTATTGCTAACAACAGAAACAGAAAACTCTTATAGAATACCTGAGAACAAAGGCAGTGTAAGTTCTGGGTACATCCGGGCCAATTCTTTGGAAAGCAGAACTACTGACACACTGTACAAGGGAGGGAGCAGGCCATGTGTACCATACAAAATGCTCCCAGGCTTCTGCTCAGCTATTTTCTTGGAGTACACAAAAAGTTTGCTTTCAAGTACCTGTCAAAGAAAAGTAATTGATCAAAGATAAAAGGGCAATACTTGTATAATTTCATTGGGAATTAGCAACCACTTCTTAAAACTTCCTTTAACTCTACTTATTTATGCTAATGGGCAAACATTGAGCATTGGATACAATGTGCAGCCTGTAACTAAAGCTAAAGCTTCAAAGATGCAATTCAGTGTTTTGATTTAGGGTCAATTTGTTTATACTCTTGCCAAGCACTTTAAACCCTCTTTGTAGCAGTCTGTTCTGCACCTTCTTTTAATTGATTTTTTTGCTACTGTTTTCTACTAGATTAAAATGACAACGTCGTCAATAGAAGCAAAATTAGGCTCAAATGACATTAAAAGCAATTGCTACCTTTTTTTGAATGTGAGCAACTTAAAGGGATTCTGTCATGATTTTTATGGTCTACTTTTTATTTCTAAATTACACTGTTTACACTGCAAATAATTAACTCTACAATATAAAATTCAATTCATGAACCAGGGAGTATATTTTTTTTAGTAATATTGGTGTGTAGGCACCATCTCAGGGCATTTTGCCTGGTCATGTGCTATCAGAAAGAGCCAGCACTTTAGGATGGAACTGCTTTCTGGCAGGCTGCTGTTTCTCCTACTCAATGTAACTGAATGTGTCACAGTGGGACCTGGATTTTACTATTGAGTGCTGTTCATAGATCTACCAGGCAGCCGTTATCTTGTGTTAGGGAGCTGCTATCTGGTTACCTTCCCATTGTCCTGTTGTTAGGCTGCTGGAAGGGGGGATGATATCAATCCAACTTGCATTAAGCTGGCCACAGACGCAAAGATCCGATCGTACAAATCAATGTAAGATCGGACTTTCCCATCTCCCAACCTGCCACTAACCATTCAGATCAAAGTCTTACCATTCCGACCAAATAAAGTAGTTAAAGAACAGATCAGCCGATGTTCTGCCCCTGACAGCAATCGTACGATAGACAAAGCTAGTGCAAGTCTCCCACTGAAAATCGTACGATCGGCAATACACGCAGAGATATTACCCGCAGCCGACAGAAATGTTCTAACCTGTCTGATCGACTAAACGACCGATCTGCGCCAGACGAAAAATGTCGGGACTCTTCAGATTACACACGTTCCGAAAATCGTACAAATCTTTGCGTCTATGGCCAGCTTTACCGTAGTAAGAGTGAATGAAGTTTATCAGAGCAAAAGTCACATGACTGGGGGCAGCTGTGAAATTGATTATGTCTAGCCCCATGTCAGATTTCAAAATTAAATGTAAAAAAATCTGTTTGCTCTTTTGAGAAACGGATTCCAGCGCAGAATTCTGGTGGAGCAGCACTATTAACAGAAGCGTTTTGAAAAAAACATGTTTTCCCATGACAGTATCCCTTTAAATGTAGACCCTTTAACTAACTACATTGTTAGCTACATCTTCAGGCATTTACTTGGCTTAAAGCTGAATATGTGAACGGTCTGACATACCTGAATAGATACACATTGATAGTGCCAAAGTTTATGGGCCAATCTACAAAGTTTCTATTTTCTATGCACCGCTACTTAGATTTCCGCTGCTCATTTAGATTGCTTTCCTTTTACAACATGACATGCATCAGATGAAATCAAATGTGCAGTCCAGTGACTTACTTGCATCAGCTGCACAGAGATTTCATACATCTCACGGTTGGTGTCTGATGCCTTAAAAAGTACCAGGTTCAAGAGAGTCACAATGTCAAAAGGATAATTTCTGGAAGAGACAATAACAGCATGGGAAATTAAAAGAGGACTAGAGACAGAGAGGTTCTTATGTGGCACTTGAATCTCAAACACATCATTCACGATAAAATTCTCTCCCTATTCATTTAAAAAAAATCTAATGAGTTTTGAATTTTATTATCCATTATTTTATATAGCAATGATATTTCGGACACTTTTCCAATTCTTCCAGGATTCAAACTATTCTATGGCAAGCTGTCAATCATCTCTTGGTATTGGACATATTCCAGAGAACAAGTACATTCTAAGCACTTGCAGGCAGTGACCTATTTTTCCCCTGTTCTGGTTTCTATTGGCTTTTCTTCGTTTATTGTTTCCACTACTCTGTAGAAATAAATATGTCCTACATTTTTAATACCTGTTTCCACAAAGAACTGCACAAGCAGCGGTCGATGGACCAGTATTACTTTTATTCTCCCTTATTCTTTCCATTACCGACATAGTTAATGCTCTTCAAACCTTTCCAGCATTCCAACTTTTCTCCCTATGCCAACCTGTCAATCATCTTTTATTACTGCCTGGTACTGCACCTACTCCATAGAATAGGAGTATACAATAGGCAGTGACCCATGTTCCCTTTGCTCCAGTTTATATTGGCGTTTCTTAGTTTGTTGTTTCCACAACTCTGCAGAAATAAACATGTCCTAAATTTTTAATACCTGTTTCCACAAACAGTTGCAATAGCTTTAAAGCAGCCAGAGGCAAGCTGGTAGGATCCTGTGTAGCAGCGGTCTATGGCCCAGTTAAAGAGATTAATTTGGTCAGGATTAAGTTCCAGCAGCAACACCACCACTTCACAGCCGAGCTGATGAACCTAATTGCAAAGAGAGAACAAGTATTAGAACTGGCAGCTCTATTGCTGGTGTTGAAACAAAGTGTGATAACAGACTTGAAGACCTAGCTTTAGATTTGGCTAATATCTGGTCTTGAGCAATACATGGTAACTACTTATTACCACTAAATTTAAATTGCATTACACAAGACTGGGAGCTATTCGTTGTATCGGGTTAACAATTAAACACTTATTATATAGTATTTATTGCCTTATGATTCTTGACTGACATTGTGAAAATATATAATCAAGACAATACAGTCTCATTGTTATACTTGCTCACCTCAAACAACAATTACAATCCCTTATATTGAATTTGCCACAAAGAGGCCAAATACCTTGTGTTATGCTTAAGCAGCCCTGGGAAGGGGGTAGTTGGAAAGTGAAACGGGGATTAAGTGTGGCCCCTGTTATTTGCAGAACAGCTGATGATCCAACAAACTCATGTAAAGAAAATAATAATAATAACAATTTTCAGTTTGGACAGGAAAACTGTCTTCCAAAAAGGCACAACTGCCCAACCATGTTGTGTTGTCTAAAGCTGCAGACACTAAAAAAACTAGTCTTCAAAATATCAATGTACGTATGTAAATATAAGTTAACTATATACAATTTTTCATCTAATTCCTTAAAAATTATTTTGTGCACACACTGTATGCACATTTTTAAAAACGGTGTGCGCAGATCTGAATGGATGCAAAATTCTTTGCACGCACTGGCCTTAAAATGTGTGTATGTGCACAAGCCTTTAGGTCATGTTGATCGTTTGTTACGGATAGATCTGCTTTTGTAATTTGTAATTGTTACTTGAAGTTCCAAAACCTGACTCTTTTGCCAACTTGACTGTCTCTTCTCAACCTGTCAAGTTTCTAATGCTAACAGACTACTGCTCCACAAATATGGCACCCCCCTCATAGAGGAACATGGGGGATCATGTTATGTAACAGCACCAGACAAATACTTTTATGGTGAAATTCTAAAAACCATGCAAAGTCAATGTTATGATGATAGATGTAAAAAATGTTTCATTTGTGATCTCAGTATAGGCCAGGCTGACATTGCCATTTAACATGCACACAAACAGATGACAACAAGTTGACTCACCCTCAAGTCCTGACATGCCAGAATATTGTCAAGCCATTTGTAAAGGTAGCCATCTGGGGAAAGCCCAACATTATCAAAAACTGGGCCACAGCAAAGGACAGCTGACATTGCCTGGTCAAAAAAACATAAAGAAACAATTTTAAATACAGAAAAAAACCCAAATATCATTCATATATTCAAATTACTTTTGTATGGCAGACTCAGGACTACATTGAATAGCCAGTATTCTTTATATTGTGGGCAACTCAATATATTCGTTTGATCAAATGAATAATAATAGTTACAGAATTTGGCATCAAATGCTGACAGATTAAGTTAAAGGGATTCTGTCATGAATTTTATGGTGTAGTTCTAATTTCTAAATTACATTGTTTACACTGAATAAAAACCCCATATACGATTAAGTATATTTTGTTAGCTGTAATATTGGTGTGTAGGCAGTCATCTCAGGTCATTGTGACTGATACTGTGTTTTCAGTAAGAGTCAGCACTTCATGATGGAACTGCTTGCATATAAGCTATTGTTTCTCCTACTCGATGTAACTAAAGGAGTTGTAGTGGGACTATGATTTTTACTATTGAGTTTTATTCTCATATCTACCAGGGAGCTGTTATCTTGTGTCAGGGAACTGTTGTCTTATTACCTTTCCATTGTTCTGCTAATAGGCTGCTGAGGGGTATAAGGGCGGTTGGTGAGAACACACCAAGTTGCAGCGCAGCATTAAAGAATGACTAAAGTAGGGATGCACCGAATCCAGGATTCAGTTCGGGATTTGGCCTTTTTCAGCAGGATTCCGCCGAATCCTTGTGTCAGGCTGAACCGAATCCTAATTTGCATATGTAAATTAGGGGCAGGTAGGGAGATCACATGACTTTTTGTCACAAATTAAGAATTTTTTTCCACTTTTTCCTTTCCTACACCTAATTTGCATATGCAAATTAGGGTTCTGATTTGGTTCGGTATTTGGCCGAATCTTTCACGAAGGATTCGAGGATTCGGCCGAATCCGAAATAGTGGATTCGGTGCATCCCTAGACTAAAGTTTATTCGAGCACATGTCACATGACTGGGGCAGCTGGGAACCTGACAATATGTCTAGCCTCATGTCAGATTTCAAAATTAAATTTAAAAAAATCTGTTTGTTCTTTTGAAAAATGGATTTCAGTGCACAATTTTGCTGGAAGAGCACTCTTAACTGATGTGTTTTGAAAAAAAACGTTTTCCTTTGACAGTATCCTTTTACCAAAGTTAGTAGAGGTTGAAATACACTGCCCTGACCAACAGGTTATTACAGCAGATGAACCAGATATACAGCGTAAGGTGACAAATACTTGAATTAAATAGTAGTCGCTTATAAAGTTTATAGTATTTTATAGTTTAGCACCAAATTAGGCACCAAAAGTGTTAGTCATCCTTTCATCTCTGAATACAGGGATTTTACAAACAGCATTAGTTCAGCATGTATCAGCTTGCTTAATATTGTGCACGTCTTCAATACTGTAGATGTGCTGTGTTTACAATTCTCACTAGAGGTGTGTAGCATCACCCCTTCTGTTGGCATAGACATGGGCCAAAAACCTATTGAGAGATAGAAACAGTTTCTGCCTACCCAAAGAATCCTGCTTGCATGCAGTATACAAAACAAAGGAGACTGTAAACATAAACATGGGAGAAACCACATAATCTAACCTTTAGAGCACAATACTGATATCTTGTTATCTGATGGTTCCTATCACTGTAACGATCCAGAGGGGTAAACATAACGCTGAAAGGTCCAGCCCATTGGCTGAATAAGATGAAGAGATGGTGTCTCAGGCTCTGCTGCGGGAAGAGAAACCTCCTGTGGTGCACTAATAAAGAAAAATGACTAATTGAAAAAAGATCCCAGTTATCTCATTGACAAAGAGAAAACACATGCTTTTCTCAAAAATAAAAACTGTCTTTAATGGAGAACTAACGTTTGGATTACTTTTGCTTCTATTCAATTGTGTAGGCACAGTTTGGTGCATGCTTAATAATAATAAATTCCAGACTCAATTCTGGACAGTGCTGTCACATAGTTCTGGTATCACACGCACGTGTGATACTGACATGTGTGTCATTTTTTAACCCACATTTATTAACTATGGCAGAGCTTCTGTTTTTCTGTTTGACAATTAAATCAATAGTATTTTCAGCACAAGTCCTATTCACTGCATTCAACTTGAACAAAGGGGGTGTACTGTGTCTCATTCTAAATTCCTTACTGTAAGTCCAGCCAAAGTGTACTGTATGTATAATGGCATAAGAAGATTACTACTTAATAATAAGAAACAGAAATAATACAGGAATTTCTGGAAAGTTAAATGTTTGAAATAGAAAACCGAATACTAATAATGGTTTACAGGCAGAGTGTTTATCATAACGTAGTACCTGGGACACACTGAATAAGATTGGCAACCATTGCACTGAAATGTGCTCGTATGTCTTTGAGGATTTCCACGTCCTTGTCATTTTCAGCCTCAAGAAGCATCCTGGTAAGGTCTACATATTCCAGAAATAATGCTCCAAGGGCCAAGGTGTCCCTTTCCAAGGCGCCATTAGTGCTAAAGGGGGAAAATGTGGATGCATTTAGTTTGATATAAAAGCATTCACACAATTTCCAGTTGTTCCCGATGAGGGTGCCTCCGCTGTTCTTGTTCTAACATGTACATGTTATAATGCTTTGACTGGCTACAGGTTTCTTTCTCCCACTGTCCAGTTTAGAGTTTAGAAAACAAGAATCAATTGCCTCTCAGTCTACATATTTTTTCAGGCTGAGAGAAGCGGATCTGCTCCATGCCCCGCTCCTGAATCGTTTCCGCTTGCATGCAGACACACAGATCGGGGCGGAGGTCGGCCTGAAAATGCCCGCTCTGCTCCACTGTGTATGTGACTGCATGCAAGTGGATCTTATGCAAATCAATGGAGAGGGGCACAGAGCAGAGCCACTTCTCTCAGCCTGAAAAAAATATGCAAGCTGAAAGCAGCGGAGTCAAAGCTCCATGTGCCCTTGCCCTTAGAGTATATTTGGTGGGCATAAAGGCAGTAACACATAGGGGCAAATTTACTTAAGGTCGAATATCGAGGGTTAATTAACCCTCGATATTCGACTGTCAAAGTTAAATCCTTCGACTTCGAATATCGAAGTCGAAGGATTCAGCGCTATTCGTATAGTACTTCGACTATCGAATGGTCGAATAGTCGAACGATTCTTATTTTGAATAGTTTGATTAGAAGTCGAAGGTCGAAGTAGCCAAAAAAAACATTCGAAATTCGACGTTTTTTTCCCTCTATTCCTTTACTCAAGCTAAATAAATGGGCCCCATAATGAACATTTTTTTTATAATAACTATTATAACTATTTAATTATAACAATAATAAGGAATTACGTACTTGTCACTTATCACACCGGCATCAGCAAGTAACTCGAATATCCGTAACAACTGCAACCTAAGCAGGTCTCTGCGCTCTCTGCGCTTTTTATTCTAAAAATAAGAGAAACAAGTGTGAGTAATGGCTTTTAGCAGAAACTAGATATTATTTCACATGAATTTAACATTGATTAATGATGGAAGGTCAGCAAATAAGCGGGTCTCCTTTCTTGTACCTAATAAAAGTTACGTTACATCTCAGAATCCTATTGAAGTCATTCTACAGATCCTATTCTCAAGACATCGGCAATATGCAACTACACATACAGCTTTAAAAAAAAAGGCTTCTAGTTTTAAAGACAGGCAGGGCAAATTAGTACTAAAAGTGGAAGAGGAGAGGGTAACATAAAAGGTCAACTAAAACATGTGTCCATCAACCTTGTAGCCCCCTACTTTATTCTCCTCTATTTAGGAATTAGCATCTAACACTAAGTTCACCAGCAGCCAATAGAGCTGGAGATACCTGAATCGGCAGCACTGATATTCTACACAATTGTCTACTTGCTTGAATGAAGCCTGCTACTATGGATATTATTATTAACATGTATTTATATAGCGCCAACATATTGCGTAGCACTGTATACTGCATACTACAGCACTCTTCCATCTGAACTGATTCTAACTGAGGAAGGCATACTCTATCACTCTAATCTGTCTCCAGCACATGCACGAAAAACTGCTATTTTCAATACTAACCTCAGGTCTTCTTTCCAAGGCTTCCTTCATAAGAGGATGAAGTTCTTCCACTAATTCCCTGGAAAATCAGAAACACAAACATGTAACCTTGCAGTCACCTTTAGTATTACAAAATGCCTTCCAATCACACTAATGATTATCTTATTGACAGAAGCATGACAGGGTTGGCTTGAATGCAAATGAGAAGACTGATTGGGCAAATTAAATGTAGAGCATAGTTTTTTTCTGTAGACCACAGTAACAAGAACGCATAACCAAATCTGGACAGCTGCAGTTGTTATTACAAAGCTGGCCATTCCTGTCCAATCCTGTACAAAAGGGGTCCCAAACCTTTTTTACTCATGAGTCACACTCAAGTATAAAATAATGTTGGAGAGCAACTAAAACTTTTCCTTTAAGCCAAGAATTCAAAAATAAGCACCTGCTTGGAGGCCACTGGGAGCAACATCCATGGGGTCGAACAGCAACATGTTACTCACGAGCTACTGGTTGGGGATCACTACTGTACAGTATCAGATATGCCATCGTATGATTAACCTGCCCTTCTTTATTTGGCTCCTGCCAATGATACTTTCTAGCACCATAATGGAAAAGAATGCTAATCAAGAATGTGCTATCATAGAATAGCTTTTGCTCTTTTTTTCCTGATCCTGGACTTTACAGAGTCAGTACAGGAGTAAAGAGAATTATATTTTCACACTATCCATTTAGTTCTCTCCATATTATTTTCTAGTACTCCATCCCAACACCACATGGCACAGGGAAATGTTAAAGAAGCTGTATAGAAGCATCTGTGCATACTATATCTAACTTTTTTTCTATTACACATGCCATATGGTATTTATTGTTGCTCTTTACTACTTTATAAAGAACTTGCACTAGAATTCATGTGCCGGTTCATTTGCTAAATAAAAGGTAAAGCTTTGAAGAATCTTTAAAGAAGTCAGCACTTAGGTTGAAAGTTATGGCTAGCATGGTTATTAAAGTTTATTCATTTGTGATATGATGTAGGGGGAAAAAACGAAAAAAGCAGTTATTGAGATTAATATGATGTCATACCTGAAAACGAGAGCATTGGTTCTTCCAAACCCCAATACAAGCGATTCAGTAATTTCGATACTCTCAAGTCTCATCAGAGGCACAAGCTGCTTCAGCAGGACTCCAACTGAAGGTGTTCCTATAACCTAAAATAGTAAAATATGTTGTAATATCTATTTACTATTACATGCTTGCCCTGACATTTAATTAGTAGTGATGCTCTGAAGCCCAGAAATTGTTGCAGGATTCAGATTTAGCCAAATTCTTAACGTTAACATAATCAGAAACATAAGGGCAAAGGGCATAAGGGCAAACATTAGGATGAATAAAAACTACCTTCTGTTTACTTGTATTAGTAAAAGGTTGGCCAAATCTAATGCTGGCAGTTTGGTATTTTGAGCCAAGCTAAGGAAGATTGACTTGGTTCAACACAATATTCCGAAAAGGAGACGGGGCACTGAGAAACAGAAAACAATGCACCTTGTTGTCGTAGCTGATCGACCCATCTGGAGTGGTGGCCATAATCTCCGGTGTAGAAGCCCTTAAGTGGCCAGGACTCATGATGCTGGGTTTTGCTACCCCAAAGCAAAGGATAAGATAATTCCGCCACAGAGTCACATAGTTATCTCCACTGCCTGCAGTGCTTGTTTTCTTTGCATTAATTGGGCTACTAAAAAAGATATAAAAACATTACATAAAATAGTCAGGCTTTATTTGCTTCATTTACATAAACATACTTAAAAAATTTGCTTTTGCACAATATAATTTAGAAATAACAAAGAAGCACAAATTACATTATATACTAAATCATTTAATTAGAATGTTTGCATCATTCCTGAGAACTGCATGTCAGCTGTCATTAATATGTATTCTCAATATAAGCTTGCCAGCTTCCGCAAGATGTTTATTTGATAGCTCCACTTGAACACAAACAGACTGCTCATTGGCTCTGCTTTTGCAGTTTTTATTGCTTTTTATGCAAGGAAAACCAAGACATGAACATGACCAGAAATGCTGCATTATTTATTTTGAACTTTATATTCCATTATAAAGGTTTAGCATCCCTGTAACAGTAATGTTCTAGACCTTCAACATTGTCCATCGTGGCTCTTGTTAGGACATCTTCTGAGTTATGATTCGGAATTTAAATTTTAGCCCTGTTCCATTATAAAAGTTTAATATCCCTGTAACAGTAATGTTCTAGGCCCTCAATATTGTCCTTCTTGGATTTTGTTAGGACATCTGAGTCATGATTCGGAATTTAAATTTTAGCCCTGTTCCATTATAAATGTTTAATATCCCTGTAACAGTAATGTTCTAGGTCTTCAACAATGTCCATCTTGGATCTTGTTAGGACATCTTCTGAGTAATGATTCAGAATTAGAATTTTAGCCCTTTAGCATCAGATTCTATGGCACACTAACTTCATTTTGTGCTTGATTATTTCTGATAACCCTCAAACAGGTTCCCAACAAATGCCTAGAGCACACTGATACTGTATTGTGAGTTGGTACTGAAGCCCCCTAGAGCAATGTTCAGAAAAGACGACAGGCATCTCTGATTCTACATCCAGAGCCATTGTGAGGCTTGGGTGCTGGCACATGAAGCAGATTTCCAGGCTGAAATGCATACTGCATGTACCCGGACCGACACAGTGGCTCCAGGTGTGGAAAAGGAGTATGCTGATCTGAGCATAGGGGCTGACTCTCAGCCTTTATAAACAGGCTGGGAATCAGCCCAGTGCAGCCATAGCCTTAGCAGTGAAGATCTGAACCGCTGAAGATGTCACCAGTAGCTCCCTGTCTTCTTTTCTGATAATCAGCCCAGTGTGGCCATAACCTAAAGGGATGTGGTGACCTTGGGCAAAGAAACATAAAACCTAATGTGCAGTATTATAAGCTTACTTCTTTGTTAAGCTTCAGACCCACTTTAAAATCAAGGTCATTTGATCTCAAATCTCAAAATGTAGCCATGGTATCGTAGAAGGTGAATGAATTATAATTCCAAATTAGCAGCACATAAATGAAAAGTTATAAGGCAACTCCGTGGCAAGCAGCTTTATCACACAATGTATAAATTATAGGGGACTGCAGCAAGAATTGAGAGAGAGAGTAATATGAAAACTGAAATATGTAAGAAGAAAGATCATTCCCGTTCTGCATTACAGAGAAACAAAGAAGCAATCAGTTTCCTTGAATAATATATTTAATTCATTTCTGTACTTTTAATTAAAAAAACAAGAGGCCAAATCCTTAGGGAAATTAAAAGTAACAGTCTATCCATATGTGGACATGGTTTCAGCTGATTTATCATGTCAGTACTACTCTCTGCATACCATATTAGTATCTCTGTTACTTGGTTACTGCACTAACATTTTTATCTAGATGGAAAAATCCTGCAATGTATGTGAGCTAATGTAACTTACTTTGGATCCACTAACGGCATGAGAAGCTGAAGTCTTGTGAATGCATATGGCCAGGCATAGCTAAGTGCTGTAGGGCAGTGCTTTGGTAAGTTCTCCTGCCGCAGGAATGTGAACAGGCAGAGAACCCATGGATCTTTTACAGACTGTGCAAATATCCATACATGGGAAGGGCTCCTAACATCATAATGGCTGTTTACTAAAACGGCATTCCACTCCACCAGCCACTGCAGGTCAACATTGTGATTAAATGGCAGAGTTGCCTAGAGAGACAGACAGACAAAAAATATATATTTATATATATAAACATAAACATTAGCAACATAAATTCTTATACTCTGTGCTTACTGATCTTGTTATTTATAATCAGAGTTTGTTGATGTCACTTGTGCCACATGACTCGCTGACTTGTTTATTATAATAATAATATGCCCACTTTAAAATACTATGGGCTCTTATTTATAAACACTGGCAATTACACTCTGTTAAGTCTTCCCCCCCCCCCCATTTTTTTTTAGAATTCCATGGACAGTTGCTGCATTGTGCTGCTAGATGCATGATATGCTAAAACACAGGGGCAAAATTTGTGCCTGTTGCCTTTGGGTCACAAAGGACGGCATGGGCATTTTCATATACACCTTCAAATGAGCACATTATCACAGGCAAAAATAAAAAAGAATTCTTGCAGCTAAGGTAATGTTAATTTCAAGACTATAGCAGGTTCCTTTATGCACCTTGTGCTAGACCTGCAACCTGAATTTTTACCATCTTTGACCCACTATAAGTTCTAACCTGTAACTGCTTTATCAACTGGCCACCATAAAAAGATCATCAAACACTGGAATCATTATCACATTTTAGGAAGTGAAGCCATCCAAGGGTGGGGGTAGGTAAAAAATAAGGTAGAGAAGTCTACTTTGGGATCTGCAAACTAACCCACAGACCCGTGCCCATACCCATATCATCACTTCCTAATTATTAGTAAACCAAAGGTACTGGACTCACTGCATGACTTTGTGTATCAGTTACAGTAATGGGAGCAAATGGATTAATTCACATTTCTGTATATTCACAAGTTCTGTTTATTATATATGACATTTTGGAAAGCACAAGTTCGCATGCATTTGGGCAACTAGCAAGGTGTATGCTAGTGGTAAACAAGTTGTATGTAATTCCACAACCTGCCTGCAGGCTCTTGTTTTCATTTGGTAATAGAATTCCTTGCTGACTTCAAATAACCTTTTATTTTATAACAGGGGGTATGTTATTCCTAAAATAAATGTAACATAACACATGGTTGTGTAATTGCAAGATCTCACAATCTAACCCACCATGTGGATTAGGCAAAAATTTGCTCTGGTCCATCAACCCAATGCAGTAACTACGCAGTATGTTGGCGCTATATAAATACATGTTAATAATGAAATTTTTCTAGTTAGATTAGATAATTGTACTGTACAGATTCCATATTTGTTTACTAATGTTATTTGTGTGGCTTATTACTGTGGTACTTCCATGCTTATGCCTTTACGATTACCTTCCCTTGTTCATTTGCTTGTCTTGTGCTGCTGTGCTGTCTAGTTCATTGTTGCTTTTAGATCTAATCTACTGATTCTCCACCTCTGGCTTTCTCTTAGACTTCTCTCTTTTCTACTCTGATCTTTGGTCTCTCTTCATTCCTTGGATGCTCAATCCCTCCCCAGGCCTTCATTTTGTTCCTCTTTTCTGACCTCTGCCCTGTTTTCAACTCCACTTGTAAACTGCTGCTGACTGTTGCCAGAAGATACATTACTTCCCAGTTTTCATTTACAAGAAAGGGGAAAAGGAAACTTACAGAATCAGATACTGCAACATGAAGAAAGCTTTCAAGTATGGAGGGACTAAGCTGATCCAAAACATCAACCATAGGTTTATCATCTTCCTAGAAATGAAACACAAGTTACAAAGCCTTAATTATAACAGCATACCACAAAAGCATTGTTATTAAAAAGAAATATAGGCCAATTATTCCATAAATACACCACAATGCCATTTCATAATTCCAATAGCCTCTGAGGAAGTAGTTTTAAGACTGTCCTGTGATCCCTTTGGATCATATCTGGCCTTTCTGGAGTAAAAGCTGGTCTTGGAAATGTGAAGGTGTTTCTCCCCTTCAGGTCACTGGTTGAGGTCTGCTGTTACTGGACATCAATGTAGGTGGCCAAACTGGACACTGCTTCACAGAACCCATAGACTATTTAGTGATCCCATGTACAGGCACCTTAAATTAAAGCTCAGCTAAACATCCTGTACACGAGAATTATCAGTTTTGTTTCACAAGACATGAATGTTTGTCTTCTAAGGAGCTCAACATACACTATATGACCAAAAGTATGTGACACCCCTCCTAATAACTGAAATTGGCTATTTATGTGGCACCCATCATTGTTTAAAATGTGCCACTACATCATCATACATTTACATTCTTGACAATTCCTTAGAAATATAGGAAAAAAAAACTTGACTGGTGCTGACCTCTACCCAAATGAATACCAGTGGGATGAACAGATGCATCAATGTGAACCAGCTTGATACCCAAAATCTATATCTGTATAAATGGAAGGATTTTTATGATGTATTTTTCATTTCTAAATTACACTGTTTACACTGCAAATAATTCACTCTACAATATAAAATGTAATTCCCGAAACAACAAGTGTATTTTTTTAAGTTGTAATATTGGTGTGTAGGCTTCATTTCAGGTCATTTTGCCTGGTCATGTGCTTTCAGAAAGAGCCAGCACTTTAGGATGGAACTGCTTTCTGTCAGGCTGTTGTTCCTCCTACTCAATGTAACTGAATGTGACGCAGTGGGCCTCGCTTTTACCATTGAGTGCTGTTCTTATATCTACCAGGGAGTTGTTATCTTGTTTTAGGGAGCTGCTATCTGGTTACCTTTCCATTGTTCTGTTGTTAGGCTGCTGGGGGGTAATTTTACTCCAACTTGCAGTAAAGATTGACTAAAGTTTATCAGAGCACAAGTCATAAGACTTGGGGCAGCTGGGAAACTGACAATTCTTGCCCATGTCAGATTTCAAAATTAAATATAAAAAACTCACTACAGAATTCTGCTGGAGCAGCATTATTAACCTATACAATTTGACATATTTTTTTTCCCATGACAGTATCTTTAAAGGTGAGAATTCATTAAAGGTTTGATGGAATCTTAATTAACTCAGTGACTGCCTAACTTTCCCCAGCCACTGCTTCTTATCCAGTGGATAATGGCAATTTGATCATGGAAAAAGACTTCATTCTCCCGTGACATATGTATGGAAACACAATACATTTGCGTTAACTAACCAGAAAAGTTCATTCGTATCTGTATAAACACGTGGCCAGTTCTCCGTTATCATTACATTAGGCAATTAAATACAGTTTGAAACTTACCTCTGCTTGTCCAAGTGCAAGAAACAAAGCCCGTACTTCTTTGAGAATTAAAACAGCGACTTTCCGAGTAGCCATCTGAAAACTACATAGTAGCAATAGTGCAAAACCTTCCACTGCGTGCAAAACATTGGAATAAGGCCCCCGTTCAGACTGTATCCTATGGCTGGAACCATTTGGTATCAACTGGAAGGAAAGAAAAAAATAAAGATAAAAAGTGCTGTAAATCTTGAGCCACTTACAAAATGGGAAGACACATAGACAGTTGGACATATCACCCATCGAGATGCAGCCCATATACAATGTTATTCTTGCATTTATGGAGCCAACCAGTGAGATCTTGGACGTAGCCCTACGAATACCTTAAATCGATCCTTCCAAAATTTGTATGAAATGTGCTTTAAGCTTCTACTGCATGCAAATGATATACCTACCAGTAGTAAGCCTTGTATACATAGGATTATGGGCTTATCCACAGTAGTAGTCCTTCCTACTTTATAGCTAGAACCCCTATTTTACATCCCCTGATTTTAAGTTCTCCTTGATTTCACGTTGTTGTTTTGTGGTACCACCTATATATTATGCATAATACATTTCCCTGATTTTACATCACTTTTTTCTGGTCCGCTGAAAAACATATAATGGGGGTTCACTGAAAGTATTCAGCTTAATGCCAGCATTACTTGCACAATTTATGACATGAAATTTGAAAAACCAGACAACTAAAGGTGGCTAGATTATAACATTTTTATGTGGGTCTTGCCTAAATTTAAATATGCAAATTAGGTTTCAGATTCAGTTAATTATTGAAGCGAATCTTTTGCAGAGAATTGGAATTAGGATAAATTTGGAACTGATGGATTCCCTGCTTCTCTAATAAGAGGTCTGCACTTCTCACAACAGAGATATTCTTAATGTCTGTCCCCTTTATATAGTTACAAGTAGGGCTTAGCGCAGGGATCCCCAACCTTTTGAACTCGTGAGCAACATTCAGAAGTAAAATGAGTTGGGGAGCAACACTAGCATGAAAAATGTTCTTGGGGTGCCAAATAAGTGCTGTGATTGGCTATTTAGTAGCCCCTATGTGGATTGTCAACCTACATTAAGACTCTACCTACATTAAGACTCTGTTTGGCAGTACACCTAGTTTTTATACAATAAAAACTTGCCTCCAAGCCAGAAATTCAAAAAATTATCACCTGCTTTGAGGCCACTGGGAGCAACATCCATGGGGTTGGAGAGCAACATGTTGCTCACAAGCTACTTGTTGGGGATCACTGGCTTAGCATATACTTCTGAAACCCCATGATAGCAGTGCTCCTGGGAAATGTACAGGTATGGGACCAGTTAAACAGAATGCTCGGGTTTTCCCGGAAAGGGGATCTTATTGTAGTTTGGAAACTATTTAACCATGAATTAAACCCAAAGGGACGGTTTTCTCTCCAATAAGGATTAATTATATCTGAGTTCGGATCAAATACAAGCTACTGTTTTATTATTACAGAGAAAGAGGAAATAATTTTTAAAAACTGTAATAATTTTATTAAAATTGAGGTGGCCTTCCTGTAAATCTGAGCTTTCTGGATAATAGGTTTCTTGACAACGGATCCCATACCTGTACTGCGCTGAATGTTAATAAAGTCTCCACATTCCCATATTAGATGGGGGTAGAAGAAATGTATAAATGGGGCCATGCTGACATCTCTACAGATTATTAGATCTATTAGATCCAAGCTAACTGCAGAGCTGCAGAGGTGAAGGAGCTTGGTTACCCCAAGTCTGACAGACTTCTCCCTACCAAGGTCTTCTTACCTCCAATAGATTCTCAGTGGAACAGACAAGGGAAGGGGCTGGAAATAAAGGCACTATTTTACATAGAGTATGTAACACAAAATAAGAATGCTTAAACAGGTGGCTCAACTTTAAGTTAATTTTTAGTATATGATAGAATGGCTAATTCTGAGCTAAGAAACTTGTTTTTTTATACATTTTGAATTATTTGCTTTTTTCTTTTCTTTCCCACTTTCAAATGGGGGTCACAGACCCCATCTAAAAAAAACAAAGTTTCTTTAAAGGTAAAAATGTATTGTCCTATTCATATTCCAGTCTCTTATTCTAATCAATGCATGGTTGCTAGGGTTATTTTGGACCCTAGCAACCATATTGCTGAAATTGCAAACTGAAGAACTGAGGAATAAAAAGCTAAATAACTCAAAAACCACAAATAATAAAAAATGAAAAGCAACTTCAAATTGTCTCAGAATATCACTCTCTGCTAAAGTTAATGTAACGGTATAACAAATGACTCTTTTAAAGCCTTGTTAAACACTTGTATCACCAGGCAGCACTGTATCTACAGACCAATTGTGTTTATTACACAGGGATGATGATTTTGTACCCAGTATATCATTAACCTTATGCAGTTCAGGGGTATTGAAGTCTGTTCTTATTAGTAAATTTTTAGCATTACTGCTTGACTTTATCTGCCTTCCAAATCAATTGTAGATAGAGTGGGGTTCATGGCCAATACTTGCTAGTGAAAAACATTTTAGGCAAACAGACAATTATGAGCCACAATGACCAAACTCAGGCACCACTCTCTGGCAAGCCCTTTGGGTTGATCATAACATAGGAACAACTAATAGAGGGTCTGATAATGCAATCAGATTCCTGCTCTCCAAAATATATTAAATTATTGGCTTAGATCAGGAACAGGCAACTGGCTGCCTTCCAGACGCTGTTCAACTACATCTCCCAGAAGCCAAACAACAAGAGGGCTGAATTTAACCATTTAAAAAATGAGGGGGCCATGGATGAGCAAATAAATCTAAACTGGGGTCAGTTTAGATTTATTTGCTCATCCATGGCCCCCTCATTTTTTATTTCTGAGGTCAAATCCTTCGGCGAAAAATGAGCAAATTCATTGCATGTAATTTTTCTTCTTTTATTTCTGGGCTGAATTATTTAGGTACTTTTTCATTCTTTATGACATTGCCTCCCTGCCCTTGTAGATGGCTTTTGATTTAGTAGAAAAAACAGAACATAAATAATGAAGATAACGTTCTCTGCTATAGGGCCTGACCTTGATGCAGAACTGCTGTGGAATGCACAACATATAAAGTCACGCTAACTTGATAAGGAATTTAGAAAAGGGGGGAAAAAACCCCAGCAACATTCCAATGCGATTTGGAGTGAAGTTATTTGATTTCAAAACTGCATGAATGATATATCTGTAGAAATAAATCAAATCATCTGGACTTGCAGGGTTTTTCTTAAAGACATTTCACCATATAAGTCATCATAAGATCATAAACCGATTATGCAGATTGGAGCAACATTGCAGGGTATTTATTCCAGAAAGATCTTATTTATAAGTTATTCTGAATTGAGAAAGCCAGTTGGATGACTGGTGAAACATCTTCAAGAAAAACACAGCAAGTCCAGTTGATTTGACTTATTTCTATAGATATACCATGACCTGGATGAATGAGAATCTTCACAAAAATATTGCATGAATGATCTTGGAGGAAAGCTGCAATTCGAAATCTAAGGTACAGATATTGACGTGAGCTACTGCAGACAACAGACTCTTGTCTCGTGTATGGCCAGATATCTACTGGGCAGGTTAAAAAAAAAAAATTTGGACGAAGAGCAGCCGCCATTATGATTTGATTGTTGGCCCAAGAGTCAACAAAAAAATCAGTGTATTCCGATTTGGCCCAACAGCTAAATTTCTGAAAAAGAAAAAGTGTCCAGAGGAGAAGAGATTTTTCTAAACTCTTAAGGGCGCCCATTACTTGCATCACCATAAACACCTCTGGATCTGTTCATTGAATAAAGACTTGGTTGCAGCCCTTTAGCATGAAAACACATCATTCATAGCATCTAAAACAAGTGAACAGACCCATCAACAGCTCTGACATTGTTAGAGTGGACAGGAGGGAAGCAGACTTCATAGCTCAGAATTCTGTTTCTTAGTAAGGGTATGGGAGACGTTATCCAGAAACCCGTTATCCAGAAAGTTCCGAATTACAGGACAACCATCTCCCACAGACTCCATTTTACCCACATTTTTAAAAATGGTTTCCTTTTTCCTTGTAACAATAAAATAGTATGATCCCAACTAAGATATAATTAATCCTTACTGGAAGCAAAACCAGCCTATAAGGTATTTAATCTTTAACTGATTTTCTAGTAGAATTAAGATGTGAGATGTAGATTTAAGATGTGATCCAAATTATGGAAAGATTCTTTATCTGGAAAACCCCAGGTCCTGAGCATTCTGGACAACAAGTTCCATACCTGTACTGCATACAACCTAATGCTTCATGGATTGTCAGCCCACCAGGGAAGAGATCCACCATGACGAAGTAGAGATCAGCAAACCAGTATAAATACAACAGTCTCTATATAAAGACATTTCTAACAATAGAGAAGGAGCCACAGAGGAGGGTATATGGAATATTGCCAGAAAAGAACATCCCACTTGCAGCGCTCAGTTGATACTCCTATCATGCAGATGCATCTTGTAGACAAACCATACAGCGGCTGTCTTCCAGGAGGTCAACTTCTAATTTCTCTTCACTGTTTATTTAAAAATGTGGCATAGACATAACATTTACGTAAGAGGATTGTTAATCTAGAGAGCTTTATTATATGGCGGATGTGGAGGGGAACATTTGTTTTTAGAAATGTGGGACAGATGCAAGTATTTAGGAAAAAAACAAACTGGTCCAATAACACCCAAAAATCACAAATAATATATATGTATATTTTAATCAGTAAAATAACTGAATTTATTGGGCGTTTGCCATATCTCTTTATCTGGGATCTAAAGAACATGGGGTGCTGCATTTTGCAAAAACGTTATCCCTATTCCTGGGTGCCGTGGAATCACAGAAGAAATCATTAGTTAAATCAAGGACATTAAATTTATCTTACCAACTGTGATACATGATTTGCAGGTAAATCACCTAACTATGGGCCAGGTTCAATTCAGTGAGAAAAGCTATCTCTTGGTTTATAACGTGAAAACTCATGGACGAGATTCAATTCAAGGAGAAAAAACTTCTTCTCCTAATCCATTTCCAATTTTTCCCCATAGACTTGAATAGAGTCTTCATGTGATAAACCGTGAAACAAGTGTTTCTGAATTGAATTGCATCTCAAATTGAATCTCGTCCATTACTTTTTATGTGAAAACCTTTTTCTTACTGGATTGAATCTGGCCCCATGTTTGATCTTGTGCAACATTCAGTAAGATGCTAGGGGGCAAATTTACTAAAGGGCGAAGTGGCTAATGCCAGCGTGACATCATTTCGGTACTTCGCCGATTTACTTTCTTGACTATATTTCGCCTCCCTGAGCGCAACTTTGTATTTTAGTGAATTCGCGGCGCCCTGACTAAACTTCGTCTGGCAAAGTGCGGCGAATCCAACAAAGGTGCAACTTCGAAGGTAAGTAAATTTGCCCCTAGGACTTCAGTCATATGCTGCCAATGAACACTGTGGCCGTAGAGATTAATGAAGTTCTCTAGGTTATGAGTTGTATGATACAAAGGAAAGCTTACCAATTGCTTCCTAGGTTTTGAAAA
Organism: Xenopus petersii; assembly: GCA_038501925.1. NCBI lineage: Eukaryota > Metazoa > Chordata > Amphibia > Anura > Pipidae > Xenopus > Xenopus petersii. Next base: position 31,055,977 of record CM076674.1, on the reverse strand, counting down.
CCTACAAACGAGTGGTGATGATGGCCTGCTTACAAATCACAAACTGAACTACCATTCTCTTATCTAAGCTTCTTTTATGCTAGGCTAGGTCTAGTCATTGGCAAAGCTGAGGATAAATCTACTGTTTCTGAATGTCTACCTGCTTAAATGTGCACTTGTATATCAGGCATTTTGGCCATCATATGAAAGACGCCGAAAAGGAGTTATAATTTCTTTTAACTAGATCTACGAATCTGCTTCTGCAGCATTCTTCTTCAGTAATCCCAACACTGTGTTAGTACAGATTTCCTTGCCATCAGTTCTCCACAGAAACCGTACATGTAATGAAATGACAAAGAGTTTACCTCCGACGTCCTAAGTTTAGCTTGTTCGTGAGAGTTTCCCAGTGTCTGTATGACTATTTTCCATTGGGTGAGTAACTGCAGCAGCAGTTTTAGAGATGTATCCAGAAGCGTCTGGTGCGTATCATTCACCTCTCGTAGCAGAAAGTTAATGAAACCAAACAACACATCTTCCCTCCAATCGACAAAGTCAACAAGGAGACCCTGAAGAGAGTTCTGTGCAATGTGCCGCAGTTCATCGTCCATGTGGATGGATAATCTGAGTGTGCAAAGAAATAAACACGAATCAATAAAACTCTTGTAGCAAACAGTGTTAGGTTCTCAGAATGCAGTTCAGCATCAAGTACCAAATGACTCAAGGGCTCTTGTATGTGTTACAGACTTGTTCAGAGATCTCCCTTATTGAATATAGGAGAATCAGCTCGTGCCCTACATGCGGCTGGGTGGCATGCTGTCCCATTATCTGTGCCGCCCTAGGCCAGGGCCTTGCCAAAAATTTGGGCCAGTTCATTCAGATTTCTGCATCTTTCAAAATGTAAAAGGGCACACAGCACCACAAATGCCCCTTAGTGGCTACACTGGGTTAACTGACATGTGCCGGCTTTACTAGAGAGGGAATGAAAGATGAGAGCTCAAATAATTTTTAGGAAATCTAGCTCAACTCTTATACAACAGAAGAATGATTAGGGAGACACTGCTAAAGAATCTCTATCTGTGCATATCTGTACGAATACACCGCTTATAATCTGTCACTTGTATGTTATGGCAAACAGAAGTATAAATACCGATCACGCGACAGTAGTTCTTCCCGTTTAATATCATTTCCAGTATATGTACATAGCTTGTGCCAGATTCCTTGTCCTTGAATTATTCCCAAAATAAGCTGGCAGGAATCCCAAACATGGTTATTGCATGTACCTTGAGAGCAAGTCAATTAACTCCAGTTTTGACATCCCATCTGGAAGCAGGCGAGGAATAGCAGCAACGCATGTTCTGAAGAGGTCAATTTTTGGCTTCCTCTCTCCCCTGAAATTTTGGAATGATCGTGAAATCACAGAGCATTGCACAAGCTACAGATAAGGCTTAATTAACACAATTCTGCCATATTCCTGAATTATCGCTTAAAAGTGCTTAGTAAGGGGGATTAGCAAATCACAGCTGCTTTCAGTCATTTCTGAAATATATTTTACGATTGATGATGTGAAAGGAGGTAACACTCTGAAAAAGAAGCCATATCCGTGCCAGCATAACTAAAATACTAATTACCTTGGCAGGTTAAGACTCTTTAAGCTAAGGCAGTTCCACACTCCAATATCTGTGTTTCCGTAGGTGCTTTTTCTACTAATTTAACCCCATTTCTTCTCTTGCTTGGTGCCTTTCCCTTGAAAAGATGCCAAGCAGGAGATGAAATGTAATACAGTAAATCACTGGGAATTAAAGGGGAACGCCTACAGTTCTACAATTAGTCATCATCATAACCAACAGCCTCCCATATATGATCATCTAATATTTGCTCTTATTATATGACTTTGAAAAGAAAAGTTAGACATTAATCCCACAATGGATTTGGCCCTTAAAAATACGCTTTTCTTTGGTCATTTGACAATCTTATGTCCCACAGTGAATAGGAACAAAAGAAGTAATAGCTGTTGAAGACACACTCATTCCACTCTAAGAAGGTAACAGGGAAGCACTCACGTAATCATGTCTTCAGGCTCCTTGTTTAACATCTGCACGTTAGTCATCATCATACATCTCCCTACTTCCTTGTCTAGGTGCCTCAGGATGTTGTCTACTGCCTTTCTGACTTGAGAGTAATATAAAGACATTCCTAAGAAAGATAACATTAGAAAAATCATATTAAAAGTAACCATGTGTTGTCCCAGAAATTAATGGGCCAATGGAATAAAAGACAGAGCTAAAACATTTGTTTTTTGCACTAGAACTATTATCAATCTTGGTGTATTAGCACTCATTTAATGCAGAGAACTGACAGATAAACACAATAAACATGGCAGAATTAGTATTTTGAATTTTACAAGGAACATTACAACCAAAAGCTGCGCTGGTTTCTCCCAATGCCCATCATAGAATCCATAAGACTAAACACATTCTAGCCCATTTTCCAGTAGCACAATGGAAAATATTACACAAAGAGACATAAGGCCATAAGATGTGGAACTAACTCAAGGCACATAAGATGTGGAACTAACTCCAGGCATCTTCCACTATCACATTACAGTAACCAATCCTGTGAAACCCTGTGATAGAGTCCTGTGCGGGTCCATTTTTTGGAACCAGTACCCGACCCGTACCCGCAACCTGCAATCAGCAACCTGGACCCGCATTCTTCCCCAATTGGACCCGCTACCCGACCCGCAAGTAACTTGTCCGCAACCTGGACCCGCGACTCGCTGACCATCAAGAATCTGGAAGTGCTGTCATTGTAAACCGGAAGTGACTTTATCGGAAGAATGCATGATGAGAAAAAAAGGAGTAAAACAGGAAGTGCTATCATTGTAAACCGGAAGTTACACCATCAGAAGTAGGCGTGATCAGAAAAAAGGAGTAAAAATCACGATTGAGAAGACCCGTGGCCCGACCCACAACACCGCTGACCCGCATCCAAACCCACACCCAGTACTTTTACCCGCAACCCGCAGGGTACCGCAGGTTTTTGCGGGTAACCCGCGGGTACCTGACCTGCCACAGGACTCTACCCTGTGACATATAAATGTAGTGACTTTCTTAGGTATGGCCTGCTGGACTAACTTCAGACTTAAAAAAGCCAGTCATTTGACTTTGCTTAGCACCTACACACTCTCTGCAGAAGCACGTGGTTGGAGACTCACACTGAGAGACCAGTAAAACAAATGACACAATTTGCAAAATATTCTGGAATCAGTGCATAGCATTCTACACAATGCTGGTTTAACTGGACTAATAGCTGAAGTGTTCTTGATTACCAATCATTTTGGCCTCCTCTTCCGTGAGTGTCTTGCTTAAGTAGGTTTTCTTCACACGCAACGTGTTGCCAGAAGGATGAATGGCTCCAGTGACAGGCATAGGGGGTTCGCCATCTTTCTGCTGCAAACTATCAGCAATCACCAAGAAAGCTCTTAAGCCTATGTTCATTCTCTAAAAAAATTTGAAAAATTAAAAGACTGGTCAGTATGGATACCAAAATTCACTCAGGCCCTGAGCCTGTAAGTAAGATCTGCTTAATGCTACTTGAACCCCAAAAACCTAAAATGCTACCTAAAGTTGGTTTTCTAGATTAATGTTCAGTTACAATTTATACATACTAAACAAATCTACATAAGGTAACTAGCATTTTAGGTTTTAGGACCTAAATGCGTCTGCTGCCACTGTGTTATGCCCCTGGCTGCCATATTGCTTGCTCGGGAGATGAAGACACCACATACTGAACTGCGCTCCTGTCCAAGAACACCTTTCTCTGTATTCGCAGCTTGCTATGGACAACAATTCCTTAGACAAGGCAAGCAATATGGTAACACATGTGAATACTTGGAAAGCAAATGTTCTAGGCATACCCAATGTTCTTATATTTTACTGCTGATGTAACAGAGATAAAGCCACCATAACAGTATTCTCTCTAAATGAACCCCAGCGTAAATCCAGTACTATAATATCCTTTGTCAGATATAAGTAACATTAAGGGCCAGAATTATTAAGGCTCAAGTTGTGTTTTCTATGAAAATTTCCAGTTTTCAAGTTTTTTTTATTATACCCCAACCCTGTAAAATAGGTTGAATCTGAAAATACACCATCTAAAAAGTCAAGAGTCAATGGCAGAGGTTCCTTGAACCATTTGAAAATGTTAATACTCTTCGTGATGTTCGAGTTTTATTCAGAGGGTGTTGCCTGAAAACTCAAATGTTTCAAGCGATTAAAGGTTTTTTCCTCTGAAAACTCAATCAATTTGAGTTTTCGTGTTTCGCAACTTGAACTCGCAGAATCAAGATTTTTTCATACAGGTTTTTTCTTAAATAAGAAACCATTCGAGTTGTGAGTTCATTCAAGTTCATTCAAGGTATTAAAAACTAACATTTGACCTTTGATAAATAACCCCCTAAATATGTTTACCTCTGGATTCAGACTGAAAGCTTTTGCTGCTTTTCCAACACATAAGAGGTCAAAGATGATCTCCTTCATGGCAAAATCCAACTTTACCTATATAATGAGAAAAAAAAATATGAATTCATATTAATACATAAGAAACCAAATGAATTATATCTTTGCACAGCTCAGGTTATTAATGTTAATCCTGTTCTATAGGATGGTGGATGCATTATTTAGGATTCAACACATTAATGTGTATATAGAAAGTCCTACCTAGTTATAGAGGCATGTGTACACCTAATGTAAAATATCACACATTTGTTGTGGACTGACAAACTGCTAGGATTATCATGAAAGGATTCTCTGTAAGAAAAGCAAATAGGCTACAATATGAAGAGGATGATTAATGAAAGCGACTACAATAGTATTTATTCTCAGCCTTTACACTAGTGCTAGAATGTCCCTCCAGGCTGCAATATGATGGTTTTGCTCAGATTAATGTTGCTGCAGTGATTCATTCATAGTTCTACTTTGTCATATAACCCCTAGGAGTTGTAAGAAAGTCTTTCCTTACCTGTGCAATAAACTGTATTATCTTTACAAAGATATTAAGGGGCATATCTCGTGGTACTACACCACGGGGACCTTTAGGGAACAAGGTGCCAACAATGGTGGTGAGGCGGCTGTAAGAAAATGAAATTGTACAGTCAGTTTTAGGTTTTACATTTATTGTCTATATTACAAAATGCTGTCATGATGGTTATGTTTTAAAAATTCATAGTTCCGCTAATAGTGTTTTAAGACCAATTACATTTTAGTGCAAAAAGGACTGCATTTAGGTTTGGTGTTGTGTCCTAGTTTGTGCCCCCTGTCCTGTGGTCAATGCATTTGTAGATGTCCTGTCTGTCCTGCACATACTCCGATTGCTGGGAAAGCCAGCTCTGCTGCCAGGCTTGCCATAGACCAGTGATCCCAACCAGTAGCTTGTGAGCAACATGTTGCTTCCCAAACCCTTGGATGTTGCTCTCCATGGCCTCAAAGTAGGTGCTTATTTTTGAATTCCAGGCTTGGAGGCAAGATTTGGGTTCTGGCAAATACCAGAGGAGCTGCTATAAGGTGCCATAGAAAGTCAGTATTTAGTAGGTTGATGGGGGCTGTTTGGGCCTCTGTGTGGGCTGATTGAGCATCTGTGTACCTGGAATGCCAGGGCCTAGACATGTTACCAATAGCCAATCACATCCCTTATATGGCACCATCCAGGTACATTTTTCATGCTTGTGTTGCTCCCCAACTCTTTTTACATCTGAATGTTGTTCATGGGTAAAAAAAAGGTTAGGGACATCTGCCATAGACTGAAAGATCGTTTGGCGAGGGTGTTTTGTGGTGGGTGATATTGTTCTAATTTGATTGTTTGGGCCTAGGATTTTCGTCCACGTATGTGTCCAGCAGGGCAGTCTGGGGGCTCCAAAAATAGGCAGCTAAGCTGACTCAGTCTGAAGGGGCCAAGTTGCCCGCCCTAGGTAGGCCCACAGGTGCCTATATGGTAGATACAGCCCTGAGCACATTGGGCATTTTATTTGCTCTTTCGTATAAAGTAAAATATGCAGTGTATATGGCACAATACTTCAATGTACTGTTAAGCTTGGGTAAGTGGTGGTGAAACAGTAGGGGAGGGTTCTCTGGGGCCTATTGCAACAATACAATGTAGTACAACAAAATATAGAGAGCAAGATGTTTCTCAGGCTTGCTCTTCCTACCAAGAGAAATTTGTGTGTCCAATGCCGTACCTCTGTGTAGCAGTATTGCTTTCACATTTTATTCGAATCATGTACACCCAGAGCAGCCTGTACAAGGATTCCAGTGCAACCCGAGCCATTTTGGGGTCCTTATTCTACAACATAAAAGAACAAGTTTGTTTGAGAGAATACTTTGTAAAACTGACAAAACAATTAAATAGATTCTCATGAATCCATAAAATTATGTGCAACTCCCACTCCGCAGAACAGGAAGCTGCTCCAGTCTTCTAATGCATGCGAGTAAAGAATCATCATCATCATCATTTATTTACATAGCACCGACACAGTACTTTAAAGCAGTGATTGTTTTCAGGTATAAAACAGTGCAGATTATTTAGCAGTACTGGTGACCCATCCATAAAAACCAAACAATCATAGAATACTCCTCATGATGAGGCATATACACTTTTAATAGATCTCACACTTATTAATAATATGCCCAGAGGAAAAGGACTCAACAAATTTGGGATACACCTTCCTTGCTGTCGAGCACCACATCCCAACACTAATGTTACATTTGCCTTCTCATTTTACCTTCCTTTAAGCTTTAATGGACAAGGAAAGTTAAACACAAGAAGTAAACTAGAAATGTTGTACATTATGTTTTGTACGTCTGTACCAACTCCAGGCAACAACAGTCCTTTAACAGTAAAGATCTGTGTCTCCAAAGATGCCCCAGTAGCTCCCCATCTTCCTTTCTACTGATTCACTGCACATGCTCTGTGCTGCTGTCACTTACTGAGCTTAGGGGCCGACTCAAAACATACAGTACACATAGAATAGAAATGTCACAATATAAGGCTGATTAGTAATTAATATAGATAATTATTACATGGCAGCTCAGAAACCAGTGCAACTAGCATCAGAATTTAATAATCAGCCCTGTAGCATCACCTTGTATGAAAGGCCAAGCTCATTTTCTGCTGGATAATTTGTGAAGACCCCTAAGCTTAGCTTCTCAACAGCTGCTCAGAGCCCACTGAGCATCGCAGACACTTTCAAAGATGGTGACCCCCTTGTGACAAGTTTGAAGTCCTGTATCATTTCTGCAAACGAGAAGCTGAAATTTTTGGCTGCTGCAATAAGTTTAGTATATGAAACATGGAATTTTTAGCCGTATTAATTTTTAGGGTTTCCTTCTCCTTTAAACCAGTGGTTCCAAAACTGAGAGGGGTTCGGATGAGTGTCAGGGGGCTCAGTCTGCAGGTCAGTTAGGGTGAGTTATGCAACATGTTAGCTTCCTCTCCTAGATATGCCTTAAACTCGGTGTCAATTAGAGCAAGATTTGGGGTAAACACCAGTGATGTGCTGGCCAACCCGAAGCCTGTGGATTTGATTGACTTCCGCACAAAGTTTGCGGGCTGCTGGCGGGTGTGTGTCCTTTTAGTGCCCCACCTCTGCTCCTTTTTAAATACTCATGCTCCGGGAGTGCCCTGCCCTCTTCCGCGATATCACGGCCGTGTATAAAAAGGGAGCAGGTTAGTTGGTCTGAAGCAGGAGTTTTTTCTCAACCTGCACATCACTAGTAAACACTTATTTATTGACCTAAATATTTTTGAAATACTGGGTGAATGACTGATACAGCAATATTTTCTATATCTTTAACCTTAAGCTAAAGGGCACTCTCCAAGAAGAGTTTAAACTGAAAAAGTCCTCTTATAACAATGATAAACAGGGAAATAAATCCAATGGTGCTGAAGAGTTAAAAAAACCCAAAAACCTTTAGCTAGCACAGCAGATACATCCAAGCATTATATCAGCACCTCAGGCAAGTAGACATGAGGGAATAAACCGTTTGTTGAAAAATAAATTTAATATAATATTAATGCTTATTATGAGATGCACATCTATTTGCCTTAGGTGCAGATTTGTGCCTTTAGGTGTTCTAACAATCAAACATAAAGACCCTTCTAGACCCTTCTGGTATTTGACACTACTTTTGATGTTGCTGAACTCTATCAACATTAATCTGCGTTCACCAAACTTCCGACGTTAAAGGGGACCTGTCACCCTAAGAAATAATTTCAAGTTATTTTCTATCATGTTAGTTGAGCAAAATAAACTTTACTTACACTGTATTTATTATTTACATTTTGTTTCCTTCTGTCTTGGAATTATACAATCACAACAAGCAGGCAGCTGCCATTTTGTGGACACGGTTATTAAAGGAACAGTAACACCAAAAAATTTTAGTGTTTTAAAGTAATGAAAATATCATGTACTGTTGCCCTGCACTGGTAAAATTGCTGTTTGCTTCAGAAACACTATTATAGTTCATATAAACAAGCTGCTGTGGAGCAATGGCGGAAATTGAAAAACGACTATATGGCACAGGTTAACTAATGGATAACAGATAACACCACTAGACAGACAGAGCTTTTCTTCTATCTGCTGTGTAACTTGAGCTTTTTCTCCTTTGAATGGCTGCCCCCATTGCTACACAGCAGCTTATTTATATAAACAATAGTAATGTTTCTTAAGCAAACACAGCAGTTTTACCAGTGCAGGGCAACACTGCATTATATTTTCATTACTTTAAAACACTTTCATTTTTTGACGTTACTGTTCCTTTAAGGGAAATTGTGCATCACCCAAAAATCTTGTGTATGCACCAGAATGGGGGACCTAATGTCCATGTGCAGTGCCCTACACAATTATAGAGCCTGAGGAGGGAATGTGGGGAGTGCAGTGACATGTAGGAAGTGATGAATGGAAAGTGAAAGTAATTGACTGCCCCTCCTCTATGCCACGGGCATAGAGGCGGGGCAGGTAATATTTGATTGATAGTTTAGATATTTAAATACCTTTATAACAGGTATGAATGTTTTAATGAAACATTTTTGGGGTTCCATATTTAATTTGCAAAGGACTTTCATTATGCAGCTTTTTATGTGTAGGTGACAGGTCCACTTTAATTTAAAAGGTCCTATTCCTATTGCATGAACTCCTCTGGCTCCAGGCAGCAAGACATCTGAAATGTGAAATGAACAATTGTAACTCTATCTATCTGATCATCAGACTAATTCAAACAGCTCAGGAAAGCTTTGTTACTTCACTGATGACTATACATCAGTTAGAGACCTGTTCTGCCTCTCACCTTTCTTGCCAACAACGGCTTATTCCACCCTTCATTTATTTTCATGTTTTCGCAAACAGGCTGCAAAATAAAGGCCATGCTCACCTTGAGGTTTGACAAGCAGTTGTTGAGAAAAATATGCCATCGGTTTAGAAAAAATTGTTTCTGGCTGACACAAAGCAGACATGTCACCAGAGGGTACAGGGCCTAGAAGGCGAGAAAGCAGACATGTTTATTCTTAATACTTTGTAGAATCCTTTATGTATGAAATAGTAGGATAGACATTGGGATAGAATGGGTATAAGGGTATATTATTTTTAAAGAGCAGTTAGTTTTGTCTATATACTAAAGACAAAGTTTAATTTAAATAAATAGAACACTTGATATTTATGTCTAGTTGTGCGCAATTTTTGCACCTTAGGGCTGCTTTTGTGCTTAGTGGCCAATGCAGCTGCTCTGCAAAATTCAGTATAGAATTCAAAGCAGCTGCTGTCACTATCAATGTCTCTGCAAACTGGGAACTACTGATGTGGGGGCCAGCTCCAGATCGGGTGTGTTGGGCTGACAATAAACATCTTAAGTGGGATGTGGCCTGAACTCTCCGTTGTTAGCATGCTCCTAAAGCCTCCTTCGGCCATCCTCATACTCATGCCTGCCTTATCTCCTCTCTGATGAGATCAGCAGTTTGGGCCAGGTACATAAAGGGAACACTAAAGAGAACATATACCCCATATTTGAGAAGCGTTTAAATAAACTTTATTTTGCAACAAACTGAGATAAGCTATTCTGTACTGATGGTTTATCTTTTAAATATGAGTTTAATTATGAGTGTGAATTGTCAAGTCTCACCTGTCACACTAGCCAGTGAAGACTTTTAATCTAGCCATACATGAACCACTACATTTCAGAGTCCATGTGCCAAATATATTGCTTAGTTTGGTGACTGGGCAGGTTTGAAAATGTAATCTGCTGATGCACCGTATCTGTGATATGAGGTCTACTTACTTAGATTCACAAGTAATTTTTGAACTGAACACACAGGCAAGCCCTACTTTTAATTCTTTTTCAAGACAAGCTATACACATTATTGTCTTCAAAATTCCTAATAGAGTAGCATAGAGTGTCATAAGCAAATTGACATATTTACCAGTGAATGCTTCTTTCGCGATGTCAGTTCCAGAGTTGTGTCGTACAGACTCTCTACAAAGTTTCTAAGACAGGGAACATTCACTTCATTTTTGACTGCCTAAAAAAGAAAAGGAAAAGTTGCTACACAGAACTATGTGTAAGGTGTCAGGCTTTACAATCGGTATGAGAAGCACTCACCGCTGCCACTGGTACAAGGATTTCTACAAATAGTCCCGCCAAGGCATGCTTGATATCTTTGTCCTTCACTTCTAAGAAGTAATGTGCACATTCCTAAAAACATAAAAAAATGAATGTATATAAATTTAGAGATATCACACAAACTACATCAATTTTATTAGTAGCCAATTAACCTGTCTGCATGTTGGAACCTGGTGGAAACCCTCACAGACACAGGGAGAACATATACAATTTTTGCAGATAGTAGCCTAGCTGGAATTTCAGCTAGGGGCCAGAAATGCAAATACTACATATCTAAACCTACAAAATGAATAAAAGTGAAATTCAGTTTACACTGGATCCCTTTTCCTTGTTGCTTTAAAGCAACTCTGAAAGAAGAAGGAAGCTAAATTAGTAGTCATAAATTAACTGCTACATATACTGTATCTTTGCTTGAGTGAAGGTATGGGTTTGTTTATACAAAGCTTACTACAGGATGGGGGGGTAAAATATACAAAATCCCATTTTCAATACAAGCCATATTTACTTGGCTCATGTTGAACATAGGTCTAATTGTTTTTATCGAAGCACGTGTAAACTGCTCTACAAGTGAGAACACAAAAACTGTCTAGTAAAGTGAATGTAATTTATTGTTCATCTAAAATCTTAAACCAACCATTGCACTTACCATAAGTAACCCCTTTAAGAGAAGTAAAGGAAGAGCTATAGGAACTGATTTGTGAATTACCTGCATAAACTGAAGAGAAGCTTCAAAGTCTTCTACTGGATACATCTTGATGCGGAAAAATTTCATGCCCATTATTAGGCTTATTACACTTTGAACAACATAAGGGTTCTGCTCTTTGTGCCGCAACTCTTTCAGCTCTGCCATAAATTTCTTCTTTACGGAAGGGAATCTGGCAAATGGACAAGCAAGTTGCATCCTGACTTGTTTATTCAAGAAAAGCAGTTAGAAATGCAGTGATATCTAACATGGACTTACTTTGACTGTGCCAACACTCCGATTACTTCAGCATACAGGTCTGCTACTATGTGCATATTTCCAGTGTTTGGACCAAGGTACCTGCAAGAAAAGTCCAAATGGATCATATAATAGCACAAGTAGAAATATATCCTATTAAATGTCAATGTCCAGTCATTACCCTTCTTTATATTTAAAGTGCTTGAATGCCAATGTAATGACTTCATGGACCAAGCTGTCGATTACCGGATGCAATGGTATCTGAAAACATAAATGATGCATGTTAAATGACTGCAAGTGATTTGTGAGAACATTTTACAATTACACTCCGATTGGGTGAACTTTCCAAAAGCCCAACAGTATGGGTACAGTCACCCTTATGTCAACTGTGAGCAGAAATTATTTTAGACCCATAGCTATAAAGACCCAAGAAGCATAAACAATAGAGATTAGTCAACCCAGTTACTGCTACAGGGGCCTAGAGGGCCCAGTAGACAATGCAGTTCATCTTTGCATAGATTTGGGGAATGGGAAGGTTAAACCAGTGCAAGCCAAGTCTTTAAAAAAAGTACAAATGTTGGAATAAGTTACCAAAATGGCTCATCCACTGAGTGTTTCTGTGAGCATAACTTGAAAATGAAACTTTGAAACATAGGAGTCTGTGCCACTGGGGATGGCCTACCAATTAACCGAATTATACAATGTATGCTTTTGGATACTAATTACCTTTAATCAAACCGTGCATTCATTATTATTATGCTGGCCTCAACATCTGAAAAGGTTTTTTTCAAGTTTAATTGCTTTTAGGGAAATATTAACTTGAATTAAGGAACACAAATAGCGGAACAGCCAAAAAAACAAAGTAAGACTTGTTAATTGCAACTGTAGCTGCAACACTGCTGGCTTTCATTATCATAAGGGCTTCCTTCTAAGGGTGCAACAGTATAAAGATGAATGTTTTCATGTAGGAGAGTTTAAATGCACTATTTATGCATGTGGCCCTGCCCCTGAACTAGCAAATGAGAATAAACGTGAAGTTGGTTTGAGGGGGTGGGGTTGGCATTTAGCCTTACTAAAACCTTTAAAAGCCCCTGCTTCAACTTGTTTCTGGAGTTAGCCAAGCTTTCCCCATGATTCTGCAGTAAACATCAAGTGATACTCGACTATGCATAGCCCCCCAAATGTATAAAACCAAACATATCATTAAGGCAAGAAAGTGATGAGTTCAAAACCCTCATCATTGTTTGTTTGGGAGGGGGACAATATGCTTGGAATACTCTTGGAATTGCATATATCTGCCCTTGTGGGTGATGATCAATATCGTGTGCCGTAAATTGCACTATTCCCACTGTCACAAAACGGGGCACAAATGGACCAGCTGTTTCTGTTTAAAGAAAGCAGGCTCTGTAGGCCCAAAAGATGAAGTGCTTAACAAAATGATGCAAGACAGTTGGGTAGATATTGACCATTAAGAGTGTGCCACTGCATTTTCTAGGTCTCAGTGAATTAGAGGTCATTTTAATCAGCAGCATCCAACTACCCATGAGACATTATGGGTAATTAATTACCTTCAGGGAATGGTGCAAAGTTAGAAAAACTGGTGCAATGTACCCCATTTATTGCACTTTGCACACTGCCTTTTGCTGTTGCAGAATAGCCTCTATGCTCCATTTGGAGAAGAGACACCTGCAGATAGCCCCTTGATTAGAGCGTTATCTGTGTTAGCCAGCACTCTATACAAGAAGTGCAGGCAGGGGGTACACAGCACCCCCTCCTTTCCCCACTTAGTAAGGACAAGTGCAGCATTCCACAGAGCACAACTGTTTCTGTCACTAAGGTAAGTGCTTGTGCCCCAGAAAAAGTTAATGACTCCCTATTGAGTTCTAAGTTACAAGACATCTGTTACGTTTAAAAATCCATTTATAGTCACTGTGACAGAGAGTCCTATCATGCAGTCAACCCAAGATCTAATATGGTGATCATTTTCTATGAGAATATAAGATAATTAGTAGCAACATACCTGTTTTAATACTTCAATTAGGACTAATGAAAAAATAAAATCAATGGCCAGATCTCTTCGCTCCATCAAGTAATCTTTCTGTTGTTCATCACTGTAAGAGAGACGGCCCAGAATTATTATGACAAGGGTAATAGTGAGGATGATTGCATTCTTGGCCTGGAGACAGACAGTATGATTATAGAAAATCTCTTCTATTTGGACCATTTGGGATCAAATCCTTGACAGTGTCTGCACTTCACTGAAACTTCCCATTCTGAATAAGGAAGCACGATCAGTGGTGTAAGTAGATGTTACTGGGCCCCACAGCAAATTAATTTTAGGGCTCTCAACATATCTAGAGGTTGTACTGGTTTACTAAGATGTTAAAATTGGGCATTATTAGGGCCTCATTGGGCCCCCTATACCTACTGGGCCCCTCTGCAGCCTCAGAGTCTGCTTCCTCTGTAGTTATGCCCATGGGCACAATAATAAAACTGCCTGCTTTGCTACTTTGGCTTACTGCATAGGGACAAACTCTATGCACAAGGCGGAGAAGCAGCTACTTTCAACCTAACCGGTGAAACAATGGTCTACAGAATTTTATTTGTAGTGGGAAACTTAAATACATATTTCTTCTCTGGGTTCCAAGAAGCCTAGCTTTTGCCTGCTTTTCCATTTCCCCAGCAGGGATATTCGGTTGGTCATAAAAGTTGAATTACGCACCTAATCTCCTGGGGAAATATAGATTCCTTGAAGAGTGCGCTGCTCCGTAAGCTCTACCCATAAGTACAAATTGCATCATAAACCCCTCTGGTGGTAAAATATCTCATCCAGAAATATCAAATTTTACGCTGACATTTTCAAGATGGATTGTATGAAGGGAAAATATCTGTAATCATGTTGCTATGCCCATAAAAGCAATATTGGTTTTAGAACTGCAATCCATATGAAATAAAAACTCTATGCCCAAGGCTAAATACAGGAGAAAGAAATAATTTGTTCATTCAGTCACTCCTCAAGCTTCTACAATTCTATTCCAAGTCTATTGTGCAAAGCATTGAAAAAACTGGGTTAGAGGTAAATGAAACCCAGAATGTATTTTTATATCTGCAGCAGAATGGCGTAACGGTATCTGAAAATCCATTATCCAGAAAGCCCAGAATTACAGGAAGGCCATCATCCATTTTTATTTCCTTTTTCTATGTAATAATAAAACAGTACATTGTACTTTTAAGACAAGGTGATCCAAATTCTGGAAAGATCCCTTATCTGGAAAACCCCCAGGTTCCGAGCATTTCTGGATAACAGGTCCCATACCTGTACTACTAATCCTCATTTATGTCACATAGCTCAGTATTTGCCTATTTTGCAGTATTAAACCAAAACATTCCCTGCAGAGGCTAGGGTCCAAATTTCCCTAGCTTCTATGCATTGGTTTAAATGAGAGACTGGGAATTGAATAGAAGAGGGACTGAATAGTTAAAGTTAAAAAAGAAAAACAGTAACAATAATATTGTAGCCTTGGAGAGCAATATTATATAGTCTGCTAGGGTCCCATTTGAAAAATCTATAAAAAAAAAATAAAAAATGAAGACCAATTAAAAAGTTGCTAAGAATTGGCCATACAATAATATACTAAAAGTTGACTTGACTGTTAACTACCCTTTTAACATGCAGAGATCCAATAATTTGGCCTAGTCACCAGACAAGTGGATTTTTGACTGATTTCAATACAATACGAGTGGAGACCTAATGGGGCTGATCCCTATTTCGATCTTCGGGCCACCAATCAGGTCATGGAGTGGGGCTATGCAATATGGTTGGCCTTGGACTTCTGCACAGCCCAATATGTTCCTTAACCAACCAGATCTTCTACTTAGTCTTGACTCAAACATCATATACTGGGAAAGGACAGGTGATCATTTTGGTCCTGACATTCGCCTACAGGTTGCGAATTTGATTAAAAGAGATGACATTTGCCAGCCTGTTCTGCGTCAAACATTAATAATATCCTAGAAGGCTTTCATAACACCAAGGGTTTAATGAAAATATATTAAAAATGGCAGACAGACGGAAAGACTGCTACTTGGGAAGGAGATCAGACAAAAAGGAGACTAGGAGGAGAATGGGACAGAATGGAACTGTAGTAGGAGAAGAGAGAGAGATATGGAGATTTACATATTGGTTGTAGACATAGTTGTGTTTGGTAGGCCAAGAAACAAACTGCTTTATGCTCAAACCATTCTGTAAACTTTGTGATTCACAGTAACATCATGTGAAGGTGAAGATTTTGTGGTTAAACAGGTTTTACCTTAGGGATTTACCCAGACTCTGAGTCAATAGCTGCCTATAATTATTAACAGTACATAACATAGTTGAGTGGACTTTTATATTAGGGTATCTTGAAGGTCATGGAGGAACAAAGAAGCCATGGAAGTCCATAGAAAAGTCCATCAAAAGTTATTACCTTTTGGATTTGGTGTTTGTCCTAGGCCTGTATTCATGGGACTCGTCTTCGATTCCATTCTGTCGTTTGTACCAGTCAAATAAGGTGCGCAGTATGGACGGCAAGCAATATTCTGACAGTGAGCTCATAGAACTTATTACCTGCAGCAAAAGTAAGTGTAGAGTTGAGACTAAAAACCTATGCCAGGACTTCACAAATACAAAGTCTAAAAGAATATGTGGGGTCATTTCTGAGTATGGCCATTTGAGAGTTATCGATTAAATACCCTGAGGGGTCAGTCTATATATGACCATCCTAAATCAGCCCTTCAGATGAACTAAGGTACGGGTCCCAAATCTTTTTTACCTGCGAGCCACATTCGAAATAACTAAAGCCCCTGTGGATGCCAAATATAGGCTGTGACTGGCTATTTGGTAGCCCCTATGTGGACTTGGCAGCCTACAGGAGACTATGTGTGGCAGTACACCTGTTTTTTATGCAACTAAAACTTGCCTCCAAGCCTGCAATTCAAAAATATGCACCTGCTTTAAGGCCACTGGGAGCAACATCCAAAGGGTTGGTGAGTAACCTATTGCTTGCAAGCCAATGGTTGGGGATAACTGAGCTAAGGGATTTTCTCATTGTAACCCCTATTAGGAGGCCCATTTACAGTGGCCTAAATGTAGGGACTATATTTTAAACATGACATTGTCCAAATATAAAGGACATGGTTCCCAGTACACTCTGCCACTGCGCATGATATTTGCACACAACAAATACACGCCAATGTCCCAATCCCATGCCACAGGTACAATTGCATGACTGAAATGTATAGCACACAATTATGTACCAATATGTATTTAGCAGAAGCAGTTACATTTGAATTGTGGAAAAGAAAAAAAATCAGCATTGTGATTGACAAATCTCCCTTTGCCCAGCTTAGATAAGAGGCTCAACCAGTTTTCAAAATTTTTGTTGCTCTGTGTGTATATCTTTGTATGAATAAGAAATCAGCTGCATGCTCAAGGTGTGGCCTTATTAAGCATTTATAATGAGCCAACGCAATGACATAGCCTGATTATCCTTCGAGAGGATCATTAGCTATTCTATTCACTTCGGAATATGCCTGCTCCATTGTAACAGCAGATCAGTTCCCAAGCTGCTCACAGGAACAGACATTCAGTGACTGACGTAGGAATCTTGTGGGGAAATCTAAAGCTTCAGAGTCGTTCTGTTCCAAAGCAATCATTACTATTTTCCTTTGATTACGCAGAATGAGAGAGCTCGGCACTAATTGTTGTTCCAATAAAAATGGAATAAGTAAACACTTATGGCAAAATTGCCTTCAGGAGAGAATTTCCCTGCAACTAAACTAAAAATAGCATGTTACTGAAATGTATGAAATTATCATTCTAACCCCAGTTAGCCAACTGTTGGCAAGTAGCAAAATTGAAACATTGCAAATGTAAACCCAAAATATCATTTTTATTCAATGAAAGAAGGTGTAACGGTGGCCATACATCAAAGCTGCCAGCTCGGACTCTCCAGACCATGTATGGGGCCCTCGAGAGGCCTTTCCCAATTAATATCTGTGCTGATTTACAGGCAGGTATATATTGGGCAAGGGCAGGTCTGAAAACCAATACTGGATGAGGACTACATCAGACAATCCTATTATGCTGGGTTTCCACAGTCCCTGTTTGTTAGCCTGGAGGCCAAACAAAAGTATAAATCAAAATTTGGCCTGCGGTTTTCCTGTCCAAATCCGGTAAAGGTCCACTTTTGACCTTGCCAAAAGAGCAGATTTACTATGGATGCCCTGCTTCATTCAGAGCAACTTCCCACTCCAGTCAGCGCTGTATTTATATACAGGCATGCTAAGGCCCATGCCTAAGGTGGTCATTTTGTGGGATGGCCAAGTCAAGTGCCTGTATATAATAAAAAAAAAAAATGAAACACTAAACACCTCCCCCCGTCCATAGCCAAGATAGTTCTGGTGATACATTTTGGTGATACATTTATGTCCTCGCTATTGGCACATGGGCAGTGCAGAAATTCTACTGTGTCATTGTCACGGGGATGGGGCAAGCTTCTGGGTTTGTGCCTATGGTGGAATCTTTAGTCCCAAGCAGGGTCGGACTGGGCCGGCGGGACATCTGTTAAAAAACACGGTGGGTGCTGGCAGCCCAGACCCACTCCCTGCACCATGACCCTGCTTCTGACCTCCCTACCTGGCCCTCGCCGCACGAAGAAAAAGATACGTGGGGGGGGTTTGCCGTTCGGGAAGGGCGACCAGTGGGGGTCTTTGCAGCTGTGGAGGGGGTGCTGGGGTCCCTGAGGTGGGCACTGGACTGGCAATCTGTGGGTTTGGGCAAATGCCCGATGGGCTGCTTGGTTTAAAATGTATATGGGCCGCTCACATAAAAATGCAAATTAGGTCTGTCTTTAATATGTAAATGAGCCACTCACTTTAGAAGTGTAAATAAGCTGTATGTAACAGCCAGCCACAGCTAAGCCAATGCCTGCGTTTGCATTTGCATATGCCAGTACTAGCATATGGGCAGAATCAGGAATTCTGACCAACTTCTGTTAGTAATATTAGAGCTGCTTGCTATATACCCAATCCCTTATGCTTATGATAGGTATATTGGCAACAGGAGGATCTGTGCTCAGAACAATCACTTTAGCCTCTATATGGAAAACTGTGATATGTACCATTAATTGCATGAGGCAGCCTAGTCTCTTCAAGTATGCCACACTTTGGCCCTGTGACACACATGGGAATTAAAGTGCTCTTATCTTCCAGGGTGCATGGTCTAGCTGGGGGCACACAAAGGAAAATTTAGAATATACTTTAATTATAGGGCCACTAATCCATCTGAGAGAATAGTTGTGATAGAAACTATGGTGAGATATTTGTTGCAAGGACCAGTTCCAGCAGATAGAGTGTATAATATTGCTGGGGATTATATGGTAATGGACTCTTAAAATATCTATTAATAAACACTAGTTCTAGTTAACCTTAGGGTTGGAAATATACATCATGCTTTGCATGCGCGTGAATACATGGGCTGCTTTGATACTTTTGCCAGGGCTGCATTTTCATTCCAGTCCAGCCCTGAATATACATTGAAACGCTACTTAAGAGTGACATTTTCTTTAGTTTGGTTATCCCCTTTAACATCTGAGATGCAAAAGGCTAAACTTGAGGGACATCTGTGTTTTTTAAAGCTGAATAATGTGACAAAAACAGATGCATATAAATTCCTGTACATTGTTTATATAGGACTGTCAGTATATCCATTGTAAAACCAGCAGAGTGGTCAGTGACATGTAGACTCTCCACAATTACTTGCGGCACCCGACAAGGTTTTACAGCTCATGAGTTACACTTAGGGGCCGATTCACAAAAGGTTGAATATCGAGGGTTAATTAACCCTCGATATTCGACTGGGAATTAAAAAATGAAACCCGAAAATCAAAGTCGAAGGATTTTAGCGCAAATAGTGCAATCGAACGATCGAAGGATTATTCCTTCGAATCAAACGATTCGAAGGATTTTAATCCAACATTCGAAGGAATATCCTTCGATCAAAAAAAGTTAGCCAAGCCTATGGGGACCTTCCCCATAGGCTAACATTGAGTTCTGTAGCTTTTAGATGGCGAACAAGGGGGTCGAAGTTTTTTCTTAAAGAGACAGTACTTCGACTATCGAATGGTCGAATGATTTTTAGTATGAATCCTTCGATTCGAAGTCGTAGTCGAAGGTCGTAGTAGCCCATTCGATGGTCGAAGTAGCCCAAAAAACACTTTGAAATTCAAAGTTTTTTTACTTCGAATCCTTCACTCGAAAGTAGTGAATCGGCCCCTAAATAATGAATGAGAACTGTCCATGCCCTGACTAGGAATAATTCAGCCTTCATAAGGATCAGGAATCCTATACAAACATCTCCGGCTAAACAGACCGTCACTTTATTGAGGTGTAACTCATTGCTCTGTGCCAGTAACATGGGGCATTGCTGTGCATAATGACTTCATTCAGCTTTAAACATAACGTGATTCATTCCCCAGCACATACAGTGCCTTTTACTTTCAGCATGGACGGAAGATGCTTGTGGAAGGGAAAAAGGTCAGCATACACGCTTGTACACACACATTTATATATGTACTTTATCCTCTCCCCGTGCTCTTTTAAGTCCGAGAGGAAGGAAGGGTGGGATTTGAGAAAGAAAATGAATGACTAAAGAGAACAGGAAGGGAGGAAAGTCTCGCCAGCCAGTTGGTTACTCCTTTCGTTTATTGGAAGTGAAGCTGAGGAAGGCATGAATTCTAGCTCTATGCTCGCTGGGAAAGGGAGGCTGCCCCTGGATAAATATCGACTTGTTGCCCAAAATGATCACGTTCTTCCACCATAAATAAGCGGCTTACAGCTGGGGGGGATATCAGGTCCATGCGACAACATAGAATTTTAAAGAAGCCATTCATGTAACTTTAAAATACTATTTAAACTGAACATTTTCTAATATTTAACTTGCCATCTGTAACACTTAGAACTGAACAAAAAAAAAACCCAAAATGGTAAAGATGTTAACCATTTCCTGCAAGAGGTCACAGCTTTGCTTCCTTTTAACATATTACATAAAGACTGTCATTATTGAGTATGTTTAGGATGGGGTAATATAGTTGGGTCATTTACTAATTTGAGGGTTGGTGTATAAAACGTAGGCACAATCCATAATATATTTTGCACTTTTCCCTGCATTTAGATGAATTACCACAGGTCTCTATGCTCCCAAACACAGAGCAGAGACCTCTATTCACCACATAAATACAGGTATGGGATCCGTTATCCGAAAACCCATTATCCAGAAAGCTCCAAATTATGAAAAGGTTGTCTCCCATAATAAAATAATCCAAATTTTTAAAAATGATTTCCTTTTTTCTATAGTAATAAAACAGTAGCTTGTACTTGATCCCAACTAAGATTTAATTAATCCTTATTGGAAGCAAAACCATCTTATTGGATTTATTTAATGTTTACATGTTTTTCTAGAAGACTTAAGGTATGAAGATCCAAATTACGGAAAGATCCATTATCCGGAAAACCCCAGGTCCCAAGCATTGTGGATAACTGGACCCTGGATACCTGTATAGCGCTACAAGCATTAAGTAGTGATGTATTCTTGAGCAGCATGGAGGCAAGTAGGTGTCCCGAGGCTTACCACCTTTTCTGCAAAAAAAATACCACTCTTCCCGTATTTTTATCTTTCTTCACTCTAAGTAACGTTGGTATCAATCATCATTTTTACCAGCCAGGTTGGTGGCAGCAGGTGACCAGACCCTGGACACAAGTGCTATTTAAATGAGCACTAAGGGGCGTGCTTTTGGTAAAAAATAACTGTTTAGTATTTTACAGATCTATTTTTAAAGAGCTATTCTAAGAAACTTTGCAATTGGTCTTTATTTTAATCCTTTTTGTTTTATGAGGGTGCTAGGTTAAATTCTAGTGAGAGCAGTATCTGCATGGAGTTTGTATGTTTTCCCTGTGTCTGTGTGGATTTCTTCCCACACTCCAAATCGGACCATAATCGATTTTGGCGCGATCCAACGTGCAAAAACGTTGTCGTCAAGACGGATGCGATGGAAATAAGGTAAGCAACAGGAATGTCTGATGGTGTCGCAGCGTTCGTCCAATGCAACACAACTGTCGGATGCAGACGCTGCACGCTGCATTTGCATCCGACAGTCGTGTCGCGTCGGATGAACACTGTGACTTCATACGACATTTCCTTCTCTTACCTTATTTCCGTCGCATCCGACTTGACGCCTGCATTTTTGCGCAGTGCGACGGATCACACCGAATTCGCCTGTGAAGTTCCTCCCTAAGGTGTGCCAGTGTGATAGGGATCTTAGATTGTAAGTTCCACTGGGCAAGGACTGTGACTGAATTATAGTGCTACAGGATATGCTGGTGCTATATATATATAAATTAAGAATAATAATTGTTTGCAATGTGAAAGCACCAAGTGCAGAGACTGAGGTATATGGGTGGATAAAGAGGAGAAGCAGGGGTGTAGCAAGAGTGCACCGGGCCCCTCCCCCGCCATCAATTTTGGGAGCGGGTGGCACAATTGGTAGGGGGGATTAGAGGGGCTATGAGGACAGGGATGGGGATTTGATTTCTTAACCATTTGTTTACTATGGAATTTAATTTACAGATGTATTTTGATCAAATTTTCACCTTTTCTATACATACAGGAGCTACCTGTTTAGGGCCAGAATGTACTGAACTGATGATGTCACACACAGTAGATTGGCCAACTGGTAGTCAGTTGGTCGGATGTTGCCCTGAGGTTTATAAAAATCTTTTGGCGTGCACCATCTGACTGCCAGTTGGCCAATAAGTCTATAGTAGAAAAAAATTGCTAAACCGACCTGCAGGAACAAGATTGTGCAATTCTGTGCTGTAGCTCCATGCAAACCATTGTCTTTCTAGTCCTCTTGGAGTAACAATTCAATTCCAGGAATTTCTTCTTTAAAGGAATTGTTCAGTATAAAAATAAAAACTGGGTAAATAAATAGGCTGCGCAAAATAAAAAATGTTTTCAATTTAGTTAGTTAGCCAAAAATGTAATGTATAAAGGCTGGAGTGAGTGGATGTCTAACATAATAGCCAGAACATTACTTCCTGCTTTGCAGCTCTCTTGGTTTCCACTGATTTATTACCTGGCAGTAACCAATCAGTGACTTGAGGGGGGGGGGCACATGGGTCATAACTGTTGCTTTTGAATACGGATGCACCAAATCCACTATTTTGGATTCAGCCAAACCCCCAAATCCTTTGTGAAAGATTCAGCCAAATACCAAACAGAATTTGCATATGCAAATTAGAGATGGGAAGGGGAAAACATTTTCTACTTCCTTATTTTTTGTCACGCGATTTCCCTCCTCACCCATAATTTGCATATGCAAATTAGGATTCGGTTTGGCTGGGCAGAAGGATTCGGCCAAATCCGAAACCTGCTGAAAAAGGCCGAATCCTGGCTGAATACCGAACTGAATCCTGGATTCGGTGCATCCCTACTTTTGAATCTGAGCTGCATGTAAGGATCAATTGCAAACTCACTGAACAGTTATGTCCCATGTGGGCCCCCTTTCAAGTCGCTGACTAACTTATAGTTAGAGAGCTAAAAAGCAGGAAGTTGTGTTCTGGCTATTATGTTAGACATCCAGTCACTCCAGCCTTTATACATTACATTTTTGCCTAAATAACTATATTATAAATATTTTTTATTTTGCACAGCCTATTTACCTAGTTTTTATTTAAACTGAACTGTTCCTTTAAGAAACTTGGACAGCATGCATACTAATAAAATATACTACTAATCACACAACTACCTGCCTATCAGTTCTCCAAAAAGGACTGTAACTTTTAAAAAAACATATTTTAATAGATTATAGATACCATCTCTTCATTTAGATGATCATAGCTCTTTAAAACTCCAGCGGAGTTGCTCCTTAAATAGCCGGGTAGGTGATGGCCACATTCCCATTCCCCTATCCTCATGTTTAACCTCATTATCTGGCTGCACTTAGTCTCCCGTGGTGCTCACAGTGTGTGTGACTTTATCAGTAGCAGTACAGAGGGTTATCTTGCTCAACATATTTCGCTTTCTTAACTGATGAAAGGAGCAAGGGTCTTGCGAAGAAAACTTTAACTTGGCCATATTTAAACCCCCTGCCTCTTAGCTGTTCCGTTTTAGGCTATTTAAAGTGCCAGTGTATATTCTAACAGCTGGGCAGACGTTACCTTTCCATGTACCATTGCTCAGTTACAATAACAAGCATGAGAGAGGTTTGGGTGGGTCACACTCATGAAATCAGCGAGCTAAAAATATTCATTGTATAAAGGAAAAACACACCGCGTTTTTAAAGCAGGGGAGGCAGCTCAGAAGGTGGGAAGCAATTTATGTGGATTGCTATGAAACAATTTCCTTTTCCCATCTATTTTATGAAAAAAATGACCTTTGCAAATAACGTCACCAACTGCAATTTCCACGGCTCACCGAAATTATTAGACTGCCTGATATTCCAATGATTAGACAGCTCTGTTATTATTCAAATGTCAGGCTAAAGTTCACACATTCTGACAAACACAATATATTAAACAGTACTTTTTTGTTGGCTACAACCTACTGTTCTTTGTAACTAATCACCAGAGGCCTCCTACTGTGTAAGGTCCAGCATGAAATGTTAACAATATAATGTATGACTATCTGTACGCATGGAACCCCAAAACGAGCCATCTAGGAAGGTCTGCTATATATGATTGGGCAGCATTAGAGAGAAAAGGGCTCATTTACTAACAGGGTGTAAAGTGCCCCATCTCGAGGCCCTTGTGCTCCCAAGTAGGGATGGGCGAATTTCACCCATTTCGTTTCGCCAAAAATTTGCCGCCAGCGAAATGAGACGCCCATTAAAGTCTATGGGAGGGGGAAAAAATTGTTGCGCGGCGAAATTGTTTTGACGCGCGTTTTTTTTTGACGCACGCTGCCATACAAGTCTATGGGCGTCATTTTTTCGGTGAAACAAGGCGAAAAAATTCGCCCATCCCTACTCCCAAGATGCTGTTTGTGTTCAGCAGGGTGGCATGTAGGCATTCTTGCTCCCCTACCCTTCTCTTAAAGGAGAAAGAAAGCAACAGAGGCATTTTATTGCCAACATATTAGCTGCAATGGTGCAAGCTAGAATGCTATATTTATTCTGTAGAATGTTTTACTATACCTGAGTAAAAGGATCTAAAAGCTCTCTGTTTGTTTAGGATAGCAGCTGCCATATTAACTTGGTGTGACATCACTTCCTACCTGAGTCTCTCCCTGCTCACTTATAGCTCCGGGCTCAGATTTCAGCAGGGAGGGGGAGAAGGGAGGGGGAGAGAGGAGCAAACTGAGCATGCTCAAGCCTTAGCCCTGGAGGTTTAAGATGAAAACAGGAAGTCTGATACAGAAGTCCATGTGTACACAATAGAAGGAAAGAAATGCAGTGCTTCTTTTGACAAAGGACTCAGAGCAGCATTACTTTGAGGGTTTACTTGTATATTTAGATGGACTTTGCTGATAAGGCTTACTTGGTTTTAACCTTTCCTTCTCCTTTAACTTGCATGTCATACGGACCCGCAACTTAGGGTGCGACAGTGGATGAAGGGTGCCCTATGGTACGCAGTAAGATGAAGGCTGCCAAGTGCTGTAAAACTAAGAGGTGACAAAATTGTTTTCCTGCTGCACTCCAGACTGTTTGAGCAAGTGCAGAAAAAGGGTCAAAAAGATCTGCAGCGTGTAGCATGCCCGTTTTATGACCACACCCCCTAAATACTATGTCCATTTTACCAAATTTGGCAGGTTATGGAAGATCTGAACACATTTCTGGGTGTTTTAGGGTCTTATTTTATGTGTTATTACAGTTTTGCTAATGAAGGTGGCCTTTGAAATTGCCCTTTAAAAAGGGTTGTTCACCTTTGAGTTAACTTTTAGTATGATGTAGAGCATGATATTCTGAGACAATTTGCAATTGGTTTTCATTTTTTCTTATTTAAGGATTATTTAAGGATTTTAGAGTTATTTAGCTTTTTATTCAGCAGCTCTTCAATTTGCATTTTAAGCAATCTGGTAGCTAGGGTCACAATTACCCTAACAACCAAGCATTGACTCTAATAAGAGACTGAAAGGGCCAGAATAGAGAGATGTGTAATGAGAAGTAGCAATAATGATACATTTATAGCTTTACAGAGCATTTGCTTTTTAGAAGCGGTCAGTGACGCCCATTTGAAAGCTGCAAAGATTTAGATGAAAAAGGTAAATAACTATAAAATATAAAAATAAATGAAGAAACCCAATCGAAAAGCAGTTTAGGATTGGCCGTTCTATAGCATACTAAACGTTACCTTAAAGGTGAACCCCTCAGTTCTCCCAAGAGACCTGATTATCTTAAATAGTTACAATTGTATATTTTCTTTTCTTAAATAGTTACAATTGTGTCTTTTATTATCACAATAGTTACACATGCATCTCAGTGCAGGTGCTCAGTGTTCTGGGCTCTCTCCAAGAGCTTATTTCATTTCAGAAACTGTATCTTTTTATGGCTGTTCAGTGCAGGAGATGAAAGAGAAACTTTGGAAATTTCCCTAACAATCCAGGACTGCAGAATGAGCTGTCAAAATTGGGATTGTCCCTCAAAAAATGGGACAGTTGGGAGCTATGTTTAATGCACCCCTAAAATCTGATGCATTTACCCCATACTGATAAGTTAAACTCAGCAGTGAAATTACCTGGTACAATAGTCAATAGTAAAAAAAAAAAAAGGGAGATGTAATGAATTAATTTCTCAATCTTGGTTAACGAGGAGGAATTTCACATTTAGGGGGTTATTTATTAAGGTTCAAGTTGTGTTTTCCATGAAAATTCAAGTTTTCAACCTTGAATTTTTTAGATATGTATTATACCCCGACCCTGGAAATAGCTCAAATCTAAAACCTATCAAGGTCATATAGGAGTCGATAGCAGAGGTCACTTGAACCAACATCTTGAACCAAGATGTTAATAGCCTTCACGATGTTCAATTTTTTTGTTTCACAACTGGACCTCACAGGGGCAAATTCCCTAAAAGGTGAAGTGGCTAACGCTAGCGTTAATTCGCCAGCGTGACGTCATTTCGGTACTTCGCTAATTCCCTAACGGGCGCAGGCGTAACTTCGCTAGAGAAAGAGACACGCTAAAGATCATTCGCACTCTAACGCTAGGTGAATTTTCGCTTCGGCAAAGGACGTAACTCCGCAAAATCAGTAAGATGCGGATTTTACTGAATGTTACCTCTTGCGCCAGACTTGCCTTCGCCACCTCAGACCAGGCGAAGTACAATAGAGTAGATAGGACTTCCTCTAAATTTAGCTGAAAAATTTTCTAAGTCCCACAGAAACGCTGGTGTATTTTCCTTTTTTCAGGGTGATAGGCTGCAAAAGAGCTTAATTTTTTTTTTTTTTTTTGGGTAACCGGCTTCCCCCCTACATTTCCTAACATATGCCACATAAGCTATACACTGGGCTCATGTGTGGGGCAATACAACAACTCTATTTTCTTTTATTAAGGTTCCCTGGGCTTGTGTAATGTATCTGATTAAACATATAAGTCAACTTTAACTTCCCGCCATGTGCAAATTAGCCAATGCTAGCCGAATTAACGCTAGCTTTGCCAGCTTTCGGCACCCTGGACGCAACTTTGCATTTTAGGGAATTAGCGTTGTCTGGCCGAAATTGCGCTTAGCAAAGTGTTGTGATGTGGGCAAAGCGGACGCTAGTGAATTAGCGCCACAGAATAAAGTTTTTTCCATTCAAGTTTTCTCTAAAATAAGTTACCATTGGAGTTGTGACTTCATTCAAGTTCATTTGAGTTCGTTCGAGGTATAAAAAAACTCTTAACATTCGACCTTTGATGAATAACTCCCTTAATATGGGTCATTTGAATAATACAGCTTGACATCGTACTCATACATCTTTTCTTCTTTACACTAAGTAAATCAGTCTAAACTTTGAATTGGTTGTGCCAAATATTCAAGTACAGCATATGCCACAGACTTGAATTTGGTTCTCCTGGGCAATATAAATGCAAAGCCCAATTACTATGTGGCATTAAAGGGAACATTACTGTAACACTTTGCTGCAACATAAAGCTTTTACATTCCTATTAACTTTATCATTCATTAAACAGCAATAAAGAAATGCCAGTGTGGTTATTTGCAATGTAAATGTAGGACAAAAAAGACTTTGTTTGTTTTTTTGTTTTATTTTGAAAATCCCTGTATTTGAAGCAGAAATGTACACTGTAAAGGAGCTAGCATTCGGCTGATTTGGGGAGATTTAGTCGCCTGGCGACTAATCGCCTCTTCTGTGGGGCGACAATCTCCCCGAACTGCCTGCTATAATGAGAAAACGCCAGCGCCAATGCACTTGCGGCGCTTCGATTTCCGAAGTCACCCAAAGTTTCCTTGTGAAGCGCCACAATTGAATTGGTGCTGGTGTTTTCTCATTATAGCAGGTGGAAAGCAGGGGGAAGGCAGTTTGGGGAGTGTCACCCCGCAGAAGAGGTGATTAATCGCCAGGCGACTAAATCTCCCCAAATCTGCCCGTGTGCTAGCTTCCTTAAGGATATAAGTGTGTGGGGGGGGTGATTCATGTATCTTTGTTTCCACGGCACTTGTAAATATTATTGTTTCCTAGAAAAGAAGTGTCCTGTAAAAGTTTACTAAAGCCCTTAACATACAGTAAATTATTTCAGCTTAATTTATCTCTGCATACATCTCTGGTACAGTAGCCCTAAGCCTTAGAACCCCACAGACTTGATTCCTGTACGTATCTACTTCTCACATGCCTGTACATGTTCTGACTCTAAGTGACAATTATTCTGCAACTGGAAACCTTACAATATTACAAAAGTAGAGGCAGAGAACAATCGTAAAGGCTGTCAAAAGCTCCCCTGATACCCCACCCCCCAACTGAAAGAGATAAACATAGTTACTGTTCATGTAAGGATTTAGTTGGCCTTTAGTGCTTCATGGTTTTTGTAATGTAAAACCAAAGAGAAGAACTAAAGGGGTGGTTCACTTTTAAATTAACATTTAGTCTGTTATAGAATGGCTAATACTAACCAACTTTTCAATTGGTCTTCATTTTCTATTTTATGGTTTTTGAATTATTTGCCTTCTTCTGACGCTTTCCAGCTTTAAAATGGGGATCACTGACCCCATATAAACAACAAATGTTCTGTAAAGCTACACATTTATTGTTATTGCAACTTTTTATTACTCATCTTTCTATTCAGGCCCTCTCCCACTCATAATACCATGTATGGTCGCTAGGGTAATTTGGACCCTACCAACCAGATTGCTGAAATTGCTAACTGGAGAGCTGCTGAATAAAAAGCCAAATAACTAAAAAAAAAAACCCATAAAGGATAAAAAATGAAAACCGATTGCAAATTGTTTTAACATATCACTCTCTACATCATACTAGAATTTGATTTATAGGTGAACAACCCTTTAAAATAGATAAAGGGTTGCATCATGGTGCTGTAATGCAGAATAGTGATGAATGTAACACGCTTATAATACTATGACAGCAAACAGCTCCAGCAATTAGCAACAACACACCAAATATTAGGTAATACAACGCCAGCCCTAACCACTTATTTCCCCTGTCTGACATGGGCGGAGGGCTGTGCAACTGACAGGCAGGGGAGCTGGGTGTAGCCCACAAAGGTATTTTGCCAACTCCATCACAAAACATAATTTTAAATTGACCACGTGCCACAAAGAACTATATTCCCTGCAACCCAAGATACCCAGACATTTGCTGAGGATACTGTTAGCACTGTAGCAACAGAAACCCAGATCCAATTGGCTGCAGCTTTCCTACTTCCTGTCAGGGCCGTGACATGCGATAAGACAATTATATACCTCAGGCACCGGTAAATGAGGCCATCTTGGCACTGAATGTGGCATACAAATACTGACTTTGTTTGATTAGCCTTGTGTGAGGCGGTGAACACAAACAATATAATCACGCTGCTGATTAATCATACTTTTCTATGTCATGAAAGGCAGTGCTGGCAAATGTACAGATCCGTCCCCACTGTATGAGAGAAATTCCTCAGTCACAGGGCCCCTCAGAGCCAACTTCCTGTGGTAAAGATGTGCAAGCGCAGAAGCATCCATGTTACATATTAAACCAGGACTCATACAGTGAGAATGAATGCCCATGAGAAGGGCATCTGTCCAGCTCTGCATCAAAGGAGCGGACACAAATAATTCAATTAAATGCAGCAGCAGCAAAGAGGGAGCTGGGAAGGATCCTGAAATGCTACCCACCCACAACCCCTTCAGAAAGTAACGAGAGATCTAACAAAAAATCTTGTTTAACTGACATATACACAGAGCGGAACTAGGGGTAGGCAGAGTAGGCATGCGCAAAGCTTGGGGGGTGGGGCGCCAGGCACCTAATCCCTAGTCCGGTCCCCACCCTCCCTGACTGTCGCTGCTATTTTTAAGTCTATTACACGCATGTGCGCACCAGCATGCTCCATGAACATTAATCCACGCGCTCATCCAGCGATATGCCCGCCCAGGTTGCCTAGGGCGCCTGGCCAGGCTCTGCATATACATATGAGTAAACACCGGCCTTTACACAGAGCCACCATTTTGTGATGGTCAGTGTGTTATTCTATGATCACTGACAAGAAATAATGTAGGTTGTAACTAACAGGAAGTGTAAATGACACAGATCTGCCTATTCTGATCTGACCTAGCATTGTATGACCTACCAACACGACCCAATATAGACAGATTAAGCAGATCATTGGGCAGTGTATGGGGCCCACTGACGGGCTTCCCCTATCAATATCTGGCCTAAAGTCAGTCAGATTTCTATCAAAAGGGTTTAAAAATTTAGTCAGATCAAGGACTGCATTGCGGTCCTCGATTCAACTGCCTGCATTCTTCTAGGGCCCACCATTGGAAAACACAATATTGCCACCTAAAGATGGGCATCTCGGGTAGAGATCTGTTCATTTGGAGACGTCGCTAAATGAGCAGATCTCCCTATGCTTGTCCAGCTTTACTAGCCAGAGGAGCGGACTATAGTACTTCAAATGGCAGTGTGTCGTTATAGGAATATCCAGTGGCATTTATTATTAGAAAACATATTACTACCGAGTTACCAGCCAGATGGCAACCCTATCTGCGTAGCTCTAGAGTTCCCTTCATGCTAAATGAGAAAAAAAAGTTAAAACTTACTTGGTCAAATTGTGGGTCCTCTCCTCTCTGAAGTGATTTTGTTAATGGTTTTTCCTGTAAAATAAATATTACAAAATCAGTGTAAATATATATGACAGTATATGTTAGTTGTATTAAAAAAGTTTTGGTGATGAATATGTGTGCAACAGTGGGGTCATAAACTTTGTACAATCTGGGTTGTTACTTGTAGACCCAAGCTCCTGTAGAATGACTGACTATATCTCCCAGCATTTAATGTAGAGTGCCGTCATATTGCTTGCCCCTACCAAAAGCATTCTTCACAGGCTGACCGGTCAGTGAAATCCCTGCTGGTCATAAATACGTTATATATTTATACTACAGTCTGTTTTTGGTGAGGATGATTTCGTAATTAGTATTCAGACTTTCTGCAAAATCCCAATGGCATTTTACTGCTTTTATGATTGAAAATGAATGGAATATATTGAAAATGATTTAGGGGTGGAGTCTGTTTAGGGTCAACAGAAAAATGAACAGCATTTTATTTTGAACTTGTTTCAGAATGTGCTTGTATAAAATTCTGAGCAAACAATCTAACGGGCAGATGTTAGACATTTGGGGAGAGAGTCTCCAGGGCCGGCCTTAGGCCAATTGGTCCAATTGGGCCCCGCACCTCTGGGGGCCCCGCACCACAGGGCAGCACAGATAATATTTCCCTCAGCACAAGATGCTGCCTGGCCTGCCCCCAACTTTGAGAGTCCAGCCCATCCCCAAATCCATAGGTCCAGCCCACCCTCAACTCTGATAAGCCAGCCTATCCCCCAACGCCATAGGTCTAGCCTGCCCCCAACTCTCATAGGCCCAGCTTTCCTCCAACCTTGATAGGCCCTGCCTGCCCCCAATCCAACCAAGCCTGCTCCCAAGCTGAATCGGCCCAGCCTGCCCCAAACTAATTGGCCCAGTCCACTCTCCTATTTCCTCCCTCTCTCTCTTACCCTGTGTGCCCCTATTATGTGCCCCTATTTCATCCCTCTCACTCTCTTACCTTGTCTGCCCCTTTCCTTTCTATTTTGTGCCTGTATGCCCTTATTTTCCTAAATACTTGCTGTGTCAGTAGCCAGCAACACTTTGTCTAGGGGCCCCGCCAACATGGTCCCAATTGGGCCCCACATTTGATAGGATCAGCCCTGAGAGTCTCCACTATGGTCAGAAGGTGGTGAATGGTCAGAGTCAAAACACTAAAGTGCTGTAACCCCAGACAAAAACTTAGCAGGAATGAGGAAAATGTACTTGAAGCAGCTTAAGGGTGGGAACAGCCTATGTTCAAACTAATATCTATTAAGGGCACAGCACGCATTACCAAGCAAAACAATAAAGTGGCAATCGCCTCTGAACAGGCTAGAGGAAATCATTACTCAGCTCCAATCATTTTCATATCATGTTTCATTCAGTGAAAGCAATTTGTCACAGGCCACTCCAAAAATAACATCCCTCAGACTGTTTCCCATGAACACACACAAAGTTATGTGCTGCTAAAAAAGACTACAACAATTATTCTTCTTTCCCATGGTGGTGGTATAGGTATTATATATACACACTACATTGGCAAAAGTATCTGGACACCTGCCTGTCCAAACAGCTCATTCCCAAACCTATGATATTAATATGAAGTTGGCCCTCCATTTATTGCTAAAACTGCCTTTGTCGTCTCAGGTTTTGCTTCCATTCAGCCACAAGAGCATTAGTTGGGCACTGATGTTGGGGTCAGGCCTGGTTCACAGTCAGCAGTCCAAATTTATCTCACAGGAGTTCACTTAAGTTGATGTCAGGGCTTGCTCATGGCAGTCAAGTTCTTTCACTCCCTTCTCAACAAAACCCTTTCTGTAATGTCTTTGCTCTCCATGGAAATAGGCGCCCTAGTTCAAACCATGGAAAACAAACCCAGGTGATAATTGTTACAAACTTGACCATCAGCATTATTCATTTAGGCAGGTAGTTTTCACCTAAGTATCTGCAAAGAAAATGTACACTACTCCAGCAGAAGCTTTGGCACTGCACATGGTGTTGGGTTTTGGGGAGTGAGGTAAAGAAGTTTTATATAGATCTTGGTAATTTGTTGCAAATTCCTCCACTATGAGTTTCAGGTCAGTAACCATCCTCCCATCAGTCCTCTTTATGACTGTTACTGCTGTAGTAGGGCTTTGCAAACTATGCCAGCAACCACCCGTTCTTGTCTCCCATTTCAAAGTACCTCTGAGATTGATAAAGGAGAGCTTTTTTTGTTTGTGTTTGATGTCCAGTAATTTGAATATCCCTTTAGCGTTAGCTGCCTGTACTAGGTTGTTGGTCAGCCAAAGAGGGCTTAATCTCCACATTCTAGAGCTTCTTGGGGTTGACCTTGAAGGGAAAATAGGAGTGGGGAGTGGCCAGAGAGGATACGTGCTAGGAACTGCACTTTATCAATAAGGGAAAGGATAGCTGTAGTTACAAAAGCTAAATCAATCCTAGAGAAGAGGTCAAGCCTATATTTAGATGAGTCTTGCCCTTTAACTGATGATATAAATTGGGCCTAAATTCATTTGTGCAATTGCAAGGTCCTTTGTCTGACTAAACAATGGATCTCAGCAGCTGAGTGAATTGGTACAACACAGCCGCCCATGGACAGAATGATAATATCTCATCTAAAAAATGATCATATCTTCGAGCAAGGTCTTTCCACACTGTCTATGCATAATCCCAAAGTTTGCCATTGCCCCCTTGGATATCAGATGTAAATACAAGGGCAATTTATTAAAAAAAATGGGTTTTTGAAAGTAAAAAAAAGCTCAGTTAACAGGATACTACATATGTGTCGCCCATATATACTCATGCTATTTTCCTTTGCATTTCTGCTATTAAATCATGAAAATCATCACATTACTAGGACTTTCTGAAGCAAACATGAGAGATCTAACAGGGGACTTTGATTTTGGGTGTGGCTCAGTGTAAAGTGGGAGATGTTTGGGAAGAACACACTACAGAGGAACTGCAGCATCACTCCTAGCCAATTAAATTATAGTGGCCACAATGGTTGCACAAAAATAAAGGACTGATAATCAAAGCAAATTCACTGGTTCATGTTTTACCATGAATTCATTCTCTGCATCTTATAAAACAGTCTCTACGTGTTTTAGCATAAAATTGCTAACCCTCCCTATACCTATGTCAAGGGAATTCCAATAAAGTGGCCCAAACAATTTACCTACAATCATATTTTTTATAGTCTGCCATCTTGTTACTGGTTGAATTACCTATGGAAAAGTGTCTCCTCAGCTTAAGGGCTGTAATAGCTTTTTACAAGGGATAAATACACATTTTTAAAGACTTAAAACTAACACAAAAAGGCATGATGTGGGAGTGCTTATCAAATTTATAATTAGAAACATTTATCTAAATAGATGTCTTGAGGGCCAGGGAATGGGCATAGATTAATACATATTCATACATATGAATGCTGGGTGTAACAATGAATGGTATAAATGGACTGGAGATCCTGTCAACTATTCCCATCTTAGAATAATGAGCGGTACAGGAGAATGATTTGACTGCCC
Source organism: Xenopus petersii (assembly GCA_038501925.1). Taxonomy (NCBI): domain Eukaryota; kingdom Metazoa; phylum Chordata; class Amphibia; order Anura; family Pipidae; genus Xenopus; species Xenopus petersii. The sequence continues at coordinate 31,021,563 of CM076674.1, read as the reverse complement.
TCCAACAACAAATTCCAGCATCCCCAACAGCCGAAGATTATAAAGGGATGTTGCATTTTGTAATTTAACAAATGTTTGTATAATTCTATTCTAAACTGAGCTATACTAATATACATACAAACACATGGATAAACACAGGTGGACGGTGCAAAGAGGAATTATGAACTAGCCATGGTTATTTAGGCGGATATTGGTGTTTCGAGGGACTCTGTACTCACCAGGGGCTCTGCCATAATGATACGGATTTTCCTTTCTGCTTGGGTAGTGAAATTAGCAAACAAACTCTTGAGTATATATTCCCCAGGCTTGCTCTCAGGGTCGATATTAATGGGCAACATCGTGGGAGGCCCCTTTTCCCTCTGTGTGCTGGAAACTGGTTGGACTGTTGGCTTGATGTATCCGTCCACTGGAGAAGCTGCAAGACAAAGAGGTATATTTTGATTTTATTAGTGGGTGGCTCCAAGACACAGATGCACCTAAATAAAAGACTCATGAGATCATCCAACTTCTTTGCACCAAGCTGGTAGTATCTATAGTGGAAATGACAGCACATTTCCCAGCCAGATCATTTAACTACTGAACTACCTGGCAGCAGTTTTGGCAGCTTCTTTGTAATGGTAATTTTGGTATAGTTGGAATTAAACTGACATACTTAAGAACAGGACTTCAAAAATGTTAGCGCAACTGCCTCTGGAGATAAATGTTACATTACAGAAAAAAGAAAAATTGCACTTTGTTCACTGCATCTGCAGATGTAAATGAGCTACAGGCTCTACAGTTAGGGTTGCCAACTGGCCGGTATTTCACCAGCCTAGCCGGTAAAATATCAGCCAAGGCCGGTATTACAAATTTACCGGCAACGTATTACCCAGACCGCCCGACCCTCAGATCTGCCCCTGGTCCGTCTCCCGACTCCGCCTCGAAACATCACAACCCCGCCCTTGAGATGTCACAACCCGCCCCCAAAGCAGCACAACCCCGCCCCTCTCTGGCCCACACCCACCCTCTACATCACTGGCCAGTAGTGCAAGAACTAAAAGGTGGCAACCCTATTATAGTGCTGAGAAAGCACAGCAGAATATGTCGGTGTTCTATACAGGGTCAGACTGGGACAGTGGGACACTGGATGAAATTCTGGTTTCCACTGGCCCCAAAGGGCACAGCCACCACAAGGCTGTGTTTGCTAAAGGGATGGGGCCTCTGTGGATGGGTTGGTGGGCCCTTCACATGATGTCCCACCATGGTGGGTGATGCCCCCAGTGGGCCCAGAAACCCCAGTCCAACACGGTCTATATAAAGGATGATAATAAGAAGTCACTCAGCAATCACTTAGTACATCAATTTGATCTCTGTAGCCCCAAAATGACAATTAGCACCCACTGCACTGGCACCCATGTGGCTGAATCATATGGCTGATATAAACATTTGGTGGTCAAATAAAGCAAATTCCAAAAACACCTATAATTACTGGCTTCCAGTGGGAGACAACACCTAGCTACTAGTTTCTGAGCAGGTGTAGCATTTTGTAACTTTCTTATGAAGAAAATACTGTTGTCCATATAATAAATAAACCCTGTGTGTGTTCAGTTGGTGCTATGAAGCATGAAGAGGCCACATTTCCCAGCTTATAAAAAATCCCAGGCTGCGGCACAGTCACAGCTACATTTCTTTTCAAGCTGCATTAGAGAAAAGAAAGCAAAGGCCGGCACTGTTATTCCATGCATGAGATTCCATAGATTGGATTCCCAGGCTGGAGGCCAGGCTGTGGGCTTAATGTTGCCTGCAAGTGACACCATGCATCTTGTGGAAAAGTAAAGGTTTTGTCTGATGCTGCCATCTGTGCCAGCTGTACAAGGAAACATATTGGCACCGGATCCAGAGAAAATCGTTCACCTGCCACTTCTGGCTTCTAGCTAGAGCACAATGCCACACAATTTTGCCAGCGGCTAATTAAGTACTGGGAAAATAAACAGACAACTGAAACCACTGCAGTGATGAAAATATTCCCATTAAAGCTTGCTTAAAGTGAGTTATTTTCCCTTATTAGTGTTTGTTATAAAGGAACATAAAAGGTAACAAGTGTCTACAGGGCATATTTCCCTACCTGATTTGGAATGAAAAAGCCTATTTATTTATAGCTTACCTTCCATTTATTTCACATAGTAGAGTACAGTATGTGGGTATAGGAAACTGCAAGTCCATATCATTTCATTTCTTATCTGCTTATCTTATATACACATAAGTGGGAGTTAAAGCAGATTACAGGTATGGGAACTGCAAACCGGTTATTCAGAAAGCTCCGAAATTGCAGAAATGCAATAATCAAATAATTCTAATTTGTAAAAATTATTTTCATTTTCCCTGTAATAATAAAACAGTACATTATACTTGATCCCAACTAAGATATAGTTAATCCTGATTGGATACAGAACAATCCTATTGGGTTTAAGTAATATTTAAAGGATTCCTAAGTAGAGTTAAAGTATGAAGATACAAATTATAGAAAGGTTTCTTATCCGGAAACTCCAGGTCCAGAGCATTCTGGCCAAGCTTGGGTTGTTCATGCTGGAGAAGAGGCACTTAAGTGGTGATATGAAAACTATGTATAAATATATAAGGGAATCTCTCTGTTTATTTACTAGGGATTCACTGAATCCAGGATTCGGTTTAGGATTCGGCCTTTTTCAGCAGGATTCGGATTCAGCCTAATCCTTTTGCCCAGCCGAACTGAATCCTAATTTGCATATGCAAATTAGGGTCGGGAGGGAAATCACATGACTATAACAAAACAAGAAGTAAAAAATGTTTTCCCCTTCCCACTCCTAATTTGCATATATTTGCATTCGATTTTGGACGAATCTTTGTGTAGGATTCGAGGGTTCAGCAGAATCCAAAATAGTGGATTCGATGCATTTACCAGTAGGCTTTTCCAGCTGAGGGGAGGTCACCTATTCCGATTAGAAGAAAAGAGGTTCAGTCTAAATATTCAGAAAATAACAGTGAGAGCTGTAAAGAAGTGGAATTTTCTCCCTGAATCAGCGGTACAGGCTGATACATTAGATAGCTTTAAGAAGGAGTTGGATGGCTTTTTAGCAAGTGAGGCTTATGGAATATAGCTCATATTGCCAGTTGATCCAGGGACTGGTCCAACTGCCATCTTGGCCTGGCTCTGCTTGGAGCAAACTGATGTAGTAGAAATAACTGCAGAACAGGCTTGGGAGCCATACTTGGACAATCCTGCAGGACAATGGGACCTATGAAAAGCAGCACTAGGAGCTACAGGCTTGTGCTCACATTTAGAAGAGATGTCAACTATCCTCTAATTGGGCAGTTGCTCTCCTGGGGGCAAATTCACTAAAGCGCGAAGCGCCTAACGGTAGCGCAAATTCGCATTTCCCCATAACAGTATCCCTTTAAGGATTTTTTTTGTTACAGAAGCATGGGAAAAGAGTCAGAGCCAGGCTGACCTTGTTGTTGTTGTTATGCTTCTGCTGCAAGTCCTGGTGCAGTTATGACACTGCAGTAAGGTAAAGTAATGAATTATTCATTTAAAGGTCTTTAAATGATTAAGCAACGACACATAGATCAGCCTGCAATAGCCAGAGTCGACTTAGAGGTGAGGTTAGAAACCAGGTCACAATCGTTTGTAAAGCATATAATAGCAAAGAAATACATAATAGAAATGTTGCTTTATTTACAGTGCATTCAGGGGTTTGCTATATACAAATATCCTTTAAACACAACAGCTTTATCCAATTCTCTCTCACGTGATCAGAAGCGGGTAATACATTAAATGACATCAGGATTTGCTTCTCTCAGAACAGCTAAACAGTGGGCAATGCTAGCAAGCAGGACCCATCTAGTTGCCATAACAAATAGAGCATGGAAAAATTCCTTGCTATAAAAAAAAACATGCAAGATAGGCCCAAATCTGTCACAAGAACCATAATCTACAGGGGAAGGTGAAGGTCACATATCTCCCAACTGTCCCGTTTTTAGAGGGATAGTCCCTCTTTTAACAGCTCAACCTGCAGTCCCTCATTTTTACTGGAAAGTCCTGTTTTTCTCTACACTGAACAGCCAGAAACAAAGTTTCTAACTTAATTGGCTTTTGGCAGAGAGCACAGAACAGCCATAACAGAAGATAAGATACATTTGTATACAATTCAAATGTATCTAGATAAGCAAATAAGTAATTGTAACAATATAAGATAACAGGTCTCTTGGGAGAAGTTAAGCTCCCCATAGGTGCAAAGATTTTTCTTGCCGAATGACCAATTTTTCCGAAGTCTGACCAATCCTGTGAAATTATCGTGCGGTTAGTGGGATTCAAACAATCGAACATGTAACGATTTTTCAGCCGACATCTGTCAGGAAATTGATCGGGCAGGTTAATAAATCTTTATCGGTCCCAGTGCAATCTATCTATGTTTGCAGGGCCAAGCAGGCAGCTCCCCTTTGTTTTCCTGGCAAATTGGTCTTTTGAGTTGATGGACAATTCGTACAATCGTTTCAAGATAACCGTGGTCTCACGATGATGATCAGGTCTTTTAAAAATCTTTACATCAATCGCCAGCTTTAGACTCACAGTTTAAAGGGCAATTCACCTTTATTAGCAAAACTGTAATCACTGAAGAAAACCACAGAAATATGTTCAAACTTTTATTACCTGCGAAATTTTGTAAAATGAACATGGTAATTAGGGGGTGTGGACACAAAAATGAGCGTGGTCAAAAAGTTTCCGCCACGCTACGTTGGGAGGTATGTTAACACCACAACTGAAACAGAGATGAAATACCTTCTCTGGATTGAGAGGAAGCTCCTTTTATTCTACATACAGTTCAGTACCGTAACTAGAGGGGACGGGCCCTGGCACGGGACGTGCAGCTGGAACTCCGTCAAAGTCAGTGGCGCGTGAGCTGCCGGGGGCCCTGAGGGGGTGCGGGCCCGGCAGTTACGCCACTGATACAGTTGCCTGACTCATCTCATCCCGTCAGCAAAAATACACACCGATGAACGGGAATTTACGACCGCAAGTGCGAGTGTGGTTGCACTAAAATGGATGCAAATTATTCATTAGAGGTACTTGCATCCACACATGCTCCCTGCAATTTCATATAGTTGTACTAAGAACCTCTTGTCCTACGTTTTCTGCTGAACTGTGCACAAGTATGCCTGACACTGGGGAACCTTGGAGCTACCGCCACCCTAAATGTTGTGGTAATTCCAGGGTTTCCACAGTCTATTGTGTCAGTAGGCACCAAGAAGAATCACAGACTAAAGGTGGCCATAGACGTAACAATGAGGACCTTTCCAGTAAAGATTGTTTGTTTCAATACACACAGATATACAGGGAGAAACAATAGAATTCAGCACTAATGTTCGGGTGCCTTCAAAGGCGTCCAATCAAAATTTTCAGGCCAGCTCGATAGACATCCAAGTCTTCTGCCCATATCGGTTGGCTCGTCCCCCACAATACACACGCTGAATATCGTATGAAAATTAGTTTCGTACGATATTATCGGCCCATCTACGGCCAGCTTAATGCTGTTTTTACTCCAAGCGACATGATAAAACCCGAACTCTGCAAATGTTAGACGCAACTTGGCGATTTGTTCCCCACAATGGAATAAAGCTTATTGATTTTAAAGAACTTTTGGCTGGATACACTCTCTAACTCTTTTTTTGCTGATGATGTTACAGGGTAGGGTTAAAGTCTGCATTGGCAGATCACAAGGAAACTAGGTAGGTAGAATGGAGGGTGTAATTTGGAAAGCTCTGGGGTCAAATTGGAATATCGGGAGTCTGGGGGGTGTAATAAGAGTGGTAATAATTGGTTCCCAATTTAACTAAGGTTCATTTCAAGGATGATGACCAGTCCCTGTCCCAGCAGAACTCACACTCGAAGTAGAGATGTGCGGGTCGAGTTCCCCTCCCTCCCTCCACCCTCCCAACCCTAAACCAGCCCACTCTGTCCCCTCTATTCAAAGACACACGCTTGACCTGTCTCATGGTGAAGTCACGAAAGGGGCAGGAGCCAGTCTATAAGATGACGGGCTGGAAGCCGGCAGTGTGAGGCTGCGGGCGGGGCAAGCCGAAGATTTTTTGCGGTAGCCGGCCTGAACCCAGTCGGGTTTCTGGTCAGCCCGCACATCATTTACTCGAAGGTCTCTATCCAATTCCCACACTATGGGAAATGTAAACAGGATCCAATTAACCAATTATTAACAGCAATACAACCCAATCTACTTCTATCACAGGCTTCTACAAGTTAGGTCTAAAACAAACAATAACATTGTAACAATAATTTTTCCAGTATGTGGATGAGATGTCAATAATGGCATAACAGTGTCTTGTTCTTTTCTAGGATCTGCTTGCCTATGCAAATATAAAAATAATAATGCATATATAAATGACAGCTGCCACGTTGAGCTGTTAAAGAGACGGGCAGATATGTAGAATTGTTTACACTACTGACAAGGCTGGACTAGCCTGCAGGACCAGAGTAAGTTCCATGGGCCCCAATCATCTATAATTCCATAAGCCTATTTAACTTCTATATAACATTGGGCATTGTTTCCAACTCTTATTTGGGAGAGTGAATGCAAGGTTCTTTGGTGGGCCCAAGAAATAGAAAGAGGGACAAAAAGATTTGCCGCGGACTGAAGCAAACACTTGTGACTACGCCCATTTTTGTGGCCACACCCCCAAAATTACCATGTTCGTTCTACAAAATTGTGCAAGTTATGAAAGTCTGAACACATTTAAGCTGCTAGTCACAGTTTCCCCAAGAGACCGGCTTATCTTAAATTGTTACAATCGCTTCTTTGCAGGTCTTAAATTGTTACAAAAGTATTAAAGTGCACCTGCCACATATTCTGGGCTCTCTGCCAAAAGCAGAGTTAGAAACTTTGGGATATATTTATCAAAGAGTGAAGTAAGAGATTGCGCAGTCCGCTAGAGTGAAATTCAGCCATTCTCCATTCATTTCTATGGGATTTTGAAAGACATATTTATCAAAGGATGAACTTTAACTTTAACCCATTGATAAATACTCTTAAAAATCCCATAGAAATGAATGGAAAGTGGCAGACTCTAGAGGACTGTGTGATCACTAACTTCACTCTTTGATAAATTTTTCTGTCCCGTGAAAAATACAGTTGGGAGGCATGTAGCTGTATATGGCAGTACCACTACTCCTTTTTAGTATTAACTAAAAACACAATTAAAACTAAATATAATTCATTTTTTTCTTCATTGAATTGCAAAGCCAAACCTATCATGCACAGAAAAGTACAAGCAGTTAAACAAAACATTCATATCTAAGATCAGAGGCACCCAATATAAATTTAATGTCACCTACCAAGTCCCCTTATGAAGCTGCCAACACTCGATCGCCCCCAGCAAGCAGCAGTGGTCTCCATAAGCCTGAGATTGATCACAGAGTCCTAGCTGCTCTATATCAGTTCCCCAAACGAGCATAATCCCCGAATCTCTCAGCCTTATGGCTTCATTTATTAACAGCGATCTCTGCAGCATCTGTGTGTTAATGTCCGAAGCACACCCACTGTTTTGCAGCAGAGGTATGAAAGGGGTCATTTTTAGCCTGACTGTGTAATCACAACTACAACTTGCACACAGTCTATATTTATCTGCGGGTACATGCACGGCTGACAGATATCAGCCCAAGAGAACTGCACTGGCCAATGCTGCACAATATGAACAAGCACACATTCCAATATACGCAGGCTTTTTATCTGCTGCTAATAATGTGCTTGGAAGCGAGCAGAACGTGGAGATAAGGAGTATGAGGAATGCGTCCGATATTAGGCTCTAGCAGGCCAGCGCCAGACAAGAACAAATTAGCAAGACAATTCTAGCACTGGACGTTCTCTGATGCCCGAGGGGTTAAAGGAACAGTTCAGTGTGAAAATAAAAACTGTGTAAATAGATAGGCTGTGCAAAATAAAAAATGTTTCTAATATAGTTAGTTAGCCAAAAATGTAATATATTAAGGCTGGAGTGAACAGATGTCTAATAAAACAGCCAGAATACAACTTCCTGCTTTTCAGCTCTATAACTCTGAGTTAGTCAGCGACTTGAAGGGGGGCCACATGGGACATTTCTGTTCAGTGAGTTTGTAATTGATTCTCAGCATTCAGCTCAGATTCAAAAGCAACAGAAATGACCAATGTGGCCCCCCCTCAAGTCTCTGATTGGTTACTGCCTGGTAGCCAGGGTAACCAGTCAGTGTAAACCAAGAGAGCTGAAAAGCAGGAAGTAGTGTTCAGACTGACATGTTATACATCAAATCACTCCAGCCTTTATACATTACATTTTTGGCTAACTAACTATATTAGAAACATTTTTTATTTTGCACAGCATTTCTATTTACCCAGTCTTTATTTTTACACTGAACAATTCCTTTAAAGAGATACTGTCATGGGGAAATCCTTTTTTTCAAAACACATCAGTTAATAGTGCTGCACCAGCAGAATTCCTCACTGAAATCCAGGGCCAGGCCAAGGTATTTTGGCACCCTAGGCAAAGGCTTCAGTCAGTGCCCCCCCCCGAACCAGTCCTGCTTTTCCCACCTTACCATTCATATTGCCCCCTGTACCTGTGCCAGCACCTATCATATTGCCCCCATTTGTACCTGTGCCGATGGCAGTCAATCACTCAGATTGCCCCCAATCTGTGCCTCTGCCAGCATATACATCATGTTGTTACCCCCCAATCTGTACCAATGCCAGTGGCAGCCAAAAAAATCCATCTTATTGCTCCTAATTTGTACTTGTGCCAGCATGAGCCAAAAATCCATCATATTGCCCCAAACATCTGTGTACCTGTGCCAGCATCCACCATATTGCCCCATATACCTGGCCAAGCAGCAGACAATCCCTCATATTGTCCGCAATCTGTACCTGTGCCAGCAGGAGCCAAAAACCATCATTATTGCCCCCAAATATGCATCTGTGCCAGCAGCAGCCAAATATCCATCATACTGCCCCAAATCATCTGTTTACCCGTGCAAGTAGCAGCCAAGATATTGCCCACAAATATGTACCTGTTCCAGCAACTGCCAAGAGGGAGGTGGAGATTGCTTCTGCCTGTAGGACGAATCACGTGCAACAGGGGGTTGGAACAGGTGGTTTGTAAAATTGAAAAACTATTAAAAATCAGGGTTCAAAAAAGAAAAAAAAACTCCCCTTAAAAGTGCACCCCCCCATGATTGCAACCTAGGCGTGCATCTACTCTGCCTACCCCTAGTTCCGGCCCTGCTGAAATCCGTTTCTCAAAAGAGCAAACAGATTTTTTTATATTTAAATAATGAAAGCTAGACATATTGTCAGTTTCCCAGCTGCCCAAGTCATGTGACTTGTGCTCTGATAAACTTCAGTCACTCTTTACTAGAAGTTGGAGTGATATCACCCCCTCCCTTTCTCCCCCAGCATCCTAACAACAGAACAATGGGAAGGTAACCAGATAGCAGCTCCCTAACACAAGATAACAACTGCCTGGTAGATATAAGAACAGCACTCCATAATAAAATCCAGGTCCCACTGTGACAGTTTCAGTAACATTGAGTAGGAGAAACAACAACCTGCCAGAAAGCAGTCCCATCCTAAAGTGCTGGCTCTTTCTGAAAGCATATGACCAGGCAAAATGACCTGAGATGGCGCCTACACACCAATATTACAACAAAAAAAATACACTTGCTGGTACAGGAATAAAATTTTATAATGTAGAGTGAATTATTTGCAGTATAAACAGTGTAATTTAGAAATAAGAAATACATCATAAAAATCATGACAGAATCCTTTAAGGAAACAAGACAAAAGCATGTGACTGTGGGGAAAAAAGAGGCCAATTTATCTGGCCAACAGAATGTAGCGTTTACTGATTATCTTTCACAGGTATGTATCTGCACTGGTGGGTCCTCCCAGGAATAAAGTATCTCACAAGCTGATTTTTTTTTTTTTGATCATGTGCCATTCAATTCTAGCTTATGGGGAAATCACTGGCTTATTTTGCTTGAGGAATCATTATAACCTGAATCTCTGAAGGGCGGATAGTCCCTATTGTCCTCTGCCAGCAACCTCAGCTACATGAAAAAATCTAGGGCAATATTTTCTAAACAGCTCTGTTCCAAAGGAGTGTTTTTTTCCCTGCAGTTCAGAACTGATGCTGTTTTGTTAGAGCCCCATGTACCCATAAAAACATTGGTTTGAAAAGTGAAAAAAAGATAAGTAACAAAATGAACAGTAATTAAAATGTAGCAACAGCAGCGTTCTGGTCCCAGGTGTCACTGACCCCAGTAAAGATTTTCTGAACGGAAAGGCATAATTTTACAGGTATGGGATTTGCAACCTGGAAACCCATTATCCAGAAAGCTCCAAATTACAGTAAGGTCATCTCTTATAGACTCCATTATAATCAAATCAAGTCAAAATGCTGAAACATTTCCTTTTTCTCTGTAATAATAAAACAGTAATTTGTACTTGATCCAAACTAAGATATAATTAATCCTTATTGGAGGCAAAACAACCCTACAGGGTCTATTTAATGTTTAAATGTTATTTTTTTGCAGACTTGAGGTATGGTGATCCAAATTACGGTACGACCCCATTTCCGGAAAACCCCAGATCTCCAGCATTCTGGATAACAGGTCCCATGCCTGTATTGTATTAAAACTGATACATATGCTTAAAATATGTTCTCGGACATGGGCACAAAAGGCTTAGGCAAGAATTAGGTTCTTTAAAAACCTGGCTACTCCAAATGAAAGGCTATTACACAAACCCTATGGGGCATTTTTATTAAAAAGTGCAGTTAGGGGTCGCCTCAGTTCTCTAGAGTGAAATTCCGCCACTCTCCATTCATTTCTATGGGATTTTTAAATGAGTATTTATCAATGGATGAAAGTCAAAGTTCCCCCTTTGATAAATATGCCTTTCAGAATGCCATAGAACTGAATGGAGAGTGGCAGAATTTCACTCTAGATGACTGTGAAGATCCCTAACTTTACATTTTCATAAATATGCCCCTAAGAATGAAGAGAAATAGAATGAACGACCAAAAGGCTGTTCAAGGGATGTAGCAACTTTATGTTAACTTTGACTATGTTATAGAGTGGCCTATTCTTAGCAAGTTTTCAGTTGATCTTCCTGTTTAATTGTTTCAAAAGGAAAATTCAACAGTTTTCCAAAAAAAACCTTACCCCCCACCCAATGTACACCCCCACTCCCTCCTTCCCCCCAGCCTAGCTGGCCCCCGGAGAAATGCCCCTAACTTTATACTTACCCCTTGGTGCAGATACAAGCATCGTAGTTCACCGCAGTCACCTTCCAGGTCTTGGTGTCTTCTTCTGGCGCTTCGGCAACTTCCGTCTACATGGACGCATGTGCAGTTCTCGAAAACCGGATAAATTGCTCCAACTGCGCATTCGCCACTTCGCCGATCTTCCACTCAGCTTACCAAAGACCCGGAAGATGGCTGCAGTGAACTCTGATGCCTGAATCTGCGCCGAGGGGTAAGTATAAAGTTAGGGGCATTTCCCCGGGGACAGCAAGGCTGGGGGGTCTACATGGGGGGGTAGGTTTTTTTTTTGGAAAACTGTTGAATTCTCCATTAAATAATTTTTGAATAATTTGCCTTATTCGTATGCCTATTCCCAGCTTTTATATGGAGGTCACTGACCCAGGCAGCCAAAAACCCTATTACTCTGTAAGGCACCAATTTTATTGTTATTAGGGATACACCGAATCCAGGATTCGGTTCGGGATTTGGCCAGGATTCAGCCTTTTTCAGCAGTATTCAGATTTGGCAGAATCCTTCTTCCTGGCCGAACCGAATCTAAAGTTGCATATGCAAATTAGGGACGGGGAGGGAAATCCTGTGACTTTTTATCACAAAACAAGGCAGTAACAATGTTTTCCCCTTCCAACCCCTAATTTGCATATGCAAATTGGGATTCAGATTTGGTTCGATATTCGAACGAATCTTTCACAAAGGATTCGAGGGTTCGGCCGAATCCAAAATCGTGGATTCAGTGCATCCCTAAATTGTTACTTTTTATACCTTCTCTTTCTATTCAGTCCCTCTGTCATTCATATTCCAGTCTCTCATTCAAACCATTGCTTGATTCCAAGGGTATATTGGACCCTACCAACCAGATAGCTACTGAATTCTAAACGGGAGAGTTGCTAAACAAAAAGTTAAAGAATTTAAAAATCACAAAAAAAATTAAAACATGGGGACCAATTGAAAATTGTCTCAGAATATCCCTGTCTAAATCACAATATTGTAAAATTTAAAGGTTAACTACTTCTTTAAAGGAGAACTAAACCCTAAAACTGAATATGGATAAAAATTTGAAATTTTATATACTAAACTTATTGCATTAGCTTAAAGTTTTAGCTTCTCAATTGCAGCAATGATCCAGGACTTCAAACTTGTCACAGGGGGTCACTATCTTGGAAAGTGTCTGTGACACTCACATGCTCAGTGGGCTCTGAGCAGCTGTTGAGAAGCTAAGCTTAGGGGTTGTCGCAAATTATCAAGCAGAAAATGAGGTTTGTCTGTAATATAAGATGATGCTACAGGGCTGATTATTAAATTCTGATGCTGATTGCACTGGTTTCTGTGCTGCCATTTAGTAATTATCTGTATTAATTACCAATTAGCTTTATATTGTGACATTTCTATTCTATGTGTACTGTATATTTTGAATCGGTTCTTAAACTCAGTATTATAATTCTGCATGATTTCTGGTATATGTATGCTGGGTAGACAATCTAAGAATCAGCAGATAAGACATCCCTTTAAGCATTACTGCCCCTTATAAGGTTAGTGCAGCAGAAAAAACTGCATTGCTGTCCAGGCTGCAGAAGCCGGCTGCTGTTCACGGATTATTCATCTGTTCCTCAAGTCAGCTTGTACTATCAGAAGACTCATTCAGCCAGTGCTGGTGTAAAGGTCAGAGCTGTGCTATACACGATCACAAGCACAAAGAGCTTGGTTTCATGCTGGAATACTATTCCTGATCTAGTTCAACATTTTTACAATAAACTTCCGTCTAATTACATGGCAACTCCATATTCTACAATTGATTGTTAAAAACTACACTAAAAGCCTTACAGTGACTTTAAAAAAAAAAAAAAAAGAAGAAGGGGGGGTTAAATAACAGAATAGTATCAGAGGGCCCCACTCGCAAGAATTAAAAGAACAGAACAGCAAAAAATTAAAGTGTTTTAAAGGAATGAAAATGTCATGTAGTTTTGCCCTGCACTGGTAAAACTGATGCGTTTGCTTCAGAAACACTACTATAGCAGAATGGCAGAAATTGAAAAAAGTCTATATGGTACAGGTTAAATAGTGGATAACAGATAACACCATTATGTTCTACAGAGCTTATCTGCTGTGTAACCTGAGCCTTTTCTCCTTTGAATGGCTGCCCCCATTGCTACACTGCAGCTCATTTATATAAACAATAGTAGTGTTTCTGAAGCAAACAGAGCAGTTTTACCAGTGCAGGGCAAATCTTCATTATATTTTTACTGCAGGTATGGGACCTGTTATCCAGAATGCTCGGGACCTGAGGTTTTCTGGATAATAGATATTTCCATAATTTGGATATTCATGCCTTAAAGGAACTTCAACAGAGATTAATATATAATGTATTATTGCCCTGCACTGGTAAAACTGGTGTGTTTCCGTCAGAAACACTTACTATTGTTTATATAAATAAACTGCTGTGTAGCAGTGGGGACTCAAGGATTAGGTTACTTAGCAGATAACATTCATTGTATTCTACTACAGATCTTATTTATCTGCTATGTAACCTGGGTCTTTTCTCCTTTTCAGCTTAAATGGCTGCACCCATGGACATACAGTAACTTGTTTATATAAACTATAGTAGTCTTTCTAAAGCAGAAACATAATCTTTCCCAATGCAGGACAACAGTACATTATATTTTTTATTACTTTAAAATGCTTTTACCTCTTTTTGGTGTTACTGTCCTTTAAGTTCAACAGAAAATCATCTAAACATTAAATAAACCCAATATCCTCCAATAAGGATTAATTATAGCCAGAGTCGGACTGGGATGCCAGGGGCCCACCAGAAAACCTTAGGCTGCGGGCCCATATTCTAAACTATTGGAACCTCACTCAATTCTCCTAGTCTCTTTTCTCTACATACTATACTCTATTCTTCCATTATTTAACATCTTTGTTCCCTTAAAGAAATGAAGGAATGACCATGAAAAAGGCCAAATGGTTAGAAGCAAAAGGCCCACTGACACCTGGGCCCACCGGGATCCGACACTTATTATATCTTAGTCTGGATCAAGTACAAGCTACTGTTTTATTATTACAGAGAAAAAGGATAAACATTTTTAACATTTGGATTAATTTGATAAAATGGAGTCTATGGGAGATGACCTTTCCGTAATTCTGAACTTTCTGGAAACCGGGTTTCCGGATAACGGATCCCATACCTGTACTTTAAAACACTAATTTTTTGATGTTACTGTTCCTTTAACAACCTAAAGTTCAGCAATCACAGATCCGAATCCTAATTTGCATATGCAAGTTAGGGGCGGGGAGGAAATCGTGTGACTTTTTGTCACAAAACAAGGAAGTAAAAAATGTTTTCCCCTTCCCACTAGGGATGCACCGAATCCAGGATTCGGTTCGGAATTCAGCCAGGATTAGGCCTTTTTTCAGCAGGATTCGGATTCAGTCGAATCCTTCTGCCAGGCCGAACCGAATCCGAACCCCTAATTTGCAAATTCGGATTCAGTATTCGCCTGAATCTCTCGCGAAGCATTGGGGGGTTCGGCCGAATCAAAAATAACGGATTCGGTGTGTGTGTGTGTGTGTGTGTGTGTATATATAGATATATATATATATATATATATAGATATATATATATATATATAGCACGAGGCAGATCTGTGATGATTCTGTGTATGTATGACAGAGACACAGAAGAATATGTGACAGGCAGAGACAGACATGAATAGAGTGTGTGGAACCCAAGTCACTGACGGAATCATCCCAATGACAAAGAAAACTCTGTGTCCCGCAAGCAGCTTCGTGACAAACCACACACCCAAAAGCAAAAGCACACAAGCCACATCTGCTGGGGATCAACTCATTCACTGGCCTGAATAGTGATTATAAGGTCAAGAAAAGATAAACTATAAAAACAACATTTAAGTACTGTGTTTACATGGACGGGTATTAAATGTTCATTTATGTGCACACTGGCCTGAGCAGATCATTCTTATCCTGGATCCAACCTCTGGCCTTACAGCTGCTTTGTACTGCGATTTATAGCTAGAAGCTAGGGATGCTGGGAGATGTAGTTTAGGGAAGCAAGTTAGTAAAGGATGGGTTCAAGCCCAATCAAACACACACTCACTCACCTACCAGAAAGCAAAGTCTGCCAAGCTGGGAAAGAAGTGATACCTCATATAATTTATGATAATCTTCTGAAAAAACACATTTACAGACAGATTATCTCCATGTCTACCAAACCATTTACATGTAGGGTATACAGGTTCCCTGACCTCAACTGAAAGCTCTGACAAAAACCAAACCAATAACGGACTGAACACAAAACGTCTTCTAGAATTTATATCACTTACAGTGGAAATACCGGATTTATAAATAATATGCATTTTGCCTTAAAGGGGTTGTTCATCTTTGAGTTAACTTTTTTTTAAAAAAAAATGTTTTTATTTAGCATTTTAACAAATTATATAAGAAGACATTATATCATGCGTGGTTTCATCTTTTTGTAGTTATGACAGTACAGCATAAGCATTTAATATGTTTGAATCCTGTACATTGGTATACACTTTAATTCAGTTATACTTCTGTTTTGCGACCCCTAGTCCTCTTGAATAAATGGTATAGATAGGTATACCACTGTTTGCTTTCCCTCCCTGACATTAAGGCTCCTCTGTGGCTTCCAGCCAGTCTCGCCATACCAGATCATACTTCTGTGGACACCCTCTTGCAGTATAAGTAAGTTGTATTAGGGAGAGTGCTGTTTTTAACAAGTTCAACCAGCCATTAAATGTGGGGGATTGGGGGGACATCCAATTCAGGATGATACGTTTCCTGGCATAGAATAATAATGTAGGGAAAATATTCTCCTCACCGCCCTTGGGGTGATGTCATCAATTACACCAAGAATGCATACCTGAGGGGTTATTATTTTAGGAAGTGCAGTTTTGTCCTGAATATAATTGAGAACCTGAGACCAGAAGGTTTGGATTCGGGGGCATGACCAGATGAGGTGTAGGTAAGATGCCTCTGAGGTTCTACATTTAGGACACTGTGGTGAGTCGAGTCTGTTCATACAGAACAGCCTATTTGGGGTTAAGTGGAGTCTATGTAGGATCTTGAACTGAATCAGTCTATCTCTGGTTGAGACAAGGTAGTCATAGGCCCGATCAGTTGCTTCTTCCCAGTCCTCATCCTCCAACCCTTGGATGTCCTTGGTCCAAACTGCACCCGCTGAGTTAAATGGAGGTTTAATAGTAGCTAGGAGAATCGAGTACAGCCTGGTTTCTTGGTGGTGGGGGCTCTAAGGGCTGATTCTATCTTAGAGGTTTGTAAGGTTCATATCGTTCCCTTGAAATTGGGTAGTGGCGGCCTGTCTAAGATGGAAATCGGAGAACCAGTGAAGAGGCTCCTGGATTTGGACATGTTTAATTTCGGTCCTGGGGTGTACCACTCCTTCCCTAACCAAGTCCCCAAGTGTACATAGACCCCATTGTGGCCATATTTTGTACTCCGCTATGTGCTGCAGATGGGGGAGAAAGGAATTCCCCCATAGGGGTAACTGAGGCGACAGGAGGGGTGATGCTATGTGGCAAACTTTAAGTGCTGACATCCACGCTTTGTATGGGGTGATTATAACTGGGTGGGTTGTGTGTAAATCGGAGATTTGCGACATGGGATATATGAAAGTGACTCTGTTGAGCTTGCCAAAGTGGCCTGTATTGGGAAATTCGGATTATATGGATCTGGATTAAGCCACCAATGTATATAGTAGATCTGAGCTGCCAATGAATAAAAATACCAATGCGGGCGTCCCAATCCCCCTTCAGCAACAGGAGCTCCCAGTTTGGCTCTAGCAAACCTGGGGCTTGTTTGCCCAGAGAAACGATGTTTGGGCCGTATCAACAGAGGTAAAGAAGGGGCCGGGGGATGGGAACTGGGGAATTGTGAAAGATGTAGAAGAACTTAGGGAGAAATATCATTTTTAGAAGATTGATCCTGCCCCAAATAGAAATAGGTAGGTTAGCCCACACTTTCAGCTTATCTTTCATAGTGGAAAGGATCAGTTCGAGATTAGAGGGTATAAAGGCATCTAAATTCATTTGTACCACAATGCCAATATATTTGAACAAATCCACCAGACTAGTGGGGTGGGGGGAAATAAGTTGGGGTTGATGTTGGTGTCAATAGAAAGTATGCTTGATTTTTCCCAATTGATTTTTAGCCCTGAGAATTGTCCAATTTCAACAATCTGGTTGTTAGGGTCAAAATTCCCCTAGCAACCATGCACTGATTTGAATAAGAGACTACAGTATGAATAGGAGAGGCCTGAATAGAAAGGGAGTTATAAAAAGTAGCAATAACAATGCATTTGTAGCCTTACAGAGCATTTGTTTTTTAGATGGGGGTTAGTGACCCCAATTTGAAAACTGGAAAGAGTGAAAAGAAAAAGGCAAACAACCCCAAAAAGATAAAATATAAATAATGAAGATCAATTGCAAATAAATTGGACATACTACATGTTAACAAAGGTGAACCACCCCTTTAATATGATAATTCGCTCCCACTTAAACATGGGCCATAGGCCAGATTGAACTACCTGGATACACCAGATCCCCTTTAACAAGCATCATCCTTATAGTGAGAGGTTAGGCCTTGAAAACCGTCTGAATTGCTATTTACCTGACTTTATAATTCAACTATATATATATATATATATATATATATATATATATATATATATATATATATATATATATATATATATATATATATATATATATATATATATATATATATATAGGCCACTTGTAGCAGCCGCACACAAAAACCGGACTTCTTTAGTTTAGTTCAGGTGCAAGGTCCAAAGCTTTATGTATATAACTATTGAAAAGACCCGCACTCCATTTCTTGCAAAATTCTAATTCTTTTTATTGTGTACACAATAAAAAGAATTTGAATTTTGCAAGAAATGGAGTGCAGGCCTTTTCAATAAATATAAATATATATATATATATATATATATATATATATATATACACATACATACGTATATATACAACACACACACAGGTATAGTATCCCTTATCCGGAAACCCAATATCCACAAAGCTCCGAATTACGGAATGGCTGTCTCCCGTAGACTCTATTTTAGCCAAATACTCCAAATTTTTAAAAATTATTTCCTTTTTCTCTGTTATAATAAAACATTAGTTTGTACTTGATCCCAACTAAGATATAATTAATTTTTGGAAGCAAAACCAGCCTATTGGGTTTATTTAATGTTTAAATGAATTTCTAGTAGACTTAAGGCATGAAGACCCAAATTACGGAAAGATCCGTTATCCGGAAAACCCCAGGTCCAGAGCATTTTGAATAACAGGTCCCATACCTGTATATTTGAAAGTTGACTTTGTGTGTAGTACAGGGGCAGTAACAATGAAGCTCTAGTACAAGGCAGAATCTGCAAGGACACCTTTATTGACTATAACTAGGGAGAGTCCTACATAAAAAAAAATATTACTGCACATTCATTAGAAAGCTCTATTAGAGATTGTATGAGAAAATAAATGCACAGTTGAATAAAGAATATATGTTTGACGTGGGATTCTATAGATATCTGTAGCAGTAGAAGAGTCTCACAGGAATAATAATGCAGATTGCAGCAGGGCCACTCCTGTTCATAGGACAAGTCCCAATAGACGACAAAGGAAATTCTCTGCATACAGTATGTGGCAACATCTGCGTTCCCTGCTTTGATATCCAGGTTTTTAGTATGTATTCTATTACCAGCTTCCACATTCAGTGACTTGAGACTGACAGCTTCAGCACAGGCTGCAATTTTAACGGAACCAAGTGCTTAAAATAGAAATACTTCAATTATTTAAATGCTCAACCACAGAACATTTCCCCAGTGCATATAAGATGAGCACGTCCGAATGACTTAAAATGTCTTGTTCTCTCTAAAGGACATTTATAGAAGCTGCTCTGCACCAGGCACTGCTCAGAACCAATGGATCACGTATCAGCAGGTTCAACTCACTTTTACATTATCACAAGTTAACCCTGTCAACTCAGCTCGCTGTCTGGGGCTAATCTTTGACTCCTCTCTCCTTCTCTGATCATATTAACACCACTGTCAAAACCTTTCACTTTTTCTTACGCAATATTGCCAAAATCCGTCCCGTTATTTTACCTCCTACGGCCAAGACGCTCATGCATGCTCTCATCCTATCCCGACTAGATTATTGTAACCTTCTACTAATTGGCCTCCCTAACTCCCATCTCTCCCCCCTACAGTCTGTATTAAACACTGTTGCCAGAATTCTCATCCAAAAGGGTACAGGCCCCTTCCCTGCTGAAGTCCTTATCATGGCTTCCTATAAAACAAAGAATAACTTATAAACTCCTCCTCAAAACCTTCAAAACCCTTCATTCCTCTCCACCTGACTACATCTCATCTCTTGTTTCTCTTTATGTTCCTGCCCGAAACCTCCGCTCCTCTCAGAGCAACCGCTTGGTTGCACTCCCCACTACTACCGCTGTTTCCCGCATCAAACCCTTCTCTCTTGCAACCTTTTTATATTTGGAATGCCATTCCTGAATCGCTCCGGATAGAATCCTCTGTCAGTGTTTTTAAAACGAAACTGAAAGACTACCTCTGGGAGCACCTGGATAACACCTGAACTGGGAACTGGCACTTATAGAACAGTGTGACAAACTAACCTACAGCATTTTAAAACCCCTCCGAATTGTGTCTGTATGTTACCCTCCAATATAGACTGTAAGCCCTAGGGGGCAGGGTCCTCTAGCCTTTTGTTTCCTTGACACTGAGCACTTAATCTCTATCGTAGTTATATTTTAGATTTATGTGAATTGTATTTCTAATAATGCACCTGTTGTAACTTTTTACTTTAATGACCATTTGTTTGTTACTACTAATTTATTGTTTTGCTGTCAAGTGCTTTGTCCTCAAGGAGCGCTATACAAATAAAAATATACATACATACATACGTACAAATTAATAACAAGAGAGAGGTTGTGTCCCTACAATGTCCCAAACAGAAGGTCATTCCTTGGTTTTATGTTTCTAGTGAAACCAATAATGACTTGACAAGCATAAAAATTCATGGGACTTTCTTTTTGCAGCTTTTAAACCATTTTGGGAATAAGGAAATACAAATGTATTTATTGTAAATCAATAACAGATGTGATATTCATGTAACAATTATACAGTTCCTTGGAGAGAGAAAAGTGGGGAAGGGATAGGGTGGGAAAGGATAGAAAATTGGGGCCTCTCTGAAGTTAGGGGGGTCTCATATTCTTTGAGGTGGAGGTATGTAGTGGTTAATCACAGTTATGGTCTTGATCTAGAAACATAAAACAATAAACAGTGAAATTATGCTGATGCTGCTTTTCTTCTGACCCCTCAGTATTGTGAATCATTCCCATCTTCTCATAGGTTCTCCAGACAGTATACGGAGATTAGGTCCAGATTGAGATTCGAAATAGGCCATCAAATCAAATACACAAAAGGCCCAAATAGCCCCCCACCAGTCCAATAGATTTGTGGGAGGAGGGGGTCATTCTTCCACTGTATAGAGCACTAGTATGGCCCATATAGAATATGCCGTACAGTAAGAAATTTGGGAGAGGCTTCAAATGGGGTTTTTGGACTTCCTCTGGATCAACATGTAGATAGGCAGGTTATATACAGACTTAAAAGGTTGAACTTGAGGGATGTGTGTCTTGTTTCAACCTAACTTACTATGTTACTATGCAAATAGTGAATGGCAAATGCAAAAGGGAGCTATAAGATGCAATAGACAGTCTACATATTGCCAGTCCAAGCCCGATGAAGATTGGTCTGGGAATTTATAGTATTAAAGAAGAGCCATATTTAAAGGGGGGTTCACCTTAGTTCGTTCCTAATATGCTATAGAATGGCCAAATCTATGAAACTTTTCAATTTGTCTTCATTATTTATTTATTTTTTATACTTTTTGAATTACTTGCTGTCTTCTGACCCTTACCAGCTTTCAAATGGGGGTCACTGACCCCAGCTTAAAAAATAAATGCTTTGTAAGGCAATATAGTTGTTATTGCTACTAGGGATGCACCGAATTCACTATTTGGGATTCGGCTGAATCCTTGGTGAAAGATTCTGCTGAATACCGAACCAAATCCTAATTTGCATATGCAAATTTGCATATGCAAATTAGGGGCAGAAAACTCACGTGATTCGGTTGGGCCAGGCACAAGGATTTGGCCGAAACCCTTTATTCCTACATTGCCATTAAAAAAAAGAAATACATTATACGGAAAAGATTTAGAAAAATGTTCAGCTGAACTGAATATAAAAAGCATATACAAAAGTATTCTGTGCATCCCTAGTAATTTCTTGTCATCACCCTACAATAAAAGCAGGTATAATATGAAAGGAGGGCACAGTCAGGGCCGGATTTACATAGTGGGCTCCCCTAGGCCCACTGCCATTCGTCACCCCTTTCCCTTCCCCTTTATTTGTGCAAATTTTCATCATCTGGGCTGGAGCAATGGGGATTGGCGTACTGGAAATTTAAAAAAATGATTGTACCTCCAGCTCATCCCCAGTGTTTTTGAAACAATGTGTGTGTGGTTGGGCAGCATGCCGCCAGGGCCTAGGTGGCCTTTCCACAAATCCGGGCCTTGGCACAGTTTAAGTCAGACGGAGGGGGGGGGGGGAAATACATTTTCATTTTTTTAACCTTTTTTTAACCTTTTTTTTTTAACATCAATTGTCTCATAGACCAGATTAAGATTGTATCACAGGGAAAATGTTTCTATAGAGAATACAATTCCAAATATATGTTTCACATTGTGATTATCATTTCAGGGCCGACAGCTTGATTATTTCAGTGGAGAAGTGGGTCTGTGGCTGCAGCTGCCCCATTGGATTTCATTGTAAGGAATCTGGCTGGCATTTCACATGTGCCCAACTTGTCCGGTGCTGCCCAGCAGATGTGTAGGATCCACTACAGAGTCCAGATTGTGATATGATCACTGTAAACATAAGCTGGGGTTCCCTCGTGGACCTACGTCTGTGTTGCTCTTTATTGATATGTAATTAGCAGAACTGTATTTGTATAGGATGCAGTAAATCTCCAGCATTTCTCCAGGGTCTAAATTGGGATCAGCCTGGGAAATAAAGGCCTTGACATCATTGCATGAGCTCTTTATTGTAAACAGGCCAAAGTACTTTCTAATATTTTCCTTTCGATTGGGGCCCCCATTGTCTGCCTTCTCCCCCAGGCTGCAATAAAATCCAGCAACACCATTAGTTTTATGCGGTTGTCAAAACAACTCATGTTGGAAAAGGTGTCTACATCTGTACCTCTTGGACATGGCATAATCCTCATTTTAATTAATCTTTAAAACAAAAAGTGTTTACATATGATTAGCTGCATATATCTTTATGCAGCAGCCAAGCCCCAGCAGTACAGTTTGACGGCATCCAATAATAGGCACAATAAGGCGCAGATTTATCAAGGGTCGAATCATAATTTACTAATACTAACAATTAAGATCTAATGAAGAACATACCTCCCAACATTTGAAAATCAGAAAGAGGGACAAAAAGGTCTGCTGCTGCAAAGTTGACCACACTCATTTTGTGGCCACACCCCATGTCCATTTTACAAATTTTGGCAGGCTATGGAAAGTTTGAATACATTTCTGTGGTTTTTAGGGTCATTTTTATGGTTTATTACAGTTTTGCTAATAAAGGTGGATCGCCCTTTAAGCTGTAAATCTCAGTTCTCCCAAAACACCTGCTTGTCTTAAAATGTTACAATTGTATCTTTGCTTATCTTTAATTGTTACAAATGTATCGAAGTGCAGGTGCTGAATATTCTGGGTTCTCTGCCAAAAAGCCTCTTGTTTAAAGGACCAGTAACATCAATTTCTTTTTTTTTAAATTTGTTTGTACATAACAAAAAAAAACCCACCAAGACACATTTACCTTTACATTTGCAAAGTCTTTATTAAGAAATAACTTACCAATACTCCACTTGCCTTCTATAGGAGATAGCCAGGGTAAATTGAGCACCGCACGATGAATCGTCGCCCTGTCGCCTTTTCTGAAGAGGAGTGCAAGCGGAGTTTCGGAAAGTGATTTCTTAATAAAGACTTTGCAAATGTAAAGGTAAATGTGTCTTGGTGTTTTTTTTTTCTTCTATACAAATGAATTACTGGTCCTTTAAGTTTAAGAAACATTGTATCTTTTTCTGGCGTCAGTGCAGATCAAAGAGAAAGTCAGGACATTTCAATAACAATCCAGGACTGTGGGCTGAGCTGTCAAAATCGGGACTGTCCTGCAAATAAAAGGGTCAGGTGGAGGTATGGAAGAATACACTTCCCAGCTAAGTCCTGCAGATCAATGTTACATGTATGGGATTCGTTATCCCGAAACCCATTATCCAGAAAGGTCTTTCTCCAAATTACAGAAAGACCTTCTACCATAGACTTCATTTTATCCAAATATTTTTTTTTTTTCAAAATGATTCCCTTTTCTCTGTAATAATAAAACAATACGGTGTACATGATCTAAACTAAGATATAATTAATCCTTATTGGAATCAAAACCAGCCTATTGGGTTTATTTAATTTTTTACATGATTTTCTAGTAGACTTAAGGTATGAAGATCCAAATTATGGAAAGATCCTTTATCCAAAAAAAATCCAGGTCCTGGGTATTCTGGATAATAGGGCCCATACCTGTACCAGGTATGTTACCATGATATCCAGAATCAGAAAAATTCAATTTATAGAAATACATTTTTAACTAAGATAAGATTAAGAATACATTGGGGGCCAAAGGAACAACAAATTATACATTTACTGATGGTCAAGTTTTTTGAAAAAATAATTATTCTTAAGACCCTAAGAATAGAGGAGGGTCCTGCTTTGGAACTACGTCAACCGTCATGGTCAAACTAAAGAATAATGTTAATTTAATAAAGCAGAAAGTGCTTAGTTGAAATAGTAATTAGTGTCTGAAACTAAGTGGTGATGGCTTTTAAGTTACCAAAGAAGTAAATGGTAGCAGGACGGAGGGACTGTGTTACCCAAATGTGAACACTAAAAGCTTTTATCCGAATGTAAGGCCTCGCACATAGCCAATATTTAGATAATGCAGTTCCTAGATCGTACTCGGTTGAGTTTACATTTCGCTAGTTGTGTGGAAAAACATCGGCTTCGTTCCTAGCTTATAAACTCTCTCTTTAATATGCAGCTATGACATCATTTATGGAATATTTCCTCTTACTTCTAGTAATCCCATTCAGTTCCTCCTATCCCATGAATAAACAATGAGCAGCTTTTCACTTCAGCCTTAAATTGTCTCTGTATTTTTCATTTGTTTTAAAGGGGAAGTTCACCTTCCAAATACTTTTTCCCAGTTTGTTTCCAAATAACACATGAGAAAAGCAAATCCAAACATGAACAATTGTTTTAGACACTTAAGAGATTCTGTATCTATAGTAAATCACAACGGTTCACACTACTGCCTAGATAATCAATTCTCTAGATTTTAATGGTTAATAAGATGGAGAATTACCCAAATCTATATCGAGGGTCCTATAAACCCAAGACTTAGGGGGTTATTTATCAAGGCCCGAATTTATCTCAATATCGGCTGCTATAAACTCCGATCTAAGCCGCTTGGGTTTTTACTGTTTATTTATTATTACATTTTCCCGAAAATTACCTTTGTGGGAAAAGCTCTGATTTTCAAGATTTTTTCGTGAATTTTCCCTGAAAACTCAGAATTTTTCTGAGTTTTCACCCAAAAGCTCTGAAAACATTGTGTTCGGTAATTGCCTGAAACCCCTGACACAACCCAAAATCAATGGGACTGTTCCCATTGACTTTTATGCAACCTCGACAGGTTTGAGATGCCGTGTTTTTATATTCAGGCTTTTTAGACCTCGGTGTTTAGTAAATTCCGAAAAATTCTGATTTTTTTTTTTTAAAAAGCCTATTATAACACAAAAAAATCAAGATTTTTTTAGATTTCGGCTATTTTCGGGTATTCGGAGTTTAGTAAATAACCCCCTTAGGGTTGTTCATTTTCTAAACTAAAATAGTACTATTCTTACTCTGTTACCTTTCTTTCCTTATTAATAACATTTAAACCAAACATAATTTTACCAGCCAGACCCAAAGATGAAAAAGCACTAGATTTTTCTATTGGGCCTTTAGCCAAGATGTATGTATATATAATATATATATATATATATATATATATATATATATATATATATATTATATAGACATTTTTCCCCAAAAGTATGTCATTTCAAATCTGTTCCAAACCTGGCCAATATTACAAGCTTTCCAAACTTCCCAATAAATCCCATTAAATGCCAACTATCATACTAGCTCAGTGCAAGATACAGAGCCAAGTCCAGATTTGAGGCAAATGCTATAAATAAGCTTGTACATGGCCCATGAGCCAGAAACCACAATAATCACAGGCTGCCATGGAAATACAGCTTCCCTTTTTCTGGCCTTGATGCAAATCCAGAACAGAATTTGTTCACTATAGTATCCTAAACCAGGATTGTATATTAAAGGGGAACTATGGCCCTGATATTCGACTGCCGAATGTAAATCCTGCATGAAGACAGAATGAAGAGAAACAGATGCTGAGAGAGGAATAGTGAAGATGAAATGGATTATTTCAGAAACAGTACAGAATTTTATATTGATAGTATTTAGAAAGTTTCTTATTTTAGTGTGCTGAAGCTTACGGTATATTAAATGTTATTTTTCTCGATAGTTCACCTTTAAGGTAAACATGTGATATGACCCTGTATTATATAAATATTGCATAAAGTGACAAACAGTCCTCTTCCCCTGGCCCCCCAGCCAGCCTCCCTGGCCAGCACTGCTACATGAAGATACAAATTACGAAAGATCCTTTATCCAAAAAAAACAGGTCCCGAGTATTCTGGATAATAGGGCCCATACCTGTACCAGGGGGGGCCCGGGGCCCACTGGGACTGCTGTCCAGGGCCCCCCTCCGGTGACGCGAAGGCACCGATCGTATGTATGTATTAAAATTAGATAACCCTTCTTCTTAATAGACACTGTCACTGCAATTGGGGAGCTATTAAAATTGTTGCTTGGGTGGACACTACAGGGGCCAGAACCCTTTGTGGATAAATATGTGGGGGAAATCAAGGTCCATGTATTTATGACCACTAAAGTAGAAAAAGGTCTAAATTAAACACTAGCATAGATCTTTATACGATACACTGTCAACTATCCTGTTCAGGTTTCCTGACCAACATTCTATAAAAATAAGACCAATGAATGGCTCTATAGTTGCTGCACCCCAGCAACAGAGGGATGGGCTCAGGGATAACACCTTAATACAACAGGCAATCCGTAGGAAATAGAAAGCTAACATTTATATTACAAAATAATCTTGTTTGCTGCCAGAAGGGATCCAGTAAATGACGCCATAGAAACTTGCAGAAGCTGTGATTGTAGGTGGTGCTGCTGTGATCTAGGAGTTAGCCCAATGTGCAAGAGGTTTATGATAGAGGCATTTGTATTAAGTACAACACTATAAAGGGACCCTAGCCATTGGGTATTCTAAAACACGTAAGGGAACGGAACCCCAGTGTAAAATATGTATTTGGTCCATAGACAAAAATGCCTCTATGTGAATTATTTTAAAGAGGTGGTAGAATGGCTAATTCTTAGCAACTTTTCATTTTTTCTTCTTCACAGTGTTTGAGAGATTTGCCTTCTTCTTCTGACTCTTTCCAGCTTTCAAATGGGGGTCACATTTGCTACACATTTAAGGGGTTATTTATAAAGGTTGAGTTGTGAAATCTCCAGTTTTGAAAAATTCCAGTTTTTTCACTAGAAACCTAAAGTTTTTAAGAAAAAAAAAACTTGATTTTTTTCGAGATTTATTATACCCGAATGCTGCAAAAAGCCAGAATCCGAAAATCTGCCATCTCTGACCTGTCGAGGTCCTGTATAAGTCAATGGAAGAGGCACCTATTCCAATTTGAAGTTATTATGGTCTGAGCTGGGTTTAACCCGAAAAATCAAACTTTTTCAGGCAAAAACTTGAAAAAAATGGAGCAATTCATAAAAAAAACCCTTATAATTGTACGATTACAGTTTTCACTCAATTTTAGCGAGTTTTTCACTGATTAAATGGAGTTATTTTATTAATAAATAAGCTAAATTTGGGCATGGGAGTTTGGTTGAGCTTTGTTTATTAATATTATGAGATCAATTTGGATAGTAGTAAATAACCCCCTTATTGTAATTGCTACTTTTTATTTCTCATATTTCTATTCAGGCTCTCTTCTATTCATATTCCACTACCTCATGCTAGGGTATTTTGGAATCTAGCAACCAGACTGCTGAAATTGCAAACTGGAGAGCTGCTGAATAAAAAGCTAAATAACTCAAAAACCACAAATAATAAAAAATGAAAACAAATTGCAAATTGTCTCAGAATATAACTCTCTACATCAAGCTACAGGTTAACGCAAAGGTGAACAACCCCTTTAAAAGAAATTTGTTAAATAAATGTGTGCTGGCAGATTTGATTGGAATAGCAACACCCCATCAGCATCTACAATGGATCGACATTTGCTCTAGATAATGCTTATCCAAAACGAATAAACTCCAATTTCAGCCATCTTGTGCTACCAAAGCCTTAGTGAAAGAGGCAGCTGGTAGTTGGGACTGCTAGTAAGTAAGTAGCCCACATTCCTTGCCGACATGCAGCTTGCGCTGCTCAGAGAGGTGCAGGTACATTGAAGGTGAGTGCACATCTGCTCTGGTGTTTAGACAGCAGCCAATGCCCATCATCCAGTGTGCAATTACATGGAGGTATTATTATTGTAAATTACAGGTTAGATGAATATTTACTGCAGGAACAAGTCATGTGTGACTGTTATATACCTTGGCTCCTGCCGCCAACAATTTATTCCTTCTGGCAAATATTAGTACTCAACAGGGGAGAGCAAACTACAATATCCAGCTTGCTCAGCTACAGTTCCCAAACTCCCTTCTGAATTTGTTTTTAGAGTGCAAGCCCATTTTTGATTTGTGTTTATTTTTTTGGTTGCCAGGAATTAAAAGGAAAATATCTCTATTTATATACAGTGTTTCTCACCAGCTTCTCTTATATAGACAGGCAGCACAGCATTGTCTGCATATATATGCAAAACATATGAGCTGGAGTTGTCATATGGATTGTCCCAGTCAAGGCATTCACTCTAAACACTGAAGGGCAGTGATAAGTGGTTATGAATCATATAGTTGCAAGAGCAGGGGTGTTGATGGAGAACAGCATCATGAATGCTCTCAATTCCACCTCACAGTAATGGAATGCAATGCGCACTCAAAATATGTTATACATGACTTTATTGTCTATAAATGTACACACATGATAAAAAGAATATATTTTCCATTTGATATCAGAGTTCTTATACTGCTGAGAAGCCCTCCATTAACTAAACACCGTACTGATGCCATGATCTTTGCCTTCTCATATGGAATCCTATAAACATAGACTCCTGCGATGGTTTAAAGGGACACTGTCCTCAAAACACGAAGTTTGTGCCTGAAAACAGCATTTGCATTTTAGTAAGGAAAATTAGTTCTAAATGTGTATTTTATAGGTTTACCCTGAAGACTGGAAATGATACAATTGAAATTCCCATGATCTATAATTGGTTGTTTTATGCTACATTACAAATAAAGACATTTAAATATTAGTTTTAAGGTAGAAATGAGTTATTTACAGGATGAAGCTGGGTTAGGGTGCATGTGTCACCCCCCAATGAGCATGCATGATCCAGGACTGAAGGCTGAATCTGGCTTGCAAAAATGGCAGACCCATCAAGTACACGTATGCTTTCAATCAATATCAACTTGGAGGTTGGGGCCAAGGGAGGCTGCCCAACATAACCACTAGACAATATAAATTTCACTCTACTTTCCTTTATAAAGGCGCAGGATACCCCCTTTCCAACACAAGTTCGATGAATAGGGAGTTGCAAGGGTTGATCAGCTGTAATGACTTTGCCTTTTTAGTACCCAAGCCAAAAGCTTCTGTCACACATGAAGCTGTAATTCTAGTATGCAAGTACATTCGTGGGCAAAGCTACATAACACAGTATTGTGTTGCAAGTCACTGTTTTATTAACATAGAGTTCATAAAACAATAACCTGCAGCACAGTATTGCGTTACATACCTTTGTCCACAAATGAACAGGGCTTGCACTGAACATACTTTTTGGCTATTGATTTAAAGGGCATGTAAAGTCTAAAATAGAATAAGGCTAGAAATGCTGTATTTTGTATGCTAAACATAAATATGAACTTACTGCACCACAAGCCTTATCAAACAAATAATTTATGCTTTCAAAGTTGGCCACAGAGGGTCACCATCTTCTAACTTTGTTAAACATCTTTGCAAGACTAAGACTATGCACATGCTCAGTGTGGTCTGGGCTGCTTAGGGATCGTCATAAACAAAGCTGCTTGAGTTCTGTATGGCTGGGAAGTAGGATGGGGGCTCCCCCTGCTGTTCATAAGTATGATTGTTTCCCTGCTCAGCAGTTAGGGACCATCTGACAATTCCTATCCACAGCAGTAAATTAAGGGAGAATTTCACTGCAGACAGTCAGGTTTCTTATAAAAACGGTACACATTTTTTAATTAAAGTATATTGGAGATAGGTTTCGTTTTCATTAAAGAAAGTAAAAATGGGATTTTATTTTTTTGCCTTTACATGCCCTTTAATCATGAAAAATTATGTTTTGCTATTTCTTGAGCTTAACAAGGCAATTGAAGCTACTCTATGTTTGGTCCTTATTAGGTAGGTGATTACATTCCCAGTGCAAAGATAAAAAGAAATCCATTATGCGTGGGTATTATTGAGCACTGGTAATCTAATTATCTACCTTGCAAGGACCAAATATGGAGGAGTTTCCATTTCCTTGTTTGCCCTGTTCACCTCAAGCAATAACTAAAACCATGGATTTTTTTTATATGAAAACAATAAGCAAAACGTGTTCTGCACAACGCCAATTCATTGCACTCATGTTGAACAAGGGGTATACTGCCCTTTGATGCAATATTAGCAAAGTGTTTTGTCTCCTTACTTTCCTATATTTTAATGTTAAGAAACCACAGAGAACTTGGTTGCCCAGTTTGATCATGTTGCAAGCCCACATGGACACAGTTTCCCCAGTGTCTAGCAAAGGTCACTTAAAATATCACCTTCAACTTTCCTTGGCCTATTTGCCCATGCTATAGAAAATGGAGAAGAGCGCAGGCAGATTTCCTGTGTTGTATTGAGTTGAGTTTCATGTGTTGAGTTGGGATTATGTATGGTCACCCTATATCATCTAACTGGCCTGTGAGCTGCCAGCACTGTAAAGGCTCATCAGCAGATTGCCGTTTAGAAAGACCAACTGCAATTTGATAGCAAAGAAGGTTGGCCTGTTGAAATCGACTATTCATATCCAGACAATATGGCAATATAGTCCATCTTGGCCTTAAAATTTTTTGTTATACCATTCTTTGAAAACTGGCCAGGTAAAACTGCCCTGTACCTATTAGAAGCATAGGAATATGAATAAAAGGACAACTTCTGGACGATAGTATAACCATTTGATGCGCAAAACCAAAACCAAGGGCACAAATAACTAAAGTGAACAGATCCCAAGTACAAGGGAAACAAAGACCAGGCTACACGTGAGCATTGGCAGCAGGTTGTTGATCTCTGTAGCTCTATTATCAGGCTCAAACAATAATGAGTTTCCAGGCCCAGATGTAGAACTTACTAACACAATAGAACAACCGTGACATCACTGAACAGTCAACACAAGGCGAGCACATACCAGCTGTGGGGCACAATAGCTGTACAATTGCACATTATTCCCTGCGCACAACACACATACATTCTGCACTTCAGTATAAAGGCAGCAGTGTTCTTATTAAAGCTGATGCCAGAGCCGTGGTCATTTGGGGTAATATGATAAAAGAGGCAATATGAGCACCAGTTTCAGTAACCTACCTTCAACCAGCATGAAGCATTTACCTATTTGAAAGCAAATATCTGACTAATTGGAATGCTTTTAGATTGTAAGCTCCAATAAGCAAAGCCTTCTTTACATCCTGTAGTAGTCATACCGTTTAGCTATTGCCACCTGGAACATTTTTCACCAGCCTAGTCTAAAATACCAGCTAAATCCGGGGCTAGCATTACAAATCTACAGTTGATGCATGTACTGGTTCATTGGCGGTAAATTGGTAGTAATACCAGTCCTGGCTCTGGCTGATATTTTACTGGCTACATCAGTGAAATACTGACCAGTTTGTAAACCTACTTTGCAAACATTTATCACATTAAGCCACCTTACTACTGTAGACCAGGGCTGGCAAACATGCAGTCTTCCAGCTGTGTTGGTTTTGGAGGTCCTGACCAGTGATGTACCATTGTGGGCCGGCCTGAACCTGCCCAACTGTAAAAAATCTTTGGCTTCCGGTCTGTCAATTTATAAACTTTTGCATGCTCCTCCCCTTTTATGACATCACGACAGGGAGGGGCCGGCACGGGTCCATAACATACCTCCCAACTGTCCCAGGACAGTCACGATTTTGACAGCTCAACTCGCAGTCCTGGGTTTGTTTCTAAAATGTCCCGACCTACTCTTTGATCGCCTGCACTGGCGTCAGAAAGAGATACAGTTTCTAACTTAATTCACTTTGGCAGAGAGCCCAGAATAGATACTTAGATACTTTTGTAACAATTTAAGATAAGCAGGTCTCTCGGGAGAACTTAGACTCACAGCTTAAAGGGCAATTCAAATTCATTAGCAAAACTGTAATAACACATAAAAACCACAGAAACGTGTTCAAACTTTCACAACCTGGCAAATTTTGTAAAATAGACATGGTAATTAGGGGGGTGTGGACACAAAAACAAGCATGGTCAAAAAAAATTTCACTGTGCTCTGTTCGCCAAATCTTTTTGTCCCACTTTCTATTTCCAAAATGTTGGGAGATATGTTATAAATAGAAGGGACAGAGCAGGTTAGGGTTGGGAGGGTGCGGGGTGGGGGTTGGTTGAGGGAAATCTTGACCCGCACATCACTACAGTGAACCCCAACCAGTGACTCCTGAACAACAGGTTTCTCACCAACCCCTTGGATGTTGCTCCCAGTGGCCTTAAAGCAGGTGCATATTTTTGTATTCCAGGCTTGGAATACAGCTTGGCCAAGAGCCTTTGCTCAATAATCAGCAGCTTATCCTAGAGTGACCAATCAAGCAAGACCTTCCGGGACATAAGTACTGAGTCCCCTAGGCATTGCCTTTTAGGTAGGCCCTGACTGGCTTCCACATCTAACACAGTGTTCCTTAACCAGTGGATCATGAACAACATGTTGCCCCTTGGATGTTGCTCCCAGTGGCCTCAAAGCAGGAGCTTATTTTTGAATTCCAGTCTTGGAGGAAAGTTTTGGTTGCATAAAACCCAGATGTATAGCCAAACAGAGCCCCCTTGTAGGCTGCCAGTCCACATAGGGGCTACCAAAGAGTCAATCATAGCCCTAATTTGGTACCCCCAGAAACATGTTTCATGCTTGTGTTGTTCCCCAATAGTGAAGAGGAAATATTTTTGCCAGGCATGGATCTGCAATGTTTTTCGCGAAACTGCAGCAAAAATTTGCCGCAAACAAAAAAATATAATTGCTGCAAGTCGCTGAGACAAAAAAGTCGCTGCAAGTAAAACCACCCATTGATTTAAACGCATTTTGAGTGAGAAATAACTTGAGAAAAAATGTCCATTTTCTTTAATGCATTTGGAGAAAAAGTTGCCAAGCAGGGCCGGAACTAGGGGTAGGCAGAGTAGGCACGTGCCTAGGGCGCAAAGCTGAGGGGGCGCCAGGCACGTACCTGTTCTGTCGCCTACCCCGTGTCCGGTCCCGTCTCTCCCCACTGGCTTCTTCCGTGTAAATGAGTTTCTGCGCATGCGCGCACACATTTCGCGCATGCGCGCTGGAGCAAACTTTTGCGCATGCGCAGTCGAGCGTGCACAGAGCCGGCGCCTTGGCCCGCCAGGCTGCCTAGGGCGCCTGGCCGGGTTGGCCCGGCTCTGTTGCCAAGACGAAAAGTCACCGTTAGAAAAAACATCCATTGACTTCAATGCATTTGGCGTAAGAGAAAAAAAACGAGCACGTAAAAATTGTTGTATGTCAAAAAGACTTTGTGCTTTGGCATGTTCGCTTCATTTCTAACTGTGGCTCTAGTCCAATGCCCGGATCCAACTAGGAGTGACTACTGTGGAACAGTAAATATACACTGACAGAACAGTACAGGGCTCAATTGTCTGCTGAATATAATGACTTACACTACTGAGTGGGGCTGCGTGTATCAGCTATTCCCACACCCATGAGTTTTGGATACACAGAAAGCAGATACAAACAGAAAAAAAAAGGTTTTACTTGAGTAAGTCGTTTGACACATATGTAATACAGCACTAATAGACGACATTCATGAATCAAGAAGAACCCTGCAGCAGGTTTGTTAACAGTCCCAGTGTCTCGTGGGGGAAGCAGTGGAAAATACATCATGCAGAATGAATGACTTCGCTGTTTTCTCCCATAATGGCACACATATCCTTATGAAAGGTACAAAAAAAAAAAGGAGAAACGGTGCAACTAGGTTACTATCACTATACAGGATTTTGCTACAAATGCTTCTAACGTTTGCCCCAGGTATAGCTACCAATGCCTTACGCAAAGGGCAACTAAAACGCAACATGAAATGTACCTACTGTTCCCATGCAAATCACACTTTATAAGCAAGACATAAATACTAAAAAAACAAGGAAGTCATTCTGAAACCCTAAAATGCTTTTAAGTAGATTTGCGGACAACCACAACTTTAAAGTAACAGTAACACTAAAAAATGAATGTTTTAAAGTAATAAAAATATCATGTAGTGTTGCCCTACAGGGTGACCAATTGTAATAATTTGAAGAAATAAAAGGAGCTGAAATGGAAGGGCAGGCAAGGTAGAGTCCTGCAGCGGGTTGGGCACCTGCGGGTAGAAGTTCTGGGTGCGGGTATAGACACGGGTCGGCGATTCATGTTTGCGGGTCACTGTTCGGGTCTTCTCAATAGCGATTTAACGCCTTTTTTCTGATCTGATGATTTCACTTCAGGTTTACGACAGTACTTCCTGATTCTTGATGGTTAGCGGGTTTCGGGTCCGTTTTGTGAATAAGGTACTTGCGGGTCGAGTAGCATTTCCAAGCGGGTAAGAATGTGGGTTGTGGGTCCGGGTTGCTGATTGCAGGTACGGGTCAGGTATGGGTTCCAAAAAATGGACCCGCGCAGGACTTTAACGCAAGGGTTACATTTGCTATAATGTTAATGTTAGCTCCAACCAAATTCAATTCATCGCCTGCCTCTCTTTCAATTGGCTGCCTGGTTGCTAGCTACCAAATAGCTGCTGAAATTCCAAACTGAGCTACTGAACAAAAAGCTAAATCATTCTTTAAAAAACAGCAAAAAATATAGATCAATTGCAAATTGTGTTAGACTACCATGTCTACATCTTACTAAAAGTAAATTTAAAAGTGATCTACCCTGTTTAAAAAGTATCATTCTGGTTGATTATAGTCTCTCTGCACCACATGACGGAAACAATGTAACAACTGCATTAAAACAAAAAGACAGACAGAGAGAGAGAGGCAGAGGAAGAACAAAAACACTTATTTATTTATCTATCTGTTATTGATGTTCCTGTTAAATATGTAGAACATAGATAACCTATAATTGGTTATATTGCCTAGTGAAGATTTGATTGGTTAGCTGCAGGAATGGGGTGGAAGGGTGCACACTGTAAGAGCATTGTTTAGTGGATGTGGAAAATGAATAATATGAAAGAGTTGTCAGCCAGGTAGTACAGGCTATTGGCTATTAATAGCCTGTGCTGTTTTCCCATGGCCCATCTACTTGTCAGGGTACAACATCTGGGTGACATCTGCTGGACCTGAGAAAGGAACCTTTATGGCTGGCCATTTCCATGTATAGGAACAGAGCTAACTCACTTCTATGTGGAACAACGAGTATCAGCTCACGGAACCTTTCTGTATACACAAGGGCCCAAACTAACGTTGCTCTGGGATAAGCCAATGTGGCCGGTAATGTTTGTGTTTACAGTATATAAAAGAACACGTGGCAATTCCAAGGAGTAGCAGTGCTGTGTATCAAGAGGTATCCATAGTATGCTTAAATGGAAAAGTCATTTGCAGACTGACCCAGATTGATTTTTATCACCTATAACTACTACATTGGTATTTTATGGTAGATTTACCTCTTAAGTACCAACAGAATGAGTTCTTAGTAGCCATAATTGAGATCTGGCAAACAGCAGCCCTTACATGCTTAGTGCCCCTAAGTGCCTGCTCATTACCCAGAATCCTCAGCTAGCTCAAAAGATGTTGAAGTTCATCACAGCTAGTAAGGCCTTTAGACGAAGCAGAGCTATAAAAATCCTTTGGAGGGCCACAGCTTTTTTATTGGCCCAAAACTGGACAGCCCTGCCTTACCTTAACTCCCAAGACTTATGAACATGACCATCTTTACCTCCTGTACTGGGCAATATTTGTATGTTCCATGTATCTGTTGTACAGTGCTGCAGAATATATTTGAACTTTATATAATATAAGTATGGTGGCTGGTGTTGGTGCTGAAACTTTGTTTTTTTTAAGTCACATAACTAGATGTCATTTCATTTGCCTTGGCCTGTGTTTAAGCAGACAAAAAAACAAGCCCTGGGAATAAAGGTTTTTTCACAATAAACAATTCAAACTCTAATTTTCAGTTTTCAGTCTTAAAGGGATACTGTCATGGGAAAAAATTTTTTTTTTTTCAAAACGCATCACTTAATAGTGCTGCTCCAGCATAATTCTGCACTGAATACGTTTCTCAAAAGTGCCGATTTTTTTTATATTTAATTTTGAAATCGGACATGGGGCTAGACATATTGTCAGTTTCCCAGTCATGTGACTTGTGCTCTGATAAACTTCAGTCACTCTTTACTGCTGTACTGCAAGTTGGAGTGATATCACCCCCTACCTCCCCCCCCCCAGCAGCCTAACAATAGAACAATGGATAGGTAACCAGATACCAGCTCCCTAACACAAGATAACGGCTGCCTGGTAGATATAAGAACATTGACATTGAGTAGGAGAAACCTGCCAGAAAGCAATTCCATCCTAAAGTGCTGGCTCTTTCTGTAATCACATGACCAGGCAAAATGACCTGAGATGGCGCCTACACACCAATATTACAACTCAAAAAAAAAAAAATTTATATTGTAGAATGAATTATTTGCAGTGTAATCAGTGTAATTTAGAAATAAAAACGACATCATAACAATCATGACTGAATCCCTTTAGATATATCCCACACCCAAAGGTTAAAACAGCTGCTTAATTGTTTGCCTTGATTATTACATTAATGCATGAAGCCACTAAAGTCCATAGATAAGCCTGTGTCTTTAAATTTTAACTTTTCAAGTCAAAAGCGAAACTTATATATATATAGTAGTTCTGAATTCTTCTGCCCTTACATAAACGTCTGCTGACGAATAGGTATTTTATGAAACATAATTACAAGTAAAACATTCCCAATACAGAAAACAAGCCCTGTCTGAAATCTGGGCAGTAGAAACATGGGAGAAAGTCACAAGGCATTTCCTAATCTCAAAATAGTATATATTGTAGAACAGACGTGAAGGCTCGTGGGTTGCTGTATGAGTCCTGGGAAAAGGAAACACAATGTAGTTGCTTGCTACATTTTAACAGACTAAACATAAAATAATGAATCATAGAATCCAGACATAGTTGTCTTTTGGGAGAAGTTGTCCCAACTGGGGCTTACTGCCATGGTATGGCTCCACAGGGCAACAATTGTACATAAAGCACACTGTGCACCCTTGTGAATGTGCAGGTACTCCACCAGTGTCTTTAACAAAAGTGGGAATATTTGTCGTTGAGGAGGGACTGTGGCTATAGGGTAGCAGCTATAGTAGGGAGAGTTGGTGCCTATCGTAACAGTGGGATAATAGTCTCTGGGAAGGGACTGTGACTGTGGGATAGCAGGTATAGTAGGGAGAGATGGTGCCTATAGTAACAGTGGGATAATAGTCTCTAGGAAGGGAGTGTGGCTATAGGGTAGCAGCTATAGTAGGGAGAGTTGGTGCCTATCGTAACAGTGGGATAATAGTCTCTGGGAAGGGACTGTGACTGTGGGATAGCAGGTATAGTAGGGAGAGATGGTGCCTATAGTAACAGTGGGATAATAGTCTCTGGGAAGGGAGTGTGACTGTGGGATAGCAGGTATAGTAGGGAGAGATGGTGCCTATAGTAACAGTGGGATAATAGTCTCTGGGAAGGGAGTGTGACTGTGGGATAGCAGGTATAGTAGGGAGAGATGGTGCCTATAGTAACAGTGGGATAATAGTCTCTGGGAAGGGAGTGTGACTGTGGTATAGCAGGTATAGTAGGGGGAGATGGGGCCTAAAGTAATAGTGGAGATAATAGGCTTTGGGAAGGAACTGTGGCTTTGGGGTAAGATAAAGAAACACTTTATATTTAGGTTTTTAGGTTTTGACAAACTACAGTCCATCAGTTGTTGCTGAAGTTGTAGTAGAAGCCAGTCAGGATATAATAAGGGCTACATAAAATTAAAAGTGGGCCCCACATTGTCTGTTCTGCCCTATGCCTCTAGCAGTGAAGAAAGTCCTAAATTCATTTATTTCAAAACATTGTCTGTGTATTATGATTTGTGATGAAAGGGATCCATTATCGAGTGTATTATTGGACATACTAAGGGATCCTAAATTAGACCTTATAATATACTGTAGAGGAACTGTAGAGGAAAGTATATTGTTAGAATGATGTACATTGTTTTCGACTCTTTTACTATTATCTCCACCTGAAACCCTACAGTTGTTGTTCCCGGCTAGCAAGGCATGCTGGGAGCGGTAGTTTCCAAACAGTTGGTGGGATACTGGTTTTACATTCACATGCTATAAAAATAGTCTCGTTTGGACAATTACTACTTTATTAACAAATCATGACATTTGCCAGGATAAACACATGAAATAGAAAGAAATGCACTGCTGCAGCTCCGTTCATAGCAATGTCATGCCCTGAATGACCCTCACTCGTAGCTTCTCTGTTGCAGCCCACAGTCCAGGCCCCTGAGCTAACTCATGTATAGACAGTGTGCATTTCTAACATTAGCCACCTATGGCTTACATCATCATCACTCAGCTTTTTCTTTTATACATTCAGAATTTTATAAACAAATGCAGAAGTGCAATTAGCTGCTGGGTAGTCATACTGAGTTGTTAGGTCAGAACTCCTTGGCACACAGCTCTGGACAATGTACTTTACGTGATTAACATTACTTGTTTAATGCATATAGGCTGCCTAATGCCTATGCTTGGAACATTCTGCTCTTCAGATTTGTTTGTTTCCATTGAATAGCCCATCCCTGCCTTAGTCAGCACAGATGGAATTATGATGAAACACAGGGGTGCCCACTCTGATGCCCTACAGCACTTCCTGTACTATAAGTAACAGCACCCACCAACACTTATAAGCTGTACAGCTCAACTGCTTAAGGCTTAGAAATAATAAAATGATGTCATGTGATTATTACAAGGCCCTACCTGACATAACATAAGTCTCTCCCTGACATCACAAAAGGCTCTCCCTGACATCACATAAGGCTGTCCCTGACATCATAAAAGGCTGTCCCTGACATCACATAAGGCTCTCCCTGACATCACATAAGGCTCTCCCTGACATCACATAAGGCTCTCCCTGACATCACATAAGGCTCTCCCTGACATCACATAAGGCTCTCCCTGACATCACATAAGGCTCTTCCTGACATCACATAAGGCTCTTCCTGACATCACATAAGGCTCTCCCTAACATAACATAAGTCTCTCCCTGACATCACATAAGGCTGTCCCTGACATCACATAAGGCTCTCCCTGACATCACATAAGGCTCTCCCTGACATCACATAAGGCTGTCCCTGACATCATAAAAGGCTGTCCCTGACATCACATAAGGCTCTCCCTGACATCACATAAGGCTCTCCCTGACATCACATAAGGCTCTCCCTGACATCACATAAGGCTCTCCCTGACATCACATAAGGCTCTCCCTGACATCACATAAGGCTCTTCCTGACATCACATAAGGCTCTTCCTGACATCACATAAGGCTCTCCCTAACATAACATAAGTCTCTCCCTGACATCACATAAGGCTGTCCCTGACATCACATAAGGCTCTCCCTGACATCACATAAGGCTCTTCCTGACATCACATAAGGCTCTCCCTGACATCACATAAGGCTCTCCCTGACATCACATAAGGCTCTCCCTGACATCACATAAGGCTCTCCCTTACATAACATAAGGCTCTCTCTGCCACCCGCTCTGTACAAGATACAGAAAATGCCCAGGGGGTGAGCTGATCCAGAATCACTAAGAATAAGTCTTACCCCCATATGTAATAAAAGGCACTACGTTTGCCCAGGTGCAGTAACCCATAGCAACCAATAAGATGTTTGCTTTTAAACAGGTGACCAGTAGATTCTAGGTGCTGATTGGTTGCTATGGGTTACTGCTCCTGGGCAAATTAGGTGCTTTTCATTACATAACCCCTTAAGAGTCGTATTACAATTATATACAGTATTTGCTGCATCCCTGGGCAGAGACAATGTATGAAAGTTGTGTGCCAGTGGGCAATGCTCTGTGCCAGGGTATGGCTAACTTGGTATATACCCACACATGCAATTACACAATCTATGCTTAAACCCTTTACACAATACAACAAGTGAACACTGTTTTTATTTGAGAGCACAAGGACAGACAGGAGGAATGAATGATCCAAGTTGGGAATTCTGCGCAAAACACAGGAAAAAATAGCGGCTTATTTCCCAAGTCAGGTGAAAAAGTACAATAAATTGCCATGTGCCCAATCAGCGATCTCCTTTCACCTGTCAAGTCAAGATGAAGGTAAAAAATGAAAGGTAAATGGCTGCCCTGGTTGCTATGGGTTACTGCTGAGTGTTCACTTTTGCATGCATGTTAGTAAATAAGGCCAGTGTTACTGCAGAATGAGTCAGGTGCTCAGCTGGGAAGAAAAAAAAAACCCATTGCTGAAATGTGCCATAAAGGAGAAGAATTGAAGGTGCCCCTGATACTCACTGTTATTGCTCCAGGATTTCAGTAAATATTTGATGCTGATCTCAAAGAAGCCCGAGTCCTGCTGGCTGGCCATGTCTTGTATAGAGGCGGGGGGAAGGTAGAGACGGGCAGGTAGAGACGGGCAGGTAGGAGGCTCACACACTGGCAGCGGCTGCTCGGCGGAGGAAATGAAGTCTGAACAACGGCTTCTCCCCTTCCTGGTAGGTAAGACACTTCATTAAAAAGGCATGAGATGCTCGTCCTCCGCTCCTCCTTCTGCCTGGGAAATTGGTTCTCCCTCACTGCAGACTCTCAATGGGGCTGCCTCTACCATTGCCGGGCACGGAGGGGGGTGAAGAGCGCGGACCCCTCTTTGTTGAGCGCCTGATTGAGAAGAGGACGGGGTGAATTCAGGCTGCTCTGCTCAGAATGGTTTGTGCGAATCGGTCGGAGCTTTCTGTAGCTGCCGCCTCAGTCCTATTCCACTGGGGGCTGGGAACAGACAAGCTGCATTTACTAGCGCCTCCTCCACAACAATAACCCCGGCGCCCGGAGTGCGGGGAAGCCACAGTAGCGCCTCTGCTCTGTCTCTATCCGTCGGTCCGACTCACTGCGTCACTCACTGCGG
Source organism: Xenopus petersii (assembly GCA_038501925.1). Classification (NCBI taxonomy): domain Eukaryota; kingdom Metazoa; phylum Chordata; class Amphibia; order Anura; family Pipidae; genus Xenopus; species Xenopus petersii. The sequence goes on along the minus strand of CM076674.1, from coordinate 30,980,322 downwards.
TACAGCTGCGCCCGGCTCCTTCTGACGCACCGATAAATAAAGCATCAGTCAGTGGCGGGAGGGAAGCAGCACTTGTCTCTCTCATCTCATTTGTCAACTACTGAGGGAGACTCCTCGCATTGTCCGCGCTCTCTCACCACTTGTCTCTGCTCAACCCAAATATATTACTGCTCCTACCTGTTTCCCCTCATCATTGTCATATCAGGCTATTGCTGCTCTGCAGGATCATGTGACGCCTCTGCACCCCACACAGTCTCCCAGCAATGTATGTCTGCTATATATTTATTACTATACAACATAAACAACCTGCTCTTCTAGGCCACATACAAACATAACTTGTGGTCTCCTCTACACTTGTACCGCTTCTATCTGTATGTCCTGCCCTCACATCCAGCTTGGCTTGTCTTTGAGTAATGGGGTTACATCACCTAAATGTACCCAAAAAACTGATATATGTCAGCAACATAGCAGCTATAGTAGGGAGATATGGTGCCTATAGTAACAGTGGGATAATAGTCTCTGGGAAGGGAGTGTGACTGTGGGATAGCAGGTATAGTAGGGAGATATGGTGGCTATAGTAGCAGTGGGATAATAGTCTCTGGGAAGGGAGTGTGACTGTGGGATAGCAGGTATAGTAGGGAGAGACGGTGCCTATAGTAACAGTGGAATAATAGTCTCTGGGAAGGGAGTGTGGCTGTGGGATAGCAGGTATAGTAGGGAGAGATGGTGCCTATAGTAACAGTGGGATAATAGTCTCTGGGAAGGGAGTGTGACTGTGGGATAGCAGGTATAGTAGGGAGAGATGGTGCCTATAGTTACAGTGGAATAATAGTCTCTGGGAAGGGAGTGTGACTGTGGGATAGCAGGTATAGTAGGGAGAGATGTGTCTATAGTAACAGTGGATAATAGTCTGTGGGAAGGGAGTGTGACTGTGGGATAGCAGGTATAGTAGGGAGAGATGTGTCTATAGTAACAGTGGATAATAGTCTCTGGGAAGGGAGTGTGACTGTGGGATAGCAGGTATAGTAGGGAGATATGGTGGCTATAGTAGCAGTGGGATAATAGTCTCTGGGAAGGGAGTGTGACTGTGGGATAGCAGGTATAGTAGGGAGAGACGGTGCCTATAGTAACAGTGGAATAATAGTCTCTGGGAAGGGAGTGTGGCTGTGGGATAGCAGGTATAGTAGGGAGAGATGGTGCCTATAGTAACAGTGGGATAATAGTCTCTGGGAAGGGAGTGTGACTGTGGGATAGCAGGTATAGTAGGGAGAGATGGTGCCTATAGTTACAGTGGAATAATAGTCTCTGGGAAGGGAGTGTGACTGTGGGATAGCAGGTATAGTAGGGAGAGATGTGTCTATAGTAACAGTGGATAATAGTCTGTGGGAAGGGAGTGTGACTGTGGGATAGCAGGTATAGTAGGGAGAGATGTGTCTATAGTAACAGTGGATAATAGTCTCTGGGAAGGGAGTGTGACTGTGGGATAGCAGGTATAGTAGGGAGAGATGGTGCCTATAGTAACAGTGGAATAATAGTCTCTGGGAAGGGAGTGTGACTGTGGGATAGCAGGTATAGTAGGGAGAGACGGTGCCTATAGTAACAGTGGAATAATAGTCTCTGGGAAGGGAGTGTGACTGTGGGATAGCAAGTATAGTAGGGAGAGATGGTGCCTATAGTAACAGTGGGATAATAGTCTCTGGGAAGGGAGTGTGACTGTGGGATAGCAGGTATAGTAGGGAGAGATGGTGCCTATAGTAACAGTGGGATAATAGTCTCTAGGAAGGGAGTGTGACTGTGGGATAGCAGGTATAGTAGGGAGAGATGGTGACTATAGTAACAGTGGGATAATAGTAATAGTCTCTGGGAAGGGAGTGTGACTGTGGGATAGCAGGTATAGTAGGGAGAGATGGTGACTATAGTAACAGTGGGATAATAGTAATAGTCTCTGGGAAGGGAGTGTGACTGTGGGATAGCAGGTATAGTAGGGAGAGATGGTGCCTATAGTAACAGTGGGATAATAGTCTCTGGGAAGGAAGTGTGACTGTGGGATAGCAGGTATAGTAGGGAGAGATGGTGCCTATAGTAACAGTGGGATAATAGTCTCTGGGAAGGGAGTGTGACTGTGGGATAGCAGGTATAGTAGGGAGAGATGGTGCCTATAGTAACATTGGGATAATAGTGTCTGGGAAGGGAGTGTGGCTTTGGGATAGCAGATATAGTAGGGAGAGATGTTGCCTATAGTAGCAGTGGGGATAATAGTCTCTGAGAAGGGACTGGATAGTGATCAGGTGACTGAGCAGTGATAAATTACTGGCATGTAATAATACTTGTGTCATTTATATTTCCTGTGAGACATTAGTCAGAGACATTTTAGCAGTGACTGTTCCTCTGCCTTTCAAATCTTTAGAGCTATGGCACTATCAGAAATACATTGATGTAAACAGACAGATTATGGTTCTTTTATGGATGCGGGGAGCTTTGTTGGACCATATAAATTTCATAACCTTACTTTGAAATTTTTTGAGGTCAGATTGTGGGACCACCACTGGAAGGGTACGGAAATAATATAAAATCTTAGGGAATATTGTCATCTTAATTCCATTCATTTTCCCGATCCAAAATATTTGATATCTGTTCCATTCTTGCATCAATTTTAGTAGGGAGGAATACAGTTTAGGATAATTATACTGATAAAGTCGTGCATAATTTGCTGACACATTAACCTCTAATACTGAAAAATATTGAATACACCATTTAAAGTTAAGTTTCAGTAATTTTACTATCTTGTGAGGAAGAAAGAAATTGAAGGCTTCAGATTTATCATGGGTAACAGTCCAGATATAGAACCAAACGTATCAAGTAGGTTGTAGAGGTTAGTAAGAGATATATAGTGACATAATAAGTTAGGTTGAAAGAGACACACGTCCATCAAGTTCAACCAACTCTTTTTAACCTGCCTAACTGCTAGTTTAGGGGTTGGGTAACCAGCAAAGTGACATTGTCTGCAAACATGCATATCTTATGATGAGTATTATTGACCAGAACACTGTGAATTTTATCACATCTAATTAAGGAAGCTAGGGGTTCTATGGCCAAATAAAATAAAATGGGTGAAAGTGGACATCCTTGGTGAGTGCCTCTGTATAGAGAAAAGGTGGTGAATAAAAATCCTTTATGAAAGCTGTTGGTGATCTATACAATGCTTTCATTCAGTTTAGAAAATGTGAACTGCAGCCCCATTTTGGTAGTACATAGTGTAAATACGGCCATTGCCATATATCAAAGGAAAATGCTTGATGCATAAGACACATTTGGGGTTCATGTAGCAACATAAGTCTGTAAAACCATATCTATCAACAAGATATTTGTTTCGATTACTGTAATGTCTAGTTACTATGGGTTACTGGACAGGGCCCTGTGTTACATCATAAGCCACTTGAGCTGTCAAAGTTCACAAAGAGTTAACAGAGTAACTAAAACGGAAATCAAACATGAGCTTCCCTGAGTCATAGCCCAGTGATCAGACCATTGAGCTGTTCCTCGTTCCTAGGAGGTTATGACACCCTATTCACTCCCTCACATACAGGCACAGACCATATATTACAGCACAGATGGAGAAATTGCTGGACCATCACAGAGAAGCCAACGGACGTGTCCCACTGTGAGAGAACTAACATGCTTAGCATACAAATATGACTCAAAGTGACCCACAGCTATTCTGAAAGACATAGAAGCAAACTCCTTACAATCAATAGAACACGGGTTTTATATTTCATAAAAATCTATGTGTAGCAGTTAAAATTGACCCAATGCAGCTGATGATCAATACGTACATTGCAACACGCTGCTCCTGATGCAGCAAACAGAGATATTGCAACAGCTTAACTGCTACTCATAGAGAAGGGCACTAATATGTGAATTTTGTGGAAATTTAAAGAATCAGAATTTGTCTTTAGCCCTTTGAAAATATATCCTATGCACTTGGCTGCTGACATGCCTAGCCTAGGGCCATACTGTGTGCACATCTTAAGGTGGCCATAGACGCAGTCATCGCCAAACGAGCGGATCTCTCCCCGATATGCCCACATTGAAGTGGGCGAAATCGGGCTTATCCGATCGTGTGCCCTAGGACCTAACGATCAGATCATAATGAATTCGAAATGGGTGGTTGGATCGTGGGACCGCATACACGCATAGATGCGGCCACGATCCAACAGGATTTTTTAACCTGCCTGATCAAGATCTGGCCGACTTTCAGCCAGATATCGTTCGGGGAAGCCCATCAGATAGGCTAACACACGATCTGATAAGCTGCAGCTTTTATCGGCCCGTGTATGGGGGCCCCTAGTATCCCAGACTCCACAGCAATGCGTCTGTGGAACCCTCATTGGCCTACCAATATACAGTCCTTTATTTTTGGGAACCTTTGTATACAGTGTGCACGTTTTCTGTGTTGGAATAAACAGAAGAGAGCTGCTGGACCAACACCCACCCTGTTGCCCCTGTCAATCTATAACAGACCCAGCGGCATAACAACAGCACATCAGGTCCCCTGCAAAAAAAAATCTTCAGAGGGGTTTAGGCAAGCAGCAGCCCTGACCTGTCCCACCCACTCATGGGCTGCCTTTCTAGTAGTCCTTCTCCTTGCCCCTCGCCATGGTAGCTGCCTATCTAAATTGTACAGTCTGCATATATGGTTCTATTTCTCAACAATGGCTACAGCTACTTATCACGATTGTGAGAGTAATCACACCTCGACCATGGAAACAGTCTTAATTTGAATATTCGCTAGCTAAACCTGCCGAGTTCACATACAAGTCAATGGCAGAGGTCCGTTGAGTCATTTAGAGATGTTAATAGCCTTCCTGACATCCAGGGTTTGTTTTCCAGAGGAAAACTCAATTTGTACAATTCGAATACGATTAAAATTTTTGGGTCGGAACCATTTGATGGATTATTAGACATTCAAATTTTTTCGTAAATAACTTCCCAGTCAAATTCTGAGTATATTCGAATTAAAAAAAAATTCACATGAATTCTAAATTCGACCATTGATAAATGGACCTCTATAGATACAGGTCCAGACTTGTTATCTCGAATGCTTTGCACCTGGGAGTTACCTTTCTGTAATTGGAATCACCATACCTTAAGTGTAATGGCCAGGAGATTTAGTCCCTCACAATAAGGGTCAGGGCACATGTTCAGATTCGCAGAGATTAGTCACCCAGCGACAAATCTCCTCTTCTTCGGGGCAGCTAATCTCCACCCAAACTGCCTCCCGCCAGGTAGAATGTAAATGCCATCCCACTGGAGATTAGTCGCCCCGAAGAAGAGGAGATTTGTCGCCGGGGGACTAATCTCCCTGAATCTGAGCGTGTGCCCTGACATTAAATCTGCATACCCATGAGCAACTAATCTACCTGAATTGCTTTTCCACCAGTTTGAAAACACACGTACCTCTCCATTTTTTAACAATGCATGTGCTCATAATAAGTGACATAATAAGTTAGGTTGAAAGAGACACACATCCATCAAGTTCAACCAACTCTTTTTAACCTGCCTAACTGCTAGTTTAGGGGTTGGGTGACCAGCAAAGTGACATTGTCTGCAAACATGCATATCTTATGATGAGTATTATTGACCAGAACCCTGTGAATTTTATCACATCTAATTAAGGAAGCTAGGGGTTCTATGGCCAAATAAAATAAAATGGGTGAAAGTGGACATCCTTGGTGAGTGCCTCTGTATAGAGAAAAGGGTGGTGAATAAAAATCCTTTATGAACGCTGTTGGTGATTGATACAATGCTTTTATTTAGGTTAGAAAATGTGGGCTGCAGCCCCATTTTGGTAGTACATAGTGTAAATACGGCCATTGCCATATGTCAAATGCAAACTGCTTGATGCATAAGACACATTTGGGGTTCATGTAGCAACAGAAGTCTGTAAAACCATATCTACCAACAAGATATTTGTTTCGATTACTGTAATGTCTAGTTACTATGGGTTACTGGACAGGGCCCTGTGTTACATCATAAGCCACTTGACCTGCCAAGTTCACAAAGAGTTAACAGAGTAACTAAAACGGAAATCAAACATGAGCTTCCATGAGTCATAGCCCAGTGATCAGACCATTGAGCAGATCAGACCATCGGGCCACCGACGATTTTTTATATTTTAGTCGCCCCAAGGTGTGCAGATATATAGTGGACCACTAAGTCTCCCCATCCATTAACCTGAAGCTGGCCATAGATGCACAGATCCGATTGTTCGAATCCTCGAACTATCAGACTTCCCTATATCCAGACCTGCCACTAACCATTCAGATCAAATAAAGTAGAAAAGAACAGATCAGCCGATGTTCTGCCCCTGACAGTAATCGTATGAAAGTTATGTCCGACAAAAGCTAGTGACAGTCTCCCACTGAAAATCAAACGATCAGCAATACATGCAGAGAAATTATTGGCAGTCAGACATGGTCTGAAAATCGTACGAATCGCGGATAGGATCGTTGCGTCTATGGCCAGCTTTAGTCTGTTACATTTATACATTAAATAAACCCAATAGGATTGAATTGCTGCTGGCATGGATTTATGCAGCTTAGCTATCCTCAAGTATAGGGTCCTGGTTTATTATTACAGAGAAAAAGGAAATCATTTTTTAAAAAATTGGATTATATGAATAAAATGGGAGATAACGTTCCCATAATTTGGAGCTTTCTAGATAACAGGTTTCTGGACAAGGGATCCTACACCTGTAGTAATTATGCTTTCATGGGGGCAGTGTTTGTCTTCATAATCACAGGTGACATTGGCTCTTCTGGAATAATGAGGGGATGTCAACCAAAAAATATAATTTAATTTAATGAAATAAAATGTAACTGTAAGCAACTTCCAGTGTACATGAATTCACAAATATTTAGGAGATTTAAAGTGATTTGTAAATATAACTGCTACTGAAAGCAGAACCTGCCCACCTTTTACTATTCTTTGCCCTGGTGGTTCTGACTTTCCAAACAATATAGCAGAAGTCAGCTGATTGTTTATGTGAAAAATGGATCAGCGCCTTTGGCAACGGAGTCGAACTCACCAGAAACAAATAGAAGTAAAAAAAGGGAGAGAAAATCGACATATAGTGTAGTATTCTTAGATATATTCGTTTTACACCAAGTGCTCATGTGAAGAATTTCTATTTTGGTGTGTTTTGTTCCCCTTTTTCCAGAAAAAGGCTGTGCCTAATCTTTAATTTTCAGCATACATGTGCGTCCTCCACCAACCAACGGTTAAAGTGCCTACTTACAAGACTTTTATTTCTTCAATCACGTATAATAGTGTTTCCCTTTTCCTGTATAGGACTGAACTAGGACCGGCAGGAGAGGACTAAAAACTAAAGGACTGACCTTTTTCATATCTGGTGCCTATTTTGCATTTTGTGCACATATTGCATTTAGATAATATTTGTGTAAAAAATTGTTTATGTGAAAAAGCTTGCAAGGCTGACTACAGCTACCCTGTTTCAAGAGACAGAACCAGTAGTGCAAAAAGAGTCAGGCAACTGCACTTACATGTGCACAAAACTTTTTTTAAAAAAAAACTGAAATATGTATATGAATGTATATTGGGAAGCTGGAAATGGTTTATAATCCCCTTTATGCCTAAAACAGAATATTTCAGATTTCTTTTACTCTTTTTTTTTCTTCCACACAAAACCACACTTGCTGTGCAATGAGAGGCATGTAAGTGCAAAAACAGAGCTCCTTTTTGAGAGCCCACATGTTTGTTCTGTACAGACACACACCCTCTTCAGTCTCTTGTGATTAAATCATCTATAAAGTTTGTATAATCATGGTGGAAAGTTTACGTTTCTCCTTCTTTGATGTTGTAATTATGTTACGCACTTTCCGCTCTGATAACAGATAAACATTATACCAGGCCATTCTAGTTCTCCAGGCCTGTAAATTAGGATTAAATGGCCTTTAATATATGCGGGGGCTCCTTTCAACCTCCTCCATCAATAGAACATATGTAGGTACTACAAGTCAGTACATGAAAAAGGGTATTGAGGAAACACTGCACACTTTTCACTGCAGCTAAGAAATAATTTGGAGCCTCATCTACAGGGGCCAAACTATTGAGGAAACAGACCCTGTTGCCATCTTTTAAAAAAAAGAGTGCTGGTCATGCTGTAAATGGGTGGAGTATTCTGCAAACAGGAGGGGCAGACAATTGGGCAGACTGATGACACAATGAAGGATGTCAGGTAGATTATAGAGAAATTCTCCCTTCATTTACTACTGTGGATAGGAATTGTCAGATGGTCCCTAACTGCTGAGCAGGGAAACAATCATACTTATGAACAGCAGGGGGAGCCCCCGCCTTACTTCCCAGCCATGCAGAACTCAAGCAGCTTTGTTTATGACGATCCCTAAGCAGCCCAGACCACATTGAGCATGTACACAGTCTTAGTCTTGCAAAGATGTTTAAAGTTACAAGATGGTGACCCCCTGTTGCCGACTTTGAAAGCATAAATTATTTGTTTGATTAGGCTTGTGGTGCAGTAAGTTCATGTTTATGTTTAGTACACAAAATACAGCATTTCTAGCCTTATTCTATTTTAGACTTTACATGCCCTTTTAAGGCCCCCATACATGGGACGATAAAAGCTGCTGACAGACCGAGTCTGCAGCTTATTGGCCCGTGTGTGGGGCCATCCGATGGGCTTCCCGGATCGATCTCGATAAGGCAGGTTAAAAAAACCCGTTGGATCTCGCCCGCATCTGTGTATCTATGCCGTCCCGCGATCCGACCGCCAGTTTCAGATCCATAATGATCCGATCATTGGGCCCTAGGGCCCACGATCGGATCAGCTTGATATCGCCACTTCAATGTGGGCATATCGGGGAGAGATCCTCTCATTTGGCGACATCGCCAAATGAGCGGATCTCTACATCTATGGCCACCTTAAGGGTTTTACAAATTTACCCAGGGTCAGATTTCTTGTAGGAGCACCCAGAGGAGAGGCGTAACTATAGAGGAAACATGCTCTGCAACTGCAGGGGGCCCAGGAGATATAGGGGCCCCACACAGCCTTAATTCATATACAGTTTCAATAAATATTGTTAAAACAAGTCAACCTCTAAACATTTTTGTGGCCTGAAAAATAATATGCTGTGGGGCCCACTAATATCTAGTTATGCCAGTCGCCCAGGGGCCAGCATCATCCTACGTCCCCATCCCTGGGGGCTGCCAGGATTGTGCACACACTGGGACAGGACGTACAGGTCAGGGGTATCAAACCCCCCTCCGATCGCTCCCAAGTACCTCCATTTCTACAGAGGGTTAGGAAGTGCAGAGGCATTGCCACAAATCCGGGCCTGAATTTACCATTAACTACATTGCCTGTAAATTTGTAATACCATCCCTGGCCTTGGACGGTGTTTTGCCGACCAGGCTGATAAAATAACGGCCGGGTGGCAGGTGGTCCAGTCGAGTGTTGACTGATAAGCAGTTTCAGTTTGTCTTACTCCCAATGTGTAAGGAGAACGTAAAATAATTTTCCTGTTAGAACCAATAACCATCAATCCTGTCACCACATAAAGGGGCCAAAAAGTTAAATGGCAAAGTAAAAACACTTTTGTTTTAATATAAAATGCAGTGTCTTGTAACTTCACAATTATGACAAAACAAATATGACAAAAATGTGCATTTCTCTGGACATCCCACTAAACCTTAAAAATGAATAGGGCTAAAAATGCCATGATTTATAAATTGAACTTATTGCACCAGCCTAAAGTTTCAGCTTGTCAATAGCAGCAATGATCCAGGACTTCAAACTTGTCACAGGGGGTCACCATCTTGGAAAGTGTCTGTGACACTCACATGCTCAGTGGGCTCTGAGCAGCTGTTGAGAAGCTAAGCTTAGGGGTTGTTGCAAATTATCAAGCAGAAAATGAGGTTGGTCTGTAATATAAGCTGATGCTACAGGACTGATTATTAAATTCTGATGCTAATTGCACTGGTTTCTGTGCTGCCATGTAGTAATTATCTGTATTAATTACTAATCAACCTTATATTGTGACATTTCTATTCTATGTGTACTGTATATTGTGAGGGGGTCCCTAAGCTCAGTAAGTGACAGCAGCACAGAGCATGTGCAGTGAATCATCAGAAAAGAAGATGGGGAGCTACTGGGGCATCTTTGGAGACACAGATCTTTACTGCTAAAGGGCTGTGGTTGCCTTGGGCTGGTACAGAAGCCCAAAACATAATATACAACATTTCTAGCTACTTCTTTAGTTCTCCTTTAAAGGAGATATTCACCTTTATATTAACTTTTAGTATGATGTGGAGAGTGATAATTCTTCATTTTTTAATTTTTTATTCAGCAGTTCTCCAATTTGTAATTTCAGGGTCTAAAATTATTGTCCAGATTACCCTCGCAACCATGGATTGATTTGAATAAGAGACTGGAATATGAATAGGAGAGGCCTGAATAGAAATATGAGTAATAATAAGTAGCAATAACCAGTGGCATAACTTGAAATGACTGGGCCCCAACGCAAACAAATTTTAGGGCCCCCAACATATGCACGGGTTTTCCTGTTTTACCAAAATATGTTAACATTTCTCTTTAATTGGGCCTCATGGGGCTCCCTATACCTCCTGGGGCCCCTGCAGCCACAGGGTCTGCTTCCTCTGTAGTTACGCCCCTGGCAATAACTATAAATGTGTAACCTTACAGAGCATTTGTTTTTAGATGGGGTCAGTGACCCCAATTTGGAAGCTGGAAAGAGTGAGACAAAAAAGGCAAATAACTCAAAAACTATAAAATATAAATGATGAAGACCGATTGCAAAGTTACTAGGCATTTGACATTCTATAACATCCTAAAAGGTAACTTAAAGGTGAACCATCCCTTTAATCTAGACACATGTGCTAAGTCTGAGATCCAATTGTCCTTATGTGGAAGGGCAAATAGGACAGAGGTGGATGCTCCAGACAAATTATAAGGGATCTATTCATCATGTAAAACATTTGAGAAAAACCATCACCAGTGATGTTGCACATAGCAACCAATCAGCAATTAGATTTCAACAGTCATCTACAAGAAAACAAAAGCAAAGATCTGATTGGTTGCTATGGGCAACATAACCTGTGTTTTACACAGCATGATAAATAGGCAGAGCTGGAACTAGGGGTAGGCAGAAGAGGCACTTGCCTAGGGCGCAAAGGCACATGGGCGCCAGGCACGTACCTCTTCTGACGCCTTCCCCTAGCTCGGACCACTATGTTCATTAGCTGTGGCCGCACTTCTACGTATTTAACGCATGCGCACTCACGCATTTTCTGCGCATGCGCACTGGTGCGTCCTTGCGTTCTGCGCATGCGCGAGCGGCAGGGGCAAAGTAGTTGGCCGGGTTGCCTAGGGCGCCCAGCTGAGTAGGCCCAGCACTGTAAATAGGCCCCTAAGAGTCATTGGCTTACATCAGTATTTTCATGCATCAGAACTGAAATGGGGTTAAATAATAAAATACACTAAGGGGCACATTGATTAACATTGGAGACAAAAATCAGGGTGATGTTGGCAACCAACCAAGATCAGATCTTTGGTTTTCTCTTCTAACTTGTAGGTGACTGCTCAAATCTAATTGCTGAATGGTTGCTATGGGCAACATCACCGGTTATGTATGTATGCCAAGGAGCAGTAACCAATAGCAACCAGTCATCAGGAAGCATTTAGTGGTCACCCATTTAAAAGCAAACATCTTATTGGCTGCCATACTGCTCCTGGGCAACCATAGTGCCTTTTACTACAGGGTTTCCCATTTGGTTTTATTCTTTTTTTTTTAAAAAAAAAACGATATATATATATATATAAATATCAAATATTAAAATATTTTACATGTATCAACGTTTCGGTCCGGGTCTTGGACCGTTCTCAAAATACACCATGTAATTAAAAGCGCGGGTTTTATACCCTCCCCTATCTCCAAACAGGAAATTAAATCACATATACAGTATACATCACACATAGACATAGGAAAAGGCTGTCACAATACTAAGTGCTGTTCATTCATTGTGAACTCACAACAAAGTTGCACATTTGTGTCCTACTTTTACCAATATTAAAGAAACATAGTTACACATCTATATCTCTTCGCTATGTTACAGAAACAGCTCAATATTAAGTATTATGTAACAGTCTTAATATCCTATAAAACAAAAAATACAAACATCATCTCTGGTTAAGGAAGCATGTAAGGGACAATTGTTTATTAAAGAGGACCTGTCACCTTGAGACATGAGTAATATATAGCTTACCCTTTAGTCAGCTGTTTTTGTCTATATCCGAAACAGATTAGAAAATATCCTATATGTAAAAAGTGTTTCATAGGCGCTGCCATCTTGAAACAGGACCCCTTTGTGTTTTGTGTGTGGGCTGAGCCAAACTACCAAATCTCATGCATGCCTAGTCATAGAGTATATGAAAAATGTGATAGAAAAATGTAGGGATATGGCGAGAATGCCCACTTTAAAGAGCATTCTTTTGGTTGATCAATATATGCCTCAGCAGAAATAAGACATCAATTATTGCTTATGTTTTTGTTGTGTAAATATTTTCTGCAGGTATATTATGAAGTGAGACAGTAGCACTTGTATAGTAGCTAAAGTGACTACTGGTAGCTGTCCAACTACAAATATTAATAATAACTAGGAGCAGCTGGAAAATGAGAGGAGAAATGTAGGTATTTATTCCCAAAGCCAAATATAGTGTAAGACCTGAAATAATGCAGAATCAAGCCTCATCAAGCCTTTTCTAAATAATCATCAGATGATCCCTCAAACCAGTGGAAGGCAGAATCTTCAGTTAATGAAAACTTATTTATTTTCTTATTTTCATTTGCCTGTGACTGCATGTGGGGGGTTGGTTACTCATGGAGTTGCACCTATAAGGCAGGTCAACAGAACTCACACATACACACTCAGACACACATTCATACCCACACTCACAGACTCAGGGATACACACTCAAACACAGACTCAGGGACACACAGAGATACTCTAACACACACACACAAAAGACTGACCATTACATCAAGGTGAACAGTCACTAACAGAGCACTCCATAGCGTAGCCTTATCAAGTCTCTAAAATAAAAAAACGTAAAAGTACTGTTCACATTTCACAAAAGACAATAGCAGAGAGGTCTAACATAAATAAATTAAGTACGCTTCAGTCTGTCCTGCACGCCGAATACAGACAGGAGTTCCAGCTAGAGGACTCAGGGCAAACGCTGTCGGAGTTTCCTGCTGCCTTATCTTTCTCCTCCGTGCGGGAGGTAAAATCTCACGAGATTTATAGTTTTTCCCTTGAGGCTTTGCGTGCCGACTTTCAGAAAGTCGGACTGGTAAGAGTCTCGTGCACTCTTTGAAAACACTGCATTAGTTACATTTATTCAACAAAAAGATGCTGGTATGTGAGTATTTATAACTCTTTAATTACAGTCCTACTGTCAGCAAAAAAGTGACAGGTTTCCTTTAAGACCATTGGGCGCCATAATATTGAGTTCTTTTATCCAGAAACATTCTCTCTGGAGAAGCATTTTGGACCTGTCCCCCCTCTCCGGGGGGGTGGGGGTGGTATAAGGTCTATGCCAATATATTTAAATGTAGGTAAATGATGCCCCTTCTCCAAAAAATGTTTGGCCACTGGTTTGGTTGTACAGTTGTCCCTAAACGCTGTGCTTATAGCCAAGCGGTGGGCATCCATCTGGAGCCGCAAAGTAAGATCTGTCTTTCACACATGTAGGCAATTATAAGTAATGTATGGTGTTGTTATCACATTGTGCTAAAAATTAATATCATCTTTAAAAATCAGCCCCTTTATTAGAGCTCCCTATAGATGTTGATTTGTCCCTGTCTGTGTTTCAAATGAGGGGTGGGCGTGTCCTAACGGTCCTGGCCAGAAGCACAGTAGGAGGGGGGACAGCCAATCACAGCCCTGCAATCACACAAGCAAAGACAAGCTTCAGTTCCCTCTCAGGTCTTGCTAGCTGCTGATTGGTTCCTGTCCTACAGTGCAGTGAGCTGAGAGCTGCCTGCTCCCCTGCACAGCCTGGGAATTCAGGGAGCAGAAAGTGGAAGAGAAGGGAGGGATTATTAGGGTTTTTGCAGAAATATTCAATAAATCATCCTGAAACACTACTTTTTTTAAAGCACAATTCTTCTATAGTTAAATGAGTGTAACACACTGGTACGATCATGTTTTTGACACAAAATGTCTCCTTTAACTTGTTTTTCTTTCTGTAAAGAGGCTTCATTGAAATTCACATGGGAAGAAATTGTGGTTTAATATATTCCTTTTTTTTATTTTACTCAGTAACCTTATATTACCCCTAGTCACTCTTGAGGGGAACCATGCCACAAGGCCTAAAGTAGTCAATTAAGAAGTTATCCGAGCATAATAAAGGAGGTTAGCATTGGAGCTATTTGTCTGCTTCACTCTGGTTACATTTTGGACAAGTACTTGGTTTAGTTCTTTTATGTATAATGAATTAGAGTATGTAGAATAGTTACACATATTTTAAAGATATGATAAAACGATTCAGCGATATATCAGAGAGAGAAAAAAGAATTCAAACACAACACATTTAAAGGAGTAGGACCCCCTCCCTACACCCAGCAGTCAAGTAGCAACATCAGAGAGAACTTGCAGACCATAATGAAGCTTAACTCCTCTGGGTTTCAGTGCTTTTGAAGATTCACTGATGCTTGAATGATTTGTAGGTATTTCTGGGCCTTCACTGGGAAAGGCAGTGTCATTATATGTTGCAACCTGCAACTAAACTTCCCATCATTCTCAGTCAACCATTGGCACTTTAAGGCACTTGTAGTTTCAGCCGGGCCGCCATCATGGAGGACACATCATGAAGTCCACGCGTCCACCATTTTTTTTTTTGTTTTTTTACTTTCATGGGGGGACCCTGAGCACCAATGTTTTTTTTTTTAAACTTTTGTTGGGGGGGGCACCAATGGTTGAACTTGTAGGGGGGCCTGACCACCATTTTATTTTTTTACTTGTAGTGGGGACGTTAGTCACCAATGTTTTTTTTTTTTTTAACTTGTATGGAGGACCCAGCCCACCAATGATTTTTCCAATGTTTTTTTTTTTTTTTTTAACTTGAATGGGGGCTGGCCAACAATTTTTTTTTTTTTAACAATGTGTTTTTACTAGGGATGCACCGAATCCACTATTTTGGATTCAGCCGAACCACTGAATCCTTCGCCAAAGATTCGGCCGAATACCGAACCAAATTGAATTTGCATATGCAAATTAGGTGTGGAAAGGGGAAAACATTTTTTTACTTTCTTGTTTTATGACAAAAAGTCACAGGATTTCCCTCCGCGCCCCTAATTTGAATATGCAAATAATGATTCGGAATTCAGTTTGGCCTGACAGAAGGATTTGGCTGAATCCGAATCCTGCTGAAAAATGCCAAATTCTGGACAAATCCCAAACCGAATACTGGATTCGGTGCATCCCTAGTTTTTACCAAGTGTTATTACTGTTTTATCACTCATGTCTGTCTGGCCTTTTTACTGTGGTCTGGGGGATGGGGCCAGGAGGCCCAGAAAATGTTGTTGTAGGGCTCCCTGTGCTTTCTGACAAATCTGACAAAGATTCCATTGGTGGGGACCCTCAGCACCCCTAAATTTGTGGCAGTATTGATCATCAACCTACATTATAAACACATCAACACAAGTCCTGGAGAGGGTTCTATATATTAGTCTTTCTGTCATAAAGTCTGTGTGTAATATGATTTACTCATGGTAGCCAAACAAGTTCTTCCTGTATAAGCAGGCCTGGTATGCATGAGTAATGGAGAGGCATTATTAGGTTTGTCACCTGTCCCGTTTTGATCAGGACAGCCCAGTTTTCAAAAGGACTGTCTGGAGCAAAACTGCCTACCCAGGATTTTCATTAAATGCCAATCATAGTCCAACCACCTGATGTCATACTCTAAAGAGAGGTGAGTATTGGCCTAATGTGCTTAATAAGTACTGTTGCATTCATTATTTGCCTCCGGAATGAGACTCTGCGAGTAAATATATATATATTCTATTATTTTCAGCCCAGTTTTTGACAGATGTCAAACATTTCGACTGTCACCTCTACTGTGCATCTTAGTTAATTAATTTTTTTCCTCTTGGCTGTGAGACAGATCAGATGAGCGCCGGCAAAATGTATATCTGGGTGAACGTCTGGCTGCCAAAATCTGTAAGAGCAACTTAATGATTTTATAGTGATGTAAGTATTTTATTACATTATCTCGGCCTGCTCCTGGGTGTGGTGTCATGTGTGCATCTGGATTGCTAATGCAGTAATGCTGCTTATCTGAAACTCAAATATTAGCTTGGGAAAGTTCAGAAGTGGCAGATCCACCTTGGATTTGGTTTATAAGGCAGCCATACATGGTACAATATATACTGCCAACTCTGCTTATTAGCCTGTTTGGCCACACCGCACCAGCAAGTTGCTGACATTGCTGCTTCAGTAAAATCTAAATATGATTTTTTCCTGCACAGTCCCCTCTCCCTTAAACTGATTGCTGGATCTCACAGACAAGGAACTACTGCAATATATGACCATAACCCACATCCAATACACAGAGGAACTAGAGCAAAATAGAAAACCTGGGTGGTGGTGACACAAATGTGAATAGACATCAAGGCAACCTAAGATATGTAAGGCGATATGATGCCTATAGTAGCAGTGGGATAATAGTCTCTGGGAAGGGAGTGTGACTGTGGGATAGCAGGTATAGTAGGTAGAGATGGTGCCTATAGTAACAGTGGGATAATAGTCTCTGGGAAGGAACTGTGGCTGTGGTATAGCAGGTATAGTAGGGAGAGATGGTGCCTATAGTAGCAGTGGGATAATAGTCTCTGTAAAGGGACTGTGGCTGTGGGATAGCAGGTATAGTAGGGAGAGATGGTGTCTATAGTAACGGTGGGATAATAGTCTCTGGGAAGGGAGTGTGACTGTGGGATAGCAGGTATAGTAGGGAGAGATGGTGTCTATAGTAACACTGGGATAATAGTCTCTGGGAAGGGAGTGTGACTGTGGGATAGCAGGTATAGTAGGGAGAGATGGTGCCTATAGTAACAGTGGGATAATAGTCTCTGGGATGGGAGTGTGACTGTGGGATAGCAGGTATAGTAGGGAGAGATGGTGCCTATAGTAACAGTGGGATAATAGCCTCTGGGAAGGGAGTGTGACTTTGTGATAGCAGGTATAGTAGGGAGAGATGGTGCCTATAGTAACAGTGGGATAATAGTCTCTGGGAAGGGAGTGTGACTGTGGGATAGCAGGTATAGTAGGGAGAGATGGTGTCTATAGTAACAGTGGATAATAGTCTCTGGGAAGGGAGTGTGACTGTGGGATAGCAGGTATAGTAGGGAGAGATGGTGCCTATAGTAACAGTGGGATAATAGTCTCTGGGATGGGAGTGTGACTGTGGGATAGCAGGTATAGTAGGGAGAGATGGTGCCTATAGTAACAGTGGGATAATAGCCTCTGGGAAGGGAGTGTGACTTTGTGATAGCAGGTATAGTAGGGAGAGATGGTGCCTATAGTAACAGTGGGATAATAGTCTCTGGGAAGGGAGTGTGACTGTGGGATAGCAGGTATAGTAGGGAGAGATGGTGTCTATAGTAACAGTGGATAATAGTCTCTGGGAAGGGAGTGTGACTGTGGGATAGCAGGTATAGTAGGGAGAGATGGTGTCTATAGTAACGGTGGGATAATAGTCTCTGGGAAGGGAGTGTGACTGTGGGATAGCAGGTATAGTAGGGAGAGATGGTGTCTATAGTAACACTGGGATAATAGTCTCTGGGAAGGGAGTGTGACTGTGGGATAGCAGGTATAGTAGGGAGAGATGGTGCCTATAGTAACAGTGGGATAATAGTCTCTGGGATGGGAGTGTGACTGTGGGATAGCAGGTATAGTAGGGAGAGATGGTGCCTATAGTAACAGTGGGATAATAGCCTCTGGGAAGGGAGTGTGACTTTGTGATAGCAGGTATAGTAGGGAGAGATGGTGCCTATAGTAACAGTGGGATAATAGTCTCTGGGAAGGGAGTGTGACTGTGGGATAGCAGGTATAGTAGGGAGAGATGGTGCCTATAGTAACAGTGGATAATAGTCTCTGGGAAGGGAGTGTGACTGTGGGATAGCAGGTATAGTAGGGAGAGATGGTGCCTATAGTAACACTGGGATAATAGTCTCTGGGAAGGGAGTGTGGCTGTGGGATAGCAGGTATAGTAGTGAGAGATGGTGCCTATAGTAACAGTGGATAATAGTCTCTGGGAAGGGAGTGTGACTGTGGGATAGCAGGTATAGTAGTGAGAGATGGTGCCTATAGTAACAGTGGATAATAGTCTCTGGGAAGGAACTGTGGCTGTGGTATAGCAGGTATAGTAGGGAGAGATGGTGCCTATAGTAGCAGTGGGATAATAGTCTCTGTAAAGGGACTGTGGCTGTGGGATAGCAGGTATAGTAGGGAGAGATGGTGTCTATAGTATCAGTGGGGATAATAGTCTCTTGGAAGGGAGTGTGACTGTGGGATAGCAGGTATAGTAGGGAGAGATGGTGCCTATAGTAACACTGGGATAATAGTCTCTGGGAAGGGAGTGTGGCTGTGGGATAGCAGGTATAGTAGTGAGAGATGGTGCCTATAGTAACAGTGGATAATAGTCTCTGGGAAGGGAGTGTGACTGTGGGATAGCAGGTATAGTAGGGAGAGATGGTGCCTATAGTAACACTGGGATAATAGTCTCTGGGAAGGGAGTGTGGCTGTGGGATAGCAGGTATAGTAGTGAGAGATGGTGCCTATAGTAACAGTGGATAATAGTCTCTGGGAAGGGAGTGTGACTGTGGGATAACAGGTATAGTAGGGAGAGATGGTGCCTATAGTAACACTGGGATAATAGTCTCTGGGAAGGGAGTGTGGCTGTGGGATAGCAGGTATAGTAGTGAGAGATGGTGCCTATAGTAACAGTGGATAATAGTCTCTGGGAAGGGAGTGTGACTGTGGGATAACAGGTATAGTAGGGAGAGATGGTGCCTATAGTAACACTGGGATAATAGTCTCTGGGAAGGGAGTGTGGCTGTGGGATAGCAGGTATAGTAGTGAGAGATGGTGCCTATAGTAACAGTGGATAATAGTCTCTGGGAAGGGAGTGTGACTGTGGGATAGCAGGTATAGTAGGGAGAGATGGTGCCTATAGTAACAGTGGATACTAGTCTCTGGGAAGGGAGTGTGATTCGAAATCTGCTATTTGGATAGCTTGGTGCTGTTGAGTCAAATCCTTCAGGTGTATTTATTCAGTTATAAATAGAAATGTGCCAAGAAAACTAAAATACACTGGCCAAGTAGAGGATTAGACATACAAACCAAAGACTGAAATTCAACATTGATAGCATAGCAAGAAGGCCACAAAACAAGAATATAAAGAATTCATGAGATTATTGTTTTGATGGCCCATCAGCCATCGCAATCATTTGCACATTGTCATCCTTTGTGTGATCTCACTGTTCCTTACACCCTGCCTTACACTATACACAATAACTGGGAGACAAGTGTAAAGCTCACCCACATTAACAAGTCCTGCTAATGAGTCTCCATATATATATGTATATATTAGTATATCTATATAATGCTGAGAACAACAGCATTTTCTGTGTCCATGGCGGAAAAGAGGCCAAAGTCTGCCCAGGTATAGGAAACTTAAAGTGGTGGTTCACCGTTAAGTTAACTTTTAGTATGTAATAGAATGGCTAATTCTAATCAACGCTTGTACTGGCCTTCGTTTTTTCTTTTTTGTAATTTTATTAATTTTTTGCCTTCTTCTTCTGACTCTTTCCCAGTTTTCAAATCTAAAAAACAAATGCTCTGTAAGGCTACAAATATATGGTTATTGTTATTGCAACTTTCTATTCAGACCCTCTCCTATTCATATTCCAGTCTCGTATTCAAATCAATGCATGATTGCTAGGGGAATGTGCACCCTAGCAACCAGATTTCTGACTCTGCAAACTGGAGAGCTGCTGAACAAAAAGCTAAATAACTCAAAAACCCCAAATAATAAAAAAAAAAATGAAAACTAATTGCAGATTGCCTCAGAATATTAACCCAGTTGCAGCAAGAAAGTTGCCTATGTTGTATTATTACTGGAGACATGTAATTACCTGCCGTTCACGTGAGCGTGTCCTTTCCCAGCCTTGTGTTTACACTTTAAAATGATGATGCTATTATTAGGCAAACAAAAATTACAGCGCTATCTCCAAATCCGAGTTATCGGATAATTAGCCGTAGAACATTGTGTGTGTATGGTACACATCTGGTAAAGACACAAATTCCACACAATTTAATTGGACAAACATTGCTCCTTCCTGCCCACACCATTATTCTGTGAAGCTTCGGGAGTTAAGACATGGCTAAAGTAAATATGTAGCAATGCCTTTATGTGCCATTACTGTGTTACATTTAACTGTCACTGTCCAACAAGGCTAGTGCCACAGAACTGTGGTTGTCTTCAGATTAGGCCGCTGAATGAACATTGTCTCCCAAGGAATGTAAGCAAAGAAGTGTAAAACACACACTGTGGGCCAAATTGAATTTTCAATTGCACGACTGTGTTTTTTAACACACACACAAAAAATGGCTCTTTACAATGACGCTCTGTAAATGCCAGCTCTTTTGATATCCAGCCGTGGGCTTACTGGCAAAATATTGTACAATATATATATGGAGCTGACGGATACATACCTCCCAACATTTTGGAAATAAAAAGAGGGACAACACCCCCTAATTACCATGTTCATTTTACAAAATTTAGCAGGTTATGAAAGTATGAACACATTTCTGTGGTTTTTTATGTGTTAATACAGTTTTGCTAAAAAAAAAAAAGGTGAATTCCCCTTTAAGCTGTAAGTCAGTTTCCCCAAAAAACCTGCTTATCTTAAATTTTTACAAAAGTATCGAAGTGCACCTCCCACGTATTCTGGGCTCTCTGCCAAAAGCCAATTAAGTTAGAAGCTGTATCTTTCTCTGGCTGTTCAGTGCAGGAGATCAAAGAGAAAGCCGGGACATTTCAGTAACTGCGGGCTGAGCTGTTAAAATTGCCCCGCGGAAAACGGGACAGCTGGGAGGTATGCACATGCTGTTGTATTGACTCCGATGACTCCATACATGCACTTACCATGGTAGGAAGAGTATTGGTAAGGGGCATTTTGGGTGACCCAATTCACATGCATTGTGGGGGGGGTATATGAGTTAGGCCCCTAATCTGGGCCTGTATTTCTCAGTGTAACCACCATTATGGGGGCCCTTAGGTGGAAAGAGCAATTCACAGATTGTGAAAGGGGCAGATGAATCAAGGGCAGAATTTGGACATATTTGGATTAGGGGCAGGTGTGGGACATAGTCATGGATGCAATATCATTTTTTCCCCATTTTACTTGTAAGTAGGGTTGCCACCTGGCCATTATTTTACAGGCCTGGTATTAATAGGGAAAAAGATAAATATATAGGAAGGTCTGTATTTTTTTCCAGAAAAGGTGGCAACCTTACTTGTAAGCAACACCCACTACCGAGGCGGCTCAGATGACCAGTGGCTAGTAATTAGTATGGGGCCCCGTAATAAACAATAACTGCCCTCCTGGATCTTCTATACTTTTGGCCCCCCATCAGCAGCTGGTCTAGTGTTGCCATCTTTACTGCCCCCATCCTATATATTCCTATATGTTCCTAGCCTTCTATAATATGCACTTGGTGAACAGACACAAAGAATCAAACAGCAGGTGCACCTGAAATTCTGCAATTTAAGCCAGTGATTTTAAGGGTTTAAAAGTTTTCCGTTTACTCTCTAATTGCATGGGATTAATGGCTTTTAAAGCTTAAGTGTCCTTTTAACTAGTGTATCTTCATATTACTGGCACAGAACAACATGCAATGGGGCAAAATATTATGTTAGGCCTACATGTTCACACATGGGGGCAGATTTACTAAAGGGCGAAGTAGACGTCGCTAGCAAAATTTTGCCAGAAATCCAATCCACAGGGACATTGCCAATTTACTAACAGGTGTAGAGGACAATTCGCTAGCGAAAGAGACCATAGATGGCGTAGTTTTGCAAGGCGAATTTTCATTTAGACGAAAGATCATCAGAATTTTACAGAACGTTACCTTTTTTGTCTTTATTTTGCTTCCTTGAACATTTGAAATAATAAGTGGCCACTTCAAGCATTTGCATCAACATCTCTAATAAAGACGTCCATTCGTATGTATGTACCCGCCCTATTCAAATTGACCTAAGTATAAAAGTACTAACAAAGTTTCACTAGGCAGAAATGAACACTAGCGAAAGATCGCTAAGGAATGCTCATGCTGACTAATTAACGCTAGCGAAAATTCACCAGCGTTTAGCTGCCGAGACCCAACTTTGCATTTTAGTGAATTAGCATACTGGTAACTAATATATGCTTGGCGAAGTGTGGCGGAGCATTTGCTGGCAAAAATTCGCCCTTTAGTGAATTTGCCCCATGGAGTCTTCTCCACCTTATAACTGTATACTGTATGCAGATAGATAGATAAAACATTTAGGGGCAAATTCACTAAGTGCCGAAGCGCCGAACGCTAGCGTTACTTCGCTAGCGTTACTTCGCTAGTGTTACTTCGCTAGCGTTACTTCGCTAGCGTTACTTCGCTAGTGTTACTTCGCTAGCGTTACTTCGCTAGCGTTTGGCATTTTCATTACTGTGCAAAATCACTAACGAACGCTAGCGTAGATTCGCTAGTCTTACTTCGCACCCTTACGCCTGGCGAATTATCGCTACGGACTTAACTACGCAAATTCACTAACCCGCGCAGTGTACTGAACGCTACCTTTTACGCTAGACTTCCTTCGCCACCTCAGACGAGGTGAAGCGCAATAGAGTAGATGGGGATTGCTTCAAAAAAAGTCAAAATTTTTTCTAAGTCCCAAAAAACGCTGGCGTGTTTTCTACATTATGGGTGATAGGCTGAAAAAGATCGCAAATTTTTGTTGGGGCTCCCCTCCTTCCCCCTACATTTCCTGACTCATGGCAACTTACCTAGACAGTGGGTACATGTGTAGGGCAAAATAAAATTTTTATTTGATGTTTTGAAGGTTTTCTAGCCATTTGTAGTGCAGATACGTATTCCTCCATTGAAATTTGAATTTGGCGCCGTATGCAAATTAACCATCGCTAGCGTAACTTCGCTTCGCTTAGCGAATCAACGCTAGCGCAACCTTACGCTACCCCTGTGCGCAACTTCAGATTTTAGTGAATTTGCGAAGCGCTGGCGAAACTACACCTGGCGAAGTGTGGAGAAGTGCGGCGAAGTTACGCCTGGCGCAACTACGAATCTTAGTGAATTTGCCCCTTAGTGACCAGAAGGGTGCTTGGATGTCTCAGTGTCAGATCAGACCCTGTTCCCTCAGACTTATTGATCAGACAGAGCAATGGCCTGTGGTTATATACATCTGCATTGTTTGATATGATTGCCAAGTATGGTATGATTTACTTCTCCAAGGCCACCAGATCACCGATATGGAATGCACATTCCTGTACTCCTGAATCCATTGTTAGAGCCCAATGACTCAGCATCCCGGTCTTGATACAATATACACTGGCAATACTTTGTGTTCCCCTTCCTCTCATTTATTCAAAATCTGCAATCAAAGTTTATAAGACAGAAATGCAATTCCCTTACCTAAAATATCACATAATGTAGGTACCATTCTTATTAGAAAGGACATCAACAAGGTTATTGGCTAAAGCATGTAATGACATTTCCAAGCTTGGGAACTTCTAGATTTGTGATGACAATACCGCTCGAGTGTGCTGTGAAAGAGAACATTTTGTGGCCTGGATTCCTGCTGGTTGCAGCTCAGATTTAAGATGCCTAACAGATATGAATATAATGAAAGACAATCTCTTTTGGAATTTGGCACTGAGAGGTAAGAATCTCTGGCACTGTTTGACAAGAGATGAAAAACCTACTGTAATAATGCTCCTACGTTTCAGGATGGACAATGCCCGAAGTTAAACAAGATTAAATATTTTCCCAAATAACTTCTGTATTTTGCATTGTCTTTGCAATAAATAATATATATATATATATATATATATATATATATATATATATATATATATATATATATATATATATATATATATATATATATATATATATATATATATATATATATATATATATATATATAACACCCTTAATGCCCCTACTTAACAATCCAGCAATTCCAGTAAGTCTAGACCCAGGATAATGCCAAAACTGGCTAATACAAGGGAATTTACAACTTTGTCACTTTATCGAAAAGAGAAAGCTCATCACTAAACAAGAATTCCATAATGTTAAACCTTTCGCACCAGCAGAACATTTTACATATTCACAAATTGCACACTACTACAGAGCACTAGGGGGAGCAACCACTCAATCTCGACCATTGACAGTATTTGAAAAACATTGTGCACTTAGTGACCCACCACGGCATAACATATCTATGATATATAGAGGCTTGCAAGCTAGATAATATAAAATAAAATAATAATGAATGGTTGACTGGAGGTAGTTCTCACAGGTGATACCTAGCCTACAGGCTCAGGCTAGCTTTAATCTCTGAGAGGCCACTGGCTACTATGGATAAAATGATAAAAGAAGAGGGCGCCTGGAGGTTCTTGCAAATCAAACAGAACAGAATAGTTTCTTTGACAGAGACAACTGATCCACGGGGTTACATACAGTTCAAAAAGACATATGCAGATATTCACAAAGCTAGAACAGTGCATCAGAAACAGCTGAATGTGGCTCTCCTGAAGATGTAGTCAAGGCAGTACAGCACCTCCAGGCAGAAATACCACCAAAGTGGTCTGAACCTCACCCAGAGGAGTGGTCAAGGAGGAGAACCTAAAGCCTGACACCCCATCCACTGTGTCCCTTCACCGTAGGCAAATTTTACAGCCTGGGAAGCTACTCGCTGCTACACCTCCTTTATGGAGCACAAAGCTGCTCTTTCTATCTTTCCTCACTGTCTTACTCTCTTAGAGAGTCTATAACAATTATATTCCTGCCACTCACTAGCCTCATTCACGGGGTCCCTGCTCCCTGATTTCCACACTAGAGGTTCAGGTCCCTCTAGAGCATGTGACTTTACTGGACCTTGTTGTACCCAGGTTCCCTGGAAACAACCAGCTGGATCAGCAACCAGAAGCCAAAGAAGAAGATCCACCCCTTCTCACTCACTATACCAAAGTGTGACAGGAATTAGTCACAACACCTCTTGGCCAATAGCACAACTATGCTACAGGAGCATCTGCCCAGCAACTAGGGAGATCAGGAAGTGTAGGGATTTAAAGCCATAGGGGCACATTAACCCTATGGGTCCCTACATAGGTATCTCTCCATTCGTAAGTTCATCTGGTACTTGTGCCTGTGTGTTTACTTTCTACCTGAATGTCATGATTACCTCTTGTGGATCAAATTGAACTAACCTATGCAAAGTAAACATCAATTTAATGGTTAGGAACCACAGGTACCCTTATTTCTTAAATCCAACAATTAAGTTGTAGTGCTCCTCTGTCACCACTTGGTGAAATGCAAATATAACAAGAAACTTAATTTGGGTAAAAAAAGTAGTACCAACATGGGGCTGCAAGGTTTAAGTTGTGTAAATTTTCTTTGACCAACAACTAGTAGCGTAACTAGATCTTAATGGGCCCCACAGCAAATTATTTTTCAGGCCCCAAAAATATCTAGAGGTTGACTTGTTTTACCAATATGTATAGAATTTGTATATGAATTAGGACCTCACAGGGCCCTCTACCTCCTGGGCACCCCTGCAGTTGCAGGGTCTGCTTCCTCTGTAGTTACACCCCTGGTCGCAACTGTGACAGGTATTTGTAGCATTCACAAAAGAGAACGTTAAAGGGCTCTGGATTTAGGCATTCCTTCGATTTTTACTGCCTGGATTTACACCGAATTGGTTAACAAGAAATTCTTCCAATAGAATATTTTATATCGTTGATAGGGAGTCTATGTAACGGATTCCTATAATACAGAATGAGTCAAAGGGACTTGCCCCAACAGTACAGGCCATCTTTGTGGGATTAGAGTATTGTCCACCAGCGAATAGTAGAAGTTACAGGTCTGATGCAAAAGACTTTTTACATATCGATGAAAGAAAGTGTTTCACAAGATATGTATATCAGTTGGGTGAAAAAGTGGTGGGCAGTGAAATAAACAAGTTGCTGTCTTGTGTCATTATCCATGCAACTAGTTTTGGTATTCCAAGTGATCTCAGTGGTAGGAAGGTGCTGCTTCAGATGGAAAAAGACATGGAGTAGCCTGGCAATGTTGTAGCTAATTCATGTACAATGAAGGCACGTCAGGCTATCACCGACTCTTAACTTTGGATGTAGGAAAGCTGAGAAGCGGCGAGGGCTGGCATCTGTTTGCAGAGATGAAAGTGGAATCCAGACAGGGCGTGAGAGTCTCTTGACGGCAGAATAGAAGATAAGACAACCACACTACAGCATCTTGAGAGCTAAATGTATTCATAGAAATCAGTAAAAGGAAAGCCAGACTGGCATGCAGCCCAGCCTAATGATTTGTTCTGGTCAGATATGATACATCATTCAGCCACCAGCCCACTGCATTTGCCTAAACACAATGTTCTAGCTGAGAAGCTCCTTCATGTAGCAAAGCCAACAGACCTTGTCGCTGGGCCACAAAAAGGCAATTATCAGATACATTTTATATACAGGCATGAAGCCTTTAATCCAGAATGTTAGGGACCTGGGGTCTTCTGATAACAGATCTTTCCGTAATTTGGATCTCCTTACCTTAAAAGAAAATCATGTAAACATTAAATAAATACTACGATACTACCACTAGTATTTGCCAGTGTGGCTAGGTAGCCATTTGTTAATTTGGCTTATACTCTCCTTTCTCACATATTACTTAAGGCCTTAGGCTTTTGTTATTTATCTCCTTTATATGGCCATTTTTTCTCATTATGGGAGGGATCTCTAAATGGGTGAAGGGGTTGGTGCTATAAAGTGTACTCTTAAAGGAGAAGGAAAGCTACGGAAGCATTTTCTTGCCAATAGATTAGCTGCAATAGTGCAAGCTAGAATGCTATATTTATTCTGTAGAATGTTTTACTATACCTGTGTAAAAAGCTCTAGAAGCTCTCTGTTTGTTTGGGATAGGAGCTGCAGTATTAACATGGTGTGACATCACTTCCTGCCTGAGTCTTTCCCTGCTCTGGGCTCAGATTACAGTAGAGAAGGGAGGGGGGCGGGGGAAGAGGAGCAAACTGAGCATGCTCTTGCCCAGGGCAATGAGATTTAAGCTGAAGGCAGGAAGTCTGATACAGAAGCCCAGGTGTACACAATAGAAGGAAAGAAATGCAGTGTTTCTTTTGACAGGGGACTCAGAGCAACATTACTTTAGGGGTTTACTGGTATATTTAGCTGGACCTTTCTGATACCTTAACTTACTTAGTTTTAACCTTTCCTTCTCCTTTAAAGTGATTATCGCATGGTGGTTGCAGGAAAGACACCCAATACCCAATGGGATTAACCAATAATTACTGGTTAAATTGATGCTTAGCACTACTCATAATAACCATCTATTTACCCGGTCAATCACCTTCCTTCTAAACGCTTTTTTAATTTTACAGTTTGGACATTTATTTTAAATGCTTACCTGTATTAAAGGTTATGTTTTAATTCTAACACTTCTAATTTAATTCGGAGTTCATGTATGGGAAGGTGCAATTATATGGGGCAGTTCTTTCATTTTTTTTTTTCTTTGTAAACATTAAATAAACCCAACGGGTTGCTTTTGCTTCTAATAAGGATTAATTATAACTGAGTTTGGATCAAGTAAGAGGAACTGTTTTATTAGTACAGATTAAAAAAAGAAGTCATTATTAAAAATTTGGATTATTTTGTTAAAAAAAAAAAAGAGGGTCTATAAGAACTGGCAATTCTGTAATTCAGAGCTTTCTGTATAACGGGTGTCCGGATAACAGATACCATACAAAAAATTAACCGTAGTTCTTTCTTGATCTGCCTTAACATTAAAAACTAAGAGTCATTAATAATAATGGGAAATTTGCCATAGTGTAGGAACCCGTGCCAACCAGTCAATAATTAGCTTTGGCCTTTCTTCTGAAATATCTGATTGATGGCGGTGTAGTAAGGCACAATGGCCCAGTGTTAGTAAATGACTCCAACTTATAACAGAATCCAGAATGTATCACTATATTGTGGCCACAAGAAGGTGATGTTTCAATAAAGCCTTTGAAGTCCTCATCAGACCAATCATGCCAGCTGTCTCAACCATACACAACCATGTAATGGTCAATATGACTTTCTACAAGTGTATAAAGAATTGAAATGATATAAACCCTACATATATAAATGCTATATCTATATTAATGTAATATGCAAAATCCTTAGGCCGAGTGCAGGAATCTAATAATCAGTCAGATGAGGATGCTTGTGCTGCACAACCTAGGTCTAGATGATTAGAGAAATATAAAGTGAAAGTAAACCAGATCATAAACCACCATGGTATTATCAATAGCAACAACAGCTATTTCCAAGGAGGCGCCTGCATAATATTTACTGAAACATGAGAAGGTTTTAATGATTTGCTGTCTAAATATGGAATTCAAAGAATTGTAACATTATTTTCTTCACGTTCTGGAATTCGCTAGTTATGTGCAAAACACAGTTTATTGTCATATAAAACAACTTTAACCAGACATATAAACACTGGGAATGGGTAAAAGTTGCCTGTGTGTTTATGTAAGGTGCCTTAGTTCTTGGCAATATCAAGTTGCAGAAAAAACAGGCAAATGGATTCTAATAGCAAATGTATTATTAGCGAAGATCGTACATGCCCAGAAGGTCAAACGTTTCAAGACGTATTTGCAATAGATTACTGGAACCTTTACCCTTCTGAGACAATTCTAGTATCCTGAACACCTTGCTTCAATCCAAAGCAATCAATCTGTAAATCCAATGAATAGGTGTGGATACAATAAAGCGCAGAAAGTCTGCTGCATGTTTTGTTTTGATCTTGCTAGCTCTTTATCAAGTTTCAAGACCATTGCAGCTACTGGGCTGTGGATGCTGTGATTGGCCAATGGATCTACATCAGTGGTTCAAAAATTGTAGAGCTCATTCACCTAGGTAGGGCTTGGAGTAGTGGTGGGGGTCTCAGCATGAGAACCATTTTGACTGATAATTAGGTGAATATGAATTTGCTGTTCTAGATGTTCTTGAAACTATGACTGATACACCAATATTTGCTGGTTTCATGCGCTATGGGAGGTCCTGACCAAAGGCTGGCACTTCAGTTGAGACCTTGTCAAAGTTTGGACCTTCAAGTGGGGCTTGAACGGAAAAAGCTTGAAAACCACAGTTCTACACCGATACATCATACAATCCCAACCGGCATGGACATTGCCCTCTAAGATACACCTGAAATCCCAGCGTAAATATCCATCAGGGTGAAATTTGGGTGAATATGTATTTGCTGTCCTAGGTATTCTTAAAATTATCACATTATTGATGACTATTTCCTATATTTGTACTTGTTTCATGAGCCGTGAGATGCCCTGACCAAAAGTTGGCCCTTCAAATGGAGCTTGAAAACCACATCATGCAATCTTAACCTGTAGGTGGTATAATTGGATCAGCCTGACTTTACCCATCACCTGGGTGACTAAATAGGCTTTACTTTAATAAAAAAAATACAGTCATTTTCAAGTAGTACAAAAAGCCTCCTTACAAAATCACTATTAAGGTGGCAGATTGCAAGGTGTATAGAAATTCCACAATGCACCAAGATTCTGCTTTGTCATGGAAATATCAGCAGAAATCCATATCCATTTTGAGGAAAGGGCAAATTCAAGAACTTCTTGAGATCAGCAGTAGTCTTTTTCCTTTGGGCACAGTGTGTTAAACTAATCAATGTATAATTTACAATTAAACCCAAGTTCTACATCCTAACTCATGTGGCTCTCCATCTTTAATCGATCCCAATATAATTTAAAGACAAGTATGATTGTCATGAACAAACAACAACTACTGATGTATGCTGGAAGATGTAGTTTAGCAACATCCTTGGCCTAACAAAGTATCAAATAGAGTGCCGGAGGGTCAGTTTGAATGAGTTTTTCAACATGCATGCTTGCTATCTACCATGTCTTTTATATCAATACTTCTACTCTAAAATGTTCTAAAAGTGAAATTGAAAAATATTAATGTACATTATCAGTTATTTATCAGTCATGTTGATTATTTTTCACTGAAAAGTCTGCTTTTGTAATGAACTATTACTTTAAGTTTCTCAACCTGGCTGTCCCTTCTCAACCTGTAAGAGTTTCTAATGCTTACAGACTACTGCTGCACAAATATGGCAGCTCCCTCACAGAGGAACATGGGGGGGATCAGATGGGTAATGTAAAAGCATCGGGCAAATACATTTTATGGCAAACACAATGTTATGATAGACGTGAAAAGTTTAATTACTGGTGTCAGTATCTCTTTAAGCAAAGGAGCTTGACTATAAGGCTGGAACTACATGATGCGTCTTCTTGAGATCCAATGCGATGAGAGGAAACGGATGTGACGAGACAGATGTGACGAAAATAAGGCAAGTAATAGAAATGTCATACCTTGTCGGTGCGTGCATCCGAAACAACACGACTGTTGGATGAAGACACAACGTACAGCGTTCACATCTGACAGTTGTGTCGTGTTGGACAAGGTCCGACATTTCTATTACCTTATTTTCGTCGCATCCGTCTCGTCGCATCCGTCTCGTCGATCCTCTCATTGCGACGGATCTGATGAAGACGCATTGTGTAGTTCCAGCCGAATTTGGATCCCAAAAGTGGGACTTATCGCCACAATCTTTTAAAGGGCATCTGTTGGGTAAAAATATTTTCCCCAAGCAAAGGTGTGGACTAATAGAGCCAGCACTTCGGTTGGGGGTAACAGTAGTTTTTTTGTTCCATATATGCATGCATGTATATAATGATCTTCTGATGTCACACGCATGCGCATTATGAGCAAGGTACGGCATTCACTTATTATGTGCATGCATGTGGCCCAACCTGGCCGCTCGAACCGTGAGCTTTGTCCTGGGGCGAGTGTCCTAGCTCTGGCGGGGGGCAATTTAGCCTCTGGTTAGGGAAAATCTTTTCATCCAACAGGTGTCCTTTAATGTCAGTGAACAAAATGTAGCAGATCTTTAAGTATTAAGTATCATTAAGTATAAGCTACAAACAACAACAGTAAATACCAGGGTTGTGTCTTTTTCATACCATCATTAACATAATAATCCAGCCCCAGCAATTTAAAGAATAGTTCCATACAGAGATGCTTGTTAAAGTAAAGGTTGGATTTTACTTGAACTTACTTGAGGAGATACAAAAGAGGTGGGGGAAAACACCCTAGAAATTTATGGGGATATTACCAATTTATAAAAATGAATAGAGACAAGAAGTGGGATAGAGCCCTAACCCAGTGGGAACAAACAATAGAGGAAGATCAAGATATAACTAAACCTTTATCAAAAATGTATAATATGATAGTAAGTAGTGAAGGAACTAAACCTCTCATTTTGCTATTCCTGGGGGAAGGAACTGGGCAGAAATATACCAGAAATGACAAGGAAAAGGATAATTAAACATGGAAATAAGATGACAAAGGCCATGAAAAATAAAAGAAGCAATATACAAAGTGGTGACCAGATGGCATTATACACCTGTTAAATTGAATAAAATGAAGCCACAGATATTAAACTTGTGCTGGAGATGCAATGAAAAGGAAGGTACACATATTCATATCTGGTTAACCTGCCCAGATCAGGTGTTAGAAAGCATACATAAAATAACATCTATTAAAATCGGGATAGAGGACTATGCGGTAATACTTCTAAATCTGTATTTAGATAATTCCAAGTTGTTAGATGATCCTCTTACTTGCCATCTAATTCAAGTTGCTAAATCACTTATACTTAAAAATTGGAAGTCTAGAGAAGCACCCTTGTACAATAATTGGATTCGATTGGTTGAGGAGATAAGAGCGTTAGAGGAATTAACTTCTATATATCATAATAATAATAAATAGCGCTATGTATTTGAAGATGTGGGGCAAATTCACTAAGATTCGTAGTTGCGCCAGGCGTAACTTCCCCACACTTCGCCACACTTCGCCAGGCGTAGTTTCGCCAGCGCTTCGCAAATTCACTAAAATTTCGAAGTTGCGCTCAGGGTAGCGTAAGGTTGCGAAGTTGCGCTAGCGTTGATTCGCTAAGTAAAGCGCAGTTACGCTAGCGAAGGCTAATTTGCATACGGCGCCAAATTCAAATTTCAATGGAGGAATACGTATCAGCACTACAAATGGCTAGAAAAGCTTCAAAACATCAAATAAAAATGTTATTTTGCCCTACACATGTGCCCACGGTCTATGTAAGTTGCCATGAGTCAGGAGATGTAAGGGGAAGGAGGGGAGCCCCAAAAATTTTTTCGATCTTTTTTAGCCTATCACCCATAATGTAGAAAACACGCCAGTGTTTTTTGGGACTTAGAAAAAATTTTGACTTTTTTTGAAGCAATCCCCATCTACTCTATTGCGCTTCGCCTGGTCTGAGGTGGTGAAGGAAGTCTAGCGTAAAAGGTAGCGTTCAGTACACTGTGCGCGTTAGTGAATTTGCGTAGTTACGTCGCTAGCGAAACTTCATCAGGCGTAAGGGTGCGAAGTAACACTAGCGAAACTACGCCAGCGTTCGTTAGTGAATTTGCGCAGTAACAAAAATGCCAAACGCTAGCGAAGTAACGCTAGCATTCGGCGCTTCGGCGCTTAGTGAATTTGCCCCATGGTCTCCATGGATTAGATACATAGAATTGTTAGGATCGGACAAGGAGTAGGAGGCAATCTTTTGGATTTGAATATGGTACTGTGTATTTACTAACTCTGAAAAATGATGATAAAATTGACTGTATTAACAGATGGTAATATAAGTTTGGCCAAATGTCTTAGTTGTGACATATGAAATATCCTGTGAATATGAAATGTGATATTACCCTTCCCATTTCCTTTTTCTTTTTTGTACCCCTTTTTTCATGAGAAAATGATAAAATAAAGAATTATATAAAAAAAGACAAAATAAAAGTTGGATTTTTCTTGTCACTGCTGACATGGGGTTGTTCTCTTTTTTATTAATTCTCAAAAAGAACTGACACTTTTAAGATCACATTGTGAAGACTTGACCTTGACAAATAATCCTAAATCTACACTTGTAATACCTCTTTGCAAATGCCAGTTCTCTTTCAAACAGGCCAAACCTGAATTCCATAGGCCAATTAGTGAGAGAGAGAATTGGCAATTATAACAAAGTGCTCCTTAACCCAGATCTGAACAGCTGAATAGCTGTGCCTTTTAAAGCTTCTTACAGCAACTGACATCGAAGTTGAAAATCCATCTGCAATATCCCCTACGTTAATAGAATTGTATCTAAAATATGCAAGGCATTCTTTCCAGCTAATTTTTAGAAACGTTTTATCTGCCCAGGCCCCATACTGTAAGTGCTCTGCTTCAATGTGTCTGCCCATATCTGTACAATAACACGGGTATCAGACAAGGTAAGCATAATCACCAACTGTGAATATCTTCCAAGAGCAGTTTCTGGGTTTCATTCTCTGTCCCTGGAAATTTTCAGAACTTTTTTTTTTTTTAAATGTCAAATTTCAAGAAAAAGTTTCAATGATCAAAGAACCAGAAATCTGTTGTTATTGTCTGCCCGCTATAGGGAATATTACAAGATAAACTCGGTAAGAAAATGCACCATTGAATCATAAAAAATGAGGAAAGAAGAAGATGGGAAATTAAGCATTTAACATTTTTAAAACAGAATATGGGGCAGATTTACATATGGTCGAATATCGAGGGTTAATTCGACTGCCAAATGTAAATCCTTCGACTTCGAATAGCGAAGTGGAAGGATATACCGCATAACCGCAAATAGTTAGATTGAACGAAAAATCGTTCAAACGATTAAATCCTTCAAATCGTTCGATTCGAAGGATTTTAATCCATCGATCGAACAATTTTTCTTCAACCAAAAAATTGCCAGGAAGCCTATGGGGACCTTCCCCATAGGATAACATTGCACCTCGGTAGGTTTTAGGTGGCGAAGTAGGGGGTCGAAGTTTTATTTAAAGAGACAGTCAAATGATCTGATCATTCCAACTGAACCAAATCAGGTAAAGATATGCTCTAGAAGTTTTAGCTAGGTGAGCTTTGCCTACACTGCTTTAGTTGTGTTGTGTGATACAGTCAGACAAATCCTCCCATGTGTGTCCTCCATTTATATCGTTTACTCTGACACCGATATGTTTAAACACCTAACAGCTCTGCAACAATAGGACTACAGCAGGTGGAACTCACATTCTATTTCCTCAACAAAAGGAGGAAAATAACTGGTTGTACTAATGTGTTAGTTGAAAGGTAACCGCACTGAGGTTGGTTACCCACAGAGCATTCACGTGTTTCTTGTAACAACATAAAAGAAAAGCCCCCGGGGTGTCCAGGCCTGGTCATAGGTGCAACACTGGAACTCTATGTGCATGTGTGTGTGTGTGTGTGCTGTTGTGAAAAGGCACTGCACTCCCTAAACTCTATTCACAAAGTGCTGCCAAGCAAGAGGGTTACTGAAAAGAAAAAATATGACATCTGTTGCTATTCACTGAATAAAACAACGAAGTTGGACAGTTATGTCCCATGTGGCCCCCCTGCAAAACGCTGACTAACTAAGGAAGTAGTGTTCTGTTCTGTCTAGGGATGCACTGAATCCAGGATTCAGTTCAGAATTCAGCCAGGAATCCGCCTTTTTCAGCATGATTCTGCCGAATCCTTTTGCCCGGCTGAATCCAAATCCTAATTTGCATATGTAAATCAGGGGCGGGGAGGGAAATCACGTGACTTTTTATCACAAAGCAAGGAAGTAAATAATGTTTTCCCCTTCCCACCACTAATTTGCATACGCAAATTAGGGTTTGGTTCGGTATTCGGCCGAATCTTTCACATTTTTACCAGTTCCAGCAACATTTGCCGTTTTAGACTTCTAATACCTGGCTGCTGATTCAACGTACAATCAACATCCCTAGGGTTAACAGAATCCAGAAAGTGCCTAGACAGTTAAGGGCATTTACACTCTTGGCCTTTAAAGAGAGCTGCTGAACTGAAGCCTGAAGAGCATAAAACTGCTAGTATGTTACTATAAATAGACATTTTTAAAATCGCTTGAAGTTTCCACTTTTAGGGTTTTGGGACAGACATTATTGTCTGTGGGAAAGCATTTACTGGAGATTAGTCGCCCGAAGAAGCAAAGATTTTTTTGCTAATGATTGATCTCCTGGTGTGCCATTGCCCTAAGGGTAAGGGCCTAACTGGTGATTCGGGGAGATTTAGTCGCCTGGCTAAATCTCTAATCTAATCGACTAATCTTCTTTGGGGCGACTAATCTCCCTGAATAGCTTCCCCTTATCTTCCGCTGGCTAGAATGAAAAATCGCTTGCGGCATGGCACACGCGGCGTTTCGTTTTCCGAAGTTGCCACATGTGGAGATTCGGGGAAATTAGTCGCCTGGTGACAAATAACCTCTTCTTCAGGTGACTAATCTCCCCGAACTGCCTTCCCGCCGGCTAGAATCTAAATCGCCGGTGGGATGGCACTCGGAGCTCT
Organism: Xenopus petersii; assembly: GCA_038501925.1. Taxonomy (NCBI): domain Eukaryota; kingdom Metazoa; phylum Chordata; class Amphibia; order Anura; family Pipidae; genus Xenopus; species Xenopus petersii. The sequence goes on along the minus strand of CM076674.1, from coordinate 30,944,449 downwards.
TCGTTTTCTGAAGTCGCCAGAAGTATTCTCGTGAGGCAACTTCGGAAAACGAAAGAATCCGAGTGCCACCCCGCCGGTGAATTCGATTCTAGCTGCGGGAAGGCAGTTCATAGAGATTAATCCCTGAAGAAGAGGCGATTTGTCGTCCACATGTGTCTCTGCCCTAATAGAATAAAACAGGTTGGGTGAAACTACAGTTTTTTACATAAGCAAATTTGTAAAAACAGGCAATATATTCTAGGGATGCACCGAATCCACTATTTGGGATTCGGCCGAATCCCCGAATCCTTGGTGAAAGATTCGGCCGAATACCGAACTGAATCCGAATCATGCAAATTAGGGGCAGGAAAGGAAAAAGTGGAAAAAATTCTTCTTTTGTGACGAAAAGTCATGTGATTTCCCTACCTGTCCCTAATTTACATCGGTTCGGTTAGGCCAGGCACAAGGATTCAGCCAAATCCTGCTGAAAAAGGCCCAATCCTGGATTCAGTGCATCCCTAATATCTTCAGACTTTAATAAATGGCAATATATATACGGTAATATGGTTAAACAAAAGCAAATTTAGGAAAAAATGTATTCATCAGGAAAGATTCATACTAGTCTTATTGGAAGGAAAATATTATTATAGAGGATTTAAAAATATGTTAGGAGACTCACTTTTTTACAAACCCATAAAAGTCCAGTTGTCACTCACTATGTCCCTTAAGCAAAAATACTTAAAAGAAAGAATCTCAATTGCATGTTCTTCCTAAGAGCTTATGTCATGGTGTCACTGCTGAATAGTCATTAACGTGCCAGCAGCATATTTTGACATAAACGTTGGTGCCATTACACAATTTATGTTCTGTACTAGACTGGTGCCGTTTCTGTACATTTCAGCTATACATGTTTAAAAGTACAACAGTCAATTCACCCTCAAAAAAGTAAAAAGAAAATTCAGAAATTTTCAGAAGAAACACAAAAGAGATTTAACAAAATAGAAAAATGAAACCACTCAATTGTGTTGGTATCTTTGGATTGGGGTTTGCTAGAATCAACTTGCAGCCATTCACAGAATTGAAATATTATGTAAACTGGAATCAGTTAAAGTGAGAATTAACAGTTTGGAAACTACACGTATGTTAGAATCAATTTTTCTAGGACTGAAAATAGTTTTTGGTAAATCACACTGGTTTGTTTGTTTTAAAATGCAGGTCACCTTTGTTAAAAAAATACTTCTCTCTCTCTAATAAAGCATTATAAACCATAAATGTTTTCTTCAGTAGCTTTGTATTTTATTTATTTAACCCTTTTTTAAAATGTAAGTTTTTAGAGCTGGGCCAAGTAGTATGGCGAAACTTATTTATCAAGTGTGGGGTTTATAATGTGTGCTTCTGAATGATGCCCATATACCACCCATAAAGAATACAAGGTACTTAGAATTGAGAAAGGGGTTTTCTAAAAGAAAAGACCTATAGCTAATGGTACAACCAGAGGGGCTGTGTGTGAAGTGCAAAAAAACATGTATGTAAATCCCCTGTATTCATGAGAGGTGGTTGCACCCTAAAGCTGGCTATAGACGCACATATATTATGGAATGAAAAATATTTTTGTACAATATTCGGTGTGTATATGGCAGGAGATGAGCCGACTGATATCAGCAGAAGACTTGGATATGGGTCAGCTCGTCTATCCGGTTGGTTGAAAAATTTTCACCTTCGAATAGGGATGGGCGAATTTTTTCGCCTCGTTTCGCTGAAAAAATGACGCCCATAGACTTGTATGGAAACGTGCATCCAAAAAAAAAAAAAGACGCGCGACAAAATAATTTCGCCGCGTGACAAATTTTTTTTGACGCCCATAGACTAGATGAATTTTTGGCAAAACGAAACGGGTCAAATTTGCCCATCCCTGCCTTCGAAGGCAGGGATGGGCGTCCATTGTTAGTGCAGAATCGTCAGATACAGGTACAATTCTATTGTTTCTTTCTGTATATCGATTCAGCTCTACACGTGTGCATTGTAAAGAACGATCTTCCCTGGAAAGATCTTTTCCATATAAGATAGTAATTGTATAAGATAGTAATTAATAGCCATGGCTGATGGGAAGATTTGTTGTCTGTGATAAAAATGCACAACTGCATGTCACAAATCTCCGAAATGCTTCTCCACCGGCAATAACTGAAACAGCCGCTGGTGAAACCTACACGTTGCAATGTCACCTGAAGTTTCCTTGTGAGGCAGCTTTGGGCAACTTCAGAAGAACAAAGCGACACGTAGGTTTCACCACCAGTGATTTCAATTACTGCCTGTAATGAAGCATTTTCAGGAGATTTGTCACCTGCAGTCGTGCATTTTTATTACAGGTGACACATTTCACAGTTGGCCATCGCCCTTAGAGCCTTAAATACATAATTAAATACATGTCATACATGTCATAAAGAAACAAAGTCATTTGAGGAAGACTTTGCTTGGACCTCAGCTGAAATGATATTAGAATAGCTATAGCTGATTTTCCACTGTCACTTTATGTGGGATATGGATGCATTTGAGCAACAGGGTAGGAAGACATCACCCAAGCTTTAGGCAAGTTTTTATTGACCTTTATGTTGAGCAATATCAATAGAGTATCCATTTAATTTACCCTTTAGTTGAACCCACACCTGAGCCCTGAACTTAAAACTGATGGCCTTACATACAAAAACCAACTCATGCCAATGTCAGATATTTAGTCCTCTCAGAGAGAAGTCCCCATCTGTTGACCAACATGCCGTCTATGGCATTATTCCCATGTGATCCTTATCATATAAAAATGAATGGGAAGAGTTAGCAGACATGGGGGCAGATTTATTAAAGAGCGAAGTTTTCGCCACTGTTGCCGCCTGCAGGGACCACACCAATTCACTAACAGGCACAGGCGCCAATTCGCTAGTGAACGGGACCAATGCTAGCGGTCATTCACACTCTACCGGTGACTTTTTGCTCTGACGAATGGATGTTACTCCGCAAATTCACTAAAATGCGGATTTTACTGAACGTTCGCTCTTTCGTCAGAGTTGCCTTTGCCACCTCAGATCAGGCGAAGTGCTATAAAGCAGCTAGATCTTCCTCAATCTTCTGTCACTTACATTATATCCTGGGTGCTGAAAATGCATCAAAGATCAAAAAATGCTAGCGACTTTTCCTAACTTACTTTCTTGGGTAATCGGTTTTCACCAGACATTTTATAACATATGGAGCATTCATTTTACAGTGGGCACATGTGTAGGGCATTATATTAACTCTCTTGTCTTTATTAAGGTTCCCTTAACATGTGTAATAAAAACCGGTAACTTAAACCATTTGCAGCAACATTTATAATAGAGACGTCCATACAACTTTAAATTTCCCACCCTATGCAAATTGACCTAAGCACAAGATCACTAGCGAAGTTTCGCTAGGCACAAATGAATGCTAGCGCATCTTTGCTAGGAAATGCTCGCACAGTAACGCTAGCGAAAATTCTCCATCCTTCAATGCCCGGGATGAAACTTAGCATTTTAGTGAATTTTAGTGTATTCTTAGCGTATTTGCACCCGGCAAAGTGGTGTTATGGGTATGAAGCTGAGGCTGGCGAAAAGTCGCCCGTTAGTGAATCTGCCCTATGGTGTTTTGGTTCTTCCTGAGAATTAAAATGCCCATGTACCATTAGCTTCAAGTAGAGTGATGATGATGAGGCATGAAGAAGTCCTTGTAGCAGTCAACTTTGTATTGTTTTGCTATACAGGATGGTTTTGAGGAACTCTTTGGTCCATGTGAATCAGTGGAGTAACAACACCCCAGAGACCGTGGGGTCTTCTGTTTCTATAGTTACACCACTGCACTGAATAATATTGACATGCAGAACAGTAAAAGTAGATATATAGTCATTAGAATTGCAACAGTAATAGGCACCCATTATACAACCAGTAGGAAACTGTCTATTTTCCATTCAACCTCAAACCTAATGGCTATTCTCAAGTAACATAAAATCATGTGTAATACGGAGTAAATGTTTTAGTTCCAGTGAAACAAGCAGATGTGGCCCAATGGAGGATATTGTATTTTAATGTGAAGATGTATTTGTTTTGCATTAAGCTACACAAAGAGAAGAAAGTCAATATCCCGCAGAGAAAAATGATGTGTTATTTGCTAAAAAAGTAATGTAAATGTTGGTTTCAGTTCCTTATGCCCTCTGGCAAGTCATGTAATGCTGCAGAAGAAGACGTATATTGGAAGATCTTCTAAGCAGGAGGATAAATAGACCAAATTACTATGTGAATTTAGTAGATTAAGTGTTATTAAGAGGCTTTCTTCCATATATTTTCCATGAAATACACAGAGGAGCTACACAGAAAACAAAGCAATCCATACTTATACAACTGGCCGAACAGCCTTAATACTATATAATAGTGCCAATGAACATGGCCGGATTAGTTTGGGCCACCCCTAGACCAGAGACAGTGGCGTAACTATAGAGGAAGCAGACCCCGCAGTCACAGGGCCCAGGGAAAAGAAGGGCTCGGGGTCTGCTTCCTCTATAGAGAACAAGAAACCCTCCTTCACCAGCCACTCTCAGAGGGTACAACTACACGAGCGTATTCAACGCGATTCTGGCGGATCCGACGTGGTGCGACAAATGCAGGTAACAAGTCGGATGCGATGGAAAATAAAGTAAGCTGTAGCAATGTCGGATGGTGTTGCAGCGTTCATCCGATGCGATGTCGGATGCAGACGCAGCGTGCATCGTCTGCATCTGACAGTCATGTCGCATCAGATGAACGCTGCAACACCATCCGACATTTGTATTTCTTACCTCATTTTCTGTTGCATCCGACTTGACGCCTGCATTTTGGTGCACTGCACCGGATCTGCCGGAATCGCATTGAAGACGCTTGTGTAATTGGACCCTTACCGCTGGGCCCCTCTGAAAACTTTTTTGCAGGGGGGCCCGGCACACTCTAGTAACGCCACTAAACAGAAGGTCACCCATGTCACACAGCAGCTACAGTTATCTTCTGGGTCCAATGCACAATACAATTTGATCACGGTCAGTGACATCAGCATTTATCCGTCACTGTATGGGCACCATACGACTTTGTCACAGAACGGTAGCATGATTTTAATTACTGAAATAGTGTAAGAAGCCATCTAAGGGAACATTAAGCTGAACTGAAACCTTGTCACTAGCATAATAATATGACTTGTCATAATACATTAGCAGATGTTTGCAATATAGGAATATCTGTACAGAAATTAGAAAGGTAACAAAACTACCCAATACAACTGTATTAGGATTGAATCTCTGAATATTTTTTAGATAATCAACCATCAGGAACTCCCTGGGTTGGAATCAGCGACTTGTTATATACTGGCGGCTGGGCCTCCTGCTTGAGCCACAGGAGGCAGTATGGCATCAGCCTGACCCTAACAGAATATTATCTGTGACTCTGCCTCCATGTCAATATTCCCTGATCCATGCCTCCTGTCCAGTTGACAGGAACAGGAGGCTTGAATTAGAAAGAATAGACTATGATCTGATGCTGGATCATAGGCCATTCTGCCTAATTCAAGCCTCCTGTTCCTGTGTTTGAGTTGACCTTGTTCCTGAAACCTTGTTCCTGATCCTGTTCTTGCAACCTTGTTCCTGTCCAGTCCTGCTCCTGAGATCCTGTTCCTGTTCAGAAAGTCCTGCCCACTGATCTGAATTCCGGGTTTGACCTTGGCCTGTTACTTGATTCTGTACGTTTGCTTCCTGCCCTTTACCTTCAGCCCGGTTTCTGGATTAGTGGTGTCTCCTGCACGCCCTTGACTTTTGGTCTGTCTTAAAGACTTTCATTCTTTACTGCCTTGACCCGGAACTTACCAATAGGACTTTTTTGTTTCTGCCCCCCCCCCCACATTTTCTTTTTTCTTTAATAAATGTTACAAATGTTAAAGTTTTTTAAATGCTGTATTACAAAGTACATAGGCTCTGTATAAACTAGCATTCATTCCTAACATCAACCCTGGAAAAAAGATAAATCTGGTGGTTTTCTAACGGTGGGGCTTTCTCAGCTGGAGTAGTGGCTGGGGGCTCAGCTTGAAATTGACTTAAAGGATAATTCAAACCTAAAAATGAATATGGCTAAAAATGTCATTTTATATACTGAAGTTATAGCACCCGCCAAAAGTTTCAGCTTGTCAATAGCAGCAATGATCCAGGACTTCAAACTTGTCACAGGGGGTCACCATCTTGGAAAGTGTCTGTGACACTCACATGCTCAGTGGGCTCTGAGCAGCTGTTGAGAAGCTAAGCTTAGGGGTTGTCACAAATTATCAAGCAGAAAATGAGGTTGGTCTGTAATATAAACTGATGCTACAGGGTTGATTATTAAATTCTGATGCTAATTGCACTGGTTTCTGTGCTGTCATATAGTAATTATCTGTATAAATTACTAATCAGCCTTATATTGTGACATTTCTATTCAATGTGTACTGTATATTGTGAGTGGGTCCCTAAGCTCAGTAAGTGACAGCAGCACAGAGCATGTGCAGTGAATCAGCAGAAAAGAAGATGGAGACACAGATCTTCCCTGCTAAAGGGCTTTGGTTTCCTTGGGCTGGTACAGAAGCACAGAACATCATTTACAACATTTCCAGCTACTTCTTTAGTTAGACTTTAGTTCTCCTTTAAGCTGACATTTGGGGAGAATGTCTATTTTCTATTTTTTCCTTAGGGTGGGATTTGGGACTGAGCAATTCATTCTTCTATATATTGTTGGACTATGGCGGAATGGCTCATACAGCAATGTTTTCATATTTCAGTAACTTTGTTATGAGCTATGGGGGGGGCTTCCCTAAAGGTTCCTCTTTTTGTTCCTTTTCTTCCTGGTGGATCTATGGGATTGTGATTGATAGTTTAGCCACCAAAACACTGTATTAAAGTCTATGAAAGGCAGAGCAGACTTGTATCAGATAAATAAGGATCTCTGTTGCAAATATCCTTTAGGCTTTAGGTTTGGGCTATTTAAAGTATGTTTGCCTTCTTGTTACGCCCCTGAATAGTCACATTTTTTTTCAGGGAATTCAGACAATGGCACGTGGAGAGTTTTATTGTACAGCAAGGAAATACGACAAAAAAAAAACACATTGTTTGCCATTTGCTTGAACGTCTAATGTACCACAGAGCCACAGACAAGTATCATGGGAAATACTGCATCTTACGTAAGGTCATTAAAAGTGACCAACTGCACATTAAGTACTGCACTGCAATTATGGACAGAATATCATTTCCATTGCCTTCTCTCACTCTGTAAACTACATTTGGTGAAAAACAATGCATAAAAAACAAGGGTTTGAGTATCTTGACATGTTAGCCATGTGCACAGTGTTATTTGCAGTCATGAACAATGAAATCCAGTTGAACATTTCACTGCCTCACAAACAAACACTCTTTCCTAACCCCTTGCTCTTCCATGCAGCAAATTAGAAACATGTTTGTAAAGGGTTTTGCTTTGTGTTTAGCAGCGACTGGATTAATGGTGACTACTTTATATTAGATCTTTGTGTATGCACAGGTGTAATGTTGGATTCTACAACACGTTCTTGATTTATATTGGCCAATACAGCATTATCCAATGAGAAAAGGAACAAACACCAAGGGGGGTTATTTAACAAAGGTCGAATGTTAGCGGTTTTTTATATACCTCGAATGAACTCACAACTCGAGTGGCTTCTTTTTGAAGAAAAAACACGAATAGGAAAAAACTAGATTCTGAGAGGACGAGTTGTGAAACCTGAAAACTCGAATTGATCACGTTTTTTAGGTGAAAAAAACTTGAACTACTCGAATCATTCGAGTTTTCTGGCAAAACCCTCCTAAACAAACTGGAACATTATGAAGTAGAGTCCTGTGCGGGTCCATTTTTTGGAACCTGACCCGTACCCGCATTCTTACTTGCTTGGACCCTCTACCTGACCCTCAAGTACCTTATCCGCAATTGGGACCCACAACCCGCTGACCATTGTAAACCGGAAGTGACATCATCGGACGTAGACGTGATTAGAAAAAAGGAGTAAATATCGCTATTGAGAAGACCCGCGGCCCGACCTGCGACCCACAGAACCGCCGACCCGCGTCTATACCCGCACCCGGAACTTTTACCCGCAACCCGCAGGGTACTGCAGGTTTTTGCGGGTAACCCGCGGGTACCTGCAGGACTCTATCATGAAGGCTATTAACATCTTCAAATGGTTCAAGGAACCTCTGCCATTGACTTCTTCATGACCTCGACAGGTTTTAGACAAAGGGCAATAATGAAAACTGAAAAAAGAAAAAGGACAAAAAAATAATGTAACGTATAGAATGATCTCTTCCCAAGGTAACCCCCAGTCCAAGGGTTTGCCAACCATTTTTGCAGTATGTAGAAAATTCAAATGTAGGAAGGAACCATCCACTAGTAAAGCAGTAGCCAAAAGTATTTTGTAAAATTAAAAAGACTTTATTAGGACATATATAAGCCTGGCTTACATATGTCCTAATAAAGACTTTTTAATTTTACAAAATACTTTTGGCTTATATATGTCCTAATAAAGATTTTTTACATTTTACAAAATACTTTTGGCTACTCCTTTACTATTGGATGGTCCCTTCCTAATTTACAATTTTCTACACCTCTATTCATAGGTACTCCATCAGACTTCCATCTCTGCTGTATAGTATTTTTGGTATCTTTCACAAACACAACTGTCAGAGTATAAGGCCACACTGAGAACTGGGAGACCAGTAGATTCTAATTGCCAGTGTCAGGCCAGGCTAGCTGGGAGCCCTAGGCAACCCAGTCTGCCACAACGTCCCCCATCCACTCACACACTCCCATACTGACTGTAAGAATCACTAAACAATCAGCACCCAGTGGGGGGGGACAAGGGCCCAGACTAGGGCAACAGCCTCTTCTGCCAACCCCAACTTCTGGCCCTGATACTGGCAGTTGATAAAAAATTGATTTTTGTAAAGTAAGAAGCCACTTGTAACTCATGAAACCCATTTTTGCCAAAGTATACACATCTAATCTTTAAAACCCATGTAATAACTCAGAACAAGAAGCCATGGAAGTTACAGATGGAGAGCAAAAGCTGTTCGGTACATGCAGAAAACAAGCTGGATGTACTTTTCAAATTGAGACAAAAACTGACAGTTTTATTTGCTGTTCTAGAGTTGGCAGTTGTCCCTGCTACAGTTTGAACTGGGGACTTTCTAATTATTATCTATACAATGTTGAAGAAAAAATATACATATATAAAGATCATATAAAATAAAAATCAAGAATTAGTAATGCAAGTTGTTGGGGAGGGGGGCTGCACCGATTGTATTTGTAAATGATATGCAATGAATGAAGCCCTTACAAATTAACTTTTTATAAGCATGCATGGTTTGTTTTTCAAGCAGATTTTCAGAGTTGAACACTAAGAGGGTTATTTACTAAGCTCCGAATACCCGAATTTATTAAACCCAGAGGGCTAAAAAGCCAGAATATAAAAACATGGCATCTCAAACCTGTCGAGGTTGCATAAAAGTCAATGAGAACAATCCCATTGATTTTTGGTTGTGTCGGGGGTTTCAGGCAGTTTCACAATGTTTTCGGAGCTCTCGGGTGAAAACTCAGAAAAATTCAGAGTTTTCGGGGAAAAATCGTGAAAATCTGAGCTTTTCCCGCAAGGTAATTTTTGGGAAAATGTAATAATAAATAAGCATTAAAGCTCCCAGCAGCTTAGATCGGAGTTTGTAGCAGCCGTTATTGAAATAAATTCGGACCTTGATAAATAACCCCCTTAACTGTGCAAAGATGCAGTTAATAAAATTAACATGTTCTGTTCCCAGGGAGATCCTGTGTACTGATACATTAACACCAACATGTTCTCAGTGACTCCTTCCCTGCCCAGAGCACAAGGGGATTTCGCCTGGAACTTGATAATTAAAGGAGTGGTTCACCTTGACGTTAATGTTTAGTTATAGCAGAGATCCCCAACCTTTTGAACCCGTGAGCAACATTCAGAAGTAAAAGGAGTTGGGGAGCAACACTAGCATGGAAAATGTTCTTGGGGTGCCAAATAAGGGCTGTGATTGGCCATTTGGTAGCCCCTGTGTGGATTGTCAACCTACACTGAGGCTCTGTTTGGCAGTGCACCTGGTTTTTATACAACTAAAACTTGCCTCCAAGCCTGGAATTCAAAAATAAGCTCCTGCTTTGAGGACACTGAGAGCAACATCCAAGGGGTTGGAGAGCAACATGTTGCTCACAAGCTACTTGTTGGGGATCACCGAGTTATAGAATGGCCAATTCTAAGCAACTTTTCAATTGGTCTACATTATTTCTTTTTTATAGTTTTTGAATTATTTGCTTTCTTCCTCCAACTCTTTCCAGCTTTCAAATGGGGGTCACTGACCCTATCTAAAAACAAATGCTCTGTAAGGCTACAAATGTGTTGTTATTGCTACTTTTTATTACTGATCTTTCTATTCATCTTTCTATTCAGGCCTCTCCTATTCAATAGACTCCTACCTCAACAATTCAGTCCTAAAACATGTTTGCTGACTTTCATTTTTGCACCGGATAGAAGTAGATTACACCATTCCAGCATTTGTATAAATATATTTCAACTTCCAAATAACAGGGGTAACTTAGCAGCCACAAATGTCTGTCTTGGGGAAAGACAGTTGCCAGTTTGCTAGCAGCCCCCCCCCCTCTCATATACAAACACACAAAGCATCTCTACCCTCCTTGAGGCACATACACTGGTGTTTCCCTGTTGAGCAATTAAACATTGTAATAACAGGTATGAAACCTGTTTTCCAGAATGCTCGGAACCTGGGGTTTTCCGGATTTCCATAATTTGGATCTCCATACCTTAAGTCTGCTAAAAAATGATTTAAACATCAAATAACCCCAATAATGCTTCCAATAAGAATAAATTATATCTTAGTTTGGATCAAGTACAAGCTACTGTTTTATTATTACAGAGAAAAAGGAAATCATTGGAGTCCATGGGAGACAGCCATCCCGTAATTCGGAGCTTTCTGGATAATGGTTTTCCGGATAAAGGATCCCATACCTGTACTGAGGTTCTAATAAACAAAATCAACTCCTTTAGTGCCAGAGTTGGTCATGGCCTTGAACACAGCCATCATTTTTTCCACCAGTCCTCCAAATTACTGCTCTGGATATAAACTACTGTGTTACAGTTTAAAACAGCCCTTTTTGAAATTAGCCCCTGGACTATAATTTAGCCAAAATATAGCCAAGATATCTACAACTCCACAAGTTCAGCTCACATTGCTCCCTGCTGAAGCACCTTCAACTAAAATGGCATCATGATATACCGTGTAAACTGACAAGCAACGGCCAGATATATTGGAATCAGTTTTTGAGACAGAGATAAATTCATTCAATTGTCTATCCTATTTCATATTATAATGCCTGTACTGCATCTCCTCCAAACATATGCCCAACATGTGTCCTGGCACCAGCAAACTATTTACCTGCACAAATATATATTAGTTCTGGTCATACATGTCTGAAAACATTTCAATTCACCCAGATACCCTGGTAATATTTCTCCATCAGGCCATAACCTTGAACCCCACAAAGGCAAACTGATGCCGTCCCACGTTGCACCTGAGCAAAGGGGGGCCAAATCACTAGCAATTGCACTCTCTGCACTAGCAGAGGCAAAATTTGATTAAAAAATTAGAATTTTGACTCTTAAAGTTACCAGGAGCCTGTTTTTTTCCATCCCTGGTAACTTGCAGGCCGAGGTGAGTTTCACTCTATTTTCTAAGAAAAACAATTTGAAGGGGTTGTTCACCTTATGATGAAGAGAGTGATTCTGAGACAATTTGCAATTGGTTTTCATTGTTTATGATTTGTGGTTTTTGAGTTATTTTGCTTTTTATTCAGCAGCTCTCCAGTTTTCAAGTTCAGCAATTCGGTTGCTAGGGTCCAAATTACCCTAGCAACCATGCATTGACACTGGACTATGAATAGGAGAGGCCCTAAATAGAAAGATGAGTAATAAAAAGTAGCAATAACAAAAAAAAATATGCAGCATTTCTGAGCATTTGTTTTTAGATGTGGCCGTGTAAAAGCTGGAAAGAGTCAGAAGAAAAAGGTAAATAATTCAAAAAACTATATAAAATAAATAAAGAAGGAAAATTGAAAAGTTGCTTAGAATTGGCCATTCTATAATATACTAAAAATAAACAAAGGCGAACCCAGTGGCGTAACTAGATATTACTGGGCCCCACAGCAAATTATTTTTCAGGCCCTCAAAATGTTTAGAGGTTGACTTGTTTCTCCAATATTTATTGAAAATGTATATGAATTAGGGCCTCATGGGGCCCCTATACCTCCTGGGCCCCCCTGCAGCCGCAGGGTCTGCTTCCTCTATAGTTACGCCCCTGGGCGAACCACTCGTTTAAGTTTCAAAAAAATACCCTACTGACATGGGCTTAACTGAAATCTCTGCCGTATGAATGTACGTAGAGTAGTGGGTGTCTCCAGAGATATTTGCCAGGGATACAGATGGCGTTTTCCCTAATGCCCAATATTGGACATGGAGTACAGCACCCTGAGCTTCTATTACATCATCACTGATGTCACATTGGCTCACGTCCCCTGTCTTAGTTGCCTCTGTGTGGCCTAATTACAGTAACTATAATTAAAGTGGTTGTGGACCTTTGAGTTAACCTTTAGTACGAGGTAGAGACAATTTGCAATTGCTTTTCATTTATTGCTTTTTAATATTTGTAATGATCGTTTATCTTTTAATTCAGCAGTTTGCAGCTTCAATAATCTGGTTGCTAGTGTCCAAATTACCCTAGCAACTCTGCATTGATTTGAAAAAAAGACTGGCACATGAATAGGAGAGGCCTAAATAGAACGATGAGTAATAAAAAGTAGCAACAATAACAACTGTACAGCCTTACAAAGCATGTGCATCTTAGATGGGGGGTCAGTGACCTCTATTTGAAAGTTGGAAAGAGTCAGAAGGCAAAAAATTTTAAAAAAAACTATAAAAATAAATAATGAAGACCAGTTGCTTAGAATTGGCAATTCTATAACATATTAACAATTAGCTTTTCCCTTTAAAGACCCATGTTTTCTTTTTACATGTGTACCACAACACAAACCCATTTAGAAAACTCTAAATTGAATGTACTCCCTTATCAGACTTGAGGGTTAAACCTGGAGACCATGTACCTTCCTTTAAATCAGCGTGTGTGCCTTGCCGCATGGAAAAGGACAACACAAAAGCAAGAAGATGTGACAACAATCTGTCAAATGAAAAGGCTCCCAGGCAGAACCCGTAGCACAATACCTGGAATAATTGAAGGTCTCTTTCGGGGTCGCCTCATATACTGCGATTCCAAGTGTGTGACATTTCCCCTAATCTGACCATAAATAGCAGTTGCCGAGAGTAATTCCGGTGGCAGGCTACAGCGTCTGATGGCTTTGAAGTCATTGTGATTGGAGCAGATTTTATTTCTGGACTTGGTACACAAACTGCTGTCATCCAGGGCCATGGCTCAAGCTGCCTTTGTGAAGGGGCAAATTCAGGATCGGAGGCAACCATTAAGAGAAGTGATTTCCTCCAGTGCGTTCCTTAGGCTTTGTTTTCATGCTGATCTGTGCACTTGTTTGGGAAGTTTAGCAAGAAAATAGGCGTGGGCTCTGACAGGTGTAGGGTTACTGATCAGCTCCTCCTTGGAGCAGGTAATGGGAGGCAGACAAAAACCATTAGGTGAAGTCACCCAGTCTGGCAGATACACTCAGGGCCGATCCTATCAAATGTGGGGCCCAATTGGGACCATGTTGGCGGGGCCCCTAGACAAAGTGTTGCTGGCTACTGACACAGCAAGTATTTAGGAAAATAAGGGCATACAGGCACAAAATAGAAAGGAAAGGGGCAGTGTGGGGCCCCCAGAGGTGCGGGGCCCAATTGGGCCCAATTGGTCCAATTGGCCTAAGGCCGGCCCTGGTACACTCGCTTCTATGTGTCATGTATGAACTTAGGGTTTTTTGCTTTTTCAATTGACAATGAAATCAACAGCTCTATTACATTGTTTATTTTAAGGTCAGGTAAATAAAAGAAATACAGTATGAATGTTCCTATGATATGGATAGCAGCTAGGGATGCACCAAATCCATTATTTTGGATTTGGGCGAACCCCCCAATCCTTACCGAACCAAATCCTAATTAGCATATGGGAAGGGGAAAACATTTTTTACTTCCTTGTTTTGTGACAAAAAGTCATGCAATTTCCCTCCCCTGCCCCTAATTTGCATATGGAAATTAGGATTCGGTTTCGGTTCGGCCTGGCAGAAGGATTCAGCCGAATCCGAAACCTGTGGGAAAAGGCTGAATCCCGAAACTGAATCCTGGATTTGGTGTATCCCTATTAGCAGCTGCCTGTAGCATCCCACAATCTCTTCTCATGAAGGATGCTGAAGGTTGGATAGTTCTGATTTAGGACTGAAGCATACTGGAAGCTTGAAGCAGATATTAGTTTTAATCTAGACTAAAATGTAGTGGTAAGTGTGGTTTACTTAAATGGGTGGTTAACTTTTAAGTTAACTTTAAATATGTTATAAATGGTAAATTCTATGCAACTTTTCAATTGGTCTTCATTATTTATAGTTTTTGCATTATTTGCCTTTTTTGTCTGACTCTTTTCTGACCCCATTGAAAAAACAAATGCACTTTAAGGCTACAAATATATTGTTAGTGCTACTTTTTATTACTCATCTTTCTAGTCAAGCCTCTCCTATTCATATTCCAATCCCGTATTCAAATTAAGGCATGGTTGCTAGGGTAATTTGGACCCTAGCAACCAGACAGCTGAAACTGAAAACTGGAGAGCTGCTGAATAAAAAGCTAAATAACTTAAAAACCACAAATAATAAAACATGAAAACCAATTGCAAATTGTCGCAGAATATCACTCTCTACATCATGCTAAAAGTTCATTTAAAAGTGAACAACCCCTTTAATAGAAAATAAATAAACTGGAGCCATGCTCAAAAAGCATATGGAAGGCAGTGTAGCTTATTCATTTCAGGGGGTAATAAGCCATACTTTATTAGTGTAACCTTCACACCTACCCAATTTGAAAGTGAGGAAACAGTCTACAAAGTCAGATCAATGTGTTCTAAACTATCCCAGTAAATCACTAAATAAAGGGAAAAATATCAGCCAGCATAAGCAACAATGTAGTCCATTAAGAATAAAGTCCATAAGGATGAACATTTTCCAAAGCACACAGCAGTCCTTTCAAAGTAATTTGAAACATTTACAAGGACTACATTTCTCATAATCCCCATTCAGACAAAACATAGTGAACAATTTTAAGGCCTTTTTGCATGTTTTTCTAAATGGACACAAATAGGAATAATAGGTCACTTTTTTTGTGGGAGCAGCTCCTATTTCTTTATTTTCATTGCTTTAATTCTTATAACCCATAGGGTATCCAGGAAGGTCCAACGCCACAGCAAGAGTGCTAGATGGTTCACTTCTGTTCCACAAAACCTATAGAGCCTATAGAGCATGTAAAGTTGAAGCAAAAGTCTGTTTCAGCGATTCCCAAACTGGGGGGCTTGGAGCATTTATGTGTGTGTGCAGGACCTCTGGGGCAAATATACTAAAGGGCGAAGTGGCTAACTCTGGCGAAAATTCTGCGTTATTATGCTAGCGGAGATAGACTCTGGCACAACTTCGCACTGTAACGCCAGGCGAATTTTTGCTCTGGCGAAAGAGCGTTACTATGCAAATTCACAACGTTTTTAAATTTTACTGAATGTTACCGCTATCGCCAGACTTGCTTTCACCACCTCAGACCAGGCAAAGTGCAAAAAAAAGTTGTCAAAAAAAAGTTGGATAAAAAAACGCTGGCGTCTTTTCCTTTTTAAAGGGCGATAGGCTGAAAAAGATCAAAATTTGTTTTGGGGTACCCTATTTCCCCCCTACATTTCCTTACATATGACACATAAACTATACTATGTGTAGGGCAATATATAATTTTATTAAGGTTCCATGGCCTTGTGTAGTGTAATGTATTTGCTGCGGCATATATGGCCATTGTACTTTAACTGCACGCTGTATGCAAATTACTGAACGCTAGCGTAACTGCTGATTGTATTTTCGATAGTGCAACTTCACAAACGTTCGGTAACCTGTGCGCAACTTCGGATCTTCGTGAGTTAGCGTTGTCCAGGCGAATTTACGCCTGACGGAGTGTTGCGATGTGCGCAAATCCAACACTGGCGGATTTTGGGAGGTAACTAAATTTGCCCCATTGTCTGAAAGTCATTTATGTCAGATGTGGAGAGAATGCCCATTTGCTCTCTTAAATACACCTGAATGCCCAGCCAGAAGGCCAGTTTGGGTGAGATTTGGGGAGATATTGTCAGAACTATGGCTGAATGACTGATATGTTCCTATATCAGATATCCTATATCTATCTTATGACAGAGATGTACACATATCTGTAACCTTGTTATTAGCTAAAAGGGAGCTTTGTGGGACTTCAACTGAAAAAGTCTGACAGCCACTGGTCTATTCCGATAATACTAGGAGTGAAAGAATGTATTCCAAACATTGCTAATGAACAAAAAATACAGCAGTGTGTTTTAAAATGTTTTTAGCCGCATTTCCCCACTTCTGAGGTCTAAAGTTTTCTCCAGTCCTCCTTTATCTCCCAACAAGGTTACAGATGTATGAAAGCACTGCTGTATGAGTCAATCAATCACAGCTGAAAGACTATCTAGACCAGTAGTCACCCTAAAGTTGGGCTTCAGGGAATATCTATCGAGAGCAAATAGGAATTATCCCCAAATGTCACCAGAAATGGCTTTTAGGCCAGGCCCCACAAAGGGCTAATCCCACACTTTGAGAGGAGTGTCAGCTGGAGACAATGGAAAAGGCATTTGCTTTGGGCATTTGTTCATTCTTTCTGGTAGTGAAGCTGTTAATAAGGAAACAGAGTTTACTGACAGTGAATGATAGAGATAACCCACACTTGAGTGTCAAGGATATAGCAGATAACCTCTGAGCATCAGCTTCCCCAACACTTTACTATGCCTTCCAGGAATAAACGCTATTATCATTTACAGTTTATAGCAGCAACTATAGAAGGGGACCAACAGGGGGAAAAGAGGGCTGCAGGTGATCCATGGCACACACACAAAATTGGGGGAGACTAATACCAAACCTCTAGTCACAAGGGAGGGCCAGAAGAAAACAAAATTCTGCAGAGAGCCATTGGCCCTCCAAATTTACTGCCCTAGTTACAGTAAGTGGATGAACTGGATTGGGACGCAGGTTGGGACACATGTTGCATTTTACCTGCGTTTGGCGCATACATGCGTCTGTTTGAGTGCAGCCCCATTGACAATAATTCAGTGCGTCTACTCCTGCGCTCCCCAGCGGCTGAACGGAATAAAGAGCAACGCAGGGGAGCGCAGGTAAAACCGCTCGTCTGTAAGAGCCCTTACAAGTTTGCAACATTTAGTTGATACATTTCTCAGCAGCATCTCTGGAGTATTAGCAACTATTGTATCAATTCTAACAGCTGCCTGTAATGAAACCCAGAGATTCTGCTCAGCAGGGACAAAGATAAGCAATGTATCAACTTAGGGGCAGATTTATTAAAGGTCGAGGTGAAGTTTCGAAGTGAAAAACTTCGAATTTCGAGCTATTTTTTATTTACTTCGACTAGGGAATAGTCATACTTCGATTCGAATTTAAAAAAAAAAGAAATTCGTAGGTCGAATTTTTTTACTGTCACTTTAAAACTTTGACCATTCGCCACCTAAAAGCTGCCGAAGTGCTGTTTTAACCTATGGAGGACCTCCTACAACCTGTATGGAGGCAATTGGGGGAGTTTGGGAGATCGAAGGTAGAAGTTAAAAAAAACTTTGAATCGAAGTACGATCGTACGATTCAAAGTAGACCGAATGCAGCCCACTTCGACCTCAAAAAACTTTGACCTCCATTCGAATTGTCTTTTTGAATTCGGAGTTCAGAGTTTTTTTAACTTTGACCTTTGAGAAATATGCCCCTTAATGTATTCATTTAAAGAGCTGCTTTAGAAGGTGAAAAATTCCACTTTACACTTGAATATTAGAAAAATGAACAACCAAATGAACTGAAAAAAGTATTGAAAGGTGAACGACCCCTTTAAAAGGCCAATTGATCCAATGTGCAAGGGAAGACTGTTTATCTCTACTATCATGTTAGTTCCATGGAATATTAATAACACAACAACAGGAGATCTTCTCATTCACTTCTTATATCCTTGTATTTTACAACGAGGAGTAGAACTACACACAGAGATACAGAACTGGTTCACAGGGCAACAACTGCAGCCTTGGACAAACCTGTTGGGGGGCCCCAGTGACTGATAAGCAGTTTCAATATATGTTGATGTAAAAAATCTTATTCCCAAAGTTTAGGAGGGCCTACTAAAAAGATTTTGCTGTGGGGCCCAGTAACTTCTACTTACATCACAGACTGCATCTTTTCAGCTCTTTGTTACAGCTGGATTTACAAACACAGTACAGTGACAGTCTACCAATATGGAGGCACATTACTATATTTTTATACCCACAGTTTCAGAGTAACTACAGGTTTCGACTGATCGGGCAAAATGAACACAATTCCGTGTGTTCAAAATCAGGCTGAAGTCGTGGCGAACACTTTCTAAGTAGGGGTTGAGTAACCTCTGCCATTCGGTGTTAAAGGAACAGTTCAGTGTAAAAATAAAAACTGGTTAAATAGACAATCTGTGCAAAATAAAAAAAAATGCTTCTAATATAGTTAGTTACCAAATATGTAATCTATAGAGGATGAAGTGGCCGGATGCCTTATAGAACAGAACAGAACACTACTACCTGCTTTTCAGCTCTCTAACTCTGAGTTAGTCAGCGACTTGAAGGGGGGCCACAAGGGACATAAATGTTTGCAATTGATCCTTAGCATTCAGCTCAGATTCAAAAGCAACAGTTATGACCCATGTGCCCCCCCTCAAGTCACTTATTGGTTACTGCCTGGTAACCAATCAGTGGAAACCAAGAGAGCTGCAAAGCAGGAAGTAGTGTTCTGGCTATTATGTTACACATCCAGTCACTCCAGCCTTTATACATTACATTTTTGGCTAACCAACTACTGTATAATAGAAACATTTTTTTGAACAATTCCTTTAAAGGGTTTGTTCACCTTCAAGTATGATGTAGAGATTGATATTCTGAGATAATTTGGTTTTCATTTTTTTTATTTGTGGCTTTCGAGTTAGTGTATTAAGCTTTTTATTCAGCAGCTTTCCGGTTTGCAATTTCAGCTATCTGGTTGCTAAGATCCAAATTACCCTAGCAACCAGGCACTGATTTGAATAAGAGACTGGAATATGGATAGGAAAGGCCTGAACAGAAAGATAAGTAATAAAAAATAGCAGTAACAATACATTTGTAGCCTTAAGGAGCATTTGTTTTTTAGATGGGGTCAGTGACCCCTACTTGAAAGCTGGGAAGAGTCAGAAGAAGGCGGCAAATAATTCAAAAACCATAAAAAAATAAATAATGAGGGCCACATGAAAAGTTTTTTAGAATTGGCCATTGTATAACATACTAAATGTTAACTTAAAGTGGACCTGTCACCCAGACACAAAAATCTGTCTAATAAAAGTCCTTTTCAAATTAAACATGAAATACAATTTAAATTTTTTATTAAAGCATTCATAGCTGTTATAAGCTCATTTAAAAATCTCGACTGTCAATCAAATATTGTCTGCCCCTCCTCTATGCCAATGGCATAGAGGCGGGGCAGTCAATTACTTTCACTTTCAATTGAGCACTTCCTAGATGTCACTGCTCTCCCCACATTCCCCCTGTTCTCTTTACCGGTTAATTGTGTAACCAGGGCATGGAAATGGACATCAGGTCCCCCATTCTGGGGCACAAACAAGATTCTGAGAAGATACAAGACTTGTCTTAATAACGGTGTCCACAAAATGGCTCCTGCCTGCTTGTTATAATTATGAATTCCCAGACTGAAGGAAACAAGATTCAAATAATTTATATAGTATAATTAAAGTTCATTTTGCTTGACTAATGTGATAAAATAGGATTTTGAATAATATTTTTGGGTGACGGGTCCCCTTTAAAACTGTGCATATTGATGTAACCCGCTGCGGGAACCCAGGAATCACCACCACAATGGGGATAATTCAGCAGGATAGACGCAATGGAGCTTAGCACAAATTAAACAGGAGTGCAAGGAGTTCAGCTGCCACCTAGAAAGAATGGAGTGCTTTTTGTCATCCTTCCTTTACATGTCAAGTGTTACCTTTCCACAGTACTTGAAGCAGCAATCCGTGCCAGCAGCCAAGCAGTAAACTGTGCAGGAAGATTAGCATATCTGGGGTTAGATCACCAAACGAAGAAAGTGCTTAGTAGACCAGTCCGTGCTGGAGAACTTGTTTTAATGATAGGTTTGGGTGCGCCGACCAAGCGCTGCAAGTTATCATTACCTATTGTCATGCCACATACTACCTGCACAACAATGTGGCATGAGTACATGCAGTTGCTCGGTATTTCATTTCAATTTCTCTAGTGATGACTCTCAGCTCAGTACACAGATGCATCAGACATTAAAGGGGTGGTTCACCTTTAAGATAACTTTTAGAATGTTATAGAACTTTTCATTATATATTTTTTATCGTTTTATAATTACTTGTCTTTTTCTTTTTTCAGCTTTCAAATGGGCGTTGCTGACCCCATCTAAAAAGCAAATGATCTGTAAGGCTACAAATGTATTCTTATTGCTACTTTTTATTAATCACCCAGGCCTCTCCTATTCATATTCCAGTCTCTTATTCAAATCAATGCATGGTTGCTAGGGTGATTTGAACCCTAGCTACCAGATTGCCTAAAATGCAAATTGAAGAGCTGCTGAATAAAAAGCTATATATCTTTTAAACCTTAAATAATAAAAAATTAAAACCAATTCTGGCCGAATATTACTCTCTACATAATACTAAAAGTTATCTCAAAGGTGAACCACACCTTTAATGGGACATCTATGTTGTAACATTACAGTGCTCATGGTACACCACTTATTTCAATGGAAAAACAGGTGTGGCTTTGTTCGCTAAGTAAAATATATCTATTAAAGGAGAACTAAACTCTAAAAATTAATATGGCTAAAAATGCCATATTTTATATAATGACCTTATTGCACAAGCCTAAAGTTTCAGCTTGTCAATAGCATCAATGATCCAGGACTTCAAACTTGTCACAGGGGGTCACCATCTTGGAAAGTAAGTGAGTCTGCGACACTCACATGTTCAGTGGGCTCTGAGTAGCTAAGCTAAGCTTAGGGGTCATCATAAATTATAGAGCAGAAAAAAAGGTATGTCTGTAATATATTGTGAATGGGTCCCTAAGCTCAGTAAGTGACAGCAGCACAGAGCATGTGCAGTGAGTCAGCAGAAAAAAAAGTGGGGAGCTACTGGGGCATCTTTGGAGGCACAGATCTTCCTTGCTAATTTTTTTCCCCGTATGTCTATGCAAACCCCTGGCAAGGGTTTCCTGACTGCTTTGCACCCAACCTACAAGGTTAAATAAGGTGATTGAAGCACACACAATATTGTCTATTTCTTCCCTGCTAATTGGCTGTGCTTGCCTTGGGCTGGTGCAAAACCAAAAGTATAAATAAATGTACAACATTTTTAGCCTACTTCTTTAGTTTGGCTTTAGGTCTCAAAGAATCAAATGATAGTAAACATGCCTTTAAAAATACATTTAAAGAGAGAGTATATATACAGTATTATACATAGACTTTATACACTACTTTGAACATTTTCTAGGGGCAGGTAAAGGGTGCTATTTTTTTTATAGCTGGCACTGTGATTTCTTTCAAAAAGGTACCAGGTTGCAGGCTGTTACAGTCATCAGGGAAGTAATGTCAATATCCAACATGGAATCCAACATAAAATCCCTAATTCTGTCTGGGGGTGCTCTTTTTAGGAGGCTTGACAAAGGGTCGTGTAGTAGCCTGAAACGTTGCCATTTATGAGCTAAATTAATAAACCCACAACAGGCATCGGATGTGCCATTGGTGTTTTATTTGTGGGTGCTGGTTTTAGTTCAAAGACATCTATGGGGCTGTAGGTAGCCCATTCCTGATGATACCTGTTGACTGAGAAGCCTAACATTTTCATGTAGCAACAACATCCCGTTAATTTACTAACCTTTTATATAGATGCCCTTAAATCAGCATCTCGGTTTGGATATTCAGCTTTGTTGTAATTCTTTATTGTCTTGTATGAAGTCTTCAGTCTTCTGTCTAAAAACATAAGAGGAATACAAAACCTCATTCAGACAGAAGATCTTTTACCTGATTCATCAATATGTTTCTCCTATCAACACTGACAGTGGGGGGTGGGTCAAAGGTAAAAGGTAAGGGTCCCAGTGGGGTTCAGACTCATGTGAAATAGCATCTAGGATTTATAATATATTTATCTAAGGATCTAGGGGTCTTTGTAGATAACAAGTTGTCTAATTCTGGGCAGTGTCATTCTGTGGCTACTAAAGCAAATAAAGTTCTGTCTTGCATAAAAAAGGGCATTAACTCAAGGGATGAAAACATAATTATGCCTCTTTATAGGTCCCTGGTGAGGCCTCATCTGGAGTATGCAGTGCAGTTTTGGGCTCCAGTCCTTAAGAGGGATATAAATGAGCTGGAGAGAGTGCAGAGACTAAGTGCAACTAAACTGGTTTAGAGGGAGGGAAGACTTCAATCATGAGGGTAGACTGTCAAGGTTGGGGTTGTTTTCTCTGGAAAAAAGGCACTGGCGAGGGGTTGCTGGGTTTTCATTTGGAGGGGTTGAACCTGATGGACTTTGTCTTTTTTCAACCCAATTTAACTATGTAACTAACTATATAACTATGTAGAGACCTTGGAACTGTCTTTAGAAGTAATGGAATCCAGACTGAAGAAACAAAAAATACAAATAATTTATTACAAATTGCACCCGAGGTCAACTGACAAATGATTTATTCTAAGCATACCGCCCAAGCCTTCTTGAAAACAGAATGTATGAGATCTCACCTGTTGACAAAAAGGGATTATGTACTTGGAATGGAAAGTTATCATAATGAACAATATCCACTTCACCGACACCCACATTTAATTTGGCAAGTTTGCTTGTCTCAGAACAAGTCCCATAAATGTGTCATGAAGAAATGCAGGCTCTGGCGCACTACAGACATGTCATAATGGCACCGTGACTTTAAGGACATCATAGAAGGCAATAAAGGGAGTGCTTCCTGCACTGTTAGGTATTGTGATCATGTTATAGTATAGGATGATCCATATTTTGATCATTGATCTTCATGATATACTAATATGCAGTTTAAATATACAAGATGGCCTTTCTGTCTCTTCCTAGGGTTACCACCTTTCTGGAGGTATCTTACTGGCCTGCAGGGAAAGGGGTAGGTCATGGATGTCACAGGGAGGGTTGGTGCGCTCACTGCTGGTGAATGGGCAGATCTAGGTAGGTTCAAGGGGCTGTATGTAGTGGGAGGGGAGATAGAGCAATAAAAAAAACTATACCCCCAAAATGAACACTAAAGCAACAGATAGTTTATATCAAATTAAGTGGCATATTAAAGAATCTCACCAAACTGGAATATATATTTAAGTAAATATTGCCATTTTACATCTCTTGCCTTGAACCACCATTTTGTGATGGTCTGTGTGCTGCCTCAGAGATCACCTGACCAGAAATACTAGAACTCTAACTGTAACAGGAAGAAGTGTGGAAGCAAAAGACACAACTCTGTCATGTGATCTAACATGTTTGGTTTGTTTGTGTGCACCGTGAATCATACGATCGCAGGGGGCGGCCCTTATTTTTTTAAAATGACAATTTTCTATTTATGATTACCCAATAGCACGTACTACTAAAAAAGTATATTATTCTGAAAATGGTTTAGTTACATGAAGCAGGGTTTTACACATGAGCTGTTTTATGCATTATCTTTTTATAGAGACCTACATTGTTCAGGGGGGGTATAGTTTTCCTTTAAAAGGCTGGGTCGGGTGGTTGAACAGTTCAGGGAGGCCAGGAAAGTAGAGTTAATTAAATATTTACCAGTACGGTCATTTTAATACCAGCCCTGGCCCCAAGCTATTGATTTACTGACAAGTGCAGTGCCTTGTAAATAAATAGGAACCCAGCCATTTATAGGTTAAGAATGCTCGAGAGTGTTTAGGTAACCAATGTGTCTAGTCATCCCTGGTGCCTTCAGACCTCAAGAGACCAAGCGATGACCAACTATTTCCAACAATAGAGAGAGTACCAATTACTAGCACAGCTTGACTGACAATACCCCATGATGTCATGTATTATGTCATAGCACAGCCTTTGACTTCTTTAGCATCTTATAATGGGATTATAAAAACAGTAAAAGCCCTGTGGGAGGTGATAAAGAACGTGTGGTCAGTATGCCAGTGAGATAATAGTTCCTCAGGCAAGGCTACATCTGTCAGCTGACCTACCACCATACAGCCATTAGGGAAATGATGCAAATGGAAAAAAATATACATCCCGCTCCTCATATTTCCATCAGGAAAATCCATAGGGAAAACAAGAAATGAAGGTAAATTGATCCTGCTGGTCATACGTGTTTGATTCCTGGATGAAAAGCACCTTGCACTAAATAAATACAAAATTACTGGACTCCTGCTAATACACAGGCAGACTGATTTTAACACTGAATTTTAAATTCAATGCTTTTTAAAATGTTAAATTGTGAAAAAAATGATCAAGATTTTTTTATTGCTTGATAGTATATTTTTGCAAAAAGTAAAATAAAAAAACCTTGATTATGTTAATTTATGGGCAAAAATTCCCCTAATAGCAATGAAAATTGCATGGTTACATTCATTTTTGGAAATTTGTTTAAAAATGTAAAATTAAAACCCAAATGTTAAAAATATTTCCCACTGACCAGCACATAGAGATCTCCAGGTTTTAACGGACACATTTTTTCATTTGAACTTTGCAAGAATATTTTGACTGATAAATCTCGAACATTCAACTTTCGGAACATAACAATTCTAAAAATACAAGGTCACTAGAAAATTAGAGTTAATATTCTTACAAATGCGACATCTGTGGAGCTTAACCCTCTTATACTTTTACTCCTAATTAAAATCACCAGTTGTGCTAACATACCTCCCAACATTTTGAAAAATAGTAAGAGGGATTAAAAGATTGACTATGCTGATTTTTGTGGCCAACCCCTAATTGTTATATTCATTTTACAAAATTTGGCTAATTAACTAATTTCTGTGCTTTTTATGTGTTATTACAGTTTTGCTAATTAAGGTATATTGCCCTTTAAACTGCAAGTCACAGTTTCCTCAAGAGACCTGCTTATCTTAAATTATTAAAATAGTTTCTTTGCTTATCTTAAATTGTTGCAAAAGTTTCTAAATGCAGCTGCCACATATTCTGGGCTCTCTGTCAAAAGCCAATTAATTTAGGAACGTTGTATCTTTTTCTGGCGTCAGTGCAGGAGATCATCGGGACATTTCAGTAACAAACCCAAGACTGCGAGTTGACCTGTCAAAATTGGGACTGTCCCATGAAAAACGGGGCACTTGTGAGGTGTGCTAACACTGTTGCTCATTTATGGAGTCCTCTTTGTGAGCTTTGGAGTCAGCCTTCCCAAAACTCTGGACACAAACCCTGAAGAGAATCCTTCATTTGCCTAAATAAATGTATGGGATTCGGGGTCCTGTCTGCTGTGTAAGACATTAATTGGCAAATAGACTGAGGCAAGACAGCGTAGCATGGAATAGTAAACAACAAAGAAGATTTAACATTTTGTAATTTTATGAAAACGGCATATACTGTACATATTGTGATAGAATGATCCCAGAAATGTGTCATACGGTGAATTTTGCCATTAATTTCTCCCCAGTAGGAAGTGTAAGAAGCAAAGGAGATGTTACTAAACAGAGAATGGCTTCTCTGTTTAAAGGACATGTAAAGTCTACATTTTCCTACCATGTATATAAGTTGGGCATATCTTCCCCACCCAAGCCATATCATTTGTACTGCATATACCCTCCATGTGCCAGCACTATCACATTTTCCTAAAACAAATAGCAGCTTTCACACGGCGGCCATTTTCCCTCTGACACATCATCAGTAACATTGAGACACGTATGCTGTAAAGTTCATACAGGGTTACACAGGTACAACATACTTTGATACAAATTTGTGCTGTGGTTGAGCACTGTAATGTTAAAGGGATACTGTCATGGGAAAAAAAAAAATTCAAAATAAGTCCGTTAATAGTGCTGCTCCAGCAGAATTCTGCACTGAATCCATTTCTCAAAAGAGCAAACAGATTTTTTTATATTCAATTTTGAAATCTGACATGGGGCTAGACATATTGTCAATTTCCCAGCAGCCCCAAGTCATGTGACTTGTGCTCTGATAAACTTCAATCACTCTTTACTTCTGTACTGCAAGTTGGAGTGATATCACCCCCTCCCTTTTCCCCCCAGCAGCCAAACAAAAGAACAATGGGAAGGTAACCAGATAGCAGCTCCCTAACACAAGATAACAGCTGCCTGGTAGATCTAAGAACAACACTCAATAGTAAAAACCCATGTCTCACTGAGACACATTCAGTTACATTGAGAAGGAAAAACAGCAGCCTGCCAGAAAGCATTTCCCTCCTAAAGTGCAGGCACAAGTCACATGACATGGGGCAGCTGGGAAATTGACAATATGTCTAGCCCCATGTCAGATTTCAAAATTGAATATAAAAAAATCTGTTTGCTCTTTTGAGAAATGGATTTCAGTGCAGAATTCTGCTGGAGCAGCACTATTAACTGGTGCGTTTTGAAAACAATTTTTTTCCCCATGACAGTATCCCTTTAAGCTGAGCTCAGGATAGGTGTATGGGAACCAGCAATGCTATCTCTTCATTGGCTTTTAGACTGGAGAGTGTGTTTAGTAATCTGAGCTGAGAAGAACTGAACATGCTCATTGGCCAATAGCCAAAGTAAATTCCTGAGGGAGGGGGTAGAGTGGGTTAGAAGAGGAGAAGGAATCCCAAGTGATTAAGGGGATGCTGCAGCCTTACTGTTAACATTTTAATAACCAGAGTGGCAGGTATCTGAAGATTTTAAAGAGGCTGTTCACTGATTAAATGTTGTTGTGGGGGGGGGTGTTACATGTCCTTTAAAGGCTTTTGCTTTCTGACCCTAGAAGCTATAGTGTTCTGGAAGGATCAGGTTAGCCAGATAATCCATTCCAGTGGTCCAGTTCACATGTTGGAGCTCACTTTCCACAGGAAGGCTGTTCTGTAGAAAGGTATTTCATTTTAGTGAAAATCTTAGGAATGTTTCCCTGAATTGGCCACAGCAGGAAGGTTCCCTGTCTGTGTTTGGAACTCTCAGAGGGGCTGGGGTGCTGCCTGTCACTGCAAGGAGCAGAGGGAGATGTGAACAGGTATTTGAGAGTCAAAAGAAATCGAGGAAAGCCAGAAGATAAGACAGGCCAGAAGCTGCTGAACTGATATCCCAGGAGGGGAAAGTCTGCAGGTCTCCCAGAGTGCAGAAGAGAGAACCCCAGAGTGGGGAAAAGTCTTGAATGTGTTCAGGTAAAATGCTAATGACCTGTGTTCCTGTCACTTTTATGTTGGGAAGAATTTGCAGAAATAAACCTGTATTTTTGCCTGAAGAAGCTGTGTCCCTGACTTTATGCTCCTGATCCTATGCTTACCTGCCTACTATAGCTAATTTCTCCCGAAAACGGTGTGTACAGACAGTCAGCTTTTGTCACAATAGGAGGAAATGTAATAAAAAAAATTCACAAAGAGCAAAACTTTGCGACTAAAAAATGTGCCTGTCGCAATGTAAAATTTGCATTGTGAATCTTAATTGCTCATTTGCAAACCTTTAATACCTGCTCTGGAGTTTCGTTAAACGGTTTGCGATTGCGAAATTCTATTACTTCCAGTGTGAAAGTTCGCAAAAGCAATTTGGACGCAAACTTTGCGAGGAAGTCGATGAGGTCTTTAATCAGTCAAAAATGGATCAAACATGGTCGAATTTTTGCGCTAACGAAGCATATTACATTCCTCCTAATATATGCTTAGAAATGCACGAACATCAGATATTTTAGTGCATACGGTAAAATGGCAAATAGCTTTGATCCTTCATAGACAAAAATGTCATATAAATCATGTATTAATGGTATTAAATATTAAAAGGAGAAAAATCTCCTTGATGTTGTATCAATAAGCAGATTGAGGTTTTCTAGAGAATGTAAAATGGCCTGAATCATATTCTCTTACCTTATGAAAGCTTTGTAGCATTGCCTATGCACAGACATAAAATGTAGTCATTCTAGTTAGAGTAAACAGGGCAGCTGCATTTCCATATAACCTACTTGTACAGAAATCCTGTATTAATTAGTCACACAGCAACAGTTTAAAATTAAAATTGTCTGCATGCATGGAGATGATGGAGTCATATATTTGGGCTGGGAAATGCTAAAAAACATAAACAGGTATGGGACCTGTTATACAGAATGTTCGGGACCATGGGTATTCTGCATAATGGATCTTTCGGTAATATGGATCTTTTTACCTTGTCTACTAGAAAATCATGTAAACATTAAATAAACCCAATAGGCTGGTTTTGCTTCCAATAAGGATTAATTATATCTTAGTTGGGATCAAGTACAAGCTACTGTTTTATTATTACAGAGAAAAAGGAAATAATTTTAAAAAAATTCAGATTATTTGATTATAATGGAGTCTATGGGAGACAGCCTTTCCGTAAGTCTGAGCTTTCTGGATAATGGGTTTCCAGATAACAAATCCCATACCTGCAATAGTCTTCTGATTTAGATTTTACTGAGGTCTGTCCTTAGTGGAGAAGTGGTATAGGGTATTGCAAGATCCCATTATATACCTTCACAACTGAAAATTGGGACACGTAACCTGTCCTGGTCACACCCATTTCTGAACAAACAACCCTCTGATATGTCTCACTTGCTTGTTTATCCCCCCCCCCAGGATTGCCGAAAGCTGAATAACACACTCTGTACTGCACCCCCTTCTCATTCCACCATAGGCAGCCGCTTTTGTTGCCAACACCAATTTCTTATAATACAGGGATGGGACCTGTTATCTAGAATGCTGGGGACCTTGTGTTTTTAGGATAAGGGATATTTCCATAATTTGGGTCACCAAAATTCCGACAAAATGCATTGAAGTCTATAAGCGACAAATTTTTAGACAAATTGTTTTCACTTATTGGAGTCTTATTGGAGTCTTATTGGAGTATGGGCGTCATTTTCACAGCGAAACTTGGCGAAAAATTTCTGTCATCACAAATTACCACTCCTTAAAGGAACAGTTCAGTGTAAAAATAAAAACTGGGTAAATAGATAGGCTGTGCAAAATAAAAAATGTTTCTAATATAGTTAGTTGGCCAAAAATGTAATGTATAAAGGCTGGAGTGACTGGGTGTGTAACATAATAGCCAGAACACTACTTCCTGCTTTTCAGCTCTCCAACTCTGAGTTAGTCAGCGACTATAAGGGTTGGACCACATGGGACATAACTGTTCAGTGAGTTTGTAATTGATCCTCAGCATTCAGCTCAGATTCAGCAACAGTTATGACCCATGTGCCCCCAAGTCACTGATTGGTTACTGACTGGTAACCAATCAGTGGAAACCAAGAAGATAGATACAAACAGGAAGTTGTGTTCTTAATATTATGTTCAACAGAAACGCCAATACACCAAGGAAACACCATATTATTCAACTCTATGAAATCTGTAGGTTTGGAAATACACTTTGATGAAATAATCTGTATATTTTCAATATGGCAGCCAAGATTGATTGCGCATATACATATTTGCAGTATTGTATGCTGGTGCCGTAATTACGTTGCGTAGTGACGATCAGTAATGCTACATTTTGCATACAAATTGCTACAGCTTTTGCCTTATTCTTTTTCCAGATTTCAAATGGGCGTCACTGACCCCATCCAAAAAACAA
The DNA here is from genome assembly GCA_038501925.1 of Xenopus petersii. NCBI lineage: Eukaryota > Metazoa > Chordata > Amphibia > Anura > Pipidae > Xenopus > Xenopus petersii. The sequence continues at coordinate 30,914,315 of CM076674.1, read as the reverse complement.
ATGCTAATATGGACCCTAGAAACCAGATTGCTGACATTGTAAACTGCAGAGCTGCTGGCTGAATAAAAAGCACAAACAATAAAAAATGAAACACAGCTGTAAATTGTCTCATAATATCCCTCTCTACATCATACTACAAGTTCATTTAAAGGTGAAAAATCCCTTTAAAAGAGCGTAATTCTGAGCTTATTTTTATTCTTTTTTTATTTCCTGCTCGTTGCTGGCTATCCAAAATTGGCAGGTATCATCCCTACAAATAGTGAGCCGGCAAGTTCATAGGGAGTTCCAGTGGAGGTTACAGGCCACAAGGGTCCTGAGAAACCATTTCATCAGAAACTTGTGTGCCTGGCCCCATAGGGGATTATTGCCTACATTCTGGGTGATTTTCCCACAGCAGTTAATTACTGCAGGAAATTCGCCTATTTGACAAAGGTCACCGAGTACACAGAGGAAAGAATCAGATATAAAAGAAAGCAAGAAAAGGAAAAAAAAGTAACAGAAGAGAAATGTTTGCCGTCAAACTAGCGGTTATTTTGATCACTAAATGATGCTTTTTCATATAGAAATATCTATTTTTAGATGATTTAATTTTAACATCCATCAGATGACTAAGCAATTATGACTACAGAGTGCATTGAAAGGTACACAGCTGATACATTATGGATCTCTGGTATTATAGAGCTGCAAATGGCAAACATCAATTGAAACACACATTTCGTAAATGACAAATCAGTTCTATTCTCAGACAAGCATCTTTCTATGTATTTTTAGTTCTTTGGAATATCTCCCGAGACAGTACAGACTCCGAGGTACCTCCCACACATTCTAAAAATTCTCACAGGCTATTAAAATACTTTCACAAAAGCAACTTCAGATTCTTTTATAAATCCCAGGTAACAGTCTAAACATCCATGCGTCTTCGGTTTATCATCCTACTTTATTTTATCCCCTGCTTAAAGAGGCAGTAAAGCTCCTTTTCAATATTAGTTCAATGAACAGGGCTGGTGCTGAACATACTTTTTGCCTGCTAATGCACAGTACATGTATGGGAACTGTTATCCAGAAACCATTTATCCAGACAGTGTCGGACTGGCCCACTGGGATACCAGGTAAACTCCAGGTGGGCCCAGTGGGTCCTAATGCTGCTAAACATTTAGCTTATTTCATGGTCATTCCCTATTTCTATGATAACAAATAGATGAAACAATAGGTTATAGTATGTAAAGTAAAGAGACCAAGGACTATAGGTTGAATGAGGAGAGGAAGAATAATAGTAATGAGAGTGGGCCCCTGGTCTAAGGTTTTTGGGTGGGCCCCCGATGTCCCAGGCCATCTCCCATAGGGGTGTATTTATGAAAGAATGAAGTTAGAGATCGCCGCAGTCCTCTAGAGTGAAATTCCGTCGCTCACCATTCATTTCTATGGGATTTTGAAAGGCGTATTTATCAAAGGATGAACTGTTTCTTTCACCCATTTATAAATACTATTTAAAAAATCCCATAGAAATGAAACGAGAGTGGCGGAATTTTACTCTAACTTCACTCTTTCATAAATACTGTATACCCCCATAGACTCCATTTTATCCTAATAATCCACATTTTTAAAAATGATTTCCTTTTTCTCTGTAATAATAAATCAGTACCTTGTACTAAGATATTATTAATCCTTATTGGAACGATCCCTTATCCAGAAACAGGTCCCATACCTCTATGTGGTTTTTCTGAAAATCTTAGCAGCCAACAATCAGAGCACCTTAGCAGTCTTATGAGTAATGAGATGCTCCTTACCTCAAAACAAAGGAAGCAAGGGGGTTGTTTTTATGTAGAGACCCTAAGAGTTAAGAGTAGGCAGCAGTGTTTAAGAATGTAAAAGGTAGAGCACAAATGTACTCAGGGCTAGGGTTGCCATCTGTCTGGTTTTCTCCTGGACAGCCCTGTTTTTGGGATTTTGGAAATCTGGACAGGTCTTTAAAATGAATTGTAGGGACCCATAGGGTTAATGTGCCCCTATGGGTTTAAATCCCTACACTTCCTGATCTCCCCAGTTGCTGGGCAGATGCTCATGTAGCTAGTTGTAATTTGCATAGTTGTACTATTGGCCAAGAGGTGTTGTGACTACATCCTGTCACACTTTGGTATAGTGAGTGAGAAGGGGTGGATCTTCCTCTTTGGCTTCTGGTTGCTGATCCAGCTGCATGCTTTCAGGGAACTTGGGTAGAACAAGGACCAGTAAAGCCATTTTGCCCTAGAGGGACCTGAACCTCTAGTGTGGAAGTTGGGGAGCAGGGACCCCGTGAATGAGGCTAGTGAGTGGCAGGAATATAATGTTATAGACTCTCTAGGAGAGTAAGACAGTGAGGAAAGAAATAAATAACAGCTTTGTGCTCCATCAAGGAGGTGTAGCAGGGAGTAGCTTCCCAGGCTATAAGATTTGCCTACAGTGAAGGGACCACGGTGGATAGGGTGTCAGGCTTTAGGTTCTCCTCCCTGACTATTCCGCTGGGTGAGATCCAGACCACGTGTGAGGAATTTCTGTGAAGGCTGAGCTACTGTGTCTTTAAATTTTTGTGACAGGCTGCCAGACCGAGTAGGAAAAGGGCAGTCCTGCACGTTTTTTCTTTTTGGTGCAAAAGAGTAGTTAGCCGTGGGATTGGGGTTTTGGAGGTTCTTCCCTGGGTGTTTCTCATTGGCCCACACCTCTGTCACTCAACAAGCTGCGGGAGAGTTCTCAGCCACCATATTGGGGCGAGAACTCATTAAGCTGGTGCCCGGATCTGACGTGTCCACGGCCATCTTGAATTACATGCTACCCGGAGATGTATGTGAGCAGCTGCTGTTCTACACTTCTACCCAGTGACAGAAGTGATTACCTCCACCACGGTGTTCCTGCATACACCACCTTGTCTCACTAGGGCAAGGCATGCTAAACTGCCTCCACGGCTATAGAGGGTAGTTCCTGTGTTATTACAATCCGACCAGTCCAGCGTTTTTTCAACCCATAAGATGGCTAATGAAGGTTGGGATGACTGGCCGGATCTGGAGTTCCCGGCTGGGGGAAAAGTGGCAGACGGGAAATGTTTAAAGGGGGTCCCTTACTGTGGTGCTTGCGGCTGTGAGTTGCTAGGAGGGCTGCATGATTTTGAAGCAGAGTGTCCCCAAAAAGACCTGATACCTTCATCAGTGCCCATGGAGTCAGATTCAGTTTCTGCGGAGGAGGAGGAGATGTTATACAGCTTCTATATGGACTCACTGCAGAGTTTGAGATTCCTAGCGTACAGCTTTATTTGTTTATTGAAGGTATAGTGGGTCTATCTACTCGGCGGAGTCGTGTCTTCTTCCCTCCCAAGCATTGGCAAGTGTAGACCCTTGGGTGGGGGGTATGTGTGATGGCTGGAATACAGTTTTGGTAAGTGTTGGAGTGTAAGTGAAGTGAGGAGTGGTCCAGTAGGGACACTCCTGTGTGTGTTGTAATAAAGTTTGACTAACTACAACTGTATTGCACTTGACATTTCCATGATACAGTATTGTGTATGCTGTTTTCTCTTTACAGTGACCATTGTTTCGGGGGATGCCTCAGGAGAGGGTACCAGAAGAAAGATGTAAGGGACTGTGTTATTGCACTATGGTGTTGATATGGTGTGGGGGATGTTTTGCACCATTGTCCAGATGAAATGGATTTTTCCCCGGGTGTATGTAGGGACCCCTATGGCTTTAAATCCCTACACTTCCTGATCTCCTTAGTTGCCGGGCAGATGCCCATGTAGTTAGTTGTAATTTACATATCCCAGTTATTGGCCAAGAGGTGCTGTGACCACTTCCTGTCACACTTTGGTATAGTGAGTGAGAAGGGGTGCATCGTCCTCTTTGGATTCTGGTTGGTGATCCAGGGAGCCTGGTTACACCAAGCTCCAGTAAAGCCTGTTATTTTTTGCTTAAGGGTTGAATTCTCCCTTAAGTTATAGAGTCCAGTGTAACTCATGCTCCAGTATACTAGCTGGTGATTAACCCTGTTGGCCTGTATAGCCCAAAAATGTGCTACAGAATGCTGCTCAGAGATCAGAGATCGCCATGTCATAACCCGCCAGATGTCTTAGGCACAGCCCCAGACTATCTCCCGCCTAGTGAGGAGGTGGGTACAGGATTGGGTTTGGGCAGGGTGTCAGGCCTGGTTAGGCAAAGTTTAGTGATATTTAGCTCTGTTATAGTCACTTCAGGAGTGAGAGACAGGCAGGATTTCAATTAGCCGAGCATCTCAAGGCTCCAACAAGGAGGATAGCGGGGTTAGTACTCAGTAGTGACCAGAAATTTATACATAGTTATCACATCTCCCCTTAAGCGCCTCTTCTCCAGCATGAACATCCCCAACTTGGCCAGTCTTTCCTCATAGCTAAGATTTTCCATACCTTTTACCAGCTTAGTTGCCCTTCTCTGTACCCTCTCTAATACAATAATGTCCTGTTTGAGTGATGGAGACCAAAACTGTACGGCATATTGTAGATGGGGCCTTACCAGTTCTCTATACAGTGGAATAATAATTCTCTCCTCCCACAAATCTATCAGGTGCATGACTTTACATTTATCAACATTGAATCTCATTTGCCACTTAGCTGCCCAGATTGCCAGTTTGTCAAGATCATGTTGCAAGGATGCCACATCCTGGATGGAATTAATTGGACTGGATAGTTTTGTGTCATCTGCAAACACTGATACATTACTTACAATACCTTCCCCTAAGTCATTAAAGGGGCTGTTCACCTTCCAAACACTTTTTCAGTTGAGTTTTCAGATTGTTCTCCACAATTAAGGATTTTTTTCAATTGTTTTTGATTTTTTATTTTTTAGTCTAAAGTTTAATGTTCACGTCTCCGGTGTTTCAGTCTGGCAGCTCAGTAATTCAGGTGCAGACTCTAAACTGTTTGCAACATTTCTTTGATACATTTCTTAACAGCATCTCTGGAGTATGAGCAACTATTGTATCAATTCTAACAGCTGCCTTTATGATGAAACTCATGGATTCTGCTCAGTAGGGACAAAGATAAGAAATGTATCAACTAAACGTAATAATTTAATTATAGTGCTACGCAATATGTTGGCACTATATAAATACATGTTATTAATAATAATAATAATCATAATAAATGTAACGTAAATGTCAACGACCCCCCGCCCAGAGCTATTATAGACAGGTGAAAAATTAGACTTCAATATTTGAAAAATGGTCACACATAGAAAATAGAAAGTAATTGGAAAACATCTTTATTTCTGGGGAACAATATGAAACCAACTGAACTGAAAAAAGTGTTGGAAGGTGAACACCCCCTTTAAAAAAAATTGGGCCCAATGCAGATACTGAAATTTTGGTATTTTAAAAAAAAGTTTGGTATTTAAAATAAATTTCTACCCATATGTGATATTAAGGTATAGTTCTCCTTTCAAAAATAGGCAAAGTTATATTTTTATAGTGCCCTTTAACTAAATGCTGATGGTTAGTATTCTAGCTTAGCCACATATGGATTCCCCTCGGATACAGCAGCTGTCTTCAGTCTAATGAACAGACATTCCTGTAGGCAACCAAAAGTTTATTGGAGTAATTAGCCTGATATCCCTAGACAGCAAGTCCTACTATCTTTCTGCAATGAGGATAATCTTGCTTTCTTGACCTCTAGTCTGAGACCATGCGGATTTTATTCTTAGTCCTTTTGTACAAAGACATCTTTCGACATTTTTTGCGAAAAAATTTATTAGAAAATCAACTGTTAGCTGAAAATTCTATCAGTATATAGATTACTGGGTTCTTGAAGATGGCAAAATTCCATGAACATTCACGTTAGGTCATAGATGGGAAGATATGTAGTTATTTTCTATGATAAAGAGAAAATGTTGCTGAACACAAAAAATGATATATACAGTATTATCCTGTAGTACTACAGCTTCCTTGATATCTGGTCGGGTACAACCATTAAATGCAAAAAATAGAAAAATAGGAAGAAAAATTATCAGGAGCACCAGGTAAGTGATTATAATTACTTTGTCTTTTTGCAGAGCCCTGGAATACAAGTTGAGCGGTAAAGTTTCCGGTAGAAAATTCCTGATTCCATTACCATATGGTGATGGGCGAATAAATTTGCCTGGCACGAATTTGTGGCGAACTTCCGCGTTTCGCCGCCAGTGAATAAATTTGCGAATCTCCCGTGAAAATTTGCAGGCGTCAATTTCTGATTTTCCAATTTCAGGATTTTTCAAAAAATGTTCGCAGTTTTCCGAATTTTGAGGGAAATTTTTCTGCGTAGCGAAACGGGAGAAATTCTCCCATCACTACATATGGACAGTCTGTGGGAACCCTGCCAGGTTACCCAGTTAATGTGCTAGCTCTAACACAGAATTAGTTCCCCCACTACCAATTGAGAAAATAATTTTTGTACCCTGCTTGATCAACCTCCCATGGTGACTGTCAGTTCCAGTTTACCGCGTCAAAAGTCATAATATCCCCCTGCAGGAAAGGGGCAAAGTCGCTAGACAGGTCAAGGTTGTGTTGAAGGTCAGCAGGTATGGGTGCACAGGACTCGAATGCTTCATATATTTAAAGGGCAAGGCAAACCCAAAATAAAAAGTTGCCTAATAAAGTAAAACATAATTCTATGCAACTTTCCTATATATATTAATTAAAAATTTTCAGTGCTTTTAAAGTTATTTGTAAAAAGACTATTGCTATTGAAAGCAGCATTGGCTTAACTCCTGGTTGCTACTTTTTAAAAAATGTTGCAAAAGCCTTAGTTCCCCAGCAAAGACAGGTCTGTTAATCAGCTACTTGTCTTACATTGTATCCACAGTCTTAGACATCAAAATGTATAATGAATGTATATTGCAAAGTTGCTTAGAATAATGTTATCTTTTATTAGGCAAATTTTTATTTTGGGGTTGACTTACCCTTTAAGGCCTGGGAATTGGATAATTTCCAAACATAAATCCACTAGTCACAAGGGGCTGACAGCACTACCAGTCAAACACTTTCATCAAGCAGGGCACTCAGTAAATCAATTGAAATTTCAAGTAATCGATTCTGTTGGTATACACAGGAGAGGAGCTAATCAATCACTAATACAAAAAATTGGAAATGCAGTGGATCCACAGGATAGAATCTTAATGTTAGAATAATAAGGGGGTTATTTATTAAACTCTGAATGCCAAAAACCTGAAAATTTGCGTTTTTTTTACTATAAAATCTGAATAAAAAACATAAAATTTTTTGGATTCATTATACCACGAGGATGGAAAAAGTCAGAATCAGAAAATCCGGTATCTCAGAACTGCCGAGGTTGCATATAAGTCAACGGAAGAAGTCCCGAAGATATCTTGATCTGCGCTTGGTTTTGCGCAATAAAGATTTCATAGTTTTCAGGCAAAAATCTGAAAGAATTGAGTTTTCTGGTCAAAAATCTGAAAAATTTGTATGATTAGTTTTTTTCACTTTTTTTTTTGGGGGGTTTTGTTCCCGCAAAGGAAATTTCCTGGAAAATGTATTGATAAATAAGGGAAAAAAACCTGTGTGGATTTGATCATAGTTATTTTTAGAATAAAATGAGATAAATTCATGTCCAACTTCTGACCTTGACTATGTCAATTATGATTTGTCAACATTATACCAGTTGTTGTATTTCCAACTTTATTTGTTTTATGTTTTAGTATTTGTATCCAATTAGAATAGTAAATAAAAACCTATACTTTTAAATTAAAGTCTACACTGAAATAACTGGCAGCATATTTCCAAAAGCACTTGCCTAGAGGGGCATAAAGCAGACCAAGTATTATAGAATCTAAATGCTACCTGAGGACACTCTGAAGCCATTGAAAAGCAGCACTTGTGGTGGCTGTACAGAGGTACTCAGTCAACGTGTTCTCCATCTCACCTCTTATAGCCATAAATTGCAAGGCAAAGAGTCCGTGTGGGCTTAGAATGGTATGAATATTATGGGAAGCAGTCTTAGTAATGAGAAGTGGTGCAAATAAACATTTCTGTGCGGCTATAAATCGCCTTCTTGAATGTTTACTGGGGAGGAGTCTAACCACACCACTTTCTTTGAGAAGGTGAATGCACTCCCAAGGCAGGCAAGTGTGAGAGAGACACACAGAGTTTGTTTTGGCCGTCTTCTTGAATTATGAATTCAAGTCTAAGGCCAATCACTGCAAGACCTACACTTTGTCCTCTGTGCTGAATGTCACTTTGTACAGTAGCTGTATTTTATTAGCTAAAAAAAAAGGTCTCTAATTCAGCCTTTTGTATGATTTCATTCAACACATCTGTCCAAGATCAACAGAGGCGTTTCGATTTTGCGGGTCATACCATTAAAATTCTTAACATTTTGCATTGAATATGTGCTCTATCCATTGATTACAGTATAAAAAAAGTCCAACAATTTTAACTCACTGCATGTCAAGGATACTTCCAAAGATGTTATTATTTTCAACATCAATTAAAAAAACATCCAGTCCTTTCATTTGGACTTTTCCAAGCTCCCCTTAAGGTGGCCATACATGAGCTGAGAAAAGTTGCTTTGGCAGCTTATTGGACCCTGGATGAGGCCCATGGGAGAACCTGTCCACACATCAATCATGTAGGTCTGAAAATTCTGTTGGGAAACCCATATCTATACGGTCTCTTCTGTAAATGTATTGCATTGGTGGCCAAATCAGGCACAGGTCTCCTAAATTAGTGATCTTGGTAGGTTAGTAAATCTTAATATGTATGGTCATCTTTACAGACTAAAGGCTGATTTTCCCCAGTCATTAAATGTTTTTGTATTTAGATCAGGGACAATGTTGGACTGGGCTGGTGGGACACCGGGAAAAAACCTGGTGGGCCCCGGTCCTCATGGACCCCCACCTGCCCAGACCTGTTCTCTTGATCAGACGCACCCTAAAAAAATACTTGCACTGTCACGGCTCCACGCAGGCGCAAAGAGTGATGTGAGCTGGGAGGGGCCCCTGGTAACTGCCTGGAGGGCCCTTCATGTGGCAGTCCCGTTGGTTCCCCATTGCTACAGTCCGACCCTGATCAGGGCTGTCCAACTGAAGGCTCACAGGCTGGATGGAGTCATTCAAGAGAATTTAATGGACCCTCCTTGACCATTAACTCCATCACTATCTTTGTATGATATAGTAGTTCTACAACTTACAGTATATAATAATACAGCCCCCAAACAAGTGACATAGCTGATAATTGGAAAATGGAAAATCTTGGATTTCTATATTTTCTTGTGATAGCTAAGCTAGTTCTGACTTGGTTTTTCCATGTGTTGGTCCCATTATCTAATATACCACCAGTTAGAAAACATTAAAAATGTGATACTATTGAAAAAAAAAAACCTCTGGATGGACAACCCTAGTCACGTTAACAGACAGTAGGCAAAAAACAATGATTGAACACCACAATTGTACTAGACTAGATACAGTGTTTATCAGAGACTGTGTCTGTGTTCCTAGTGGAGCAGCCCGTAAGCACATTCCTAGATCCCACTGGCTGGAAGCACCACCTTACCAGTAATAGAACTAGTAGCTCCTGGGCCTGGGTGCAGGTCACCTGCCCCCCCCCCCAGAAGCATTTTTCTGGAGTGGACTTGTGCCGGCACAAGCTCCTGATAGCCCCTAAGGGAATGTGGCCCTGATGCAATCGCACCTGGAAGTTCCTCCCCTGCAAATTACCAAACACCAGGTATCCAGTCTCTCCCCAAACCTCTATGAAGTGACTCCGGTTTATCCTGTGCCCACAGTTCATTGCAATACTGGCAGAAGTGCTAGAGATATATCAAACACTCTGTATCAAAAGAGTTACAAAATTATTTAGACTACCCATGGATATTTACAGAAATGCAAAACTGTATATTTTGAAGTCTGAGTGGGTATTAGTAAAAACAAACAGTCTAAAGAAATAAAAACATGACTTTGATAGAGCTGTATAAAAATAAAGCTACTTTCACTAAATATGAAAGTGACTACAGTATTCTATTATTTTGTGCTTTTCCGCACATGCATTTTTGATCTATGTTTATAATGAAATTTTGTGTTGTGCTCTGCTGGGAGCTGGAACAAAATGCAATAACTAACAATAGACTCACAAAGGCCTACTAATAGCGAATACACTTAACAAACCCTGCGTACAACTTAATGGAAAACTAAACAAAAGGAAAGCTTGTTCCATCCAGTACATAGCAACCTTAAGAGCTTTTGTTTCCATTTCCAAATTATGATAGTATGTGGATCACACCTGTATAAGAAATGCCGTGTTTATCATTTTCCTCTCAACGAATACTTTGCCTATTGTTGAGTTTCTTAAGACTTCCTTCCTGTGAAGGAACAGCGCATATCAATTCCAAAAAATCACAAGCTTCAGTTGACTTTCATTTGGTCCTCAATGGAACTGCATTGCATTATATAATAATGAATAATTACTGTGTGCTGTGTTATATCAATGTATTCTCAACACAATTATAAATACAATCTTAAAATGACTCATATTCATCTGCTATGGCTTATTGGGCATTCTGGGAGAGGCATGGCTACATACAGGTAAATGGAAAAAAGTGCACTACCATTCCCTTTTCTCTAGTAGGTTAGTTTTTAGGTCAGTTCTATTGAGAAACTTCTCATTGGCTTAGAACCAATCATATCTCATTTGTATTTTGCATGTGCCAATCACACAGAGAAACAAAGTTTCTGGAATGGGACACCAGAAAAAAACAGGTGGGGCCAGTCCTGGTGGGCCCTACCGGCCAAAACCCACTCCCCCTGCCTGCCTGAAACTATGAGCTCTCCATGTCCCGATCGATAGTAGATAAGCAAGTATGCACTGATGAGGGGGGGAGAGGTGGTCGGAGGGAGGTTGCGGCTAGTGCAGGGGGGGCATGGAGTTTGCAGGGGGTTTGGGGCCCAAGGTAGGTGTGTGCGGGCCCTTGATGTGGCAGCCCTGTTGGGCCTGGACCCCCAGTCCTACACTGACCCCTCAGATCTGGCATTGGCCTTGGGTGTTTTTTTCACTGTATAGGAAAGTCTTGGCCCCCTGACACAGAACATTTTGTCTCTGGCCTCAAGCAGAGAACACTGGTGGAAAAATGCCCCCTGGAGCCAAAACATACCAAGCCACTAAAATGCTCAAGCTAGTTTTTAGGCACAGAGCTTTGCCTGTCACTCTTCGGTGGTGGAGGTAACAAGGGAAGGGAAGTGTATGTATGTTGCTGTTCTCCACCTGAAGGCAGTGGTGGACAAAACATGCCTGTGCCAGGGATGTTATACTCAATTTAAATTATTTTCCTAGTTCACAGGCCAGTCAGTCTTTTTTAGGGATGCGCCAAATTTGCAATTTAGTCCAGGATTTGACCCTTTACAGCAGAATCAGATTCGGCTGAATCCAAGTGCCTAGCTGAACCAAATGTGGATCCTTAAAGGAATTGTTTAGTATAAAAAAACTGGGTAAATAGATAGGCTGTGCAAAATATTTTTTTTTACTAATATAGTTAGTTAGCCAAAATGCAATGTACAAAGACTGGAGTGACTGGATGTCTAACATAATAGCCAGAACACTACTTCCTGCTTTTCAGCTCTCTTGGTTTCCACTGATTTATTACCTGGCAGTAACCAATCAGTGACTTGAGAGGAGGGACAGCTATATCCCATGTGACCCCCCTTATAGTCACTGACTAACTCAGAGTTAGAGAGCTGAAAAGCAGGAAGTCGTGTTCTGGATATTATTATTAGACATCCAGTCACTCCAGCCTTTATACATTACATTTTTGGCTAACTAACTTTATTAGAAACATTTTTTATTTTACACAGCTTATCTACTTACCCAGATTTTATTTTTACACTGACCTGTTCCTTTAAAATCACGTGATTTATCACAACATTCTGTGTACCTTCCTTGCCCTAATTTGCACCCAAAAATTAGGATTCAGTTCAGGATCTTTGGTGAAGGATTAGGCCAAATCCCAAAATAATGTATTCATTGCATCCCTAGACTCTTTGTATTCCTATTTATAGGTATTATAAGCGGTATGTACACAAATCTTTTTCATTTGATCGGATGGTGGTGTTTGTGTGTGCATGCATGCTGGTTGGGTTTTGAGTTTTTCAAGTAATACTGAAGTTTTATAACTGCGCTTGTGTATCCAAGAAATATATTAGCATATCCCAAACATCAGTATATTATATTATATATGTTATTCTGTTTTATAACAATATGCCAACCTGTGCATGGGTTGTTGCTAATACTGCATACACCCTGGTATGAGGATGTCAACACCAATGAAAATAGTTGAAATTCAACAGGCTTAGGATGAGCATTTCAGTTCTTTATATTTCACATTATACTTGACTGTGCTAAGAATGACAGCATTTAAATATTGTTGGAATGTACCAAGTTCTTTGCATATATAGAATTGTGCCGGCTTTCCCTGGCTGAACTGTCATGCTCAGTGAAATAGAGGCTAGAGCAATATGATAGCATAGGAGTACCTGATTGGGCGCAGCAGGTAAAGGCATGAAGGAAATATCTAAGTTCAATTATTAATGACAATAAAAAAGAAAGCGACACAACTGCACTTATCTATTGAGAGATATCACTAAACTGGCTGCATGCATCTCCTATTGTGCTTATGCAACCTGGATATATCTTTTTAAAAAGAAATGACATAAATCAATATTTTTCGACGTCACATAAATAAAAAAAAAAGGAGTTAATAAAAAAATCTATTGCAATTAATTTACATTTATTTGACAGTTTTTGATATATAATGTAATATATGAATTTCTAATGCCAGAGGAACGCTGGCTTTGGTTTTATTATAAGTGCTACTGTGCATGGCGTCAAAAGCATGTCTGACATTGCACATACTCTGCATAGCAACATATTGGGTGGGGTTCAAAACACATTCAAATACACCCTGTTCGGTGTGCTGTTAGGAAACAGCTGCCTAGGAGGTACATGTTCTGGCTGCATTCAACACAAAGGACAAGTTATTATATGAATTTATGTTTTCTTTATGGGAGTTACATATATACACAGGTATGGGATCCCTCATATGAACTTTCAGATTGTTCACCAGAAATAAAGACTTTTTTCAATTGCTTTCCATGATTTTTTTACAATTTTTTTTACCTTTCCAAAGGGGTTGTTCACCTTTAAATTAGCTTTTAGTATGATGTAGAGAGTGATATTCTGAGACAATTGCCAATTGGTTTTACATTTTTTATTATTTGTGGTTTTTGAGTTATTTAGCTTTTTATTCAGCAGCTCTCCAGTTTGACATTTCAGCAATCTGGTTGCTAGTCTCCAAATTCCCCTAGCAACCATACACTGATTTGCACAAGAGACTAGAATATGAATAGGATAGATATATGAGTAATTAAAAGTAGCCATAGCAATAAATGTGAACCCCAGTGAACCCTCACTGAACCCCTATTTGAAAGATAAAAAGAGTCAGAAAAAGAATTAGGGATGCACCGAATCCAGGATTCGGTTCAGGATTCGACCTTTTTCAGCAGTATTCAGATTTGGCCGAATCCTTCTTCCCGGCCAAACTGAATCTGAATCCTATTTTGTATATGCAAATTAGGGATAGGGAGGGAAATCGCTTTTTTTGCGTCACAAAACAAGGAAGAAAAAAATGTTTTCCCCTTCCCACCCCTAATTTGCATATGCAAATTAGGATTCCGATTCGGTTCGTTATTCGGGGTTTCGGCCGAATCCAAGATTCGGTGCATCCCTATAAAGAAGGCAAGTAATTAAAAAACTATAAAAAAAGAAAAAATTAAGACCAATGGAAAAGTTGCTTAGAATTCTATAACATACTAAAAATTCATTGAAAGGTGAACCACCCCTTTAAAGTTTAATGTTCGTTTCCCTGGTGTTTCAGACAGGCCGCTAAGTGATCCAGATTCACTCTGAACTGTTATAATTTGCTACATTAGTTGATACATTTCTCAGCAGCATCTGTGGAATATTAGCAACTATTGTATCAATTATATCACCTGCCTTTAATGAAACTCAGGGATTCTGCTCAGCAAGGACAAAGATAAGAAATGTATCAACTAAATGTATCAATTTAGAGCAGTTACAGTTACAGAGTCGGTGACCCCTCCTCCCGGAGCTGCTTTTGAAAGATGTAACTTTAATCCTCAATATTATAAAAACAGTCACAAATAGAAATCTGAAAACAACTGAAATGGAAAAAGTGTTGGAAGCTAAACAAACCCTTTAAAGGGTAATACTGTACTTGTGCCCAGTATAGTGCCCATCAGTCCCACATAACATAGTATAATGCCAGTGAGCTGAATAGTTTCACTTACTTGCAGTTAAAGTCCTATGAAAGTCTTACTGTCAAAGAAAGGCTCTACTGGGCAAATAAAAAAATATATAATGTACTAATTTCTTTTTGCCATGCAGGTAATTTTATATTTAATTCAAGCCAAACAATAATAATAATGACAGATACCCTGTGACCTTCATATTTGTGTCAGCATTGGAAGGACATGTGTCTCCTAACCAATTTTATTTTTAACATATTTTTTCTATTATTATGATGAGGGTGCCAGTACATTGCATAAATGTCAACACAATGAATGTGCCAACTGCCCAATCATAACATTCCTTGTCTTATGAATAAAAAATAGTTTATGGAGAAGCTTCTGTGCTCTGGAGCCATGTCAGATTCACTGTCTGAGCATGTTTGTGTATGTCTGGAAACCACAGATATTCCAAGACTGGATCAATATTGCCCTCTGCAGGAACACAAGCTAACAATCTTAACTTTTAGGAAATGTCATGTACAGTACTGAAAATGTTTTTTATTGTTGGGAAAGTGGACTATCAACCAGAAACAGTACAAGCATAGATGGTGGGGTTTCTGCAGTCTCAGGAGCATGGATTATGATCACCCAGGCAGTATTAAGTTGTGGATATACGATTTTATTATGGTAAATATGGGAGGAGGAAAGCCCATCATTAACGCAGAATCCCAGCATGGCCTTTTCAACTGCACCCATTTCAGACATAATACCTGACTATAGGGGCATGTATTACACCCTGGGGAGGTGCTGTTTCAACATACCAGCCCATGAGTCCATTTATAAGTATTAATAATATTTCAGCCCATGTATTTCAACCTTCAGAAGAATATGCACACAAGTGCAGAATTCTTTAAATGGAGTTGTTCACCTCCCAAACACTTTTTTTTAAAAAAATTTTTAAGACTGTTCCCCAGAAATAAAGACTTTTGAAATCACTTTCCATTTTTCTTTTATTTTTTTAATTTTCTTCTAAATCTACATTAAGGGGCAGATTTATCAAGGGTCGAATATCAAATATCGAATTTCAAACAAATTTTTGTGTACTTCGACTAGGGAAGAGTCCAAATTCGACAATCAAAATTTATCATGTACTGTCTCTTTAAAAATTCAACTTCGACCATTCGCCATCTAAAACCTGCCGAATTGCTGTTTTAGCCTATGAGGGACATCCTGGAACCTATTTGGAGTTGAAGGTTTTTTTGGAAAAAACTTTGAATCGAATTTAATTGATTGCGCTATTACTTAGATTCGTACGATTTGAATTCGGCCGAATACGGACCTATTCAACCAAAAAAAAAATTCGACTTAATTTCGGTTCCTCTTTTTGAATTCAAATTTTGAAGTTTTGTCAATTTGAAATTCGACCCTTGATAAATATGCCCCTTAATGTTTAATGTTCGTATCTCTGGTGTTTGAGTCTCGGAGCTCAGTAATTCAGGCACAGATTTTAAACTATTACAATTTTGCAACATTTAGTTGATCCATTTCTCAGCAGTATCTCTGGAGTATTAGAAACTATTGTATCAATTCTAACAGCTGCCAGTAATGAAACCTAGAGATTCTGCTCAGCAGGCACAAAGATAAGAAGTGTATCAACTAAATGTATCACTTTAGAAGGGTTTACAGGGTCGGCGACCCCCCTCCCAGAGCTGCTTTAAAAGGTGAAAAAATAGACTTCAATATTCGAAAAACAGTCACACCTAGAAACTAGAAAGTGATTGGAAAAAGTATTTATTTCTGGTGAACAATCAGAAACCAACTGAACTGAAAAAAATGTTGGAAGGTGAACAACCCCTTTAAATATTTATATGTGTTGGATTGATTTAGTCTGCAGCATATGAGAACAAGATAGGGAAGCAGAATGTAACTTTTAGTAAGTTATAGATTGCCCTATTCATAGCAATGCGGTTATTCTTCATTTTTATAGTTTTTAAAATATTTGCTCTCTTTAACTACTTTTTTTCCAGCTTAAAAACCACGGGTCACTGACCCCAACAGCCAAAAAACATTAGGGCTCCAGTGTAGTGAGCAAAGTGCAGTATCAAACTGTCTGCTCTTGCCGACATAAATGATCCTTTATGACTCTGTGAGGCGACAATTTTACTGTTACTGTAACATCTCATTGCTTATCTTTTTATTCAGGCCCTCTCCTGTTCATCTTCCAGTCCCCCATTTCAAATTACTGCCTTGTAGCTAGGGTAACATGAACCTAGCAACCAGATAGCTGCTGATATTCCAAACGGAAGAGCTGCTGATTAAACAGCTAAATAATTAAAAAAAAAACAACAAAAAATAAAGATCAGTTGCAAATTGCCTTAAAATACTGCTGTCTACATCATACTAAGGGTAGGACTACACGGGCGTTTTTAGCACGATCCGACGCAATGCGCAAGAACGCAGGCGTCAAGTCAGATGTGACAGAAATTAGGTAAAATATACAAATGTCAGATGAAATTGCATCGTTGATCCGACGCAATATGACTGTCGGATGCAGACGCAGCGTGCAGCATGTCGTGTCAGATCAACTCTGCAACACCATACGACAATGCTATTGCTTACCTTATTTCTCTTGCATCCGACTTGACGCCTGCACTTTTGCGCAGCGGGTGCAAAAAATGCCCATGTAGTCCGACCCTAAAAGTTATTTTAAAGGCAAACTACCCCTTTACCTATAAAATCTTGTATAAGGACCAGCACTCTCTTGAATTAGATTCATAACAAAAAAAAAATCTTTATTTTATATACCACTTGTGTCCAATGTTTCAGTCCGCAATGGGACCTTTATCAATCAATATATATATATATATGCAGTCTGGTAACTTTTTTGTAACTTTTGTATTAACATACTATAAGCTTTTAAAATGTTTTTATACTGTTGTGTTTTTTCACAGTGTTTCAACACCTATACGGTTAATATTTTACATGCTGGTGAGTGGGCTTTTCCTTGTGTTCACATGACCTTCACAAGTTTACACGATTGGGTGAGTGTCTTTACGTTTGTCTACTTAAGATGTTAATTTTAAACAATCATGGTCTTGATAAAGTTCCTAGAAGGGGACCGAAACGTCGGCCTGTTTTTTAATTAATTTAAATAAAATGAAGTTTTAAACAAACCTATTGAATGGTTCCCAGTGTGCACTCACTACTAGCGGACTGTTATTGATAACTTTTGGAGTAGCACCTGGGTCATTTGTTTATTCCAGTGGAGTGCGGACACACCAAGGTTTTTTATATATATATATATATATATATATATATATATATATATATATATATACAGTAACGTAACTTGGTGGGGGCGGGCCCTGGTGCGAGCCGTGCAGACGGGCCCGCCCCCACCCTCGTGTGCGCGATTTTTCTGTGCCACTGCAGCCGACTCCAGCCGGCTGCAGCGCACGATCAATATATAATTGTATATAATCTAGACATGTTGCCTGGGACCTTTATCAATCAATATATATATATATATATATATATATATATATATATATATAATTGTATATATATGTAATTGTATATAATCTAGACATGTTGCCGCTTATTATATTGCCCAATCAGGAACATTTCATTTATTGTTATTCAAAAATATAAGTAGCAGCACTGGTATGAGCTGGGAAATAGCTAGAACTATTCTCAGTACTGTCAGTTCTGTTTCCTCTCCTGGGAGTAAACAGAAGCGAGGGAGGAATATATTTAGCATTGGTGCTATCTAACATTAGTCGTGGAATTTCTGTTGCAGAGTTAGAGAACTGGAGTGTGATGTTGTCATGGTAAATGTATAATATAGGTCACCTAAGTGAATGTTAATCATTTATAGGATCCTTGGATGCATGAAACACATTTTTTTACAGAGGTGACTTTCACTTGGTTCCGTTTTGCTTTCCTTAGCTTTTAAGTCAATGATTTGTCTAAGCAGTAAATTGTATATACATTACATACAGTTGGAGAAACAAAGGATTAAATGGGTCGTTCATCTTTAAATTAACTTTTAATATGATGTAGAGGGGGCGATATTCTGAGACAATTTGCCATTCATTTCCACTTTTCATTATTTGTGGTTTTTGAGTTATTTAGCTTTTTATTCAGTAGCACTTTAGTTTGCCATTTCAGCAATTTGGTTGCTAGGGTCCAAATGACCCTAGCAACCATGCAATGATTTGAATAAGAGACTGGAATATGAATATAAAGCTGAGTAATAAGAAGTAGCAATAACAATACATTTGTAGCCTTACAGAATTGGAATATGAATATAAAGATGGGTAATAAGAAGTAGCAATAACAATACATTTGTAGCCTTACAGAACATTTGTTTTTAGATGGGGTCAGTGACCCCTATTTGAAAGCTGTAAGAGTTAGAAGGAGAAGGCAAATAATTAAAAATGTAAAAAAAAAAGAAAAAAAATGAAGGTCAGTTGAAAAGTTGCTTAGAATTGGCAGCTCTATAACATACTAAAGGTTAATTTAAAGGGCAAGTCAACCCCAAAATAAAAATGTGCCTAATAAAAGAAATCATAATCTATGCACCCCCCCCCCATTTAGGCAGTCTACATATGTATCCCCTATTAACAGACCTGTCTTTGCTGGGTAACTAAGACCATTGTTTAAAGGGGTTGTTCATCTTCCAAACACTTTTTTCAGTTCAATTGTTTCAGATTGTTCCCAATAAATAAAGCCTATTTTTCAATTACTTTCCATTTTTAATTTTTTTACCATTTATCAAAATCTAAAGTTTAATGTAATTCAGGTGCAGATTCAGGACTGACAATTTTGCAAAATTTAGTTGATACATTTCTCAGCAGCATCTCTGGAATATTAGCAACTATTGTATCAATTCAAGGGCAAGGGCACATGCTGCTATTTCGGGAGATTAGTCGCCCAGCAACAAATCGATACTTCTTCGGGGGCGATTAATCTCCCTGAACTGTGGGATGGCAGCCGGAACAATTCGGCTTTCCGAAGTTGCCCGAAGTTTCCTCGTGAGGCAACTTCGAGCGACTTTGGAAAAACGAATCGCTTCGAGTGCCATCCTGCCGGTGATTCTAGATTCTAGCTGGCGGGAAGGCAGTTTGGGGAGATTAATAGCCTGAAGAAGAAGCAATTTTTTCGCTGGGCGACTAATCTACCGAAATAACAGCGTGTGCCCTTACCCTAACAGCTGCCTTTATTGAAACTCAGGGATTCTGCTCAGCAGGGACAAGAAATGTTTGCAGGGTCGGCGACCCCCCTCCCAGAGCTGCTTTAGAAGGTGAAAAATTAAACTTTCCACTTCAATATTAGAAAAACAGTCACACAAAGAAAATAGAAAGTAATTTGAAAAAGTCTTTATTTCTGGTGAACTATCTGAAACCAACTGAACTGAAAAAGTGTGGGAAGGTGAACAACTCCTTCAGAAAGTAACAAGCAGGACTTGATGTCTAACATAATAGCCAGCACACTACTTCCTGCTTTGCAGCTCACTTGGTTTCCATGGATTGGTTACCAGGCAGTAACCAATCAGTGACTTGAGGGGGGTCACATGGGTCACACGACAATCCAGTCACTCCAGCCTTTATACATTACATTTTTGCCTAAATAACTATATTAGAAACACTTCATTTTGCACAGACTATCTATTTACCCAGTTTTTATTTTTACACTGAACTGTTCCTTTAAGTTCAACAACAAATCAAGTATAACGTTTTCATTAGGGTTGTTGCCTAATTTTCCACTCCTAATGAGCCAGGGAATAAAGCAGGTTTGTTGGTTATTCTTGGATCAACATGATAGCAGTTCATTCCACGCAAACACACAGGGACATGCTCTTGGTCTGTGGAAATGTATTATAGGCTGCCTTAGCATATCATTAGATCCAGGAGGTTCTTCAATAATTCACAAAGCAATAAGGAGCATCTAACAGCTTATGTTTCTCCTTTGGCACCGTACAGAGCCTTTTTGTGCTTTTTATAGGATGCAGAGCTGTATCTAGATAAAACTGTCACATTTCTAAAAAACAACCTGAGACAAAGGCCATAATGTAAGAAGGTCAGGGTGCAAAGTGTAAAAAGTGGATGCAAACTACCATGTTTTTTGCACATGTGCTGCAGGTCACTGAATCCAAAGCTAAACCTTGAGATTCATATGAAAATTTAAATCCTATAGTCATTTTACGATCCATAATTTCTGCTGTGCGAGGGATTGCTATTAAACTGTAGCCTGTGGCTATAACATTAGATGTAATTACTCCAGTATATACAGGCATCCAGAATGCTCTTGACCTGGGGTTTTCTTCATACCTTAAGTCTACCAGAGAATCATGTAAACATTAAAAAACCCAATAGGCTGGTTTTCCTTCCAATAAGGATTAATTATATCTGAGTTGGGATCAAGTACAAGCTACTGTTTTATTATCATAGAGAAAAAGGAAATAATTTGTAAAATTTTGGGTTATTTGATTATAATGGAGTCTATGGGAGACGGCTTTTCTGTAATTCGGTGCTTTCTAGATAACTGATCCCATACGTGTGTGTGTATATATATATATATATATATATATATATATATATACATACATACATACTGTACATATATATATATATATATATATATATATATATATTTATTTATTTATTTTTCATCATATCTCATCCACTCTATGTTTTATAATAACTATAGTGTTATAGTGAAAAAAAGTGCAAAAGACCTAGACATGATCAGACCCCCTGGAGATCTCTTAGTGGCCATGACCACACAAATCACCTCCTGCATGAAGGAGACAATCTCCATCTCCTGCTTCTCCCTTCTCTTCACTTACTAGGTGAATCGGCTCTTATGTTTTCCCACCAGTGATTCACATTATTGCCAGTGGGAATTCATTCAGAGGAAGTTAGTCACTCACGCTAGAGGAGATTAATCACGGGCTGACTAATCCCAGTGTCCTTAAAGGACAAGTCAATTGATATTCATGGTGGGGGTATCAATGTGCACCCCAGTGAATATTTTCTCTAACCTTCAACCCAGGACTGTGACTTCTGTCCGCTTACAAGTGCACTGGCCCAGGGTGCTATACCTTAAGTGCTGCTATATTTTTCTGATGCCCCAGTAATCCTCTGCGCTGTTTTGGACAGTGCTCTTTTCAGCAGACAGGATAGCCGGCTCAGGATCTAAATGAATAGTTTTTACAGGAGCCAATAGGACTATGCACTGTACAGAGCACTGGTAAGGTCCCATCTAGAATATGCCGTACAGTTTTTTCTCCATCACTCAAACAGGACATCATTGTATTAGAGAGGGTACAGAGAAGGGCAACTAAGCTGGTAAAATGGAAAATCTTAGCTATGAGGAAAGACTGGCCAAGTTGTGGATGTTCATGCTGGAGAAGAGGGGCTTAAGGGGTGATATGATAACTATGTATAAATATATAAGGGGATCATATAATAATCTCTCTAATGCTTTATTTACCAGTAGGTCTTTATAGCTGTCAGAAGGTCACCCATTCCGATTAGAAGAAAAGAGGTTCCGCCTAAATATATTTTTAGCAAGTAAGGGAATACAGGGTTATGGGAAATGGCTCATAGTACAAGTTGATCCAGGGACTACTCCGATTGCCATTTTGGAGTCAGGAAGGAATTTTTCCCCCTCTGAGGCAAATTGGAGAGGCTTCAGATGGTTTTTTTGCCTTCCTCTGGATCAACTGGCAGATAGGAATACATTGCAATATATTTAAGCTGGCCAACTACGTCAAAGTCATCCCATATCTGGCCAGTCCTATACTCAATTTTATCTGATTCATTAAGAATTCTATTGCTTCGTTATACATTTTACAAAGGGACTAGGACTGGCCAGATATGGGATGACTTTGACGTAGTTGGCCAGCTTAAATATATTGCAATATATGGACAAACAATCCCTGTTTTGTTTAAAGGGTAAGGCATTTTTCAGTAGCAGTATGCACAAAATGTCTCTGTCTTAAATATATTGATAATGGGTTGAGTGCTGAGGACTCTTGTAATTGTCTATATGTATTTTGTGGTCACAGCCTCATTGCGCCCCCGCCTAATGGTTTTAAAAACTAGTGGTGAGCACAACTTTCCCTTGTTTGTTATAGTTATATAGGAGCAGTCACCAGCTCCATGTTGTAGCTCCCACCCTTCCCAGCTATAGTCAGGTGATCCCACTGGTGTCTAATAAAAGGGCAGCCAAGTTTGGGAGGTTTACTTTGAAAGCAGCAAGTAAGTTGCAGGTAAAACCTAGTCCCTTTGTAAAATGTATAATGAAGCAATAGAATTCTTAATGAATGAGATAAAATTGAGCATAGGACTGGCCAGATATGGGATGACTTTGACGTAGTTGGCCAGCTTAAATATATTGCAATATATGGACAAACAATCCCTGTTTTGTTTAAAGGGTAAGGCATTTTTCAGTAGCAGTATGCACAAAATGTCTCTGTCTTAAATATATTGATAATGGGTTGAGTGCAGAGGACTCTTGTATTTGACAATAAATGACATGTATTGATAAGTATGCCCTACAGTATACCATATGCAACTCTATGTGCACAGATGTTAAATTATTATGCAAGAAAATCTACATTAAGGATTCAGCTAACACAGAAATGAGCCACCCACAGCTATGTTATAAATACTTGCGTGGGATATTTTTATGCACGATGACTCCATGGTGCTGCAGATAAGGAAGCGGCAGCTTTGTTTATGGATCTAATAACCCTCCTTAGTCAGTGTGTGGCTAAAGCTGATCATTCTTAGCCCTATGGTCAGCCAATGGCTTGGTTTCTGGAGCCTGTACAAAACTGTTTTCCACATGCATAACCCAGAAATAGTGACCAGAAGAAATCACTAAAATGACAATTCCGGTTGGCCAATGACATTTCTAAGTGTGATTAAGAAATGAACATGCAAATGGCTTTCTGATATGGTTTGATCATTCATAGTATGTTTACTTGGTATGACTGGGGTTTTTATAGTAGCTCTTAATGGAGACCTATAGCAAGCGAGACCCCCCTTAAAGGGCATGTAAAGGCAAAAAAATAAAATCCCATTTTTACTTTCTTTAATGAAAAAGAAAGCTATCTCCAATATACTTTAATTAAAAAATGTGTACCGTTTTTATAAGAAACCTGACTGTATGTAGTGAAATTCTCGCTTCATTTACTGCTGTGGATAGGAATTGTCAGACAGTCCCTAACTGCTGAGCAGGGAAACAATCATACTTATGAACAGCAGGGGGAGCCCCCGCCTTCCTTCCCAGCCATGCAGAACTCAAGCAGCTTTGTTTATGACGATCCCTAAGCAGCCCAGACCACACTGAGCATGTGCACAGTCTTGGTCTTGCAAAGATGTTTAAAGTTACAAGATGGTGACCCCCTGTTGAAAAGACTTTGAAAGCATAAATTATTTGTTTGATTCATGGTTCATGTTTATATTTAGTATACAAAATACAGCATTTCTAGCCTTATTCTATTCAAGACTTTACATGCCCTTTAAGGAACTGTTCAGTGTAAAAAACTGGGTAAATAGATAGGCTGTGTAAAACAAAAAATGTTTCTAGTATAATTAGTTAGCCAAAAATGTAATGTATAAAGGCTGGAATGACTGTATGTGTAACATAATAGCCAGAACACTACTTCCTGCTTTTCAGCTTTCTAACTCTGAGTTAGTCAGCGACTTGAAGGGGGCACATGGGACATAACTGTTCAGTGAGTTTGCAATTGATGCTTAACATTCAGCTCAGATTCAAATGCAACAGATATGACCCATATGCCCCCCTCAAGTCACTGATTGGTTACTGCCTGGTAACCAATCAGGTTACAAAGCAGGAAGTAGTGTTCTGGCTATTATGATAGGCATCCAATCACTCACGCCTTTATACATTACATTTTTGGCTAACTAACTATATTAGAAACAATTTTTATTTTGCACAGCCTATCTATTTACCTAGTTTTTATTTTTAAACTGAACAATTCTTTTAATCTTGCAGGCAATTATGAATACTAGGTGGTTCTGGATTCAGTCTGGGCTAAAAATGATCATTATCTTTAAAAATGGCCCCTTTATTGGAGCTCCTCATAGATCCTCTCTGGTCCCCATCCATGTTTTAAAGAGGGATAGGCATGTCTTAATTGTCCCTAAATCAGTTCAAAACACAACTTTTCAAAAGCACATTCCTTCTATAGTTGGAGGAGTATAATGCACTGGCACATTCTTGTTTTTTATATACAATTAGGGCTCATTTAAAAACACTGGGTAAATATGTAGTTTTGTGAAATGAAGCTACCAACAGACAGCATTGGACTGGAGGGTCTGAGGCCCACTGGAGCTTCCGTCCCCTCCCCTCCTTCAGGCTCCCCTGGCCCCCCGCGCATACTGGTGGGACCAGGTGGGACAGCAGATGGGGCAACTTCGGGTGACTTCGAAAAAGCAACGATTATGCCACATTCTTGCCGGTGGGAAGGCATTTCAGCAAAGCTTTATCACAGGTGACTTATCTCATTGTGTACCACCACCCTTAGAAATGTTTATTCTGATTTATTCAGATATAGTTTATGAAAATGGTTTCTTAAAAGGAAATAACATATAAATAACCATGTCCATTGTAAAGGCTATGCATGACAGGTATGCCACACAGGCTTAACATCAAGTGTCCTTGGAAATCCTATGCTATGGATGCTTTGCCTTTAAGACATTAACAAGCCATGCAGAAAAGCACTATATGTTGGAAGGGGACTACAAGCAGACTATTTTTGTTGCAAAATGTGGGTCAGTAATGCTGGGAGATATACTGAACTTGATGGACAGTTTTTTTTCCAGGTCAGTTTATATATAAGGAAAGCATGAAGAGATAGAACAATGTACATTTACAAATACCTAGAGAATAATGTACCTTATATTGTAAAAAAAAAAAAGAAGAATTTTAGAGGTCGCTGGGAAGTTCCATGACTGTATAAACAGCTCACAGGACCCCAGGTCACTTCAAAGACTTACATATTTTTCAATAAATGCAATTTTTATAATGCACAAGTCTCAGAAGGTCATGTGGTGCTAGGGTTGCCACACTTTGCTGGGACGGGCCAATAACATAGGAGGGCTAGAACAGTGATGCAAAAGGAAGAAGCAATGCCATAAAGGGGTGGACATCTATGTTAATGGGTGGAATTCTGGGGGATCAGGATGGAAAAGGTAAGACTGAGCAGGTATTGGGGAAGATTGATTAAGGAACAAGAGGGTATTGCAGGTATTGGACCCATTATTATTACAGGTTTTAGACCCTGGGGTTTTCTAGATAAGGGATTGTTCCATAATTTGGATCACCATACCTTAAGTCTACTAAAAACATTATTTAACCATTTAATAAACCCAAAAAGGCTGGTTCTGCTTTCAATAAGGATTAATAATATCTTAGTTGGGATCACGTACAAGGTACTGTTTTATTATTACAGAGAAAAAGGAAATCATTTTTAAAAACGTGAATTATTTAATGCTGGCCAGATGGCAACAAGTGACATCACAAAGCAATGCTGACTAAGACACCTTTTATAGTTTATTCAGGGTTCTTGCACATTCTGCTATATTTAGCATCATCATTATTCCTATATATATTTTCAATCATTAATTAATTAATTACTTACACAATTCATTTGGGTTGAAAGAAAGACACCTGGTCATCAAGTTCCACCCTGACAGCCCATTGTAAAGAAATACAGATCCTGAACCCCGAAGTCTATACTAAATGAGTAGGAACATAGATATACAATATTTAGATGTATCATAGACTGAACAAAATATTAATAAAGTGAGGAAAATAGAAGCTACTACTGGTAACTTTTTAAGTGACTCGGAAATTAATTAAACTAGCACATAATCAATATTTATTGATCATCAAATCTATTGGATACAAAAAAGAAATGATTAAAAAAGACACATATATTAAATAACAATAACTATTGTAATTTCTATTGATTGGAGCTTGGCAAAACATTTGGAAACAGCTACGTTCTTGTTTGTATTGATTTCATGAATCTTAAAGGAATCATTAGCCTTCTTTAGCCTTATTTATTTTTGCCGTTAGGCTTTGCATTGTCTCTAAGTGGCTTCTGTCAAGGGAAAATGTGTTTATTCCCAGCCAGATACCCAAGACAACTTGCAATTAAAGACCTGTGAGTCTGGAAGAACCAGGTATATAAATATTAAGGTACCAATATACCTATAGAACCGTATAACACTAGTCTCTGCTCCTATGGAGCTCACAAATGCCCCTATCAAATGCACACTCCAATTAGGGTACCAGTGGCCCAATGATTAGGGATGCACCGAAACAAGAAGATTCACTGGCACACAACACTTGTGGTTGCAGGGTGAACCCTCTCTGTTTTATTAATCAGGAAGTGCAACGTTTACACAGAATCCAAGATTTAGTTCGGGGTTAGGCCAGCCTTTTCAGCATGATTCGGCCGAATTCAAGTGCTTGGCCAAAACAAATCTGAATCAAAAAAATCCCTTGAATTTTCATCACATAAATAGAGAAGTCATCTTTTTTTTTCTACTCTCTTTCCTCCTTGTTTCCCAAATTTACATATGCAAATTAGGGTTTGGATTCGGTTTGGCATTCAGTAGAATATTTCATAATTCGGGATTCAGCCGAATCCTAAAAATAGTGGGTTAGGTGCATTCCTACCAGTGGCTGAGTAATAAGAATGATTTGTCTGTGATGGAATATAGAAGAAGATACATCAGGAATTACAAACTGAATGCAAACCCAGATTATCCCTCCTGGCTCTACACAATGGTGGAGAGCATTTATGAATGTGCTAGGTGCTTATCCTCTCCTGCAAGGGAGTTAATGTTTATCAACAGAAATAATTCAGTAGCACAGTGTGGTATAAAAGGGGACTTATTCAGCCCATATACACTTACACAAAAGACAACTTTTCGATCACTTTATTCAATTTATTCTTCCTTCTTCGCCCTGTCCTGTCTGAAATTAGAGTTGGACTGGGCCAGTGGGATACAAAGAGAAAACCTGGTGGGCTTTGGCCCTCATGGACCCTGCTGATCCAGGACCATTGACTGGCCAGTATCTGTGGCCCAAGTCTTCCTGCTGGCAAGTACCTCTACCTCGCTCCCCATCATTCTTGAGCAGCCATGAGTTTTCTTGAGGAGAGAGCAGGTATGCAATGGGGTGTTGGTGGGGGATTTTATTTGCCAGGGGGAGGGTGTTCGTGACTAGGGTGAGGGTGGTGGATCCTTAAAAGGGCTGTTCATCTTTGCGTTAACTTTCAGTGTGATGTAGAGAGTGATTTGTTTGGGCTTCATTTGGAATTTTCAGTTATTATAGCTTTTTATTCAGCAGCTCTCCAGTTTGCATTGATTGGAATAATTGACTGGAATAGGACTGAATATCAGAGGGCCTGAATAGAAAGAGGAGTAATAAAAAGTAGCACTAACGATACATTTGAAGCCTCACAGAACATTTGTTTTTTTAGATGGGGTCATTTGAAAGCTGGAAAGAGTCAGAAGAATAAGGCAAATAATTAGAAAAAGACTAAAAAAAAGAAACATTGCTTGGATTTGGTCATTCTATGACATACTAAAAGTTAACTTTAATATGAGCCACTCCTTTAATGGGCAACTCCGTTGTGCCCTGGACACCCCAGTCCGACACTGCCTGAAAGGTACTTCCAGAGCTATACATAGAAGGATCTAACATATCATTAACCTCCAGAGGCCAACTCTAACTTGAAACAAAACAGTTCCAAACTAGCACTTTGCACTTTGTCTCTAGTCAATGGAGAACTGGTAGCAATGGCACCTCAAGGCAGATACGCTCACACATCTGGGATCCTCCATATCTTAATATAACACCTTTAAATGTATTTGCAGGTGAAAAATATTATAATATCAGTCCCAGTTCTATGTGCTTCCTTCTGCCAGTAATTTTAGGCGAGACAGCTGCTCTCGGTTCATTGTGTTTGACCTAGTTTGTGTTCTGGAAATTAGAACATAAACACATCAAGAGCTTGAATATTCAAATGGAGCTCTGTGACAGTGTCTGCAAGGCAAGAATACTTTTGAACAATCCCAGCACATCAGGATTAATATAAATCACCCGTATTACACTCATTGCTTCCATATAGCTGACACTGTAAATGTTTCTATGCAGAAAGCTCTTTTTTTGGATCAGTCGCATTAAGCAGCAACTGAAATACTTGTTTATAATGTCTATCCGTTACAGGAACCACTGACCCTTACAAAAGAACATGTATTTTAAAGGGCCACTAGATTTAATTTATTTTCCATTATATGTATAATTTATTTGTATGAAAACAAATAATCTAAGATGCAGGACTTTACCTTTGCTATATGGGCAGGGGGGGGGCAAAATAGTCAAAATCACCCCTCGTTCATATGAATGGCCATTGCCTATTAAAGAAACAGTTCAGCATCAAATAAAAACTGGGTACATAGATAGACCGAGCAAAATAAAAAATGTTTCTAATATAGTCAGTTATGCCAAAATGTAGTGTATAAAGACTGGAGTGACTGGATGTCTAACATAATAGCCAGAACACTACTTCCTACTTTTCAGCTCTCTAACTCTGTGTTAGTCAGGGACTTGAAGGGGGGGGGCACATGGGACATAACTGTTCAGTTAGTTTGCAATTGATCCCCAGCATGCGGCTCAGATTCAAAATCAAGCAGTTATGCCCACGTGCCCCCCCTCAAGTCACTGATTGGTTACTGCCTGGTAACCAATCAGTGGAAAGGAAGAGAGCTGAAAAGCAGGAAGTAGTGTTCTGGCTATTATGTTAGACATCCAGTCACTCCAGTCTTTATACATTACATTTTTGGCTAACTAACTATATTAGAAACATTTTTATTTTGCACAGCCTGTCTATTTATTTTTATACTGATCAATTCCTTTAAACATACCTCCCAACATTTTGGAAATAGAAAGAGGGACATAAATATATTTGACCACACCCATTTTTGTGGCTACGCCCCCTAATTACCATGTATACTTTGGCAGGTTATGAAAGTTTGAACACATTTCTGTCCTTTAAGCTGCAAGACACAGTTCCCCCCACAAAAGACCTGCTTAACTTAAATTGTTACAATTGTTTCTTTGCTTATCTTAGAGTGTTACAAAAGTAATACCAGCTGAGCATTCTGGCCTCTCTGCCAAAAGCCAATTAAAGGAAAACTTTACCCCCAAAATGAATACTTAAGCAACAGATAGTTTACATCATATTAAGTGGCATACTAATGAATCTCACCAAACTGGAATATATATTTAAGTAGATATTGCCCTTTTACATCTCTTGTCTTGAACCACCATTTCGTGATGGTCTGTGTGCTGCCTCAGAGATCACCTGACCAGAAATACTACAACTCTAACTGTAACAGGAAGAAGTGTGGAAGCAAAAGACACAACTCTGTCTTTTAATTGGCTCATGTGACCTAACATGTATAGTTTGTTTGGTTTGGTTGTGTGCACCGTGAGTCCTACGATCCCAGGGGGAGGCCCTTATTTTTCAAAATGGCAATTTTCTATTTAGGATTACCCAATGGCACATACCACTAAAAAGGGGGTATAGTTTTCCTTTAAGTTAGAAACATTGCATATTTTTCTGGCTGTTCAGTACAGGAGATCAAAGAGAAAGTCGGGACATTTCAGTACCAATCCAAGACTGCAGGTTGAGCTATCAAAATTGAGGCTGTCCCACGAAAAACAGGACAGTTGGGAGGTATGCCTAAAATCTTGCCGCCACAGGCTTCGGAATTTGTGGCTTCACCACAAATCCGAAAAATATCTCAAAGTAGGGGGAGTCCAAATAGCCAGTCCACAAAGGGCAATGTAGGTTCTGGGATTTCAGCCCGGCTCCCAGGGAACTCTCAAAAATTGATTAAAACAAAATGAAGCCCGTCACCACAAATCCGGACCTGCACTCGATGCAGGACACTAGGTGCCACATTTAAAGATGTAAGCATATTTAAGTGCAAGAGTATAAAGCCATCTCCTACAAAATTCCCCTGATAAATTACATTTACAAATAACCAATGAAAATTGTTGCATTTTGGAAAGTAACTTGGAGTTATATTTTCTTTCACTAAGCAAAACTGTATTTTTGGACTTTCGTCGACATTGACTTGTTAAAGTTCATTAGGTGAAATAATCGATAAATCCATTGAATGCAAAATTACTGTTTTGATCTGAAACCCCCTAAAAAAGAACTGAAAGGCTAAAATCAACAAAATACAGAGCTCGATCACACATTTTCAGCTACTTTATTCCATTACAGTAATATAGGACATGGCATCCTATAGCAGGGAGCACTTGACCTACATACTTCCATATATAATGGTTTTAAGGGTAATAGTTCCCCTTGACTGCACAAAGTCTCTTATTTATATAATGGAGGTTCTCTGGCTGCTATAATGATAGCTCTGTATTAGGATACAGCGTAAAGGGATTTTGTCATGATTTTTATGATGTATTTCTTATTTCTAAATTATACTGTTTACACTGCAAATAATTTACTCTACAATATAAATTTCATTCCTGAACCAGCAAGTTTATTTTTTGGGGTGTAGGCAGCCATCTCAGGTCATTTTTCCTGGTCATGTGCTTTCAGAGCCAGTGTTGCACTATGGAACTGCTTTCTGGCAGGCTGCTGTTTCTCCTACTCAGTGTAACTGAAGCAGGTCCGGACTGAGAATTAAAACAGGCCCTGGCATTTCAGGTACACAGAGGCCCAAACAACCCCCACCAGTCCACTTAATACTGACTTTCTATGGCACCTTATAGCAGTCCCCCTGGCATTTTGCCAGAACTCACAGATTGCCAGTCCGGGTCTGAACTGAAGGGGATTTTTACTATTGCGTGCTGTTCTTAGATCTACCAGGGAGCTGTTATCTTGTGTTAGAGAGCTGTTATCTGGTTAACTTCCCATTGTTCTGTTGTTATCACTCAAATTTGCTGTACAGCAGTAAAGAGTGACTGATGTTTATCAGAGCACAAGTCACATGAGTGGGGCACCTAGGAAACTGACAATATGTCTAGCCTCATGTCAGATTTCAAAATTAAATATAAAAAAATCAGTTTGCTCTTTTGAAAAACGGATTTCAGTGCAGAATTCTGCGGGAGCAGCACTATTAACTGATGTGTTTTGAAAAAAACATGACAGTATCCCTTTAACAAAAGTAAGACACATTAAAGGGCTGGTTCGCCTTTAAGATAACTTTTATTATGTTGTAGAATGGCCAATTGTAGGCAACTTTTCAATTGGTCTTCATTATTTATTAAGTTATCTCAAAGGTGAACAACGCCTTTAATTCTACTCTGCAAAAGTAAAACCATTCCATGCATAATCACATTTCTTTTAAATGTGCTCCATTTATTGGAGGAGATTCCTTTTTTGTTAACCATAAATGTCCAGCAAAACACATATGGATAGGGTTTCCTGCAAAGTGAAAGTGATTATCTGATTTTGTGAGAGAGGTGCCATAATGGTTGCTCTAATGAGCAATGGAAACACTTCCTTGTTCCACTGCAAACAAATGGGGCCATGAGAGAATGCCGGCTTGCCCCACAGAATTTAACCTTATAGAATTTACTTTACAAGCAAGCTGATCGTTGATAAACCTGAGGATGCAGCCTGCGGCTGGAACCCCTAGACAAGTAGTCACATCAAGGGGGCAAGGGCAATTATGTGCAATTATGTGCCCATTTTAACAGTAAACAAACCTCTAAATGCATTCATTTATATTAATGAACATTTCACCAGATACCGATTTCTGAAATGCATGCACCATGACCTTTTGCTTTACTTAGCTTCCCATCAGGTCTGGACTGAGAATTAGAAAGTAGACCCTGGCATTTCAGGTACATAGAGGCCCAATCAGCCCACAAAGAGGCCCAAACAGCCTCCACCAGCCCAATAAATAGTCAGAGACGTAACTAGAGGGGGGCGGGCCCTGGCGCGGGACGTGCAGCCGGGCCACACCCCCCTCCGCACGGTCGGAAACGGCCGCAGAACAGAGTGGTGCGCAAGCTGCCGGGGGGTCCTGAGGGGGTGCGGGCCCTGGCCCAATCACACCCCCTGCTCCCACGGTAGTTACGCCACTGTAAATAGTGACTTTCTATGGCACCTTATAGCAGCCCCTCTGGCATTTGCCAGAACCCACAGATTGCCAGTCCGGGCCTGCTTCCCATAACGAAAATGATTGATGGGTTCAGGTATGCAGTCTTGTTTTTACTAATTAATTTATTATTGGATTAGTCAGAAGCCTTTGTTACAAATGTCCTTCCTGAGATTAGATGTAACATGTAATACGGTCTTCTCTTTCTCATTTTAATCCTGGCTCTTTATTTCCCTGATGGGGTTAAGAAAATACAAAATATACAAAATAAATCAGATTTTCCCAGTAAATATCACATTTTGTATGGTTAATAAGACTTTTTTTTGGAAATGTGCCTCTGCTCTGTGATATTTCTGTGAGTGCAGTGTTTTGTTTGCAACAATTCCATATTTCTTACAGTTGCTTTAATGCTGTGATGTTACATAATTCTGTTTCATCATCTACAGTATATACTCTTTGTTGCAGATTTACAATTCTAAAGGTTTTACAAAGTATCAAAGTACTAGTTTCGCCTGCTGTTTATCATTAGACTTTTAGAGGTCAAGTGTGTTTAGTCATTGATACAGTATTCTTTATAAACCACTGAATCATTCTCTTTTGAGGATAGTCGGTACCATTGTCAATGTATTTATTTCTGCATCAGTGTACAAAGGAAGAACTGGAATGGAATGCCTTTCCTGGAAACCCATTATGCAGAGAACTCTGAATTACAGGAAGGCCATCTCCCATACAGTTTATTTTAAAGGAGAAGGAAAGCTTCTTGTTTTATGGTCAAAACTGTAAAATTCAAATTGTGAATTATCCAAATTTGACTTGAGTTTTAATTTGAATTTCGAGATTTATCATACTCTTGCCCTTTAAGAACTCAAATTTGATCTAAAAGTTCATGTCTAAGTCAATGGGATAGGCCCAGGGAACAATTTAGACATGTTAGTAGCCTTTCTGACATTCAAGTTTTTTTTTTTTTTGAGAATTCATGATTCAAATTCAATTCCAGTTTTCCAGTCGGTAAAATTTGTGCGAGTTTTAGATATTTTAGAACTCACATGAATTCGAAATTCGACCGTTGATAAATGTGCCTCCCAATAAACCCATTAGGCTGGTTTTGCTCCCAATTAGGATTAATTATATCTTAGTTTGGATCAAGTACAAGGTACTGTTTTATTAATACAGAGAAAAGGCAAATCCTTTTGAACAATTTGGATTATTTGGATAAAATGGAGTCTATGGCAGACAACCTTCCTGTAATTCAGAGCATTCTGGATACTGGATCCCATACCTGTGTTAAAAGACTGAGAGAAACATTTGGCAGAACGAATATGCACACAATGAGAAAGTCTTGGTATACCAGGTAATAATGATAGTTTTTTTTTTTTTTTATAAATAAATTGTTTCAAAATCATGAGATGGTTTGAAAGATTACAGAATTCACTATAGTATGCATAAATGGAGGATTTAGACAGAGACAGGGCCCTAACCCAGTTGGCATACAGCTGAACAGATTGTGATTATGCTAAGGATGGCACACACTTTTGCTTTGTTCAATAGCAGTTCTGAGGCAGCAGACTAGACATTAATTTGCTCCCGGTGCCGTTTTGCCCATATTTATCAGATTCTAACAAAGGCACTGAGAATATACAGTACAAGTTTCTTTTTTTTTTTTTTTACACTTTTTCATTATCACAGCCTTGTCCTGGCTGCAGGGATTATGCAAATGAGGCAGGCCAATTAAAAATACTGTTGGAATTTAGCTTTAATGAAGCTTTCATTTGCTGAGTCCTCGCAGTGTGTTCAATATACTGTATTAAGCAAGCCACAGAGACCACATACCAGAGGGCCATCTGTGCATTTGGATGATAAGAGGGTAAAAGCGCTATGTCTCAGAGACATCATAGAAACAATGAAATTTCAACATCAATTCTTTAACTATGTACATATGATTATGATTTCTGTGCATTATAGGCCTATTTCAGCTTGTGTGACTGCCTCCAATGGTTACAGAGCAGGTCATTGGTATAAGGTACTGGGGTACATGTTTTTTAACGCCTGTAGTAGTACATGTTTTTTAAAATGCATACAAAAGTCTTTTATGTTTTTGTGACACTCATTCTTGAAATGACACTGTAAATAATTCACTCCATACCCATATAAAATATTATTCCTGAACCAGCAAGTGTATTTTTTTAATTCTTCCTTCCAACTGTCCCGTTTTTCATGGGACAGTCCCGATTTTGACAGTTCAACCAGCAGACAAGGATTGTTAGT
This sequence comes from Xenopus petersii, assembly GCA_038501925.1. NCBI lineage: Eukaryota > Metazoa > Chordata > Amphibia > Anura > Pipidae > Xenopus > Xenopus petersii. The sequence goes on along the minus strand of CM076674.1, from coordinate 30,879,583 downwards.
GAAATGTCCCTACTTTCTCTTTGATCTCCTGCACTGAACAGCAAGAAAAAGATACAATGTTTTTGAAATGTAATTAAACAAGAGGCTTTTGGCAGAGAGCCCAGAATACGTGGCAGGTGCACTTAGATACTTTTGTACTTTTTAAGATAAGCAAATAAACAATTGTAACTATTTAAAACAAGCAGGTCTCTTGGGAGAACTGAGACTCATTGCTTAAAGGGCAATTCACCTTCATTAGCAAAGCTGTAATAGCACATAAAAAATGACCCTAAAACCCCCAGAAATGTGTTCACACGTTCCATAACTTGCCAAATTTTGTAAAATGGGAATGGACTTTAGGGGTTGTGGCCATAAATTGGCATGGTCAAAAAATTGGTGCTCTGCACACGCCAGATCTTTTTGTCCCTCAATCCGTTTTTAATATTTGTGAGTTATGCAGGCGCGGATTTCTGATGAGGGCACCCGGAGGCCATCGTCCTCCAGCATGCTTAGTGATCAGGGATCGTGGCAAATACACTTGCAGCTGGGCGGCATGCACCCCTTAATTTTTGCCAACCTAGACCTGGGCCTTTGTGGCTTTGCCGCAAATCTGGCCCTGGGGTTATAAAATATTGGTGTGTAAGCAGCCATCTCAGGTCATTTTGCCTGATCCTGTCTTTTCAGAAAGAGCCAGCACTTCACAACGGAACTGCTTTCAGAACTCATGCTTTCAGAACCCCAACTCATGTAACTGAAGGAGTTGCAGTAAGACTTTGTTTTGCTGATGGGCAGCTGGGGGGGGGGAGGGAGGAACACAGCAGTAAAGAGTGACTGAAGTTTGTAAGAGCACAAGTCACATGACTCAGGGCACCTGGGAAACTGACAACACGTCTAGCCCCATGTCAGATATCAAAATTAAATATGAAAAAATATGTTTTCTCTTTTTGAAAAAAGTGCAGAAGTCTGCTAGAGCAGCACTATTAACTGATGCATTTTTTTTAAAAAAGAAAACATGTTTTCCCATGACAGAAATCCTTTAAAGTTTCATGCTAAGCAAGGCAACCTAAAGAGAAATGACAGCCTACATGTGTAAGGATATCTCTTGTATTTTAACCTAAGCATGTACTTCTCTATCACTGCATAGCTTCTATTGTTCCTCATTCTTTTGTATTCTGCCTCCTTGCACTGTCATATGTGATATAGGTTTTATATGAGACAGAATCATATTATTGGTCTTACTTGAGACACTTGTATAAAACAAAAACAACAACAAATAAGCAACAGATTACAATCCCCTGTAATATAAATGGATAATAACTTATTCAAGACAACTGGCACCTCCCACATACAGTGCCGTTTCTGTCATATGGCAAGGGAACAACCCATACGTCAGATGGCACATTACCAAAAAGCTTTTTATTTTTTCCTATTGAGAATTCAGTTTTCTTAGTTCAGGGAGCACAATTGCCCTCTCTGCACCATCCATCTTGCACCAGTTTGAGTGCAAGATAAGCATCCGGGGTAAAGGAGGGATTGCCCTGCACTTTCATCAGGAACATTAAAGTTTATGCTTCCAATAACTTCTCATTACAGAAAATCACATCGGCAATATGAAAATCATCTCTTAATACAACTACACTGGTGTGAGTTGGCATATTTGTGGCTTGCCAGCTTTGTTCATATTACATTTTGCTCCCAAAATAGCAATGATAAGAGCAAGTTAACCAAGAAGTGTAGAAATTATTAATGAAAACAATAAGCTATTAAAACCTAAATTTCACATTAGGCTGGGCAGGAAATTGAATTTTTATTGGTTTTTAATGACTGGGAATGAATCAGGAGGCTATAATAAGTAAAATCTATATTACCGTTCGCTAGTATCCCCATGCAAAGCCTCATTATTAACTGCGGATATACAAAATTATACAAGGGATGGACAGGATGCGGCAATTATATTGGAAACATATCCTGAACGTATCCGATGCACTGCAGGCTAAATGTAATAAGGAATCGTTCTGGCAAGCACTTGTACTGCAATTAAGGGGGTTATTTATTAAAGTCTGAATTTATCTCAATATTTTCTGCTACAAACCCTGATCAAATCCGCTCAGGTTTTTAACGCTTATTTATTATTTCATTTTCACGAAAAATCAGTTTTTCAGATTTTTTTCAGATTTTTCATCAGATTTTCATGATTTTTGTAGTATCTTTCACCTGAATACTCAGATTTCTTATGTTTTTTTGCCCGACAACTTCGGGGTATTGCACGAAACCCAGCGCACATCAAAAAATCATTGGGACTTCTCCCATTGACTTATATGCAACTTCGACAGGTCTGAGATGCTGCATTTTCTGATTTGGACTTTTCCATCCTCAGGGTTTAATAAATTCCGAAATATTTGTGATTTTTTAAAAGACAGATTTTATTTAAAAAAATCATGAATTTTTGGTGATTTTTGCATTCGGAGTTTAATAAATAACCCCCCAAATCTATCTTTCTATATATATATATATATTTATTCTATAGACAGCCTTTACAGAATGCAAAAAGACTACTGAAGACACAAATGGGGGATGTAATATGTTACGTTGGCGCAAAAAAAGTGCGCAAAAAAGATTGCAAATGTTAATGAGTATGTTTGCGTCCTTCTTTACCGATTACACACCCTCAAATACAACCTCGCAATGTTTGCGGCCAAATGTCTTTTCCAAACATTCGAAGTAATGTAATAATATTTCACAATCGCAAAGCGTATTTTGCAACTAAATATTTAACAAAACTCCAGAGAAGTTCTTAAAATTCAAGATTTATAAAGTGTAAAAACTCTAATACAAAACTTTGCCAAGCTGTCAGGGTCCTATAGAAGTCAATGGGAGTTGCACTGATCCTGTTGGGCCTTTTTTAGTCATTCAGACTTTTAGAGATTTTTGGATTTTTTTAGTTAGCGATTGTCTGAAATAGAGGGTTTTGTTTATACTTTTTATATTTGGATGTTTTAATAAATTACAAGGCATTCTTGATTTTAGAGAAATAGAGTTTAATCGTAAAATTTGAATGTTGATAAAGGCCTTCCACATATACCACAAGGTAGAGTCCTGCAGTGCATCGGGTATCTGCGGGTTACCCGCCAAAACCCTCGGGAGACGGTATAGACGTGGGTTGGCGGTTCTCCTGGTTTGCAGATTGGGTCACGGGTCTTCTCATTAGAGAGTTTTAATCCTTTTTTCTACTTCTAATGATGTCACTTCCTGTTGACAATGACATCACTTCCCCTTTTACTCCTTTTTTCTAATCATGCCTACGTCTAATGATGTCACTTCCGGTTTACAATGACAGCACTTGCTGGTTTACTCCTTTTTTCTAATCACACCTACGTGTAATGATGTCACTTCCGGTTTACAATGAGAGCACTTCCTGTTTTACTCCTTTTTTTCTGGTCATGCCTACTTCTAATGATGTCACTTCTGGTTTACAATGACATCACTTCCTGTTTCTTGATGGTCAGCGGGTTGAGGATCGGGTTGCGGATAAGGTACTTGGGGGTAAATATGCGGGTCCTGGTGCAGGTTGCGGGTCGGGTTTAACAAATTAGTTCCGCACAGGACTCTACCACAAGGCTACAGGAGTTTATTGAAGAACAAAAATGTCTATGAGGCAAGAAGGCAGGGTAGGGGACTTTGACCACTGTGCTTCACCCTTAGAACACCATGGAGGTCAAAAAGCTGCATTTGAAAACCAATTGCAAATTGTCTCACAATATCCCCCTTTAAGGTCAGCTTTAAAACGTAATCATATTGTCAAAACTATTGTAGCAAGAAAATCCATATTGAGTTTTTAAAAGAATTCAGTTCTGGCTACTAGAGGCTGCCTCCTAGCTATATGTAACTTGCAAGGATTTGGTAGGCTGATATCCCCTTAACTACCAAGTCAAACACTGTAGACATGTTCTGCAAGCTGATCTGGAAGGGTCAGCTGTTTGTACAAAATGTAACCATATATATGATCCCTTAATAAAAGTTTAATTGTTGCCTTATCGGACCTGTATATTGCAGGGGGTAGACCGCTGGTCTATTCCAGTATATGTATACATTATATATGCAGTGCTACAGAAAATACACTTCTATCAGTCTATCAGAATGAATATTGACAGGGGCAACTGTCCACTCTTCAAACACATTCTTGGCTACATTTATTATGTTTTGTGACCTACCTTTGCTGCAAATATTGTATTATTGTGTTTATGTAGGTGCCAGTATCCCCACTGCCAACATCCCCATCCTATTCAGCAGTTCACTATTAGGACAGAATTAATTTTGGTAGCAGTGTATATTTGGGATACGGGCAGCTGATAAAGTAGACAATAGAATCCAAGTACCTGCAGCTTTAGTAAATAGCATGGTGATGGATTAGCAATACATAATTATAGTGCATTATAGTTAATGAATTGTAAGGTGCAGTAGGTACTTACCCAGCTACAAAGCAGTTCTCCTGTTGCCCTGCTTGCCTAATCCCTGCTTAGCTGCTCAAACCTGGTAAAATTAAACTGGGCTACAACAGCCTAAGGCACACCTCCCAACTGTCTGTTTTTTCACGGGACAGTCCTGATTTTGACAGCTCAACCCACAGTCCCAGATTGTTACTGAAATGTCCCGAGTTTCTCTTTGATCTCCTGCACTGAACAGCCAGATAAAGATACAAAGTTTCTAAAACTTAATTGGCTTTTGACAAAGAGCCCAGAATATGTGCCAGGAGCAAATAGATACTTTTGTAACAATTTTAGATAAGCAAAGAAGCAATTGTAACAATTTAAGATAAGCAGCTCTCTTGGGGAAACTGTGACTTGCAGCTTAAAAGGCAATTCACCTTTATTAGCAAAACTGTAATAAAACATATAAACCACAGAAATGTGTTCAAGCTTTCATAACCTGCCAAATTTTGTAAAATGTACATGGTTATTGGGAGGCGTGGTCACAAAAATGGTCATGGTCAAAAATATTTTTGCCTCGTGGCATATATTTGTGTCCCTCTTTCTATTTCCATAAAAAAAGGAGTAAAACAGGAAGTGCTGTCATTGTAAACCTGGAAGTAGACGTGACCAGAAAAAAAGGAGTAAATATCGCTATTGAGAAGACCCACGGCCCGACCTGCGGCCTGCAAACCCGCAGAACTGACGACCCGCGTCTTGACCCGCACCTGGAATTTCTACTCGCAACCTGCACAGCGGATACCTGACCCACTGCAGGACTCTAATCTATATGATATCAATTTTATGGGACCAAGAAAATGCACATAATATTCAGGTGTGGCACAGTGTTGGTGTGGCTCAGGAGACTTGGGCAGGCACATAGCTGAAGATGTGTTGGAGTAAGGGGCGGTCAAATAATGTTATTCCACTGCTGACCACCAAGTGGAGCTTGTCTATGAAGATTCTCATTTATCCAGGTCATGATATATACAGCATTGAGTAGAACTAAATCAAAGGCAACTAGACATTTAACGTATTTTTTCCTTGAAACGTTACACCACTCATCCAACTGGCTTCTTCAGTTCAACTCTATTCAGTTCAACTCTATTTCCACCCACTTCCCTTATGTTTCTAATATAGTTAGTTAGCCAAAAAGGTAATGTATAAAGACTGGAGTGACTGGATGTCTAACATAATAGCCAGAACACTACTTCCTGCTTTTCAGCTCTCTTGGTTTCCACTGATTGGTTACCAGGCAGTAACCAATCAGCGACTTGAGGGTGGGCCACATGGGATCTGCTTTTGAATCTGAGCTGAATGCTGAGGATCAATTGCAAACTCACTGAACAGTTATGTACCATGTGGCCCCCCTTCAAGTCGCTGAATAACTCAGAGTTAGAGCTGAAAAGCAGGAAGTAGTGTTCTTTTCTGTTATATTAGACATCCAGTCATTCAAGCATTTATACATTACATTTATGGCTAACTAACTATATTATAAACAGTCTTTATTTTGCACAGCTTATGTATTTACCCAGTTTTTATTTTTACACTGAACTGTTCCTTTAAGCTACAAAAGGCACACAGGTGCTAGAAGATTTACTAAGCATCCGCAGGTTGTCTCTCTATGCTCCAATGTGTCATGGCAACACGTCTGTCTAGGTTGTGCCTTTCAAAGCAGGGGATGAATGTTCTGTATGTCACTAAGTTACTAATGAGTAATGAGCTTGATGAACTATGTGTTTGTACAACTGCCCAGTCCCTGTTAGGAAAGGCATTCAAGTAAAACCCAGGCAGCAGCTCTTGTATTCAGTTTGTTTGCGTGATTTTGTCACTTTTCAGGCTACATCACAAAGGCAAAATATTTATTAATGTGCTTATTTATATAGTGTCAACACATTTACACTGCACTTTAAAGTGATTATTCATCATTCATATCTGTCCCTGCCCCATTGAAGGTTACAGTCTAAATTTCCTATCACATTCGCACAACACACTAGGGCCATTTCATCAGGAGCCAATTAACCTGTCTGTATGTTTGTGGAGTGTGGGAGGAAACCAGTGAACCCCGAGGAATCCCAAAACTGCACCGCAGCAGTATCATCTGAGTGAGCTGCACCCTGAACCATTCAATTCCTGAAACGGCTGGTTTCACCCAGAGCAAAGGTTCCCAAACTGTGGGCATTGATCCCCAACCAGTGGCTTATGAGCAACATGTTACTCTCCAACCTTTTGGATGTTGCTGGTTTCAAAGCAGGTGAGACGAGAAGCAGGTGCTCATTTTTCAGTTCCTGTATTGGAGGCAAGCTGGGGATTGAAACCCCAAATTTAAATAATTTCTTTCTTAAGTGTGGGGTATTGCACTGGGTTTTTCTAGTCTTATGTTCTATGGCAGTACCAGAACCAGACTACTGTGCAATCTGCATTCTGCATTCACTAAATATCAATAATTATGTATATGTTTGTCTATGTTGCATTTTTATCTGAGAGGGCTGTGAGAAGCGAACTTTATAAATGATTGATGGCAATAAGAGCTGGTACTCCTAGCAGAACATGTCAGGCTTAATGGCTTTTCAGAGTGATAGTGGGGAAAAAAGGAAGACAAATCTGCTGAGATATTGATGCATTAAAGTTAGGACCCTGCTGCTGGGCGACTGAATATAGAAGATTATGCCAAACGTCTGTTCCTGGAGACTTGACTAGACAAATATCTGCATCTGAGCTGCTCTTGGAACCAGACTAATAGCTCAACAATCAAGTGGAACGTAGCTGAGCCAAGTGGCAGCTGCAACAAAGGTCCCTGTTGGATGAAACGCCTTTTCCTTGAGTCCCAGTGACAATGGCCCTTATGTGAACACACCGAGAATAACAATTATTGGGATGGAAACTAATGCAGAGGCAGGGAATCAACCAAACAAAGCAGGGCATGTTTCCCTTACTTAGCTGCCAGTATAAGCAGGGCATTAGCTGTTTCTTTGCAAAAAGATAAATATCCCATAATTTCATCTAAAAAACTAATGATAGATGGTGAAGCAATGTTGGTTAGGTGGTTGGTTAGGGGGTGTGAAAAGGGGTGAACACTGTTGTGTGTATGTGTATATGTATATATATATATATATATATATATATATATATATATATATATATATATATATATAGATATATAGATATCAGAAACAGGGTGTAGCTTTACATAATATATTCTAAGAGCTTTGGTAACTAGGCAGCTTCCACTTAGCAACAATAGTGAAATGAAGGAAATAAGAGGTGAATTAAATTATACATAACATTCTCCAGTTAGGCATAAGTGAGAAATTAAAAGATAGATTGGAAAAGGAAAGGGAATATTTGACACTGGATCTGCATGATTTGAGGAAGAACACAGTGCATAGCTTTTAGAGACTGGTAACTATTATATTTAACATCTGCTCAAAGAGTGACACAGCGGCAACAAAGTTTATTAAATTTGAGTTTATATGTAACAGCTAAGTTAGTTTTTATATTGCTATCTTCTGTCTTGTTTTTAACTTTGTATGTGGCGAAGAATTTTTTATTTTTAGGAATCCTATATGTATGTATGTATAGTGTTATTTAAAACCGTGGTCTTCCAACAGGATAATGGTTATATGTCATTGCTTATATTACTGTTTCCCGCCAAAAAAAAAGTAGATTTAAGGCAAGTTCACTGTTTTGTTAGCACTTTGAGAAAGGCCATGGATGGGGCCGAAACGTCAGCCTGTAGCTTTGTAATACATTTGTTTGTTATCTTTAAAGGACCAGTAACATCAAAAAATGTTTTGATGTTACTGGTCCTTTAAGTCCTGTGAATGCTGATTCTGTTGGAGGTATATATATATATATGCCTTGAGAAAGGTCCCTGATGGGACAGAAACATCACGTTGGCTGTACATGCACCTTTTAATATAGTTGTCTTGAATAAGAAAACCCGGTGTTGCTGGACTGATTTATTGTGTATATGTATATATATATATATATATATATATATATATATATATATATATATTTATATATATATATATATATATATATATATATGATTTTAGTATATATCCATAAATTGGATATACATAAATTATAACTGTGCACCCCGGTCACATACAGAAGCACGAAAGTTAGCCTTGGAGTGTGCATACCCATTACCTATATCTATCTATCATCTATCTATCTATCTATCTATCTATCTATCTATCTATCTATCTATCTATCTATCTATCTATCTATCTATCTATCTATCTATCTATGATCTGTTATCCCTAATTATAATGTGCAACTGTTGTTATGTACAGGTATAGGATCCATTATCCTGAACACCAATATCCATAAAGCTCAGAACTTCAGAAAGGTTGTCTTCCATAACCCCTTTTATCTAAATAATCCAAATTTTAAAAAAATGATTTCCTTTTTTTCTGTAATAATAAAACAGTAGCTTGTACTTGATCCAAACTAAGATATAATTAATCCTTATTGGAGGCAAAACAATCCTATTGGATTTATTAAATGTTTACATGATTTTTTAGTAGACGAAGATCCAAATTATGGAAAGATTTGTGATCCAGAAAACCCGAGCACTCTGGATAATAGATCCCATACCTGTACTTTTAGTAACTACAAAATGGATGGCAAATCTTTAGATAAATAACAGCTGTATAGTCTCAATAGTCTAAAACTCTGATCTATGTCATTTTACCTATTTATATGGAGGAACCACACTTCCATCACTCCCTGATAGTGGCAATGCTAGACTTTCCTCACACTGCTTGCAAATTTATAATTTAAACACAATACTGGTTAATTATAAACGCACATTAGCATTCTCTGCTGGGTAATTTGCTTCAGGTAAAGACCTTTGCAATTAACCTCTGGTACGAGGATAGGGAATATAATTCCCACTGGGCCCTTGATTTATATTCTTATGCCAACACCCTCACAATAACTAGCACCTTGCCCATAGCCATTGGTTACTATAGTGACTGGCAGAACTGTCCTTAGTGGGTGCAAATGGGAACTAACACCCTGTGACGCTCACCAAACAGCTGATATAGACAGGAAGAGTAAAAAAAACAAAAAAATGAAGACCAATTGCAAATTGTCTTAGAATTTCACTATATCATAATAAAAATTAATGTTCAGCTTAAATACAAAATGTGTTTATAGTTGTAAATACTATTACCCCTTTTAATAAACTACAATACCATAAGCAGGCTACAAGAGGTGTCGTTCAGCAAAAGTGACGTCATGGTGATTCCTGCTAATGATAATGTACTCTTATATGCTCCAAAAATCAAATCAATATACGGGGTGAGGTGCAAACCTTCTAGCAATGAGTTAAACAAAGATATTTATTGCAAGCAGAATCTTCCCAAATCTTGCACACAAAAATTCCCAATTTTACTGCATGTTTACAGTGTACATTCAGATCTAAATCCCCAAATTTAGAATGTTTATATATAAACTCCAGTTAAATGGAACAAGTCACTTAAATAAGAGAGGCTTAAACACTTTTTTCAGTTCAGTTGGTTTCAGATAGTTCACCAGACTTTTTCCAATAAATTTCCATTTTTTATTTTTTACCATTTTTCCAAAATCTAAACTTAAAGCTGATTGTTCCTGTCTCTGATACTGTATTTTAGTCTGGCAGCTCAGTAATTCAGGTGCAGATTCTGAACTGTTACAATTTTGCAACATTTAGTTGATCCATTTCTCAGCAGCATCTCTGGAGTATTAGCAACTATTGTATCGATTCTAACAGCTGCCTTTGATGAAACTCAACGATAAGAAATGTGTCAACTAAATTGATCAATTTTGAACAGTTTACAGGGTCCATGACCCATCCTCCCAGAGCTGCTTTAGGGCAGAGACACAGGATCAGATTCAGGGAGATTAAATCTCTTCTTCAGGAAAACTAATCTCTCCCTGCCTCCCGCCAGCTAGAATGTAAATCGCAATCGGTAGCAATCGATGCGCTTTGTTTTCCCGAAAACGGAAACCGAATCGAGTACCATCCCGCTGGCGATGTAGGTTCTATATGGTGGGAGGCAGTTCGGGGAAATTAGTCCCCCCCCGAAGAATAGGTGATTTATCTGCCTGAATCTTGTCGTCTGCCCTTACCCTTAGAAGGTGAAAAATGGCCCTTTACACTTCAATATCAGAGAACATAGAACATAGAAAGTCATTGGAAAAAGTCTTTATTTTGTGTGAACTGTTTGAAACTAACTGAACTGAAAAAAGTGTTGGAAGGTGAAAAACCCCTTTAACATATTATTTGTATCATGGCTGCTCTCTAGCTGCTGTTGCACTACAGTTCTCAGAACAATATGGCTATCAAGGGTTGCTGGGATATGTAACTGATAAGTCATAATGCAACTTTTTGTCAAGCTCAAGTCTTAGGGCTGAACTACACAGAGTGGCTTCTACCGATTCAACGTGCTGAGAGGAAGCACATGCGACGAGACGGATGTGCCAAATATAATGTTAGTAATAGAAATGTCACGCCTACAACTGTCGGATGCGAATGCCGCACATTGCGTCTTCATCCGACAGTCATGTTGTGTCGGATAGGGATGTAGCGAACGTCGGAAAAAAAGTTCGCGAACATATTCGCGAACTTGCGCAAAAATGCGAGCGGTTCGCGAACGGTTCGCGAACCCCATAGACTTCAATGGGAAGGCGAACTTTAACATCTAAAAAAGACATTTCTGGCCAGAAAAATGATTTTAAAGTTGTTTAAAGGGTGCAACGACCTGGACAGTGGCATGCCAGAGGGGGATCAAGGCCAAAAATGTATCTGAAAAATCTGCCTGTGTGTGCTTGGAAGAGATAGTGTAGGGGGAGAGCTGTTAGTGATTTCAGGGACAGATGATAGTAAGTTTGCTGGCTAGTAATCTGCTTGATACTGCTCTGTATTGGAGGGACAGAAGTCTGCAGGGATTTGAGGGACATTTTAGCTTAGGTAGCTTTGCTGGCTAGTAATCTACTGTTCTCTTTAAACAACTGCCATACGTTGACCTTGTAGGCATTGTTTGCCCAGTTTTTTTGGATGCAGCCACTGAAGCACAGTTGCCAGAAAAAATATGCCATATAAATGCTGAAAATAGTAATTTTTCGCCATACGTTGACCTTGTAGACATTGTTTGCCCAGTTTTTTTTGGACGCAGCCACTGAAGCACAGTTGCCAGAAAAAATATGCCATATAAATGCTGAAAATAGTCATTTTTTGCCATACGTTGACCTTGTAGGCATTGTTTGCCCAGTTTTTTTGGTCGCAGCCACTGAAGCACAGTTGCCAGAAAAAATATGCCATATAAATGCTGAAAATAGTCATTTTTTGCCATATACGTTGAGTCAACGTATGGCAAAAAATGACTATTTTCAGCATTTATATGGCATATTTTTTCTGGCCTCTGTGCTTCAGTGGCTGCGGCCAAAAAAACTGGGCAAACAATGCCTACAAGGTCAACGACGTTGACCTTGTAGGCATTGTTTGCCCAGTTTTTTTGGCCGCAGCCACTGAAGCACAGAGGCCAGAAAAAATATGCCATATAAATGCTGAAAATAGTCATTTTTTTGGTCGCAGCCACTGAAGCACAGTTGCCAGAAAAATTATGCCATATAAATGCTGAAAATATAAATTTTTTTGGTTGCAGCCACTGAAGCACAGAGGCCAGAAAAATTATGCCATATAAATGCAGAAAATATGCATTTTTTTGGACGCAGCCACTGAAGCACAGTTGCCAGAAAAAATATGCCATATAAATGCTGAAAATAGTCATTTTTCGCCATACGTTGACCTTGTAGACATTGTTTGCCCAGTTTTTTTGGTTGCAGCCACTGAAGCACAGAGGCCAGAAAAAATTAAACCAGTAGGGTTTGCACCCTAGTTTGTAACGGTGGCGGAGGGAGGAGGACGCTAAAGGACAGCTGTGTGTGGAGTCATGAGGCTTGAAGAGAAGGACAGCTGCATAGAAGTCAGAACAAGTCTTCCGGCGTGCAGTAACCCTCCGAGATCCACCCCTCATTCATTTTAATAAAGGTCAGGTAATCGACACTTTTGTGACCTAGGCGAGTTCTCTTCTCAGTTACAATCCCTCCTGCTGCACTGAAGGTCCTTTCTGAGAGCACACTTGAGGCTGGGCAAGACAAGAGGTTCATGGCAAATTGTGACAGCTCTGGCCACAGATCAAGCCTGCGCACCCAGTAGTCCAGGGGTTCATCGCTCCTCAGAGTGTCGATATCTGCAGATAATGCCAGGTAGTCCGCTACCTGCCGGTCGAGGCGTTCTTTGAGGGTGGATCCAGAAGGGTTGTGGCGCTGCCTTGGACAGAAAAACATTTGCATGTCTGACGTTACAGACCGGCCAAAGGGCTTTGTCCTTGCAGGTGTGCTCGTGGCAGGATTACTGGCACCTCTGCCCCTGGAATGTTGATGAGTTCCTGAAGTGACATCACCCTTAAAAGCATTGTACAACATGTTTTGCAGGCTGGTTTGTAAATGCCGCATCTTTTCGGACTTGTGGTATGTTGGTAACATTTCTGACACTTTATGCTTGTACCGAGGGTCTAGTAGCGTTGCGACCCAGTACAGGTCCTTCTCCTTAAGCCTCTTGATACGGGGGTCCTTCAACAGGCATGACAGCATGAAAGACCCCATTCTCACAAGGTTGGATGCAGAGCTATCCATCTCCGCTTCCTCATTATCAAGGACTGCATCATCCACGGTCTCCTCCCCCCAGCCACGTACAAGACCAGGGGTCCCCAAAAGGTCACCACTAGCCCCCTGGGAAGCCTGCTCCTGTTGGTCCTCCTCCTCCTCCTCCACAAAGCCACCTTCCTCCTCTGACTCCACTTCTGGCACCTCTCCCTGCGTTGCAGCAGGTGCCTGGGTTCGTTCTGGTGATTCCGACCATAAATCGTGCGCTTCCAGCTCCTCGTCACGCTGGTCTACAGCCTCATCTGTCACTCGTCGCACGGCACGCTCCAGGAAGAAAGCGAAGGGTATTAGGTCGCTGATGGTGCCTTCGGTGCGACTGACCATATTTGTCACCTCTTCAAAAGGTCGCATGAGCCTGCAGGCATCGCGCATAAGCACCCAGTAACGGGGGAAAAAAATCCCCAGCTCTGCAGATCCAGTCCTACCACCCAGTTCAAAAAGGTACTCGTTGACGGCCCTTTGTTGTTGCAGCAGACGTTCCAACATAAGGAGCGTTGAATTCCAGCGAGTCTGGCTGTCAGAAATCAAACGCCTGACTGGCATGTTGTAGCGCTGCTGAATGTCAGCAAGGCGTGCCATGGCTGTGTAGGAACGTCTGAAATGGGCCGACACCTTTCTGGACTGGGTGAGAACGTCCTGGAATCCTGGGTACTTGGAGACAAAACGTTGGACTATTAAATTTAACACATGTGCCATGCAGGGCACATGTGTTAAATTTCCCAGTCTCAACGCTGCCAACAGATTGCTTCCATTGTCACACACCACTTTTCCGATCTGCAGTTGGTGTGGGGTCAGCCACCGATCGGCCTGTGACTGCAGAGATGACAGGAGTACAGATCCGGTATGGTTTTTGCTTTCCAGGCACGTCATCCCCAAGACAGCGTGACAACGGCGTACCTGGCACGTCGAATAGCCTGGGGGGAGCTGGGGGTGCACAGGTGTGGAGGAGGAGAAGGAGGACCCAGCAGCAGAGTAAGAAGAAGAAGAGGAAGAAGACGAGGTAGAGAGCGATGGAGGAGTAGAGGTGGTGGCAGAACCGCGTGCAATCCGTGGCGGTGACACCAACTCCACTGTTGTTGTTGTTGAGCTACCCATTCCCTGCTTCCCATTCCCAGCCATTACCAAGTTCACCCAGTGGGCAGTGTAGGTGACATACCTGCCCTGACCATGCTTGGAGGACCATGCGTCAGTAGTCATATGGACCTTTGGCCCAACACTAAGTGACAGAGATGCGGTAACTTGGCTCTGCACATGTTGGTACAGGTGTGGTATTCCCTTTTTAGAAAAAAAATTGCGGCTGGGTACCTTCCACTGCGGTGTCCCAATTGCTACAAATTTGCGGAAGGCCTCAGAGTCCACCAGCTGGTATGGTAAAAGCTGGCGGGCTAAGAGTGCAGACAAGCCAGCTGTCAGACGCCGGGCAAGGGGGTGACAGTCAGACATTGGCTTCTTACGCTCAAACATGGCCTTCACAGAAACTTGGCTGGTGGCAGATGACTGGGAATGGGAACAGGTGGTCAAGGTGGAAGGCGGAGTGGAGGGTGGTTCAGATGGGTCAAGGAGAGCAGAGGTAGAGCAGTAAGATGCTGGACCAGAAGGAGTGTGGCTTTTAGTTTGCCTGTTGCCTTTGAGGTGTTGCTCCCAAAGTGCTTTGTGCTTGCCGCTCATGTGCCTTCGCATAGAAGTTGTACCTATGTGGCTGTTGGGCTTACCAAGGCTCAGTTTCTGACTGCACTCATTGCAAATTACAATGCTTTTGTCAGAGGCACACACATTAAAAAAATCCCACACTGCTGACTTTTTGGAAGTCTGCGATCTGGCGGTAACAGTAGAAGTTGGCGGCATTGGCGGCAATGGCGGGTGCGTTGGCCGGCTGAACACAGGTGCCGATACATGTTGTTGCCCTACTGATCCCTGCGGGCTGTCCTCCCTGCTTCTTCTAAGTCTTATTCTCCTACTGCCTCTCTGACTCTCCGTCTCTCCATCTGAACTACCCTCCTCTTGCTCTCTTCTACTAGGCACCCACAAAACATCAATCTCCTCATCATCATTCTCCTCAGATGCATCAATTTCTTCTGACACATCACAGAAGGAAGCAGCAGCGGGGACCTCCTCCTCATCACTCATCATTATGTCCATCTCTGTCGTGTTCTCTGCCAGAATTAAATCTGGTGTAACGTCCTCATCTCCTTCATCTTCTTCTGCCAATAATGATTGCGCATTACTCAGTTCAAGAAACTCATGGGAAAATAACTCCTCTGACTCCAGTGAAGAAGGGGCACCGGTGGTGGAGGAAGTGTTACGTGGGGTGGCCATAGCAGTGGAGGATGAGGAGGATGTTGTGGTAAAGTTAGAAACGGTAGAGGATGGGGTGTGCTGTGTAAGCCAGTCAACTACCTCTTCAGCATTTTGGGAGTTCAGGGTCATTGGCTTTTTAAAACTGGGCAATTTGCTAGGGCCACAGGATTGCATAGCAGCACGGCCCCTAGCACGGCCTCTGCGTGGCGGCCTGCCTTTGCCTGGCATTATTTTTAAAAAAACAACAACAACAAAAACTCAGTTGGTTTTTCTGGAAACGATAATACACACAGCTAGATGGCAGTTTGAAGAAAACAGTGTGCAAATAATGCCTACAAGGTCAACGTATACACAGCGGTGGATACGGATTACGTAAAATATATGAATGCTGCTTGAAAAAAAGTAACTCAAGTGGTTTTTCTAGAGACGATAATATTATCAATATTTAGACAAAATGTGAACAAGCTCACACAGCTAGATGGCGGTTTGAAGAAAACAGTGTGCAAATAATGCCTACAAGGTCAACGTATACACAGCGGTGGATACGGATTACGTAAAATATAAGAATGCTGCTTGAAAAAAAGTAACTCAAGTGGTTTTTCTAGAGACGATAATATTATCAATATTTAGACAAAATGTGAACAAGCTCACACAGCTAGATGGCGGTTTGAAGAAAACACTGTGCAAATAATGCCTACAAGGTCAACGTATACACAGCGGTGGATACGGATTACGTAAAATATAAGAATGCTGCTTGAAAAAAAGTAACTCAAGTGGTTTTTCTAGAGACGATAATATTATCAATATTTAGACAAAATGTGAACAAGCTCACACAGCTAGATGGCGGTTTGAAGAAAACACTGTGCAAATACTGCCCACAAGATCAACGTATACACTACTACAGCGGTGGATACGGATTACGTAAAATATATTATGGCTGCTTGAAAAAAGTCACTCCGGTGTTTTTTCTGGAGACGGTAATATTATGGATATTTAGACAGAATGTGAACAAGGTCACACAGCTAGATGGCAGTTGGTTGAATAACACACTGGGCAAAAAATGCCTACAGGGCAAATAATGCCTAAAAGGTCAACTTATACACTACTACAGCGATGGATACGGATTACGTAAAATTTATTATGGCTGCTTGAAAAAAGTCACTCCGGTGTTTTTTCTGGAGACGGTAATATTATGGATATTTAGACAGAATGTGAACAAGGTCACACAGCTAGATGGCAGTTGGTTGAATAACACACTGGGCAAAAAATGCCTACAGGGCAAATAATGCCTAAAAGGTCAACTTATACACTACTACAGCGATGGATATGGATTACGTAAAATATATTATGGCTGCTTGAAAAAAGTCACTCCGGTGTTTTTTCTGGAGACGGTAATATTATGGATATTTAGACAGAATGTGAACAAGGTCACACAGCTAGATGGCAGTTGGTTGAATAACACACTGGGCAAAAAATGCCTACAGGGCAAATAATGCCTAAAAGGTCAACTTATACACTACTACAGCGATGGATACGGATTACGTAAAATTTATTATGGCTGCTTGAAAAAAGTCACTCCGGTGTTTTTTCTGGAGACGGTAATATTATGGATATTTAGACAGAATGTGAACAAGGTCACACAGCTAGATGGCAGTTGGTTGAATAACACACTGGGCAAAAAATGCCTACAGGGCAAATAATGCCTAAAAGGTCAACTTATACACTACTACAGTGGTAGTAAAATAAAAAAAAGTAAAATAAAAAAAAAATGAATATTAAAAAAAAAAAATTACAGTTGGTGCTGCTGAACTACTAGGAGCAGCAGATTAGCACACCAGTCCCACTCCCCAACACTGCTAGACTAATAGCACTGGGCTCTTATAGTAGTAGTAGTAGTAAAACAACAAAAAAATAAATAAAAGCAGTCCTTACAAGGACTACTGTTATTGCAGCAGTCAGCAGATGAGATCAGAAGCAGGACAGCTGCCCACTGCAGCTACATACAGAGCACTGCAGTAGAAGGTAGATTACTAGCCAGCAAAGCTACCTAAGCTTAAATGTCCCTCAAACCCCTGCAGACTTCTGTCCCTCCAATAACAGAGCAGTATCAAAACGATTACTAGCCAGCAAACTTTCAACTGTCCCTGAAATCACTAACAGGCAGCAGCTCTCTCCCTACACTATCTCTTCAGCACACACAGGCAGAGTGAAAAAACGCTGCAGGGCTTCGGTTTTTATAGGGAAGGGGAGTGGTCCAGGGGAGAGCTTCCTGATTGGCTGCCATGTACCTGCTGGTCTGGGGTGAGAGGGCAAAAAAAAGCGCCAACAATGGCGAACCCAAAATGGCGAACGTCGCGCGACGTTCGCGAACTTCCGGCGAGCGCGAACACCCGATGTTCGCGCGAACAAGTTCGCCGGCGAACAGTTCGCGCCATCTCTAGTGTCGGATGCGCGCAGTTTGTAGGTCCGACATTTCTATTACTTACATTATATTCGGCACATCCGTCTCATCCAATTCGCTTCCTCTCAGCACGTTGGATCTGAAGAAGGCACACCATGTAGTGCAGCCCATAGCTGTGTGACTTGATGTCAATAGCAGCAGTGGGATAATAGTATCTGGGAAGGGAGTGTGACTGTGGGATAGCAGGTATAGTAGGGAGATGGTGTCTATATTAACAGTGGGATAATAGTCTCTGGGAAAGGAGTGTGACTGTGGGATAGCAGGTATAGTAGGGAGAGATGGTGCTTATAGTAGCAGTGGGATAATAGTATCTGGGAAGGGAGTGTGACTGTGGGATATCAGGTATAGTAGGGAGAGATGGTGCCTATAGTAACAGTGGGATAATAGTCTCTGGGAAGGGAGTGTGACTGTGGGATAGCAGGTATAGTAGGGAGAGATGGTGCCTATAGTAGCAGTGGGATAATAGTCTCTGGGAAGTGAGTGGGACTGTGGGATATCAGGTATAGTAGGGAGAGATGTTGTCTATAGTAACAGTGGATAATAGTCTCTGGGAAGGGAGTGTGACTGTGGGATAGCAGGTATAGTAGGGAGATGGTGCCTATAGTAACAGTGGGATAATAGTCTCTGGGAAGGGAGTGTGACTGTGGGATAACAGGTATAGTAGGGAGAGATGTTGTCTATAGTAACAGTGGATAATAGTCTCTGGGAAGGGACTGTGGGATAGCAGGTATAGTAGGGAGAGATGGTGCCTATAGTAGCAGTAGCAGTGTCTGGGAAGGACAGACAGATGTGCTAGTCCTAATAACAGTTTATATTAGTGCTGCCTAGTTGGTAGCCCCTCAAGTTTAACATGAACTAATAAGCCACAGATGGTTTTACTTTACATAACTAATTGGGACCCACAAATACTGAGGCCTGAGAGATTTTTTATGCTTTGAATATCATGTTTTCAGGTAGAGAAATTTTTGTGTGTCAACTTAATTACACAACTGTTTCGTTACTGAAATTGCTAAAGATGGCCCACATCTCTGTCTAACACAGGGGGGTACAAAATGAACCCTGATTGAATAGTAATAAGAATAAGAACATAGCAATAGATGCAGGGGAAGCAATTATATCAGTATAACAGAGCACACAGGGGACAGACCAATTATTATAGTTTACCCCACAGGTTTGTTGGACTACAGCTCCCATCATCCCCTCCTGGGAGTTGTAATTCAGCAACACCTAGAGGGGAGAAACTTGTACAATTAAAACTCCCAACATTCCCTGCTGTAAGTTGTAATTCAAGCGACATCCACAATGTAAACAATGAGCCATAACAAACACATGATGTAGACTGGTTGTCTAAAGAATGGCTGAAGGAGAGTGCCAATGCCCAGCTCTAGGACTACACAACAATGAGACAGTCCCCGACCTCCTCAATCTCACACACCCCTCCCTCCTATTGACTGATACTGAGCAGCATGAAAGGCTGAAATATTCATGTGCAAGCAGCATGGCATGACACACATGTACAGCAAACAGAACGTCGTTTCTTACCTTTCTTAGACAAGGAGCGAGTTGCTGCGATGTTGCATGATGTGCCCAGTTTTTGCCACAGCTTCTGTTGCTTTTTTTTTTTGTTGCACAGCCAGTTTGCCCCCTTCTGTTTCTCTTGTCAGTTTTAGCCCCGCCTTCCTCAACAAGCCTAGGCAACCGACTCCATGGCCCGCCCCCCTCAGCATCCCTGGCAGCGATGATTGGCTTGTCAGCCAGCTCCAGTTTTTTCACTTCCTAAACATACATCAGTCACCATCCATGTCGGTACAGGCAGGGCATCTAGAGGGGGTCATGGGCAGTGCTGGGGAAGCCTGGCAGTCGGTGGCATGACAGTGGTAGGGGATTCTTTCATAACAGGGCAGCATGTAACAATGAGGTGCAATTTTATCAACACAGCAATGTAGCTTTTAATTAAAGGACACCTTTTCCCTGAAACTTCTTTCTCTTAATGAATTTGAGCAACAGCAGACCATTGTGTTACACAGATATTAAAGTTAGCCTGTATGGCAGTCGACTTGTTTATATCAGCTCCCCCTTCTTCTTTCTTTCCTCCTGCTGCTTCTCTGCCCACACAATCTGCGCATCTCTCTGTTTTAATGAGCAGCAAACCAGTGATTTCTTCAATGTGGCAGCACGTAGGCTTGCAAATCAGATCTATTGCTTATTTTGCCACAGACATCACATTTCTGGACACTTTGTGGGAATGAATCCCGTATAGGGCTGAGATAAGGTTAGGCAGGGCCCCCTCCCTTCCCCCAGGTGTGTCATAGCACCTGGTGGTTGCCCCCAGGTGGAAAAAAGAGGGACGGGCCTGGGGGCAGAGCCAGGGGGGTTGGTTGCTGGAGCTGGGTTCTTAAGGGAAGGTAGGTCGTTTTGCAGACAGATTAATGTTGTTTTTTGTTTCACTCCCACCCTCCTCCCTAGGTGAAGAAGGGTCCAAATGAAGGTGCTCCAGGGTACTTTGTGGCCATCACCATGAAGGAGTCAGGAAGTAATTTTCTTAAAAATGCTAATTGGCTTCAAAACACTATAGAGTATTTGCCTTCCTCTGGAGTACCATTATCTGTGTCGGTCAACAGTACTTACCTGGTACAGCTGCAGCTCTTGGGTTGTCGATGTGAGATGGTATCAGTGCGGCGCCATGAGCATAAAGACGGTTACAGTGCAGGCCTACCCTTGTTGAGTCACTGGTGTGTATTAGACTTTGACTGCACGGTCCTGTCTGAGTCATGCAAGAAGCTGAGTTAGCGCCATTTACGCACAATGTTGGTTTTATGGTATGGGCAGTGAGCCCACGTTTCAGCCGCAGCTGGGGTCAGGGTGTACCTAGTCCTTTTTTGCTAAATTGTTCAATAAAGCTGTGACTTCCACAGATTTTGCCACCATATATGTCTCAGTGTCTTTAATTCTGTATAGTAGAGACACACTATGAGGGGATAGGGGGGTCGTTTGCCTATGACATTAGGTAAGAGGGAATCCACTTAGCTGTGTCTCCTGCTGCCTTTTCCTTGGATTGGACACGTATAAGATATTCCATATGTTATTAAAAGTTGAATTAACCTTAGAATAGTGCTGCAATGCACAAAGACTTGTAGTAGGCAAGTGGCACCAGGTCAGAGGAGTCCATGAGTGCATGTCCAGCTTCCCACAAAGAGAAAGTGCTGGTGGAAGAACCAATGCTCAGTGGAGAAACGGTCCACACAAACTATTCTGCCTTTGATTCACAGTAAATGGGGTTTTTGACTGCTGCTATTTGGTAAGAACTAATGGTGAGCGGTGTACGTTGCCCTATGGACAAGTGGGGGCTGGTGGGGAGAGGCATGGCGGTTTGTGAATTGCTGGTCAGCTTGGGAGGTGAAGAGCACAAACCCAGGGCTGGAACTAGTGGCAGGCAAAGTAGGCGCCCACCAAGGGAGCAATAATGGGGGGGGTTCATTTTTAAGGGGGCATTTTTTCTGTTTTTTTTTAAACCTTGGTTTGCTTGGCCTTTAATAGTTTTCAATTTTATAAACTGCCTGTTCCAACCCCCTCTTGCCTGTGATTCATATTGTGGGCCGAAGCACTTCCCACCTTCCTCTTGGCTGCTGCTGGCACAGATACATATTTGGAGGAAATATGTAGGATTTTTGGCTACTGCTAGCACAAGTACATATTTGGGGGCAATATTGTTGCTTTTTTGGCTGCTGCTGGCACAGGTACAGATTGGGGGCAAAATGAGTGATTGGCTGTTGCTGGCTCAGGTAAATGGGGCAATATGGTGGCTGCTGGCACAAATACACAGATATTTGGGGCAATATGATGGATTTTTGGCTTCTGCTGGCACAGTTACAAATTAGGGGCCATATGATGGCTGATGGCACAGATACAGGGGGCAATATGAATGGTAATGTGGGAAATTGTAATGCAATACTGGATGGGGGGCACTGATTGAAGCTCTCTTCTAGGGTGCCAAAATACCTTGGCCAAGGCCAGGCCCAAGATTGTGAGCACCCTAGGCAAGCCCCCGCAGCCCCCCCAGTCTCTTAGGTTGGACTCCCCAACAACTCCCATACATATTGAATTCCCCTGTTCTTACAGAAGGACCAAAACGAGGGGAAGGTAGGCAAAAGAATATGCCCAGCACCTTCTCACAATTGTGTCCTAGGCACCAGGGCCAGCCCCCCCACCATGTAAGCATGCGAGCAGGGTCGGACTGGGGGGCCCAGGGCTCACCGGGGCTGCTGTCTGAGCCTCCCCCCCAACCCTGACCCTGCCGCAAATCCCCCTCCGGACCCGAGACGGCAGCACCTTCAGCAGGACCACCCCCTTGCATGTGTGCAAGCGCGCTCAGGCGCTCACATGCGCGTGCCATGCTTTCAAGCATTCAGGCCAGAGACAGAAATCTGGGCAGCAAGAGTAGGGAGCAGGTCTGAGCCGGCGGGGCCCACGAGAGCCAGGGGCCCACCGGGTTTTTCTACAGGGGTTCACCTGTGTGTTTTTGTAGGAGATGTCTAAATGTTAGGCACCCCCTGGTGACTGAAATCACTTACCAGATACTCTGCGGAGGTGCTGCTGTTTGCATAAAACTGCACTGGCTAAAGATTTGGCACCCCACAGTGATTTAAAGTTTACCTTTAAATCACAACTAAAGCTTAACTGAAGACGTAGGCTAGAAATGTTGTACATTATGTTTTTGGCTTCTGTACCATCCCAAGGCAACCACAGCCCTTTAGCAGTAAAGATCTGTGTCTCCAAAGATGCCCCAGTAGCTCCCCATCTTCTTTTCTGCTGATTCACTGCACGTGCTCTGTGCTGCTGTCACTTACTGAGCTTAGGGACCCACTCACAATATACAGTACACATAGAATATAAATGTCACAATATAAGGCTGATTAGTAATTAATATAGTTAATTATTACATAGCAGCACAGAAACCAGTGCAATTATCATCAGAATTTAATAATCAGCCCTGTAGCATCAGCTTATATTACAGACCAACCTCATTTTCTGCTGGATAATTAGTGACAACCCCTAAGCTTAGCTTCTCATCAGCTGCTCAGAGCCCACTGAGCATGTGAGTGTCGCAGACACTTTCCAAGATGGTGACTCCCTGTGACAAGTTTTAAATCCTGGATCATTGCTGCCAAGGGGGTGCAAAATAGAGCCAGTTAGTGCTCAATCGGAATTTCGGAAAGCACTTGCGTCTGGGGTCTTGCAGTGCTCTGCATCTTGACATATTAAAATTCTGGTTCAAGGGGTGAGCACTGTGCTGTGCTAGTGGGAGCAGCCTTATTTTTAACACCTGCAATACTCCTTACTCTGAATACAATGCTGCTTGTATTTGGAAGTTCTGTGTTAATAGGGATGGATGCTGTGGATGCAGAGGTAATACAAGTAAGTGATGTTAAATTACAGTTAAGTAGGTTGTTTCTACAAAAATGCCCCTTTTCTTTATTCACAGCCTCAAGCTCAAGATGTGTTATTTTCCGATAATAGTGTTTTGTGTTGCCTACACTTTAATTGGGAAAACCGGGAAAAGAATTAAAGGCACAAAGGGTTTAAACACTCTTACTGCCTCCTCTTTCTTTAAGGTTTCTAATGCAGTCATTGCCTAATAATGAATATATATTTATATAGCAAATGTTAATAATTTCTGTCTTTAGATATAATGCATCTGACATTACTATTTATTCACTGCAACTTAACCTTTAAAAGAGCAGCAAACAAAGGTGACAATTAGTTTTGTTACATAGTTAAACATAGTGATGATTCATTCTCACCACAAGGTGCCACTGGTGTGCATTCATAATGTCAGGTTCATAAGTAAAAAAGTATTTTTAGTCCATAAAACAGATACACGTTTCTGGATATTATAGAAAACAGATAGAGAACTGTTTGTCCCCAGTAAATTTTGTCTACAAAAATACATTCTGTATACAAAAATATTCCCAGTACACAGAATGAATGTCTCTTAGGGTACTTATATAATTGTGGCTATATACATACTGTATGTGTGCATGATTGCACAGTGAGCTTCAAGCAGATGAATGTTTTGGGCAATCACCCAGGAAGCCGTTTTGGGCAAGGCAGGAAAATCACTATGTTGTGCATATGCTGGCCCAGAGATGAATGAAAATGCTTGTGTTTTACCGAGAGACTGCCCCAGGTTGGAACAATCTTCAGAGAAGGGTAGTGCAGACTTGGTGTCCCTGGTTAGCAACTAGAGTGATGGGTACCTAAAAAATTGGCACCACCTAGTAAATTAAGGTTTCATAGTCCTTTCCTAATGCAATCCCAGATCTCCAAATCAGCATAGTTTTATATTCTGCAGGCTATGATGGGATAGTGTAACTTTGTCAAAAAAGACTGACATTTATGTACTATGTTTTATAATTATTTAATTTTCGTTAATATTTAAATTTTTGTAATTTTAGAGGGGTTTTTTCTACTTTGAATAAAAAATCCAAGTATATACTCGAGTATAAGCCAACCCGAGTATAAGCTGAGGTACCTAATTTTACCTACGAAAACTGGGAAAACCTTTGACTCGAGTATAAGCCTAGACACAACTACAGCCCTGTCTCCCAGCAGCGCACATTCCGCCAAATCGACCCCACTCAGCGATCAACCGAACTTCTTTGCAAAGTTGATGGTGACAGAGAATTGCCAAACGGATTACTGTGTGCATTGTCCCACTGTCCCACTACCATGTGCAGAGGGTGCTGTGTGAAATTTCCATCACTGTTAATCTTTCGTATAACCAACAAAGGGCGCTGTGTGATATTGCCATCACTGTTAATCCTTCATATAACCAACAGAGGGCACTATGTGATATTGCAGTCACTGTTATTCTTCCATATAACCAACAGAGGGCACTGTGTGATATTGCCATCACTGTTAATCCTTCATATAACCAACAGAGGGCTCTATGTGATATTGCAGTCTCTGTTATTCTTTCATTTAACCAACAGAGGGCACTGTGTGATATTGCCATCACTGTTAATCCTTCATATAACCAACAGAGGGCGCTATGTGATATTGCAGTCACTGTTATTCTTTCATATAACCAACAGAGGGTGCTGTGTGATATTGCAGTCACTGTTATTCTTTCATATAACCAACAGAGGGCGCTGTGTGATATTGCCATCACTGTTAATCCTTCATATAACCAACAGAGGGCGCTGTGTGATATTGCAGTCACTGTTATTCTTTCATATAACCAACAGAGGGCGCTGTGTGATATTGCCATCACTGTTAATCCTTCATATAACCAACAGAGGGTGCTGTGTGATATTGCAGTCACTGTTATTCTTTCATATAACCAACAGAGGGCGCTGTGTGATATTGCCATCACTGTTAATCCTTCATATAACCAACAGAGGGCGCTGTGTGATATTGCAGTCACTGTTATTCTTTCATATAACCAACAGAGGGCGCTGTGTGATATTGCCATCACTGTTATTCTTTCATATAACCAACAGAGGGCGCTGTGTGATATTTGCAGTCTCTCCCCAAGCGAACTGTTGGTATAGAAATGATTAAAAGTGACTGCTATCTCAGTTACTGCCCACTGACTCGAGTTTAAGCAGAGGTAGACTTTTTCAGAACTTTTTTTGAAGCAATCCCTATCTACTCTATTGCACTTCGCCTGGTCTGAGGTGGCGAATGAATTCTGGCGTAAAAGGTAGCGTTCAGAATAATTTGCGCATTAGTGAATTTGCGTAGTTACGTCCGTTGCGCAAATTCGCCAGGCATAAGGGTGCAAAGTAACACTAGCGAATTTCTGCCAGCATCCATCAGTGAATCGGCGAATTAACTACGCTGGCGCATTCACGCTAACGTTAGGCGCTTCGTCATTAGTGAATTTGCCCCATGGTCTTTACGTTTAAGTGACTCATTTTTTATGTATGTTTAGAGATTTATTAGCCTTGTAGACTACTGAATTCATTTGATTGACTCCAGAGATGCTTTGGTAAGTAGTGCATTTGGAATGTGCTTGGCACGTGTTGGTAAACTTGATTTCCAGCTTCTTTGGGATTTTTTGAGGTTTTAGTCAACCTCTCCGTATACAATTCTTGGCAATTCAGACACCCCTTATAATTAGTGCAATTGGGTAATTATGCCACACCAATTGCTGACAAAGGAGCTTGGTGACTTTTAATAATTCTTCCATTTAACATAAGATGCCATCTTTCATCATGTCGGTGCACCACATTTCTGCCTTGCATCAGCTGCCCTTATCAATATTATATGAAGTGATATGATGTGGAAATGAATAGGAGCAAACCAAATTCCACACAAACTGGGGTCCACTGGAATGTCTTCTGGAATCTAGTCTTCCCTATTCATAAGCATTTTCTTGCTTTCCCAGTTCAACCGTTAACTGGTATTACTGCCGGCTGTAATTGAAACAGCATAAAAAAGGTTTATTTGTAAAATGAACATTAAAATGAACAATTGCTTTGTGCCCTGTCCTGTGTTACCAGCTAGTAAGTAGACTGTGATACCTGCTCACCTGCAGCGCCGGATTTCAATAAGGGGCGCCCCTAGGCCGACCAGGTGGCCGCGCCCACCTCACCTCCCCTTCCCAGCGTGCCGGCGAAAAAACGCCGGCGCACCTGCTTTAATTGAATGGGGACGCACGCGTCCCCATAATGCAGCTGGGCGGCATGCCGCCCCTATTTTTTTGCCGCCCTAGGCCCGGGCCTATGCGGCCTTGCCGCAAATCCGGGCCTGCTCACCTGAGCTAGAGGATGAGTTGGAGGAGCCACTACTGCTGCTACTGTCTTCTGAAGAGTCTGATGATTTCAATATTTTGATGGTAGAGAGAGGTGCCTTCTTCTTTGTCAGGCCTCTATTATGAATGGATAATATTTCCCTCTTACACTTAGCCTGCTTCAAGCATCTGCCGAAAGGGACGGAAATTGCCAAAGCGACGGAAGAAGACACGAAGACCTGGAAGATAGCTGCCATGAACTCCAATCCCTGAATCTGCACCTAGGGGGTAAGTAAAAAGGTAAGGGGTTTGTTTCTCCTTTGAAGCTTCTTCACCATATACACCAACAACAGTCTCAGACAGGCTGCTAAGATGGACCTTGGCTTAAGGGATATCCCAGGAAAAACTTGAGTTTTTGACCGAAAAGCTCAACCAGATAAATTTGAGGTTTAGTAAATAACCCCCTAACTCTTGACACACACACAGCACAGAACAGTAAACTAACATGGCAACCTTGGACACATACATTGCACAGTCACCATAACAAGAATACTTACATTACAGTTAGTCCAGGATGCCGGCAACTCTCATACTGGTAGAACTGTGACCCCAAAATATTTATATTACCTGAACATTGACTTCAAATAAAAAGGCATAGCAGCATCATCTGGTATTTGTACTGGCACATCACATATCTGGGCACAACATCACTTAAATTGGCACACCTTTCTAATATTCTTCAGACTACTTTAAGAATATGTAAATATATATAGTGAATAAAGTACCCCCTCTTGTAAAATATAAGGATATTATAAGTTACCGAGGAGTTTCATGACCATAAAAACACAAGGCCGAAGGTAACTTCTAATATCCTCATATTTTGCAACTGGGGTTACTTTATTTATTATAATACACAAGTTTCAGTGAGTCATGTGACAGGAATGACATCAGAACTCACCGTTTATAACTGATGACATCAGAACTCACCGTTTAAAAGGATATAATAATATAATATTCATGGCTTTTGTGTATTATATAGCTATATCATCACCATACAGACATACTGCACTTCTGAGCAGTACCAAGCAGTGTGCTTATTGTACCACTGGATGTCACTATAGATTAGAAAGTGACAGTGAATAAAAAAAAACACACGGTACAGGAATGGGACCTGTTATCCAGCATGCTGGACCTGGGGTTTTCCGGATAATAGATCTTTCCATAATTTGGATCTTCATACCTTAAGTTTACTAGAAAATCATGTAATCATTAAATAAACCCAATAGGCTGGTTTTGCTTCCTATAAGGATACATAGATGGATAAAATAGAGTCTATGGGAGACAGCCTTTTAGAGATTTCTGGATAACGGGTTTCCGGATAAGGATCGCATACCTCTACTAGAAAATCAGCTAAATGGCTTTCCTGGTATCATGTATATGGTATTATAAGGGGAAATTTAGATATAAGAAATAGTTCAGTCAGAATACAAATATAAGCACTATAATGGGGCTTATATTATATATATTTATTATATGGTTGCTGAGGTTTTAATTTTTTATTGTTTACGGTTTTTGAGTTATTTAGCTTTTTATTCAGCATCTCTCCAGTTTGCAATTTCAGGTTGCTAGGGTTCTAATTACCCTAGCAACCATGCAAAGATTTGAATAAGAGACTGGAATATAAATAGGAGAGGACTGAATAGAAAGCTGAGTAAAAACAATTAGCAATAACAATCAATTTGTAGCCTTACAGAATGTTTACTTTTTGGAAGGGGTCAGCGACACCCATTTGAAAGCTGTGCCGAGCATTCTAGAGAACAGGTCCAATACCTGTACCACTAAAACTATTTTAACATTTTCACATTTAAACATTTTAACGAATGGTAGTGCCAATTAGTCTTATTTTAGTGTTATGATTTCAATGGACTATTTGACAATTGGATAGCTGTGAATTTGTCCAAGCTGAATGGTTCATTTGCCCATTCTACTTCTCAACAGGGAGCCACAGCTATGCCATTGCCAACAGAAAGGCCCGGGCCTAAGGCGGCAAAATTTGAGGGGCCGCGTGCCACCCAGCCGCTTCTACGGTAGCATTGGGAGCTGCTAGTGCTCGTGTGCCTGCACGCTCGCTGGGGAAGGATGCAAGCTTGTTCGCTGGCAGGCACTAGGACCTGGCCGGCGCATGCGCTCGCAGGGGGGTGGACACGCATGGGTGGGCGGGCGCGAGGACCCAGGCAGCCTAGGGGCGGCAAAAGAGGAGATCCGGCCCTGCCAACAGTTAGGCATAATCAGTTTACCTACCAGTATGTTATTTTCCCACATGTTTTTATAAATCTGTGTACTTAGCTAAAATGTGCTATATACTATAACCATACCTCTGCTACTCAGTATTATTGCGTTGAAATTCTACTCATATAAATGCAGTTCAGTGCTATCCTGCCGAATTGCATTTATATCCCTTGATGATGTTATGAGCTGAATCACATGAACTATTGGGGCCTGCATACCTCCCAACTGTCCCTTTTTCGGAGGGACAGTCCCTCTTTTAACAGCTCAACCCACAGTCCCTCATTTGTATTGGAAAGTCGATATTTTCTCAGCACTGAACAGCCAGAAAGAGAAACAAAGTTTCTAACTTAATTGGCTTTTAGCAGAGAGCCCAAAACAGCTAACCGGTGCAAATAAGTTACTTTGTAACAATGTTGAGACACAAAAAAAAGTTTAGATAAGGAGAAATACTTTCAAACTTCCATAACCTGCCAAATTTTGTAAAATGAACATGGTAATTAGGGGTGTGGCCATTGGAAGGGGCGTGGTCAAACACTTTCGCTGCAATAAGTCTGAAAAAATGTTAAGTCCCTCTTTTTACTCTGAGGTATGTTCAGAACAAATTCATGGCAAATAGCCGAGTGCTCTTTTTTGCTAATTACATTTTTTTTCTAGCTGTCATGATATAAGCAGTTTTTAAGCTGATAATATAATGAGTTTGTAACAACAATTACATAGTTACATAGTTACATAGTTAAATCAGGTTGAAAAAAAAAAAGTCCATCAAGTTCAACCCCTCAAAATGAAAACCCAGCATCCATACACACACCCCTCCATATTTTCACATAAATTATATATATACCCATATCTATACTAACTATAGAGTTTAGTATCACAATAGCCTTTGATATTATGTCTGTCCGAGAAATCATCCAAGCAATTCTTAAAGGCATTAACTGAATCAGCATCACAACAACACCCGGCAGTGCATTCCACAACCTCACTGTCCTGACTGTGAAGAATCCCCTACGTTGCTTCAAATGAAAGTTCTTTTCTTCTAGTCTGAAGGGGTGGCCTCTGGTACGGTGATCCACTTTAAGGGTAAAAAGTAGGGATGCACCGAATCCACTATTTTGGATTTGGCCGAACCCTCGAATCCTTCACAAAAGATTTGGCCGAATACCGAGCCGAATCCGAACCCTAATTTGCATATGTAAATTAGGGGTGGGAAAGGGAAAACATTTTTTACTTCCTTGTTTTGTGACAAAACATCATGCAATTTCCCTCCCCGCCCCTAATTTGCATATGCAAATTAGGATTCGGATTCGGTTCGGCCTGGCAGAAGGATTCGGCTGAATCCGAATCCTGCTGAAAAAGGCAGAATCCTGGCCGAATCCCGAACCGAATCCTGGATTCGGTGCATCCCTAGTAAAAAGGTCCCCTGCTATTGTCTATAATGGCTATTTGTCTATAATGTGCTCTAATGTACTCTCTCAATTGTCTTTTTTCCAGAGAAAACAACCCCAACCTTGAAAGTCTACCCTCATAATTTACCCTAATAATTTACCCTCATAATTTAAGTCTTCTATCCCGCTAACCAGTTTAGTTGCACTTAGTCTCTGCACTCTCTCCAGCTCATTTATATCCCTCTTAAGGACTGGAGTCCAAAACTGCACTGCATACTCCAGATGAGGCCTCACCAGGGACCTATAAAGAGGCATAATTATGTTTTCATCCCTTGAGTTAATGCCCTTTTTATGCAAGACAAAACTTTATTTGCTTTAGTAGCCACAGAATGACACTGCCCAGAATAAGACAACTTGTTATCTACAAAAACCCCAAGATCCTTCTCATTTAAGGAAACTCCCAACACACTGCCATTTAGTGTTTAACTTGCATTTATATTATTTTTGCCAAAGTGCATAACCTGCATTTATCAACATTGAAGCTCATTTTCCAGTTTTCCAACTTAGACAAATCACTCTGTAAAGTGGCAACATCCTGCATGGAACCTATAGTTCTGCACAATTTAGTAGCGGTACTACAATAACAAAACTGGTCCAATTAGAAAATATTCCTTTTACAACCACTTTTTGTAAACTCTCCTTCAACCAGTTCTCTGTTGAGACCCGGGGGGTTAATTTCCCTCCGGTCGGAGCCTCATGGTCCTGTTTGGGACTAATTACAGGGTTTCCTAAGGGGCAGAGCCTTTGTGTTGGTGCAGCATGGCCGATCCCAAAAGAAGTCACTAAGTGTCAATGCTGCACCCCATAAAAGGAGATTTGCCATGTGCTCACAGCCATTACTGCTGGATTTCTGCTAGAGAGTGGATGAATGCTATTTCACCTTGGAGAGTTATTTGAGCCGCCACCATGTAGAGACAGAAGGCCTCTGAGGCTGAGTGGACAGCCCCATGCCAGGGATCAGGATGGTCCAGCGCTCCGGTGATTTCAAAGCTGGACTTGGAAATGCTCACGTGATATACAGCGTTGGGAGCTACAGTTCAGAAAGTGAGACAAGCTACAAAATGCTTGGATACCAGATGTCATCGATGTGGATGCCTGCTCAGCTCTGTGTGAGCCTTCAGGGTGAGTCTGCCTGGGGAGGGTAGAGGTAAAGAGAGGATACAGGATGTTTTCCTTGGTGACCCAGGCTTTTTGTGTGCCTGCCACGTGGGAGCAGCACTTTTTTCAGTTCGGAAAGTACTGGGGCAGGTAATGCTACATGGGATATTGTACTCTTTGGGGAAAAGGAATTAAGACTCTAGTCTACCAAAGGAGTTACAGGACTTTGCCTGGCAAGGAGGGCTGCATATATTTCCCAGGGGATGGTTAATGAGAAATGTAAATGTGTTTGCTTGACCTTTAATGTTATATAAAGTTATTTGTTACACAGAATAAAGTGTGTTAGTGAATGTTTTTCCCAATGGGCCAACCGCAGGTTTATTCCCGGATCCCATTAGGTGGAGGCACTGCCAGAGAGGAGTTTCCCAGTACCTTTCACTTAGCAAAGGGGACTCAGGACCTGCATGGTAAGAACTGGTGTGATGTATAACCTTTGGCACAGGGGGGCGGCTAAAAAGTGGGTTACATCTCTATCCAAGTACAAATATTACTATTCCAGGCTAACATACCTTACTTTAACTAGTAACCGTCTGTGTGGCACTGTATTGAATGTTTTAGCAAAGTCTAAGGGGCCGATTCACTCAGCTCGAGTGAAGGGTTCGAATGTAAAAAAATTCGAATTTCGAAGTTTTTTTTGGGTACTTCGACCATCGAATTGGTTAAATTCGTTCGAATTCGATCGAAGTCGAACGAAATCGAACGATTCGAAGTAAAAATCGTTCGACTATTCGACCATTCGATAGTCGAAGTACTTGCCCTTTAAAAAAAACTTCGACCCCCTACTTCGGCAGATAAAACCTACCGAAGTCAATGTTAGCCTATGGGGAAGGTCCCCATAGGCTTGCTAACCTTTTTTTGATCGAAGGATTTTCCTTCGATCGTTTGATTAAAATCCTTCGAATCGTTCGATTCGAAGGATTTAATCGTTCGATCGAACGAAAAATCCTTCGATCGTTCGATCGAACGATTAGCGCTAAATCCTTCGACTTCGAATATCGAAGTCGAAGGATTTCAATTCGAGGGTCGAATTTCGAAGTATTTTTAACTTCGAAATTCGACCCTAAGTGAATCGGCCCCTAAGTAAATCACTTCCATTGCCATCCCAGAATCGAGGTCCCTGCTCACCTTCTCATAAAAAGAAATTAAGTTAGTCTGGCAAGATCAGTGCCAGCTGCTGGTCATTTCAGATGATTGGCTACCGTCGCCTGAAAATGAATTTCCCAAGAGAGAGAAAGTCTTGCGAAGTTGCTGTGCTTAGAAGTGACCAGAGAAATGTCAGATGACTTCTCTGCTCACTTCTGTTCTCTAAGCAGAGCAACATCTCATGACTTTCCTTGTATCAGGGATTTTATTTTGAGCCTTTGACTTTATCACTGTGTAAATGCTTCTTTATCACACTATACATTATGACATTTGATCACCTCCACTTTCCCAGCTTCTCTATCTTAGGGGCAAATTCACTAACATTCGTAGTTGCGCCAGGCGCAACTTCGCCGCGCTTCGCCACACTTCGCCAGGCGTAGTTTCGCCAGCACTCCGCAAATTCACTAAAATCCGAAGTTGCGCACAGGGGTAGCCTAAGATTGCGAAGTTGCGCTAGCGTTGATTCGCTAAGTGAAGAGAAGTTACGCTAGCGAAGGCTAATTTGCATACGGCGCCAAATCCAAATTTCAATGGAGGAATACGTATCAGCACTACAAATGGCTAGAAAACCTTCAAAACATCAAATAAAAATTTTATTTTGCCCTACACATGTATAGGTAAGTTGCCATGAGTCAGGAAATGTAGGGGGGAAGGAGGGGAGCCCCAAAAAATTTTTCGATCTTTTTCAGCCTATCACCCATAATGTAGAAAACTCGCCAGCATTTTTTGGGACTTAGAAAAAATTTTGACTTTTTTTGAAGCAATCCCTATCTACTCTATTGCGCTTCGCCTGGTCTGAGGTGGCGAAGGAAGTCTAGCATAAAAGGTAGCGTTCAGTACACTGCGCGCGTTAGTGAATTTGCGTAGTTACGTCCGTAGCGAAAATTCGCCAGGCGTAAGGGTGCGAAGTAACACTAGCGAATCTACGCCAGCGTTCGTTAGTGAATTTGCGAAGTAACGAAAATGCCCAACGCTAGCGAATTAACGCTAGCATTCGGCGCTTAGTGAATTTTCCCCTGTGTCCTTGTGTTAATACAGTTTTGCCACAATGTACAATTCTTCATCTGGCCAGTTGCAACAGTGACACAAAATGTATTGTTCTCTAATGTAAATGCAATGTTATGGGGGAGAACACGATAAAAAACTTCCCTACAATTCCCTGGCTTCAAGCCAGATGTAACCAGATAACAGGGAATTCTAAATTTATATTTATTGATGGATTTAAAAAAATCCATGTATCTGTGATACCAGTGAAAAATGCTAAGGGTATGCAAATTAATTATGTCTGAAAAGTTTACAACATTTTTCAGCACTGGTCAAGTGTTCTGTTCTTCCAGTAGATGGTAGCATAGTTCCTTTAAAATAAAAATACGTAATAGTTCTACATGAACAAAAGAACCCAGGCATCCAGAGTGCAATTTGAATTTACTTGTTGTGAATTTGTATTTACTTTTTTTGTTTCAAAGATATTAAAGGGAAAATATGCCTTTTCTTTTACTTTATTCAGTTTTATGTATACAACGAAACCATTTCCTTAGGTTTGCAGTGTAATGCATCTTCTCCTTTGCCATGTTCCACTGTGAAGTGATGGATTCTGGGACTTATAAAAATAATATATGATGAATGTGACTCGTTTATATATAACTTAGCTCACCATAGCTTAGTCCAGGGTCAGAACTAAGGGTAGGCACAGT
The DNA here is from genome assembly GCA_038501925.1 of Xenopus petersii. Classification (NCBI taxonomy): domain Eukaryota; kingdom Metazoa; phylum Chordata; class Amphibia; order Anura; family Pipidae; genus Xenopus; species Xenopus petersii. The sequence continues at coordinate 30,845,189 of CM076674.1, read as the reverse complement.
GACAGATTCAGTGGGCTTGTGCCCTGATGCTGTGCAGACCTAGCGCCCATCCACGCCTGCATCGGTACTGCGCACCCCTGTGGTCCCCGGAAAGTGGCTGGGCAGCATGCTGCTCCTAATATTTTGCCGTCCTAGGCCGGGGCCTTTGTGGCCTGTCCACAAATCCGGGCCTGGGTAGGCAGAAGAGGCAGCTGCCTAAGGCGCAATGATAGTGGGGCACTGGGCAGCTGCCTCAAAAATTGTCTTCTGCCTACCCCAGGCCTGGATTTATGGCAAGGCCACAAAGGGCCTGGCCAAGGGCAGAGAAATTTTAGTGCCACCCAGGCGCATTGGGAACGCAGAGTTCCACAGCAGACAGCATGCACTAGGATTGTGAGGCCTCAGGGAGCAGCAGACAGAAATCCGGCCCTGCCTACCCCATGTCTGTATTTGCATCCCCCCCTTACTTCCCTTCTTTTCCTCTGTCACCCACCCCTCCATCATTCACCCCTCCCTCATGTCACCCTTCCTTCCGTCGTCCTCCCCTCCATCCTGTGACCCTCCCCTCTGTCACTCAGCCCTCCCTCTCTCCCCTCCATCACTCAACCCCCTCCCTCTCTCCCCTCCATCGCTCACCCCTCCCTTCCTTCCCTCTGTTGCGCTCTCCTCACCTCCATCGATCTCCACTTAGTTACGGTGGGGCGTGCGCACGGGGGGTGGCCCTGGCTTAGTCATTTTGACTGTGTAATAATATGTGATTCAAAAAGAAAAAATTTGGTTCGCACACTCTGCATACGAAAACAGTTTTATTGGTCAAAAAAGTTACATAATCAAATAATTTTTTTGCAGGGCAATTATTTGAATATGTAACTTTTTTGACCAATAAAACTGCTTTCGTATACAGAGTGTGCTATCCAATTTTTTTCTATTTGAGTATATACACAATGGAGACTTAATGGGGAGCCTCCTGTTGGATTAGCACCTCACATTGAAAAAGAGTGTGCGCCTTCTAATCTTTTTTTCAATTAAGTGTGATTCACTGAAGTTAAAAATAAAATATTGAATATCGAAAATAAACCTTCCACTACAAGATGGTAATGAGGCTGCATGAATCCATATTGATGGCAAAACAATCCTATCAGGTTTATTTCATGTTTCAAAGATTTTTAGCAGACAAGGTTTGAAGATCCAGATTACAGAAAGACCCCTCATCTGGAAAACTCCAGGTTCCAAGCATTTGGGATAATAGCCAGATCTCAGTTCTTCCAAGTACAAGAAGAATATTTTATGTATTTTATATGGTATGCAGATTGTTTTAGATATTTTTATGTGTAGTTATATAGATGCAGTTTAATTTAGTTTATAATGACAGTGTTTCATTACGATTGAGTGAGGTTTCCACAGGCAACATAAATCTACCAATATATCAAAATGTGCTTAGCATTTTTGTTTATACAGGTATGGGACCTGTTATTCTGAATGCTCAGGACCTGGGGTTTTCTGGATAACGGATATTTCCATAATTTGGATCTTTGTACCTTAAGTCTACCAGAAAATCACGTAAACATGAAATAAACCTAATAGGATTATTTTGCTACCAATAAGGATTAATTATATCTTAGTTTGGATCAAGTACAATGTACTGTTTTATTATTACAGAGAAAAAGCAATATTGTTTTTAAAAATTGTGAAAAATTTTGATTATTTACATAAAATTGTCTCCATGGGAGTCTGGGTTTCCAGATAACAGATCCCATGCTTAAATATAAATATATATATACTGTATATATATATATATATATACATATAGGTAGGTGCACACAGAGTACCAGAAAATGCCTAGGAACCAACAAAAAAGTCCGCACTCATTGGTCTTGTGAAGAAAAAAGTGGATTTGTTCAACGTTTCAGCTCCTAAACGAGAGCCGTTATTAGGATAAGATGGCCAACTACATCAAAGTCATCCCATATCTAGCCAGTCCTACACTCACTTTCATCTGATTCATTAAGAATTCTATTGCTTCATTATACATTTTACACAGGGACTAAGTTTTACCTGCAACTTACTTGCTGCTTTCAATGTTAAAACTCCCAAACATGGCTGCCCTTTTATTAGACACCACTTGGCCAATATATATATATATATTGTATACACAAAATTCCAATAATTGAGGGCAACACCAAAGCGATGTTATGAAGCGATCTCAAGGGATCATTATTTGGTACAAGTTTATTTTTCAGGAGAACACTCATGAAACTCAATACCATCTAAAAACGAGATCTGTTATCTGGAAGCTTGTATCCAGAAAGTTCTGAATTACGGAAAGGCCGTCTCCTATAGACTCCTTTTCATCCAAATTTTTAAAAAATGATTTCCATTTGTTATCTGCAAAACCCCAGGTCCTGAGCTTTATGGATTACAGGCCTCATACCTGTGATGAAGTTGTCCCTGTTGTGCTCTGTGGACCTGATTTGGACCTTATATTTTAAGCAACACTAAAGCGAAACTGATGTAATAAGGATAATCTCTGTAAGCATCTTCTTTAATATGTTGCCGCTATACAGATATGAATAATAATGATTTTTAATCTCTGTTTTGTTAAAATAAAGAATATTTCTTATAATAAAAGAAGATTTTCTTTACATGCCAAGCACACAGATGATTGAGTAATGGTTGTTCCTGAAAACAAGAACAGTGTGCACGTTTGGAAGCATGCTCCATTTTTTTCTTAGAACACAGACTATTAAAAAATGTCTTTTTAAATCAGATTTTTATAAGTTACACAATTCAAAGACTTATAAAAATAATGAATGGCAAATGGAAAGCATGCTGAAATATGTAAGCAATTTGTTTTTTGTTTTATTGTAAGAAAACATTCAGTATTTTAACTGCTTGCACAGTTTGGTGAACTTGCAGCAATTCCAGAGTTATATGTAATATGTGTAAAGAAAAACGGTGCGAGGAGAGAAACACAAGTCAGTTTATTGATATTTTTAAGTACATGATATTACAGGACCAAGGGGCATAGGCAGAAGAGTCAGGTGTATAGGGTACAACGGTGTGTGTGTTGGGGCACTCGGCCTGTACCTCTGCTGACTGCCTTCCCCTAGTCCAGCACAACATGCGAGTTGTGCTTAGGAGACAATATGGTCGGTTGGTGGGGTGCTTGCCTTGGGCACCCTCAACCTTAGGCCTGGTAGGGCCATTTTAATAAATGGGCAAAAGGGTTGTTAGCCTAGAGCCCACCAGACTTTTCATCTGCTTTCATTTTTGACTAAAGCATCCCACTGAAATGGCAGATTCTTCAGTTTAATCCACTGATAGAGCACAACAGTTCTAGGATATCTATAGAAGATTTTTAAATTTTTTTTGTTTACATTTTATGTGTTTACCATTGTTTATCTGCTCCAATAGCTATCAGTTGGAACCCAATTCTACTTTAGGAAACACAGGCCATCTCTTTATCACCTACCTTATTATATTCTAGTCTACCTGCTTGAGCATGACACTATCATACCTCCCAACTGTCCCATTTTCTGCGGGACAATCCCAATTTTGACAGCTCAACCCACAGTCCCGATTTCTTACTGAAATGTCCCGACTTTCTCTTTGATCTCCTGTACTGATGCCAGAAAAAGATACAAAGTTTCTGGATTGCAATTAAAATAAGAAGCAGAGAGCCCATAACAGTCAGCAGCTGCACTTAGATACTGTTGTAGCAATTTATGATAAGCAAAGATACAATTGTAACTATTTAAGACAAGCAGGTCTCTTGGGAGAACTGAGACTAGCATCTTAAATGGCAATTCACTTTAATTAGCAAAACTGTTATAACACAAAACTCAGAAATGTGTGCAAACTTTCATAACCTGCCAAATTTTGTAAAATGGACATGGTAATTAGGGGGTGTGGCCATAAAATGGGCGTGGTCATGACACTTTTTGTCCCTCTTTCTACATTTTGAATGTTGGGAGGTATGTACTATCACATATTTGCCCATAGCTTTTTGCCCACTGGCACCTTAAAGGGTTGTTCACCTTTGAATAAACTTTTAGTATGATGTAGAGAGTGATATTCTGACACAATTTGCAATGGGGTTTCATTTTTTTTATTATTTGTCGTTTTTGAGTTATTTAGCTTTTTATTTAGCAGCTCTCCAGTTTGTAATTTCAGCAAGCTAGTTGCTAGGGCCCAGACTGCCATAGCAACCATGCATTGCTTTGAATAAGATACTGCCATATTGGAAGGAGAGGCCTGATCAGAAAGACAAGTAATAAAAAGTAGCAATAACAATATATTTGAAGCCTTGCAGAGTAGTTGTTTCTAGATGGGGGTCAGTGACCCCGATTTGAAAGATAGAAAGAATAAGAAGAAAAGGACAAACAATTATAAAACTATAAAAAATAAAAAATGATGACCAACGGAAAAGTTGTTTAGATTTTAGGCCATTCTATAACATATTAAAAGTTAACGTAATGGTGAATCGCCCCTTTAATATTAGATTTTAGCAGATTTTTCAACTGTGATGGCCAGAGGAGAGGAAAGGAATTGATCTGAGGATAATGTTGACTATATATAATATATATATATATATATATATATAATAAAGGAGATGCCAGCACTCACGTAAAAAAACTATTAGGCTGCCTGGGTGCACGATCAATAGATTCAGCATACGATATGAAAAAGAGGATCAGCCCTCTCAGGAATTAAAAAGCAATAAATCTACTGAAAAATATGGACTAATGTTTCGGCCCTCCCAAGAGCCTTTCTCAAAGTATCATACTAACAATACAATTGTCTTAAATACACTTACTGGCGGGAAAAGCAGCTAAAGTGACGTACATACCTCGTCACTAAATCAGCGACCTATTCAAACAAACCCACATTAGTAGTATTAGATAATCCATAAGTATAAAACCATCCCCATATGACTATATTAAAAAACTTCATGTCATCTTGTAACATATTGACAAATAGAGTTAAAACCAAAGCAACATGTAACACTGTCTACTTTGTAGCAACCTTGTAACATTCCCATGTAATAGTATACCCTGCGTAAACGACTCAATTGCTAGTGTTACGTTAATGGTAAAAGTTGAGAAGATGTTTAAAATTTGGCCTCCCGAGGGTCGTAGGTGGGGTCAGAGGAGCTCAACCTGGATCCACCCGCGACCCGAAAATGGGGCTGCAAGGTCAGCCCGAACCCGCCTGCCCCGAGGGTATAGTGCCGCCCCACACATCATTAAATCAGATGTTTGTTTTTGTTTTCTAATAGCTGATTGGATGCCATGAGCAACATCATAAGGCTTCACTCCACTTTTTCTACAGCATTATAAATAGCCCCCTTAGTTCATATATATTTAATACTGTTTTGTTTTCAATGTTTTTAACAAATACAAATAATTATTTGACACCACTTTAAATAATAACTAGTTGCCTTTATCCCCTGTTCACTCTACTAGTTGTGTCTCCTTATGTATAAAGGTTAACACACACATGGTGAGAATTGTGGGGGAGCTGCCATCTGTGGTTGTGAAATTAACATTTCAGTTATGTTTCTTAATTTATAGCTGCTATTAACTGTTTTAATAATGGATCTGCTGTGCTAAAGTGCAGCTAGATGAATTAGACTGAAAGAAGTATGATTTCAGTGAAATTTAAAGTTAAAAACGTTTTTTAGGTTTCTATTTTTATTTGTGTTTCTAAGGTAGATTTTAGTAGACTATAAACCGTCCAGTCACAATGTTGTTAATATTTTTGTATGGGTTTTATCCTATTGTTTTCCCCACTGAAATATGCTCTTTGGAGTTAGTGTTAGGCTTAGGTTAGCTAGTAGGGTAATCCGTGGCTCCACCGAGGACAGCAGAAAGGTTAGTATCCCAGGTGTCACCCTCCAGTATAGGGGCTCAAGAGGGAAGGCTCAGGGTATAGAGAATTCTCTTGTGGTGCCAATATGAGGAGCTAGACACATGTGATTAGTGCTGCCGACTGTAATAAGCCTGTCTTTGTTTGATCTGAGAAACTATATAAAGGACAAGTGAACTCACTGCTATGAGTAGCTTAGGTTTTCCCAAAAATAGTATTAAAATAAATGCTAGGGATACTCTGGATAAAGGGTTGTGCTGATCTCACAATTTGATCAATCTGCCACTTAGGGGGTTATTTACTAAACTCCGAATGCAAAAATCACTAAAAATTTGCGACTTTTGTTTATAAAATTGGACTTTTAAAAAAACAATTTTCGGAAATTTATTAAACCCCAAGGGTGGAAAAGTCAGAATCTGAAAATCCGGCATCTCAGACCTGTCGAGGTTGCATATAAGTCAATGGGAGAAGTCCCAATGATTATTTGATGTGCGCTGGGTTTCATGCAATACCCCAAAGTTTTCGGAGTTTTCAGGTGAAGAATCCAAATAAATCACGAAATCTGATTTTTTTCCTGCAAAGCAAATTTTCGGGAAAATGTAATATTAGATAAGCGTAAAAAAACCTGAGCGGATTTGATCGGAGTTTGTAGCAGAAAATATTGAGATAAATTCGGACTTTAATAAATAACCCCTTAAGTGTTAATAAGTGTGTTGGGTTACAAGGGTGGTACACTTTTAAAGGGCATGTAAAGTCTAAAATAGAATAAGGCTAGAAATGCTGTATTTTGTATTCTAAAGATAAACATGAACTTACTGTACCACAAGCCTAATAAAACAAATAATTTATGCTATCAAAGTTGACTACAGGGGGTCACCATCTTGTAACTTTGTTAAACATCTTTGCAAGACTCTGGGGTAAATTTATCAAAGAGTGAAGTTCCGCCACTAGAGTGAAATGCCGCAGCTCTCAATTCATTTCTATGGGATTTTGAAAGGCGTATTTATCAATGGGTAAAAGTGAAATTTCACCCTTTGATAAATACGCCTTTAAAAATCCCATAGAAATGAATGGGGAGTGGCGGAATTTCACTATTAACTTCACTCTTTGATAAATATACCCCTAAGACTGTGCACATGCTCAGTGTGGTCTGGGCTGCATAGGGATCGTCATAAACAAAGCTGCTTGATTTCTGCATGGCTGGGAAGTAAGGCTGGGGCTCCCCCTGCTGTTCATAAGTAGGATTGTTTCCCTGCTCAGCAACTAGGGACCATCTGACAATTCCTTTCCACAGCAGTAAATGAAGGGAGAATTTCATGCATACAGTCAGGTTTCTTATAAAAACGGTACACATTTTTTAATTAAAGTATATTGGAGATTGGTTTCTTTTTCATTAAAGAAAGTAAAAATGGGATTTTATTATTTTGCCTTTACATGCCCTTTAAGTTAGATTTTATTATGTTATAGAATGGCTAATTCTAAGCAACTTTTCAATTGGCCTTCATTTTTTCTTTTTTATAGCTTTTGAATTACTTCGTCTGACACTTTCCAGCTTTCAAATAACGTTCTGTAAGGCTACAGATTTGGTACATCACATTATTTACCACTTACAGGTCCTGAGTCCCCTTTGCTAGGTGAAAGGGTACTGTGAATTCTTCTTCTCTGGCAGTGCCTCCACCGAATGGGATTCGGGAATACATGAGCACACTGTTGCTGAATCCATAGCTGAACTGTAGCTCCCAGGACTGTATATAGCACAATCATTTCACATTCAGTTGGGAAAATCGGGAGCTGCCAATCCTCTTGATCGAGCTCCCAGGCATGGGGTTGCCACCCCATCCTCAGAGGTCTTCCTGCCTCTACATTGTGGAAGCTGAACTCACTACTCCTTAGTGAAGTTCAATTCAGCAGAATCCTCCAGCAGTAATGGCTGTTTTAGCACATGGCAATCTTGTTTTATAGGGCACAGCGACATCGTGTGGCTGCTTTTGGGATCAGCCATGCTGCACCAATCCAAGAGCTCTGCCCCTGGAAGCTCTAGGAGACCCTGTATCCACCATGTTTCCAAAGGGAAACTTAAGCCTCAGGGTCCCTACATATATATATATATACATGTATATTTTCATTTGTATTGTATAGCGCTCTTTGAGTGCAAAGCACTGTACAGCAAAACAATAAATTAGTAGTAACAAACAAGGGTTCACTTCATTAATAAGTAACAATAAGTGCATTATTAGAAATACAATTCACATAAATATAAAATAAAATTACAATACAGATTAAGTGCTCAGTGTCAAGGAGACAAAAGGATGGAGGACCCTACCTGTAGGGCTTACAGTCTAAATGGGAAGGTAACAGACAAACACAATTTGGAGGGGTATTAAGTGCTGTAGGTTACAGTGTGAGACACTGTTATATAAGTGCCAGTTCTCAGTTCAGGTGTTATCCAGGTGCTCCCAGAGGTAGTCTTTGAGTTTAGTTCTAAAGACATTGGAGGATTCTCTATGGAGACATTCAGGAATGGCATTGCAAATATAAGGAGCAGCAAGAGAGAAGGGTTTGATGCGAGATGTAGTTAGGTGCAGAGGAATGAAGGGCTTTGAAGGTTATGAGGAGGAGTTTATGTTATTCTTTGTTTTATAGGAAGCCATGATAAGCAGGGAAGGGGCCTGTACCCTTTTGGATGAGAATTCTGGCAGCAGTGTTTAATACAGACTGTAGGGGGAGAGATGGGAGTTAGGGAGGCCAATTAGTAGAAAGTTACAGCAATCTAGTCTGGATAGGATGAGAGCATGCATGAGCGTCTTGGCTGTAGGAGGTGAAAGGAAGGGACAGATTCTGGCAATATTGCGTAAGAAAAAGTGACAGGATTTGACAGTAGTGGTTATATGATCAGAGAAAGAGAGAGAGAGGAGTCAAAGATTACCCCCAGACAGCGTGCTGAGTTGACAGGGTTAATTAGCATGCCATAAATAGAGATAGTAAAAAGGGGAGTAGGACCAGGCTTAGGTGGAAAGATGATTAGTTTTTGTTAGATTGAGTTTGAGGTGGTGCTGGTCCATCCAGTTGGAGGTTGATAGGAGACAGTTAAAGATTTGAGCCTTTGTTTCAGCAGTTAATGAAGTGGTGGATAAATATATTTGGGTATCATCAGCATACAGATGATAATTAAAGCCAAATGACTGGATGAGTAGTGATGGGCGAATTTGCCCACGTCTTGGTTTGCCGAAAAATTAACGAAATTCGCGATATGGCGAAAAATTTGCGAAACGACGTCGGTGAACTTTCGCCAGTGAATTTTCGCGAGTGTTTCACGAATTTATTCGCCCATCACTATGGCTGAGGTCTCCTAAAGACAGAGTGTACAGGGAGAACAACAATGGGCAAAGTGCAGAGCCTTGCGGCACCCCTACATTAATTGGAAATGGAGATGAGGTTTTGTTAGCATAGGAGACAGTGAATAATTGGTTAGAGAGGTAAGAAAAAAGCCAAGATGCAGCCTGGTTACAGATGCCAAGCGAATACAGAACCTGCATCAGGAGAGAGTGGTCAACCGTGTCAAAAGCAGGTCAAGGAGGAGAAGGATGGAGAAGTGACCTTTGGCTTTGGCAACCTTAAGATCATTTGTAACTCTGCACAAAGCAGTCTCAGTAGAGTGACCAGGCCAGAAACCAGATTGCAGAGAAGATTTGTGCAAGGGGGCAGGAAAACAAGGACAAATGTAAGTTGGTATGGAGCTGAGTATATATACATACAAGTATGGGACCTGGAGTTTTCCAGATAACAGATCTTTCTCTAATTTGGGTTTTTTCCTGATGTCCCGTTGGCCCAGTCCGACCCTGTCCACGATCCAATCCCCCCCATTCCAGGCAGGCAGTGGGCCTGATGTGTAAATGTAAAATATACACATATTTGTATATAACAATGAATAACACAAGGAATTCTCACTGAGGTAACAGACAATACAGGGCAATAGGTGTTTTTTGTCTGCATTTTTGTATTGCTTCAAATGCACTGGAGTCAATGGGCAATAGTTCTCCTGGCAAATGCATTGGAGTCAATGGCCATTTTTTCTCAGTTTTTTTTCTGACACAACAAAATGCTGCTCCTATGTTTAATAAAGTGCAATGTGACAAAGATATCTTGTGATATATGACATATTTATGCAAGCATAGCAAATCATTTCAGCAACATTCAGCATGGTTTTTTTTGTATCTTTATGAGACTAACTGCATAACCTGCTATAAATCTTGCAGGGCTTTTTTTTGCCACCACTGCTAATGACCATGTTAATTTAATTTATAGTTTATATATGATAGTATTTAATAGCAATTTATGACTGTATCATTACATATAGTTATTGCCAATGAAGTTATATCAGAAATCAATTATTTTCACATTAAACTAATTATTCTAAATAATTTCACTACTACGTTTATAAGTATCATTCTTCCCCAGTGCACTCCTTTTTACTGCTCATGTTGAAAAAACTACTTTATTTATCTCTCCCAATAAACATTTCTGGGATTTCTTCACATAACGCTACAGTGCTACGCAATATGTTGGCGCTATATAAATACATGTTAATAATAATAAATAATACTCCCTGGGTGGTGATAGAAACTGGTGCCAATTTTGTCATTATTAGGCAATAATTCTGGTGATAATCACATAAGCGCATGTGTGTATATATATATATATATATATATATATATATATATCTCTGTATGAAAAAAATGGATCACTCATGGGAGAATTTTTTATTTTTTGTCAACATATCGGTCCTGCTAAGAGGACCTTTCTCAAGACATCCCAAACACACCAGTATCCCGCAACCTAAAATAGCCACTTGGTTATGTAAATTGGTGTCCAACCCACTCCCTGTGATGTCATCAAGTGCAGTATATACACGATAGAAACATCATGAAACAGAGAATCATTGCAGATTTCACATAGGCCATATAACAAAAATTGGCTGCACTCAAACTCTATTCCCCCTTCTGCAAAATTGATTAAATTGGGTCAATAATTGCCACCGCTCACCCTGTAAATTGGTGGGCCCAGGTGCAGATGCCCTGGACCTTTTGCTTATTCAATGTATATTCACAGGTAAGCATTCAATATATACAGGTCACTCACCGCCTGAAGTCCCTGGGCCGGGTACAGCTTTGTGAGACACGACAGTCAGTAAAATCCAATATTGCGTGTACTTTCACAGATCAGGTAATCAAGTGTAGATTACATGAGTGTTCCAATAAAGTGTTAGGAAACACGAGTGCATTAAAAACAAAATGGCCAAAAAGCAGAAAAAAGAAAGAGAGAGGGGGTAGAGAGAGAGAAAGTTCAGAAACTACAAAAGAGAATAGAGGACCACCAGGATCAGTCATAGGGGCAAATTTACTAAAGGGCGAAGTGACTAATGCGGGCGAAAATTCACCAGCGTGACGTCATTTCGGTACTTTGCCGATTTACTAACGGCCGCTGGCCTAAGTTTGCTAGCGAAGGAGATTGACTCTAGTGGTACTTTTTTAAGGGTGATAGGCTGCAAAAGAGCATAAACATTTTTTGGGCTAACCCACTTCCCCCCTACATTTCCTAACATATGGCACATAAACTATACACTGGGCTCATGTGTAGGGCAATATAACAACTCTATTTTATTCAATTAAGGTTCCCTGGGCTTGTGTAGTGTAATGTATTTGCTGCTACATATACGTCCATTCAATTTTAACTTCCCGCCTTATGCAAATTAGGCAACGCTAGCGCAACTTCGCTTTGCTTGGCGCAGTAACGCAAGTGCAACTTCGCCAGCATTCTGCGCCCTGGACGCAACATCGGATTTTAGTGAATTATCGTTGTCCTGGCGATTCTACTCCTGGCTAAGTGTTGCGCTGTGAGCAAAGCCGTCGCTGGGGAATTTCTGGAGGTTAGTGAATTTGCCCCGTAGATCGATCGTTACTGTAAAAGGGGGGAAGATGGAGGAGTGGAGCCACATGACTTTGTGTACAACTATCATCGTCTTCATAGTAACCAAAGAGACATACACCGCACCATTCCAAAGAGCGCTTGGTAGCGGCAGACCACCCGACATATAGGTTACAGCAGACTACACACCTTTTCAAGAATATTGGCTGGTCGCTGACTAATGGCACAGGCCCCATTATAAGAGGGCCTGGAATATTACTCCTGGCACAAGCAGGCAGATGCAGCCCTGGCACACTATATAGAGTATAACTTACCTCTCAACATTCAAAAAATGGAAAAAGAGACAAAAACTTTTTTTGACCACCCCCATTTATGCCCACACACCCCCAATTATCATGGCCATTTTAAATTTTTTTGGCAGGTTATGAAAGTTTGAACACATTTGTGGGAGTTTTAGTGCAATGTTTTATGTGTTATTAAAGTTTTGCTAATGAAAGTGAATTGCCCTTTAAGCTGCTAGTCTTGGTTCTCTCAAGAGACCTGCTAATCTTAAATAGTTACAATTGTACCATAGCTTATCTTAAATTGTTACAAAAGTATCCAAGTACAGCTGTGCAGTGTTCTCGGCTCTCTGCCAAAAAATCATTTTATTTTAATTAAGTTTCAGAAACTTTTTCTGGCATCAGTGCAGGAGATCAAAGAGAAAGTCGGGGCATTTCAGTAAGAAACCCGGGATTGCAGGCTGAGCAGGCAAAATAGGGACTGTCCCACAGAAAATGGGACAGTTGGGAGATATGGTATAAGGCCTACAGTTGGCATATCACATCCGGATAGTCTACATAAGTGCTGGAATATAATATCACCCTGGCACAGACAGGCTAAAAAGCCCTGGCATGATATGTAGGGAAAATAAACATGTTTAAAAACACCCCTGGCATGGACAGGTTGAACACTCTGGTGCAATAAATGCAGTGATTAGTGAATGTATAAAGGTTATAGCACCCTTTAAAGTGCTGCAACTGAACAGAGTCAAAATGAACTGAACAAGGTTGAGACGTTGGTCTATCCCAATACTGGGAGTGCGTTACAATCACTTGTGCCACCCCATTGATTATATATATATATATATATATATATATACAATGGATGCCATAGCCCCATAGTCATAGGGAAATATGTCTGCTCTTTGGTATACACTGCATGTTAAAGAATACAGTCCATACTGAAACTATTTTATACTTCTGGAAATTAGTAACACTTTTATAAACTGCCAAGAAAATTATTAATGCCTTCTTTATTTAGTTTAATGCTCAACAGAATGCTCGATTGCTTGAATAATCACACTCCATAAGGGGAAAATCTTTATTTTAGATCACACTGCATGCAATAAAAATTCCTTGCAAGAAGCTAATTCATACTTTCATTTTATACTGGCCATAAAATTATATTGATCATGTAATACTCAGTGTTCAAGAGAATTTGATAAATCCCTTTACCAAATTTGATTAGGAATGACGACTGAGCCCAGCGAATGACTCCGTTTAGCAATTAGAATCATTGCACCAAAGAGACAAGTAAATTAATTGCGTTTAATAGGCAAATTAAACATTTGAAATGTAATGTGAGAAGCTACAGAGGTATAAATCATTGACTAAACACTGGAGTGAGATAAGCATAAAGAAATCATTACCCAAAGTTAATTTAAAAAGGCATTGAATTCAGATTGGGTGCCAAGTCATTATGCAGGTGCAGTTCTTCTATGCAACATTCATTTGGCATCTTCTTTTTGACATGTTGCATGTGTATTTCTATGTATGTGTAGACAGTGCCATTTTTAACAACCCTTCTCATATCCAACCTTGGATAAGAGTGGCAGGTAAGACAAACCAGTTCAGTACCAGAAAGAAAAATCTTGCTCTTTCCTAACATTCATTTCATTTTGTGAGCTTCCTTCACCAGCTTCTGCTAGCGTTTCATATGCCTGCCATCATGACCTTCAGTATAGACGTCTTCTCCTTTTAAAGAGAGCATTATCTGTTATTATATGGGAAAAAGGAAAAACCTGAACAATCAAGACACCCTGTGCCTTCTGCATGTGAAATCCAAGACCCATGCAAGGAAGAACCCATGCAATGACGTTTCACTTTTAAATATTTTCAACATTACCAATACACAGGGTAAATGGATTCTTTAGACAATCGGTTTTATTCCCAATAAAGGATTGGGTATTTATCACAAGACAACTCGTGGACGAGATTCAATTTGAGATACAATTCAATTCAGAAAAGTCAGCTCATGGTTTTTCACGTGAAAACGTTATTGAAGTCTATGGGAAAAAACTCTGAATTCTGAATTAGGAGAAATGGTTTTTCTCTTTGAATTGGATCTCGTCCATGGGTTTTTACGTGTTAAACCATGAGATAACTTTTTCTCACTGAATTGAATCTGTCCGAGTATGGCTAAAAGTAAACCTTGTCCATTGCCATGAATATTTTATAAACTGAACATCAAAAGATGTAACCTTTATAAAACGCCTTCCAACCTTTCGGAAGAACATTCTGCTACCCACAAGGGATGACAGATCACTTGATAAGTGCTACACCAATCTACAGAAAGCATATAAGGCCATCATCAAGCCCAATTTGGGTAGGTCTGACCACTGTGCAATACTGCTGAGTCCACTGTATAAAATACACCTGAAGTCATCACTGCCCCAAATAAAGTTAGTCCAAAAATGGACCAGCAATGCTACTGATCAGCTACAGGACTGCTTCAAGTCAACAGATTGCTCCTTGTTTATAGACATAGCTGTTGATATTCACTAGTATGCTGACACAGCTGTTAAATCGATTGGTGCACTTTCATCTGTATTCCCCGCACGGAGATCACAGTTTACCCCAACCAAAAACCATGGTTCAATAAAGAAGCAAGGAAAAACTAAGAGCACATCATACAGCCTTGTTTGGTATGCTGGACAACAATTTCGCAGGGAATCCTTGCCAACTTTGGCAAGCGCTCCAAGACATCACTAGCTACAAGAGCAATAAAAGTACCTACACACAAATGAATGCCAATCCTCCAGAAAACCTCAACAACTTCTATGCACGGCTACACTCCTGCCAGATCAACAGGACATAATCTGCCAAAATGCTGCTGCGCTCACTCGTGCGGTTGCTATTTCTAGAGGGGACAGAATTCAAGGGGGAGGCAGGTAGGGGGGCCAGTGAAGACTTATGACCATGGGGGGTTTAGTTCTCCTTTAAAGGAGAACTAAAGTTTAACCAAGGAAGTAGCTAGAAATGCTTTTCATTATGTTTTGGGCTTCTGTACCAGCCCAAGGCAATAACAGCCTTTTATCAGGGAAGATGTGTCTCCAAAGATGCCCCAGTAGCTCCCCATTTTCTTTTCTGCTGATTCACTGCACATGCTCTGTGTTGCTGTCACTTACTGAGCTTAGGGACCCACTCACAATATACAGTACACATAGACTAGAAATGTCACAATATAAGACTGATTAGTAATTAATACAGATAATTACTACATGGCAGCACAGGAACCAGTGCAACTTACATCAGAATTTAATAATCAGCCCTGTAGCATCAGCTTATATTACAGGCCAACCTCATTTTCTGCTGGATAATTAGTGACGACCCCTAAGCTTAGCTTCTCAACAGCTGCTCAGAGCCCACTGAGCATGTCAGTGTCACAGACAATTTCCAAGATGGTGACCCCCTGTGACAAGTTTGAAGTCCTGGATAGGGATGTAGCGAACGTCGGAAAAAAAGTTCGCGAACATATTCGCGAACTTGCGCAAAAATGCGAGCGGTTCGCGAACGGTTCGCGAACCCCATAGACTTCAATGGGAAGGCGAACTTTAACATCTAAAAAAGACATTTCTGGCCAGAAAAATGATTTTAAAGTTGTTTAAAGGGTGCAACGACCTGGACAGTGGCATGCCAGAGGGGGATCAAGGGCAAAAATGTATCTGAAAAATCTGCCTGTGTGTGCTTGGAAGAGATAGTGTAGGGGGAGAGCTGTTAGTGATTTCAGGGACAGATGATAGTAAGTTTGCTGGCTAGTAATCTGCTTGATACTGCTCTGTATTGGAACAAAAAAATAAATAAAAGCAGTCCTTACAAGGACTACTGTTATTGCAGCAGTCAGCAGATGAGATCAGAAGCAGGACAGCTGCCCACTGCAGCTACATACAGAGCACTGCAGTAGAAGGTAGATTACTAGCCAGCAAAGCTACCTAAGCTTAAATGTCCCTCAAACCCCTGCAGACTTCTGTCCCTCCAATAACAGAGCAGTATCAAAACGATTACTAGCCAGCAAACTTTCAACTGTCCCTGAAATCACTAACAGGCAGCAGCTCTCTCCCTACACTATCTCTTCAGCACACACAGGCAGAGTGAAAAAACGCTGCAGGGCTTCGGTTTTTATAGGGAAGGGGAGTGGTCCAGGGGAGAGCTTCCTGATTGGCTGCCATGTACCTGCTGGTCTGGGGTGAGAGGGCAAAAAAAAGCGCCAACAATGGCGAACCCAAAATGGCGAACGTCGCGCGACGTTCGCGAACTTCCGGCGAGCGCGAACACCCGATGTTCGCGCGAACAAGTTCGCCGGCGAACAGTTCGCGCCATCTCTAGTCCTGGATCATTGCTGCTATTGACAAGCTGAAACTTAAGGAAGGTGCAATAAGTTCAGTATATAAAATATGGCATTCAGGCATATTCATTTTTAGGTTTTAGTTCAACTTTAAAGAATGATAAGAACTGCTGAATGGATTATCACCACTACAATCCTATTGATAACCGATCTAGACACTGCCAGGTTCATGAACACAATTAAAGAAATTACTAACGACCCGAGTCACCCAGGACATGAACTATTTATCTGGAACAAGCCCAGCTATTCTCTGAGGTACAAAAGGCTTGAAAGTATAAAAACTAGAAGTAAAGACATTTTAATAGCTTCTTCCCAAGAGCAGCCAGATTAAGTGCAAATGGGTCCAGATGATGGGAAATTAAAAAACCTAGTCCAGATAATGGGAAAGCGAATCCAGATGTTAGGAAAAAGCAACAACCAATAGTACTTATTTAACCTCATCATCTTACTGAACTGCCTATTACTCCAACAAATATCTGTACTCACTGCACTTAATTATTATACTCCATCATTCTGCCTCACATTGCATTTACTGCACTTCATTATTATACAGTGTAATTCTGTAATATATTGTAAAAATCTAAGTGTGTCCTAGTGCCCTATGCTGCATAAGAAATGACTATGTTCCTTTAGTACAAATTGCAATAAAGTACTACTTGAATTGACTACTTCAAACATTTTATTGTCAGAGATGGAAAAGATGAGAAGACCAAGGGGAACCTAGATGCAGTAAACATCTAATTTTACATTTTTAGTGGACCAGAAGTAAAATGTGTGAGAATTAGGGATGTAGCGAACTGTTCGCCGGCGAACTAGTTCGCACGAACTTCGACTGTTCGCGTCCGCCGAATGTTCGCGAACGTCGCGCGACGTTCACCAATTTGAGTTTGCGTTCGATTCGAATAAAAATTGTTCGACCATTCAACCATTCGATTCCTTCGACCGCTAAAATCGAGCGATTTCCATTCGTTCGAACGATTGTAAGCATTCGATCGAATGAAAAGCATTCGATCGAATGGCTTCGATCGTTCGATTCGAACGAAAATCCTTCGATCGAACGATTAAAATCCTTCGATCGTTCGGATCGAACGATTTTGCGGGTGTTCGAAGTTCGCGAACTGTTCGCATTTTTGCCGGTGTTCGCGAATGGCGTTCGCGAACACCAAAACGGCAGTTCGCTACATCCCTAGTGAGAATGTAAAAAAGGGGATGTAAAATTAAGATTTGACTGTGGATGCGTGTGGGCTGCAAAAAAAATTACGTGGGAAAAATGTTTCAGGAAAGGTAACATTCACATTGGAAAACTGGTGCTTTTTTAATGCCACAATTATAACATTTAATGCGGGAAAACACAATAAAATCTTGGCAATGCACCCACTGACAGGGTTGGACTGTAGCTTTGCAAGGGCTGCACCCCTCCTCTGGAACGCTCTCCCACGGTCTGTCCGACTTTCTCCCAACCTTTCTGCTTTCAAAAAATCTATGAAAACTCACTTCTTTCGAGAAGCCTACCCTCAGTCTGCTTAACTACCAAACGCAAAACCACATACAATACCTCATTTCTCACCCACTTAATTCGATTTTGCCAACTCCCACATCTTGTGTATTACTCCCTTCCCTTTAGACTGTATGCCTATGCATAGGGCCTTCCTCACCTTTTTGTACCTGTATTGATTGTGATGTTTGTTACTCCATATATTCTATATATGTAATTCATGTGATGTAGTTGTATAATCACATTTACTTTACAGTGCTACGCAATATGTTGGCGCTATATAAATACATGTTAATAATAATAATAGCTTCATACTGTTTAATTCTGCCTTTATAATGCACAAGAAATCCGTATTTAACAGTATTAGACCATACCCACTTGCTACGATACAATAAGGCTAATCTCACTAATGTAGGGGTTTAGATGAAATAAAGAAGGTTGAGATTAGGAACCAAGGAAACTGTGGATAGAATAAAATCTAGGGAAAATGCTACATTTACCTCCTAATATTAACATTAGAGACAATTTGAAATAGAAGGTTTAGTGACCCCTGACACATTTTTCTTCACAGTTGTTCCCACTGCCTTTCCAAGATGGTGTTTTCATATTTTTATTTGCATATTTTCCAGCCTTCATTATGTGTCCCAGACTGGATTACATCTTAAAAACGTAAATATTTTATAATTAGCCTCATTCAGGTTGCATAATTGTTTATGTCGGATTAAAGTTGACAGCGTTTTAATGAGATTTACAGGCTGTGAAGCACCGGTGGCCACTAAAATGTTTATTTCCTTTGGTAAAATAATTAACTCGGCTAACAAAAAAGCAAATGATTAATGTTATATATCTGATGGTGGAACATGAGAAGGCGTCTTTCTAATTTTACTAACATGATCCTAATGAAATTTCTCCTTGTGCTTGTTAGCGTGGGTAACACATTTCTATGTTTTTCATACATAGAAATGTCACGCGCACTGCTACAAATATTATTTTCAGAATTAGAGTCACAGGGGCAAGTTGTTAGCCTGTCCCCCACCCCCAATGATTTTAGTTTTTTACCTCCTACCCCTGTCTGTGCTCCTCTTTTTCAAGGGTTCTTTATCTGTGAGCTCCTCACATTTTCGTCAATGTGCCATGTAACTAGGTAAGTGACTAGAATAACTGGGGATGTGCCTAACTTCTTGGCATCCCCAGTGAATCCACCTTTCCTTAAACTTTAACCACTTACCTGTGGTAGATCATAAATGCTATGGTGATGGCCTTTAGAGACCTGACGTCAGGACTCTTCCTCCCTCAGAGCCTATATGTGAGGAGATAGTTACTTAGTCCAGAGTAAAGGTGGCCATACAATGAGAGATCTGTCGTCAATCTCTCCCAGATATACCAACCTTGAGGTGGTGATATTGGGCCCACGATCGGATCATAACGAAGGGTAACGGGTGGTCGGATCGCGGGACCGCATCAACGAACAGATACGGCCGTGATCTGACGGGATTTTTAGTCCTGTCCGATCGACATCTGGCCGGCTTTCGGCCAGATATCGATTGGGGAAGCCAGTTGAAGGGCCCCATACATGGGCCAAGAAGCTGCCAACTCGGTCTGTCGGCAGCTTTTATTGGGCCTTGTATGGCCATCATAAGACTAAACATCCAAGTGCAACCAGAAATGGCCAGGGATATTTGCTGAATAATCCAAGGTCAGTAAACAGATAGTCGGAACAGGCAGAGTTCAAGTGTAGTCGGTAGGCAAGCAGAGGTCAAGGCAGGCAGAGTTCAAGCGTAGTCAGTAAGAAAGCAGAAGTCAAGAACCAGGATCAAAAACAGCAGGATACAAATTCAAAGGAGCTAACTTTATAACCAAGCACAGAACCATTTCCTGAACGTCCTTTTAAGGAAGGCGTTTTGACAACAAGTTTAACGACATCGGCGTCCAGCATCAACGCGCATGCCCACGCCGTCGGGCGCCTTGATGCCCACATTCGTTTCAACGCGCTGATGCATCATGACGCACACACTTTACATTGGCACACACCTTGCCAGCGTCTGCAGACTCTTACACCTGACTGTGATACCATCAGGCCCGGACTGGCAGTCTGTCTGCACGGGCAAATGCCTGAAGAGCCACTCCATTTGCCAATGAAATGGGCCACTTTGTGCCCGTCGGAGCCACAATTATGATTATGGTAATCGCGGTCAGCTGGGCAGGGGTAGAGACTACAGTACGCACTTCTCCCTTCACACACACAACGAGCAGCATTGAGTTCCGCCCTCTACACCTATGATTGGACAGCAGTGAGGGAAAGACCAACGACACCAGGCCCCTCTCATTGGGCAGCAGACGGGTTGGGAGGCTCAACAAGTGAGATGCGAGAGTTCCTGCCCCCGCTTTTTGCGAACAAGAAGCTCCAAGTAGAGGGGAGATGGGGTGTATGTGTCTGTGTGTGTCTTACAGATAAAAAGCATTTCATCTTGTATAGATTTAAAAGTTGCACTTCCTGGGTAAGAAAACTATTTGAAGATATATGAAGATGGAGAGCACAGACCAAAGTAGAGTAACCTCTTTATTTAGCTTTATTTAAGTACAAACTAAACATTCTAAGTTATTTCTACTTCTGTTCTAGACGTAGGAATGCTGCATCAATATGTTCTTTGTAAAATAGTGTAAAAGTGTTTTATATCTTTGTGTGTCAATTACCAGTTATGTTATATTGATTTTGCTGTTCTACTATACATTGTTAATGACTAGACAGCCTAGATAGTCATGGGCAATTCCATATTAACCTTATGTATTGTATAACCCTAATAGACATATCTTTGATAAATTGTCTTGTTTTCACATTATGACTTTTCAACATCTGTTGTGTGCCCACTGGATCTGGCACTCACTTATCTCTTCTGGACTGGTACAGTGAACTGTGATAATGGAGTTCTGCAAAGGGTTGTCACTTTGATTGATGTTTGTATCATATATCACACATAAATATCACATGGGAGTATTTACTAAAACTCAAAATTACTTGTTTACTTCTTATTTACTAACATTCAAATTTCTATTTTTTTCACAAATTGATTTTTTTTCTAAAAAATGTGTTTTTATTTCTCTAAAACTCTAGAAATTCAAGATTTATAAAGTTTAAAAAACATGTAAAAGCTCTAAAACAAAACATTGCCATTTGAAAGCTTTCAAGTTCCAATAGAAGTAAATGGGATCTGTGCTGATCTGATTGGGCCTTTTTTTTTTAGCCGTTCAGACTTTTAGAGGTTTTTTTAGCTAGAATTTTTAGATATTTTAGAGGTCATTTAGTGCAATGTTCAGCATTTTTTTGTTTGTATTTTTTATATTCAATCTTTTTTATTTTTATTTAAAAGCTCCTTTTATTTATTTATTTTATGAAATTCTTTATGGTTCAAATTGACATATCTTTTCAAAAAACAGTTAAATGATAAAGATTCATGTGATTATAACAACAATATATAATAACATTTTCTTACACCTCTTAAAGGGCATGTAAAGGCAAAAAAAAAAATCCCATTTTTACTTTCTTTAATGAAAAAGAAACCTACCTCCAATGTACTTTAATTAAAAAATGTGTACTGTTTTTATAAGAAACCTGACTGTATGCAGGGAAATTCTCCCTTCATTTATTGCTGTGGATAGGAATTGTCAGATGGTCCCTAACTGCTGAGCAGGGAAACAATCATACTTCTGTGGTAGTAGTATGATCTGTGGTCCACTTGAAGCTAGATCTTTCTTCATTATCAATTTCAATTAGCATTTGGATAGTCTGATATGTTTGTGAGGTTGCTTGTTTCCTATGTTTAGTTTTCCAAAGTTGGTTAAAAGGTTTTTCTTTGTCCCTGTTTGTTAATTATTTTACTGCATGATTTGCCGGCTTAGTATATTCAATCTTTTAATACATTATATGGTATTCATGGTTCTAGATAGAATGAGTTTATTCTTGGTTTCAAAAACCTCTAAAACCACTAAAAAGAGAATATTGATAAATTTGCCTCTTAGGAGTGAAGTTGGTGTATAATTGCCGAGGTAGGGTGAGTTTTGAGCACCTTTTCACAAGGGATTGCCTAGCTAATAACCTTGCTTTTAGCAGCAATGTCTCTCTTATCTGCATTCTACTGCCAATGAATGAATGAAAAGCGCCATCATCTGTGCCTATTCCTTTACTCAGACTCTGGAAGATCCTTGGTGCTTCTTTTTAATGTAAATAGCAAGTGATCACCAACAAGCAGTGGAATTTTGATGCCTATTGACCTAAGTAGGTTATGAAGGTAAGCTGCTCTGACATATTGGAGTTGAAAGGGTTCTAAAGATGTCTTCATCCTCTGTTGACGTCTTTTGTTTTTGCAACAAAGATTATTTCAAGGATTGCTGCTATTATAATTTTATTTATCATTTTTTGTATGCTCCAACTAGAAGGAGAATTTTTAAGCTATTAAAAAATATTTATATTACTAAGTTATCGCTGCAGTTAAAAATCTAAATAAAATAAATACTAAAATATAAATCAAGTGTTCTTTTAGAGAACCTTAAGACATTCTGTGCTATATACAATAGGCTACTAAAAAAAAATGTATAAAATATTAATGCTGCATAATATTTTAAAATAAGCTTGACAACTACTTCAAAGTAGCAGCGTTGGTTTACATTTAATTTATGTGGCATTTCAAAACAATTTTGCCATGCTTTTTACAAAGTTGGGAAAGAATAGTAAAGCTCAATAAAATTGTTGCAAATTTATTTAGCTTCTAATAATCTGGTCTTTAATAAATTATTAATTTGATGCTGTAGATCAGTAATCACCAACCAGTGGCTCGCAAGCAAAGTGTTGCTCCCTGTGGCCTTTAAAGGAGATGCTTGTTTTTGAATTCCAGGTTGGAGGCAAGTTTTGGTTGCAAAAAAACAGATATACTGCCAAACAGAGCCTCTTTTAGACTCATTTAGACTGCCAGTTCTCATCTACCAAATTGCCAATCACAGCCTTTATTTGGCAATACTCAGGAACTTTTATCTTGCTTATGCTGCTACCCAACTCTTTTTGAAATATTCTTTATTTTCAAATTTTAAAGCAAGGGAGGGAAGGGATGAGGATACAGAAATAAAAAAGGGAGGGGGTTTAGGAGGGGAAAGGGATAATAAGAAAGCATACATATACAATATGCACAACAACGTAAAGTTATACAAAGCCATGGTATAGGAAGCGATATACATACAGAGATATAGCTAAGAACCTCAAATATCCATTAAAGTGCAGTACGTATCAGCAAATAAACAGTTTGCAAAAGAGGGTACATAGGAAATGCAATAGTGTGAACAGGACCATAATACAACAATCGTTCAAAGAAATAGTAGTATTTATGATGCTAGACAACTCATTAGCCTCTAATCTGTGTTAAGTTGAATATATTTCAACCAAGGCCTCCAAGTATCCCAATATCGATCACTATCATTCCTAGCGATATATGCTATTTCTTCTAATTTGCGAGTGTTTTCAACCCTTATCAACCATTCCGTGAATGTGGGCGGATCAGGAGATTTCCAATTACATGGGACTGAGGCTTTAGCTGCCTGAATTAAGTGAAGAAAAAGCCTATCCATGATCATCGTCTTAGAATATATATCAAAATGGAGTAAAATAATGAAAGGTTCTAAGTAGCGGATATCGATCTTAGTCAGAGAGCTAATAACTTTGCCAATCCCTTCCCAGTAATCTTTAAGTTTAGAACAGTCAATCCATATAAGTCGATAAGTTCCCTTCTCTAAATTGCACCTCCAACATAAATCACTACAATTAGAATACATTTGGTGTAATCGGACAGGTGTATAATACCACCTTGTGGCTAATATAAACATGCTTTCCCTGGTTCTAGAAGATATAGAACTTTTATGTAATGCTCCAGAGATCTTTTTCCAGTCCTCTTCTGCAATTTGCATCCCTGTTTCGTTTTCCCAGGATTTAATACAAGGGGCAGGGGGGAGGTCCTTATCAGATAGTAACAATTTGTATATGGAGGAGAGAGGTCGTGCAAGAGGCTGTTTGCCATCCATAATGATTTCCCAGGGAGTGTGGTTTCACCCCCATCCGGTTTGGGTAATGGATTTAAGATAATGTGAAAGCTGGTTAAAGCACCATAAATCCCTAGGGTGAGAACCCCACTTTTTTTGTATCTTAGATAGTGATAGTCTAACCCCTTTCTTATAGAACTCTCTTAACCTAGTAGGATTATTATTAACCGAACTCCAAGGTGCAAAACAGCCGGGATCCAAGCTTGGGGGAAAATCGGGGTTCAAGTTTAGAGGTTGTAGTATATAACGTTTAGGCGAAAGCTCAAGATTGTCTCTAGCCCTATAACAAACATCTAAGGTAGGAGTAATTGTGGGATGACTATGAATATAAGTCATAGCAGTGTGTCTCTGTACCCAGAGAAGATTTTCCAGAGGGATGCTACCCAACTCTTTTTACAATTGAACGTGGCTCATGAGTAAAAAAAAGTTGGGGACCTCTGTTGTACGCTAGCTGCTCATGTTCTGCTTTATTTATTGGAGTTTAGTCCATTTAATACTATTTTATGCTTTTATATGTTGACTTGATTCTAGTATGTTTAGATTGAAGCAATTATTACAGTTGCTCAGCCTCCATTTATAAAACTTTCTCACATTTTATTAAATTTCCTTAGCTAAAAAGACAATTCTTACCATAATGTTGCAAATAAATACAGCTCAATGAATAGGTCTCTTTCAGATAAAGTGGCAGAAAAAACAGCACAGAAATGAAAATCTTGAAAATGAAAATGAAAACAGAAATGAAAACTTTATTGGCAATTCTACTGGTCTATTTTTGAGTCCACATTTTTGAGAAAAATACCAAGAACATTTTCTTGTGCTTTTTCTCATATGACTGTCCTTGCGTTGAAACTGAGCTTGGAAATTGCGTGACTTTTTGTCACAAAACAAGGAAGCAAAAAATGTCCCCTTTCCATCCCTAATTTGCGTATGCAAATTAGGATTTGGATCCGGTTTGGTATTTGGCCGAATCTTTTGCGAACGATTGGGGTTTTGGCCGAATCCAAAATACTGGATTCGGTGCATATCTAATTTAAGGTACTGGTGAGTCCATGAAAATGATCTAGTAGGTGGGCTCAAGCCAAACAAAAATGTGGCAATGCTTTTCCTTTAAGCATAATTTCTTTTTTTCTCACTAAGACATCATACAATATTAAGAAAATATCAGAAAAATCAATAACTGCCCCTTCCACTTTATTCCTCATCATGTTTTTTTTTTCTTTTTCCTCCAACACTGACTGTCTGAAAGTTTCAGACAGATTGATAGATTGATAAGATTGCTTTCATTTACTTCTCTTAGCTCACCAACTCTCATTGGTCTTATTAACATTAGATTCTTGAGCAGTTACTATTACTTATGAGTCTCTTGTACTGAATAGTTCAAGTGTATTGAAATACTTAAAGGAAAACTATACCCCCAAAATGAACACTTAAGCAACAGATAGTTTATATCAAATTGAATGACATATTAAAGAATCGTACCAAACTGGAATATATATTTACATAAATATTGCCCTTTTACATCTCTTGCCTTGAACCACCATTTCGTGACTCTATCTGTGCTGCCTCAGAGATCACCTGACCAGAAATACTACAACACTAACTGTAACAGGAAGAAGTGAGGAAGCAAAAGGCAGAACTCTGTCTGTTAATTGGCTCATGTGACCTTACATGTGGTTTGTATGTGTGCACAGTGAATCTTACGATCTCAGGGGGCGGCCCTTATTTTTTAAAATGGCAATTTTCTATTTATTATTACCCAATGGCACATACTACTAAAAAAGTATATTATTATGATAATGGTTCATTTACATGAAGCAGCTGTTTTACTCAGTATCTTTTAATAGAGACCTACATTGTTTGGGGGTATAGTTTTCCTTTAACACACATTAATCTAATATGGAAAGTACCTCCAAAAAACTTAATTGGTTAAACGTCTGTTTGTGTTAATGTTGCTGTTCTGTTTCCTGAATCATGTATTACTGTCTTACTGTCCTTTTACCCATACACTACATAAACTATAGCAGTAATGTCCTCTGTAGCACTGAGTGGGGTTCATTTGATGTTAACATATTACCTTGTAATAACTAACAATACTGAACTCATCTCTAACATTTGTGTGGGTGAGCATTTAGGGAATAGTGATCATAACATGGTCTCCTTTGAGATTCTGTTGCAGAAGCAATTCTATAAGGGAGTAACTAAAACACTAAATTTCAGACGTGCAAACTTTGACAGTATAAGGGCATCTCTGCAACATATTAAGTGGGAAATGCTTTTCACAGGGTTAAACACAGAACAAAAATGGGAAGTCTTTAAAATGCTGCTTAATAAATATACTTGTCAGTATATTCCACTTGTAAGCAAGGAACGTCGTTGCAAAGCAAAACCTTTTTGGTTCAATAGAAGCGTTGGTGTTGAGGTGGGTAAGAAAAGACGTGCTTTTAAGGCTTTCAAGTTAGCTGGTACAGCCGAAACATTTATAAGGTACAAGGAGGCCAATAAATCATGCAAAGAAGCTATAAGGCAAGCTAAAATTGCTATAGAAAAGGATATTGCAGCAAGCAGTAAAAAAAATCCAAAATTATTTTTTAAATATGTCAATAGTAAAAAAATGAAGCAGGAAGGGGTGGGACCCTTACTATCAGAGGGGGGTCAGCTGGTTGATGAAAACAAAATAAAAGCGCAGATTCTGAACTCGTATTTTTCATCTGTCTACACAAATGAAGAACCAGTAAGTGAAGGTTTCCTTCTTAACACTCCCAATTCTAGTAATACAACTAATGATGCATGGTTCACACATGAAGAAATTCAAAAGAGACTTGAACATGTTAAGATTAACAAAGGTCCAGGGCCAGATGGTATTCATCCCAGGGTAATTAGCGAGCTTAGCTCTGTGATTGCCAAACCTCTTTACTTAATTTTTCAGGATTCATTGAGATCTGGCATTGTGCCGAGAGACTGGCGAATTGCTAATGTGGTGCCTCTATTCAAAAAAGGATCCCGTTCTCAGCCTCAAAACTATAGGCCAGTTAGTCTGACGTCAGTATTAGGAAAGCTTTTCGAAGGGTTAATAAAGGATAAGATACTGGACTTCATAGCAAATCATAATACTATGAGTTTGTGCCAGCATGGTTTTATGCGTAATAGATCTTGCCAGACTAACTTAATTTCTTTTTACGAGAATGTAAGTAGAGACCTCGATTCTGGGATGGCAGTGGATGTGATTTACTTAGACTTTGCTAAAGCATTTGATACAGTGCCACACAAAAGGTTACTGGTTAAATTAAGGAATGTTGGCCTGGAACATAGTATTTGTACCTGGATAGAGAACTGGCTAAAAGATAGACTACAAAGAGTGGTGGTAAATGGAACATTTTCTAATTGGACCAGTGTTGTTAGTGGAGTACCGCAGGGCTCTGTACTAGGTCCCTTGCTTTTCAACTTGTTTATTAATGACCTGGAGGTGGGCATTGAAAGTACTGTTTCTATTTTTGCAGATGATACTAAATTGTGCAGAACTATAGGTTCCATGCAGGATGCTGCCACTTTGCAAAGTGATCTGTCTAAACTGGAAAACTGGGCAGCAAACTGGAAAATGAGGTTCAACGTTGATAAATGCAAGGTTATGCACTTTGGCAAAAATAATATAAATGCAAGTTATACACTAAATGGCAGTGTGTTGGGAGTTTCCTTAAATGAAAAGGATCTAGGGGTCTTTGTAGATAACACGTTGTCTAATTCTGGGCAGTGTCATTCTGTGGCTACTAAAGCAAATAAAGTTCTGTCTTGCATAAAAAAAGGGCATTAACTCAAGGGATGAAAACATAATTATGCCTCTTTATAGGTCCCTGGTAAGGCCTCATCTGGAGTATGCAGTTCAGTTTTGGACTCCAGTCCTTAAGAGGGATATAAATGAGCTGGAGAGAGTGCAGAGACGTGCAACTAAATTGGTTAGAGGGACGGAAGACTTAAATTATGAGGGTAGGTTGGGGTTGTTTTCTCTGGAAAAAAGGCGCTTGCGAGGGGACATGATTACACTTTACAAGTACATTAGAGGACATTATAGACAAATGGCAGGGGACCTTTTTACCCATAAAGTGGATCACCGTACCAGAGGCCACCCCTTTAGACTAGAAGAAAAGAACTTTCATTTGAAGCAACGTAGAGGGTTCTTCACAGTCAGGACAGTGAGGTTGTGGAATGCACTGCCGGGTGATGTTGTGATGGCTGATTCAGTTAATGCCTTTAAGAATGGCTTGGATGATTTTTTGGACAGACATAATATCCAAGGCTATTGTGATACTAAACTCTATAGTTAGTATAGGTATGGGTATAAAGAATTTTAATTAAAAGTAGGGAGGGGTGTGTGTATGGATGATGGGTTTTCATTTGGAGGGGTTGAACTTGATGGACTTTGTCTTTTTTCAACCCAATTTAACTATGTAACTATGTAACTATGTAACTATGTAACAATGAAGATGGGTATCTAAGAAATCTGAATTTATAATGCTGTGTTTGTCTCAGGATTCTGTTGTGTGGTGGCAATGTCCCTATGTATGGTCCCTATGCAATTCAAGTTTTTGTGATTGATCCTAAATTTCGCAGACATATTAGTAGAATGTGATTTCACTGCATTCAAGTTGTTGTTTTATCACATTTGTAAGCCATTAGTGAGGCATTCTTTCTTAAATAAGCACATATCTGAGAGTTTAAACTTTTTTTTAATTTGAAAAAATGGGGATGCACCGAATCCACTATTTTGGATTCGGACGAACCCCCGAATCCTTTGCGAGAGATTCGGCCGAATACCAAACCAAATCCTAATTTGCATATGCAAATTAGGGGTGGAAGGGGAAAACATTTTTTACTTCCTTGTCACGTGATTTTTCCTCCCCGCCCCTAATTTGCATATGTAAATCAGGATTCGGATTCGATTCGGCCGGGCAGAAGGATGTCGAATCCGAATCCTGCTGAAAAAGGCAGAATCCTGCACCGAATCCTGGATTCGGTGCATCCCTACTAAAAAAGCTTGAAAATTTTAATTCTGCTAAATTTGCAAAATGACACTTGTATTCAATGGATCTCTTTTTTTTGAAAAGGTGGGCCAAGTACCACTTTTGCAGGGGACCAGCTGCCAGTTCAGTTGAGTTGAGAGACCTTCCTCAGGTAGCAGTGCCATTAAAGTTAACGCAGGGGACGGGGGAAATCTGATTTTGTTAACTTTTGATTTTTAAATAAATATGGCTACTGTACCATTTCTCATTGCCCTTTGGATTCTATTTATAGGCAGATTTAAGACTGCTCTTCAGACACTGACCTCTCAGAGAAGGCAGAAGGATCATGTAATCAGGGACTGCACTAATGGATTATCACAAGCATATCACTAATTATATTTTGATTTCCAAACCCTGGATCCAAGCATGTGTGCTGCTCCAAAAGTTCCTTTTGTGAGTACAGGTAACCTTGTAATTGTATCTTGTGTACTTAGCAGAATCAGATCTCTAGTACATAACAGCAGTAGGCAGTATAATAATTATTAATGCTTGCAAATTTGTAGTGATGGGCAAATTTCTCCTGCTTTGCCACCAAATTTGCGAATTTCCCGCAAAATTTGTGAAATGGCGAAAAATTTGTGATACTCGAATTTCGACCGCGTTAAAGTCAATGGACGTCCGAATAGTGTTCATGTGCTACGGTTCTGACGAGAGTGACTTTTCTGATGCACGTCCACATTTTTTCGGACGCCAGCAAATTTTCAATGGTGAATGTTCGCCACAAATCCGCGCCTACCGAATTTATTCGCCCATCACTACAAATTTAGTATAGGGATTGCTTATTTAACCCCTATTAATTTAATATGCTACGGACCAAGTTAATGTGCAGGGCTTACTTTGCATCGTGCACTCGTGTGCAATGTTTATTGCTATAGTAAGTATGGGGTTAATGGATGAGCTAAAACAACACAGTAAAAAGACCCTAGAAACTGTAGGGGGTAGCTAGTTATTTCATTCAATGGGGGTGATTCTGAAATGCACCAGTGAATTCATCCATACAAACCTCAGATATTTACTTTTACGGTGTAACATGTAGCAGACTAAACGGTATAATATATAAACAGTCAACCCCAATAAACAGTACAGGTATTGAGACCTGGGTTTTTCCAGATAAGGGATCTTTCCATAATTTGGATCTCTATACCTTAAGTCTACTAAATATAATTTAATCATTAAATAAACCCAACAGTATTGTTTTGCCTCCAATAAGAATCAATTATATCTTAGTTGGGATCAAGTACACGGTACTGTTTTATTACAACAGAAAAAAAGGATATTTAAAAAAAAAATTGCATTCTTCTTAAAATGGAGTCTATGGACGGCCTTCCTGTAATTTGGAGCTTTCTGGATAACAGGTTTCTGGATTACGGATCCCTTACCTGTACCAGAGAAAGAAGGGTATTTGCATTCTCATCTCTCCAGGTTTAAACTGGTTAGTCACAATTCTACTGCAGTGTTTATTAAAAGATCACACTATTCATAATGTATCTATATTCACATGCCATGGATCTGGGTTTGGAATGAATATATTTCACAGAGTCCTTCAATACTTACTATCAATAGAGAGCTGAATATAAATTACATTCCGAAATCTGTGCTCAGATAAAATTATATATATGAGCACATTGGAAACAAAGTAAGATAAAATAACATGCATTACCTTTTCTGTTGGTTTATTGCTTTTTTATTGCCTATATAATAAAAATGTAAATAAAGGTTCTCAAGATGTTTTTTTCCCCATAACAGCACGGAATGATATGCTTTAGAAAAACCTGTGTACTGGATGTTTCAGCATGATTATGGCCAGCTTGACGTCTATGGATCAGTTATAAGTATCTAATGTACGTAAGCAGAGTTGAAAGTGTAACATTGGGATTTAACGTAAAACCAATTAATTGGGACTAAAGCAAAAAATAGTCTAACAATTTGTATGAGTAATGTAACTGCACTAACAATGAAGAGAGCGCAAAGATCTTAAACTGCCGCCTACAGTATGAAATAGACTTGGTGCATAACAAATCTTGTTGTTCATCAAGCAAAACTGTCATACAAATAAGCAGCATGTAAGGCTATAGAACACAGGGCTTAGAATATACAGTGGAACCTGAATTTTACATCCTCTGACTTCCTGTTTTCTTGCAGTTTACACCATTTTTTTAGTCCTGCCAATTTATAATGCATAATACCCTTCCCTGATTTTACATTTTCATGAATTTGACACTATTTTTTACACTATTTTTTTTATACTATTTTTTTGTTCACCTTTAAAGGAGAAGGAAAGGTTAAAACTAAGTAAGCCTTATCAGTAAGGTCCACCGAAATATACCAGTAAACCCTCAAAGTAGTGCTGCTCTGAGTCCTCTGTCAAAAGAAACACAGCATTTCTTTCCTTCTATTGTGTACACATGGGCTTCTGTATCAGACTTCCTGCCTTCAGCTCCTTGTCCCGGGCGTGAGCATGCTCAGTTTGCTCCTCTCCCCCCCCCTTCTCTGCTGTAATCTGAGCCCAGAGCTATGAGTGAGCAGGAAGAGACTCAGGCAGGAAGTGACGTCACACCAAGCAATAATAATACTGCAGTTGCTATCCTAAACAAACAGAGCTTTTTACTCAGGTATGGTAAAACATTCTTCACAATAAATATAGCATTCTAGCTTGCACTGTTGCAGCTAATCTATTGGCAATAAAATGCCTCTGTAGCTTGCCTTTTCCTTTAAGTTAACTTTTAGTATATTTAACGTGTTCACGTTATTAGTTGAACTACTCTCCCTAGTAACATTTTAGGAACAGAAACATCTGGCAAAGTTAATAAATAACAATGGTTTGGTCGGAAAACTCAGATGTAACTGATTTGTGTGTGGTGCTTTAATCCATCAAAAGTAATGGTTTTATAACTTTATGTATCCCTGACAATTGTTATTATTATCACTTCCCCACCAACGCTTGGATGAAGTGACTAAAGTACTTTAAAAATTAGATACAAAAATCTGGCAGTTACTCTAATGAGCTCCCGAAACACCCTTGGTTGAATGCCAACTTGGCATAATATCTCATATACTTCTTTGTGTATTATCCAAGTCGTGAGATAAAGACAATATGCTAGCTACTGTTGCCATTGCTCTCTATTAAACTGAAGAAATAATGAATGCAATTTTGCAATATTTGGAAGTGTTTCTGGAGGGGTCTCATTATTTTCCTGCAATGTCAATGTCGGGTATTGGGGAGCACCAACCATCAAACACTGTAGATGGTGTGCAGGGTCAGATAATTAAATGTATATCGAAAGGAGAGAAGAAAAAATGAAAGAACTGACCCATATGACTGCACCCTACCATCCATATGCTCCGAAGCTCATATGAAGTAATACAATTAAGACATAACTTTTATTATGCCGTTAAAATCAGTGTCCAGTCTGCAACAATAAAAGAACAGTAAGAAGCAAGGGACTGATTGACTGGGTAATGGGAGGTCTAAAGAAGTAAAGTGCAAACGCACCTGTTTAGCCAGTAACCGTTTAATGGTCACAGTGGGTATTGGATATCTCAAATACCACCAAAATGTGATACCCAGCACAGTCACTCAGAGAATACCCAACCCCTTCACCCACTTCGAGATTCCTCCCATATAGTGAGAAGCTGGCTGCGTTAAGGTAGTAAGTAGCAGTGACCGGTAAAGGCCGGTCTCTTAACAATGTGCCGAGAAGTAATGTGTGCCTCAGGCACATCAAAGTTTCGAATGGCTACAAAACCGCGCTGTTGGGTCCTTGTGGTGATGTTAGTTGGAATACAATGTGCCTCGGGCACTTGAAAGTAGCGAGTGGCTTTAAATTCTAGCCCACGGATCTTTGAAGAACCTCCAACCCCTTCGCCCACATAGAACACCCTCCCGATCCGTAATAACCCTACAACTATCAGTCGTCCAGCCTAACTGAGAGCTCTCTACTTGATCCCAACTAATATATAATTAATCCTATTGGAAGCAAAATAATCCTGTTGGGTTTAATGAATGCTTCAATGACTTTTTAGTAGACTTAAGACATGGAGATCAAAATAACAGAAAGAACTCTTATCCAGAAAACCCCAGGTCCCGATTATTCTTGATAACAGGTCCCATACCTGTACAAGAGGCTATTGGTCAACAATGGGCAACATGCAATTGATGATAAAAACTTATCTCATGATTTTTCACCTGAAAAAGTCCAAGGGAAAATATGTATTGGAATTAGCTTTTTTTCATTAAATTGAATCTGATACAATTGATGGTTGGGGCGGGGCTCATTGAGTAAAATTTGATTTTGCTTTAAAAGAATTTATAAATCTAAAAATTTGTTTTCCTTTACAATATAAAGGTGGTGCATGCTGAAGACACTGGTAGATGCCTTAGTTATAAGCTTTTAGCAAGATCCTAATAATATGCCAAATAGCAAATATTTATGTCTAAAAGAAAAGCTTTTCCAATTCCGTAAAGTGAATAGAACATGAATCATGTACGATACCTGAACCCAAGGAAACCAACAAATTCCTGGAACCGTCGAGCAAACAAACAACTGGAAAAAATGCCACTTATCCTTGATGATGTTGTATATATGACAATGGACTTAAAGATTTAAACCCATAAGGTTAAAGTGATCTGTGGAAAAAAAGAGATAAAATATAAAAGGTGATATAAGGCCAAAGTGAAAGGTTTAAAAAACAGCTTCATATGTTTTTAAATGTGTATCATAGATTGGGGACTGTGTTTTGTTCAATGACTGTAGAAAGGAGAGAACTCTACCAAGCAGAATACTACTGAATTGAGGTTTATTTCAGACTGACTAACACAACATGTTTCGGGCCCCGAATGGGTGCACTTTCTCAAGTGCCTCAAGTACCCTTTCTCACACTTCAGAAAGGGCACGACTTTATCTTTGATCTCCTGCACTGAACAGCTGAAAAGATACAAAGTTTCTATAACTTAATTGGCTTTTGGCAGAGAGCTCATAATACAGGGCAGGTGCACTTTTGTAACAATTTAAGATAAGCAAATAAACAATTGTAACTTTTTAAGATAAGCAGGTATCTTGGAGAAACTGTGACTTAGTAGCGTTAAGGGCAATTCACCTTCATTATCAAAACTGTAATAACACATAAAAACCACAGAAATGTGTTCAAACCTTCATAACCTGCCAAAAATTTTAAATGAACATGGTATTTAGGGGTGCGGCCACAAAACGGGCATGGTCCCTTTTCAAATCTTTTTCTCCCTCTTTCTATTTCCAAAATGTTGGGTGGTATGTGTATATTTGGATGCGGAATAGTGGAAGGATGGGGTAACTGTGTCTCCCTTACCTCCGCCCCAGGATTTACAGTAGAATCTATTTTTCGATAAAGCTTTTGATAATGTGTTTCAAATATATATATATATATATATATATATATATATATATATATATATATATATATATATATATATATATATATGTTTATATATATATATCTATAAACAATACAGCCCTTGCGCAATTCCCCAGTTGAAGTAATACCCAAAATCAAATCCCAAAGGTGTAAAACAGTCGCTACAAATGTAATGCCCCAACACCACAGATAATTGACCAATGACTTATTAATTTTACCCTTTTTACCCATTTTTAAAAACTGGACTAAAGGCAGTACAGTTCTTTTTGATGCAGTGCCAAGTCGGTTGTGTCTGTGTACAGAAAGGCACAGGGGCAAATTTACTAAAGGGTGCAGCGACTAAAGCTGGTGAAAAATCGCGAGTGTGACTTCATTTCGGAACTTCGACGATTTACTAACGGTCGCTGGCATACCTTCGCTAGCGAAGGAGATAGACTCTAACGGTACTTCGCTCCCTAACGCCAGGCGAATTTGCGCTCTGGTGAACGTAACTACGCAAATGCACTATTTTACTGAACGTTACCTCTTGGGCCAGACTTGCCTTTACCACCTCAGACCAGGCGAAGTGCAATAGAGAAGATAGGACTTCCTCGAAAACTAGTTGAAAATTTTTCCTAAAAAACGCTAGCGTCTTTTTCCCTTTTTCAGGGTGATAGGCTGCAAAAGAGGGTAAAATTTGTTTGGGGTAACCGGCTTCCCACCTACGTTTCCTAACATAAACAGTGGACATAAACTATACACTGGGCTCATGTGTGGGGCAATTTTATTTTAAGGTTTCCCTGGGCTTGTGTAGTGTAATGTATTTGCTGCAACATAAACGTCCATTCAACTTTAACTTCCGTATGCAAATTAGGCAACGCTAGTGCAACTTCGCTTGGCGCAGTAACGCTAGCGCAACTTCGCCACCCGCCCTGGATGCAACTTTTAGTGAATTAGTGTTGTCCTGGGAATCTACACCTGGTGAAGTGTTGCGCTGTGAGGGAAGCCGTCGCTGGGGAATTTGCCAAGGTTAGTAAATTTGCCCCACAGATTCTACTTTAGGTAGCAGCATTTTTGCCCTCCCTGCAAAAGTTTTTTCCCATCCCCCGTCCCGTCCTCTATAGGGGGACCCTAGTTACCGGTTTTCTGAAATAGCAAACTGGAGAGCTGCTGAATTAAGAGCTAAATAACTTAAAACCCACAAATAATGAAAAATGAAAACCAATTGCAAATTGTCTTAGAATATCCCTGTCTGTGTCCTACTAACAATTAATTGAAAGGTGACCAACCCTTTTAAACCCAATTAATTTAATACCTAGCAATGTAAAAGGTGAAAGCAGAGCAAATCAATGCTATAGAGGAAGGCTTTAAAGGTTAAATAATACTGTCCGCAATAGAATAATGACACAAGTAAGCAAGAAAAAAAGGACACCAGCTGCTTAACAAACATTATAAAAAGAAACAAAAGGTAAATATTAAAAGCATTTATTAATCACTGTAATATTGTAACTGTAGCAGACAGAAAAGAGAAGCTATTAATATTATACAATAAACATAAGATTCATTTGTCCTGTCATAGAACTGAGTAAATGCAATTAAATGTATTATTACTATATTAAGTTCGATCATAAATAGCAAATTAACATTTCTGCTAAAATAGTACTGCCAGCAGAGTTTGTTCTATGAAACTGACACTTTCTAAACAACAGACGAATCTCTGATCACTATGGTAGATTAACTAAATTGGCTCCGTGAGATTAATAGACTTTACTGCACTGTTTGCTACCGTTTCATATTTATTCTAGCTACAGAAACACACCCACAGATTTTCCCTTGATCTTATTCTTTAGAGGAAACTAACTAGATGTTGTAACCCAAGAAGAATTTTATACTGCAACAGAGGTGAAGATAAAAAAGAGATTACTTATGTGCCACAATCTCTCTTTTTAGAGGCAAGAACAATGTAAACTGTAAGGGTAGAACTATATGGGCGTTTTGACATTCGATACCTTCCATTCTGACGCGACCCATCTGAGTGATCCAATGAAGTGGTAAAGAGGGCATGGTGTTGTTAATTACTGTTAACTGGATTACTTTAAAAAAGGGTGTGGGTGTGTTTGGCCTGGTATATACTTCCCAAAAGGCATGTTTGTTCGAAACATTAAGGGGGTTATTTACTAAAATCCGAATTAATATAATTATTTAGATAAAAAAAAACTCCCTTATTTATTATTTAAAAAGCACGATTTAATCAGTTCGGATAAAAACAAATTGCTTGATTTGGGAAAAAATCTGAAAAATTCAGGCTTTTCGGAAAAAAAACTCAAATTTTTTAGATTTTGCCCCAAAAAGCCCGAAATGGTCAGATTTTCAGTATAATTGCAGAGCAGACCACAGAAACTTCCAAATAGGATAGGGACCTCTCCCATCGACTTACACATAACCTCGGCAGGTCTAAGATGACAAGGTTTTCGATTCTGGCTTTTTGCTGCAATGGGCTTTAATAAGTCTTGAAAAAAAAACAGAAAAATGTTTTGCCACAAAAAGCCCGACCAGATAAATTCGGAGTTTATTAAATAACCCCCGTAGTGTATTGCACTATTAATTGTGCAGCATAACACTGCCCTCCAGTTTCTTCTCTGCATTATTAAATATGTTATGTCTTCTGATTCTGTAAAGTGCTGCAAGAGATGATGGTGCTATATAAGTACTAATAATTATACTGACAGAAGTAAAAATAGACATATGCAGAATGGAGTGGACATGTCTGCATCAAATGATGGCATCGGTCCATATTGGCCCTCCACCTGGATAGTCAAATCTGCTTGTTTTACATTCTTACTAGATATGTGTTGGTTGACCCGATACCTGTTGTATCCTATGTGTTGACCACTGGTTGGGCGGATTCAGGTTGAAACTTCAGCAACCCTTATGGCTTAGGGTTGGGTGCATGTCAGCTGCTCCTGAATATCCCATGTCTTAGAACCAGAGACGCACACAGAAGTTAGGCACTGGTCCTACAATGGCGACATTTTGCAGGTTACAGCTTAGGGTTGGGTGTGGGTTGAGTTTTTTTCTGATCCATACTAGTTCTCACCAAACAGATAGATCAGTGTATGGACAACATAAGTGATAGCTGTTGTGGGCATCTTGTTTAACAGGAAGATGACTTCCCATTTACTATACAAACACTGAAAGATCAATGTGAGAACAAGCCCCTCATTAGTTATTAGTTCTTATTTCAGTACAGCAGATTCTGTACTTTTTTTCTGATTGGAATTTGCAGTTCTATGCCCCTTGGTACTTTTATGTATTTTAGTTGAAGCAAGATAATGCAGACTGTAGAATTTACTGTAGGCAAAGAATAACTAATGGGTTTATCTCATAGATAAACAGCCATATTAATTTTGTGCTTCACTGCAGTTTAATTATTTTTATAAAATAGATGTCTGAAAAAGTCTGATAAGGTACATGTGCCTTAGCTGAAAACATGTATTATATTATGTATTAATGGGGGTTATGATACCCTTACAAATTTTTCTGTTTCTTTGTTCTCTTTTGTTCAGTGTAAAAATAAAAAATGCCATTTCTATCAAAGAGAAGTTTGACATATTTTATTTTTCTGTAGTCTAATGGTGTGTTGCATGTTTTTCACACTCAGTCCCTCTATGGTCTGTGGTAGGTGCTCTACCCACCAATAGTGTTTTTTGCTACGTTGATAGACTCAAAAAGATGACTAGAAATGAAGAAGGACGTGGGTAGACCAAATAAGAAGCAGCAGAAAAAGGCCCTGGTAAAAAAAAAGGCTGACAGCTGGGAACCAATGGAATGCATGTCAAGAGGGTCCAAGCATGAATGTCAATTGATTGGATCCACTAGAAAGCAGAAGCATAAGGTAGACAAGGTACATCTGAGCCAAGGTACAACCACTAAACTAAGCAAGTTTGCTAGACACAAACTTCCACTGCTGCTCCTGTGTCCCCTCCACAAACCTCCGAGACTGATGACACTACAGCTCCCACAACTCCTATGCCCTCGGGTATACGTCCTGAATCAACTTAAGCTGAGGTAGTCCAGTTACTATCTCAGAATCTTTACCTAGATCATTAGAAACTGGAGGAAATGGATATGAACTTTAATATACTTAAGCGTGTTATGCAAAAATCTCAGCATTGATGACACTGCTGGATTCTTGTGTTAAAGGCTCAAGCAGATGACCTAGAAAATCGCCCATAAATTCTTCTTATCAACTTTTGTGGCAGATGGGGCCCACTGTATACCTTGCCAGGATTCTTCCACTGGAGCACCTTTTAGTCTCATTGTTACTTTTTAAACAGAGATAGGGACAGTGACCTTGCTGCAGCTTGGAAAGCAGGAAATGTATACTTCAAAAACCAAAGTGTGTCCATTTGTCCCAATTTTTCAGTAGAGGTACATAAACAATGCCTAAAACTTAATGGCGCCAAAGAAGGACTCACTTATGCCATGTTATACCTGGTTAAACTATGTGTAGTCAAGGAAATTAAGTCCACTTTGGCAGTAATCTGGATGAGGCACATACACATGGCTGGAACACACACCTTACCCTCCCCACTCACCCAAGTCAGAACAGTCATCCCACTGCTAAAACTGCATAGAGAAGACCTGAAGAGATTTCACTTTAGAGTTAGTGTGAGAGTAACTCACCCTGGTGGTCTAGTGGGCTGGCGGGGATGCCCACCATGCCGGTCTTACTCCCCTCAGGCGCCGGTTCCTTAAGGCGTGTGCATCGCATCTCTGTGTGATTTAATGGCGCAGTCGCGCTGGCGTTCTCTGACTGGGCTCAGACAGCTTATTCAAGAGGACTATAGAAACTCTTGATCCCATTACAAAATCACTCTAATATTTTAGGATCATCATATTTGTCTGTGGTGGAGCTGGGCAAGTCGGACAGGACTTGGTAAAGTTGACATTACTTACTTGTTTACAGTTCATCCCAAGTGGGTTGCTTTGCTTTTATTCAAAATACCAGGATACTTTTCAGCATCAGTCGCATAGAGTCTTGACTTTTTGTTACTTTTACTACAATTACATACCTCACATATGGTCAACCACCATACCACTAAATAAGTAACTGTCATTAAACTTCTATCTTGGAATGTGAGAAGCCTGGAAGATTCTTTTAAAGGAAAACTATACCCCCAAAATGAACACTTAAGCAACAGATAGTTCATATCATATTAAGTGCCATATTAAAGAATCTTACCAAACTGGAATATATATTTAAGTAAATACTGCCCTTTTACATCTCTTGCCTTGAGCCACCATTTCGTGATGGTCAGTGTGCTGTCTCAGAGATCACTTGACCAGAAATACTTCAACTCTAACTGTAACAGGAAGAAGTTTTGAAGCAAAAGACACAACTCTGTCTGTTAATTGGCTCATGTGACCTAACATGTATGGTTTGTTGGTATGTTTGTGAGTACAGTAAATCCTACAATCCCAGGGGGCGGCCCTTGTTTTTTAAAATGGCAATTTTCTATTTATAATTACCCAATGGCACATACTACTAGAAAAGTATATTATTATGAAAATGGTTTATTTACATGAAGCAGGGTTTTACATATGAGCTGTTTTATGCAATATCTTTTTATAGAGACCTACATTGTTTGGGGGGTATAGTTTTCCTTTAAACAAAGTCCTGTAGTCAATTTTGTCAGACTAAGCTGCAAATAATCCTTTCACAAGAGATGCATCTTGACAATCAGAATCTTCTATATCTTTGTTAGCCCCTCACCTTCCCACCTTCCCCTCTCCATCTTCCCACTAATTTCTTCACGTTAATGGACACAGTTTATTTATAATGTCTCTCCTATGGTTGCTTGGACATGGAAATGTATCTACAAAGTTAGTTAGTGTTATAATACAATAGCCATATGAATGCCAAGACACAAGCCTTAAGATTTTGACCCTATCTTCTCCTTCTTTTTATACTGTGAGCAGGGGTGTTACTGCCTCAGGTGGCAACAGCCCTCAAGTTAACAGGGGCAGCAAAAAGCTGCTCCTGGTAACTTAAAGAGCTGAAATTCAAATTTTTAAATTGGAATTCTTACTTTTCTAGTGCAGAGAGTGCAATTGCCTCTCTGCACTAGCAATACAGTATCTACTTGACCACTCAGGGTGACATAGGGACCTAACATTCCCCTGACTGTGAGTATGTTTTACTGACTAAATGACTAACACTTTATACACCATATATTTTTGCAGCAAAAGTGTTGGCCCATGTAATTGAGTCCTGTAGCATTAGCTTATATGACAGCTTTGCCTTATTTTCTGCTTGATAATTTGCAATGACCCCTAAGCTTTGCTTCTCGACAGCTGCCCAGAGCCCACTGAGCATGTGCAGTGTCACTGGCACTCCTGACCAAAGCCAACATGGTGGGCTCCTGTGACAACTTTGAAACATCAGTACTGTTACAGAGATGCTGAAACTTCAGGCTGGTGCAGTAAGTTCAGTATATCAAATATGGCATTTCTAAGCATATTTATTAATGTAAAATTGCTCTTCTAAGCAATATTTAAATTTACATTTATTGTTTTTTTTTATCAATTTTTAAGACATTAGTACATTTTTAAAAACTAATGTCTCAATTGTACCCTAACCTTTAGTTGATAAACTCTAATTTGTAGGGCCCTCTAATCCTATTGTACTCCGTAAACCCTTGATTGTTATCCACCAATTATTCCCTGTTTGTTATAACTAA
The DNA here is from genome assembly GCA_038501925.1 of Xenopus petersii. Taxonomy (NCBI): domain Eukaryota; kingdom Metazoa; phylum Chordata; class Amphibia; order Anura; family Pipidae; genus Xenopus; species Xenopus petersii. The sequence goes on along the minus strand of CM076674.1, from coordinate 30,804,009 downwards.
GGTAAAGCACCGTGTATGTTGTCGGCGCTATATAAATAAATGATGATTTTTAATTTGCTAATATAATGAAATTCAAACAACAGTTTGGTCTTCTGGTCAGTCTGTCTGACTGTGTCACAATTGGAAGATAATTCCAGAAGCTTCTACAGATAGTAGAATTTACTGGTCTTCTATTTGAAAGAAAACAACTTGGTCACTAGTAGTGATGGGCAAATTTGTCCCGTTCGTGAACTTCCCGCTAAACGGGTAAAAAAAAACGCCGGCAACATTTGACACGCATCAAAGTCACTGGGCGTCCAGGTAATTGTCGGCATTGGAACTAATACATTCGCAAATTTATTTGCCTGGCGCAAAACGCGGAGATTCGCCGCAAATTCACACCTGCCGAATAAATTCGACCATCACTAGTCACTAGTTCTGGAGTAAACTCTGAACCCCAATTGCCCTCTTATTCAAATGTCCTTAAAAGTATATAAACTGTTTTAATGACAAGTTATTCCAAAACAAAGTACATTTTTACCATATTGGTAATAATACCTCTTAATCCATGAAAAATGAGAAATACTACAGTGCATTACAATACTATGAACTGCACAAAAAATGCGGGGGAAAAGTAACAAACTGATTATTAAGATAAAATTGAGTAATATCACTTTAGCTGTGGTTTGTCAGTGCTGGATAAGAAAGTCGAGAATTAGAGAATGACGTTAGTGGATTTTTATTCTGACCTATCATTGTTTCAATAAAAAGATCATCAAGAAATTATTCCTGGAAGTTGTTCCTAATCTCTGTTAATGCCATCAATTGGGCAGCACTTCAGGGAGATAATGGAGGAATGTTTTTACGTGATTGCACACCAGGACATATTTTTTGGGTAAAATTTAATTTAGATGGAGTTTCGCTGGAAGAGCATCTGTTATTCATGAGGCTGAAGATAATGTAATGAATACAAAGATTAGACCATCTCACCACTTCACACAAGAATATCTGTTCAGTGCAGATATAAAATACACAGAACATTGCTTTTAAGTAGGAAAGTAATGTGATATGTGTAAGTGAACCGAAGACTTTGTAGAATATAATGTTAGCTCTATTATCAGTGTCACAAGGCATCTGTCACATAGGGAGACTGGGACAATAAAAAGGAAAAGAATGATTAGAAGATACAGGTCGAATGCCTGTAAAGCTTCGGACCTGGGCTTTTCCAGAAAAGGGATATTTCTGTAATTTGGATCTCCATATCTAAAGTCTGCAAAAAATCATTTATATATGAAATAAAGCCAACAGGATATTTTTGCCACCAATAAGGATCCATGCAGCTTAGTTACCATCAAGAACAAGCTACTGTTTTATTACAGAGAAAAAGGAAATCACTTTATACAATTAGAATTATTTGCTTTAAAGGAATACTGTCATGGAAAAACATATTTTTTTCAAAATGCATCAGTTAATAGTGTTCCTCTGCACTGAAATCTGTTTTTCAAAAGAGCTAACTGATTATTTTTTATTTAATTTTGAAATATGACATTGGGCTAGACATACTGTCAGTTTCCCAGCTGCCCCCAGTCATTTGACTTGTGCTCTGATAAATAGGGATGTAGCGAACGTCGGAAAAAAAGTTCGCGAACATATTCGCGAACTTGCGCAAAAATGCGAGCGGTTCGCGAACGGTTCGCGAACCCCATAGACTTCAATGGGAAGGCGAACTTTAACATCTAAAAAAGACATTTCTGGCCAGAAAAATGATTTTAAAGTTGTTTAAAGGGTGCAACGACCTGGACAGTGGCATGCCAGAGGGGGATCAAGGGCAAAAATGTATCTGAAAAATCTGCCTGTGTGTGCTTGGAAGAGATAGTGTAGGGGGAGAGCTGTTAGTGATTTCAGGGACAGATGATAGTAAGTTTGCTGGCTAGTAATCTGCTTGATACTGCTCTGTATTGGAACAAAAAAATAAATAAAAGCAGTCCTTACAAGGACTACTGTTATTGCAGCAGTCAGCAGATGAGATCAGAAGCAGGACAGCTGCCCACTGCAGCTACATACAGAGCACTGCAGTAGAAGGTAGATTACTAGCCAGCAAAGCTACCTAAGTTTAAATGTCCCTCAAACCCCTGCAGACTTCTGTCCCTCCAATAACAGAGCAGTATCAAAACGATTACTAGCCAGCAAACTTTCAACTGTCCCTGAAATCACTAACAGGCAGCAGCTCTCTCCCTACACTATCTCTTCAGCACACACAGGCAGAGTGAAAAAAACGCTGCAGGGCTTCGGTTTTTATAGGGAAGGGGAGTGGTCCAGGGGAGAGCTTCCTGATTGGCTGCCATGTACCTGCTGGTCTGGGGTGAGAGGGCAAAAAAAAGCGCCAACAATGGCGAACCCAAAATGGCGAACGTCGCGCGACGTTCGCGAACTTCCGGCGAGCGCGAACACCCGATGTTCGCGCGAACAAGTTCGCCGGCGAACAGTTCGCGCCATCTCTACTGATAAACTTCAATCACTTTTTACTACTGTACTGCAAGTTGGAGTGATATCACCCTCCTCCCTTTCCCCCCCAGCAGCCAATCAGCAGAACAATGGGAAGGTAACCAGATAACATCTCCCAGCGCTTGAAAACTCATGTCCCACTGTGACCCCATTGAGTAGGAGAAACAATAGCCTGCCAGAAAGCAGTTCCATAGTGCAGCACTGGCTCTTTCTGAAAGCACATGACCAGGCAAACTGACCTGAGATGCACCTACACACCAATATTACAACTAATACACTAGTTGGATTAAGAATACATTTTAAAATGGTAGAGTGAATTATTTGCATTGTAAACAGTGTAATTTAGGAATAAAAACGACACCATAATATCATGACAGAATCCCTTTAAAATAGAAATCGTTGCACGGGGTACTATAGATCGGCTCAATCTTCATAGTTTAGGGGCGAAGTCTGCGCAGAACCACAGTCCAGCGCTCCATACTATATTTGATCTCATTCGACCGGGGCAATCATTTGTCACGCCAGCGTATCGTGCAGAACAGAATCTGGGCACACTTTGATTCCAGAAACTGCAAATTAACACCTCCCTGCCCATTGACACATCACTGCGTGCTGTAATTCGTCCCGCCCCACTGGATCTGCTCACAAGGCACACACCACTGCAGGACCCTGGACGGGTCTTAGGACACGCCCCCTAATACTGTGGTCTGTACTCTACACTAGTTGCTGATCATGGACATAGGTGTTTTTTGGTGGTGATGAGGTATTTGTGCCTCGATATTTAAGAGATGTCTTAGAGAGTGAAACAAGTCGGTTATTGTATCATACACGGAAACGTTCTGACTTTGCTTTTTGGTTGCCTAGCAACCAACTTTGGAGTACTTTCAACCTTCGGCTACGCCTTTGACTTCGAATCGAACGATTCAAACTAAAAATCGTTCCTAGTTACATAGTTACATAGTTAAATTGGGTTGAAAAAAGACAAAGTCCATCAAGTTCAACCCCTCCAAATGAAAACCCAGCAATGTTCTAGTTCGACTATATCATTCCCAGGCTTTGGGAGGTTGGTGGGAGGGTGGAGGCCCAGTGGCACGTGGTGGGAACTGATTCAGCAGCCCCAGTGGCCCTGATCCCCCTCAGTTTGTTGCTGGCTGCAGTCAGATTACACTACTTGTTTGTTTCTTTGCTGTCCATAGCATTTTAATAAGTTGTTACCATCACCCAAGTACAAGTATGAGTTATTTTCTGGTCCTACATATTCCAACTGTCATATCACAGTTAGAGAAAGTGCCATTGTCTAGATACTTCTATATATATATACATATTTCTTCAATTTCCCTCAGACATTCTTAATTTTCATTTAAAGCAAGTGGCCATTGTCATATCTAATGCCGTTGATGCTTCTTTCAATAGTCCCAAATTCTCATCATCTTCCTTAAAGTGATTCACATTCAACTATCTTCAAGAGCAAGAAAACGATATTCTTACTCAATACTGGTGTCATTGCTCAATGCTCCCCTCTCTATAGATCTGTTCATATATTACTAGAATTAACAAAAGTATCTGTTCAAATTAAAAGGTTACACTTGCATACGTTTTTGGCTTTATGGTATTTCAGCTGCTACACCTGTCACCTGCCACCTCTGCTTTGGCTCATTTTGATGACTGGCAGGTCTAAAGAAAGTCAATTTATAATGCTTTAATTTGTTTTTTTCTAGGATTTATACCTACACTGTACATAGAGGGACGGTAATGTGGCTTTATTGCAATGCATATATATATATATATCAATCACTTTCACTGCAATTTAATCTTACAGCAGTTTTACAAATCTTTGTAATATGAAAAGAACTTTCAGCAGCAGTTTGATTTAAGCTGTACTTTTTATAAGTCTGAAATAGGATCTAGTAATATGTTTCATTCTGGTCGTTTGCCATTTTGCTGCCTCCAGTACGGCAATTTCCCTCGCAGACGTTTTGTTCAATTGAGAGGCTCAGAATTACATTATAACCAGTATCTAAGACCAATTTAATTTTCTTCCAAAGGCAAAAAAGACACCAATTTTGTTGGTCAGAAGAAAAAGACGGACCACTGTATTTCCATAATTGCATGGTTGAAGTTTCAGATAGTTTCTGTCACTTTCCATTTAAAGAGACACACTGAGTTTCCTGTGGAACTGTAGGACATCTGTTGTCAGAAGGGTAACGCTTTCTCCATAAGGAAATCCATGAATATTTATTGAGCAATTACGATGATTATAATAAGAGTTTGCTGCTACATTGGAATGTTAATACCGCTAAATAAACAAAAGGTGAGGAACTTCATTAGAATGTAAAATAATATTGAAAACAGAAGTCTTGGGAAATTAACATTTTGTATGTACAAATGTATTTAAAATTTAAATTTAAAGCACACATTTTTAATGGCACAACATTAGGCTCAATTGGGAAGCACTGTATAGCAAAGCATCCTAGAAGTCGAAATGAAATCTGATTTGATTAAGGGGCCCATTTACTTAGCTCAAGTGAAGGAATAGAAGAAAAAATGCTTCGAATTTCGAATGGTCGAATATGGCTACTTCGACCATCGAATAGGCTACTTTGACCTTCGACTTCGAATCTAACGATTCAAACTAAAAATCGGTTGACTATTCGACTATTCGATAATCTAAATACTGTCTCTTTAAAAAATACTTCGACCCCCTAGTTCGCCACCTAAAACCTACCGAGGCCAATGTTAGCCTATGGGGAAGGTCCCCACAGGCTTCCTAGCAATTTTCTGATCAAAGGAAAATCCTTCGATCGATGGATTAAAATCCTTCGAATCGTTCGATTCCAAGGATTTAATTGTTCGATTCGAACGATTATTCCTTTGATCGTTCGATCGTAGGAATAGTGCTAAATCCTTCGACTTCGATATGCAGTTAGTCATATTGAATCTCCTCACTTCCAAATGAGCATTCTGTGTCATTTTGTAAAATAGCTTTCTACTTAATCAGGAATGGTTTGTACCTAAAATATATTATCTCAAAAACAGAAGTCTTTGCTTTTGTTCCTTAGACAACACATTCATTAGCACTAATGGTGCTAGTCATCATTGAGTCTGCCCTCACATTTATTCCCTGTTTTCAATCACTAATAAAGTTTCCTTACTGTTATACATAAATCATCTTTATAGCATGACCTTGACTTGTAAATGATAAAGATGATAACAATGAGATATTTATGAAAGCTTTACTTTTTGATTATTGTAACACCAGACTCATATCGGGATTAAACGCTGCAATTCAGTTTGCTACAAGCTACTTATTTGCTGCTGTCTCTCTGTTTCCTTCATCTGACTGATTGTTTCATTGCAAATCCCCACAAATCTGTTTACCTGCAAAAAGCATTCTGTAGATTTAACAGCATATGTTATGCACTAGGTTTAAAACTCCTGGAATTACTGGAAGGTCATCTCCCACAGATTATATTTTGAACAAACAATTCAAATTTTTAAATATCATTTCCTTTATCTCTGTAATAATAAAACAGTACCTTGTACTTGATCCCAACTGATATATAATTAATCCTTATTGAAGGAAAAAACATTCTTTTGGGTTTATTTAATGTTTATATTATTTTTTTTAGCAGACTTAAGGTATGGGGATCCAAATTACGCAAAGACCCATTATTCGGGGGCAACAGGTGCCATATCTGTATACTGATTTGTATTTACTATATAAATAACTATGGAACATAGTTTGACAGGTGTATGTTGCTAAAGGTCTGGCATGCCTTATCCAATTGAATCTTCTATACTAAGGGTCTTATAAATGACTCTGCTCCCTTATTTGGGCATATGCTCACTGAAGCTATTTAAAGGGATACTGTCATGGGAAAAAATTTTTTTATCAAAATGAATCAGTTAACAGTGCTGCTCCAGCAGAATTCTGCACTGAAATCCATTTCTCAAAAGAGCAAACAGATTTTTTTAATATTCCATTTTGAAATCTGACATGGGGCTAAACATATTGTCAATATCCCAGCTGCCCCAAGTCATGTGAATTGTGCTCTGATAAACTTCAATCACTCTTTACTGCTGTACTGCAAGTTAGAGTGATATCACCCCCTCCCTCCCCACCCAGCAGCCAAACAAAAGAACAATGGGAAGGTAATGAGATAACAGCTCCCTAACACAAGATAACAGCTGCCTGGAGATCTAAGAACAGCACTCAATAGTAAAAATCCATGTCCCACTGAGACACATTCCGTTATATTGAGAAGGAAAAACAGCAGCCTGCCAGAAAGCATTTCAAGTCACATGACCAGGGGCAGCTGGGAAATTGACAAAATGACTAGCTCCATGTCAGATTTCAAAATTGAATATAAAAAAATCTGTTTGCTCTTTTGAGAAATGGATTTCATTGCAGGATTCTGCTGGAGTAGCCCTATTAACTGATGCTTTTTGAAAAAAACATGCTTTCCGATGACAGGATCCCTTCAAGGAGACTCCAGAAGTTGTCAATATAGGCTCCCTTTAAATGGGTATAGCAAGGATTCTGTTATGATTTTCCATCTTTTACACATGGCAGAAGGGGTGCACCTTGTTTGTTATACACTGCAAAGCTACACGGTGTGCTCAGTATCTTTTTAAAGATGCACAGTAGTATGTGGTAAGTACTAATTCAAGACATTGTAGCTCTTTGCATAGGGGAATACACCTACCTTAGCAACCTGCCTACAGGCACTTAAACTTCTGGAACCTCCTGGTGAACCCTCATCACCTTCTGGGGAACTAGAAGGGGAAGATGAACAGGAGGAATACCAACCCTCTTTGCTATAATTTTAGAGCTTTGGAGGAGCCGCCTGGTGATGCGGGAACAAACTACAGAGTAATTCAAAGACCGCAACATCACCTACTGATAGATTTTCAGTGGAAGCAGTGGATCTGCAGTCTATTAGGAGGTCAAAACACAAAAGTGTTTCTGTTGAACAGATTTATCAAAATGTGAGATTAGAGCTCACCACAGGAAAACTCACCCACTTTCTATTCATTCTTATGGTCTCTTTACAATGAAGAAGGAATGAATAGAAAATGATTGAGTTTTTCAGAGGTAAGCTCTAATCTCATGCAGAAACTCTTGGTTGATCACCCCACTCCATGAAAAAGGTTGGATAGTAGTGGTCTAGATGCTACCATCTTCCTTCCAAAGCTTTTTTTTACAATCAAATGGGATGGGTTAGAGTGTTGCTAGCAAATTGTGGGTGTTTGTCTTTGGGAAATTGTTGCATTTCTTGTTGAGTAGAAGGTTAACCCTTGAAAACGTAGACTTATTAACTTCCAAGATTATTATGTAGTCACCCATACTTATACCCCAGACAGGGTTGTAGCAAGTAGCAATGACAGGGAGCAACATGGCATGCTGTGGGCATTTTCAAAACTCTCCTGCATCTGGTTCACAGGAAGTTGACATCTCTGATTTAGGGCTGCTATTCTACACATAGTAAAACCTCTGCTAAAGAACAGATGCATTGAACATCTTGTCTATTATATTTATGGAGAAGATTCCAGCTGAATTGCAACCTAAACCTGGGCATATATTTCTTACATAACAAGAGATTAGAACACATCATAAACCAGAAACCCTGAAGCACATTTTTATGGAAACAGAAGCAAACATTGACAGAATCATGCTAATTTCCTTAGAGCTCTTTTTCATTTACAGGGATAGATGTAGCAATAAATGAGAATGAGGAATAGGAATTGGGGTGATGAGAAATGACATGTGAAGAAGAGCTTAGGGTATTGAGAGTGAATATAATGCAATTAAATGGTACATTAAACATTGCAGTATTACCTACGTATAATGAATTGAAATTCACAGTTGAACATGCTTTTGCAGAATTAAAGCTTTCCAAACTTGGATTCTGGCTTTATGCTATTTATTTAACAATTATGCCTTTCTGTGGCTGTTTCTAATAAACACTATTGTAAATTTTCTAGAATCTAAAATGACAGGGGGGGGGTGCCTAACTAAATTCATGTACCTCAGATTTTTCAATGATACTGAGATTCAGTCTTTGGTTTACTTAAAATCCTTGACCTATGAGATTCTACCATTCCATAGTATTGGAGAACTACTTTGTATAGGAGTGTGCAAAAACACAAAACATGTAGCTCAGTGTTTTATATAGAGCTGACCATGGTTTTAGTGGAACAGCAAAAGCACATTAAAGTCAATGGGCAGTTTTCCCAGTGACTTTTTCCGAACTGCTCAACTTTTTTGCAGCAAGTTTTTCAGCACACAATACATGGGAGTTTTTTTACTAGTCAATGAAAATAATGGAGAGCCCTGAGCTCTTTTTGTGACCTACTAGGGTAGGGTATTTGTGGCACCATTCCTGAAAAGGTACCCTGTCTCCATTGCCCAAAGTTGGTGCCCTTAGGAAGGTAAATAAATGTGCCCAGTGTGGACTTTGATCCCACATCTAAGAAACAATATGATTTACAGGGGTCAGGGTCTTTCATATATCCTAAAGCTGGCCATAGACGCAAAGATCCGATCAAGGATTCGTACAATTTTGTGTGGAGTGTCCCAACACTTGTCGTGCCATGCCGATTGGTCGTTCAGTCGATCAGACAGGTTAGATCTGAAACTGGAATCAATCTATATGTAGGCAAACATACATGGCTTCCATAGAGGCACAGATGGAACTTGTGCGTAAATTAGTGAATTGTTGTCCATAGTGAATACTAAAGTGACACACTGTGTTGGACTGGGTGTAGAGAGCCCACTAGGGCTGCAAACCAATGTCCACCCTCTTGCCATCTTACCCTCATGCTGCAGCTGCCACTGTAGCTCCATTCCACCTTTGTTTTACCTCCTTCTGCAACTCACAGCTGTGAACCAACGAGAGGGAGCAGCGGGGTAGTGTCTGCAGTGTCATGGGGTGCAGGACTGGGTTGCCTGGGTTTTTTTCCCAGTGTCCAACCGGCCCCATCCAACCCTGGACACTGGGACTGTGGAAATATTTTCCCACAGTTCCAGTGTCATCTGAGAAGTACATATTCAGAAATTGTGAGAAAACAGTTGACTTTTGCAATTTGCACCTTTCCTTCTCTTAGTAAATGAAGCATACAGTGTTGGATAATTAAAGAATGACTACATTTGTAAAAAAAAGTTTTATTTCATGCTCAGTGACACAATGTTGTTTTCAATCTGACTGGCAAAAACACTACTCTCTAGATTGCATTCAAGCTGCCTTTCTAGTAGCAAAAATCCCGTTATTTAGATAGAACAAATGATGGATTATTCATTAGAGGGAAAGGTTTGACTTTTATGTTGGGCACCTTCTCTGGCTATTTGGTTTTAACCGTGATGCAATAAAAAAAAAACACAATCTTAGCTAATGTGATCATTAAGGAGATTTGTGGAAAATAATACATCTTCATGTGGGGATATTTGTTACTTTGTTACTTACACCCACTCAGACAATTTGCTTTCCAAAAATAAATGATCTCTGCCCAGAAGAAGTAAATGAAGGACATCACTAGGTTAAATGAACCTTTCAGACAAGATAAAGTATTTTAATAATGTCTTATATGACTTGGAAATCATGTGACTATTACTAAAGTTAACTCTTATAGAGACAAAACCATTTAGGTCTTTAGTCAAACAACCTGTATTGATGTAGGAAGGTAATGCTGGGCCCCTGCACTTCCTCACCCTCCTGCAGCAGCCCCCTGCAGTGCAGTAGGCACCAGGCCTGTGTCTTGTTGTGGGAGTGTGCATATCTATTGTAAGCTGTTGCCTAACAATTAGCTGAATAGCCATCACAGGGCTGCAGGAAGTTGTAATGCAGCCTGGGAGCCAAGAGAAGGTAGTGGAAGATGGAAAGCCCAATAGAGGAAGCTGGAAGACCCCATCAGACTGTTACAGGGAAGGCAGATTTTGTGCCTGGAGAGAAAGAGATTGTGAGAGGAATCCTGACTGGAAGAACAACCACCTGTAGGGGATCCCCATCTGACAATCCAAAGGGACTGGTAGTGGCATTGCATGCCTGTAAGTGCTAGACTCCCCTGAAGTGTTACCTAAAGGAACAGTTCAGTGTGAAAATAAAAACTGTTTACATAGATAGGCTGTGCAAAATAAAAAATGTTTCTAATATAGTTAGTTAGGCAAAAATGTAATATATAAAGGCTGGAGTGAACAGATCTCTAATAAAACAGCCAGAATCCCACTTCCTGCTTTTCAGCTCTATAACTCTGAGTTAGTCAGCGACTTGAAGGGGGGCCACATGGTACATTTCTGTTCAGTGAGTTTGCAATTGATCCTCAGAATTAAGCTCAGATTCAAAAGCATCAGATATGACCCATGTGGCCTCCCCTCAAGTCTCTGGTAACCAGTCAGTGTAAACCAAGAGAGCTGAAAAGCAGGAAGTAGTGTTCTGGCTATTATGTTAGACATCCAGTCACTCCAGCCTTTATACATTACATTTTTGCCTAACTAACTATATTAGAAACATTTTTTATTTTGCACAACCCATCTATTTACCCAGTTTTTATTTTTACACTGAACAATTCCTTTAAAGCATCCAATGGGACTTTGAAGTGAGTATTGCCATTTAAAGTGACAGTACTAAAGGAGTGCTCAAAGATTACAGAGACTACATTTGTTGGACTGAGTAAAGGACTTTACTCTTAGTTAGTTAGTTAGTGAGGCTCTTATTGTCACAGTGTTAGGAGTGTTTGAGGTACAGTATTAGTTTCCCTTTCCTTTTTTATATAAAGAGTTATTAAGTTTATCAAACACTGTGGGGCACATTTACTTAGCTCGAGTGAAGGATTCGAATGAAAATAACTTCGAATTTCGAAGTTTTTTTTTGGGTACTTCGACAATCGAATAGGCTAGTTCAACCTTCAACTATGACTTCGAATCGAACGATTTGAACTAAAAAACGTTCGACTATTCGATCATTCGATAGTCAGAGTACTGTCTCTTTAAAAAAAACTTCAACTACTGTATATACTCGAGTATAAGCCGACCGAGTATAAGCCGAGGTACCTAATTTTACTTACGAAAACTGGGAAAATGTATTGACTCGAGTATAAGCCTAGACACAACTAAGACCGTTAGACAAGCAGGTATAGCCGGTAAATTTTGGCAAATTTAAACTACATTTCATTCCTTTTATTAACAGAATGTTTCCATTTATAACCCTTTATGCTACAATCACTACAGCGCAAAACTAAATCACTGAAAATTTGTCCCCCCCAGTGGATTTATATTACAGATATTTTTCAGCTGAGACAAAATATACTTTCCATTAGCAATTATACACACATAGACACACATATACTTTACACGCACACTCTTCCCACAAAATAATCACACACACATACTTTACACACAAACTCCCCACACATACTGTATACTATATACACACACAAACTCTCTACCCACACCATCATACAAAGACACACACATATACTATATACACACACTCCCCACACAATAATGACAAGGCTGATAACATATGTTATTGCAGAGCCAGGGTGTCCAACCTGTAGACTTCCAGCTGCACTTTAGGAACTGCACAACATAGGGGAGCAGGTACAAGTGCAACAATAACTGGCACATACACGGGTTGAGTGACAGGGAACACCTGGAGGGTTGCTCAGGCCTGCATGTGAGGGAGGATCCCCGGCCTGTAGTGGTTGTTGCTACCACCGCACTCTTTTAAGCCGTTCCCTGTACTGTTAGCTTGTTGGTGGTGACGCAGGCTGAGGGAGGGACGGACGGCAGGGAGAGGGGTTACCTCAGACTTTCACACTCCATGGGATCATGGAAGTGCATGCTGAGCGTCAAGCTGCTCCCCCATGTTGCTTTATTTCCCAGCAGGCATCGCTCATGGCGGCTCCTCCTCTCCTCTCTCCCCTTGTGCTGACATTGAAAGTTTCTAATACCAGTAGTTCTCTGCAAATTTACCGGTGAGGCAGCTGTCTTCTGCCTTCTACCGTATTTCATCTACAAGAGTTTTTTTTTATCATTGTATCATACTTACCCGAGTATAAGCCAAGGTCAATTTTTTCAGCACATTTTGGGTGCTGAAAAACTCGGCTTATACTCGAGTATATACGGTACCTACTTCGCCACTTAAAACCTACGGAGCACCAATGTTAGCCTATGGGGACCTTCCCCATAAGCTTTCTCAGCAATATCTGTGTTCAAAGGAAAATCGTTCGATCGATGGATTAAAATCCTTGTAATTCTTCGATCGAAGTAAATGCGGTAAATCCTTCGACTTCGATGGTCGAATATTGAGGATTAATTAACCCTCGATATTCGACCCTTAGTAAATGTGCCCCTGTGTGTGTGTTATTACTATTCCTAGTGGGGCCACCCGTAGGTGTAGTCCCGGATCCCAATAGGTGGAGGCACTAACAAGTACTAGGAACCTAGTCTCTCCCAATACCACTGCAGAGTGGCTCAGGTTTGTCCTGTGCCATCAGGTAAGCACCATAAGTGGAATGTAACACTATCAAAAGGAGTGTCAATAGGGATATGCTTTGTTTTTAGGACACAAAATTACCCCACTACTCCCTATATAGGTGGAGAATGCACACACGCTCTAGGCTAGGTGTGGATGTAATTAATCAAATAGATAAACTTTTGTTATTTACCCGTCTAGGTTACTATAAACCAGAGGCAAAGTTTGCCCAGGTCTAGCAAACCTGACAGGTAATCCTCATTTTCATGTCTAGAGAAGTTTGCTTAATAAAATTAAATATCTGATTGTTGCAATGGTTTAGTAATCTCTTACTATGACATTTCACTTTAGTAGTAATTAATAGTGATGGGCAAATTTGATGAATTCATGAAACGGCGCCGGCATCTCGTTTTTGACGCTGGCGCCCGTTTTTTTGACACTGGCGTCCATTTTTTTGACGCCGGCAAATTTTTTCGGGCGAATTTTTGCGGGCGTTTCGTGAATTCATTCGCTGGCGGCAAATATGCACCTGCCGAATAAATTCGCCCATCACTAATTAAGGCAGTGGTTGTATATTGAGACTAAAATAAATATAAACAACCAAGGAAACTATATACAGGTATAGGATCCGTTTTCTGGAAACTTGTTATGCAAAAAGCTCTGAATTATCATCTCCTAATTCTAATATTTGATATCCTTTTTCTCTGCAATAATAAAATAGTAGCTTTTACTTGATGGTAACTAAGCTGCACAAATCCATATTGAAGTCAAAACAATCCTATTGGGTTTATATGATGTTCAAGTGATTTGTAGAAGACTTAAAATATAGTAATCTAAATTATAGAACGAAGCCTTATCTGGAAAACTCCAGGTGCCAAGCATTCGAGATAATAGATTCCATAGCTATACAAATATTTTTATTTTTGAAAAAACATTATCATGGAAAAAGTAAATCTGATCACAGCATAAAATCCCAATAGCAAAAAAAATGAAGCCAATAATTTAACAAAAAAATTAAAACTAGTTGCTAGAAATTAGCCATTCTATAATGCACTAAAAGATATCTTCAAGGTTAACCACCCCTTTAACATTTCCTCCATTGAATTAGCTTTATTTTTATAAACTGTGATGACTTAAACCTGTACCATATCCCAGTTTCATATATTAATATTTATGGAATCTTCTTCAGCAACTGTGCATTATAAAAAAAAAATCCAAAAGTGGCAAGTTGCTGAACTGCCAAGGCCAATGAAAAGTTATTTTTATATAATAGTTTTTTTTCTGCACAATCTGCATACTGAAGAGTTCATCCTAATGATATTGATATTGTTTCCTAAGGACCAGTTTACTAACTTTTAATAAAATAATCCGAACTAAGAGGATTTATGGGATTCTGGACTAACTCTGCTATTTCGTATTATAACCACTAATGCTTACAAATGAAAATTCAATGATAAAAATAGCAAGAATACTTTGCAGAAAATTAGATCATGACCTAAAATTCATATCTCCTAGAGCACAGTCTGAACATTTATTTAGAAGAGCCCACTGTCCTATGGCAAATTTGGATTAACATGCTTTACTGCACAACAAGTTAGGAATAATGTAGAAAGTGATTTTAAATTAAGCTATGATCTATACTTGGCAGTGGGACAATATATGTGACAAAAATATTAATTATACAGAATTAAAAAAGAAAGAGAAACAGCCACTATTATAAAGAAAAAAAACCCTCTAAACTGTAGTTGATGCACAATCATTTTATTACAGTTTTTGAAATACTAATGGTTTATTGGTTTCCTTCATCAACCTAACTTTTTAACTTTGCTGCAAACAACTCAATAGAGCATAATAAATTGCTGTCCCATGTTGGAATCAGCCAATTAGAGCAGGGGAAACCAGTGACACGCATCATGAGTGTGTTGGTTGCAGCCAGGAAAAAAGTTTAAAGTTTAGTATATTTTTAGAATAATGTAAATGGTTCCCGGAGAGGCAGATTTATCAAAAATGCAAAGTAAAACCTCAAAAACCTGTGAAAAATCCCTCAAAACGTGAAAGAAAACTAAAGAGGGTGAAATCACATTCTTCCCATAATTTTCAATGAGAAAAATTTGAATCAAACTTCTGCATGAACTCACCAACATTTAGATGCTGGATTTTTATATTCAAGTTTTCACATTTTATTCTCTTAATAAATTTAGAGAATTTGAATTTCAGAAACTCAAATTCATGATTTTTGCTGCAAAAAGCTCACATCATAGTAAAAAGTTGAATTTGAATAAAATATTCCCTGTAGAGAGAGTCTTCAAATGGTTTCATTTGCAAACCAACTCTTTTGGTGGAGCTGTTTCAGAATAAACCATGACATGAAGGGGCCGATTCACTAAATTCGGGTGAAGGGTTAGAATAAAAAAAACTTCGAATTTCGAAGTTTTTTTTGGGTACTTCGACCATCGAATTGGTTAAATTCGATCGAATTCGATCGAAGTCGAACGAAATCGAACGATTCGAAGTAAAAATCGTTCGACTATTCGACCATTCGAAAGTCGAAGTACTTACCCTTTAAAAAAAACTTCGACCCCCTACTTCGGCAGATAAAACCTACCGAAGTCAATGTTAGCCTATGGGGAAGGTCCCCATAGGCTTGCTCAGCTTTTTTTGATCGAAGGATTTTCCTTCGATCGTTTGATTAAAATCCTTCGAATCGTTCGATTCGAAGGATTTAATCGTTCGATCGAACGAAAAATCCTTCGATCGTTCGATCGAATGTTTAGTGAATCTGCCCCAAACTGGCAATAGCTTCATGTCCTTATTACCATCTGGTATTCTGTTTTGGTATGTTTCTATTCAAAGAGTCTTCATTGCCAAGTGCTTTGGCCAGTCTATGGTTTGAAACGTATATGTAAATGTTAACAAGTCATAATGCTTGATTGTTTCTCTATTGCATCAATATACGTTTATTGGATCAATTGACAGAGTTAAATTAATGACTCAAAATAAAAATTCTAGATTTAGGGGCATATTTATCAAGGGTCGAATTTCGAATTGAAAAAACCTCAAAATTCGAATTCAAAAAGACCAACTGAAATTAAGTCGAAGTTTTTTTTTGGTTGAATAGGTCAGTTTTCGATCAAATAGGTCCTTATTCAGCTGAATTCAAATCATACGAATCTAAGGAATAGCGCATTCAATCAAATTCTATTCAAAGTTTTCCCCAAAAAAAAAATTTTTCAAAGACCAAATAGGTTTTAGGAGGTCCCCCATAGACTAAAGATGGCCAGTGGTCGAAGAGACAGTACATAATAAATTTCGATATTCAAATTTTTTAATTTTTTCCAAATTCGACTTGAATTTGGACAATTCCCTAGTCCAAATAATGAAAAAATAGCTCGAAAATAGCTCGAAATTTTAATTTTTTTCATTCGAAAATTCACTTCTAATAAATCTACCCCTTAATTTATTACAGGTCTAATTCTAATTCATTCTCCAGTTTTATTTTTATTTTGATTTTCTAAGTAAACTTCAAAGCTTTCTAGAATCACTTCCATACTGTCTAGTGCTCATGTTTCAACACCTAGGGAATTATTTATTAAAATCTGAATTTATCTCATTTTCTTTATTAAATAAAGCTTGACCAAACCCCCATCCACAATTTTGCCTTATTTATCATTAAAATAGCTCAAATAAATCAGATCGGGAAAAAACTCAATAAAATTGAATCGTACAATTTTTTGGGGTTATTTCCCGAAAACAACACATTTTCGGATTATCAGACTAAACCCAGGCCAAACCATTATATTTTCAATTTAGGATAGGGACATTTTCCATTGTGTTATAAATGACCTTAACAGCTTTGAGATGGCAGATTTTCAGATTCGGCCTTTTTGCAGCATCACAGTATAATAAATCTTGAAAAATGTGGATATTTCTATAACAGATATTTGTTGTGAAGACTCTTACAATACTTGCCAGTAGTCTTAAATAACATTGCAAATGATCTACAGATTGCAAAGGCCAAAGGAGAGTTCTGCATTGCCATACTCCTTGGATTAAAGGGGTGGTTTACCTTTAAGTAAACTTTTAGTATGTTATAGAATGCCCAATTCTTTTTTTTTATAATTTAACTTTTTATTGATCTTCATTTCCAAGGAAAAATAACAGGTACAACAATGATGTAATAAATTATTCAGTTGACTGTATCAGATATTTCACAGCAGAATATAGCTCTTCATGTAGCTCAATCATTACATATGAATCATATCCTGAAAATTTACATTCCAATAACGAAACATTGAATCCCCATGGAAGTGAAAGAAGTTTTTGTATTTTTGATTTACATTATTGCACGGTACCTCTAAGTTGCAAAGTCTCCAGATGTTGAGCCCACGGATACCACTCCAGCTCCCCTTCATAACTTCTATCCAGGGCCGGACTGGGAGTAAAAAGCAGCCTGGGCAAAAAAATCAAAGCAGCCCACATGTAAACACCCAACGGTCTTTCAATCATCCACTCTTATGGGTAAAACTGCAAAAAAATATGTGCATAAAGAGCTGCCTTTCTCACTTACTGTAAGTGTAATTAAAGTGATACTGACACTAAAAAAACTACTTTTTAAAATATGAATGTACATTAAAAGTTACCTATAGGTCAGCTGAGGGGTTTGTTTATCTAAATTATTGTTAGTTGAAGTTCCTAAACCTGACTGTTTTGCCAACCTGACTGTCCCATCTCAGCCTGTCAGTTAAAGTTTCTAATGCTAACGGACTCCTGCTGCACAAATATGGCAGCCCCCTCATACAGGAACATGGGGCATTAGACAGGTAATGTAAAAGCATCAGGCAAATACTTTATGGCAAAGTTATAAGTAGCTTTCAAAGGCAATATTATGATAGATGTAAAAGAGTTTAATTTCTGGTGTCGGTATCTCTTAGTTTAATGTAAAATATGTTAAGATTCTCCAGCCTTGTGGGGGTACATTATCCCTTATAATACATGAGTGATACTCAGAGTTCTCTGTAT
This sequence comes from Xenopus petersii, assembly GCA_038501925.1. Classification (NCBI taxonomy): domain Eukaryota; kingdom Metazoa; phylum Chordata; class Amphibia; order Anura; family Pipidae; genus Xenopus; species Xenopus petersii. The sequence continues at coordinate 30,786,034 of CM076674.1, read as the reverse complement.
AACTTAGCCTGAAGCCTTGTGCCTTTATATGGTCACAGAACAACCCCTCAGTGACTTCTAATATCCTTATCATTTACAGTAGGGGGTACATTATTCCTTATAATACATGAGTGATACTCAGAGTTCCCTGTATAACTTAGCCTGAAGCCTTGTGCCTTTATATGGTCACAGAACAACCCCTCAGTGACTTCTAATATCCTTATCATTTACAGTAGGGGGTACATTATTCCTTATAATACATGAGTGATACTCAGAGTTCCCTGTATAACTCAGCCTGCAGCCTTGTGTCTTTATATGGTCACAGAACAACCCCTCAGTGACTTCTAATATCCTTATCATTTACAGTAGGAGGTACATTATCCCTTATAATCTGCAGGAAGGCCGGCTTCCATCACAAGATACAGTTGTCAATAAAAAAACATTATTTTTGGAATGCTGTGGACAGTTGTACATTCTCTTGCACATGCTATATTTTCACATCTAGTAAGGATTCCGACACATAACACTGACTTCGTTATCTCTTTTAATTTATTTATTTTTAAATATTTTTAAAAGTTATAAATTTATATATGTATTGAAAAAAAAAAACAAGTGATGTATTTCCAATACACAGGAAAAAGGTTTTTCATTTATAATCACATTTCATTGTTTCATAAACTAAAATTTGACTAAACCAACTGTACTACTATATTGTATTATACTAAAGTATGGTATGCACCATGTATTCAATTACTGCCATTTTAGCACAATCTATGTTATCTTGGCTGGAAATCTGATACATTCTGGTATAATTATTGTGATGTGAGTTGAAAAGAGGGACAAGGACCTTAAACAGCTTGGAAATTAAATCTTTCTCCGTCAGCCAAAAGTTACCAATCTTCATAGCTCGCTCGTCTGTGTCCCCTTGCTTGCCATAGTTTTTCAGCATACTGCAGCTCTTCCGCCCGAGCCCAGGTTGTCTTAAGATTCTTCAATAAATCAAATGTGGAATGCGGTCCTAGGCCGAGCTGTCGGGCAACGCGGCCGTGGGATATCAAGGGCCCGGGAAAGAGTTGCATACTTACAAGAAGGCAAAGGTGAAAAATGTCTCTTTTAATTTATTGTCTTTCTATCCCTAACTTGATAGAAAGACAGGGGACGAGCATCACACTGACCATGAAGGGGGTGTGTCAATGGACCCTAGCAACCGGATTGGCTAAGATGCAAATTGAAGCATCTCCTCCCTCCGACGTGTTTTGCTTCAGAGCTTGATAAACTACTAGAGCAACTTCAGGGAGGCGTTTCTAAACGCAGGCTCCGCCCTCTGACATGAGCCAATCACTTGTTTTGCTTCTGAGCTCGGTAAACTTGAGCAATTTCAGCGAAGCGTTTCTAAACGCAGGCTCCGCACTCCGACGTAAGCCAATCACAAATATTTTGCTTCTGGGCTTGGTAAACTACTACAGCAACTTTAGGGAGGCATTTCTAAACGCAGGCTCTGCCCTCCGACGTAAAACCAATCACGAATAGTTTGCTTCTGAGCTTGGTAAACTACTAGAGCAACTTCAGGGAGGCGTTTCTAAACGCAGGCTCCGCCCTCCGACCTAAGCCAATCAGCGCTGCTCGCTTTCGATTGGTTTTCCACATTCTCATCCATTTCTGTGAGGGCAAACACTGCTCCCGAAGATCCGTTTACAAAACACCGACGTCACTGCGCTGACTCCTCCCGCTCGGAGCGTTTATTTGTCGGATCCTCTGCCTATCATTGTGACGCTCGCAACCCTTTCCTCTGCAGAGGAAAAAAAAAAAAGTACTTTCAAGATGGCGGACGCTGAGATAACAATGGCAAGCTGGCGGCGGCAGAGGCGTTAGGGGCTGCTTCCAATTAGGGTCAGGAGCAAGCGGCCCACTTCAATAAAATATAAAGCGGCCCCTCGGGCATTTGCCCGACCCGACAGATTGCCAGTCCGGGCCTGCTTCTATCTTGAAGTCTGTTTCTTATGGATTCCATTGCACTAATCCAATTTACCTCTGTTATCAGCATTTGTAATGCCAGAATTGTAGGTCTTTTCCAGTTTGCTGCCAATAAAGATCTTGCTGCTGTTAGGATATGAGTAACTAATTTACGAGTTTGTTTCAAGTGTATGGCTCTAATCTTCATCCCTAAGAGAAAAGTGTGTGGAGAAGCTTGTATGGTGCAATGCAGACTTCAGACAGCAAAGTTGCTACCATCTTCCAAAATTCCTAAGCTACTGTACAGGTCCACCAGGTGTGCAGGAAGGAACCCCTCTCTCCACACCCTCTAAAGCACTTTGAGTGATCCAGGTTACCACTTAGTTTACTAATGCGTGTAGGGATGTAGTACCAACGAAATATTTTTTTATAAGCTCTCTCACTAGATGTTCTTTTGACCGTTTCCCAAATTTCTGTCCAGAGTTTTTCTAAAATTGTGAGGTCTAAGTCCTCTTCCCATTTTAGCATGTAAGGTTGACGTGTGTCTGTATTATCTGTCGCGAGGTTCGTATACAGAAGTGAGATAAGGTGTGTTGGGTATGAGTGTTTGTTCAAAATAAGAATGCCCAATTCTAAGCAACTTTTCAATTGGTCTTCATTATTAATTTTTTTTTTGGGTTTTTGATTATTTGCCTTCTTCTTTGGATTCTTTCCAGCCTTCATATGGGGGGTAACTGACCCCATCTAAAAACAAATACTCTGTAAGGCTGCAATATTATTATTTGTTACTTTTTATTACTCATCTTTCTATTCAGGCCTCTCCTATTCATATGCCAGTCTCTTTTTCAAATCAATTCATAATTGCTAGGGTAATTTGGACCCTAGCTACTAGATTGCTAAAATTGCAAACTGGAAAGCTGCTGAATTAAAAACTAAATAACTCCATACCATGGTGTGAACTGATGTTCGCATTCCCTACAAGAATTTATTTCTGAACTAGTAAGAGTGTAAATAAATATTACTTTTTTTATATACTCTATAATTTATAAAAAACGATATTCTGTATTCAGTACATAATGAAAAACATTGCTTTCAGGACTCTCAGTAAGTGCAGTTATTCCAAAAGCAGTCTCCATATTAAAATAAATTGGCTTAATTCTAAAGAGTGAAAATTCGAGCATGCTCCTTCCTAATCATGTACATTCTACAAATGTGAAATATTCTGTAAATCATTCTGCAAGTTCTTCTTGCCTCAGTTTAAATTTTTCGAGAAAATTATATAAGAAAACTAATCTAGTGTTGGAGGTATTTTATTATGAGTGTTATATTATTAGATTGGGGGGACACTACCTTTTTGTGTTTTTGTAAGTTTCAACTGACTTTTATTTTCAGATATCCTTAATTAACATGGTATGGGATCCTTTACCTGGAAACCTGTTCAGTCCCTTTAAAATACATAATTCTAATTTTTAAAATTATTTTTTTCCCTGTATTTTAAAGGAGAAGTAAACCCTAAAAATCTATATTTTTTGAGTCAGCCCTTTATCAAAAACACCTGTAAATACCAAACCATTTTCAAACATGTTAAAAACTTTTAAAACCATTTTCAAACCATAAAAATATAACAACAATTGTAAGACTTAAATGGAGATTACAGAGTTGTTGTACAGGAACATTTAGTGCTAAAACACAAAAAAGTACATTGATCACATTGGAAACATTCATCATTGTTAAATGTCTGCCCGTTACACCATCACAGAGATTTTATTATAGAAGTTAAGGGTGTAAATAGGTTCTTATGAGAAATGAGACAGGACCTTGTATCTTCTTGGTTTCACCCCAACAGCTTGTTTATAGTATCAATAGAGTTAGAACAAAATGTGAAACAAATCAAGCGCCGTAGGCTATTTATAAAATTAATTCAGCATTCTTTATGCCTGACTTTTCTGTTAAAATAATACATGTAAATTATCTTAGTACTGGATCTCTTTTTAACAAAAATACAAGTTTTACAGAACCAAAAACCAAATCAAACAAACAAAAGCACTGCTACTTTTTGTAAGTCCATTTGATCATAAAATATACAATCCTGAATCTATTGTGGTTTAAAATATTGAACTTTCAGAGATAGTAATTCCAGGAGTTTTTGCCAAAACTCACCCCTCCTTACTTCTAAGAATGTATATTTGAATGTATAACTTGATTTATAAAGCACTACATGAATACACATAGTAACACATTAGTTTAAATATACAGAGATTATGTGCTAAAAGACACAGTAGGAAGGAGGTCCCTGCCCCATAGAGTTTACAATCTAGGGCAATGGGAATTATGGGAATGCCCATTATGGGAATTATGGAATGCCCATTATGGGAATTATGGGAATTCCCATTCCGGGAATTATGGGAATGCCCATTATGGAAATTATGGGAATTAACAATAGGAATTTTGAAATAATATGGCAGCATAAGGTCTCAGTGCTGGTGTTTGCACATGATTTGTCAGCAATAGTAATTGTTTGGAAAGGTTTTTGTATGTGTTAACACTAAAGGTGGCCATAGACACACTGATACTATGGTACAAAACTAATTTTCGTACGATATTCGGTGCGTGTATGGTGGGAGACGAAAGACCGATATCGGCAGAAGACTTGGAAATAGGTCGGCTCATCGATCGGGCTGGCTGGAAAGTTTTGATTTTGAAGGCCTGAATTGCCTGTGAAGGCACCCAAAAATTGGCCATTGTTAGTGTTGAATCTTCAGATACAGATAGAATTCTATTGTTTCTTCCTGTATATCTGACACTTCAGCTCTGAAACGAACGATCTTTCTTGGAAAGATCTTTTCCAGGCAGGGTCGGACTGGGGGGCCCGGGACCCACCGGGACCGCTGTCCAGGGCCCCCTCCAGCCTCCCCCGCCCCCTACTGTGAGGTGCCGATCAGGACAGAATACATGAATGTGCACATGGTGCGCATGCACCAAATCCAGGATTCAGTTTGGGATTCAGCCAAGATTTGGCCTTTTTCAGCAGGGTTTGGAATTCAAGTGCCTGGCTAAACTGAATCCGAAATATCACTTTGTCAGAATACACTCTGGTTACTGCTTACTGATTTCAGCTTTTCAACTGCCGACGATCTTCAGGCTCATACTATTTTATGTAAAAATACAGTATACTTATTGATTGTTCAATAAACAAGGTACAACATAGATAATCAATACAGGTTCATGTAAATAGATAGTAGCTTGGTGGCACAGGAAGACAGCACAAAGAGATGTTAAATGCTGCTAACCCTACTAATCCTACTGCCCACTAAGGCTAAACATTTAGGCTCTCCTATCCCCTTTGATGTTTTATGACCCCATCTTTTCTATACACCATATTGTTCACCCATAAACAAATAGCATATCATCAACCCCAGAAATGTGTGTTGGGTTGTCCCTAGGCACCATTTCCTCAACGGGATCTTTATATAAATGGCAAATGTGACATACATCATTACTAAAAATCTAGGCTGGATCTTGGCAAGTATCATCCTTTTTGTATGCGGGCAGTCTTTCAATTTGATGTGGATGATTGCTCTGATACTTAAATGTGTTAATTGTTGCTGGGGTGACCGGACACCAGGGTTGTCTGTCAGGGACAATGTCCTCTGAAAGCACCCGAGTACTTTTATGATACTTCATTAGTAATAATTATCACTCTGTATTTTAACAACTGTTTACTAAAAAGGCTGTTTATTTTAAAGGAGACATATAGGATACATGAAAAACCCCTAATTTTGTAGGCAATTATGAGTAATATATGGTGTTGTTATCCCAATGTGCTAAAAATTAATATTATCTTTAAATATAGCCCCTTTATTCGCGCTCCCTATAGATGTTGATTTGTCCCTGTCTGTGTTTCAAATGAGGGGTGGGCGTGTCCTAACGGTCCCTCCCAGAGAAATCTGAAGACAAGGAAGATGGCGCCCATGAGCTCTGCTGTGCTTACTCTGCATCTATAGGTGAGTAAAGGATAAGGGGCACTTATAGATGTTATCACCTATGTGGGTGGGATGGGGAGGAGGGAGGGGGGACTATGTAGGGTACTGGGTAGTTATTTTTTATTAGTGGGTGGTTGGGTTCATGTTAGAGAATTGCCAGTTCTAAGCAACTTTTCCATTTGCCCTATTTTTTTAATAGTCTTTGAATGATTTGCCTTCTTCTTCTTCTGACTCTTTCCAGCTTTCACTGGCCCCATCTATAAAACAAATGCTCTGTAAGGCTACAAACTTATTGTTTTTGCTAATGTTATTACTCCTTTTTTCTATTCAGGCCATCTCCATTCATATCCCAGTCTCCCAAGACTTGCTGAAGAAAAAGCAAAATAACTCAAAAACCACAAATAATAAATAATGAAAGCCAAGTGCAAATTGTCTCAGAATATCACTCTCTACATAAATCTAAAAGTTAATTTAAAGGTGAACTACCTCTTTAATGCTATATGAGGTGCTGTATCCACTCAGTAGCCTTCACTGAGGAAAGAAGGGGTGTTGTAATATTTTAGAACCCCTTGTAGACTTAGGGGTTTTTTACTAAGACTCAAATTAATCTCATTTTTTTTTAAAAAAGTCGACCAAACTCCCATCCACAAATTAAACTAATTTATCAATAATTCTTCACAAAAAAGTCAGAGCAAAAATACAGTGTCAATTCGAATTGTATGATCTGCCACTGACTTCTACGTGATAACGACAGGTTTGAGATGGAGTATTTTTGGATTTTTAGCAGACTTGGGGTATAATAAATCTCCAAAAATGTGTTTTTATTTTTTCCTTGAAATTTTCCCTTTTAAAAACTTGACCAGATAAATTCAAGGTTCAATAAATGGGCAACTCAGTATAACAAGTATTGCACCAAGTCTAGAACCCTATATTATTGGTATAGAACTTTTTTTTCACAATTGTGGTGATTTTGGAACTACAACATCTTAGGGCAGGACTCCACGGAGGATTCCACCGCGATCTGATGCGCAAACGCAGGCGTCACGTCGGATGCAATGGAAATAAGCTAAGTAAATCTATTGTCAGATCGTGTTGCAGCGTTGATGTGACGTGATATGATGTCGGATGCACGTCGGAATCCTCCATGGAGTCCTGCCCTTAAAATACAGATCCCCCGCTGAAAACCAAAAGTTGGTTTGCTGGGCTACACATGTATTTTGAGTTCCAAGAACACAGCAATTTGGATAATGAGTCCTTTGGATGGAGGTTCGGTAATAGATATAAATTCAATACTGAGCTGTCATTATAACTTATAATGAACATAACAACACATTCAGAGAAAAGCTGTATCACTATGCTAGAGTACACGACCTTTAGTGTGTGTGCCACATGTTCGAAAATTATTGCATAACTGATTAAAGGATAAGATTAAATTAATGTTGTCGTACTCTTTTAAACAAAAACATAAACCAACTCTAATCAGTTACAGTACATGTATGGGACCTATTATATGGAATACTTGGGAACTGGGATCATCTAGATAACTTGGTGCTCAAAGCACAAAAAAAATATGAAATAAGCCCAATTTTGCCACCAACTTGAATGCATGTGGCTTAGTTACACTCATGTACAAGGTATTGCCTTATTATTACAGAGACAAGAGGAATCTGTATGGGTTTTCAGTTAACAGATCCCATGCATGAAGCACATACATGCAGTGCCAAATTTACATTACAATCAGAAGCAAAAAGAAGGACTGTTCTTCTCTACCAGTGTCTTTATGCCACCAGCTCTTCTTGTACAGGTGAGATCCTTGCCTCAGGCAGCAGTAACCACTTAGGGGCAAATTCACTAAGATGCGAAGTTACGCCAGGCGCAACTTCACCGAGCTTCGCCGCACTTCGCCAGGCGTAGTTTCGCCAGCGCTCCGCAAATTCATTAAAATCCGAAGTTGTGCTCAGGGGTAGCATAAGGTTGCGAAGTTGCGCTAGCGTTGATTCGCTATGTAAAGCGAAGTTACGCTAGCGAAGGCTAATTTGCATACAGCGCGAAATTCAAATTTCAATGGAGGAATACGTATCAGCACTACAAATGCCAAGAAAACCTTCAAATCTGCAAATAAAATTTTTATTTTGCCCTACACATGTGCCCACTGTCTAGGTAAGTTGCCATGAGTCAGGAAATGTAGGGGGGAAGGAGGGGAGCCCCAAAAATTTTTTCGATCTTTTTCAGCCTATCACCCATCATGTAGAAAACACACCAGCGTTTTTTGGGACTTAGAAAAAATGTTGACTTTTTTGGAAACAATGCCTATCTACTCTATTGCGCTTCGCCTGGTCTGAGGTGGCGAAGGAAGTCTAGCCTAAAAGGTAGCGTTCAGTACACTGCGCGCATTAGTGAATTTGCGTAGTTACGTCGCTAGCGGAAATTCTCCTGGCGTAAGGGTGCGAAGTAACACTAGCGAAACTACACCAGCGTTCGTTAGTGAATTTGCGCAGTAACGATAAATGCCAAACGCTAGCGAATTAACGCTAGCGTTCGGCGCTTCAGCGCTTAGTGAATTTGCCCCACGGTGTCTACAGTTAGGGGCCTCTTTTTGAAAGCTGTGTAAAATCAGTGATCACATACACCACCCATCTGCTATCTGACTTCCAGGCATCCTCATGTGAAATCTGGTGTATTTTTGAAGCTGTGTATTGATTTCAGGCAATAGCATAAATCTGTCTGAAATTTGGAAGCAAAGCTTGTCAAATCATGGTTATTTAAAATACTTATATCTATGGGAATTTACTTGCTGCCTGAATTTTTCCCAGTGAATTTTAGTGCTTACCCAAAGTCAATGTACACCAGGGAAATGTACACCTTTATAAATAGCGAAGCCATTTCATTTTAATACATGACTTTGGTATTAGCAATGGAAGGTGTGAAATACACAATCAAATACATAATTTATTTTATACCACTCTTTAACCAACTTGAGTCGTAAGATTGATTTATGGACGTAGAGTCAAGAATATAATGTGTTATACAGTTTAATGTAACTATTTAGTACTTTGATACCTCCCTTCAAGGCAACCATCAGAAATCACAGGGCACGAACAACAAACATTAAGTGGCCCTCTACAAGTTAAAAAAAAAACTTTGCTCCCCATGGCCCCCTACAAGTTTAAGAAAAAAAACATTGGTGGCCAGGATCGCCTACAAGTTATAGTGCAAGGGCCCCTACACGTTATTTTCTTAAAAAAAAAATCATTAGTGGCCCCTAAAAGTTATTTTAAAGAAAACAGTTGTGGCTAGGGCCCCTGCCAGTTATTTAAAAAAACATACAGTATGTGGCCAGGGCCCCTTCAAGTTATAAGAAAAAAGAACACAGCACTTACTTTAGCCAGGGAGCTTGGGTGCCTGTATCTTCAGTTTCCTGTGCTCTGATTCGCCAGTGAAGTAAAGCCGCATGGCAACTGGATAAACTGGAGGGGAAGTCCAAATTTCACCCATCCAATCCCCATGCAGCTTTACTAGAGCTTCACTGGCAAATCAGAGCACAAGAAGCAAGATGCAGGCACCGGAGCTTCAGCACAAGTCTAAAAGTCAGATCATACGATATTTTAGTAGTTGGCTCTATAACAAGACAGGGAGGCACAAAAAACTTCACGGTACCAAACAGGGTTGCTGACTTTTTAAGCAGAAGCTATGTGGGAAGACATGACTGGTCTTTGAGTCAGAGAGATTGGTTTAGATGTGGAATCAGCTGAGTATAGACCTAATGGTTTCATCTCTCAGCACCAAGTGTCCTCAGTTTTAGCTGATGAGAACAACCGAAGTCTGCAGCTCACTGACCGCAGGGATTTGGCTATGCAAGTAAGTGCAGCATGGCCAGACTCCCCTTAAATCCCCAAACCCTCCGGGCCCAGGACAGCAGTTCCCCTCCCCTTGATGGTGGCCCTGCCTTCTTTCTGCTTGGAAGCATAGTAAGCAAATAGGTTTTAGCTTTTTCATGTTGTAAAAAAAAACCACTCATGGGAAAAAAAGGAAACTTGTGTCATATTTACCATGATTTTCCTACCCTGGTCCTTTCCATGTAAATTAATCCCCTCCCTTTACCCAATGAAGAACCCACACATCCCCCCAACCAATATATTTAGAGTATTACCTTCCCAGGGTGTTTTGTATCATTTTTGTTCAAACCAAAACACTAAGCAAAGGAACTAAAACCCTAGAATGGAAAGGACCAGGAAAGAAAAATCATGGTAAGAATGATTGAGGTTTAAGGTCTAAGCCTGAGGCATCTGTTGACAGTATTACCCACTTGGCTGGAAACAAGTTGATTCCTCTGACAAGGTGATCTGGAATTATCCACCATAGGAGAGAGTATATTAGATGCAATGACAACTTTATTAGTTGGGTCTGAGATACACTATCCCATTGCTGTAGGAATGTAGCCTGTAATCTGAGCTAGAGTAATTGGGGAGGACATCATGCCCAGAATCTTCAATAAAGGTTTTGCCTGAGCCTTTAATCCTGAAATCAGCAACTCAACTGTTGACCTGGGAGATACTTGCCTTTTGATGCAGGGGATCTCTGGGGTTCCCACCACCTTTTATATTGCCACATCTACTTTGTTTTACATGAAGCAATCTCCATTCTTCTAGATCAAAAGTTATTTACGAGCACTTTGTTGCCCACAGGAGATGAGATTTCCCATGGGTGACAAACACACTATCTGCTTACCTTAAAGCAATCTTAGTCAAAAAAGCTTATTTTTTATTTTTGTCTTGGCCCTAACGATTAGTGATGTGCGTGCCTGTTTGAAACCAGTTGGACCCACGGGTTTACCCACAGGTCAGGGGGGGTTTGGGTCGGCTACTGCAAAAAATCTTTAGGTTGCGGGCGGGTTCAGATCGAGTGCACCCTTCTGCTCTCCCCACTGAGTCCTCACACTGCTGGCTTCTGTTCCCTGAATTTATGGTCTTGCGCCAGCCCCATCTCTTTCTTGACATCACCAAGGGAGGGGCTTATAGCCTATTTCTATAGATGGGCTTATAGCCTATTTCTATAGACTTATTACAGCTTTCAAGCAAACACACACTTTTTAGCAATGCAGGGTAACAGTACATTAACTCTTCTAAATGCATACAGCCCTATTTCTTTTGATATTACAGTCCCTTTAATGTGAGTCGTTTAAAAGTTCATTTCAATAACGTATACAGTTTACAAAGACAATTTTTCCAAACAAACTATGAAAAAGACATTTCAAATGACATATAAATTACACATCCACAAAAGTAAGGAATGAAAATAGGAATCAAGATGCAGTATAATCAGATATTCTCATAAAAATGACACTTGGGACTTTTTCCGAAGGTGCCAATGTCTGTGGTTTTTACAAGATTAAAAGCTTCTTATGCTGTTGAAAATAGAAAGTTACAATGTGTTGATAGCAATGTTAATAGAACATTTCACAAAGAAACATCTGCGAATACAAAGATACAAAAAAAAATACCAAAGCAGAGGAAAGGATGAAATGGCCCTAAAAAAATCAAATAGAAAATTTGAGAAATGTCTTAATGATTTGCTACATTACAGCCATGTGTTGGGAATCACAGAGAAGGCAGCTTTATTCCCTAAGCCACTGGGTATTGTTATTAATTTAAGGACACAGCATGTGAAATTAGAAATTGTTTGTTTAGCTGACAAACAAACAATACTATTTTGGATAAGAGGGTACATTCAGGAGAATACTGAATCAGGAAAGAGTTCTATAGAGAATGGGTATGCTTTCATTTATAACCTTTAATTTTTTGGTTTCTAAATAATGGAGTTACAAACCCATATTGTAAGAAAAGCACCTCTTCACAGGAACCCCTCTCTAGCTGCTCAACTAGAATACCCAGAACAGCCCAGTCTCATAAACAGAGCTGTGTTAATGCTCATGAAGGTATCCACAGGGTTAGCTTCCCCTATGGTCTATAAATCCCACATGGTTGGAAATCCCCTAGTATGGCCAGCTGTTTTGGACCTAAATTGGATAAAGGCAGGGAGTGATTCCTGTGTCACTGTGCAGTGTGCCTTGGCAGATTCTGGATTTGGCCAGAAGGTGTCACTGTTGAGCTATTTCTTCAAATAGCGGAGCTGCCATGTGCTCAGTGGCAATCTACTTCCTGGTTTCATTTCAGTCGGGAGTGCAGGGACTGTGGCCAAGATGTAGAGGCCTTAGGAACTGAGAAGCCCGTGGAGGGCTTGAGTGTGAGTCCCCAAGCCTGGTGAGCATGACTATGGAGGGATTAGAACTTGGAGACAGTGAGAGAATATGGCAGGAGCTGCCTGGAAAAGGATTCCTGTGAAAGCAAGCTTTGTGTGCTCAGCTTGGATAGCTTGGGAACCCGTCTTAAGGATCTGAGATGCTTTGGATTCTATAACATCTGTGTGAGTCCCCATAGAGTACTGCCTGTCGGAAGGTACTGAAAGGCTCCAGTGTGTGTTACCTGTGTAAAGACAGGTGTTGTCTGCGTGCCTGCTCTGTGGGAGCTACTGCCTCTAATAAAAGGAGAGGTATAGGAGGCAGGTAGCACTACCTGGGGTAATAAGCTCTTGGGACTGTGACTGTGTGTCCAACAGGAATGGAATGTGGGACTATTTTCTGGGTAGAGGCTGTGCCAGGAGTTGGAAGACCACATGGTTTCCCCATTGCAGGGTTTATATTGCTTAGATTGCTTGTGATATAATCTTGCCTTTTCTTTACTCTTATATAAAGTTCTATTTGTTTTACTGCATGTGTGGTTAATTATTTGTTCCTAGTGGGGCCACCAGTAGGTGTACCCCTGGCAGGGCCGCCATTAGAAATACAACAAAATTTTTGGGGCCCCCTGGGCCCCGCCCACACTGACGACCAAGCTCCACCCCATTTCCCGCCCACTCCACATCGCAGTTAAAAGACCACACAGACATCAGCGCTAAAAAAGTAACCCCCCCCCACACAAGTTGTAAAAAGCTATTGATGGTCAGGGCCCCCTTATAAAAAATTGGGGCCCCAAAAAAAAAAAAATTAAAAAATTTTTTTTTTAAAAAAAACATTGGTGGCAGGGGCCCCCTAATAAGTTAAAAAAAACTTGGGGCCCCAACAAAAAAAATGTAAAAAAAACTAAAAAATAAACAAACATTGGTGGCAGGGGCCCCCTTATAAGTTAAAAACAAATTGGGGCCCCAAAAAAAAATTTAAAAAAAAAAAAACTGGTGGCAGGGGCCCCCTTACAAGTTAAAAACAAATTGGGGCCCCAAAAAAAAATAAAAAAAAAAAAAAAACATTGGCGGCAGGGGCCCCCTTATAAGTTAAAAACAAATTGGGGCCCCAAAAAAAAATTTGAAAAAAAAAAAAAATTTTTTTGAAAAAAAAAAAAAAAACATTGGCGGCAGGGGCCCCCTTACAAGTTAAAAACAAATTGGGGCCCCAAAAAAAAATAAAAAAAAAAAAAAAAAATTTTTTTTGAAAAAAAAAAAAAACATTGGTGTCAGGGGCCCCCTTATAAGTTAAAAACAAATTGGGGCCCCAAAAAAAAATTTAAAAAGAAAAAAATTTTTTGAAAAAAAAAAAAAACATTGGCGGCAGGGGCCCCCTTATAAGTTAAAAACAAATTGGGGCCCCCAAAAAAAATTTGAAAAAAAAAAAAAATTTTTTTGAAAAAAAAAAAAAAAACATTGGCGGCAGGGGCCCCTTATAAGTTAAAAACAAATTGGGGCCCCAAAAAAAAATTTGAAAAAAAAAAAAAAATTTTTTTTGAAAAAAAAAAAAAACATTGGCGGCAGGGGCCCCCTTACAAGTTAAAAACAAATTGGGGCCCCCAAAAAAAATTTAAAAAAAAAAAATTTTTTTTGAAAAAAAAAAAAAACATTGGCGTCAGGGGCCCCTTACGAGTTAAAAAAAAAATTGGGGCCCCAAAAAAACATGTTTTAAAAAAAAAGATTGGTTGCAGGGGCCTATAGAATATTAAAATAATACATTGGTGGCCAGGAGATTAAAAAAAAAAAAAATACACAAACTGGTGTTCAGTAGAATTGAACTCACGGCTTCAGTACTTCAACTTCACCTCCTTTCGTGACTTCGGGTCTTTTCACTGCTTCAGGACTTCGGCTTCGGCTGTTTTCGTGACTTCGGGTCTTTGCGCTGCTTCAGGACTTCGGCTTCGGCTGTTTTCGTGACTTCGGGTCTTTTCGGCGCTTCGTGACTTCGGCTTTTTCCGTGACTTCGGGTCTTTTCGGCGCATCGGCTTCTCGGCACTTCCGCATTCGGCAGCACAGAGGCAAGACGTACGGCTCGGGCGCTCGTAAGGGGGGCCCGGATCTTCAAAAAATGCAGCGCTGCCGGGCCCCCCTTCATGCCCGGGCCCGGTACGCTTGTCCCCCCTGTCCCCCCCTGATGGCGGCCCTGACCCCTGGATCCCACTAGGTGGAGGCACTTCCATAAAATAAATTCCCAGTACCCTTTCATTTAGCAAAGGGGATTAAGGACCTGTGGATGGTAAGATATTCATGATGTACATTCTATGGCACAGAGGGTGACCAAGATGGGGTTACACTTGTGTGTTAATGTTCATCATTGTAACACAAACCACACAAACTATATGGGGGGGGGGGAGTGAATGGCACAGGTTGGTGGCCACTGTGTGCTTCCTCTCCCTATTTTTCTATGGTGACCATCAACCCAACTTTGGCTTTTAATGTCCTGATACAGGAGGAGCTTGGCCATTCTGGAAAGCCTGGTAGATGGGGGTTTTGAAACAGTTCCTGGGCACAGACACTGTACTTGCAATGTGGGTTTATTCTTGTTTAATAGTGACTAAATACTGCATATCATCCAGTTAATTTTCTAACAATTTCCTTATATTGAACATTACAGCGCTCCTTTACAAATGTATAGGAGAAGATGTTAGCTCTCTAAGGGGTGCAAAAAAATCCTTACATTTTCTATTCATTTATCTGAAGCCAGTACAAATTATACTGTGAGACTCACCTATATGTAATGTCCTTATTGAACCGCCTCCATTCTACTGCAGATTAGCTATGGGGGATGCATGTGGTCCCCATGAATTGCCTACCTGCCACCATCTGTCTAAAGGTGGTGGACACAATAATGGAAACACAAATTGTTTTGATTTATTGAACCCTTATCCCTTAGTTTACTACATAGAAGTAGAATGTGTACAAGAACTGTCCCATTAAGCTGTGTTACCAGGAAAATGACAACTCCAAATTCCTCAGACGACAAATAGCATCCAAATTTAGTCTTTGATGCAATGAAGAACTGTGCTAGAAACAAAATGCTCATTACTCACTGAATTCAGTACTCATTTTAATGAAAAGATTTACAGAAAAACAATTTGAAGAGAACTTCAAAGGCCAAAATCTCTGTTGCCAAGCCTCTCATTACTGACAATGATTATAAGAAGAATAACAGCTGTTATAAAAACAGTGTGAAATGGATATCAAATGATTGGAAATGTGTCATATGCATCATACATAAGGTCATGTATGTCACGGCCGGCACCCAATACCAGAACAGGTGCCAAGTACCCTGGTCTCGGCTCGGCTTCACCAGTAGTGTGACCACCGTTGGGCTTCGGGAGGAGCCCTCAGCTTACTTGGGTGCCACCTGGACTTAACGAGGGGTACAAGGTGAGATGTTCTGGCTAGCAGAGGGGCACGGCAGGTAGAAAGTCTTTTGGGCCGAAGGTCACGGTACAAATGGAGCAGGCAAGAGAATCGTCAGACAGGCAGATATCAAGAATCGTCAGGCAGGCAAGGGTCAAACCGGGTAATCAAACAGATGGGGTCAGGCAGAAAGAGTAGTCGAGATGCAGGCAAAGGTCAGGATTCGGATATCAGAATAGTCAGGAACAGGCAGGGATCAAAACCGGAATAGCAGATACAAATTTCACAGGAACAGACAGCACAAGGCTTCAGGAACCACCAGAATCAAGATTCTATCACGGGCACTGGCTGGGAGTATGAATGGGCCTTAAATACTAATTTCGTGCCAAAACGTGCGCCAATGCGCCTGCACCTTTAAGAGGCGCGCATTGGCGCACCGCGCGCGCCCTAAGAAACCAAGATGGCGCTGGCGCTGGAGGCAGGAGAAGGAGCGCGGCGGCGTGGCGGCCGTCCACGCCGCCGCACCACTAGACCACCAGGTATTTTTATTATAATGTATATACAAAGAGTTGCTGGTATCTTCCATGAATTAGTAAAACGAGGTGTGGAAAAACATATTTGCTGCCTGTGTGGGCTGGATTGTTTGCTGGGCACAGGGCTGAGCATTTCCATTGTCACTGCAGGCCACCATCAGGAAAGGGTTGTCACATGGCTGTTATTTTACCGGCCTGACTGATAGAAACTATGGTTGATCCCAATGTTATTAATAGGGAAAAAAAGATAAACGTATAGACCAGTGTTTTTTTCAAGAAAAGATGGCAACCCTACATCAGGTCAGGTAAAAAATATGCCCAATGCTCCATTATATACAAAAAGTGCAGCCAGGTTCTACAGTGCAGTGCAATGAGAATTACAGAAGAACAGCTAACTCAACAGGAGTGTACAGGAGTGTACAAGTAAGGCTTTTCTATAGGTGCCTAATTGATTAGCTGATTATAACTCAGGTAGAGTACCTATATTATTATTGAGAAGTTGGCTATCATTAGTCTTGGTTATACAAACAAGTCTTTGTAATACATGCGGTGAAAGCCCTGTTCTCTTTCCATTCACCAGTACCCTCTAGTACTCTCTCCCTCTCAGGTGGGACATACTTTACATATATTTAGTAACTTGGGCACTAGTTACTTTGAAATGTATTATTAGCAGTCTCTCATCAACAGGTTCATTTCCAGAGGGTGCACAGCACAATATATTCTTGCAGACAGAGGCAGAGAGAGTGTTTATTTCAGCAACGGTAGTACAGGTATGGAAATCCGCTATCCAGAAAGCTTTGAATTAGGGGAAGGCCATATGCCATATGGACCATTCGGAGTACTTTCCTGCCACTGTGCGAGTTACGCTGATGCTCACCAGCTTAGTCATTGCCTATTTATGGACACTAGCTCCCTATTGACATTTTTTAAGTGATCTTTGTGTACTACAAACACTAAGCTGTCCTGCTCTTCTCTGAATCTCTTCTCTGGTGTGACTTCAGCTTGACTTCTGGATTTCTAAACCTCTGCTGCCATGACCCATTCTCTGCCTGTATCTTGACCTCTGAACCTTAACTGTCTGACCCGACTAGGTCTGTATCCTTACTACTGAACATCAGCTGCCTGACCTGACCTTGGCCTGTCTGACCCTGCTTCTGGATTCTGTTTTGGTACTTCCCTCATATGCCCATCTGTTCATGGCAATGTAGTAAGATACGTTTATTTATGGGGCTGACAATCCCTACTATGAAGACTTGTAAAGTGGATATGCTATATTGATGATGTTATCATGTTATGGTGTGACCACCATGAAGGATTTAACGGGCTTCCTGGATTATGTTAATGATCATATGTTCGTTATTAGATTTACTATGCACTCTAAGGGGCCCATTTATTAAATCTCAAATATTTCTGGTCGAGTTTTTAAAGGGGAAAACTCGAATTTTTAGAGGGAAAAAAAAACCCTCAAATTGTTAGAGCTTTATTATATCCCAAAGCTGCTAAAAATCCGTATCCAAAAATACTTAATCTCAAACCTGTTGAGGTCATGTAGAAGTCAGTGGTAGCTGTCCCTGATGTTGTTTCTGGATATTGTGATCTGCACTGAATAATACAATAAAGAACCAGTTCCAGTTTTTTCCCATAGACTTCAATAGAGTTTTCAAGTTATAATCCGTGAGATAAGTTTTTCTGAATTGAATTGCATCTCAAATTGAATCTCGTCCATGACTTTTCACGTGAATTTGGCCCTGGGTTTTCGTCTGATAATCCGATATGTATTTTTCGCTGCAACAAGTTTTAAAAGCAGCAATCACATGATTTGAATTTGCACTCGATTTTGTTATGATGTTTTTTCACTCTGACTTTTTCAAGAAGAATTATTGATAAATGAGTTAAATTCGTGGATGGGAGTTAGGTTGACTTTGTTTTAATAAAAAAATTAATTTGATTAATTTTAGTAAATGGTCCCCTCTTTAGATAGATTTTTTGGATTTAACATTCTATATAGAGGAGGTAAAATTATGTCTAAATTATATAAAATAGAAATAGTTGACAACATCATCCTTAAGAGAGATTCCTTTCACACTGCTCACACAGTAAAATCTATTCCCTATGCCCAATTAGTGAGTATTTATTCAAATTGTACAGATAAAAGATATTTTATCAGCAGGCAAAAGAAGAACTGGAGAGAGACTAGGGAACGTTGTGCTGGAAAGGGTGGGAGCTACAACATGGAGCTGGCCACTGCTCCTATATAAATTATAACAAACAAGGCCCATTGACTTTGGGCCTTTACTTTGAAAGCAGCAAGTGAGTTTTGGGTAAAGCTTGGCCCCTTTGTAAAATGTATACAATAGAATTCTAAATGAATCAGATGAAAGTTGGGTGTAGGACTGGCCATACCAGGGATGACTTTGACATGTAGTTGGCCAGCTTAAATACATTACAATATATGGACAAACAATCCCTGTTTTGTTTAAAGGGTAAGGTATTTTTTAATAGCTTAAGGCACACAACGTCTCAATGTCCTTTATATACTGATAATGGGTTGAATGCAGAGGACCTGTTGTATTTGTCTATGTGAATTTTGTGGTTGCAACCTCATTGCACCCCAGCTTAATGTTTTTAAAAATTAGTAGTGAGCACAACTTTCCTTTGTTGGTTATAATTTATACAGGAGCAGTGGCCAGCTCCATGTTCTAGCTCCCACCCTTACCAGCTATAGTCAGGTGGTCCCATTAGTGGCCAAATTTTGTGGGTTGAAATCAGCAAGTAAGTTGTGGGTAAAACTTAGTTCCTGTGTAAAATGCATAATGCAATAGAATTCTTAATGAATCAGATGCAAATTGAGTGTAGGACTGGCAATACTGGGGATGACTTTGATGTAGTTGGCCAGCTTAAATACATTGAAATATATGGACAAACAATCCCTGTTTTGCATTTTTTTCAGTAGGTTAAGGCACAAAATGTTTCAATGTCCTTAATATATTGATAATGGGTTGCATAGGGGTAAGCTCCCCTGTGGTCTGAAAATCTCACATGGTTGGAAATCCCCTGCTGTGGCCATCTAAGTGTTGGACCTAAATTGGAGGGGGAGTGAGTCCTTTGTCCCTGTGCAAAGTGCCCTAGCAGATTCCATATTTGGCAAGAAGTTTTCACTGTTGAGCTATTTCTTTAAATAGCTGAGCTGCCATGTGCTCAGGTCAGTCTCCTTCCTGGTTTCACTCCAGTCAGGAGAGCATGGACTGTAGTCAAAGATGTAGGGGCCTAAATATGCGAGAGGCCCGTACAGGACCCCAAGTCTGATGAGCTTAAGGTTTAGAGGGTTTAGAGCTTGGAGGCAGCAAAGAGACTGTGACAGCCAAAGCCTGTGGATGGAGGCGTATTTGAAAGGGAGCGTATGATGTGCTCACACTACGGATAGTACTGGGAGCAGTGTCGGACTGGCCCACAGGGATACCAGAAAAAGTGTCAGTGGGCCCTCATGCTGCTAAACATTTGGCCTATTTCATGGTCATTCCCTATTTCTATGAGAAAAAGAGGCCAAATAGATGGAATAATGGATTACAGTATGTAAAGAAAAGAGACTAGGAGAATAGAGGTAGAGTGAGGAAAGGAAAGGAAAAATAACAGTACTGAGAGTGGGCCCCTGGTCTAAGGTTTTTTGGGTGGGCCCCTGGTGTTCCAGTCCGACACTGGCTGGGAGCTGGTGCACTGAAAAATGAAGCAGGTTTGTTGTGCTCAGCTAGGATATATCCTGCTTTTATGGGTTCCAATTGAATGTGGTGGTAGTGGTTAAAGGATTAGTAAACCTTAAAAACAAGTGCATATAAAATTGATGATGATGAGTGCTATTCTAAGCACTTTTGCAATGTACATTCATTATTTATTTTTTTAATTCCAAGATATTAAAGGATTCCTGTGCTGTTAACATTAATGAATTTTGTTACAGCAGCCCCACCTCTTGGTCATTTTCTGACCACCAAGTAGTCAAGGAAGTTGTCAGGAGATAGAAAGAGACTGCTCTGATGTTCTTATGGTTAGGAAAAAAAATTAGAAACCTTTTTTAAATCTTTCCTAACCAGAAGAACATCATACCAGCCCTCTGGTTTTTTTTGACAACTTTCTTGACTACTTGGTGGTCAGAAAATGACCAACAGGCGGCACTGCTGTAACAAAATGTATTTGTGTTAAAAGTACATGAATTCTTTAATATCTTAGAATTAAAAATAAATAAACAATGAATGTACATTGCAAAAGTTCTTAAAATAGCACCCTCATCAATTTTACATTCACTTATTTTTAAGGTTTACTTATTCTTTAAGCATTTTCCCAATTGTCAGTGAATTTTTTGGTGCGGTAAGGCAAGAAACAAAGCTGAGATTGAATTCTTGTCTCAGAAATTCTGTTACATTATAAGGGAAAACTGGTGTGGATACAATGAATACTGTACGAATCATACTTTACACGTCTGCCAGCACTGGGTAGGGTCTACATTTAAATGATCCATAAAGAAGGCAAAAATCAACACTGAGCAACAATATCATTGTATTATTATTGTATTGTTGTTAAATTAACAGTGGCATAAGTATTTGTGTCAAGCAAGAGACTTGATGACGCCCGTATACTAACAACTCAATCTTGGTTTGAAAAAAATATTTTTTTCCTCTGTCATCACTTTCAGAACTGGAGTCCTGTTGTATTGCTGAAAGGAGAGTACATGACATTTGAAGATTTATAGTTTCTATTTGCAAGATTTATATGAGTCTATTCCACATAGACTACAGACTGTATTAAAGGCAGATGTTGTCTAGCACTATATAATTAAATGCATTTGGTTAAAGTTGTTGATGTTTGTATCATTCAGTCCACCACCTCTATCCATCCTTTTTCACATTATCTGTCCCTTAGGCTGATATGGCTTCCCATATCGACCACATGATTCTGTTTAAATAGATCATAAGCAGACTGTTCCCATTCAGTTGAATATTGTGAGATATGTGTCATGTATTATTGCTGGAGCACAAAATGTTGTGAGGACGATCCAAGATATTGCACTAATTAAATTCTACTGAATGTAACATCAGGATCTGTTGTTTGGTCTGTTTTTGTTTTTACCACAGTCATGGATAGAACTGTGGTGCAAAGAATGTTATTCTATTCATCTAGAAGGACAACAGCCAGTTCTTGAAGTGATGGTAGAAAATGGGAATCTTCTAAGTCATGCTTCTAAAAACTGAATAAAGTGTATTTCTTTCTGCCATGGACACATCTGGCTTTGTGTATGGGGTATTATAGTAACCACTAAATATGTGTTTCTCTTACTGGAAATAATGTTTATGCCCATGGGTGCACCACCTTTTTTTCTACTATGCATGCTGATATCAGTTGCCCATTCCATTACACATTTTCCTCTCCAGATTTAACTGCTGGTATTTACTTTTTACTACAGTTTCTTTAGGCATTTCAAACAAAAGCTCTGCCAAATAAATGTAAAAAAATATTCATCTTGATCACTTGATTCATTTTTAATAAACTGACATCTGTTTACTGTTATAACACCAGCATATTTGCTTCTTAGCATCATCATCTGTAATTAATGACTCTGCAATAGAGATGGCGCGAACTGTTCGCCGGCGAACTTGTTCGCGCGAACATCGGGTGTTCGCGCTCGCCGGAAGTTCGCGAACGTCGCGCGACGTTCGCCATTTTGGGTTCGCCATTGTTGGCGCTTTTTTTTGCCCTCTCACCCCAGACCAGCAGGTACATGGCAGCCAATCAGGAAGCTCTCCCCTGGACCACTCCCCTTCCCTATAAAAACCGAAGCCCTGCAGCGTTTTTTTCACTCTGCCTGTGTGTGCTGAAGAGATAGTGTAGGGAGAGAGCTGCTGCCTGTTAGTGATTTCAGGGACAGTTGAAAGTTTGCTGGCTAGTAATCGTTTTGATACTGCTCTGTTATTGGAGGGACAGAAGTCTGCAGGGGTTTGAGGGACATTTAAGCTTAGGTAGCTTTGCTGGCTAGTAATCTACCTTCTACTGCAGTGCTCTGTATGTAGCTGCAGTGGGCAGCTGTCCTGCTTCTGATCTCATCTGCTGACTGCTGCAATAACAGTAGTCCTTGTAAGGACTGCTTTTATTTATTTTTTTGTTCCAATACAGAGCAGTATCAAGCAGATTACTAGCCAGCAAACTTACTATCATCTGTCCCTGAAATCACTAACAGCTCTCCCCCTACACTATCTCTTCCAAGCACACACAGGCAGATTTTTCAGATACATTTTTGCCCTTGATCCCCCTCTGGCATGCCACTGTCCAGGTCGTTGCACCCTTTAAACAACTTTAAAATCATTTTTCTGGCCAGAAATGTCTTTTTTAGATGTTAAAGTTCGCCTTCCCATTGAAGTCTATGGGGTTCGCGAACCGTTCGCGAACCGCTCGCATTTTTGCGCAAGTTCGCGAATATGTTCGCGAACTTTTTTTCCGACGTTCGCTACATCCCTACTCTGCAATAGCAGCTTTACTGTGGATCTTGTCTTTGTATTCAAATTGTCAATTCTGCCTGTATCTTGGGATTGGAGAGAAGAAGTTAAGAGAATGGATGTAAACAAGTGAGGATATTTGAGAAAACATACTGAATTCCAACTTCAGCATGTTCTGCCACGGCTATTATATATTCAAGATTTAGTAATCCAAAAGCCTAAACATTTGAATATAGGCAATGCAGCCTCTTTGGATAAATGGGAGGTTTTATTGGATGAGAGTGAGCCACTTCCATTTACAGGGAGATTTCTCCCCCATCCATGCCAGGATCAGTGCCTTCCTTGCATAAAATATCAATGACCTCCATAGATCTCTTGATGCATTGATAAGTACAATCATGTTAATTATGCTTAGTAGGCAAACGTGGTCTGAGGACTTTTGGAAAAGTGTCTTTATCTTGGATATTTTATGCCAATACCATGCTATTTTGGGCAGGACCACATCATATGTATAAATGTGGCCCTACTTTCTTTGCACTTGGAGCAGCACAGTTATTTAGGCAAAAATATAATCTTCAATAGGTTAATTCTCCCCCACACTGTCAGAGGGAGGTAGGCCCGATTGCTCAGTTTCTGAGTGATTTTATCGGTGATTGGCTGCAGGTTGAGGGTGATGTATTGATTAATATCTCTTGCTATCGTAATTCCTAGGTATTTAAATGAGTCCACCAAGGCTAGTGGAATTTGTGGCAAGGAACATGGGTCAATATTTTCATCTATGGGGAAGATGTTGGATTTTTTCCAGTTTATTGCAAGCCCTGAATATAGGAGGGCATCAATATCATAGAGAGAGAGATGCATTCTTCTACCCTACCTAGCTGTAGCCCCCTAATGTTTGTAGATGATCAGATTAATATCACTAGTGGTTCAATTGCTATCATATAAAGTGGTGGGGATAGGGGGCAGCTCTGTCTGGTTCCCTTTGTAGCAATATGGGATGGGAAAGTTTTTCATTGATTCTTACTCTTGCTTCAGGCTACTGATACAATAAGCGTATCCACTTGATAAAATCTTTGCCTAAGCCAAACCTATGTAGAACCTGCCAGAGGTAGGCCCACTCTACCGAGTTGAAGGCTTTATCTGCATCAACCAACATTATCACTCTGGTACCCTTGCTGTTATGTTGATGCCTGGGATTGGCTAAGTATGCTAAGAGTTTCCCTTTCTTTTCCCACTTGTCAAACATATGCTGTCTTACATAGAGCATTTTGTTTTGTGTTACAAAATACAATACAATATATACATAACCCTTAGTTGCCCCTACCTGTCACCAGACTGGACAGGTCTCAGTTCCAATAACAAAACCATTTAATAGTTATACCATTTATCGGGGGTTAGTCAGCCAGTTTAACACAAAACACACTAAGCCTATAAGAATATGTCTTTTATGCTTTTGGAGTTTCTGCTTTCGCAGGTAGGAACTCCATCTGTGTAGGTCACACCTGAAGAGTCAAAGTTAGGTTAACAACATTGCCAATGTGGCATTAAGACACTTTACCCAAGTAATCATTGATGGCTGTGGTGTATCTCGCCAATGCAGATGCGTACTGGGTGATCAACTCTGCTGCAATGGTATCCTCTAGTGTGGAGAGTCTAGATTCCGCTTCAGTCATCCTTTCCTGTAGGACTTGCAGGTCTGCCTTAATGAGGGACAGGTCTGTTCTGACTTCCACTATTTTTGTGGAGAGTGCTGATTGGCACCCAGCGCCCAGTAGTTGCTGTTCCGCTGGGTCTGCAAGGGCTGGTGGAGGGGAATCATGAACTTCAGCATTGCTAGATGGAGTGGAGCCACCATCTTGGTCATCTTGGCCTTCCTACCTGGCATAATGCTCCAGTTTTGCTGCTGCCTCACACCTCACCGTTGCGCTTTGTTGGCACCCATAACTGGTGTGTATGTGGGTTCAATGTTGTCAGGATAAGAAACTGCAGAGCTCCCAGATGCTTTTCTGCTCAGGTTGCCATGTATGCCATGCCCCCTACATAGCAAACTTTAGTTACTTACCATACCTGCACCCATATGAAAACTCAGACACACACATAACACTTTGTTCTTACTTAATTTAATTTTTTTAAATTAAATTTTTCCTTGTGTTTGTGCTAAAAAATTATTTATTGTGCAGCATAATCTTATTATTTTAGGATTGTAGGATTGTAGTAATTATAAATTTGTTATTCACAACATACTTTTGCCTGCAAAATTATCATTGTGCATTGTGATTAAATGATTGTGTATCTTAAACATAGATCACGCTGCATCATCACTTTTGTTTTGCATGATATAGAATGCAAGATAAACTATGTAACTTTGTAGTGTTAGCCATTGGTATATTTTAGATTACCTTGCTTAAAGATATTAGATACAGTACCATTATGCTCAGTTACTTTTTGTATTTTGCTGTAGATGCGTATAAATGTATCGCAAATAACTGACATATACAATGCTGTAAAACTGGGCAACTATGAATCGCTTTGAACTTTTTTAGAAATTTTTTATAAATTGCACAAAGTTTGCAGTTTGGAGTTAAAAGACACAGTTACCAATTCTGTGTTAATAAGAACTTCTGCATTTCGAAAATATAGTTTTCTGGGGCAAACTTACTGTTTATACTGATTACTATATATATATATATATATATATATATATATATATATATATATATATATATATATATATATATACAATTCCAACGTTTATGATGCACTAATCCCAATATAAATCAAAGTCAAGGGTGCTGATCCCAATAGCAGTGAGTAATTCCGCTTCTTAGCTATATTGGTCCAACCAGATCGCACTCCATATTTAAAACATAGCTTTTATTAGCTTGTTAAAATGTATCACAAAGTGGCGTTATTCACAACATAGTAGCAGCGTCATTTGTATCAAGACACTTATCTGTTAAAAGTCCAACAAAAACGCTATATCCATCCACATTCACGCGACGTTTCGGGACACATCCGTTCCCTTTCTCAAGCGTATGTATCGTGTAGTAGCGTGTAGGACTCCATTGCACACACCTTCTGCTTCCTTGTCAGGCGGAGCATACGTGGTAAGTAACTGTGATGACGTGTCCTCACCTGGTGGACAAATCTGCACGTCAGTAGCCACATATCTCCACCCTCCCGTTACTATACAGAGTCCATAGTTACCAAAGAAAAGGAACATATCAGTAACAGCAAATTACATGGGCATTTTTCACTATATCTAATGATTGCAGTTGTTTGAGCAGATTGTGCCAAAACATAAAGAAAAAAGAAAAAGTTAACAAATCATATAGCAAAAATTTTTTTTGAAAAAATACAAAAATGCTTATAAGGGAAAAATTCAAAAAATATATATACACAAAATAATATCAGTTGCCAAAAACATTCCTACTCACCCTAAATGAGCACTTCACAAAAATAAATGCAAGTCAAAATCACAATTTAGACCCCTTGGACTAAGAGTCCCTAACCTGTCAATCCATTTAACTTCTGCTCTTTTTAATGCTAAAACACGATCTCCTCCTCTTTTCAGGGGTGGGACGTGTTGGATAACTCTGAATTCCAGCTCATCTGATGTATGTCCTTGTTCTAAACAATGTCTAGAAACTGGCAATGATCTATTGCCCACATGTATAGTTGATCTATGTTGGGAAAACCTGTCCTTCACCTTCTGGGTGGTTTCTCCAACATAGACCAACCCACACGGGCACACCAGCATGTATACAACAAAATTGGTATCACACGTATTATAACCCCTAATTTGATACTTCTGATCCCTATGTGGATGGTCAAAATCAGGACCTACCAATACAAATCGACACTGGGCACAACCCTTACATCTATACATGCCCTCTTTCTTAGGACCCCAAAACACTGCCTTTTTGGTGGTTTCCGTATATCTGCATTCACTAATCTACTCCCTATGGTTGCTCCTCTGCGATAGGACATCATAGTGCCTTGTTGAAACTCTGGAATTGAAGGATATGCATCTCTCAATAAATGCCAATGTTTATCTAATATGCATTTAAATTTGGAACTGGCAGAATTATATTGAGATACATAGGCTAATCTGTTACCTGTGGTATGCCGATCTCTTGATATGCATCCAAGAGTCCCTTCCTTAGCTGCCTGTTGATTTTTTTGTATTAACTGATTCGGGTATCCCCTATCTATAGGTTTCCTAGACATTAGTTCTAAGTCTTGTTCCAGGACCACTGGATTATTTGTAATTCTACTCACTCTGGTAAATTGGCTGATGGGAATCGATCTCTTAACTGAGGGGGGATGGAAGCTGTCATAAGAAAGAAGTTGGTTTCGAACTGTAGGTTTTGTATAGATACGAGTATCAAACCCTATCTCAGTTCGTGTAACCAATACATCTAAGAAAGTAACTGCTTGGAGATCAGCTGTCATCGTGAATTTAATGTCATTATGGGCTTCATTAATTGCCTCACGGAAGGCGGCCAAGGAGTCCAGGTCACCCTGCCATAGGAGGAACATGTCATCGATGTACCTCCACCAGGCACAACAGTGCCTAGTGAAGAGTACATTTTGATAGACATGCTCATCCTCAAACCAACTCATAAAAGAGTTGGCATATGACGGGGCGACCTTGGACCCCATGGTCGTCCCCCGCACCTGCAAGTAATATTTGTCCCGAAATTGAAAATAGTTACTATGTAGTATGAAGCTCAACATCTCCATGAAGAATTCTATTTCTGCATCACTATACAAACCTGATCGATTCAACAAAATTTTGGTTGCCTTTAAGCCATCCATATGAGGGATCAATGTATAGAAACTTGCCACATCGAAGGTGGCAAGCCAACACACCCCCTCTATCATAGGTATTTGAGAAAGTTTTTCTAAGAAATCGTTAGTGTCCCTTACATATGATCTAGTTGTTTGTACCAAGGGACTCAATATTTATCCAAAGTCTCAGCTACATTACTCGTAAAGTCTCAGCTACATTACTGTAATTATCCCCAGCTGAGTGGCATTATGTAAAGCACCATCCAGTTCTTTTTTAAAGGAGGTGGTAGGGTCACCCTTTAATTCAATATACACTGCTGTGTCTGAAAGTTGTCTATTGATTTCGGATATATATTTGTCTGTGTCCAACACAACAATTGCCCCTCCTTTATCAGAAGGTTTAATTGTTATGTGTGACATAGAGGACAGTTGTGATAAAGTATCTATTTCATCACAACTCATGTTGTAATTACTCAAGCTAAGTGGCAATTTTAAAAATGATTCTACATCCGTTTTCACTTTGTTTATATATGTTTCCACAGTGGAAGAAGATGTTGGGGGAACAAATTTGCTTTTGTTACGTAAACCCAGTCTATTAGTATCAAACCCTGTAACAGGGACTGGGTTTACATTTATTGTTTCCTGATTCTGTGAAAAATGTACTTTTAGTCTAAGCAAACGAAAAAAACGATATAGGTCAACCTGTAATTGAAAAGAGTCAAGTTTAGATGTTGGGCAATAGTTAAGTCCATATGATAGAACTTTCATCTGTATTGGTGTCAGTTCCACAGATGAAAGGTTGTATACTATTTGTTGCGTGCTTCTCTCCTTGGTTGTACTTTTCGTTCCTTCTGTGTCCTCATATTTCTGTTTCCTCCTTTTTCCACCTCGTCTGGTCTTTCGTTTCCTGTGGATAAAAAATTAAATTCTCTCTCTCTGGCGCGTTACAGCTAGTAAGTTACAGATAAAACCTAGTCCCTTTGTAAAATGTATAATGAAGTAATAGAATTCTTAATGAATCAGATGAAAATTAAGCGTAGGACTGGCCAGATATGGGATGACTTTGACGTAGTTGGCCAGCCTAAATATATTGCAATATATGGACAAACAATCCCTGTTTTGTTTAAAGGGTAAGGCATTTTTTAGTAGCAGTATGCACAAAATGTCTCTGTCTTAAATATATTGATAACGGGTTGAGTGCAGAGGACTCTTGTATTTGTCTATATGTATTTTGTGGTCACAGCCTCATTGCACCCCCGCCTAATGGTTTTAAAAATTAGTGGTGAGCACAACTTTCTCTTTCAGAATTGTTTGCTACTTATTTATTCCCTATTTATAATGCAATTGCATTTTCCCAATATGCCTGTACACTATTACTTAGCTGCATCTCCTTACGGTTTAATGCTGTATTTGAATTTAAGTAGCATTTCTATGGCTATGCCAAACAACTAATTAAGGCATAAGACATATCATTTTCTCTTGTTCCTTGCTGTTTTATGATAGTTGAACCTAGGACACGCTGTCTATGAAGGATGCATTTGGCACTGAATACTGCCGCTCATTTTTTCCCTATATTTTACAAAATACTGAAAGAGTCCAAGAGCGTGCGCAGATTTTTTTAAAAAAGGATTGATTTCTTTTTGTATAGACGTTTGAAAGTTATTTACACCTAAAACAAAAACATATTTATATTTGTTTTTTATTTACCGTAAGCAATGCCCAGTGCAGTGAACAATACTGAAACACAAGATCAAGGCTACCTAAATAACTGGAGTAAACTTCAACCAGGGCGCATTATTCCTAACATAGGTGGTAATTTGGGGAGGTAATAAATATAGAAAATATACCACATTTCTGCCTATTTAGTTTTGTTAATAGCATTGAAGCATCACCCAGCATCATTTGTTAACCAGCCAAACCAATAAAATACAGTCAAGCTGACAACTCTATTGCTAAATTCCCCATTGTAATTGGAAACTCAAAACAATCAGCAATTAGTTAACTGCAAATTATAAATTGATGCAAAGGTCTAAGGGATCATATACTTATGGATCTGCATTTTGCAAAGTGTCATTTTGCATGCAATGGCCATGTTATTTTGATCCGCAATATAGCGTTTTTCCACCTTAAAGTGGTACTATACCTTTCTGCACTTCACTGCTCAATCAAACGTTATTCCATTTTTGCTGGACTACATATCCCAGAATAATGTAACATATACTGAAGATTGAGGCATGCTAGGAGCTGTAGCCCAGCAACATCAGGGTTGTATTCTTAAAGCAATATTGCTGAGTAAAACTTTTCTAAACCTTTTCCCCAGCGACTGCTTCAAAATGCTAAAAATCCTCCAATGAGATTCGCAGCTGATATGTATCAATCTGTCTCCATGTTTTTTGTTCCTGCAGTTGGAGTTGGAAGCTTTAAAGGGATACTGTAAGGGGAAAAATTTTTTTTTCAAAATGAATCAGTTAATAGTGCTGCTCCAGCAGAATTCTGCACTGAAATCCATTTCTCAAAAGAGCAAACTGATTTTTTTATATTCAATTTTGAAATCTGACATGGGGCTAGACATATTGTCAATTTCCCTGCTGCCCCCAGTCATGTGACTTGTGCTCTGATAAACTTCAATCACTCTGTACTGCTGTACTGCAAGTTGGAGTGATATCACCCCCTCCCTTTATCCCCCCAGCAGCCAAATAAAAGAACAATGGGAAGGTAACCAGATAACAGCTCCCTAACACAATATAACAGCTGCGTGGTAGATCTAAGAACAGCACTCAATAGTAAAAACCCATGTCCCAATGAGACACATTCAGTTACATTGAGAAGGAAAAACAGCAGCCTGCCAGAAAGCATTTCTCTCCTAAAGTGCAGGCACACTTTTCTGCCTCCTACCCCTAGTCCAGTCCCTTCTTGCAGCTCTGGCAGTGGCGTGCATCCTTTTTGCTCATATTGGGTGATGTGGCTGGCCAGGTTGCCTTGGGCACTGCTCCCTAACTTGCATGTACAAGTTAGGGGATTGGTAGGGGATAGGAAGGGGAACATTTCAGAGTGCAGAGACCTTCAGCAATTCAGGATACCAGGAAGGCAGTATGCAAAGTGCAAAATAATTTATCAAACTGTGTTCCTTATTGTAAATGGTCCTTTAGAAATCTGGATAAAAAAATGTGAGGCAAGGTGCAAACATGGTATTTTGAATTTTTATTGTATCTTGAACCTGGTAAATGAGCCCCTTTTGTCAAGCAAATGTAAACTGCACATGGAGCAATGGTCACTAGAGAACCTTTAACACACAACCCTTATAATATAATTATCTGCATTCTCTGTGCACTTCAGAAATATAACCATCTGATTCACCTGTACCTGTCACAGGTTTGGGGGCACTGACATCAACTATTTTATTTGCAGCCACGTTGGCAGGTCCTATGCAGATGGAGCAAAGCTCATTTAGCTCAACATGTGTCAAGTTGTCAGTCTATTTAAAAAGATCATCACACCTACAATAATAGGTGAATTAATGCTCAGGCATATTGTGCCATAATGCTCTGTGTAATGTTAAAGCAAATGCCTCCTCCATCTATGGGTCTCCTGACAGCAAGGTGGTGCAGTGGTTGAAATGACCAGGGCCTAATCTGCATGGAGGCTATATTTTGCCTATTAAGATTAATAATAAGGTTAATAATTAGGGTTAATAAAATTAAATACTGTATTTAATAACTCCTGTCAGGTTTATTTCTGTTTAACTGTGAGACTGCATTGTATAAGTTATCATTGCTTCATGTATTTAGATATTTTATTAGCACCTTGCAGGGAAAGGTGTGAAGAATGTGGCAGAAATATTATACCATGTGGCACCGATTATTATTAAAGACAAAAGGGATTATTCCCTGGGATGCAAGTGCTAATGTTGTAAAAGCTACAAGAGTACACCCATAGTGCTCACTTATGAAGCACTTGCATCCCAGGGAATGCTGCGCTCTGCACAAAGCACCCAATTAAAAATCCAGTAATCGGTGCAGAGAGCAGCGTCAGGAGGTGCAGCAGACATGCAAGTTGGGGGGTGGGAAGTGGGGCGCCTCCCCCATCCTCAGGCATTATCCCCCATTTGCGGGTAATCCATTTCTGCACTCCAGGACGAAGCACAATGTTGGACACAGTGTGAAAAAAAATTGCTGCATTGTAAATGGCCTCCAGAATGTCAAGGCTAAAATTGCATCTAACAGCTGTTATAAAATATATCCTTATATTGTCTTGTATATTGTCTTGTTTTTATTATTATATTCAATGATGGAAATGTAAAAAAATAACTGAGTTTGAGGGAGCTGATTGGGTGAGCAAGAGGCTAGGATAAGGCCATTGGGAACCAATCGGCAGGATGGAGAGCGAGCGGGTAGGGGACATACAGGCAAGGCAAATTAGCATTGTCTTTGGTGCAAATATTGTTTGGAGAAAATAAAGACTGCTGGTAAAGCATATTTATTAGCCAACTGCAACTGTTTTGTGTATTTCCTACTGCAAGACAATTATTCTTTAAGTGAATGATACATAGCTCCTCTAATTAGCTGACCTGTATGAGATCCTGCTGTGAAGTATCACTCAGAGCAGACACTCGATTGCTTCACTTATGAAATTGCCAAGAGAAGTAAAACTATACTATAAGTAAAACTATAAGTAAAATTATAACTATAAGTTCAATCTTAAGCTTATGATTTAAATGTGTATAATGTGCTCCCATTTGCACCAGTGCTGCTAACCCAGCTATGCTCTGAAGGGGAATTATTACTGGGCAAATCATGGGCTATAAAGCTCAATTGCACAGTTTGTGCTGCACGGTGTAAAAATGCCTTGGAGTTGTGAATTTCTCTGTAAGAGAGATTATTGGGTCTGTCTGACCTGCCATTCACCGTGCTGCTATCCTAGACATCTAATAGCAGGAGCTTGCAGGAATTCCTTTAGCCAAAGGGAAAGGGAGTTATCTGTAGTGATGGGCGAATTTATTCGGCAGGCGCGAATTCGCGGCGAATTTGCGCGATTCGCCGCCAGCGAATAAATTTGTGAAACTCGCGCAAAAATTCGCGTCAAAAATTCGCCGGCGTCAAAAAATTTTTTTTAGAAAAAATGGACGCCGGCGCCAAAAACGGGCGCCGGTGTCAAAAACGGGCGCCGGCGTCGGAAAAACGGTCGCCGGCGTAAAAAACGGGCGCCGGCGTCAAAAACGAGACGCCGGCGCCGTTTCGCGAATTTCGCGCGAAATTCGCGAATTTTTCGGCGAAGCGAAACGGCGCAAATTCGCCCATCACTAGTTATCTGTGAACATTTCCAATATCTTTGTTATTATTCCAGCTCCTAGGACACAAAGTACAATTCATTGCTCATTTACTTCAATGTTACAGGGCAACCCTTTTGAAATAAAAAAATAAAAAAGTGGTATAAAGGTGATACCTTTATTGGCTAATTAATATAATCATAGCAAGCTTTCTTTTTTCTAGTTCCTTTTTCAAGTTGATTACAATGAAGTTGTGGCGTTCTCTGGTGTGTATGTGTGTGTATATATATATACAACATTTAGCTCATAGGTCAAATGACCAACAGTAAACCCTCAAAGTAATGCTGCTCTGAGTCCTCTGTCAAAAGAAACACAGCATTTATTTCCTTTTATTGTTTACACATGGGCTTCTGTACCAGACTTCCTGTTTCCACAAGGGCGTTGTGGGTGGTGGGTGCTAGGACCACACGGTCGGGCGCTAGGACCGCTTGGCCTAGGGTTGCGCCACAGTGGAAATTCGGCCTTGGCTGTCTGAATGCTATTACTTCAACAAATGTAGTTTGTGGAGTGCAGCTTCTGACAAAAATTGCCATGTTGTGTTACCCACAATGCAGGTGACCTTTCTCTCATGCCCCCTCTCTGTCCACTAAATTGGGGAGTGGTGGCAGACAAAGAGCACAACAGGACCCTATATTTACAATCAGCACTATGGGCCAATTAAAGAAGTGGTTAGTATAAGCCATATTGTCTTGTGCTATGCCATAAACTGAAGAAATCTATATGAGAAGGGTATATTTCTGAAGGTCTAATATGTTGTTGCTGGAGTTCTTATCTTTGGATAAAATTACAATAAAAACATCTGACAGGGCCTGACAGTGACTACCATGCTTAAAGGGCATGTAAAAGGCAAAATAATAAAATCCCATTTTTACTTTCATGGCTTGACAAAGGGCCTGCATAGCCCGAAACGTTGCCTATGGCATTTGAGGAAAGTTTTTCACTATTTTCAACAATACCGGAGTGCTGCTGCTTTATTTGATATATGCATATTTTGCCCTGGCAGGGGGTACGGCTTGCACCCGGGCTGCAAGGAGCCTAATCTGCTTTTGAAGCACACTTCAACTACATTTGCTAGAAGTCAACATGGAGATCCACGGCCTGCATGAAAACTTCAGCCTTGTGTTTTCATAGGGTCATGGAACTCCTCAGTAACCTATAATATCCTTACAAGAGGGGGTGCTTTATTCACTATATAATACACAAGAGCCATGGATATCCTGTCAATTATATTCTTCTAAAGTGATGTCATCAGTTATAATCAGCCTCATGCTTTTATAAGTCCATGGAACTCCATGGTCACTTATAATATACTTATATTTTACAATATGGGGTAACTTATTCACTATATGCAGCAGGGAAAATAAGTATTGAACACGTCAACGGTTTTATCAGTAAGGGGATCTATGTGGGGTAGGGGTTTTTTAATGTTAGGGGTTAGTTCACCTTTAAGACACCTCCTGTATAGAGAAAATAGTTTCATGTACTGTTCGGGTGTGATTTTGGCCCATTCTTCTACACAAACTGTCTTCAAATCTTAAAGTTTTAAGGGGCCTCTTCTATGAACTCTGATCTTCAGTTCATTCCATAGATATTCAATTGATTTCGAGTCGGGTGATTGACTGGGCCATTCTAGCAGCTTTATTTGGACAATTTCTTGGACAGACATAATATCAAAGGCTATTGTGATACTAAACTCTATAGTAAGTATTGATATGGGTATTTATAATTAATGTGAGGGTATGGAGGGGTCAGTGTGTGTATGTATGGATGCTGGGTTTCATTTGGAGGGGTTGAAGTTGGTGGACTTTTTTCAATCCAATTTAACTATGTAACTATGTCCACCCTCCTTTCATCTTCAGCATCCTGGTAGATTTCTCCATTCATCCTTCCTTCAATTATATGAAGTCTGCCAGTACCATATGCTGAAAAACAGTCCCGCACCATAATTTACCCACCTCCAAACTTCACTGTTGGTATGGTGTGTGCAATAACATCCGAAGAGTTTAGTCTCATCTGGCAAGACTATATTCTCCCAGAATTGTACGATTGACACTCCGAAAACTTGACTTTATCGAATGGTCACTGCAAAAACTTTATGGGATTATTGGATGAAAACCCAAACTTTATCAGATTATCCAGCGTAGATCACAATGTCATGAAACAACTTTAGGGACATCCAGGTGCGTTTCAGACCTTAATGCCGCCTGAGACAGCGTTCTAAATGCCGCCCGGCATGCTTACCTTAATATCGCCAACAGGGGTCGGAGGGGGGGCGCATCACTAGCGTAGAGAGTGAAATTGCGCTCTCTGAGCTAGAAAAGCTGAATTTCCGGTTTAAAAAATGCAAATTTGGCTCTTAAAGTTACAGGAGCGGCTTTTTGATGCCCCTGGTAACTTCTGAGCAGCTGCCGTCTGAGGCAATGTACTTACCTTGCCTCATGGCAGAAACGCCCCTGGGGACGTCTGCCATTGACTTCTACAAGACCTTGACAGGTTTGAGATGCAGTATTTTCAGATTTTTAGCAGCTTTGTGGTATAATAAACCTCTAAAAATTCGACTTTCCCATTTAAAAACTCGACCAGAAACATTTGAGGTTTCATAAATGGATTCCTATATGTTCATTTATGCTTTGACCCCCCCATGACTTCTTTCATCCTGTTTCTAATAACCTTAGCCCTGCACTTATTGTACTCATCTATTTAATGTTTGATTTTCTCCTATCATCACAATTATGACCATGTTTAGAAATATCCACTTGAAGTGCAATTCCAGTTATATTGTATAAAACAACTCAGTTTTTTCCGTAATTTGGATCTTCATTCCTTAAATCTACTAGAAAATCATGTAAACATTAAATAAACACAAAAAAAGCTGGTTTTGCTTCCAATAAGGATTCATTATATCTATAGCTTATCATCTGACAGGTGAAAAGGCAATTATATTTGATAAGTAGAGGTAGAGGATAGAGTAGAGGTTTCCCAGCAGTGGAGTTGATCTCCCCCCAAGGGTTTGAGGCAGTGAAAAGGTAGCCTAGTATAGAAAGCAATAAGGTTGAGGTCTGTGGCCATTTGCTTATTTAATATAGAAAATGTTTTGGAAACTAGGGGGCAAATTCACTAAGATGCGAAGTTGAGCCAGACGCAACTTCGCCGCACTTCGCCAGGCGTAGTTTCGCCAGCGCTCCGCAAATTCACTAAAATCCGAAGTTGCGCACAGGGGTAGCGTAAGGTGCAAAGTTACGCTAGCTTTAATTCGCCAAGCGAAGCGAAGTTTCGCTAGCGATGGTTCATTTGCATACGACGCGAAATTCAAATTTCAATGGAGGAACACGTATCACTACTTCAAATGCCTAGAAAACCTTCAAATCAGCAAATAAAAATTTTATTTTGCCCTACACATGTGCCCACTGTTTAGGTAAGTTGCCATGAGTCAGGAAATGTAGGGGGGACGGAGGGGAGCCCCAAAAATATTTTCGATCTTTTTCAGCCTATCACCCATCATGTAGAAAAAACACCAGCGTTTTTTGGGACTTAGAAAATTTTTTTACTTTTTTTGAAACAATCCCTATCTACTCTATTGCGCTTCGCCAGGTCTGAGGTGGCGAAGGAAGTCTAGCGTAAAAGGTAGCGTTCACTACACTGCGCAAGTTAGTGAATTTGCGTAGTTACGTCGCTAGTGAAAATTCGTCTGGTGTAAGGGTGCGAAGTAACACTAGAGAATTTACGCCAACGTTCGTTAGTGAATTTGCTAAGTACCGAAAATGCCAAACGCTAGCGTTTCGGCGATTCGCATCTTAGTGAATTTGCGCCTAGGAGAGAAATGCTTTCTGGCAGGCTGCTGTTTTTCCTTCTCAATGTAACTGAATGTGTCTCAGTGAGACATGGGTTTTTACTATTGAGTGCTGTTCTTAGATCTACCAGGCAGCTGTTATCTTGTGTTAGGGAGCTGTTATCTGGTTACCTTCCCATTGTTCTTTTGTTTGGCTGCTGGGGGGAAAAGGGAGGGGGTGATATCACTCTAACTTGTAGTACAGCAGTAAAGAGTGATTGAAGTTTATCAGAGCACAAGTCACATGACTTGGGGCAGAGGGAAATTGACAATATGTCTAGCCCCATGTCAGATTTCAAAATTGAATATAAAAAAATCTGTTTGCTCTTTTGAGAAATGGATTTCAGTGCAGAATTCTGCTGAAGCAGCAATATTAACTGATTAATTTTGAAAAAAACTGTGACTTGGGAAAGGACAGAATTAGAAAGATCAGGAGTAGACAAGTAGAGTTGGGTGTCATCAGCATAAAGGTGATACTGAAGTCCAAATGACTGAATAATGTTTCCTAGTGAAGTTGTATAGAGCAAGAACAGCAGGGGGCCAAGAACAGAGCCTTGAGGAACTCCAACAGAGAGTGGGAAAGTAGTAGAAGTAGAGTTACAGCAGGAAACTTTAAAGGTACGGTCAGACAGATAAGATGTAAACCATGAAAGAGCAGTGTCCCGAATTCCAGATGAGTGTAGAATGTCAAGGAGGAGTGTGTGGTCAACTGTGTCAAAGGCTGCAGAGAGATCTAGAAGGATTAGAATGGAATAATGACCTTTAGACTTTGCCAATAGAAGATCATTGGTTACTTTGGTGAGTGCAGTTTCAGTCGAGTGTGATGGGCGGAAGCCAGATTGCAAGGGGTCGAGGAGGGAGTTGTGAGTGAGATGCTGGATCAGGCATTTGTAAAAAGCCTTTCTAGTAATTTGCGAATGGAATAAGGGAGACCGGTCGTTAGTTAGTTAGTGGGAGAGGTTTTTTGAGGATAGGCGTGATTAGTGCTTGTTTGTATAATGATGGAAAGGTACCAGTAGAGAGTGAAAGATTAAATAGGTGGATTAAAGATTAAATAGGTGGGTAAGTGCAGGAGAGAGTGTATCAGAGATTGGGTGGAGAAGGCGAGAGGGTATGGGGTCAAGGGAGCAGGTGGTGGGTTTTGAGCTGGCTAGAAGTTTACTAACTTCATCTAGAGTTGCAGGGGTGAAGGAATGCAAAGTAGATGTGAGTGGACTGCATGTTGGTCTGAGATTGTTGTCGGACGGTATGCTCAGCCTAATGAGATCGATTTTTTCATTAAAGAAATGAGCAAGGTCTTGGGTGGTAACATTAATAGGTGGAGGGGGTGGAGGGGGCATAGGAGTGAGTTAAATGTGGCAAACAGCTGCTTTGGTTTGGAGGACATAGTAGATATTAGATAAGAGAAGTATTGTTCTTTGGCTAATGATAAAGCTCGGTTATAGCAGGAGAGCATGAATTTGAAGTGGATGAAGTCAGGATCAGTTCGTGACTTTCTCCACCATCGCTCAGCTGATCTACTACATCTTCTGAGGTACCGTGTTACACTAGTGTGCCAAGGTTGGGGTCTAGCTGGCCGGCTGTGACAGGTGGTAGAAGGTGCAAGGGAGTCAAGTGCTGTTGAAAGGGCATCGTTGTTGAGAGAAGCTGCCATATTGGGGCAGGAGAGAGTATTAATATGAGATATTGATTTTGCTGATACTGTTGATAATTGTTGTGGTTCAAAGGCATTAAGGTTTCTGTACGTGTGGGTAGAGAGAGATGGTTGTGAAGGCGCAGATGAAAGCAGTATCTGTAAGGAGAGTAGATAATGGTCAGACAGAGGGTAGGGAGAGTTAATTAGGTTGGATGGGCAGCATGAGTGGCAGAATATAAGGTCAAGAGCATGACCCTCGTTGTGGGTAGGTGAGAGGTGGCAGCAGAAGCAAAGTTGTCAATGGGGATGTTGAAGTCCCATAAAATGAGAGCAGGTGTCTCACTGGAGAGAAAGTATGGAAGCCAGGCAGCAAAGTGATCCAAGAAGGTGGAGTAGGGACCAGGGGGGCGATATATGACAGCAACACGCAGAGAGATTGGAGAAAACAAACGTATGCTGTGGACTTCAAAAGAAGTGAAGGAGAGAGAAGTCGGTGTAGTTAGATTTTGAAACCTACATTTGGGGGAGAGAAGAAATCCCACCCCACCGCCATCCGGTCTAGGAGTGTGACTAAGTGAGAAGCCTCCATAGCAGAGGGCAGCAGGTGAAGCAGTGTCTGAGGGGGAGAGCCATGTTTCAGTGATTGGAAGAAGGTGAAGGGATTTAGCTATAAAGAGGTCATGGACTTCTGTTGGACTAATGTACTAATTTAGAAAAGGGTCAATAAACTGCCCTTCTTTCCCCAAAAATGAAAACTGGAGATTGATGTATGTTTGTGAATATGGAAAATGTATTTACACCTTATTTAATTCCACTATTACTCCAAAAAAATAAAAAAAATAAAAGCTTTGACTTGTTTTCAGGCTGTTATGAGACAGACTGCACTTTGCAGATAGACTCTCAGAAAAAAGTCTGGCAAGACATACACTCTTAGGCAATATATATTTACTTTCTCCAAGTATAGGCGACTTAGATGTGCCTGAGTCTCTTGATTTGGGACAGACAGTAATGTAAGCTGACACAATGAAAATATATACAGTGATCAGAAGTTCCGCGTAATGCTGATTCGCTGAGTGATACTGAGTGTAGGATCAAAGTACAGGGAAATGGAGATGTCTCCTGTAGAAATATGGGAACAGGAACTTAAGTGAACAGCTTGATGAATAGCTGTTCTGTAATGGGAAGACTGTGTTACCAATAGCTGGATGGAATCACTTGTTATGGTTATAGAAGTGTGAGTAGACAAAAGGCCTATAAAACAAAGTGTACCAATAAACAAACTACAAGCCCAAATAAATCATGTACTTCATTCCTTTTCTTTCTGCATTTGAACAGGCACACTCATTTAAACAGTTGTGTGCAAAGCCCCTATGACTGTGTATTTGACCAATTCTATTACACAGAGTTGTATTTATTTTTTAATCTCTGACAAAAAGCTCATGGTCAAAAGCAGTTTGGTCAATGCTAGACCATAATACCCAACTGTCTGCGCATGAGTGCTAACGAAGGGGGACAATTATCTGATGTTACACGTTGTCAGACAGTGTATGGTTCTTTGGTAGATGATGAAGGGACAAAAGAGTAGTTCCTGAAGTTTCCATGATTTCAGGACGTTAACCTGAAGGAAAGTAACAAGAGCATTTGGCCATTCTTGTATATGGTCAGTTATATGGTACCCATCCATTCAGAGTGCTTAATGCAGTCCAGGCAATATATGCACCCCCCCATGTTGTGAGTATGCAGTATTTTAAATTCTCCAACTGTATATAGCTGTTATTATACACACCTGTATACCACAGTTTGGGGAAATGAATGACTGTCCTTTTTAGTCATGCACATAGCATGGAACGGACAAATAGTTCATACCCATGTTAAGCAACATCCTCATTTTTAGTAGAATTTAAGAAAGCTTCATCTTGTCAAATCTTGAATAGTCTTGAGAGTTTAATAATATACCACACCAGTTACTTTTATTTTTCTGGCTTGTTCCCATTACCTTTATTTCGAGTCTTTAGTTCATAGCTGGATCTGTCTTAGTTCTGCCTCTATGTGGATCACCTACTAGCAATATAGCAATATTTCCCTTTGAATATCGTATTCGAAGGATTTACCACAAATACTACTATCAATAGAAGTAAAAATCGTTCGATCGAATGATGAAATCCTTCTAATCGAACAATTTGAAGGATTTCAATCGATTGAAGGATTTTTCTTCGATCAAAAAAACCTTAGAAAACTGATGGGGAAGGTCCGAATAGGCTAACATTGTACCTCGGTAGGTTTAAACTGCCGAAGTATGTAGTTACAGTATTTTTTAAAGAGACAGAACTTCGACTATCAAATGGTCGAATAGTCGAACGATTTTTAGTTCGACTCGAAGTCATAGTCGAAGGTCGTAGTAGCCTATTCGATAGTCAAAGTACCCAAAAGTTTTTTTTACTTCGAATCCTTCACTCGAGCTTATTAAATGTGCCCCTTAGTGTCAACTTCATAGTTACATAGTTACATAGTTACATAGTTAGTTATACTGTGAAGAACCCCCTACGTTGCTTCAAATGAAAGTTCTTTTCTTCTAGTCTAAAGGGGTGGCCTCTGGTACGGTGATCCACTTTATGGGTAAAAAGGTCCCCTGCCATTTGTCTATAATGTCCTCTAATGTACTTGTATAGTGTAATCATGTCCCCTCGCAAGTGCCTTTTTTCCAGAGAAAACAACCCCAACCTTGACAGTCTACACTCATAATTTAAGTCTTCCGTCCCTCTAACCAATTTAGTTGCACTTAGTCTCTGCACGCTCTCCAGCTCATTTATATCCGTCTTAAGGACTGGAGTCCAAAACTGCACTGCATACTCCAGATGAGGCCTCACCAGGGACCTATAAAGAGGCATAATTATGTTTTCATCTTGAGTTAATGCCCTTTTTTATGCAAGACAGAACTTTATTTGCTTTAGTAGCCACAGAATGACACTGCCCAGAATTAGACAACGTGTTATCTACAAAGACCCCTAGATCCTTCTCATTTAAGGAAACTTCCAACACACTGCCATTTAGTGTATAACTTGCATTTATATTATTTTTGCCAAAGTGCATAACCTTGCATTTATCAGCATTGAACCTCATTTTCCAGTTTTCTGCCCAGTTTTCCAGTTTAGACAAATCACTCTGCAAAGTGGCAGCATCCTGCATGGAACCTATAGTTCTGCACAATTTAGTATCATCTGCAAAAATAGAAACAGTACTTTCATTAATAAACAAGTTGAAAAGCAAGGGACCTAGTACAGAGCCCTGCGGTACTCCACTAACAACACTGGTCCAATTAGAAAATGTTCCATTTACCACCACTCTTTGTAGTCTATCTTTTAGCCAGTTCTCTATCCAGGTACAAATACTATGTTCCAGGCCAACATTCCTTAATTTAACCAGTAACCTTTTGTGTGGCACTGTATCAAATGCTTTAGCAAAATCTAAGTAAATCACATCCACTGCCATCCCAGAATCGAGGTGTCTACTTACATTCTCATAAAAAGAAATTAAGTCTGGCAAGATCTATTACGCATAAAACCATGCTGGCACAAACTCATAGTATTATGATTTGCTATGAAGTCCAGTATCTTATCCTTTATTAACCCTTCGAAAAGCTTTCCTACCACTGACGTCAGACTAACTGGCCTATAGTTTTGAGGCTGAGAACGGGATCCTTTTTTGAATAGAGGCACCACATTAGCAATTCGCCAGTCTCTCGGCACTATGCCAGATCTCAATGAATCCTGAAAAATTAAGTAAAGAGGTTTGGCAATCACAGAGCTAAGCTCGCTAATTACCCTGGGATGAATAGCATCTGGCCCTGGACCTTTGTTAATCTTAACATGTTCTAGTCTCTTTTGAATTTCATCATGTGTGAACCATGCATCATTAGTTGTATTACTAGAATTGGGACTGTTAAGAAGGAAACCTTCACTTACTGATTCCTCATTTGTGTAGACAGATGAAAAATATGAATTCAGAATCTGCGATTTTAATTTGTTTTCATCAACCAGCTGACCCCCCTCTGATAGTAAGGGACCCACCCCTTCCTGCTTCATTTTTTTACTATTAACATATTTAAAAAATAATTTGGGATTTTTTTTACTGCTTGCTGCAATATCCTTTTCTATAGCAATTTTAGCTTGCCTTATAGCTTCTTTGCATGATTTATTGGCCTCCTTGTACCTTATAAACGATTCGGCGGTACCAGCTAACTTGAAAGTTTTAAAAGCACGTCTTTTCTTACCCACCTCAACACCAACGCTTCTACTGAACCAAAAAGGTTTTGCTTTGCAACGACGTTCCTTGCTTACAAGTGGAATATACTGACAAGTATATTTATTAAGCAGCATTTTAAAGACTTCCCATTTTTGTTCTGTGTTTAACCCTGAGAAAAGCATTTCCCACTTAATATGTTGCAGAGATGCCCTTATACTGTCAAAGTTTGCACGTCTGAAATTTAGTGTTTTAGTTACTCCCTTATAGTGTTTTAGTTACTCCCTTTTAGTTACTCCTTTATTGCTTCTGCAACAGAATCTCAAAGGAGACCATGTTATGATCACTATTCCCTAAATGCTCACCCACACAAATGTTAGAGATGAGTTCAGTATTGTTAGTTATGACAAGGTCCAAAAGAGAGTTATTCCTAGTAGGTTCTTGAACGAGCTGGAATAAAAAGTTGTCATTCAGCATATTTACAAACCTACTAGCTTTTCCTGTCTTAGCAACCCCATTACCCCAGTCAATGTCTGGATAATTGAAGTCATCCATAGCAACAACTTGACCCAGCTGTGAAGCCGCTTGTATCTGCAAGAGTAGCTGGGCTTCATACTCGACACTTATACGAGGTGGTTTATAGCATACACCAATGATAATTCTTTTTGTTACCTTTTGCCCAGTCAAAATCTCTACCCAGAGTGATTCTATACCCTCACCAGTGCCAGCTATTGTTATTTCTTTAGCGCATGGTTTTAATTCAGGCTTTACATACAAACACACTCCTCCACCCTTTTTAATCCCTCTGTCCCTCCTAAAAAGGGTGTAACCATTTAAATTCACAATCCAGTTACATCCAGCAATTAATTCCAGGTCTCCCATTTTACCTGACAAACTCCGTGCATTTGCCAGCATACAGCGGAGGTTACTACTTTTACTTTTGAAATTTGCATTACTTAGTGAAGAATTATACGTTAAGTTAGTATTATTCTGTTTTCCTTGTAACAGAGGGACCTCCTTAGCTGGTAAAATGTATGCCCCCCTCACTCCTCCCCCATGACCCCTTATTAACCCCACTGCCCCGTCTTCCCTAGCTTCCCCATAATTCTTTATCTCACCCACCCCCCTCTTGCCTAGTTTAAACTCTCCTCCAACCTCTTAGCCATTCTTTCCCCTAGCACCGCGGACCCCCTTCCATTGAGGTGCAAACCGTCACGACTGTATAGGTTGTACCCCAACAAAAAATCAGCCCAGTGCTCTAGGAACCCAAACCCTTCCTTCCTGCACCAAGACTTGAGCCACGCATTTAGCTCCCTAAACTCCCGCTGTTTTCCTAAACTTGCACGTGGCACAGGCAAAATTTCAGAAAAGATGACATTGGAAGACCTTTCCTTGATCTTAGAGCCTAGATCCCTGAAATCATTCTTTAAGGTCTTCCATCTACCATTTATTTTGTCATTAGTACCGATATGCACTAAGACAGCTGGGTCATGCCCAGCCCCACCCAATAATTTGTCTATCCGATCAACCACATGCCGAACCCTGGCACCAGGTAGACAGCAAACTGTTCGGTTGTAGCGATCTGGACGACAAATTACCCTATCCACTTTCCTAATAATTGAGTCCCCTACAACCACAATTTGCTTAGGCCTGACTCTACTCTCCTCCC
This sequence comes from Xenopus petersii, assembly GCA_038501925.1. Classification (NCBI taxonomy): domain Eukaryota; kingdom Metazoa; phylum Chordata; class Amphibia; order Anura; family Pipidae; genus Xenopus; species Xenopus petersii. Next base: position 30,741,972 of record CM076674.1, on the reverse strand, counting down.
CACCACTACTAGAGAAACTGGTCTCCCAGCTGTTAGAGAGATCAGCCCCATCTAGAATTGCCAATCCAGAGTTCATACTCCCATCATCTTCACACAATCTGGCAAATTTGTTGCGATGTGTAATCTCCAGATCAGCCTCCATTTTCCTTTTGCCCACCTTAGATTTTCTAACTGTCACCCAGCTAGCTGCCTCAACATCCTGCTGCTGTTCTGTTCCCCCCAAACTATCTAACCCCGCTAGGTCCTGCTCAGTGAGCAAAAGACTCCTTTCAAGATTGTCAATCGACCGCAATGTTGCAATTTGTTGCTCTAGTGCTCTAACGTGAGCCTCCAAAGTGGCAATTTGCTCACAACCACCACAGAGGTAAGCATTTTGGATCTCTTGTTCCAAATCTGCATACATATGGCAGACTGTGCAGACCTTCAATCTTGCTAGCACTCATTATCCCAGTTACAGATCAAAACAGGAAAAAAATAAAAATATATAAAATAAAAATGAGGGTTTAGAACAAACTTTTGAGCTAGTTTGAACCTCCTTTAGTTTTCAACTCCGGTGTTTATAACTCCACTTACAGATCCTTTATAACTCCACTTACAGATCCCCCACTTAAGGAGCAAACACTTAAGAGAAGCTAACACTAGAGCAAGCTCTACTGGAGTGCCAGGGGTTCTATTTATACAGTCTGTTCAGGTGCAACTAATCAAACCCCACCCCCTCAAACAGAGGGAAAACTGCAAAGTAAAGCAGGTTGTGACAAACTTGCTGTAAGCACACTAGCACACCAAACTTTGCTGTTTAGCACCCAAGACAGAAAATAAAAAAAAACCTTTAAAAAATAAAACCACAGTAGTTAAATATAAACCTTAATATAAAATAGCAGTTAATAAATACTTATCCCTTTCAGATGATTTGTTTGCTTTAAGTTGCTTTATCCAGTCAGCAGACTGATTCAAACAGCAACTTCCTCCACCTTATTAACAGTTAGACTACTGTGTAAAGAAAAGTACTCGAAAGAAAGAAAAACAAGAAATGGAACAAAAAATAGAAAAGAACACAAAGAAGATACAGAAAAACTGTAATGAACACTCACCCTGGTGGTCTAGGGGGGCTGGCGGGAACGCCCGCCGCGAGATGCTTCCTCTTTGCTGGCCTTTTTGGAAATGCCTTAGGGTGCGAGCAGGGCTCACTTCCTTGCTTTCTGTGAGCAGCGTCACCAGCGTATGACGTCTTCTTGCAAAGGTATTTAAAGGGGGTTCCCATTCAAACTCATTGTCCGTTGTGGGTTCAGCTTGTTAGTGTTCCTGGGTGCTTTGTATTGATATTTGATCCCTGTTTTTTGACTCCAGCCTGCTTGACAATTCTGAAATCTGTGATCCTGACCCTTGCCTGCCTGACTACTCCGAACTTTGCTTCTCCTGACCCTTGCCTGCCTGACTATCCTTGAACACTGCCTGTACTGACCTGGCTTGTCTGACCTTGCTTGAATTCTGCCCGCACCAACCCGGCCTGTCTGACTACGCTTCTTGTCTAAACCTGAACTGCACCTTCCATCCAAAACTCTGATCATGCCCCATTCGAGATATTACATCAATACTTGCGCCTCCTTTTGCAAATGTAACAGACGCCTCCTATAGCCTTTGATGAATGTCCGGATTCTGGATGTCGGTATTTTTGACCATTCGTCCATACAAAATCTCTCCAGTGCAGTTAAATTTGATGGCTGCCGAGCATGGACAGTCTGCTTCAAATCATACCATAGATTTTCGATGATATTCAAGTCGGGAGACTGTGACGGCCATTCCAGAATATTGTACTTCTCCCTCTGTATAAATGCATTTGTAGCTTTTGAAGTGTGTTAGGGGTCATTGTCACTGTTGGAATATCAAACCCCTGTGTAACTTCAACTGATGCTTGAAGATTATCCTGAGAAATTTCTTTATATTGGGTTGAATTCATCCGACCCTCGACTTTAACAAGGGCCCCAGTCCCTGAACTAGTCACACAGCCCCACAGCATGATGGAACCTCCACCAAATTTGACAGTAGGTAGCAGGTTTTTCTTGGAATGCGGTGTTCTTCTTCCGCCATGCAAAGAATTTTTTTTTATGACCAAATAACTCAATTTTTGTCTCATTAGTCCAAAGCACTTTGTTTCAAAATGACTGTGTCTTGTCTAAATGAGCTTTTACATACAACAAGTGACTCTGTTTGTGGTGTGAGTGCAGAAAGGGCTTCTTTCTCATCACCATGTAATACAGATGTTCTTTGTGCAAATTGTACAGATACACCATCTGCAGCAAGATGTTCTTGCAGGTCTTTGGAGGTGATCTTTGGGTTGTCTGTAACCATTCTCACAATCCTCCGCATATGCCGCTCCTGTATTTTATTGGCCTGCCAGACCTGGGTTTTACAGCAACTGTGCCTGTGGCCTTCAATTTCCTGATTACATTCCTTACAGTTGAAACTGGAATGGCTTCATTCCCATGAAGCAGGCCCCACTGTCAGTGGGTGGGTCTTGCCTGTGGGGTCGGCTTCTTCTATAGCATTAAAAATCTCCTTCTGTATCTTAAAATTCAAGTTTTCCAAAAACACAATCAGAAAAAAATCTAAGCTGCTGTTTTGTACAGAAATTATTATTGGAAAACCTTTGGCTTTTAAGAGGGTGGAGAGCAGAGGAAGAAAAATGTGTCTGTTAGGGATCTCTGTGTTGAATGATTCCCCCCCCCCCTTTACAGTTTCTTTTTTCAATAAACAAACCAATCCAATCTGTGTAGCTAGACAGTATAAATAACAAACTGTTCTCTACTTTCCAGAATTTGAATCTGTTCATGCTAAATTTATTTTGAGACATCCTGATGGCAGTGAAAGTATAAATCCAGAATTTGTGCAAAACCAAATCATTATTTTTCCCCTTCACAACATTTGTATTTTGCAGCTTCTAAATATTATTCTATATGTACACAGATTTATTTCCACTCTTCAACAGACAGACTGAGATAGTAACTCACAAGGCTGCTGAGCAATGAGGCAGTTATTTTTGACACATTTATCATGGGGCTCTAATAGTGAAGTATTAAGTTGTAATAAAGAACAAAAATAATGACGAAAGATGCACTTCTGTCCCAGATTTAGAGTCCCCTCGTAACCAAATTAAAGTAAAAATCTGAAAACGTATCGTGTACAAGAATTACACTGTGCATACTGTACATAGGACTTTCTATACTGCTAAAAGTGTTAGAGTTGGAGTTTCTGCTGATGTGTAATGGCTGTCCGCAGACGTAGCAGTTATGTGGACGGTACAGCCAGCTTTTAGGATCTCTAGGGGGAATTCCTATCATCTCTAGTCTCAACACTTTGTCCCTACTTCTGGGCTATTGGTACCCGGGATCTTAATCCCTCTAATGTCTCCTCGGCGGAGCTTTGAGCTGCTCAACTACCTTAGCCATCTATTACTCCTAGAGTGATCTATGACAGAGTATGCTTATCTATTTACTAGGGCCAATGCTCCTAGGATCACACTACCCAATCCCTTCCAGCCTGCTTGGTTGGGCTAAAGTAATGGACCCAGACCGCATGGTTCCCAAGACCTTTAGACTACTGCACAGTGCCATCTAGTGTACACTGTTAGATCTACAGGGGTTACATAAGCACAAGGTCCCCATCAGGACTCACGCTTCCATATTACTATGGATGTGCGTGTCAATGTGTGAGGGTGTCTAAATTTTCACATCCATACATTTGTATAAGCATAATTGTCCCTTTCTGTTGCTACAGCCTGTTTGGCACTGAGATAAGGAGAAGTCCATTATATAGAGGATTTTTGAGTGCTGGCTTGGTTTAATTATAATCATAGACAAAGGAAGCAGTCTGTGACTTTACATTCAGTTTTCAGATTTTTTGAAACAATTATAGCAGCCCTGTAGTTTCCAAACTAATCATAGATTCATACCTCCTGCACTGCAAGTGTGATAAACTAAACAGTGGCATAGCTATAGCCCTCCTCCCCACTCTCTTATGTACCCACTATTCTGATTTAATAGTTCAAGTGATTCCCTGTGGGCCCCATGGATGCAGTCACAGCCTATCTCCCTATTGAATTTGCACCACTGTAGTTGAAATGTTTAACTTATTCTCCATTGTCAGTTGCTGCACTTGTTGTATATTTTTATTCTATTATTATGCAAAAAATATCCCTGACATCCAGGTAATGGTATTCAATAAACCTCTATGCTTCAACTTATTCAACTCTCTAAAAATAACAGTGCTTACTATACACCTTTGCCTATAATAAATAAAACATATAACACTGTGGAACCATGAGGATCCTTATATAGTTACATTCAAATGTGTCAAATTAATGCTTTGATGAAACATTTATCATGAGAAATCAGAGAAGGCTTTTAAAAATACTTCAATTCAATTTTCATTAAGGCTCCACGCTTCATGGATTCCCTTTAGGTCCTCATAGCTGAGAAAACTTTTTAATATTTCAGCAGCATCCTTCATTTTTCATTTTGATAAAATGCATTTCTCAATTGAGAGTGAATTGTATGACTGTAAATTAATATAATCTTACATCTAACATGTTTTATAAACACCACAGATAGCGGCCTGCATGGGTCCAGTTAGGCAGACCCATGCCCAACCAATAACCGCTTATGCACAACCCAACCCAAACCCGCTGATCCCCAATCAAGGGACCCGTGTAAACACAAAGTGATGTCATTGGTGGGCGGCAGTGATGTAACTCTGGAGGCGCATCAACCAGGTCAGGGAGAAAACTGTACTTTTAACGTGGGGAGATGGGGGCAATGCAATCCTGCAATTGGCCCAGGTACCCAGGCAGGTTACCCTTGCACCACCCGAATGTTTAGGGAATTGTGGTCTTTCTGCCTCAAACCTAACCACTTTTCATGTATTCAATTTGTACGCAATCTGATGCAGGACTCTACTACAGTGTGCCCCTCTATGCCCCCTTAGTGTACCTTATCCCCTACCCACAGAAAAGTTGTGCTCTGCACCTTGAGTGGCATCAGGGGCGGAACTACCGGGGGAGCAGGGGGTGCGAGCGGGCCAGGGCCCGCACCCCCTCAGGGCCCCCGGCAGTCCGCCCGCCGCATGTTCGGCGGCCACTTCCGGGTTTACGGAGGGGGGCGGGGGCCCGGCTGCGCGTCCTGCGCCAGGGCCCGCCCCCCTCTAGTTCCGTTTTTGAGTGGCATGCTGGAAGTGTGGACACATGAGCATGCACCTTTTATCCAAGATGCATGTTGCACCTGCCAGCATACAATTTGTCATCAAGTGCAACACTTTGTAATCCATACTGGAGTGCTTGGTTCTATGAAATGTGAAGGTACATTGTGGGCAAAAATAAAGAGATACTTTTCTTTTGCAGTTTGCCTGATTTATCAAGTGTCCCATGTGGTTCAGTTAAACAATATTTTATAGTGATATCTGTTGTAAAGTTTATAGTTTTTTTTAATTATTTATCTTTTTCTTCTGACTCTGTCCTTCTTTCAAATGGGGGTCACTGACCCCATCTAAAAACAAATGCTTTGTAAAACTACAAATGTACTGCTATTGCTACTATTTTTATTACTCATCTTTCTGTTCAGGTCCTCTCTACCTCCAAAACCACAAATAATAAAAAATGAAAACCAACTGCAAATTTTCTCCGAATATCGCTCCCTACAACTCCTTAGTATTAAAAACCCTTATAGGCAGATTTGTTAAAACTCTACTTTAAATAAACCTGTTATCTTAAAAATCTTGTTTGCAAGATTATTTATGAAAAACCCAGTCGTTTAAATTAAAAAGAAAACTCAAACTCATGTAAAATTAAATTTTTCGGTTCAATCTAAAAAAAATTGGGTACTGTTTAAAAAAATTGACAAATAAAACAGCTTGAAAATTGACAATACATGCACATTGACGTATACGGAAGCTTGTCAAGTTTCGCTTGCTGAATTTTTATATTTGAGTTTCAATATTTTTTTCAACTGATTCGAGAAAGCGCAAATTCGAATTCCCAATTTTCTAGAATCACTGAAAAAATCTGAAACTTAAAAGTAAATAAATAGGCTTAAGCTTGCTAATTTGTTTTTTTTTTTTACTTCTGCATATTGTATTTATATAATCACTTATATCACACCATTAATTGACCCCAATATAGCAGCGTATCTCATATAAACTCTCTCACAGCATCAGTTTCTACAAGCAAAGTTTCTAGAGTACAAATACAAGAAAATAAACCATTATCTACAGTTTTATAGTTGGAGGATTTAATTCAGAATGAAAACCGCATTTAAATTGTTTTATTTAAATGTATATTATCCTATGCACTCATTACCGCTGAACAGTTGGCATATTTCTCCCACAGAGACAATCTTAACTTGCTTACCTTTCCCCTTGTCAGCAAGATATCTAGTTCTGTCACTCTGACTTCTATTAATTGTACAAACCTTTCTGGTATTCTCAGATGTACTGTATTTAGCTTTCTCAATTAATGTGTTGCAGAATGGAAATCAATCCTATACAGTAATTACTGTACAGCTTGCAAATTGTGGCCCAAATAAATTGATCTTGGATGAAGATACATTGCAGCTTTGTTATTCATCATCAATATAACCTCGTTAGCAATTGGTGTAGTGATCCTGTTTTCCACCCAATGAATTAAAATACCATGGCCTCATGCCATGTGACTAAAGGGACCACTTGACAACAGCTTAACTATTGCAGCAGAGGAATGCAATTCTCTGAGGCATGAAGGTGGAAGGTTGTGGGGCCTTCTCAAGAGTGGTAACTTATGTTGTTTTACACCTGACTGATACCAGGCCAACCAAAAATTATCATTCCTTCTCCAGAGGTTCAAAACTGATGTAGCTCAGTAGGTTAAGAAGTACAAAACCAACATACCAATCACAGGAGGAAGCGAAAAACTATTCTGCAAATGTCAAATTGGTGGACCTTAGTAGTAGGCCACATAATTATTCATACAATGACGCACTGATAATTATCATACACTTATATTACAAGCTTGTGCAAACTGGCCTAGAATCATGAAATTTCCTATACAGGTATGGGATCTGTTATCCAGAAACCCGTTATCCAGAAAGCTCCGAATTATGAGAAAATAATTTCCTTATTGAAGGCAAAACAATTCTATTTGATTTAATTAATGTTTAAATGATTTTTTAGTTGACTTAAGGTATGGAGATCCAAATTACGGTAACATCCCGTATCTGGAATACCCCAGGTCCCGAGCATTCTGGATAACAGGTCCCATACCTTTTTATAAATACACATTTTTAGTGGTCTACGTTTGTCAAAGAAAGTCTGAATTGTTATGTCTGGCATTAGTCATTAGTCATTAGTTAGCTTGCTTTCTTGGAACAATGATCTTTCATGTTTTAAATGAATAATGTTTTCATTTGACAATGTCTGACCAGTTCATAAAGCATGCAGACTTCTAAATTAAAACAGACTTGCGATCAATAATTCCTTTCAGGCTTCTTCAATGGTTGCAACTTAATCACAGAAGAGATGATATTCCAATTTATTCTATATTGCTGAATAAATGGTAAATACAGATGCAGATTTTCCACTTGTTTGTTTGATGTGAGAAGAAAAGTGAGTGATGCCAGGGAGCCTGATACTTGCCACCTCAGTGAGGTACCTGAAGGACTCAATAGTTAGGGTAGCTAGTAGTAGGTTAGACCCATGGAGCTCACCGTTGATGGTGAGAGATAGTGGTAGGCTAGCTAGTTGAGCAAAAAAGGTTTCAAGGGAAAGGAAGGGGCCAGTACTCATTGGGTACCTCACCACATAAGGACCCAATGAAAAGAGAACGTAGGACCCTGAATGAGAAGCTGACCCCTGTGCCTGGTGTCTGTACAGTACAATGCCCTTGACCTGAATATGATGAACAGGATGGTAGGCATCAGGTGGTTCTAGTAGCCTGGTAACCCAAGTTCTATTGTATAAATGATGTATAAATAAACTGAAATGTTTTGGTTACACTGCTGGTGAGTATTAATGACATGCCATTGTGATTTGGACTCTTGAACAATTGTACACAACATATTACTGGTCGTATGAAATTCTGTATACAGAAACACACATAACAAGAATTCGATTCAAATATAATACAACATGCAGTTTGCATACTGAAAAGCCCAGATTTTTCACAGGAACATTCATTTGAGTCATTTTGTCATTTGCCTACAGATTTAGATGAAACAGTTGAATTCTTATTTTACTGTTGCAACATTACTGAGACATAATTTGATGATGTTTTGCAAGTCTGATTTGACTGATATTGATAATGCTGCTCAATAAGACTGCACAACAGAATGCAGACAAATGCGAATGCAGAATCTTAAGATACTCGACAAAGGATGATGCCTACAGGTAATGTTAAGGCCTGGCTGGAATTTGTTTTGGAAGAGCTAAACATAAGAGTCTTCCCACAGAAGATAATCAGATGTAATAGCTCCTTACCTAAATAACAAAACAAAGAATTCATATTCTGACCTAAAATGATACTACTATTTTTTACTGTAGCTATTGAGTTACCCTGGCAGTTTATCCCAAATATTGTTTATAATATATATATACAATTTTGCTTACCTGTTAAAAGTTTTTACATCGGATGTGCAACAGTGCAGCCCCAGTGGTGGAATGGATTGCCTGAATCAGTATCATTAACTATTTAGATTCACACATTTTGGCTACAAGGTCCCATTTTCAGGGTCCAACATTGGTTTGAGACACAGGTAGAACAACATCTAACAGTCATCCTGCTAAGGTCCATGTCAAATTTCACTCCAAACATTACCTACTCAGCCTGTGACCATCTACAGTAGCCAGACTCAAAGTTTGATAATCTCAGTGTTTAAGAAAAACACCCAAAGTTTACCAACCTGTATGTAAGACTTTTGGAGCTGCAACTATTTTAGGAAAGCATATTGCAAGAGGTATCTTGGTTATATTTGCATGTTATCTGAAAGTATCTTGAGTGGTATATTTAATGCTAACACAACTGTATTTACTGCAAATTATAAAGCGTTACAGTAAAAACTCCCATGCATAATGTCATTTTAAAGAGAGATCTTGGACTGTTTTGGCAAATGGGAGATGTTTGAAAGGTGCCCATAAGTGAAGTCCTATGTTAAAAAGAAAGTTTACTACAGGATATCCTGAAACCCATTATCCAGAAAGCCCCCAGAACTATGGAAAGGCTCAGGCCCGGATTTGCGGCAAAGGTCCGGGCCTAGGATGGTGAAGTTTTAGGGGCAGCATGCTGCCCATCCGCATTAGAAACGTATTGTCCCTGCGCCATTCCTGCGCTCGTGTAGGGGGTGTGCGCGGGCCGCGGGCACTAGGACCACAAAGCCTCAGATGGTGGGCGATAGGACCAAGCGGCCTCGGGCGCCGCAGATGCAAATCCGGCCCTGGAAAGGCTGTCACCCATAAACTCCATTTTATCCAAATATTCCAGACTTTTAAAAATGATTTCTTTTTTGCTGTAATACTAACAGTACCTTGTACTTGATCCAAACTGAGTTATAATTAATCCTTATTTGAAGAACTGTGAAGAACGCCCAATCCTGCTTCAAATGAAAGTTATTTTTCTCTAATCGAAAAGGGTGATCTCTGGCCAATTTACTATGTGGGCGCAGGCGTCACTTTGCTAGCGAAAGAGATAGATGCTAGCGGTCATTCACACTCTATTCCCAGGCATCAATTCACTCTGGCGAATGGACGTTACACTGCAAATTCAATGAACCGCAGATTTTACTGAGCGTTACCTCTTTCACCAGACTTGCCTTCACCAGCTCAGTCCAGGCGTATTGCATTAGAGTGCATAGATCTTCCTCAATCCTCTGTTACTTACATCATATTTTTTAGTGGAAAAAGTTTCTAAGTCCAAAAAACGCTGGCCTCATTCTTTTTTTCAGAGTGATAGCCTGCAAAAGTCCTTACATTTTTTTTGGGGTAACCGGTTTCCCCCATACATTTTCTAACATATGGAACCTTAACTATACAGTGGGCTCATATGTAGGGCATTATAGCAACTCTATTTTCTTAATTAAGAATCCCCGGACTTATGTAATGTAATGTATTTGCTGCAACATATACGTCCATTTTACTTTAAATTTCCCGCCGCATGCAAATTAACCTGAGCACAAGACCTCTAGCGAATTTGTGCTAGGCAGAAATGAACGCTAGCGCATCTTCGCTTTCAATTGCTCGCATTGCCAAAGTAACAGATCCTTCTCAATTAAGGATACCCCCAATGAACTACTATTTATGGGCTTATTTATCAATATTCTGATTTGTGTGAATATTAATTAATAATGTGTGTGTTGAGGTTTTTTCAACTTTGAATTAACTTTTATTTCCACCGATACACTACCATGTAGTGTATAACTGGTATGAATGTTATTTCTACCGAAGTGCATAATCTTGAATTTATCAACGCTGAACCTAATTATGTTCCTGGCCAATACTTTTTAAAGTAACTGTGTTACTGTATCAAATGATTTTGCAAATTCTAAGTAGATTACATCAACTGTGATCCTAGCTTTATATTTTTAGTGTTTGCATTGTACCTCTCAGGCTTGGTTTTCTATCTGCTAGCTGATTGGGCTTATTTAAGTCATTTGGGCACTAAGTCGGATGTCAGAATGGAATATAATTACAGTAGAACCCACATTTTACCTTTTTCACAGAACTAGGGAAAAAAATTATGTAAAATCGGTGAAATTATAAAATCCGGGAAACACATTATGCAATATATATTGGTATGATTACACAGAAACATTGTGTAACGCCCACTTGGCCAACCCCCCTGCTGCCAAGATCGTATCTGCTTACTTACTTGAGTTCTGAGTCCCCCTTTGCAGGGTGAAAGGTACTGGAAATGCTTCTCTGGCAGTGCCTCCAGCTAATGGGATCCGGGAATACACCTGCGGTGGCCCCATTAGGACAACAAATCAATCACACACTTTATTATATAACAAATATAACTTTTATGCAAATTTAAAGGGGAAGTAAAACTTTACATTCACATTAATAATATTGCTCACTACCCTAGGAACCTGTAGCAGTCCAGTTCTGGTAATTCCCTGCCAGGAAAAGCGCCCCACTACTCCATTTTGGCAGCCCAAGAGTCTCAATCCCTTGTCCCCAAGAGTATCAGTCCTAGGTAGGGTTACCTGCCGAAATACCTTTCCCGATGGAAAGTATTTGCTCCCATGTGGCAGGTACACAAACAGCCTGTTTCATCAAACAGGAGATCGCTGGATCCTCATTCTTTCCTACCTCTTCCCTCAGGTAACACTGACCCAAAGGAGTCACACAGACGGGTAGTCTCACAAAGAGCTGACAGACATCCACAGCAATGAAGATTCTTTATAGGCTCTAGACTCTCCCAGTCAAGCACATCACTTGCTTGATCCATTTGCTCAACTGTAGCTCCCAGTATTGTCTATAGCACGAACCTTTAAAGTCCAGTGTTTGCATCAATCTTCCAGAACATCAGGGTCCAGTTATCCCTGAGCCCACACAGGGCATAACAGCCATCGGGTGTGTCTCCATAGCCTGAGGTCTGCCACTGCAGCAACCCAGCCGACGATCACTCCATCCTGCATCCAAATCAAAATGGATGTGTGAGAACATGGCAATCTCCTTTTATATTGGTGCACAGCGACTAATAAAAAAAATAAGCACAGTGACTTCCTTTGGGATCAGCCATGCTGCACCAATCCAATAGCTGTGCCCCTGGAAACTCTAGGAAACCCCACTCTCAGCCATGAGGCTCTGACCCGAGGGGAAATTAACCCACCGGGTCCCTTCAATTGTAAAATGAAAGAAAAGTAAAATCATATGTTAAATTGAGGTTTTGTTGTATATAATATATAAGGAGAGGGCCCACAAAGAAAGGTAAGCATTAAAAAATATGGATATCAATAAAACAAAATGTAATTTTCAGTTGCACACTGTAAGCAGGAAGAGTATAAACAATAATTATGTAATGGCAGTTCCTTAGCTTCCGTCTAAAGCATACTAAAAGCTCTAGTATGCAGGTGTTAATGAATCCCATATTCATTTCCCTTGTTTATCGAAACACCCTACTTTATAATGGTTATTTAGACATGGCCACCCGTCTTTTAGTAGGTCTTACGTGTGGGTATGTGCATGTGCTTGTCGATGGGGAGAATATAAAAACATTTTTTTAGTCCGCTCACTACCCTTATTTTTGTACACTGTATTCTTTTTGCACCTTCCTTGAATATTATTCTGTGACTCTAACAGTGCTCAAGAAGAAGTATTCAGTTTAATGCCTTTCAAACATGTTCTTCATCTTGTTATAGAAATGCTCTTGTGGAAATCTATTCATAACTTTGTGTTTCAGGAAGAGGCTGTATTAAAATCACTTAATCAATCTTTTAAACGTTACAATCAATGTTGTCTCATCTTCAGGGTTGGACCGTGCTCATCTTGTTTTCTCACTTTTTTGTAGCCCACATACCATTTTAGTAGCTCATTGTTTGAATGATTCTGGCCTATTTGTGCTTCTGAAGACCTTTACAACTGCACACAATACCATAAATTGCATTTCTCTGATGACATTTTACTCTTACTAGGGATGCAGGATTTGGTTCTGGATTCAGCCAAGATTTGACCTTTTCAGCAGGATACAGCCGATTCCAAGTGCATGGCAAAAGAGAGTCTGAGTCCAAAAAAATCACATGAATTTTCATCACACAAACAAGGAAGTCAAACATTTTTTACTGTTTTTAATCTTTTTGTACTCTCTTTTGTCCAAATATTTCACAAATGATTTGGGATTCGGCCGATTACTAAAATAGTGGATTCGTTGTATCCCTAACACTTACTTATTGATATTTTTCCTTTATAACTCATGCTACCTCTACAAGTTTATTTCTAATAATGAAATGTGCAGTTACTTTCTTGCATTACTTGTACTCCATTTATCAGTTGGCAAAGTCCAGTCATCATCATTGAGACAGAACTGGCCCATAATTATCAAGTAATCTTTATATAACATATGAGTTTTACATAAATATTCCATCATGCACAAAAAATGTCAACAACTGTGTTTTTGAACTTTACCATAATTTTAAATGTGCAGAAATTATATTTCAGCTGCTTGTAGGGTGCAAGGTTACCATGGTTACCTTTTGAATCATAGGTCAAGAGCAAGATAGAATGTAATATTACAATATAAAAGTTTAAAGGATAGTAATTATTAAAAAAGCCCACGAAAAGCATTAAAAAAATCCGAAGAGGTCAAATGTGAATTAGGTATCCACTTTGTTAAGTAGACCTGCAGAAAGCTGTAACAGGGAGATATGTACCTGTAGTTGGAAATTAAATGATCTATCTATCTATCTGGATTTTTACTAAGTGTTTATTTTATGATTTTTTTTTTAAATCTGACGTGGGTGGTTTAAGACAATACTGGATTGCTGCTGTATCAATATACCCTGCTGTTGACTTGATCTCATTCAGTTGGGCTTGAAAAGGCACAACAATCTGGATTTCCACAAATAAATATAAATGTATTATTTTTCTATACAAACATACCTTATTCCACACCATGATACTAGTTGGAGCAATTTCCCAATATTCCGTAGACACACAATGAAATGCAACCACATCCTTGCCTTATTCCATTGTGAAGTAATGGATTCAGGGGCTTGAAGTCACTCACCTTTGCAGAAAATCTGAGTACCACCCACTATGGAAAGCAGATGCACTTCATGTCCCAGATTCCATCAGTTCGCAATGAAGGTTGCATTATGTATGAGGCTTAAAGTGCTGCTCCACCTTTAAAGGAACAGTTCAGTGTGAAAATAAAAACAGGGTAAATAGATAGGCTGTGCGAAATAAAAAATGTTCCTAATATAGTTAGTTAGGCAAGAATGTAATGTATAAAGGCTGGATGTGTAACATAATAGCCAGAACACTACTTCCTGCTTTTTAGCTCTATAACTGTTAGTCAGCGACTTGAAGGGGGGCCACATGGGACATAACTATTCAGTGAGTTTGCAATTGATTCTCAACATTCAGCTCAGATTCAAAAGCAACAGATATGACCCATGTGGCCTCCCCTCAAGTCTCTGATGGAGTTCATAGACGACATCTTCAGCCCCTTCAGTAATCTTCGGAATGAGACCCGTGATTTGGAAATTTTCGTGAGTTTCGGCGCATGTGCAGTCGTTGCGAAACTGAAAATTGATCCAAGTGTGCATGCGCCGATTCACTGGTCTCATTCCGGAGGTTACCAAAGATAAGAAGATGGCTGCTGTGAACTCTGCTGGACAAAATCTGCACGGAGGGGTAAATAAAAAGGCATTTGCCTGGGGTAGCAGCTAGGCGGGGGGGGAGGGAGGGGGGTCTATGTAGGGTAGGGGGGTAGGGTTTTTTTAACTTTAGGGTTTGTTTCTCCTTTAAGTGCTTATTATATAGGTAGTGGTTTCCAAACTATGGCACTGAAACCCCCCAACTGACCCTAAAGCCATGGCTGGGGGCCGGCATTTGGGGAGAAGGCTTAATTTCATAGAAACACTTGGTCCAGGTTGAAAGTCAGGTTGGATGAAATCTTGGGTGAAAATTGCAGCCCTAGATTTGTCATAGAACTAGAGGTTTTTTTCATGTGCCTGTAACTTTTTTTTCTCAAATTGAAGGCAGATAAGATGTTTGACCTCAAAGCGGGCTTGAACTGTAATAGTCTGAATACCTGTATTTAAACTAGTCAAATGAGGTCTGTACATACATAAATTATCTGCATTATAGTAAAATTACTAAAAATCACCACTTTAAGCTAATGCCACACTCAACATTTTTTTTTCCAGTGAAACAAAACGCATTCTGAAATTCTAGAAAATTTTCATCACTTATGAAAGCACAAATTTTGCAACAAATCTGCATCTGCCAAAGAATAATATCTCTCTTATCTGGAAACCTGCTATTTTTAACGTTTAGATATCTTTTAACATGGTCATTTTATGTTTCACTTTGTCTGCTTTGCTGTATTTTTTTTACATCTTTAAAAAAAAAAAACAGCAGTCATCACTTTTGCTGAATTACTGTACTGATGCCAATTTGCTTGCCAAGTCCTGTTACGTGAGTAAGAGCAAAGCAAACATCTTCAGAGTGCTACTAATTTCCTTTTCATCAGCAGCATATTCAGACAAAAGTGTATTTTCCCTGATCAGGCTTGTTTTTCTCTTCTTTTTGTATTTATCTTGTTTTGTTAATGCGCAAACATTCCCAAGGCTCTTTCTTTGACATGTGTAATTTGAATCGTGTATTGTTTATTGAAAAGTTCATTTTTTTTTCTTATGTTTTGTTAAGAGTTGATTTGAATGCTGCCTTTCCTTGCTTCTCAGAACTTGAAAACCACTTATATCCATTGGATCCACTGTATATGTTTCATGAAACTGCCATTTTACGTTGCAGGAACTAATATGAGGAAAAATCCTGATAGGACTCATGTTCAGCTGGGTGGGATTTACTTGGCCATGATATTTGTCTAATGTATTCCTATAGGGACATCTAATGTAGTTCATTTTTTCACTGGTTACATATTCTATGGATACACTCCATAACCTTCTGCTCATCACATGATATGCCTAAATTCTAATTTGAGATGTCGCAGGAACACAAGGGAAATGATCCATGTTTTTAAAGGCTGATAGCGGGAACACTGAATTTATAATGGAAATTTTAGCTACTTACTGCAAAACCAGGGACCTGATTATAAACAAGAAGATATAGGGATTCCAGGACAGGTCAGTAATCTAATTCTGCATTATTAATCTGTTTTCAGACATTTATTTCATAACAAATGGACATATTTGTTTGCTGCTGGCAAATTATATCGGAAAACTTCATTTTTACCCAGCTGTAAGTTCCTCTTTCTGCAAACCCCTGGCTGAGAATCGTGTTTACTTCCATGGCTGCTGATTGAAATACTCATGTATATGGTTGGCGGATTCAATTCTCATGGCTTTCCATCAAAATGTGTGCATTTGGGGGTTTCTTTCTGTAAATGAAGTACTGGGAGAATTCTCAGGATGCAGCATTTCTGTTTGTTTCAGAAGGTCTCTTAGAAAAATCAATCATCAGCATTTCATTAGTGGAGTCTTCACATCCAAATAACTTATCTTTCCACTGATGTATGTGTCTGCGAATGTAATTATGGAATTCAGATTGTTTATAGAGACTAGGAAATATTCTTATTTCCCATTTTATAGTTATAGTGCATGATGATGGCCCAACAGCAACTTCAACATTTTTGGACCCTGTTTATTTTTTTGGCAAACATGGGATAGTGAATAACATAAAAAAACACTAACAGTATATGCAAAAGAAATACGATATAAGGCTTGTGGAGCATATCAAGGGTTTGATGCATATTGGCTGGAAGGGCTGAGCGCTGAATACTTATTTCTGAAGCTATCGGATTCATTTTGGACTGTGGTTCGGACATTTATAATGTGTCCCTAATTTGTATTGTCGTGAGATATTACAAAATGTATAGATAAATGTGTGCATGCTTTGTATTGTGCCTCCATCACTTGGCATTTATTATTTAAAGTTATATTCACTGTCGGTGATAGTGATTTATCGAATACATATTATGCTGAAATTGATGCATTTCCTACAATTTAACACTTTTATCTGTATCTCATAGTCCCGCTTGTATGGCATTACACAGCATAACCGCTCATCCGTTGTTGAGTTGTACTGTAGCTTTATTTAAATTCAGTATAGCATATCAACACATGTCTTATGTCTCTCACTGTGACACATATCAGTCTTTGAAAAAATAATGAATTTGACGTAGTGTAAATTCTATAATGGAATGATTATTATACTGTGCAAAAATAGGGAAAAAGCACTGAAATTTCATTACTTTTAGATTTAGATCATTTTTATGGATAACATTTTTGTTATAAAACTTTTTAGTTAGAAAACTGTAAAAATTTATGAAAAAATAAATAAAAGTGAACACAGACTGTAGGATTCGGCCGAATCCGAATCCTGCTGAAAAAGGCCGAATCCTGGCCGAATACCGAACCGAATCCTGGATTCGGTGCATCCCTATTTTAGATCATTTTCATGGATAACATTTTTGTTATAGAACTTTTTAGTTAGAAAACTGTAAATATTTATGAAAAAATAAATAAAAGTGAACACAGACTGTAATTCACTTGTAATATGCTGGCTAAATAATACTAAGGGGCAGATTTATCAAGGGTCAAATTTTGAAGTAATGAGGTTTTTTTGAACTCCCATAACTTCGAAATTCAAATAAAAAAAGACCAACAGAAATTTATTTAGAAAATATAAGTGACAATACATGATAAAATCCGATATTTGAATTTTCAATTTTTTTTCAAATTCAAATCGAATTTGGACTATTCCCTAGTCGAAGTACACAAAAATAGTTTGAAATTCGATTTTTTTTCCTTCAAATTTTCACTTAGACCCTTGATAAATCTGCCCCATAGAAAATATAGTTCAAAAATATTGCCAGAGAGGTTATTTCAGCTAGCTAGTGCTCCATCTGCAGTTGGTATTATACGTTGTTATATGCTGCTCTTTATGAATTTAGGAGTGAACTTTTTGTTTATAACATTTCATCAAGAAATGCATAAAGGTATGGCACCTGTTATCCAGAATGTTCGGGACCTGGGATTTCCAGATAAAGAATATTTCCCTGATTTGGCTCTCCATACCTTAAGTCAGTGATCCCCAACCAGTATCTCGTGAGCAACATGTTGCTCTCCAACCCCTTGGATGTTGCTCCCAGGGGCCTCAAAGCAGGTGCTTATTTTTGAATTCCGGGAGGCAAGTTTTGGTTGTATAAAAAAACTGTTGTACTGCCAAACAGAGCCTCAATGTAGGTTGACAATCCACATAGGGGCTGCAAAATGGCCAATCACAGCACTTATTTGGCACCCCAATTACATTTTTCATGCTAGTGTTGCTCCCCAACTCCTTTTACTTCTGAATGTTGCTCAACGGTTCAAAAGGTTGGGGATCCCTGCCTTAAGTCTACTAAAAAAATCATTTAAACAGTAGTGATGGGCAAATTTCTCCTGCGAAAAATTTGCAAAAAATCGTGAAATCTGAAAAAATCGTGAAATTCGAACATTTTCACGAAAAAATCTGTCAAATCAGACGTTTTCACACAAAAATCGTGAAATTAGAAGGATTCCACTCAAAAATCGTGAAATGTGAAGGATTTCACTCAAAAATCTTGAGATTTGAAGGTTTTCACAAAAATATTGTTAAAATCGGACGTTTCACTCAAAAATCGTGAAATTTGAAGGATTTCACTCAGAAATCGTGAAATTTGAAGGTTTCCACGAAAAAATCGTGAAAATCGAAAATTGATGATGGAGAATTTTCATGGGAGATTCACTGGCGGCGAAATGTGGAAATTCGCTGCGAATTTGTGCCAGGCGAATTTATTCGCCCATCACTATTAAACAGTAATTAACCCCAATAGGATTTTTTGATTTATATCTTAGTTTGGATCACGTACAAGGTACTGTTTTATTGTTACAGAGGAAAAAGGAAATCATTTTAAAAATTTTAATTATTTGATTAAAGTAGACTTTTGGAGATGGCCATCCAGCAATTTGGAGCTTTTTGGATAATTGGTCTCCAGATAAAGGTTCCCATAAACACATTTAGAAGGTCAAATGTATTAAAAGGGAATGTTTGCTACTAGTCTAGTAGGTCAAAGCATCTAGTCTTGAAATAGTATTTACTATATAGCTTTTTCATCTAATTAGTTGCTTGGGTTACTAGATTTTTGAAAACTGCACAACCTTTTTTTACATGAACTTATTACTGTCAATCTCAATTTCTGTCTCTTGTTTGAGATTTATTTATTTATCGATCCCTTGTTTAATGGCATTTAAGAAATCAAATGTGAAATTAGGACATTCCTGAAGAGAATCAAAGGCCATGGGAAGAAATTGTTTTTCTTCAGAGTTTTTTTATATAGAAGAGTCCTTGGCCCTTAAGCTTGCAATGAGATTAAAACATAGGGGTTCCACAGCACGGTTTTAAAATTGATCAAACGGTGTCAGATTTGACAACCTCTTTACCGTTTGTTTTAATACCGTATAGTTTAGACTAATCTTGGGATCTATGAAATCTCTGTATATTCTTCACACTATTACCTTATCTTTATTTGTTGCAATTGCAAATCACACCTCAAGAAGAAGATTTTCTTAACCAGTATTGGTCATGATCTCATCAAGTTATGCATGGACTTGTTCCTCGGCATCATCCTCGGTTTGGGACTGGGGAATATAAAAGCACAGAGAGGTTCTGCTTTTGTTTGAGCAAGAGACACATTTTTATGAGATATTGTTAAAGCCTAGAATAGGTTGTAGGAATTGGCTGATGAAATCATTCTCAGTGGAACGGCCACCACCATAAATTAACTCAAAAACAATTTTGTTTTTAAGGACAAAGTGAAAGTTCATTATTTTTCATTCAACTTATTAAAAAAAACCTTGGGGGAGTCGGCACTCTCGTCACTAGGTTCAACTTGCCTGGGTGCAGTGTCCAAAATTTTTGAAATAATTATTCAGTAAAGAAGGTCCGCACTCTTTGTTAATAATGTTTTATTAACAAAAGACTAACGTTTCAGCCTATCCAAGGCCGTTCTCAAAGTAACAACAGACAATGAAAAATGAATTAAATACCCATGATGGCGGGAAAGGTTAATTGGCTGACATGTCATCCTATTCTCCTCTCTTAAACAAGGGGTGTTTTAACAGTGATATGATTATCTTTGTTTCTTAGTATTCCTTAATGTTTAGTATTGATGTATTTTGAGTTATGCTATTGGATGCATTGTGATGATGACAAGGATGACATGTCAGCCAATTAACTTTTCCCGCCATCATGGGTATTTAATGCATTTTTCGTTGTCTGTTGTTACTTTGAGAAAGGCCTTGAGAGGCTGAAACGTTAGTCTTTTGTTAATAAAACATTATTTAATTTTTAAGTCCTGAGAGTGCGGACCTTCTTTACTGAAAATATATATATATATAGATATATATATATATAAAAAATACTTGTGGTTTCCGCACTCCACTGAGTAAAGCAAAATACCCAGGTGCTACTCAAAAGCAAATATCAATAGATTTTCCAAAAGAAACTGAGTGCACACTGGGAACATTTAAATTAGTTTAAAACATATTTTTATTTAAGTTAATTAATATATTTATATCTTTTGTTTTGCCCATCAAGTAGGATTAGTGTTTCAATTAACTCTTATTTTACCAAACAGATTTAAAACCACATCCTGTCTTCAGGAAATAATCCTTAGTAGCTTTATGCAAGCTTCATATAAACTGACATGTCCATCGAGTTCAGATTTCTGTTGAAGAAAAAAAGTCTCTTGGCCACATTTACTATTGAGATAAATTGCCACACTTTACACTATAAATAAGAAGACATTTTCTGGGCATCAGCTAGTAATGGGGCAAATGGGTAAGTATAACGATAGAGCTGAAATCCACCATGTTTTTTTCACCACAATTCCAATATCAGCTGACCTGCAGCAAGTCGTTAAGAAAGTGTGCCTGCTTCTAGATGCAAATCGTGATGTTTTGTTGCATGTATCATTATGGGTGTGATATGGGTCAACTTTGTCTCATTTTCTACAGAAAACATATATTTATAGATACTATAAATTGGCCAAAGAAGCCAGAATTTCCAAGTAAGACAGTATAAAGTTAGTAATGGCTATAAAAGCTAAGTGCATGAAATTTAAAGAAACTTAAACATCGTTAATTTCTGATTGGATCAATAAGTAGCAGATTCATTGGAGAGCAATAGCATCATGCAAATTCAAAACAGATATGGAATCTATTCCAGAATGATTGGGACCTATAGTTCCCATATAAGGGGTAATTCTGTAATTTGGGGCACCATACCATAAGTCTACTAAAACACATTTAAACATTAGCTAAACCTAATAGGAATGTTTTGTCACCAGGGATGAGTTAGTGGGGAAAACATGTTTTTTTTTCAAAACGTTTAAGTTAATAGAGCTGCTCCAGCAGAATTCTGCACTAAAATACACTTTTTAAAAGAGCAAACAGATATTTTATATTTAATTTTGAAATTTGGCATGGGACTAGACATGATGTCCATTTCCCAGGTGCCCCCAACCATGTGACTTGTGCTCTGATAAATGTCAGTCCCTTTTAAAAGCTGCACTGCAAGTTAAAGTGATACCCCATCCCTTCCACGCTTCCTCAGCAGCTTATTAGCAGCAATGCCATAGAACAAAGGTCAACTAACCAAATAAGCAGCTCCCTGACTCCTCTTTTGAAGGATTTGTTTCCATTGCTAAAAACCCTGCTTTTTCCTGCTTGGGTACTACTCTCATCACTACTTCCAGGTGTTGTTAGGGAGTCATATGAGCACAACGAGAAGGGGAGAAACAAAAGCACTCTCAAAGCAGTTCCATTGTGTAGCACTGGTTCTTTCTCAAAGCTCAGAATCAGGCACAATGCACTGAGATGGTTGCCTTCATTAATATTAAAGCTAAAAAAATACATTTGTTGTTTCAGGAATACAATTTGAAATGGTAGAGCGAATTATAAGCAATGTAAACAGTGTATTTAGAAATAAAAAGTAACCCATAAAAATCACAACAGAATCCCTTTAATATTTTTGGCTGAATTTTGACAGCAAAATTCCTGGTATTGCCAGTTTTTTTGCACTAGGAATAATGCTTGTTGCCATTAAATTAAATACATTTCTTTTATTTTTTGCCACTAGGGTTGTCACCTTTTCTAGAAAAAAATACCGGCCTTCCTATATATTTATCTTTATTCGCTATTAATAACATTGGGATCAACTATCGCTTTTACCGGCCAACCCTATTTGCAACCCTATTTGCCACCAATATGGATTATGCAGTATAGTTACCATCACGTATGAGTTAATCTTTTATAATTATTACAGAAAAAGGGTAATCCATGGGAGATGGTCTTCTCATAATTCTGAGCTTTCTGGATGTTGAGTTTCAGGTTAAGACCGGTATCCAACCAATTATAAGGGGGCCCTGGGTTATTTTGATATCTCAGAATCTGATGGCACCCCTTGAATTTATAATTTATAGAAATAATACATTTAAAAATTCTTTGCATCAGAATACTTTTTAATTCAGGAACAACTTCATGTGCTCTGTGTTTCTATTTTCATTTTACCCTATTTTGTAGGAAAGAGAGAACTTTTATTGTACAATTCTCATTTGAGGCAAAATGAAAATAAAACAATTAAAATCCAATATATGCTTATATAGATTCTTACAAGCATCTAGCCAAGGTTCTTGTGATTGCCATACAATGTGACACATAAGGGACATAATTAAACATTAAACATAATCATTTTAGTTTTGTTTCATTGTTTGTGGTTGTCATAAAGAAGCATCATTCAGGGCCAGTTCTAAAACAAAACAAACATGAAAGCAAAAGCACAATTAATATAATAATACCAGATGGAGATTAAAAGAAGTTACTTGATATCTCTGGCTAAGATCCATGACATATAAAATATACCTGCCTTAACTCATGGAGATAACATAGTATAAACCTTTCTGAATTCCAGAAAATGTATTATATTTCAATTTGATTCAAGGGTAGAATATATCAATTCTGGAAAAGACTATCTGAAACGAATGAAAAAAGGTCTTTCTCATCTTTGTTTCTCTAGGGATAAATAAGACAATGAATATGAGATATAGGCCCTATGTTACAGACTTCAGTACAGAATATGTGGATGTAAAAGCAGCAAAATGCTGAAAATTACTTTTTATACCAGGGAGGGTAGGGACACAAAATTGAGTCATCGTGCTGTTGCTGTCTCCTTGTGTGGCCTAAACCATAGAAACTTTGATCAAATTTCTGCTATAATGACCAAACATCTGTTATATTAAAGAAGGTGTTTCTTTATTTTTCTTTCTATTTTTGGCTATTTAGACCAACAGGGTTATTGTCCAGCTAGGGCATTAGAGCATGGGTTATATTTGACTCTAACATTAAGGCAGGGCCTTCGCAAAGTGGAAGAATTTACTGTGTGGTGTAGTGAAGCTATAACTCCCACAAACTACTGTGCATAAAAAGGGGAAATGAAGGACGCCAGGAGGTTCTTGCAGTAAGACAGACTGGTAACAGTTTATTTGTCAGAGACAAATGATCCATAGGGTTACTTACAGTCCAAAGAGTCATATGCATGTGGATCCCCTGAGGATGTAGTCAAAGTAGTAGTCAAAGTAGTACAGTATACCTCCATGCAGAAATACATCAAAAGTGGAGAATAATCTAAATCTGACACCCTATCAACTGTGGTTCCCTTCACTGTAGTCAAATCTTATAACCCAGGAAAGCTATTCCCTGCTACACCTCCTTGATGGAGCACAAAGCTGCTCTTTATTTCTTTCCTCACTGTCTTACTCTCCTAGAGAGTCTATAACAATTATATTCCTGCCACTCACTAGCCTTATTCACAGGGTCCCTGTCCCCTGACTTCCACACTAGAGGTTCGGGTCCCTCTAGAGAAAAATGGCTTTACTGGACCTTGTTGTACCCAGGCTCCCTGGAAACATCCAGCTGTATCAGCAACCAGAAGCCGAAGAGGAAGATCCACCCCTTTTTACTCACTATCCAAAGTGTGACAGGAAGTGGTCACAACACCTCTTGGCCAATAATACAACTATGCAAATTACAACTAGCTACATGGGCATCTGACCAGTAACTAGGGAGATCAGGAAGTGTAGGGATTTAAAGCCATAGGGACATTAGTAAACCTATGGGTCCCTACAAAAGAAAACATGCTTGCAGCTATCATTTTAAAAAATGCAATCTAGGTTGCCTTAACGCAAATGAAACACCTGTGTGAAGACCAGCATGTATATATGACTGTCATTGAGTCATAAAAGTTTTACTCAGATGGGAACAGGCTTCTGGTTGTATTACAAAGGGCACTCCCCTACACATTTTCACCAGTTCTGCCATTTTTTTTTTTTCGTGAATCCGTGCTAGAATTTCAACATACCTTTTGTTTGGCTGGGAAATTTTTTTTTGCCAAATGTAACCTAGATATCTGGGTGGGATAGCATTCTTATTGGCCCAGGAAGGTTATGACCATTTGTGTTTTATATATATAGTAAGTGGGAGCTCATAGCTCTTCATCATTGGCCTCCACCTACTGACTAGGGTGAATGTCTGCTGAGGAACCTGGGCCATTCTAGGTGATGATGAAGAAAGTTCCTGGTTCAAAGGCAAAGTAAATAAACTCACCAGTTTAGATGTGGGGTCTGGGTGCACATCCCCCAGATCTACAGCTCAAGGTAGAGGTATTAAACCATAGACAAAACAGCAGGCATTCACAGATCCCACGGACAGGCAAAATAAAGTAACTGCAGACTTTATTTCAGGAAAAAGGCTCTATGTATATTGATTATATTGACTTAGTAGTAGGGATTTACAGTAAGTTTCAAGCATTTCCCTCAGGTTTCCAACAGAAGGTTTCTACAGGTCAGCAGCTGTGGTGAATACGCAATTATGTTTGCACCGCCTTCTACCAATTTAATATATTACATTTAAATCCAGCAAACTTTTATAATATATATCAGTACCCTTTATATTTAGCTACTAATATTACAAGCCCAACCAGGTCCTTTCCCCATTAATCTAAAATAAGCAACATTGCAGTTTTTTAAATGATAAATTATGACAAATAGGGTTTATAATACTAGAAAACTCCACACACAAGCAAAAAATAATGATGTTTCAGGCCAGCACATTATGATAAAATATCATAATAATGCGATCGTTTGATTCGGAAGCATGCTGAGAACTAACCTAATGGTCAATATTAAAAATTTATTAATAAATATTAAAGCAGGGTTTACAACTAGTACATGGTTAATTGTGCAATGCATAATCTTTGGCCATTTTGCAATTGTTCCTTATGTTGTGCTTTGGCAGCATACTGCCTAAAATATATTATATTTCATTGGGAACTTCAGCTGTCCAGATGTAAGTTTTGTGCAGTACTATATTTACATAACGCTCAAAATATTTACTCAAAGAATAATGACTCTGCACACACTATAGCTTCGGACTTTCCCATCTCCCGACCCGCAACTAACCATTCAGATCAAAGTCTTACCATTCCGATCAAATAAAGTAGAAAAGAACAGATCAGCCAATGTTCTGCCCCTGACAGTAATCGTATGAAAGTTATGTCTGACAAAGCTAGTGACAGTCTCCCACTGAAAATCGTACGATCGGCAATACAGGCAGAGATATTATCGGCAGGCGACAGAAATTTTCTATCCTGTCCGATCGACCAAGCGACCGATCTCCGCCGGACGAAAAATGTCGGGACTCTCCACACGCAGTCCGAAAATCGTATGAATCCACGATTCGTACGTTCGGATTGTTGCGTCTATGGCCCGCTTTACAGACATATGTCCATGCCCCTGATCCACTGAAGTAACACCCATTACACTAATTATACTAAACACTCTCCCACATGTCCCACCCACTTCATGACTTGCTAATCGCTCTTTCACATCTCTCAGATCCCTCTCTGCCATGGGTCCCTGACTACAGAAGCCAGTGTAACCCTCTGATGGCAGCCCAAAACAAATTTAGTAAACGCATCTGTCACGGCCGGCACCCAATACCAGAACAAGTGCCAAGTACCCTGGTCTTGGCTCGGCTTCACCAGTAGTGTGACCAGGAGTCCTCAGCTTACTTGGGTGCCACCTGGACTTAACGAGGGGTAAAAGGCGAGATGTTCTGGCTAGCAAAGGGGCACAGCTGGTAGCAGAGTCTTTTGGGCCGAAGGTCACAGTACAAGAGGATTAGGCAGAAGGATGGTCAGACAGGCTGGGTCGAGGCAAGCGGATATCAGAATCGTCAGGCAGGCAAGGGTCAAAACCGGGTTGTCAATCAAGGGGTTAAGCAGGAGAGTTGTCGTGGGCAGGCAAGGGTCAGGGTACAGAATGCAGAATAGTCAGGAACAGGCAGGGTCAAACACGGATAATCAGATCAGAATTTCAAAGACAGACGCACAAGGCTCAGGAAATCCACTAGAACAAGTTCTATCACGGGCAAAGGGCTGTACACTGAATGTCCCTTAAATAGCTTTCAAAATTTGTAGTGCGCCAAAACGTGCCTCCGCCTTTAAGAGACGCGCGCAGGCGTGCCGTGCGAGCCCTAGAAACAACATGGCGCCGGCGTTTAAGGGTGTCCCCGCCACACAGGTATTTTTCTTACAGCATCAAAATCAAATACAACAGATTTTGTTAATCACAGATACCACATATAGGTTCTACTCAAGCCACTCATTTTAATGCTTAAAGCATTTCTGAATAACAGATCTTTCCATAACTTGGATCTTCATACTTTAAGGGAGTTATTTACTAGACTACTAAAATTTTTCTGGTCGGGCGTTTCAGGGCAAAACTCAAATTCTTTGGTTTTTTTTTTAAAAAAACACAAATTTTTTCGTGATTTATTAAAGCCTGCAGCTTAAAAAGCAAGAATTCAAAAATCAGACTTGCTGAGGTTATGTATAAGTCAGTGGCAGATGTTCCTATCCTATTTGGAAGTTTCTGTGGTCTGGGCTGGAATTATCCCAAAAATCTGACCATTTCGGGCTTTTCAGGCAAAAATTCGAAAAAATCGGCCTAATAAGGTAAAATCGGGTATGGGAGTTTGGTCTTGGTTTTTTTTTTTATCTAAATCATGAAATAAATTCAGATTTTAGTAAATAACTCCCTAAATGAACCCACTAGGTTTCATTTGACTCCAATGAGGATTAATAATATGTCAGTTTGGACCAAGTGTTTTATTATTACACAGAAAAAGGAAATTTGGATTATTTGCATAAAATGGAGTCTATGGGAAACAGCCTTCCTGTAATTCTGAGCTTTCTGCATAATGGATCCCATACCTGTACTAAGATCAGGCCAGAGAGTTAGAGTTTGCTTGTCCTTTGCAAGCAGATAATCTGCTTTAGTCGCATTGTTTTTTCAGTTTTTCACTTTCTATTTCATTATTTCACAGGTTGGTGGCAGCAGTACACATTGTTTGTCTGAAAGTGATTGTGGTTTCTTGCTGTGTAAGTGTAATTGGAAGAAAGCCAGTGTAGATGAACACTGTTACAGTTCTGTGAATTACAGTTTGGCTTAAACCTATTTGCTACTACTTAGGTCTGATAAATAAATTAAAATGTGTCCATTCAAAGTCTAAATTGTTAGTGTTTCTGTGTTTTTGAAGAGTCACAAATAGTTAGAAAATCTACGTAGTCAGTGCTCTGATGCCACTCTATACAAATCCTTCTTTATCACAAACATTGAAAAACTTTTCTATGAATAAAGAATATTATTTCTGTAAGGTGAGTTCATTGCCAGCACACTTGGCTCTGCCTATTGTACTACTATTAAATGTATTGAGCAGGTAGAGTGCCTTGCGAGCGCATTTTTAGCCATGCATTGGGGTTTGCCCTGTAACCATTATAAATATAGACATACAAATGCATGCTGAATGACTAAATAGCAATTTGTTTTGGAAAATTATGTATCCATGAACAGATGGCAGTGCAGTCTGCAGCATGAATCTAAGGGTACTTAACTGTAGCATGATAGATACTTTCCAGATGCAATCAATGGTAGAGCACTTCTACATTACAACTCCTACCTTGAGTTGGGTCCTCTTGGAAGTATTGAAGGCAGAACTATGGTTCTCAGCATGTGTATATTCACAAAGAATCCTGGGTGCCAGTGATACTTAAACTGGACCAGTGTTTTACTGAAGAACACACTTTATTATGTAGATTAATATTCATAGCAAGTAATCACATCACTGAGTTTCACTTTGGTAATACTCACATCCACACGTCTGCCCAAATGTACCAAGAATCTTAAGGGTGCTCTAAAAGAATACACAACCCACTTAGTGTAAGTCCTTACTTAAATCCCTTACTTATCAACCCACTTAAGTCCCTACACTTGTTGAATGCCACCTGGGACACTATTTTACACTACAATCTCCTTTGTGCTCTTAATACCTCCTAAAATAACAGGAGTTACCTACCACTAACTATAACTCATTTGCGTTGCCAACTTCACTAAACCCCAGTCCTACTTTAGGATTAAATCCTCAGGCCTTTCTCCTGCTCAGGCTTTTACTGCGGTCTCCTGCCTTAGCCTGTCCAGCAGCATCAACCGTCTCTATAGAGTGGAGTCCAAAGAGATAGAACTATGTGCTCCCTCCACATATATAGACTATGGAGCAGGAGCTATAATCACTACCTATGGGCCATAGGAACACATCCCTATTCACAGGGAGTAGGTTACACTTCCTCAAAGTAGGGATGGTTAAATACATTGCCTTCATAACCATGAGACCTGATATTAACAATGATTAGTGATAGGTGAATTTATTCGACAGGCATGGAATCGCAGCAATTTTCTGAAGTGAAATGGGACAGACTTGCCCATCACTAACAGTGAGCACAAAAACCTAGATTTTGTTGTGTTTCAAAGATGTACGATGGTCCTTTCTGCTCCATTCTCACTCTCAAGCTATCTTTTCTTTTCTCCTTTGGCAAAATGGCAAACCAAAACGTCAGTCGATTCAGCCAACAAATGCTAACTGAGCAGTCAATGTGCAGAAATAGCACCAGGAGCCGTATGTTATCATATCTGATACAAGATTGTGACACCTGTTGAACCACAGTCAATCACTGTTACATGTCTTACTTTTACTTATATTTCAGAAAATCAATGAATTTTTTAAAAAAAGATGTAAGATGGTAAACAGGGCTATATTATATGATTTAGGGCTTTACTTAGGGCAGCAGTTATGGTAGTATATATGTTATATGAGTAGAGTATGCAAAGAGCTCATCATTTTGCAAAACTACTTTTCTGGGGATTGTGGAGATAATCTGGGATCTGGATACTTTCTGGTGGAACATCTCTACCATTTATTGCTGTAGTTTATTTGCTGAATTATTCCGTAAACATTATACAGTTATTCTTTGTGTACTATAAAAGTTTGCATAGCCCGGTTAGGTGCACAGTAACAATACAAATCGGTTGCCTGCTAGGCACATCTTACTAGCAGCATTTGGTGCTATTAGAACACAAACTTTTTCATACTTGAAAGATCTGAATCAATGAAATAAAATTCACAAAAGTTAAAATTAGGTTGAGAAACCCTTACCAGCTCATCTGATGTTTGCTTTAAACATTATACCTTATAAATGGTTACTAAACCTAGTGCAATGTTGCCAGATTTGTTATTGTATCTACATTGGCCTTGGATAAAAAAAGTGTTGGCTGCATATTCATAACAGACAAAAGAGCTAGAAGGGACATACAGTAAGCCAGAGCTGATGTAACACTCCTAGTGCAAACAAAGCAAAGTTTAATGGCTGACTAGTTTCACCACCAAAAAGCACAAGTGTTGGTATTTTGAATTGGACAATTGAAATAACCAGGCATTAGGGTAAAAAGTAGCCATGTCCTTTTCCGCCTGACACATTAGGAGGAGGCAAGGGGTTATATAAATATATATATAAATATATATGACAATTCAACCATTTATGTAAACGAACTCACAGTTCTGTGAAGGACAACCAGCATGTGTAAAGCAGTTCAGTAAAAAATAATAGAGGCGAAATCTGGAAAATGTACCCTTGGAGGTACCACTGTTCTATTGAATATAAATGCTTATTCATCATTAAACTTGAGTATACTATCACTAGTGATGGGCGAATTTCTCCCGTTTCACTTTGCCGAAAAATTTGCGAATTTCCCCAACAAATTCGCAAAGCGGTGAAATTCGAACGTTTTCATGAAAAAAAATTGAAATTCGAACAGTTTCACTATAAAAAATTGTGAAATTTGAAGGTTTTCACAAAAAAATCAGACATTTTCACGAAAAATCCTGAAAATCAGAAATTGACGCCGGCGAAACGCAGAACTTCGCCGGTTATTCGAGCCAGGCTAATTTATTCACCCATCACTAATTATTACTTTCTAAACACAAATTCCTTCAAACCCAACTTTGTACAGGTATGAGATTATCCAGAAACCCGTTATCCAGAAGGCTCCATTTTATCCAAATAATCCAAATTTTTAAAAATGATTGATCCCAATTCCTTGTGCTTGATCCCAACTAAGATACTCTATAATAATTCCTTATTGGAAGCAAAACCAGCCTATTAGGTTATTTAAAATGTTTAAATGATTTTTCAATAGACTTAAGGTATGAAGATCCAAATTATGGAAAGATCCATTATCCGGAAAACCCCAGGTCCCAAGCATTCTGGATAACAGGTTCCATATCTGTACTGCAAATCCATCTTTATTCTGGTTCGTTTTGTCTCTTTTACTTGAGAAATACCTGTTGCTTGGTTGAACTTGTTTAGAAGTTATTACAAATTTTAAAGGAATAGTTCAGCGTGAAAATAAAAACTGTGTAAATAGATAGGCTGTACAGATTCAGAATAAAAAATGTTTCTAATATAGTTAGTTAGCCAAAAATGTAATGTATAAAGGCTGGAGTGACCTCTGCATGGGCCGGGATTGCTGCCAGATTACTTTCATGGACCACTGATCTTCTGCCATATGCTTCCGACACAGAGGCTTTGGTGGTGCCAACCTAGCCTGTGATGCTACAACTAGAGATAGAAAGAATTCAAAAGAGAAAGGTAGGGAAGGTGATTAGAGCAGAGAACCGCTACTGATAATACAGGTATGGGATCTGTTATCCAGAATGTACGGCACCTAGGGTTTTCCAGATAAGGGATATTTCTGTAATTTGGATCTCCATACCTTAAGTCTACTAAAATATTATTTAAACATTAAATAAACCCAATAGGCTGGTTTTGCTTCCAGTAAGGATTAATTATATCTTAGTTGGGATCAAGTACAAGGTACTGTTTTATTATTACGGAGAAAAAGGAAATCATTTTGAAAAATGTTCATTATTTTTCAGTGTTCAGCCAAATCTAATTAGATCTTAGCCATTGGATTTCTGGAGTTCTGGACTAATAAAAGTGACTGTTTGTTGTTCACAATTGATGCAAATACTAGATCATGAATAAATTCGCTTGATCTCTTAAGGGATGTGGGGTCAGCTGGTGGTTAATATATTAATCCAGGGATTAGTAGTGTGGAGAGTAATCCACTTCCATGTGAAATTGCCAGTGTTTTGCCTTTCATGCGATTTTTGCCCAGCAAACTGGAAGCGATAAAGTGCTGGCAGTCACCCAGTTTGCTCTTGCCCTTAGGGATTTCACCTAATCTCTATAAATTAACAATTGTAATATGCATTTTATAGATTACACTCATATTTTAGAAAAATGTTCTGCTCATCAGAATGAATCATTTATCAGCCCTGAAGAGCATGGATTTAATAGGTGTTTGATCTTTAAAGGAATTGTTTGGTATAAAAAATAAACTGGGTAAATAAATAGGCTGTGCAAAATAAAAAAAATTTCTAATATAGTTAGTTAGCCAAACATGTAGGGGCAGATTTACATAGGGTCAAATATCGAGGGTTAATTAACCCTCGATATTCGACTGCCGAATCTAAATCCTTTGACTTCGAATATCGAGGTCGAAGGATTTACCGCAAATAGTTTGATCAAACGATAGAACGAAAAGTCGTTCGATTCGAAGGATTTTAATCCATTGATCGAACGATTTTTCTTTGACCTAAAATTTGTTATAAAGCCTATGGGGACCTTCCCCATAGGCTAACATGGCTCCTCGGTAGGCTTTAGGTAGCGAACTAGGGGGTTGAAGCTTTTTTTAAAGAGACAGTACTTTGACTATCGAATGGTTGAATATTCGATCGATTTTTAGTTCGAATCGTTCGATTCGAAGTCGAAGTCGTAGTTGAAGGTCGAAGTAGCCAAAAAAAATACTTCGAAATTTGGAAGTTTTCTTTATTCTATTCCTTCACTCGAGCTAAGTAAATGGGCCCCCTAATGTATAAATCCTGGAGTGACTGGATGTCTAACATAATAGCCAGAAAACTACTTCCAGCTTTGCAGCTCTCTTGGTTTCCACTGATTGGTTATCAGGCAGTAACCAATCAGTGACTTGAGGGGAGGGGGCACATGGGTCATATCTGTTGCTTTTGAATCTTAGCTGCATGCTAAGGATCAATGGCAAACTCACTGAACAGTTATGTCCCATGTGGTCCCTCTTAAAACGGAACTCCACAAAAATATAACTTAAGCTTTTTGAAAAGTAACATAATTTCAAGCAACGTTGCCATATACATCATTTTAAAAATATGCAGACTTTTCATGATTTGTAAGGGTTTGGAACAGCCTAGCCCCCTGCTCTTCTGATCTCTCTGACTACTTTTACTACTGACTGACTACTGTTACTTTGTATCGACAGTCATCTGTCCTTGGACTGCATCCTCCAAACCCCACAATTCCCTGCACATGTGATTTCAATAAGGAACAGAACATCATCAGTGCAATGCATTGTGGGTTATGTAGTTCCTGCATGCTGTCTGTAAACTGTGGACTAGTTGTTACAATTTGTAACATCAGTGTTTTAGTCCCTCCTTCCCTGCCAGGATTTCAAATGATGCAGAAAGAGAAGAACTGTTAAACAGCTGGATTTCAGCATAGAAAATGGCATTTATTCATACTTTTTGAAGAAACTGATAATGGTGATGTGTATATTAGGGGTTTCTGTGTTATGTGGGCCTCTTTATCAAATTTTGGTTTGGAAGCCGGAGTTCCTCTTTAAAATTGTTGACTAACTCAGAGTTAGAGAGCTGAAAAGTTATGTTCTGTTATGTTAGACATCCAGTCACTCCAGCTTTTATACATTACATTTTTGGCTAACTAACTATATTAGAAACATTTTTTATTTTGCACAGCCTATCTATTTACCAAGTTTTTATTTTTATGCTGAACTTATGCAGTTAAAGCCAAATCATAGTAATTGCTATGACACATATATATATATATTTGTAAGTGTAGCTATTATGTGTTTATATATACATTATTGCCTGCATGATTTATCCTTGAGTGCACCACATTAGTCATTCTACAAATATTTGTGTTGTTACTTGTTATCATCATCATCATCATCATTTATGTATTTATTTATATAGCACCAGTTATGCAACACAGCACTCTATAGACATCCCTTCCAATACAGTGTCCCTAATAATAAATGTCTCTACTGGGTAGAGGGCTAGGAACCTACCTGTAGGACTCAAGTTGGTTTGTCAAATCTTGTAGGTAGGTTTGAGTGCCATCTGTAGTTAACTCCCATACTGGTATTAAAGGCAACAGTGAAGTTATTATGCTCTGCTCAGAAACCAGAAAGTGGATGTTTATCCATAATCTTAGGTTCTACAGGCCTTAGAAGCGTTGAAGCCACCACTATGTTATTCTGTAATCTCTTGTAAGCTTGTAGTACAAAGCAGTTGAGCTTTATGGCTGTATTTTAGTTCCTGAACAGACAAAGTTACTAACAGTAAGAACAGCCCTTGGACTTTGTATCTGTTTAGATCCTAAAGAGTGCATTAAAAGAGAACAACCACGAGCAAGTTACTTTATAGTGAGTGTTCGAGGCAACTCAATATATGTTTTAGTGGAACAAGATAGTGAGGCAGTGAGGCTAGCGTTCTGGTCAGTCCCAGTGTGGAGTGTTAGAGTGGACATCACAAGTGTGACTATCACCAGAGTATGATCCTACACAGGCCCAGATTTGTGGGAAGGCCACAAAGGCCTGGGCCTAGGGCGGCAAATTATTTGCTGAGGAGCACTGGGGACACTCAGCTCCCCAGTGATCCGTGCGGCCTAGGGGCGCCCGCGATCCAAATCCAGCCTTGATCCTACAAAAATAATGTTGAGGTAGTTACATATCCTTTGAGAAAAGAACCAGACCTGTCCAGAGAGGCAAGGCATTCCTTCTCCAATTGTGAGTAGTAAGCCATAAAAATATATTGTATGAATCTAACAACACTTGATGAACACAGAATAGAGAACCACAAATAGGGATGTAGCAAACTGTTCTGCTGCGAACTAGTTCGCGCGAACTTCGACCGTTCGCGTCCGCCGAATGTTCACGAACGTTTGGGAACGTTCGCATTTTGAGTTTGCGTTCGATTCGAATACAAATCGTTCGACCATTCGAATTCCTTCGACCGCTAAAATCGAACGATTTCCATTCGTTCGAACGATTGTAAGCATTCGATCGAATGAAAAGCATTCGATCGAATGGCTTCGATCGTTCGATTCGAATGAAAATCCTTCGATCGAATGATTAAAATCCTTCGATCGTTCGAATCGAACGATTTTAGCGGGTGTTCGGAGTTTGCGAACTGTCCGCGAACGTTCGCATTTTTTGCCGGTGTTCGCGAACGGCGTTCGCGAACACCAAATCGGCAGTTCGCTACATCCCTAACCACAAATACACAGGCTTACAATTTCCTTATTAAAGCATCCTCTTGAATGAAGTGGCCCACTGTCCCTGGAATGTTGGGTAAACATTTTAACAGTGTTTCTTTAAAAATCCTGATGTTGATAGACTATAGATTTCAGCACTCCCCAACTCTTGGTTACATTATTGCTAGTTAATCAACATTTGGGCAAAGCCACGCTCTTCTGGCATATTTATGTCCATATTAAGAAGAAATTTGAAATGTAAATGTTTAAACATTCACGCAGAGAGATATTATGGGTCCCATACAAATAAAGTATAATAATAATGATGATGCAGTCCCTTTAGGGCACACAGCCCAAAGTCTAAAAAAGAACACAATGTCCACAGAATTTTTTTCCCATTACTATAAAAACAGTTGAAATGCACGCACAAGGGTGCAGCCTTAAGACGGCCAATTACTTGACACAAGGAGTGAACCCTTCACTCTTCATAAACCTTGTGACCAACTTTTCTGCCAGACTCCAGTGTTAAAAGAGATTCGTCTTAGTTGTTTTTCTACTATAATCTCAGAGGGCTATCTCCTCCATGATCCTTTAATGTCGCTATGCTTACCAACTTGACTCCTAGTTGGTCAGCTCTTTGAAATGCGATCTAAGTGAGGGGTGCTGGCTCCTGACCTCCATATGCCTGGAAATATTATATTTTAAAGACACTTAACATGCACCTCGGTTTCAGATAAACTAACTTGTGACCTTGACTAAGATCCAAAGATGACCATGTTAAGATTCCCATTGTGCGCATGTGTATGCATGTGCATTAGCTATCAACATTTGATTGCAAGCTCTACAACCCTTCACATGTTATAGGCAATGTTCTCTTCAGTTGTTATCAAACTACTAGTTGTAGCATATTCAGGTAATGATTTGCTCTTCAGTTTACAGCCTTTTAATAGTAGGTGGAGCTCAGTAATTTTGTCCTGTACAACGCAGGATCTTACGCTACTTGGAGTGCAATGCCCAGTAATGAGACAATGTTCTACTAACCAGTTTTCCATCATTCAACAATCGCATTTTTTCCTAAAATATATGCCTTTCTGCTAAGGAACAGAATAAATAATTCCTAGTATTACTTAAAAGATCCCACACCCCACATTCAACACCACATACACCTCTTACCTTCTCCTGAATTTCTGATTTCATTCAAAATCAGCAACTTTCATTTACACTTACTCATATTACTATCTACCTCCGTGATTTGTTGCATCTTTTAGTTACATAACATTCCATTCATCCTTTTTCCACTGGACGTATAGTATGGCACCAAGAGCGGTAGGTCCTTTTTTTAATCACTTGGAGAAATGAACACATGGTGGCACATTAAATGACGCAAAGGGCATTTTCTCACATGGCAGAAAACTGTTAGACATTTGCCTCAAACAATAACTAAAGCTGAACTAAAGAAGCTGGGTAGAAATGTTGTACATTATGATTTGGGCTTCTGTGTAAGCCCGAGGCAACCACAGCCCTGAACTAAAGATCTGTCCCGCTAAAGATGCCCCAGTAGCTCCCCATCTTCTTTTATGCTGATTCACTGCCCATGCTCTGTGCTGCTGTCACTTACTGAGTTTAGGGACCCACTCACAATATACTGTATATAGAATGCAGAATTTAAAGCATTGAATAAGCAGTAGGGTAGAATCTGTTTTATGACTTGCAAACTTCATTTTCTGCTTGCTAATTTCTTCTTGCTAATTTGGGCAGCTGCCCAGAGCACACTGAGCATGTGCAGTGTCACTGACACTCCTAAGATGGGCAAGCTACTGTGGCAACTTTGAAGGCCTGAATCATTACTACTATAGGGATGCTGAATCTTTAGACTGATGCAATAAGTTCAGTATATAAAATATAGCATTTCTAGCCATATTCATTTTGAGGGTTTAGTTTCCTTTAAGTCATTTTCTGTATTATATTATATTGGTAGAATTTTCAGTGCTGCCTTCGAAAGTATCCCATTATGACTATTTCCCACCGGCACAGACAGAACAGCCTAGGAAGGATTCAGGCTGCCTTGAGACATCTAATTATATATTTATGTGTAACACCTTGGAGAAAAACAACTTTCCAAACATAACTTTCCCCAGCTCCCTCTGTAACTATATAAATGCCAATTGTAACATACGTTCCTGCTATCATTGTTTTCACTGAATGCATTCGCTCTTCACCTGCCCCGCTGACATTAAAGTGCACAAAAATCAAAATCTACATGGCAAGGCTTACAGCTTCAAGGGCAGCCCCACTATTCATACAGTTCATTAGCCATTCTTACAACACCGGGACAAATGATTGCTACTTATGCCAGGAGCAGATGTATCATTTCTGTTTACCAAAATCGACAAAACTGTGTGTTTTCTGTTACGTTGTATAAGAATCAATTGATTTTCACTCCGCGACCAAAGGATAACGCAGCTCTGGCTATAATTTATAGAACAATTATGAACAGCTCTGTTCTAAAGCCAGATCTGCCTCAGTAGTTGTGAGATGAGCCAACTGAGCATGCTCAGCAATGTGAGAAGGCTGCACAGGGGTTTCAGCATCAGAGTAGCTCCTGAGGTGCCCAAGGAAGCATAACTCTAATTGCTGGAAAGCTATTTCTTCTCCTACTCAGCACCCCATTAAGGTCACTCTGAAGACAATGATCATTTTACTGCACCTGATTATTTTCCTGCAAGTAAAAGGTAAGTCGGCTGCTGTGTCATTCTTTTCCTTGAATGAAAAAAGCTATGTACACAGTCGTATGCATTCACAGTAGGACGTGTCATGTTCTTCTTGTAAAATGAGCAAAATTATGTTTGTACAGTATGTTCCCAGGCAAATGACACAGGCTGCACTGCAACGGCGATCTTTATTAATTGCAAAAATATCCCCATAAACTCATTGCCTTCTTTTAGCTACAGCAACCAAAATGAACATGCTATCTTTCTTATTATTACGTGAAGTGGTTAAAAGAAAAAAAAGTTTAATGGTATCATTGCATAGACACATACATGTTTGAGATGCTAAAATAGATATATAACAATTTGCTTCTATGCCTGATTCCGAGCAAAATAAAAGTACATAAATACCCTGCTATTCATTATAATACTAAAAGGGTTTCCGTAGCTAAAAATGCATTTCTGATTGTTTGCTCACTAAAAATCTTAAACATTATCTGTGGTATTTGTTATTATTAGAATTTGTCTTTAGAAACATATTTGAATTCCTATTTTTTCTATTGTATCAGGTGCACAAGTCGTATTCAGTGTACTTGATGAATATTCTGGCTGCCCGTGATTGTATGTTTAAATGTAGAATTATGGCTAAAGATGACTTTTGGAAAAAGGCCTTATTTTATTGTGGGATCCAGGTAACAACATCAGTTGTATAGCTTGTGTGTGTATTGAGATCCGAAACAAACCAGTCTGTAGTGTTGTACAAGCAGCTTTATCGTCTGCCAGCAAATCGGCTTCTTTGAATAACCATTCACTATACATTACTAATTTAGCCCTCGTGGGTGACATTTAGATTTATAGAGAATTGTAAACACACCTGAATGTAAAATGTATGGTTAACAATGTAGCTGTGCATTTACACGTATGTTTAGTGTGTTCAAATCTGAACGTTATTTACATTTTAGTATTTGCTCACTGAATAAACTTGTGAATAAAGTTCTGGAACTTTGGGTAATAGCTGATATTATCCGTATGCTACAGCTTTTAAAAAAAATTCCCTTGATTTATACATTTTCCAAAGCACAGATGCCCTTTAGGATACATTCATCTTATCTCCAGAACTGCATGTGTGTGTGTTTCTTTTAAGGTAAAGCAAAATAATATATATTTTTGCAACTTTACATATTGCTTTTATCATCAGTATTTATGGAGTAATATGGTATGCAATGTGACTTTCAATATAGGGCTTCTGAGTAACGTTCTGCTCCCCGAGGTGCCATTCATTCCCCTTTAATCACTCTCAAAGAACAGAACGACACATTGCGTGACATATACCTTAATTAATACTGCATTCGAGGATTTCTAGAAATTGTGACTCCAAGCCCGGATAGATGTTTTTGGTAGAAAATAAGTGTATGCTGTGAACTGCTGACATCTAGATAAATGAATGCCAGATTTAGACATTCACAGTAGATCTGGAAAAGGATAAATGCTTAGAAATACAAGTGTCGGATAACATCTCTCGGTGGCCTCAGTGAAAACAGATACGTGAATTAATCTAAAATGTTAAGTAAACCATTTACTGAAAAAGATCTTTTCTCTGCAACATAATCCTATCATAGAGGCAGTGGTGATTTAGAGAGTTTGCATTGATGCTGAATCCCCTGTACGATCTGGGCTCCACGAGAACCTTTAATGCTCTGAAGATTTCTGTAGAATATCTATCACAGATTCTAGTTGTATAGGAGGGACATTGTGTACTCATCAATAAACAATAAAGTGACCTAAGCTATCAGTCAACTATTTAGTAAGTAGTCTGGAGAGGGATATAATAGTAACTCATTACTGTATTGATTAGGTTGATGGTTGTAGTAGTAATAAATACGCAAGTAGACTGTGGATGGAAGCCGTGTCAGAGACCATAAGACTCATTAGTAGATGTGAATGATGAGAGCGTCGTTGCTTTTATTTTGTTTTGACAAAGTTGCGCAATCAAACTTATTCCCAACAGTCTCTTAACAGAAAGGGAATTGTGATACTGTTAAGGTCTTAAACCTTTAGATGTACCATTTCAACATTTCAATGCAATACATGGGAAATATTAAAGGCATGAAAGCAACAGTCTTTACAAAGCTGTGTAGTTCAAGAGTGTATTCGCTATCAAGCCCTTGTGAGTGCTTTCTCCAACATAAATACTGTGTTAACTCTTTCTCCAGATTCATGGCAAATGCCAAGGGTTGAGGGTGGACAGGCGACACATACATTAATAAATACAGGTTTGGGATTCTTTAACTGGAAACCCGTTATCCAGAAAGCTCTGAATTAGGGGAAGGTCATCTCCCATAGACTCCATAATCAAACCATTCAAAGTTTTATAAATGGATTCCTTTTTCTCTGTAATAATAAAACAGTAGCTTGTACTTGATCCCAAATAAGATATAATTAATCCTTATTGGAGGTTTATTTAATGTTTAAATTATTTTTTATAGACTTAAAGTTTCGATATCCAAATTACAGAAAGATCCCTTATCTGGAAAGCCTCAGGTTCTGGACATTCTGGATAATAGATCCCAAACTTGTACCTGTACAGAGCAATAAAGCCCGGGAGTTGTATCTCTCAGTGAATGACTTAATGATACTTTATCTTCCTTTTTTCCAAGTTTCTTAAGTATTTCAATTACAGGTTTGGGATCTATTTTCCGGAAACCCGTTATCCAAAAACTACAGAAAGGTCGTCTCCTATATACTCTATTTTATCCAAATAATCCACATTTTTTTCTGTAATAATAAAACAGTAGCTTGTACTTGTACTTGATCCAAATGAAGATATAATTAATCTTTATTGGAAACAAAACCAGCCTATTATGTTAAATTAATGTTTACATAATTTTCTATTAGACTTAAGATATGAACATCCCAGGTTCTGAGCATTCTGGATAACAAGTCCCATACCTGTACAGTATTACTGAAAAAAGTAGAGTTTATTATAAACCCATGTCCCTCATATATTCCATTGTTTTTCAATGATTTTCCCAGCAGGTTTTGTTTAACGGGAAAGTTTAAAGAGTTTCGATTTTTCTTTTTAAAGAAACAGAAAATCAGTATGAGTCTATATTTCATCCTCATGATGAAGTATTCCTAAGTATACCTAATATTTTGTACAGAACATGGCTCTGCGTCATTAATTTTCCTTCTCTCTCGAGTATCTCAGAATTACAAATACATGTAACTTGGCAGTCGTGAAATAAACACATATGTTGACAGAGCAAGACAAGCGTTTCGTAAAAAAGATATGGGAACTGATAACCGGAAACCCATTATTTAGAAAGTTCGGTAATATGGGAATGTAATTTTCCATGCAGTTCTACTCTGTGACAGCGCCTTGTACTTGGTGGTAACTACACTTGTCACAAATCCATGTTTTTTTTGTTATATTTTTAGTAGACTTAAAGAATGACTTTTAAATTATGGGATAAGTAAAGACCCCTGTTTTGCCCCCCCCCCGGGTCCCAAACATTCTATACCTGAACTTCTGCCATTAAGATATTGGAATCTCTAGAAGAGTGTTCCTAATGTGTTATGAATGTGATTTGATAGTAGCAAACCTAACCTATCCAAAGCGAAAATATGAATTGTTAGATTTAATTCCCTGAAAAATAATAAAATATAATCAGTTGACTTTCTATGAACAGGACAGCATAAACAAATGTTTTTTTTCTGTACGTCACTTAAAAATGCATTCAATGTTCATAGGATTTGGTCATTCAAATTCATTTTAATGGCTAGGAAAAAAAAATACGGCTGGAAGATATTTTTAAAGATGATCTAAGTGCACGGTGTAAAAGATCCTATTCAGAACAGATGTCTCATATTGTTTTACCTCTCGGCACACAAGAGTAAATGGGGAAAAAAAAATATTCGCTGTGCCTGGACGCATATCAGCGTAGCCAGACATATACAGCACTTCTGTGGAGTTACAAGGCAAGACTGATATATTCATTATACGAGTCAGTAAATAAAACAGGTAGCACGAGAATCCAACTAAGGAATTCCTGGTGTATTTGATTAGGAAATTGTGTAGCTTGGAATCCTTAAGCTACAGGATATTTCCTTTCCATAAATGTTTGTCCATTAAAGACGCGCCTCATTGCCTCTTCTAATTAGGATCCGTGCTATCATGCTGGATTGTGTTAGAACAAGGCAGAAAGAGACCTCTACTCCCAGCCATAACCAGAAATATTCTTTGAAATAGCATGTATTATAGAATATTACATTTTAGAGCAATAAATAAACAATTTTAGTATCTACAAGAGGGGTTTCAAATCTGCAACTCTGTAACCATTGTTAAGCTCACTGGCAGGAGTTGAAATTCTACAGCTGGAGGAAGGTAGATGTTTGACATCCCTCAGGTTAAGACTAGAATTCCCAAATTATTAAATTTTTTCAAGTTCGGGTTCTGCCCTTGCTACAGATGCAACTGTATTTCTGTTTAAAAAGAATAAAAAAAGAAAAAAAGGCTGTTCCAAGGAAACGGCAATTTTAACAGTGCATTCATATTTCCAAAAATGGTCATAAAACTCTAAAATTAGCACCAATGCTATGAAAACTGAATTAATTCAAAGATTTCATCAATTTATTTTAAAAAAAATTAACCTTTCAGCACAAGTTAATTTTTTAACTAATTTTCTAAGCCATTTCTATGAACCAAGCAGTTTCCAAAGAATTCAGCATCTGTTATCCCCAAACAGCAATCTATTATACCCAAACCTTTTATCCAAAAAGCTCTACAATACGGCTGTGCCATTTTAACATAGAGTCCTATTTAAAGGAGACCTGTCACCCAGATAAAAAAAGCTGTACAAAAAAAAGTAATTTGCATTTTTTCATGAACACATCAATTCAATACCTGTTTGTAATGTAAATACAAATCTGAGCTTTCAATCATATATTGCCTCCCTACTCACCATATATAACTGTATAGCCTGTGCTTCGGCATAGGCATTAGTGCCCCCATTCTCCATTTCCAATTTTTAGGGGTGATTCAAATCTTGCCTTAATACGTGTCCACAAAATGGCACCTGCCTGCTTGCTGTGCTAGTAAATTGAAAACTAAATTTAAACAATTTATATAATGTACTGTATGTAAAGTTAATTTTTCTCAGCTAACATGGTAGAATTTGGAATTATAGGATAGGATTTGTAATTACTTGTTAGGGTGACAGGTCCCCTTTAAATAAACAGGTAGATCTCATACTTGTACTTTTTACAGAATATTATTAAGAATAAAGCAGAAACTAGAACATATACAGTATTAAATTGAAAACCACACACATTATATTAAACTTAAGGCATCATTTACAGGCAACATATAAAAACCAGAAAATGAGCACAAAGCACCTTGCATCTGATAGCACTGCACTGGGTTTTCTTATCGGAGGCAAGGAGCCAAGCACAATCTGTACAGAATATTGCCGTGGACACAAGTGTACTCTACAAGGACCTTAAGCAGGTCACATGGGACTCTTTCACATGGCTTGAAATAGGGCAGTATCCCCTAGTGCTGTTGGGTGTTTTAATTGACATGACAACGCCTAGCTTTAGTATTGCCATTAATATAGTAACAAGTAAGCAATGTCATGATGTCATACAATGACAACATTGCCCCTGGCCCTGCATCAGGTAAAAACAGCCCTGACCTTAAGGCAGGTTCAGATTACCCATTAGGTGCCCTAGAGCCTGCCTAGAGTTAGGGGTTTGCATGGAACTGTTCCCAGGAGGATCATATGCATTATGACAATTCTTTAATAGTTCTAGGTTGGTGCATGATGCCATTTTTAATGGTGCCTGCATGCATCTGAGGGAACTGAGGTATAGGCTGGGAGCTAGGCACTCGGGCTGGCAGTGAAGTCACTCCAAGGACACTGTTCTATAATTCTGGAACCAACACAGAGGCGGTAAGTGGAGGTGGGTTGGGGGTACCAAATCACTACTCTCCCTAGAGCCCCATTCTCTATCTCACTGTCTTGATTTTGCACCCCTTAGTGGTCTTGTACTTGCATTCAGAGCAATGAGCCCTAATGAGAGTGACTACAACACAT
Organism: Xenopus petersii; assembly: GCA_038501925.1. NCBI lineage: Eukaryota > Metazoa > Chordata > Amphibia > Anura > Pipidae > Xenopus > Xenopus petersii. The sequence goes on along the minus strand of CM076674.1, from coordinate 30,698,639 downwards.
GCATATATGGCTATTATCCAATAGCTTTCTATACAAAAACAGCATTTTGGCAAATGAAATGAGACACTGTATGCAGTTTTCAAAAAACTAAGAATGTTTTTTGGGGAATATGCATAAATAACATCTACATGAGCATTAAAATGGGGTGACAGGTCTCTCTAGGACCTGTCACCCCAAAAAATAATTCCAAATCCTATTTTATCACAATAGTCAAGCAAAATACACTTTGGTAACACTATATAAATTATTTGAATCTTGTTTCCTTTGGTCTGGGAATTCATAATTATAACAAGCAGGCAGGAGCCATTTTGTGGACAGTGTTATTAAGGCAAGCGTTGCATCATCTCAGAATCTTGTTTGTGCACCAGAATGGGGGTCCTGATGTCCATCCCCATGTACTGGCTACACAATTAAATGGTAAAGTGCACTGGAGGAATGTGGGGAGAGCAGTGACATCTAGTAAGTGCTGAATGAAAAGTGAAAGTAATTGCTTGCCCCACCTCAATGCCTAAGGCATAGAGGAGGGGCAGGCAATATTTGATTGATAGCTGATATATTTAAATGAGCTTACAACAGTTATGAATGCTTTAATAAAAAAAATAATTTGGATTTCATGTTTAATTTGAAAAGGACTTTTATTATACAGCTTTTTTGTTGGGGTGACAGGTCCACTTTAAAGGGATACTGTCATAGGAAAACAAGTTTTTTTCAAAACGCATCAGTTAATAGTGCTGCTCCAGCAGAATTCTGCACTGAAATCCATTTTTCAAAGAGCAAACAAATTTTGCTATATTCAGTTTTGAAATCTGACATGGGGCTAGAAATATTGTCAATTTCCCAGTTGCCCCCAGTCATGTGACTTGTGCTCTGATAAACTTCAGTCACTCTTTACTGCTGTACTGCAAGTTGGAGAAGTTGGAGTGATATCACCCCCTCCCCACAGCAGCCAAAAAAAGAACAATGGGAAGGTGACCAGATAGCAGCTCCCTAACACAAGATAACAGCTCCCTGGAAGATCTAAGAACAGCACTCAATAGTAAAAGCAAAGTCCCACTGAGACTGATTCAGTTACATTAAGTAGGAGAAATAACAGCCTGCCAGAAAAGTAGTTCCATCCTAAAGTGCAGGCTCAAGTCACATGACTGGGGCAGCTGGGAAACTGATAATATGTCTAGCCCCATGTCAGATTTCAAAATTGAGAAATGGATTTCAGTGCAGAATTCTGCTGGAGCAACACTATTTACTGATGCGTTTTAGGAAAAAAAACTTTACCCATGACAGGATCCATTCAAGCCATATCATTGCATGTAAAGTGTCTTACATTTGGCAATCCCCATTCTTCTGCAATCAGAGGTGAATGAGTTTATGACATGAAAATGCAGACCTACCTTATTTATCTGGATACGTTTATATCTGTTACAAGGCATTAGGACATGAATCATTTATTTAAACAATGCACTCTAGGAAATAACCAGTGATGGGCAAATTTGTCCCGTTTCGATTTGGCGAAAAATTTGCAAATTTCCCTTGAAATTCGCAAAACGGCATACAATTCTCTAAACTAATAATAAAAAAAAAATCTCCCATCACTAGAAATGACATTATGGATGATAGGTTTCCGAATAACAGATCCCATATATCTAGGAAACAGTTACATTAGCAGAAGAAAACTCATAGCATACATTTTCCTGCCTAATAGCTACTCCAGATACATTTGCCATTTATAGACTCAAATTATAACAAGCGTTCGCAGACAGTCATTCTAAGCAACTGACAGAAGGAGGAGAAACAAGGAGAACAGGACCAAAAAAAAAGCATATGCTGCTCAGATCAAACCTGACGTAAATCAGTCTCACATACAAAAAAAAGCAGAAATGTAAATGTTGCATGAAGTCGATATCGAACACAAACCCCTCTCATTTCAATTGCTGATTAAAGTCATTTGCCCTGGCACATATCTTTTGTTACAGCTACACCGTTTGCACAGGAGAAAGTGGCAGCAGATCTGTGAGTAGGGAAAAGGGCATCAGGAGCCTGACAAAGATATTCATGCCATTTGCCAATATTTCAAATAAATTCCAAGCCAGGAACAGTTTTATTCAATCTGCTCCATATTTCGTTTGACAGTAAAATTCTAAAAACAAAATGTGGAAAATAGACTTTAAAAATTGTATTGGCATTTGATAGAAATAGAAACTCTACACTTGGTAACGTGATTATTTGTATTGTCTAATGAACGGAATTTATTTGGGATGCCCAGCCTGTCGTCCTCCAGCAGTTGTGGAACCACCATACAGACTATCACAGCTAGAGGGCCACAAAATGTATCATAATTGATAATATAATATGCCCTTTTGTGTTTCTGTCTTTGTCCACCTGAAGGAGCCATAAGAGTTTGGTGCCCAATGCAACCTCTATGCCCTATCCGACAGATAGCCGTATATTATACATAAGCCAAACTATACTCATTATAAATGACAATGTAACATTATACAGGTATGGGACCAGTTATCCAGAATGCTCTGGACCTGGGATTTTCCAGACAATGGATCTTTCAGTAATGTGGATCTTCATACCTTAAGGCTACTAGAAAATCATGTAAACATTAAATAAACCCAATAGGCTGGTTTTGCTTCCAATAAGGATTTATTATACCTTAGTTGAGATAAAGTACAAGGGACTGTTTTATTATTATTACATTTTGATTATTTGGATAAAATGGGACACAGTCTTTCCATAATTTGGAGCTGTCTGGAACACAGGCTTTCGGATAACGGTCGGATCCTATACCTGTATTTTATTTATATACCGTTTATTATTTACAAAAAAAGATTATAGTTTTTTGCTGTCATTTTAACTTTGAATCTTGGAAAATATTCTGTTTCACGCAGAAATTAAGTAATGCAAGCAGTGATTGTCAAATTTCTCCCGTTTCGCTTCGGCAACAAAAATTTTGACGCTATTGTCAAAATATTTTTGAGGCGGCGACAATTCCGATGCCGGCGTCAATTCCGACGCTCATTAAAGTCAATTGAATTGTCGCCAGCGTCGGAATTGTTGCCTGTGTCAGAATTGTCTTCGGCGTTAAATATATTTTTGCAGCAATTTCGTGAATTTATTCGCCGGCGCAGATCCGCTCCCTGCCAAATCTCCCTGCTGCAAACCTCCCTTTATCGGGCAGATTGCGGCAAATACAAAGTGTGCGCATGCACTAATGTGTGGTGCGGCGGGGTGCTTGTTCATGTTGGGTTTTCTGGATAAGGGGTCTTTCCTTATCTAGCACCATCATTTAAAGGAGAAGGAAAGTCATTTTTACCTGGGGTAGCCAAAAGTTAGGCACCCCCAAGTGATCACATTTACTTACCTGACACCCCGAGCACTGGCCCGGGGTGTCAGGTAAGTAAATGCGATCACATAGTTTGCAAGCAGGTCTCTTATTTTTACAGCAAAAAATCATATTAGTCTAAACAATTTTTAAACATGAAACTAAGTGAAATGGCAAAACTTTATCTAAGAGCTTTTCTGAAAAATAAGATCATATATACTATAATTTGTTTTAAAGCTATAGAAAAACGATGCTGATAAATCAAATAGTGTATTATGGCATTTTTAGGTTCATTTATATTTAATATTTAAGGGGGAATGTAATTAAAATAGCACACAATGTTTAAATGTTTAGCGCTGCTCACAATTTAAAATCATTTGCTGGCGAATATTACATTGCTACACTATCACAACGGTTAACATTAAGTTGCTTTGGAGTTTCATTAAATATTTTGTTGCAAAAAAATGCTTTGGCATTGCAACATTTTTATTAAATAGACTATGAATGTTTTCAACAACAGTTTTGTCACAAACTTAGCAGGGAGTTGTCAAGGTCTGAAATGAGCCAAAAAGGACGCAAACAATGAAAATCTTGGTCACTAACATTCTCAATGGTCTTTGTAAACTTTTTTTGCGAGAAACATATTACCTTCCCCCAATAGTCTATTAACTTATGTGATTTGCATGTAACTGTAAATGTAATTATGACATCTGGTAGCAAGTTCCTTTACATATACAGTGTATTTAACCTGGGCGTATAGTCTAATGTTTATATTTCCCAGGAACAATATTAATGTCTCAGATTATAGCATCTGGATTTTTTTTACAGCCATGGTAAGGGAACATTTATACTTATTTAGGCTTCTTTATTTCTTTTAAGGTGTAAAAATGTAATAAAAACTTGCAAATGCAAAAACAATGCTAATACTATGTGAAATAATTGCAAAATAAAGCTGAATACAAATGCAACCTTTGGGGGCACATTTACTCAGTTCGAGTGAAGGAATAGAATAAAAAAAACTTTGAATTTAGAATTTTTTTTTGGCTACTTCGATCATCAAATTGGCTACTTCGACCTTCGACTACGACTTAGACTTCGAATCGAACGATTCTAACTAAAAATCGTTTGACTATTCGACCATTCGATAGTCGAAGTACTGTCTTTTTAAAAAAAACTTCGACCCCCTACTCCGCCATCTAAAACCTACTGAACCTCAATGTTAGCCTATGGGGAAGGTCCCCATAGGCTTTTGCAAGCTTTTTTTGGTCAAAGAAAATGGACGATTTTTCGTTCGATCGAACGAATTGCTGTAAATCCTTCGACTACGATATTCGAAGTCGAAGGATTTACCTTCGGCAGTCGAATATCAAGGGTTAATTAATCCTCGATATTCGACCATATGTAAATCTGCATCTTAGGGTTGACCTACTAAATACTGATGTTAAATATTGAGCTGGCTTATTTAAATACATTAGCTATTTAATACCTTGCCAGTAGTGATGAGCGAATCGCAGTGAAGTCAATGGGCGTTTTTATGCGTGACAAATTTTTACACGTGCAACAATGTTTCTCTCCAAATACATTAAAGTCAATGCCCGTTTTTTCTTATTGCGACTTTTTGCATTAAAGTTAGTGGTAATTTTTAGTGATGGGCGAATTTATTCGCCAGACGAATTCGCGGCGAATTTGCGCGATTCGCCGCCAGCGAATAAATTAGTGAAACTCCCGTGAAAATTCGCGTCAAAAATTTGCACGCGTCAAAAATTTTTTTCCGAAAAAATGGCCGCGACGGCGGCGAAAACGGGCGCCGGCGTCGAAAAAACGGGCGCCGGCGTCAAAAAAACGGGCGCCGGCGTCAAAAACGAGACGCCGGCGCTGTTTTGCAAATTTTTCGCCGTTTTGCGAATTTCGCACGAAATTCGCGAATTTTTCGGCGAAACGGCGCAAATTCGCCCATCACTAGTAATTTTTCTTATGGTTACTTTTTTGTCCAAATGCATTAGTCAATGTGCATTTTATCTTAGCAAATGTTTCCATGGCAAATTTTTTGCTCCATTGCTGGAGAATAGATTTGCTCATCACTACTTGCCAGTAGCTGTCACTGTATCATTATTTCATGTATCCCTTTCTGGGGTAGGGTTGCCACCTGTCTAATTTTGACCTGGACAGCCAGGATTTTGAAGGGCTGTCCGGGTCAAAACTGCCTGCCCGGTTTTCCAAATTAGGAAAACTGGGTAGGATTCCTTATGATTGGCGCGGCTATTGGCCAAGCGCCACATCATAGACCTGCCACTGACATCATGACCCCACCCCTTTTGCTGCATGACCCTGCCCACATAAAGTCACGGCCCCCCCCTGCTAGAGTTAGATGGGCCAAAAGGTGGCAATCCTATTTTGGGGTTACTTTTAAAGACATCTCTTGTCTCTTGGGAGAAAATTGTGCCTTCCAGCGATTAGAGGAAAGGAAGAGGAGTTTGGACTTCCTTTTTGGGGACCTTCAAGGAACTACTACAAGCAGCCACTGAGACAGAATCAAGCACTCATGTGCATATGGGGTAAGACCCCCCAGCGGAATCCTCTCAGTTTTGTTGCAATTATTAGCCAGCTTGTGTTATAGGAGTGGGTCAGCATAGCGAGCAGCCCAAGGTTAATGGGTTAGTACCCTGGTTGTACACAGGTAGATATCTGGCAACCCAGCATAGAGCCCTGGTGTTTCTCTATTTAGAGGATCCCAATTCTACAAGCAGTGTCCATCAACAGACCTGTTTAGGTTTTAGACCATAGTGCATTGCTCATATTCTTTGTTTATATATCTGTTAAAGGTTATAATAATTATTTGCTGTTTTTCTAGGATCCATTTTTCCTATATGATTACTCATATTGTTTCATTATCACTGTATTACTAAAAAAATTATAATCACCAATTAATTATTATCACAAAATTATTATCACTGTACAGGTATGGGACCTGTTATCCAGAATGCTCGGGACCTGGGGTTTGCCAGATAACAGATCTTTCCATAGTTTGGGTCTTCATGACTACTAGAAAATCATGTAAACATTAAGGGACAAATTCATCAAGGGTCGAATATCGAGGGTTAATTAAACCTCGATATTCGACTGGGAATGAAAATCCTTCGACTTCGAAGGATTTTGCGCAAATACTGCGATCGAACGATCAAAGGAATAATTGTTCGATCAACCATTAAAGGATATTAATCCAAGGATATATATATATCGAAGGATTATCCTTCGACCAAAAAATTTAGCCAAGCCTATGGGGACCTTCACTCGAAGTTAATGAATTGGCCCCTAAATGTTGATTTTGCTTCCAATAAGGATTAATCATACCCTAGTTGGGCTAAAGTACAAACTACTGTTTTATTATTACAGAGAAAAAGGAAATCATTTTTAAAAATTTGGATTATTTGTATAAAATGGAGACTATGGGAGACAGCCATTCCATAATTCTGAGCTTTCTGGATATCGGGTTTCCGGATAAGGGATCCTATACTGTATTACTTAAAAAAACCTAGTTGACTGGTTACCTTCCACTGTTGCATAAATAAATATACCTTCTAAAGGATTCCTGGCGCCCACTGATTTCCACCTTTTTAACACCACATTATTTCTTGTAATCCTTTAGCTACCAACAGAGGGCCCAGCCCTGAATGAAAGTTCCTGGTGTGGAATGTGCTGTACCCTGGCCTAGCATATCAAGGGTTAACCCCTCCTGGCCGTACACTATCATTATAGTTCTACATGAATAATAAAAATAATAGTACTATGAGAAAATAGGTTTGGGTTGTTAATGAAATTCAAATAGTATTTATCTAAATACTTAATTACAAAATGTGATATTTTAAAAAGTATTTGTTGAAATACTTTATACTTTATACATTTATCTACTATTTGTATGTATACATTATTTTAAAATAAACCATTTAACTCATTATTTATGATATTTACTTAAGTTACCTAATTATAAAATGTAATAGTTAAATCAATATTTATTTTAATACTTTATTACATTTCATATTTAAAAAAGTATTTAAACACTTTATTAGAAAATGTCATATTTAAATATGTATTTATTTGGATACTTTATTATAAAATGGTTTATTTTAAATTGTGTTTGTTTTTAAATGTAAGAATTGTTTGAAAACTATGAGTCATAATCACTCAATAGCACACTGAATTAACTTATAAAACATTTCTTTATGTCAGAATTTGAAATTATACAGATGTAACCACAGTTACAGTATCTTTCTATACATTACAGAGAACTCAATTCTCAATGTCACATTGACAGGAATTTTCATGTGTTACATTCCACTGAATACAATAGAAAATACTGCAAGCAACACAAAGGCTCAGTACACTCCATATAATTTGTAATGTAAATCATCAATCAGGAACTTATTTTAACCCTTACTGTTATTGTTTACTTACCCAAGATGCCGCCAAAATTCTTATTCACTTTCTCATCATATAACTTCTAGACTACAGTAACTCTCTTTTAATTGTCCTTCCCCGCCAGAGACTGCCACCTCTCCAGTCCATAATGAACACTGCCGCCAGGCTTATACACCTTAGCAACCGCTCATCCTCTGCGATGCCACTCTGCCAATCCCTGCACTGGCTTCCGCTACCTTTCAGAATAAAATTCGAATTAATGACCTTGACATTCAAAGCACTTCATAACTCTGCTCCACCCTACATCTCTGAACTCATCGCTGCATACTCACCCAACCGCTTACTACGCTTCTCTACTGACCTGCTCCTCAATTCTTCTCTCATTACCTGCTCAAATGCTCACATTCAAGACTTTGCAAGGGCTGTACCCCTCCTCTGGAATTCTCTCCCACAGTCTGTCCAACTTTCTCCCTTTCTGCTTTCAAAAAATCTCTTAAACGCACTTATTTATAAAAGCCTACTCTCACTCTGCTTAACTACCAAATACAATACCACATACAGTATTACATCTCTCACCCACATTCTGATCTTGCCCATTCCCACACCTTGTGTTTGTTCTATGTATTTAATTCATGTAATTTAGTTATATAAACACATTTACTTTACAACGTTGCGAAATATGTTGGCGCTATATAAATACATGTTAATAATAAATAATAACAGACGCATGTGCTCGGCAGCACAGTTGCGTGGCAGGGGGACCCCGGGGGTTTCCGATGGGGGCCCTGGACAGCAGCCCTCATGGGCCCCAGTCCGAACCTGAATAAAAGCATTAGCAAGGGCACTTCTGGGCACAAGTCAACACTGCCTATTGACACAACCTGCCATTGAAAGCTTGGAACTACTGCCATGTCCAACATATCCAACTTAGTGAGGAAGGGCCATTTGGGTTCCGAAACGTTTGATCGGTGTGCAGTGTCTGAAGTACCTTGCAATAAAAATTGTGATTACCCCGTTTGAAGCACAACAAGATACTGGTGTTCCATTTTGTTGAAAAGTATATTACTGGCATATGGTGAGGCCAGTACTGGTAACTGCACCTCTGCACAATTTATATTCTTCAATCAATTGCTAATGCACTGACACAGAGAAGAGGTACCTACGCAGCACCCCCAATCGTTGCGCCCTATGCAGCTGCCTCTTCTCCCTACCCCTAGTTCTGTCCTTGCATGTAACTTAGAAAGCAGTTTCTTTTATGTTAGGATTCTTGGGGAAAATGTTGCATTGTGGATGAAAATCATGGCAATTTGCATCAAGAGATTGTACTCTGCTCCAGGTGCCACTATGGTAAATAAGCCTTGTGTATGCCAGTGTGGCCAGCCATACTCTGCACAGGGGAGGAAGGTACTCTCTCTAGTTCACAATGAGGGTGCTGGGCCTCAGCAGTTCGTGACAGTGGTTGGTGACTTCAGTAGCGGGTCTGTGGCAGGGGACCTTGCAGTGAGATTTCCATAAAAAAAAACAGTCCGACACTGATTGTAAATATCAGTTGTAAAATATACAGAACAGGCTTTTGGTTCAGTTGTGTTTTGTTCAAGTACTGGAAAAAATAAAGAACATAATATTGTAAAATTAGCAACATGCTAAAAAAAAGGTGCTTTCTTTGCAACGTGACTTATTTTGAATATTGTTTCCCATGAGATCACTAACAGGGACATGGTACTGATGTATTGGGGTCTTAAGTGATGTCTCTCTGTCCCTACAGATACCAGTTCAGTCAACTAAGTAAGTAGTGAGAGAGAGCTCCATTTAAACAGGAGGTTTCTAACGGAAAAGGCCCACTACAGAGGGAATTGGGAGAAAAACCCATCCCATTTAAAAATTTAATTAATTTGCATATTCTGCATTTAATCTTTAATTTTTAGAGGCTATAAATAGCAAATTACTGCCCATTAAGCACATTGAAATAAATGTCATAATATGGTATTGTTATTTATTTTATTTACATCTCATCCCCGTGCTGTCTGTAAGTAAATACTGTAACATCGAGCTATTAATAGAAATGCCACAGCTCTTCTACATCCAGTTAATTTTAGTTAGTTTAATGCAGAAGCCCATCTGGCATGTAGTGCACCTTGGGAAATAAGCATTTTATATACTTTGAGTTTCAATCTAGTTCCCCGATGGTAAATTGCACATTTACCGATATTCTGTCCCAATATCGCCCTTGGTGAGCATAAACCAATACTGACAATGTCTCCACAGAACAGTCACGAAAAGTTCAGAGAAAAATCATTGTAATACTGATCAACTTCATTACTTTGAACCGCAGACTCCAAGTTTATTGAGCAAATATACTGGGCAGGGGTTTGTATGCTAAAAACAGAGAATAAATCAGCATTCAATATATCATTTCATAAAGCCTAGAAAACAGCCATAAAAACAGAAAAAAAGAAAATATAGCAATAGAAATGTTCAAAAAGAGCAGTTGCTAAGCCATTTATTAAATTAAACCAGAAATAGAGAGAGAAAAAAAAAACAGAGAGATAAAAGATGTACTGAAAAACATATAGTAACTTATAAGTATCTACATATATTCTTTAGTGTAAGATATTAACATAATATTGCCACTATATTGTATTTTTGCAATAAGACAACAATGGTTGATGTAGAAATAGGTATAAAACTTGAAGGTCCACAATTTAAATGACTATTAGCTGATTCTGTAGTTTGGAGACCTTGAAGTTAGAAAAGAGTTAGTGGTAACCATTTTGTAAATCAAAAAGGTAGGATGATAGTAAATATTTCTGCAAAAATATTTCTGCTTGAGACCATAAAATAGGATTAAAGTTGGGAATTAATCCTTTCAGAGCTGACGAAAGGAAAGTTAGGGTGCAGTCCTTGAAGGAGAGGGTCAGATAGCAAAATGGTATCCCAAACCTTAAGAGAAGATTTGGTGGTTGGAAAGGGGGTGTACATCCAACTGGATGGATCCAAGACCTACAGTAAGTTTAAGAGGGATCCAACGAATTTGTACAAATTGAAATTAAGGTTTTGTTGAAATAGTCTCTTCTTGAGGTACCCACTGTGGGAAAATGTATCTATGTAGAAATTAATTGTTAATATTCAGGTTAGAGGCTTGGTAATATTTCTTTTTTAAAGTTGACATACCAAGGCTTATGTTTGGTAAGTATAGAGATAATGTTCTTGATTTGGTTTGTATCCAAATAAACATTCTTTTCATTGCTGTCATTCTCCCTAACCAGGCAATGTATTTTAAGGCCCATTCTTGAGTGTGACACTTAGGAGCAGATTTATCAAGGGTTGAAGTCAAAATTAGAATTTCGAATTTGGATTTCAAATTTAGTGAGATTCGACTAGGGAATAGTTAAAATTCTATTCTATTCAGGTTTTTAAAAAAAATTCAAATTTGTTTTTTGAAATTCACTGGCTCTTTAATTCAAATTTGACTATTTGCACTTTAAACCTGCCAAATTGCTGTTTTAGAACAACTTTGGAGTTCAGTTTGAGTTTGCGGTTCAATCCCATGCAGCCGAGTTTAAAAAATTCTAATTTTTTGATAAACTTTAATTGGTAATTTTTAACTTGAATTTCAAGTTCATGGAAGTTTATGGTTTTTACAAACTCCCATGAACTCTAAATTCAACCCTTGATTCAACCCTTAAAATTTTCCACTATAGGTTTAAAATTATTACTATAAAGGCATTTAATAGGAATTCCCACTTTGATTCCTAAATAGAACATGGTACATTGTTGCCATACAAAATCAAAAGTGGGCTTTAGGTTGTTTAAGGTAGCTTCAGTCATCCAATAGGTAAAGCTTCCGTTTCCATTGTATTAATTTTATAATAGGAGATTATGGAGAATTGGGGTAATGTTTAAAACTTGAACTGATGTAGAAGGGTTTCCAAGTGATAGAATGACAGCTCTGGCAGAATGTTGAGTCTAGCAACAGCTTTGCAAAACATTTTTTTAAATAAATTCTTTATTTTACACATGTTATCTTTAAAAATTAATAAAATAAAGAATTTATAAAAAAAAAAACCTGCGAAAATTATTAGGAAAGTGATCCTAGCCTGGGGCTTTGTGCTAAAAGTTATTTTGATATAGCTTTATAGCTACTGTATTAGAAGGACTATTAATAAATAACAAGTATGATTGTTTTCTCAACTCTGGTGGTGTATGAGAAGTAACTAAATTACAGGAAGGGATGGTGTAGTTGAACAACTACTTAGATGTTGTGATGAACAAAGTAAAGGGATCCAGATTTTTTTAAACCATGAAATATATCATAAAATATTTCATAACACCAATGCAGTACTCAGGACAATCGATCCACATGAGGTAGTTTAGCCATAGGATGAGTTCAGATAAGAGGCAGTCATGCAGGCACAGACATGTAGGTACCCATAAGGAGAAGGTCATCAATAACGAGATACCTTCGAATGGTCCAGATCTCCTCCAATGGAAGCTTTTTGAGTCCCTTTACAGCTGAGTGCCCCTTCACTTTAGGGAAGGTATCACATGAGATTTCCATTCAATCAATCCTCATTGGAGCAAAATACTTGCTAGGTTGTCCTGAGCGTCTTACACACCTGGGTGTACTATAACAGGAGCTGTAACTAACTAAAACCTTGGTGACAAGATTACTACTCCCTGTTTTCACTAAGGGATTGGTTTCCTTAGGGAACAACTTCTCTACTTAGGACTTTTGCTCCCAAGCTCTCCATCAACATCCACTCCAGGAAACATATGCAGAGATGTCAACTTCTTGTAATGCTTGTCAGGTGTACATTTCCAGCATTGCTTTGTCAGCGGAATTTACATCACGCATATGCGCAGAAACTCTCCTGAAGCTACTGAAACCACACTATGCATGCACACTTCACTCGCCTGATGTTTCTTAAATGTTCTGCACATGCGCACACCAGATTTATACCTGCAAATCGTTAAGAATCATCAAAAACCATGAGAATGCATCAGGGTGGTGGGAGACCAGGGGACTCCCTCCTATTAAATAAATTATGGTCGGGAACTTGTCATAGCAGCTGGGCATTTTCCTCCCAAAGGTACCAGAAACCAGAACTCCCAGGTCCCACTGCTTTCACCAGATACACAACCATGCACAACTATGTTCTATCCCAACTAAGGTATAATGAATCCTTATTAGAGGCAAAACCAGCCTATTGGGTTTAATAAATGATTTTCTAGTAGACTTAAGGTGGATCCAAATTATGGAAATCCATTTTCCGGAAAACCTCAGGGCCTGAGCATTTTGGTCCCATACCTGTATATTGTAAAATATATGTAATATAGAATTTGTAATATAATTCATAATGGAATGTCCCCAAATGCATAGCTATAACATGGCAGTGAATTAAAAAATAATATAAAGTTAATTAAACAAAAAAGTGGAAAGGCTATTTTAAAGTGTTGAGCAACTTGTGAAAACAAGTATTGCCATGTTACAATACTGAACTATACTTAACAGGCATTTGGCAGGTCTCCAGGGAAAGGTGATTGAGATCTGAACCGTCTCTGTGATATGCATCAAAAGCAGCCGGTTTAAATGAAGCATTGCGATGCATATTTTATGTGGTTTTCAGAATCGTGCCTTAATATGCCAGCAACAGAGGATGAGGAACACCAGCCGTGAAGGCTCCATCTATATCCAATCTTATAATGAATATCAGTAAGGTATAGTACTTTCATTAATAGGGCCACAGGCAGGACATGCTAAACCATGCCTTATAAGTTTTCCATTGCGAGTTCAGTTCATTTTGCAGAGGAGTTGCTCTGCTTTCAGACATATCGGTCTTGCCAAGAACTTGCACTTGCAGGAAATGTTACAGTTTATTTAGTGTTATTTATTTATAAATAAAATAATTTTCAAGATGGAGGAGAAAATAGAGGAGAAAAAAAGCTTGGATTCTGATTGGTAGTTTAGTAGATTAGCAGTGTTATCGGTCACTTGAATAGTTTCTCACTGTGATACATACCGAGTTAATCACAACTTTGCTTGGCTCAACCCTACATATTTAAACCAAAGAAACTATCCAATACAAGTCATCCAAGCATGGGTGGATTTTAATAAGATATAGGTTGCAAGCAATCTGTATAGTGTGCATGGTTGATGCTATACAGCTGTAGGGCCTTTGGAATTTGGAAAAGGATAGGAAGTGTTTTTTAATCTCGTGATTTTCTACTGTATCTTTATTCAGGGCCTTCAGTAAAGTTGTCAAACAATTTCCCTCAGTGCTGTTCTGGATCCATTCAGCCTTCCATTTTGCGGCCAAATGCTATACCTCCCATGAGCCAGTTTTGTGCTTCGGGTAGAAATATAAACTCCAGTTTAATTTTATGGATATAGTTGAATTGGCAGCATCATACTGGGAAGAACATCGATTTCTTAATCTTGTCAGGCCTTTTTAGGATTTACTTAGGGATGTTTGCAAAAAAACTGTCTTTTAGGCATTAGGGGTATCATTGTCATGTGTGTGATTAATGGTAAAGTTTCTCCTAAAGTTTTGCTTTGAAATAGTGCTGTGTTTTGCTATTTCAACTAGAATCCCATTGGAACTTACACAGCTATTGAAAAAGACTTACTGTGATTATATGGTCTTGTGTATAAAATTTTTTTGCATAATTAAGTAAAGAAAATCCCTCTTCAAGATATGCTAAAATGAAGATGATCCCTATAAACATTAATTATTTGTTGAAGCTTAATACTTAATACTAGATTCCCAATAATTTATGTTTGTCTTTGTAAGCTTACATAAAGAGGTATGTATTTATATTAGCATTTACTATTCCTCCAGCACAGTAGGATTAGCATGTTATATATTCACGTTATAAAGGCTTTGGAAAATACTGTTGATTTAACGTCTAGGGCAATATCCCAAAGGCAAAGTAAGGAATCAACTTTGTCCAATACATCAGTAAGAAACAAAAGAGATATAGAACAAGCTGCATTTTTCTTTCTTCCATCAGCGTCCAGTAAAATATATCACAACACAATGGCTTTCAAATGTTTGGAACTGGCATTAGACAGAATAATGAGATCAATCCTAAAGACTGAGGTATGTTTTAAACTGCTGAAAAAAAACATTAGTTGCCCATTACGTTTTATCCTGTTTTAGGGTTACCACTTTTAAAAATTTTAAACTCAAGATAGCATTCATCATTAATCTGTCTAATTATTTCTTAAGCCAACCCAATTTCCCTATCTGCATTTGGATTATGACCTGGCAGGACCAATGTACCTGCCATGTGCTGGTTCTACACAGTGGATATATATAAATAAATATATATTTTTGTATATAGAAATCAATCTAGCCATGACTGTTATGCATATAGGAGAAACTCCTAATTACTGTTGACAAAGCCATTTATTTTGGCAGCACAAAGTTTTTCAAACATCCCCAGAGTTCCCAAAGCAAATGTAAATATTGTTTTTACTTTGATTTTGTTTTAAATAAATCAGGATATAAAATCACAAAATAGGTTTTATGACAGCATATCCCTAGCTCATCAGATCTCATTTGCAACAAGAAATTATTTTCTTACTTTCTTGTTCTGGTCTTTTTGTAATTTTATCTTCAAATGGCTACAATAAATATAACATGTACTGTATAAAACAGTACTATCTAGGTTACCCAGCATCTAAAATTTTGATGACCAATTCCTTTATTTTTAGAAAAGTAAAAATGGCAGTGACAAATATCAACTCAGTGCCTAATGGAGGAGGTTTTCTGCTATCTTGAAAAGTGGTAATAGGTTGGAGATTAAGGGAGTAAATCTGGTTATATCCAGAAACAACTTTAAAGCTAAATAAACCTTAAAAAAGTAAAGTAAAATGTTTGCAATTTACATAAATTATTTATTTTTTTCAGTTTCAGAGACATTAAAGTTTTTAACTGCTAATATAATGTGTTTTATATATTTTTTTAACTGTTCTACCTGCTGATCAGTTCCTGTAACTCTATAGTCAAAGAGATAAACCTTTAGAAGGAAGAACCATGAAAAAACCACATTCCACTTCCTCTGTCTCTCTCACCCTTGGGTAATTACACCAGCCTCTGATCACCTCTGTGTTCTTTTCTCTTAACTCAGCTCACAGTGCCATGGATACTGTCTCTTTTTTGATCAAACAATCTCTTGGATAGAACTATGCAGATGGTACAAACATCAATCACTTCACATTACTTCAGACACAATCATTCCTTGAATGGTATTCTCACAGGCAGAGTATTTTCAACACCCCAGATGTAGTGCTCCCTTGAACTTGTCCCCCAGCACTAGCAGATACTCTCGTTGGTGCCTTACTTCATTAATCTCCTATTTCTGAGCCCAACCACTTGAGTGCCTAAACTGGTAGATGACACCGCAGAAAATTGACCCTTCTAGTGTTCTTGTTGGAGTTGTTTCCTGCTATTCTGTCATGATATTTATTGTATATATTTTATTTCTAAATTACACTGTTTACATTGCAAATAATTCCTGAAATTGATTCCTGAACTAACAAATTTCATTTTTTAGATGTAATATTGGTGTGTAGGCAGACATCTTAGGTCATTGTGCTTGATCCTGTGCTTTAGAGAAAGAGCCAGCGCTTCACAATGGAACTGCTTTCAGATAAGCTATTGTTTCTCCTACTCAATATAAGTGAAGGAGTCACAGTTGGGCATGACTTACATTGGTGGTTTTCTCATATCTACAACTAGGTGAGGCATGGGATAATTTTTAGTAATGCAGGTGTCAGGGAGCTATTATCCTGTTATCTTTCAATTGTTCTGTTAGGCTGCTGGGGGTAAGGGATTGATATCACTCCAACTTGCAATGAAAGAGTGACTGAAGTTTATCAGAGCACAAGTCACATAACTGAGGGCACCAGGGAAATTAACAACATCTCTAGCCCCATGTCAAATTTCAAAATTAAACTTAAAACAAATCTGTTTGCTATTTTTAAAAATGGATTTCCATGCAGGATTCTGCTGGAGAAACATTATTAACTGCTGCTGATATGTGGAGCTTGTAAAAAATTAGCAAATTAAGCCACTGTTGTGATAAAATAACTAATTGAATACAAGTAGTAATTATTCATCATTAGTAATAAAAATATGGACAGAGCTAATTAGATGTGCAGGGAAAATGAAGAACATATTAAAAGCAGGAATATTATAGGATGATAACATTTCTTTAAATAATTTACTGAAGAAATTTGCACAGACAGGAATAGAAGGGAAATTTCAAGCAGTAAAAAAATTACCGTTTTTTAATGTTATGGTATGGCACTAATGGGGGAATGTAATATATTTTGTTTGCGCAAAAAATGTTTGAAAAGACCATTGCGAATGTTAGCGATCGAGTTTGCTTCCTTTTCCACTGATTTGGTTGCAACCAAATGGCTTTTGCGAACATTCGCAATGTATATAATTTCACGATCGCAAAGCGTATTTTGCGACAAACGTTCAACTTTGCCTATTGACGCAATATACACCAGTAAATGATTTTGCATTGTGAGCAGCGCTTAACATTAAAACACCATTTTAATTCCCCCCTTAAGAGGGTTATTTACTAAAACTTGAGTTTATCTTGTTTTTTTTTTTAAAACAAAGACCCATCCATGAATTGAACTCATTTATCAATAATTCTTCTTGAAAAAGTCAGAGCGATAAAACATTGAAACAAAATCGATTCAAATTGACACTCCAAAAAGTCAACTTTATCGAATATTTGCTCGACTTTATTGGATTATCGGACGAAAACCCCTGACTTTATCGGATTATCCAGCGCAGATCACGATGTCAAGAAACAACTGCAGGGACATCTGCCATTAACGTCTACATGACCTCAACAGGTTTGAGTTGGAGTATTTTCAGATTTTTAGCAGCTGAAAAAGTCTTTCCTAGTCCTTGTTTCCATAGATGGAATCTTAAGTGCATCTCCTGGATTCATTAGGAGATTATATATCTTTGCCAGACCTTTTGTGATATCTTGGCCATGTTTTAATACATTTTCAAAGTCAGATGTTTGTCTTATTTTAGCTTGAGGAAGAGATAAATAATAATAATTTCTTGTGGAAGTCCTCCTTTTATAGATTAATTTCTTCTTTGAGACACATAAATGATTTGAGTTAATCACTATCGTAAAGGTATATAAGTTTTAATAAACCTTCTTTGTTCTATGTCTTAAGGTCCATGTCTATTATGACAGGTCCCCTTTAATCATTTTAAGCAGGAAAGAGTAAAAATTTATTGCATTTGATGCTCGTTTACATGTAAGACTTGATCCATACCACATTTGTAAATGTCCATCAGTAATTTAACTGCTCCTTTTCTTCCTATTTCCTGATTGAAATTTCCAGAATGTCAGATGATGTTCTGTACCATTATACACTGATGCTGAGATACATTACAGCTCCAATTTGGTAGGGGGCCCAATGGTATATAGGTCATAATGCAATGCTACAGACAGGTGGTAAATATTGCACTGATATAATTCAATGGTGTATAGTGCCAGAGATCCAATCACAGTGCATGGCTTAGTAGTTATAAGCTGAAAATTTCAATTCATTGGACACCCATAAAAAAAAAAAAACTGCTAGTTAAAAAAAAACATAGCCATAAGCAATATTACCGAGCAAGATCCTTAATTAAAATATATTACATGCATGAGTGGTCACAGTAAATGAATAAGCCCTAAATTTGTGTTAATGATTTTAAATGCATACCTGACTTGTAAATTTAGACAGAGGTTGAGGGATAGGTAAGAAATATGCCAGGGGCAGTACATTTTTTATGAAAATAAGGACATGAGGCGAGAAATATAAATATTAAATGAGTTAATATTAAACATGAATACTAGTAAATGTGTTTCTTTATACGTTAGTTTTATCTATTTATGTTTTTAGTGTAAGGTACAGGTATGGGATCTATTATCCCGGATGCTTGGGAACTTTATATGCTTTATAGACGATATATATACTGTATATGCATTCATTGGTCTATGATTTCTGCTTTCCAACATAGGAAATACACAGATACTGATGCACCCTGGCCCAACACATATATTCTTTTTATCAATACAGTGTAACTGCATACTCCGAACAGCAATACATTTGCCCTATTATCAAACAGCTTTATAGGATCCCAAAATAAAGTCTCTAAAGACTCATTAACTGATCACCCCAGAACAATACCGCAAAGACACACAATAAAACATAATTCCGTAAGCACATGTTCCGTAGTCATTCACTTATGGGGCATGGCTCATGGCCAGATGGAGAGTCCTTACAGAACAGGCCTACACCTGCTAAACTAATCTGTTCGATTCAGACACTGATTTCTGGAGAAATTTCCAGGATTGCAAAAAAACAGTAATTCTGAATGCTGGAAGATCCACAACATCTGGAATGCTGCAGGTTGGCTGAGGTTGTAGTAAACCCTGTAAAAATATTTCATGGACTATTGTCCTTTACATATTTATTTTAATTTTGCCAATAAAAAGGACAAAATCTTTCCGAATGCATTAAAGAGTTAATGAGCCAGTTCCAGAAATACTATGTGCCTGCCTCAGTTTTAACAACTAGAAAATATACCGTAACACTTCATCAAATCTCTGATGTTCCACTACATTCTGATTTAGAGGATCTGCCTGTTAATATGCTCTGTTGCACATCTAGCTTGGTTCCTTCAACTGTTTTTGTCATTATCTGTAAACTTTCACTTCTAGGAGCAATTTCTACAACTACAGACTTGTCTGGCAAGTTTTGCATGCTGTCATTGATAGTACCACTCATCTTTTCCTTTCTTCGTTTTTTCCATTTAATCACGCAATTGACTCCCTCCTGGGAAATAATAATATGTTAAAGGGTTAGTTCATCCTAACATTAATTTCTGGTATGGTGTCATAACCAACCGTATTCTTAAAGAGACCACACACAGACCAGTATCTAACCAATTGGCCTGTGGGCTGAATGGTCAGTTTACATAGGAGAGGCCATATATGACATAGCCAGCTTTCTATTGTTCCATTCATTGTTCCAATGGGTCTTCTTCAACTTCCCATTTTTCCATGAACTACCATGGAGATCCCCACCTTTTTTACCCCTTTTTTACATTCAATGATAAAAAAAAGTTGGAGAGCAACATCAGCATGCATTAAGTCCCTCAGGGTGCCGAGTAAGTGCTGTGATTGGCTATTTGGTAGCCCTATGTGGACTGGCAGCCTACAGGAGGCTCTGTTTGATAGTACACCTGGTTTTTGTGCAACCAAAAGTTGCCTCCCAGCCTGGAATTCAAAAATAAGCACCTGCTTTGAGACCACTGGGAGCAACATTTAAGGGGTTGGAGAGCAACATGTTACTCATGAGCCAACAGTTGGGGATCACTGCACTATACACTAGTGGATCATATTGTCCATCATGGAAAATCACAGAACCAACTGATATTCATGGAACAAAGACATTGGTAAGGATTGTAGTCCCAGCATTCATGTATGTTAGTTTCTTATGAACCTCACAGTGATAAGTGTATGGCCAGGTTTAGAGAGTTAGCAATTAGACTTTATTTTTTTATTGTTTATGATATTTTTTTGTGCAGCTGTTGGATGTAAATCTTAGACTTATAACTGTTTGCTAGGGCTTCATTGCCCCAGCCACTGGCCAACATGAGAGGAGGAATAAGGTAGACTGATAATAGAAGTATAAACCTTATAAAATAATAATAATAATAATAAAAATAATAAAACTGAACTTTATAAATGGCCTGTTTTTTGGTTTCTCGGGTCAGTGGCCCCAGCAATCACTTAGTATTTTCAAAAGCAGAATTGGAAGAATAATAAATAACTAAACAAAAACAATCGAAAAAATTGAGTCAAACCGAAAGGTTGCTAAGTTTAAAATACAATTTGCTCTAAAAGTGAACCCTTATTCGTTATCAGCTTTCCATTCTAGCTGGCAAGTAGACGGTTGCTGATTGATTGCTATGGATGCAGCCTTTTTCAGTGTTTGTAAATGGACCCCCAAGTAATCATTTTAATGTGAAAAAAATTTAGTTTTGGAAACTTATTTTTACTGTTCTTAAAAAGTACAGGTGTATTCATTTAAATCGTCATGCAAATGTGACCCAGCTGTTTAGCAGGTGCACAGAGCACCCACTGACATGAATTGCAGATTTTGATATTTGATGGCTTTATCTGTGCAAAGAACAAACCATTTCATTGCTTCATGGGGCTGTTGTCATTGTCAGGACTAATAGGTTCTGTGTTAAGCAAGGGCAGCAAACAATATAGACACAGCAGCAATTACTGCAAAACGTCTTCTAAACTATCATCATCATCATCATTTATTTATATAGCGCTGTAAACTATAACTTCATGCAAGACAAATTGAACTGTTTCACTACAGCTGTTGTTCCTGCAAGGTTAGGAGCTGTTATTTTTAAGTTATACATGCATCTGCATGTTACTATCTGTTATGATCAAGAGCAAAAAGGCAATAGACACTGTATCCATTCACAAATCAACTAACATCTCCCTGGCCTGACCAACTGGCCTCAATATATTGCATTAATATTCGTTCAAGGACTTTACTTCTTCATCTTCTTTAATAATGTTTCTCATTCTGACTTAGTATAAACTCTTTCTTGGTCCCTGTTAAATTCTTCTTATAAACAACCAGCAGGGTGTGGTGGCCTGTGTCTAGCCTAAAGTGTCATAATCTGGCAAAAAAATATTAGGGACAACTGCCTAATACTAATAAACTGTTCACAGTTTTTACTGAAGGATGGATTAAATCCATGTCAGGATAGGTATTTGCCAGTAGTGAGCACAATACAAAATACTGTGTTTTATTGTGCTATAGTTACGGGTATAATATCCCTTTAACATATTTTCCTTTTTTATGTGTTAAAGGGCATGTAAAGGCAAAAAAAATAAAATCCCATTTTTACTTTCTTTAATGAAAAAGAAACCTATCTCCAATATACTTTAATTAAAAAATGTTCACCGTTTTTATAAGAAACCTGACTGTATGCAGTGAAATTCTCCCTTCATTTACTGCTGTGGATAGGAATTGTCAGATGGTCCCTAACTGCTGAGCAGGGAAACAATCATACTTATGAACAGCAGGGGGAGCCCCCGTCTTACTTCCCAGCCATGCAGAACTCAAGCAGTTTTGTTTATGACGATCCCTAAGCAGCCCAGACCACACTGAGCATGTGCACAGTCTTAGTCTTGCAAAGATGTTTAACAAAGTTACAAGATGGTGACCCCCTGTAGCAAAATTTGAAAGCATAAATTATTTGTTTGATTAGGCTTGTGGTGCAGTAAGTTCATAGTTTATATTTAGTATACAAAATACAGCATTTCTAGCCTTATTCTATTTTAGACTTCACATGCCCTTTTAATGTCTTAAAACATTGGGTATGAATTCAGCTTTATAGCTCTTTTAATTAAACTAAATCCGTTCCTCAAATAAAAGCTCCACTGTAATCTGGCCATAGAGAAAGGTCATCTTAACAGCTATTGACTAGTCTCATGGGAAGATATTGTGCTCTGGTGGCCCAGTAGAGACATTTAGTTCATAAATATACTTTACAAGCTTAAAGGGGAACTATTGCGAAAATGAAAATGTTATATAAGCTTCATCATACTGAAATAAAAAAAACATTCTAAATACAATCAATTAAAAAATCAGCATTGCTTCTGAAATAATCAAGTTTATCTTCACTATCTCTCTCCCAGCATCTGTTTCTCTTCATTCAGGAGTTGGGTGTCAGATACATTAACAGTTTTATCCAATATATCTTATAGGGGTCTTCCTTTCCTAGCAGATGTATTAGAGCTCACTCAAAAAATGAATTCCAGTACAAACAAAATCTAACAAAATAACTGCCTTTTGCACAAATCCTGTATGTAGAGAGACATGATGCCTGGGGCCCACCTCAAACCTCATTGCAAGAGCCCACCCAGTACAAAATAGCACCCACAATAAATATCAAAATCAACATTTTTATTTAAAAATGAAACTTGAATGGCCTAACAATATTAAATTAAATTATCTTGTTCAATTCTTCAGTTTGTAATTTCAGCATTGATCTGGTTTCTAGAGTCTAAATAAACCCTAGCAACCAGGCAGTGATTTGAGTCAGAAAAAGGCAAATAATTTGAAAACTATACAAAATAAATAATTGAGACCAATTGAAAAGTTGCTATTCTATAACATAATAAAAGTTAACTTCAAGGCATTGTATATGATCCAAAATTATATTATTCAGGGAGCACAATTGGATAGCGTCCTCACAATATAATGTGAGACATAACATTTCCATTCACTGGATTCAGGGACAACAAACACATTCTCCACAGGAAGAGACAATGCCACTTGCACTTTAACAACATTGAGAGGCAGTGGGTTCTGGCACCCATGGCAATTTATATACACTCAGGGCAATGAAACAACGTAATTGCATTACTAATTTAATTTATAATCCATACAGAACATTTGCTAGAATAAAAACCATGAACGCGTTATGTATCAATCCCCCAGAAAACAAACTAGGATAAATACAGAGCTTCATGTATAAATTCACCAAACACAAGGCTGGATATTTGCAGGCCCAACACAAAGTGCAGCAGATGCCCACAACCAAAAACAGTATAGCTGTAAATTAAATGTGCAACACTTTACTCACATATTCTTTTCTATTGTTCCAATCTTCTTTTATTCTTTTGTCTTCCTCTCACTATCCATTTGCACTTTTCTTCTTCCAGTATTTCTGCTCTTGTACTTTCTTCCTGTGATTACCTACCTTACCACACTCTGTACCTCTCTCCTCCACTTTCTTGTGTGCTCTACTTTGATTTTCTCTCCCTTAGGGGCAGATTTATCAAGGGTCGAATTTCGAAGTTTTTTACACTTCGAAATTCGACCCTTGATAAATCGAATTGCATTACTTCGATATTCGAAGTCGAAGTCAACGTTTTTTTTATTGAATTTGGCCATATTCGGTCAAAGTAAAATCGTACGATGGTACGATGAAATCCTTCGAATCAAATGTTTCGAACGATTTAATTGATCGATCGAACAATTTTACTTCAACTTCTAAAAACTTAGCCAAATGTTGGCTATAGGTTCTAGGAGGTCCCCATAAGCTAACATAGCAATTCTGCAGGTTTAAAGTGGCAAAGTGTCTAAGTCAAACTTTTTTAAAGAGACAGTACTTCGATTTTCGAAGTCAAACTTTTTTACTTTGAATCAAAGTCGAAGTCGAATTTAGGCCTATTTGATGGTCTAAGTACCCAAAAATTGTTCGACATTCGAAGTTTTTAACTTCGAAAATTCACTTCGACCCTTAGTAAAAGTGCCCCTTACTGTACAACCCCTTTACCTATTTTATCTCTGTTCCTTTTCTGTTTACCAAAATCTCCTCAACACTTTTTTATATTGCTCTTCTTGACCACTTTTGTCTTTTCTGGTCTCTTCTTTCCTTTTATCAGGATTTATATCACGTTTTACTTTTCCCCCTCCTCCCATACCCCGATTCTCTTTTCCACCTGTATTATTCTCATATTCCATTTCAGACTTCCTCTCCCCATCTTTTGCTAGTCTGTTTTGCAGCTACCTCCCTCTCTCATGCAAAGAGTCTAGGGGGCCGAAAAGGCTGGGGCCCACCGGGTTCTTTCCCGGGCATAAGGGTGCGAAGTAGCGCTAGAGTAGGTCCGTTTCGCTAGCGAATTTATGCCAGCACCCGTTAGTAAATCGGCGAAGTAATGAAATGATGTCTCGCTAGTATTAGCCACTTCGCCCCTTTAGTAAATTTGCCCCTATATATGGGGCATCTTTAGAATGTAGACCAGAAGGCCCACACAATATTAGAGTTGTGCAGTTCTGTTTTCTCAATTCCTCTACCACAGTTTTGTATTTAACTTTTAAATCCTATTCTGAAGTTCTTCAGCTGATTGTGAAATGTCCCAAAGGTTATGATAGACTACTACTATTTTTTTTAACTGCTACTGTAAATGCCCAGTAATGTTTACAGAAGGTTTTTCTCTATATAAACTGTTCATGTACAGTATACTGTATGTATATGTGTGTGTGTATACAGTATATACAGGTATAGGATCCCTTATCGGGAAACCCAATATCCAAAA
This sequence comes from Xenopus petersii, assembly GCA_038501925.1. NCBI lineage: Eukaryota > Metazoa > Chordata > Amphibia > Anura > Pipidae > Xenopus > Xenopus petersii. Next base: position 30,673,723 of record CM076674.1, on the reverse strand, counting down.
GCTCCGAATTACGGAATGGCTGTCTCCCATAGACTCAATTTTATCCAAATAATCCAAATATTTAAAAATTATTTCCTTTTCACCTGTAATAATAAAACAGTACTTTGTACTTGATCCAAACTAAGATATAATTAATCCTTATTGGAAGCAAAACCAGCCTATTGGGTTTATTTAATGTTTAAATGAATTTCTAGTAGACTTAAGGCATGAAGAACCAAATTACAGAAAGATCTGTTATCCGGGAAAACCCCAGGTCCCGAGCATTTGAGATAACAGGTTCCATACCTATATATCTAAATCTATATATATATAGATAGATAGATAGATAGATAGATAGATAGATAGATAGATAGATAGATAGATAGATAGATAGATACTGTATTCCATTCTTACTGTCGGAATCCTAAAATCTGCCATCTCCGACCTGCCGAGGTTATATAAGTCAATGGTAGAAGTCCCAAAAATGTTATGATCTGCACTGGGTTCTGTACAATAACCCGAAGATTTCGGGGTTTTCAGGCAAAAATATGAAAAAAATCTGAATTTTCAGGTGGAAAATCCATAAAATCAGTAAGATTTGTATTTTTCACAATTTCACAATTCATGTTTTTTTTTTCCCGCAAACAACATTATTAATAAGTATTAATAAATAAGGCACAAAACCCCTTGCAGATTTGGTCAGAGTTTTTTTCAGAAAATATTGAGATAAATTTGGACTTCGATAAAAAACCTAAGAGTTATTAGGTTTGGTTTAGTTAAAAAGCTGTGAACATTGCAGGACTTCAAGTAAAATATCTAGAATATTGGAAAACATATTTTTCATTTAACTTGGGGGACATGAATTTCAGGTCAAGTTTATACAGGAGCGCTGCATAATGTAAAACCATATATAAAAACCTCGGTTGCTGTAAAATGTGTCTAAAAAAACACTTATTACAATCACAATTGTTTACAAATAATAACTTGGTCCAACTGATGTCCAGAGTGGTATAAAACATTGGCATTTGTTCTTGATTTTATTCCATTATACAATCTTATATTCAGTATTTTGTCTGCAATAGAGCTTTATAGAGAAGTAATGTGACATTGCTGTTGTTTTTAAGTATTAAATCTACATTGCACTTCTGGAAACAGTTTCCCCTCATAGTGTGAGAATCCAGACATCTGTGCTGCCTGTGGTGTCTAACTACAACCAGTGCCTTGCTTATCTCCTCTGCATGTTCAGCTGTTCAGTGATGGATCCTCAATTTCCATAGTATCTGACTGGAGGGTAATTGGAGGATAAGCACCAAAAGAATAGTTAACCCTGAGTCCGAAGTTGAAGGCAGAAAAACAATGAGAGAAGAATTTCTCCCCTATGAGTATTAACCTTGGAAATAGTGGCCTTCTAGAATAAAAGTGTAATTCACAGAGAATGGAGAAAGACCAGATAGACCCAAATTTACAATATTTTAAAAGTTAAATGCATTGTATAATCTTAGAAATAAGATTATGCATAAAGGGGCCATCCTTACTCACCTCTCTCTCTCATGGTTTTTTTTTTTTGTAACTAGTTTTATTGAGATGCAATTTAAACTTATACACATTTGACAGCATTATCATTTTCTTACAACAGTGTTCCAGTATAGGTTTCTTAGTTTACAGAGAGAAAAAATTGCATAATATAAAAAGAAAGAGAGTTTGAACTGTGTTGGTGGAAGGGTAGGTTGAGGGAGGGGATGAAGAGCAAAGAAAAGAGAAATAGTAGTTGTTAGTAGCAATGTGTCAACCTGCTATCTCCATGTTTCTATGGTCTAATAATAGTTTTGCCTGTTTGTGACTATTTGGGCTATCCCATAGTACTGTTAAGCTCTATCGGTGTTTAGGTAGTTTAGGTAGTTCCCAGATAGACCAGACCTTCAAATATCGATCTGTTTTGTTTTGTAAATATGCTATCCACCCTTCAAAAATGTTATTACTGTTTACCAACAGTAATAAACTTCCGAAAGCGTTGGAGGATTGACAGATTTCCAGTTATTGTCTATGGCTAGTCGTGCGGCCGTGAGGAACTGATTAGCCAGCATCTGGGAATGTCTGGTAAGCTCAGGGAATGGTCTACTCAGTAAAAATGTTAGTGGATCTTTTGGCAGAGTATGAGTAGTTAATGTAGTTAGCAACTTGGCTATTTCGTCCCAGAAATGTTGTAGCTTGGGACAGGTCCAAAAAATATGAAGAAGAGTTCCCTCCTCCCCACAATTTCTCCAGCAGGTGTTGGGATGATTAGGAAATATTGCATGTAGTTTGTCCGGAGGGTGATACCAGAACATAAGCACCTTGTATGCGCTTTCTTTTTGTTTGGTACAGGTAACTATTTTTTTTGCATTGGCCCAAATCAAAATCCAGTCTTTGTCGGTCGGTTGCTGTGTTAAAGTTCTGTTCCATTTGTTCATATACTGGTGTTTAATCAAGGAGTCTGACTGAGGGTCCATCAGCAATTTGTATATTTTTGAGATTAAGCCCTTTTGTGGGAGGCCATAGATCTAATGTTTCAAACGGCAAGGGAGACATTGCTTTTGCTTGTTGTAGTTATGGTTGAGAGAAGTGCCGTGGTTGAAGGTATTCGTACCATTTCAGTGTAGTGGTAGGAACTTTTTGGGTTAGGTCCATGAAGGGCATAATCGTCTAGGTAGAGTCATCGAGTAAGTCCTAAATTGTAAATAATTTGGTCATCTGCCATCTGTGGGGGACATTTCATTTTCAATATAGCCCCAAATAGAGGTGGATTCCCAGTGGGACCAGGCAAGCAGTTGGCGAAGATGGGTCACCTCGTAGTATTTTTGTAGTGATGGAACTCTGAGACCTCCATGTTGTGTAGAATTGTTTAGCGTTAACTTGGGCATCCTGTGCCGTTTGTTGCCCCATATGAATTTGTGGAACATCGCTTGAGTTTGTTTAAATGCTGCTATAGGGAATGGTATCGGTAACGTCTCAAATAAGTATAAACATTTATGGACAATTGTAATTTTAAGAGCCAAAATCCTACCAAACCAGGAAAGGGTAGGTGTAGACCACTTCTGTAGGTTCTTCTTTGTCTCCTCCAATAGCAGAATGAAATTAAGGTCATATAGTCTGCCATAGTGATGGGAAATTTTAGTTCCAAGATAGTTAATACAATCCTTTTTCCACTTGTATTTAAATTTGGTCTGCAGAATATCCAATGTAGTATGTGGTAAGTTGAAAGATAATGCTTCCGTTTTACTCATATTAATCTTGTTTCCTGATAAAAGGCTATAATTATCTAGTATCCTATGGAGATTAGGCAGTGACACTAAAGGATTGGTGATTGTTAGTAACACATCATCTGCAAATAAGGATATTTTGAATTGTTCTGTTGATACCTTAATCCCCGTAACATCAGGGGCATTTCTAATGATAGCAGCTAGGGGCTCAATACCGAGGGCGTAAAATAGGGGCAATAGGGGACAAACCTGCTTGGTTCCATTGGAAATTGTGATAGGTGTATTTGACTGACCTGGAAGTTTCAGATAGGTTGATGGTGTGGAGTAAAGATTGTCCAGTGCTGTTAAATAGGGTCCAGATAAGTTTAGGTGTCTAAGGAGGGCGAATAAGTAAGGCTAACTTAGGCGGTCAAATGCTTTCTCCGCATCTAAGCTCAGAAGCACCGTGGGTATGTTTTGTTTTTGGCTTATTTCTAGCAAATCTATGAATTTTTTGTCTATAATTAGTACAGAGTGTTGCATCTTTTCCTTCCTTAGGAATTAAGGACAGATACGATGTTAAAAGTGAGGAGAGAATTGATGTCCCAGTAAGGAATTGGTTAAAGAGAGTGACCAGGTATGGTAAGAATATATGTAGGTAGGCTTTATAATTTTTATATGGAGTTTTTTTGTTCTGAATTGCCTTAAGTGTAGCAGCTTCAGGAGTTATTGGCATGTGAAGTGTTTCTAAGTCTGATTCTAAGAAATAAGGCAGGTTTGCCTCACAAATGTAATAAGGGAGTGTTGATCTGGCCCTGCAGCTGTTGGTGTTGTGGGCTATAAATTGTAGAGTTTATTATAGAAGTCATAGAAGGATTTCCCAATTTGTTTAGGGTCATAAGATAGTTCGCTTGTTGAGGTTTTAATAGAAGTAATTCCCCTCTAAGTTTTCTGGCCAACAATGTATGCTGCTTATCCCCTTTTTCGTAGTATAATTGTTTTGTCCAAATAATAGCCTTTCCTGCATCTTTCACCCTTAATTCTTTAAGATGTTGTCTTAGTCCTAAAATTTGAGTCAATAGGGCTTCTGATTGTTGGTTGTGGTATTTCTGTTCTAAGGTGTATAATTGAGTTTTTGATCGCACGGTAAGCGAGTCGATGTTGTTTTCTTTTATTTGCTGTTATGCCTATAATATGGCCCCTAATGGTTGCTTTATGTGCTTCCCAGAGTGTAGCAATTGACTCAACTGAGCCATCATTTAGTCTGAAGTATTCTTTGAAGGCTGTATCTCTGTTTTTAACATTTTCTAGGTCATGAAGAATAGTTTCGTTTAACCGCCAGTGCGGTTCACGTACAGGAAGCCTTGTTAAATTTAGGGCAATAGGGGAGAGGTCAGACCATGTTATAGGATATATTTCGGTGGAGTAGTCAAGATTGAGGCATTGATGTGAAAAAAGAAAATAATGTGGGCCGAAACGTCGGATCTATGTACCGAATAAAACACTTATTTTGATGAAAAACATTGGTGTGCGGATCCTTACGAACAAAAATCTATCTATCTATCTATCTATCTATCTATCTATCTATCTATCTATCTATCTATCTATATATATATCTGGTCTTCTGGTCATAGAAGAAATATAAAGTCAAGTATCTCTTGGTGGTGACAGGCTTAAGGCAAGCCTAGGTGGATCTGGTGTTGAAGGAACTTTGTTCCATTGAGGTTTTAGCGGTGGCCTCTGCTCTGTGGAGAGGAGTGAGGTGGTGGGGAGGAGTATTTCATTTGAAGGCCTAGCACCTTTAGCAGCTTGTTCCCTTTAGCCGGATTGAACAATGTGTGCACAGTGCCCTGATGGTTGACTGTTAATTTGAAAAGGCGATCACGATGAATTGTGTGGCGCTTTATTTCTCCTCCCTGCCTTCTTTATAGAAGATAGCCAGGGAGGAGAAATCGAGCGCCACACGATGGGTCGTCTCCTTTCGCCTTTTCTGAAGAGGAGTGAAAGTGGAGTTTCAGTCATTTATTTCTTAATAAATTTTCGAGGTTAAGAATAACAAAACATGCACAAATAAAAAAAAGATTGCTTACATTGTTTTGCAGAAAAAAGTTGCATACCAGTGAGATTCAAATTGTTTTATGGATTTTAAATGAGGCAAAACAAAACTGAAAATAAAAAGTTGCTAGAGACAATTCCCTTTGACTTCTATTGAGCCATGTCAACTTTTACTTGCTGAGTTTTTAGTGGCAAATTTTTGCTAGTTTTTGTTTAATAAATACTAACTATTTGAAGTTCCAAGAATATTCATGTTCACGGTTTTCTGCATTTGTTCTTGAATGGTGAAAAACCGCAAACTAAAATTAATTAAACAGCCCCTTAGTGTCAAGAACAAGTTTTTGCCATTGTAATATACGACTCTAAAAATCACAGAATGTCCTTTTATACTGCTTTAAAAGTGTCCAAACAAAAATAACAACCTATTAAACTCACCCCTTGAATTTCAAATGAAGGACTGGATATGATGTAAGTGACATAAGATTGAGGAGGATGTCGCTTCATTTTAGCACTTCGCCTGGTCTGAGGTGGTAAAGTCAACTCTGGCGAAAGAGGTAACGTTCAGTAAAATCCACACTTTTGTGAATTTGTGGAGCATCGACCGTTCGTCTGAGCTAAAAGTCACCTGCTGATAGAGTGGGAATGAACAATGGCGACGGTCTCTTTCACTAGCGAATTGTAGTCTGCGTCTGTTAGTGAATTGGCGATGTCCCTACGCATGTGATTTCTGGCGAAAAGTCGCTAGTGTTAGCCACTTTGCCCTTTAGTAAATCTGCCCCAATGTCTCCATTCAATCCTGCCTGCTCTGTGCACACCCAGCTCCCTGTTGTAGTTTAGGCATACAACACTTAAAAACGATGTATTCATGAAATCTAGAGAAGAAGTAATGCCTCATTAGTTCTTCTTCTCTAGATTTCATGAATACATAGTTTTTAAGTATCGCTGTTATTATATTATATTCTCAAGAAGGCATTCACTGCAACTTTTAAATGCATAAAGTTAAATCATGACCCCTAATAAAAAGGGTTATTGCCTGATTAAAATCCAATGCCGTTTTATGAAGTCTAAGTTGGAACTTATAAATGGGTTATATTAATCTCTCCTAGTAAATAAGGACTTGTTTATTTAAAAAAAAAAAAACAACACATGTTGGTAGGATTCTGGCATTTGTAATGAAACAGCTGTTGGAGGATATCAAGTTGGACATCCCTGCTGTAAATAACCCACCCCCTCCTTAAACTGGAACCCACATTGTCACCCTGCATTGCCAGGGCCTTACTTTTCTCAAACTCTGGCTTCGATTGGTAGCTTCCCTAAACAGAAATGTTATCCTCTTCATCTGAAAGAACTCATTGGTAAAATATGACCGAAAATGAAAGAAAAAGCATTCCTTTGGACCTGAGAGCAGAGCACACAGACAACTGCTTGTCCATTACAAACACATTAACATAGATGTTCATGGAGCAAGACAATATCTATATTGGACAGGACACTATCTTATATAAAATCTGCACACAGTAGGAGGTACTTTCGTTAAATTGACTTCAAATAAATGCTGTACAGTTTTAAACTACTGAAAGCCTGTTTAGCAAGAAATAAGAACCTTCTCTATAATAAACACTGCATACTGGGAATTCAGCTCAATAACAAAGCTCTTGATGAGCTCTCCAATTAAAGGCACTCCCTGGCCAAATGTGTTTCTGACACAGTACTTAATTAGATAGTTAGAATAGTTAATTTGTGCAGTTAAACAAAACCTTAATTGTTGTAATTCAATGATATCAATGAGTGCATGACTTACACACTCAGTAATAGAACTGTAGGAACAGAGATTGCATTGTCTTGTTTTAAGCAATATCTGGAGGTTCGTTGTGCTTTATTTAACATTGAGTGTCGGATTGCTACAAACCTGAGCTTGGGGTGCATGTAACATTATAAAATGACCTAATGGTGATATCCATAGTGGGTGGAACTAGGGGTAGGTAGATGGGACATGTTCCTAGGGCACAACTATGAGGGGGCACTGGAGGTTTAGAAACATGTCTCAGCTGTCTTCTCTGGTCCTGTGAGTAGTCCTGATTGTAAACTTTTCGAGTAAGCACCACTGGGAGGGTTGTAGCATGGTGGTGTGTATTGGCTTAAGCACAGCTGGGAGGGTTGTAGCATGATGGTGCATATTGGCTATGCGGCGGTGTTGGCGAGCATGTGGGCTGCTTGGGTGGGGGGTCAGATGAGCAGGCACCTTTGTCTTGGGCAAGTTCTGAATTTAGTACCCTAAATTATTTAAAGGCTGGCACCCAAGAGCTTGTTTTTTTTTGTGGGAAACACCCAGATATTGCAATCAGAACTCCCTGTTTTAAACAATATCCACTTTGAACCACACCCATGTTACCAAAACAACTTTTAAGACCATGTCCACCTTAATGGTGGTAGCAAACCAAAAAAGACAAACAGTTGGTGCTCACTGCATGGATATCACTCATCACTCATGTGAAAATTTTAAATCATATTAAAACATACCCTTAAATCCATATGCCTCCTCCTCTTTTGTGGAGAAAACCCTACCAGGCTCACATCCCACAGGTAGTGTTGGGCACACAGGGATCACAGGGAAGGCAGAATATGGCACACAGGTAGCATAGGGCAGGCAGAATATGGCAAACACACAGGGAGCATAGGGCAGGCAGAGTATGGCACACACAGGGAGCATAGGACAGGCAGAGTATGGCACTCACTAGTAGCATAGGACAGACAGAGTATGGCACACACAGGGAGCACAGGGAAGGCAGAATACAAGAGGAGACAGGGAAACCTATCAGGACTATAAGATGAATAGTTCATACTGTGCTACATATAGTGACACAATGCTGGTGCCCCTCCAGCAGTTTCTATGAGGTGTGAACAGGTGAACAATGTGGGCACTTTCAGTCTGGATATGGGGTGTGAACAGTACAGGAGTTTAGGGGTGTGAAAAATATAGGTGTTACAGGTGTGAATAATGAAGGGGCATTATAGGTGTAAATAATGCAGTCTGATATTGAAGTGTAAACAATGCAGGGGCCAGTTAATCTCAGTATTGATACCTTTTAAAGTTAAACAGTTACAGCAGGCAGACTTTCATGTAGGGGGCCACACAAGGGGGGTGGCTTGTGGACCGCCAGTTGGACAGCACTGATCCAGAATGCTTGGGACCTGGGTTTTTTTGGATAACACATCCTTTTGTAATTTGGATCTTCATAGCTACCTCTACTAGAAATTATTTAAGAATTAATTAAACCCAACAGGCTTGTTTTTCCGCCAATAAGGATTAATTATATATTAGTTTGGATCAAATACAAGGTACTGTTTACAGAGAAAAAAGAAATAATTTTTAAAAACTTGAATTATTTGGATAGAATAGAGTCTATGGGAGTGGGCCTTCCAGTAATTTGGTATAAATGCATATATTGTGAAAAATAGGAATTTTTCTTTTCTTTTTGTATTTAGAGCTATAAATCTTTTTGCAGAGGTGGAAATACATGAAAACTCAGGCAGATTTAGAAAGCTCAGTTTTTCCCGAAAAAAAAACAATGTATAGTTTTCCTAGGTAAACTATAGGTTTCCCCTCAGAAAATGCCCCTAAAGTGAGAGAGCACAAATGTTTCAAAAACGGCTGGCATTTTGCGTAAGCAAAATGTGAAATTCTGCTGGCACTTAAAGGGTTAAACAAAATTGCTTTAATTAAATCTTTATGTGTAACAAACCACAACACATGCACTTTGCTCATCTCTGTTACTATATAGCGTGGATAAGAAACCGTTTTGGGATTGGCTTGTGAGCCTCAGTTACACTTACTGAATGCAAAGTTCCTGCCAAACAATGAAAAGAAAAAAAATATGAAGCAAAGCACTTGACAGATATAACACAGATCTTTATGTTTCACAGTTGGACGAAGAGAGTTTCGCTAAGACAAACTTTCAATTAAAGTGACTGTGGTGGTTACTGGGTCAGTGATGAGCTCACAAAGCGGTACATTTATGGTCACTGTTATTCTCTAACAGGCAGTTATTTAACTGTAATTTACCACTTCCCTTATGTTTTTATTGCTCTTAGTTTTATTGCCGTGGTGTGAGTTGCCCGATAAGCAAGGTTGTTTTTGGAATCTTCTACAATGTCAGCAACCCCAATTATAGCCAATCTAAGAAAAAGGAAATAACTACCATGATTTTCTTGCCAACCTCAATGTGCGACTGTAATAACTCTCCACTTTTCCGTTATGATTTGATATAATTATCTTGGATCCATAGTCAAGCCAACGGGCTGTTGTAAGCCTGTCTTCATTATCACAGTTTATGAATTTTCAGTTGAGTGAGTTTGCTCTTGTGCCAGCTGCAATACATTTTATTATTAAACATATTAAGATACTTTTTATATAACTTCAGTTATGAAGAAGGGCTTTGGCACTCATGCTTGTATTTCTTCTAGTTGGTTATTTGATTGATATGAGGAATCCAATATTTTAGTGTACAGTTCTTTTTCTGCTGCCATGCTCTCCATAGTCACTCTATTATTTCTGGAAGAAATGCATTCTTGTATGGTGGGCTCAGTGGAATTTTTCCAGTAATAAGCTATTAATGGGGTGGCTGCCTTACATATACGGAAAAAATATTTTTTGTGGTTTTGGAGTAGTTGGTTGGGTGAATTTGTAAAATAGCTATTTCTGGTTGTCGTGGCAGATGTTGTTGCATTAAATGTGAGACCTTGTGATCATAGAGTTGATTATTATTACTGGACATTGCCATGACATGTGGTGTAAAGAGCCTTGGCGTCCAAATCAAAACGAAAAATGAATATGGTAGTGGAGTATGATTTTGGTGATTGTGGAGCTTGATGTGGCCTTCAATGCATCTTGTAAATTAAGTGGTCGTTAGGATATCTTGCCATTGGTTAATGGTAAACATTTGCTAAAATTCCTGCTTCCATTTTGCAATATAGGAAAGTTTTAAATTGACATTTCGAACCATTAAGAGTTTATAACAATCTGAGAGGAGACCTCGCCCACCCCAGCTCCTGCTGCAAAGCTACTCCATAATGGTTGAATGCCATGATGCCTTATATTCATGGTTAAAAGATTTAAACCAATGTGTCACTTTTAAGTAAATAAAAGGTCAACTGGTTGGAGGGTGTATTTTTAACCTATTACAATTTTATGCCAAACTATCTGTTGAGAAAAAGGTCCTGCTCTGTTTCTTGAATTTACCAGGTGCCATCTGCTATAAGGTTATATCAGGTTTATAAAAAACATATGTAGGGGTCCGTTGTGGTTAATTCCATATTGGTCTTTTTTGCCTACTGTATGCTCTGTAGGAGAAAGGTTTCCCATTTAGCTCAGGGATCTAGTCACAATTTCCTTTTCATACTTCATATAATTAGTGATGGGCGAATTTATTCGGCAGGTGCGAATTTGCGGCAAATTTGCACGATTCGCCGCCGGTGAATAAATTCGCAAAACGGGCACGAAAATTCACCGGCGTAAAAAAAGTGACTTTTCGCCAAAAAACGGACGCCGGCATCACAAATGGACGCCGTTTCACGAATTTTTCGCGAAATTCACCCATCACTAAATATAATGATAGGCAGTTTATATAGCTCTGTCTCATTGTGCTCTACCTGCTACAAGGGGTGAATGCTGCTAGAAACCCTGGAGCCCCAGCAAAACCCCCAGTAAGAATTATACTCTAAGGCAGCTGTCTCCAACCTTTCTCACCTGTGAGCCACATTCCATTGTAAAAAGTATTGGGGAGCAACATGATGCCAAATGCTGTGATTGGCCATATTGTAGCCCCTATGTGGACTGACAGCCTATAGGAGGCTTTGTTTGGCAGTACACCTGGTTTTTATGTATGTTCTTTGTATAAATACATTTATTTTACAGCATTATGAAATATGTTAGTGCTCTTAAAATATATAATACTAAAAATAACCAAAACTTGCCTACAGACCAGGAAAATAAGCACCTGCTTTAAGGCCACTGGGAGCAACATCCAAGGGGTTGGTGAACAACATGTTGCTCACGATCCACTGGTTGGGGATCACTTTTCGAAGGGAACCTACCCCTGAAGTGGTGGTAGCTCTTCCAGGTGATGCCTTAACTTAATTGGAGTGGCTCAAGCTAGTTTTACCCCCTGAGAGGCGACCCCTGGTGAGAATTCATACCACTTAAGGGTATGTCTGAGAATCAGAGCCTAGTTTCCACTCCAAACCCAACTGCTTTGTGGGTATACAGCAAAGGTTCTTTAGCTCCACTGGGACAGAAACAAAAGGAAAGAAAATGTTTTGTAGTTAAGTAAAGGTAAATAACAATATAACAAATGTAAATAATATGCTTCCTACATTGTAATATTTTGCAGGGTGGAAATTCTATTACCAGAAAGTGTTAGAGCTTGCAGATAATAGATACTGAAATCTCTGCTTTGTGTATTGTGCTGACTGTGAAGCAATATATCATGTTTATGCCTCAAGGAGAAACATATTTCTTTTTTTATTTCCTGAACCTATTGAGCTCTAGAGTAGCTTAAAGAGTGTGACAGGATCCAGTGTGTGTGTGCGTAATTATACCAATCGCAAAATGGATTATCCAGAGAGAAAATTTAGCAGTTTATTAAACATAAAGTAATTAATTGCAGCTGAAATATATTTCAAGTTACATTGATGCAGAGTTAACAATTTAAAATTAGTCATGGGCGAATTTTTTTCCGTGTTTTGCCGCAGGTGAATTAATTCGCAAAATTGGCCCAAAAGTTCGTGGGAGTCATAATATATTTGATGCTGGGCACAGTTCTGACGGCAGCATCAATTCTAAGCGCCCATTGACTTTAATGGCCGTCAGAATTGTCACCAGCATCGGAATTGTTGCCGGCATTTCGTTTCGCAGAATTTTTACCGTTTCGCGAAATTTGCTGTAAACTTCTGAATTTCTCGGCGAATCTAAACTGGAGAAATTCGCCCATCACTACTAAAAATACTTTATTGATTTCTGAACACGGGAGGAGCATAACTAGTTTATCAGAATAATAAAACAGTACAGGTATGGGACCTAAAAACTCAGTAAGACCGAGAGAGAGCACACAATGCAGATTAACTGCTAAGTGGTTTATTCTTCACAACATGTTTCAGGCTGCACGCCCTTTATCAAGTGTAAAACAAACTGATTATTCACAAACATTTAAAGGTGTAGACAGGAAGTGAGGTCACACAAGGCAAATACAAATGACCTTAATTGATACAGTAATTACCATATAATCACATTTCATATAAATAAAGTATTATCATAATATCCAAAAATATAAAAATTTTATAAAAACATTTAATAGAAACACAATTAAATAGAAAAGGGATTTGTGAAAAGGCCTTTGTAGAAAAAACTTTTTTTAAAAGATTTTATAAAAATTTTTTCTTAAAATCCATACATAGTACTGCCCACTATTAGGGCCTGCTATGAAAAAGCTTGATTGTCCTGTGTTACTTGTAAGGAGGAAGGAAAAGCCCGGTAATCTTACCAGTAGCCGTACAAATTAATATATTGTATCTATCTTGAGCACAGAGAAATTTATCTGCAAAAAGGAAACAAATACAGTATCAGTTGCAAACAATAAATAACCTTATAACAACATTAAAGGAAACATTTCACACTCCAGCTGTCGTTCATGCCCTTTGGCTGTAATGTGTCAAGTCTCTTAATCCAATAGGCTTCCCTTTGTAATAACCTTTTATTGGTGTTCCCACCTCTCTGGAAGGGGGTAACTACTTCCACAATTGCCCATTTTAACTGAGATTGGTTATGAGAAGCAAAATTAAAATGTCTAGATACTGTAGTATCTGTTGGAGTTCCTTTTTTAAAATTACGAATATTACCCTTATGTTCCTTAATGCGAATTTTTATTGATCTTTTCGTTTGGCCAATATACACTAGACCACAAGGGCACTTTAGCAGATAAACAACACTACTTGTGTCACATGTGGCATAGTGCTTCAGCTTAACCGGTGTACCCTGTGTCGGATGGCGTATCGCATCTCCTTTGATAATAGAGGAATAACAGTTGCAATTTAGGCATGCAAATGTGCCGATTTTAGGTGTCCCTAAAAACCTTTGAGTTCCTTTTTGGGGGGGATTAACCTCTGAAGGACACAGTAAATCTCGAAGGGACGAACCTTTTTTATAACTGAACATAGGTGGGTCTAACAAAACACCCTTTAGAGTTTTATCCTGTTGCAATATTGTCCAGTATTTACAAATGATACGTTCTATTGCCTTACTATTGGAGTTGTATTGGTTCAGTCAACCGTATTTACAACACATTGTTGGATATTACAGGTTTGTGGACGACATTTTAGTACTCTGGGAAGGTACAGACCTGCCGTTCAATGAAATGGTTACTTGCGCTAATACAGCACACCCTACCATTAAGTTTACCAGTGAAACAGGGGGACATTGCATAAATTTTCTGGATGTTACACTAACTATCACTAATGGCTATATCAGTACCAGCCTGTATCGAAAAAGTACTGAAAAAAATAATGTTTTATTAGCCTCTAGTTTCCACGCCCCTAAAGTAATTAGAGCTATCCCCAAGGGTCAGTTCGTAAGGGCACGGAGGATTTCCTCCGAAGAAGGGAACTATACCTCAGCGGTGGAAACGTTAAAACAAAGATTTGTAAAACGTGGCTATAAAACTAGGGATATAGAGAACTGTGCCATAGAAGTGGGTAAATTGCCTAGAAAAGAACTGTTAACATATAAACCTAAAACTAATAAGAAAGTGTTCCCATTTGTAAGCCAATACAACTCCAATAGTAAGGCAATAGAACGTATCATTTGTAAATACTGGACAATATTGCAACAGGATAAAACTCTAAAGGGTGTTTTGTTAGACCCACCTATGTTCAGTTATAAAAAAGGTTCGTCCCTTCGAGATTTACTGTGTCCTTCAGAGGTTAATCCCCCCCAAAAAGGAACTCAAAGGTTTTTAGGGACACCTAAAATCGGCACATTTGCATGCCTAAATTGCAACTGTTGTTCCTCTATTATCAAAGGAGATGCGATACGCCATCCGACACAGGGTACACCGGTTAAGCTGAAGCACTATGCCACATGTGACACAAGTAGTGTTGTTTATCTGCTAAAGTGCCCTTGTGGTCTAGTGTATATTGGCCAAACGAAAAGATCAATAAAAATTCGCATTAAGGAACATAAGGGTAATATTCGTAATTTTAAAAAAGGAACTCCAACAGATACTACAGTATCTAGACATTTTAATTTTGCTTCTCATAACCAATCTCAGTTAAAATGGGCAATTGTGGAAGTAGTTACCCCCTTCCAGAGAGGTGGGAACACCAATAAAAGGTTATTACAAAGGGAAGCCTATTGGATTAAGAGACTTGACACATTACAGCCAAAGGGCATGTACGACAGCTGGAGTGTGAAATGTTTCCTTTAATGTTGTTATAAGGTTATTTATTGTTTGCAACTGATACTGTATTTGTTTCCTTTTTGCAGATAAATTTCTCTGTGCTCAAGATAGATACAATATATTAATTTGTACGGCTACTGGTAAGATTACCGGGCTTTTCCTTCCTCCTTACAAGTAACACAGGACAATCAAGCTTTTTCATAGCAGGCCCTAATAGTGGGCAGTACTATGTATGGATTTTAAGAAAAAATTTTTATAAAATCTTTTAAAAAAAGTTTTTTCTACAAAGGCCTTTTCACAAATCACTTTTCTATTTAATTGTGTTTCTATTAAATGTTTTTATAAAATTTTTATATTTTTGGATATTATGATAATACTTTATTTATATGAAATGTGATTATATGGTAATTACTGTATCAATTAAGGTCATTTGTATTTGCCTTGTGTGACCTCACTTCCTGTCTACACCTTTCAATGTTTGTGAATAATCAGTTTGTTTTACACTTGATAAAGGGCGTGCAGCCTGAAACATGTTGTGAAGAATAAACCACTTAGCAGTTAATCTGCATTGTGTGCTCTCTCTCGGTCTTACTGAATTTTTTGGTTCATTTGCTGCACCTGGAGCGCAGGTGTCCGACTAAGATAGAGAGTCTGAGCTACCCCATTACCCAGTCATTCTCAATTCATTTGTACAGGTATGGGACCTGTTATCGATAATGCACAGGACCTGGGGTTTTCCAGATAATGGATCTTTCTAAAATTTGGATCTTCATACCTTAAAGGAGAAGGAAAGGTTCACCTAAATATACCAGTAAACTCTCAAAGTAGTGCCCCTGTCAAAAGAAACACTGTATTTCTTTCCTTCTATTGTGTACACATGGGCTTCTGTATCAGACTTCCTGCCTTCAGCTTAAACCTCTTTGTCCTGGGCGTGAGCATGCTCAGTTTGCTCCTCTTCCCCCCCTCCCTTCTCTGCCGTAATCTGAGCACAGAGCTATAAGTGAGCAGGGAGAGACTCAGACAGGAAGTGATGTCACACCAAGCTAATACTGCAGCTGCTATCCTAAACAAACAGAGAGCTTCTAGAGCTTTTTACTCAGGTATGGTAAAACATTCTACAGAATATATATATAGCATTCTAGCTTGCACTATTGCAGCAATAAAAATGCCTCCATAGCTTTCCTACTCCTTTAAGTTGACTAGAAAATCATGTAAACATTAAATAAACCCCCCAATAGGTTTTGCTTTCAATAAGTCAATTAGGATTAATTATATCTTAGAGAGTAAAGGGAATTTTTTAAAATTTGGATAAAATGAAGTCTAAGGGAGACTGCCTTTCCGTAAAACAGATCTTGCTGAATAATCCGGATATTGGATCCTATTCCTGTACCTCCACGTAATATGAGAGATCAGTTACAGGAGGCATCAATTGTAAAATGAACATTAAGATGCAGATCTACTAAAGTCAGAATTGACTATAGTTCTTATTTTTTTGCCATGTTCTTGAGTTTGAAAAAAGTAAAAAACGTGTGAAAAGCACAAAAAGCAACAGAAAGTCCCTAAAGAACCTGAGAAAATTGAGACGGAACAAACAGAATCAGGGGGTCTGGACTTCAGAATGTCCCTAAAGAGATGGAGTTTGGGAGGATTGGGCACATCAGGGGTGTCTCCAGGTGGACATATGAGGCTCTTTGATTCTTGATGGGTAGTGATGGGCAAATTTATTCACCATGTGCAAATTTGTGGCGAATTTGCTAGTTTTGCCGCTGGCGAATTTGCCATAAAAATTTGCTAGCGAAAATTCGGTAGCAAAATCAATGTTTCTCAAATTTTTTGCCAGTTTTGTGAATATCGCTGGTAATTCACGAAATTCGTGGCGAATTGAAACAGGACAAATTCACCAATCACTATTGATGGCACAGAGTAAGTGAAAGGGGCACAGAGAGTCGAAAAGGGACAAGAAGGTGAGCAGAAATAAGTAAAGTAAGCATCAAATACAATTTTAGGGTTAAAGATTTTTTTGGTAAATCTATATAAAGGTGGATAAAATGTCCTTTGCTTTAGTACAGAAGCCTGAAGTATTCTAAAGAATCATCAGTATGGAATAATATGAAATAAGGTTATGAATGTTATTTAAATGATTTGGTAAATAATGCAAAAATACATGGAATATAATCATTTATTCTGTCTCGCTATCATTTTTTAAAGGAATTATCCATCCTGATCTCTGATACCTTCAATAAATTATGAAATGATATATAGTCCAACGCATCCCGTGGCAGGAAGTGAGAATGGAGAAAGAGTTGACTCCATTTTTTTGTTAACTCTTTTAGTTACCTCACTTAAAAGAGCAGCTAGAAATATACCGTAGCTGTAAATGGCGCAACTTTAATACTAACAGCTCCATTTGCATGAACAAAAAACAATTGGGTAATGTAATAAAAAGTGCAATGTTTACTTGTCTAGTCACCAATAACAACCAATCAGCAGGTAAAATATACTGGTCAACTGTGGGCAAGTCAACACCAAAATAAACATTTGCCTAATAATAATAAGAAAACGGAATTGTAAGCAACTTTCGAATTTCTTCACTGAAAGTCAACGAGTGACATCTGATCGATAGTCGTGGCTCGGCCTTGAACTGCAGTTACCCAGTGACTATCTCTGCAAAGTTTAGGAACCCTGGGTTGTTTCTTTGGAAAAAAGGCGTTTGCGAGGGGACATGATTACACTTTACAAGTACATTAGAGGACATTATAGACAAATAGCAGGGGACCTTTTTACCCATAAAGTGGATCACCGTACCAGAGGCCTCCCCTTCAGACTAGAAGAAAAGAACTTTCATTTGTAGCAACGTAGGGGGTTCTTCACAGTCAGGACAGTGAGGTTGTGGAATGCACTGCGGGATGATGTTGTGATGCTGATTCAGTTAATGCCTTTAAGAATGGCTTGGATGATTTTTTGGACAGACATAATATCAAAGGCTATTGTGATACTAAGCTCTATAGTTAGTATAGGTATGGGTATATAGAATTTATGTGAATTTATGGAGGGGTCAGTTTCATTTGAAGGAGTTGAACTTGATGGATTTTTTTCAACACAATTTAACTATGTAACTATTTCCGAAGAGGAGAAGATGGAGTCTGTGAACTCTGGGGGTGGCGGAGCAGGGAGGTGGTCTATGTAGGGTAGGGGGGTAGGGGATTTTAATATAAAGGGTTTTGTTCTCCTTTAATCTGTGATAATATGTTGGAGTCTGCTGGAACTTGTAGTCCAGGAAACATGGTTGGATAAAAGTGTCTAGATTTAAAAATGTTTCTTAAAAATCTTTTCAGTCCTATAGTGTCAGGATAAGCCCAGGATCGATCCCTGGTTTCCTGGGTTCTGGACACGGCACCTTGCCAGATGAGCCACCAGGGGCTCTTGGGGCTCATCATGAACTCTTGTTACTTATGTTATCTGCCTGTTCACAGGTTGTTCTTCTGTTCCTCCCTATTCTCCACCCACCTCGTTTACCCTCATGTGTTCCCCATTCCCAATTACCTGCCCTTTATTAACCCCGCCCTGAGCTTTGCTCAGGGCTGAGTCATAAATGTTTCTGTGCTGTATCCTGGATCCTGTACCCTAAATGCTTTGGACTTTGAGTACCTTGTTCCTGAAATCCTTGTTCCTGTGTGAGTACCCCGTTACCTCTTATCCCGTGGAACCCCTGTTTTGACTTTGGCCTGACCCTATCTTCACCTTGCCCTTCTTGCCTTGTTTACCCTTTTGTTGCTATTAAATCATCATTTCAACCCTGCCCATGCCTCCTACCATCTTTGGCTACACCCCAGGGCTTCCCCCATATCCACTCCCCAGGGAGTGGCTCTCCTCGATCACCCTGGTCCCCAGCGGTGATCATTACAGCATGACTCAGCCAAACAGGAAGCCCTTGGAAAAGCCCTCCACGCATTCCTTTACCGGTGTGGAACTACAACTCCCTTGGGGTGGGGAGAATGAGGCTAAAATCAGCTCCCATTTCTCTGATGATGTTTGGCAGGACTTTGTATCTGACGATGACTGGGAGGATTCTGTCTTTGATGAGGATTGGGAGGATTTAGACTTGGAGGTAGCTGAACTTCAAACTGCTATCAGGCCTGTGTCTGTTAAATCGCTTCCAGTCCTTTGGCCCTTGTCTCCCCCACAACCTTCTATTCCCGGGCCTGCTACCCCTCAACAACTGCTTCCCCAGCAGCGTCGGCTGCCCACTGTTCCTGAGGGGGTTTCCCAGCAGCCTCAGCTGCCCGAGGCTCCAACTAAGCTTCCCCATCGACTGGCTCCCCAGAGTCTGCCTCCTGTACTTGTGCCGGCTTATGTGACCCTAGAAGAGGGGCTTCTGCCTTGTCCTGTGCCTCCAGTAGTGGGGCTTCTGTCTTGTTCTGTGCCTCCAAAAATGGGTTTTCTGCCGTGCCTTGTACCCCCAAGAGAGGAGGCTTCGCAGCAGCATCGGCTGCCCACGGCTCCTGAGGTTTCCCAGCAGCCTCGGCTAACCAAATGTCCAGCTAGACCTTCCCGGCGACTGGCTCCCAACTGGCTGTCTGCTGTGCCGGCTTCCCAGCCTGTCCTGTCTGCTGTGCCGGCTTCCCAGCCTGTCCTGTCTGCTCTCCCGGCTTCCCAGCCTGTCCTGTCTGCTGTGCCGGCTTCCCAGCTTGTCCTGTCTCCAGTGCCGGTCCCCCAGCAGCTGCCTCCTGTTCCAGTGCCGGTCCCCCAGCAGCTGCCTCCTGTTCCAGTGCCGGTCCCCCAGCAGCTGCCTCCTGTTCCAGTGCCGGTCCCCCAGCAGCTGCCTCCTGTTCCAGTGCCGGTCCCCCAGCAGCTGCCTCCTGTTCCAGTGCCGGTCCCCCAGCAGCTGCCTCCTGTTCCAGTGCCGGTCCCCCAGCAGCTGCCTCCTGTTCCTGTGCCGGTCCCCCAGCAGCTGCCTCCTGTTCCAGTGCCGGTCCCCCAGCAGCTGCCTCCTGTTCCAGTGCCGGTCCCCCAGCAGCTGCCTCCTGTTCCAGTGCCGGTCCCCCAGCAGCTGCCTCCTGTTCCAGTGCCGGTCCCCCAGCAGCTGCCTCCTGTTCCAGTGCCGGTCCCCCAGCAGCTGCCTCCTGTTCCAGTGCCGGTCCCCCAGCAGCTGCCTCCTGTTCCAGTGCCGGCTCCCCGAAAGCTGCCTCCTGTTCCAGTGCCGGCTCCCCGAAAGCTGCCTCCTGCTCCAGTGCCGGCTCCCCGAAAGCTGCCTCCTGCTCCAGTGCCGGCTCCCCGAAAGCTGCCTCCTGCTCCAGTGCCGGCTCCCCGAAAGCTGCCTCCTGCTCCAGTGCCGGCTCCCCGAAAGCTGCCTCCTGCTCCAGTGCCGGCTCCCCGAAAGCTGCCTCCTGCTCCAGTGCCGGCTCCCCGAAAGCTGCCTCCTGCTCCAGTGCCGGCTCCCCGAAAGCTGCCTCCTGCTCCAGTGCCGGCTCCCCGAAAGCTGCCTCCTGCTCCAGTGCCGGCTCCCCGAAAGCTGCCTCCTGCTCCAGTGCCGGCTCCCCGAAAGCTGCCTCCTGCTCCAGTGCCGGCTCCCCGAAAGCTGCCTCCTGCTCCAGTGCCGGCTCCCCGAAAGCTGCCTCCTGCTCCAGTGCCGGCTCCCCGAAAGCTGCCTCCTGCTCCAGTGCCGGCTCCCCGAAAGCTGCCTCCTGCTCCAGTGCCGGCTCCCCGAAAGCCGCTTCCAGCCTGTGTGCCAGCAGCCCAGCCGCTTCCAGCCTGTGTGCCAGCAGCCCAGCCGCTTCCAGCCTGTGTGCCAGCAGCCCAGCCGCTTCCAGCCTGTGTGCCAGCAGCCCAGCCGCTTCCAGCCTGTGTGCCAGCAGCCCAGCCGCTTCCAGCCTGTGTGCCAGCAGCCCAGCCGCTTCCAGCCTGTGTGCCTGCAGCCCAGCCGCTTCCAGCCTGTGTGCCTGCAGCCCAGCCGCTTCCAGCCTGTGTGCCTGCAGCCCAGCCGCTTCCAGCCTGTGTGCCTGCAGCCCAGCCGCTTCCAGCCTGTGTGCCTGCAGCCCAGCCGCTTCCAGCCTGTGTGCCTGCAGCCCAGCCGCTTCCAGCCTGTGTGCCTGCAGCCCAGCCGCTTCCAGCCTGTGTGCCTGCAGCCCAGCCGCTTCCAGCCTGTGTGCCTGCAGCCCAGCCGCTTCCAGCCTGTGTGCCTGCAGCCCAGCCGCTTCCAGCCTGTGTGCCTGCAGCCCAGCCGCTTCCAGCCTGTGTGCCTGCAGCCCAGCCGCTTCCAGCCTGTGTGCCTGCAGCCCAGCCGCTTCCAGCCTGTGTGCCTGCAGCCCAGCCGCTTCCAGCCTGTGTGCCTGCAGCCCAGCCGCTTCCAGCCTGTGTGCCAGTGGTCCCGTCTGCAGTTCCTGTGCCAGTGGTCCCGTCTGCAGTTCCTGTGCCAGTGGTCCCGTCTGCAGTTCCTGTGCCAGTGGTCCCGTCTGCAGTTCCTGTGCCAGTGGTCCCGTCTGCAGTTCCTGTGCCAGTGGTCCCGTCTGCAGTTCCTGTGCCAGTGGTCCCGTCTGCAGTTCCTGTGCCAGTGGTCCCGTCTGCAGTTCCTGTGCCAGTGGTCCCGTCTGCAGTTCCTGTGCCAGTGGTCCCGTCTGCAGTTCCTGTGCCAGTGGTCCCGTCTGCAGCAGCCTTTTCGGTCCCAGATGTGGCTCCAGGTGGTCCTCCGGTCCCAGACGTGGCTCCAGGTGGTCCTCCGGTCCCAGACGTGGCTCCAGGTGGTCCTCCGGTCCCAGACGTGGCTCCGGTCCCAGACGTGGCTCCGGTCCCAGACGTGGCTCCGGTCCCAGACGTGGCTCCGGTCCCAGACGTGGCTCCGGTCCCAGACGTGGCTCCGGTCCCAGACGTGGCTCCGGTCCCAGACGTGGCTCCGGTCCCTGGCGGCTCTCCAGCCTTTGACCCTGGCGGCTCTCCAGCCTTTGACCCTGGCGGCTCTCCAGCCTTTGACCCTGGCGGCTCTCCAGCCTTTGACCCTGGCGGCTCTCCAGCCTTTGACCCTGGCGGCTCTCCAGCCTTTGACCCTGGCGGCTCTCCAGCCTTTGACCCTGGCGGCTCTCCAGCCTTTGACCCTGGCGGCTCTCCAGCCTTTGACCCTGGCGGCTCTCCAGCCTTTGACCCTGGCGGCTCTCCAGCCTTTGACCCTGGCGGCTCTCCAGCCTTTGACCCTGGCGGCTCTCCAGCCTTTGACCCTGGCGGCTCTCCAGCCTTTGACCCTGGCGGCTCTCCAGCCTTTGACCCTGGCGGCTCTCCAGCCTTTGACCCTGGCGGCTCTCCAGCCTTTGACCCTGGCGGCTCTCCAGCCTTTGACCCTGGCGGCTCTCCAGCCTTTGACCCTGGCGGCTCTCCAGCCTTTGACCCTGGCGGCTCTCCAGCCTTTGACCCTGGCGGCTCTCCAGCCTTTGACCCTGGCGGCTCTCCAGCCTTTGACCCTGGCGGCTCTCCAGCCTTTGACCCTGGCGGCTCTCCAGCCTTTGACCCTGGCGGCTCTCCAGCCTTTGACCCTGGCGGCTCTCCAGCCTTTGACCCTGGCGGCTCTCCAGCCTTGGATCCTGATGGTCCTTCAGTCCCCATCTCCAGTCATTGGTCTAAAAAGGATGGGGGGTCTTTCGTTTGGGTCGCCCAGAGGTCGACCATTAAGGGGGGGGTACTGTCAGGATAAGCCCAGGATCGATCCCTGGTTTCCTGGGTTCTGGACACGGCACCTTGCCAGATGAGCCACCAGGGGCTCTTGGGGCTCATCATGAACTCTTGTTACTTATGTTATCTGCCTGTTCACAGTTTGTTCTTCTGTTCCTCCCTATTCTCCACCCACCTCGTTTACCCTCATGTGTTCCCCATTCCCAATTACCTGCCCTTTATTAACCCCGCCCTGAGCTTTGCTCAGGGCTGAGTCATAAATGTTTCTGTGCTGTATCCTGGATCCTGTACCCTAAATGCTTTGGACTTTGAGTACCTTGTTCCTGAAATCCTTGTTCCTGTGTGAGTACCCCGTTACCTCTTATCCCGTGGAACCCCTGTTTTGACTTTGGCCTGACCCTATCTTCACCTTGCCCTTCTTGCCTTGTTTACCCTTTTGTTGCTATTAAATCATCATTTCAACCCTGCCCATGCCTCCTACCATCTTTGGCTACACCCCAGGGCTTCCCCCATATCCACTCCCCAGGGAGTGGCTCTCCTCGATCACCCTGGTCCCCAGCGGTGATCATTACATATAGTTAAATGCCTATTTACTATAGATAGCAGAGGTGTAACTACAGATGAAGAAGACCCCATGGCTGCAGGGGGACTAGCTCTGCTTCCTCTGTGGAGGGTCGGTAGATGACTGGCTTTGCACACAAAATCAAGGGTCACCTGCAAATTGTTTTGTTTCGCAGATGACCCACAAATTTGTGCATGAAACCTGGAGACCCATGGACAAAATTTTGCATAGTTACACCACTGATAAATACATTAAAAGATGCAAGGTTTGGTAGCAGAACTCATGTTACATCTGCAAAATTTTTGGCAATTACTAAAATACAGACATTCTTTGCATTATAGTACTCAAAAATATGTGTCTAAATGTGAACATTGCAATATAATTATATTGCCAAGCTGCTAGCTGTTTCCATATTTTTAGTACCTTATGTAACCTTAGCAACTAACTTAAAACTATGCACTATATGCAAATAAAGAAGCAACCGCATGAGGTTCGCTGGCCTTAGGTAAAAGCACATTCTTTTATACTCCTTGTTGGGTCTCACTGTTGTTCCAAAGACACAATAAGAAAGTAAAGGCCAGTAAATAACAAGTTATCTTAATTACATTCCTTGTTAAATCTTACAACGGTAAAATACAATGGTTCATTTAGTTTTCAGATGTACTCATTAGCTTGTAAGAGGGTGACCGGTTAAAATGTAGTGTGTAATACACGAATATTTTTCACCAATAGAGTTTTGTTAATATTATAGGGGGTAATTATCACAGAGGGTGCTGGAAAATGAAGCCCCTTGGAAAGTCTAGAAAAGAGGGAGGGGCCTAAAAGACTATTACAGTAATGCAAAATTGAGTGTGCTTCTTTGTGGCCAATGGAACACCTGTGGAAGCAAGGCGGGAGTCTGAGGCTTGGACAGGAATAGTTTTTGTCATAGCTCATCCTAGGGATGAGATGCAGAGAGGGAACAGCTAACTTGTGTAGTAATGTACCTCAGTGGGTACTCCAAAAGTTAGGGCCCAAGTAGGGAGTTTGGGGTATAGGAAGGACCCTGGAGTGCTTAAAGCAATACCCAAGAAGTGGTTCAATGGGGCCCAGAAGAAAGCTCCTGGCATAGTTGGTACCATTGGGTTAAGCCCTGTGAAAGGGGATGTATGAGTCTCCCTGAGGAAAGGTACTGGAGAATAAAGGTGGAACGGGTGAACAAACAGAAGGATGGCCAGTGTGTGCAAATACGTGGGACTAACTTTAATTCTTTAAATGTACAATTCAGTTTGGATGACATGCACCAACTGCGGATATTAATGCTTCTGTGTGTAAAGGATATGGCCTGTCTAAATTTGATGTGTGTACAACAGCTGAATAAAAATTGTGTGTGTTGCAGCTCCCTACTCCATGTTCCTTGGTCAGATGGGTAACGTCTATACATGTGGGCATGCTACATCTAAGTGCTTACAAGCTTCTGTGAGAAGATAGCATAAAAACTCTTTTACCCCTCTGTGCAGATTCTGTCCAGCGGAGTTCACGGCAGCCATCTTCTTCTCTTCGGTAATCTTCAGAATGAGACCGGCGTAGCGGCGCATGTACAGTTGGAGAAATTTTCAGTTTATGGGATAACTTCGCATGCGCCAAAACTCACAGAAATTGCCAAAGTGCCCGGAGAAGACCTGAATATTACCCAAGCGGCTTAAGATGATGCCCGTGAACTCAGCTGGACAGAATATGCACCAAGGGGTAAGTAAAGAGTTAGGGGCATTTGCCCGGGTAGCATTTAGGCTGGGGGGAGGAGGGAGGGGGGTCTATGTAGGGTAGGGGGTAGGGTATTTAACTTTAGGGTTTGCTTCTCCTTTAAGGTGACACTAATTTAGCCCAGGGTGTAAGTGCTAGAATGATAAGGGGCACAATTAAGCACTTGAGCCTGGAGTAAGCTGTGCCCTGCTCTTCATTTAGGATTGAAAATCTGGTGCAAAGAGCTTAGCAATTATAACAAGTACTTGGGGTACCTGACACATATGAGTTCTGCCCTACACCCTGAATTAAAAATATAGTAGGGATGCACCGAATCCACTATTTTGGATTCGGCCGAACCCCCGAATCCTAAGCAAAGGATTCGGCCGAATACCGAACCGAATCCGAACCCTAATTTGCATATGCAAATTAGGGGTGGGAAGGGGAATTTTTTTTTACTTCCTTGTTTTGTGACAAAAAGTCACGCGATTTCCCTCTCCACCCCTAATTTGCATATGCAAATTAGGATTCAGATTCAGTTCGGCCAGGCACAAGGATTCGGCCAAATCCGAATCCTGTTGAAAAAGGCCGAATCCTGGCCGAATCCCAAACCGAATCCTGTATTCGGTGCATCCCTAAAATATAGTAATACAGATTTTAGGCAGTATCACACATGAGATGTTTATTTGGTGCATAAAACAATTAGAAATGTATTCAAAAAAATCAAGCATACCAACAGAGCTACCTAGGTACTCCATGGACACTGAGTCCCTTTCTCATGACTGTGTAAAACAATATATCTGGATTAATATGATATTACCCTAAATATTTCAGAGTAGAATAGAATAAAAAATACCCATTATACTGTATAAAGTGTGTTTCACACTGGAATTTAGATTTCACAACATTAAAATATTCTTTATATACATTTTGCTATAAAATGTTGGTTTTTGGTTTGTTAGTAAAACACAAACAGATATTTGTGTCTGAATTAGGATGTCATGTCGTTTTGTAACGATGGCAACAATTTAATAATTTCCTCACAAAAAGCAATGGCTACATTCCACTTATGTGTGTTTGACTCTATTCTGAAATCTGTGTTTTCGAGAGTTCATCAGCCGGTCAAAACCATTGGTGGGCTTTAAATAACCGTGGCAATCATCTTCTTCCTCAGCTGGAGAGGCACTATTTTATTTTAGTAGCATTTACTTTAAATAAGGAATTAAATGAGCCTTAGGTCAACATATTATGTCTGTTAAATATAATTATTAATTAGTATTTCATTTGGGTTGAAAAAAGACAAAAGACCATCAAGTTCAACCCCTCTAACATGGGCGTCCACGAGTTTCTGACCTTTAGGGCTCTTACTGACGAGCGGTTGTAGCTGCACTCCTCTGCGTTCCGTTTTTCTGCGTTCAGCCGCAGGGGAGCGCAGGAATAGACGCATTAGGTTTTTCCAATGGAGCTGAACTCACACAGGTGCGTGTAGGCGCTGAATGCAGGTTGAGACGCAACATCCTGCATTTTTCAAAGAAACTTTTCGATAGTACTTCAATTTTTATTTTTTATTGTTTGCCTTCTTCATTGTCACTGATCCCATCTAAAAAAAAACAAATGCTCTGTAAGGCTATCACTATTTTTATTACTCATATTTGTATTCATTCCCTCTCCTATTCATATTCCAGCCTCTTATTCAAATCAATGCATTGTTGCTAGGGTAATTTGGGCGCTAGCAACCAGATTATTGAAATTGCAAACTGGAGAGCTGCTGAATAAAAAGAGAAATAACTCGATAAACCACAAATAATAATAACCGAAACCTATTGCTAATTGTCTCAGTATATCACTCTCTACATCCTACTAAAAGTTTATTAAAAGGTGAAAACCCCCTTTAATTTCTGTACAGCTGAGAGACAGGCTAGATGGATTCACCCAGCAGTCTATTCAATCACTGTGCAGCTGTACACAATTGGATAGACTGGAAATATTTGTTCAACAGCCTAGCCAATCCCTTTGCAACTGTATTGGGACTTACAGACTTAGATGTATCTATCTAAATTATGCATTTGTGTTTCTGGACCTGACCCAGATCTCCTTTTGTGCTGTCTATATAATTCTGTATTAGTGTGCTTGCTAAGTATTGTCTCAATTTCTCTATCTGTGTGTTTGTGCCCCTGACTAGACTGGACTAGACTAGAGCCTGCCAGCAGTACCTAGAGACTGCCAGCAGGACCTGTACTATTCATTCAACCCTGTGTTCTAAGGTATCAGCATTACAACTAGCACTATCTGCCCTGCAGGTTTTCCAGGTCTGATTTTCAAAACCAGCTACAAAACCAACCCAAAACTAGCCAAGAGGCACTTCAAAAGTAGCCGGAAATAACACAACATGTGCAGTGAAAAAAAAGTCTCAAAAATAAATGAACATAGGTGAAAATACGCCTTTTTCAATTTTCACTGATTTGCACATTTTTCCATAAAGCGAAATGGGAAAGATTTGCCCCCTTCGCCGGGGTGTAACTACAGAGGGGGGCTCGAATACATATTCAATTTCAATAAATATTGGTAAAACAATTCAACCTGTAGACATTTCGGTGGGCAGTAGATTTTTGCCCCCAAAATTGTCTGAAATGGAGGAAAGTCTTCGGCAAATGAGAGAATTCTTCTACACAACTTCTACACAACTCAGTCCCATTGCATGCTGGATATTGTAGTCTTACATAAAACTTGGCAGTCGGCAAATTGTTAAACAAAAACTATATTGCCCAATATGCATTGGGAGACACAGGCTTGACACATTAGGGCAAGAAAAAACTTTGGCTGGTTTCCAAAGTAAAAACCAGCCAAAGGCCCAAAAAGTAGCCCAAATCCGTACCTTGGCTAGTTTGTACTTTTACAACCCACCTGGACTTTAAATTAATAGCCCAATTTGGCTGGAAACCTGGCAACCTTGCTACCCAGCCATGGCTTCTAGGGGCATTATTAATAAAAATGGCTCCATAGTTACTGGCAGTGTATTAATACTTTTGTGTTTTATGGTGTATAATGAAAAGAAATGACTAGTAATGAGCGAATATGTCCCGTTCTGATTCACCAAAAAGACTCACTGAAGTCAATGGGTGTCAATTATTTTACGCTCACGACAGTTTTTCTCGCTCTAAATGCATTAAAGTCAATGGACGTTTTTTCTTAAGGCGTTTTTATTTGTCTTGGTTAGGGATGTAGCGAACGTCGGAAAAAAAGTTCGCGAACATATTCGCGAACTTGCGCAAAAATGCGAGCGGTTCGCGAACGGTTCGCGAACCCCATAGACTTCAATGGGAAGGCGAACTTTAACATCTAAAAAAGACATTTCTGGCCAGAAAAATGATTTTAAAGTTGTTTAAAGGGTGCAACGACCTGGACAGTGGCATGCCAGAGGGGGATCAAGGGCAAAAATTTATCTGAAAAATCTGCCTGTGTGTGCTTGGAAGAGATAGTGTAGGGGGAGAGCTGTTAGTGATTTCAGGGACAGATGATAGTAAGTTTGCTGGCTAGTAATCTGCTTGATACTGCTCTGTATTGGAGGGACAGAAGTCTGCAGGGATTTGAGGGACATTTTAGCTTAGGTAGCTTTGCTGGCTAGTAATCTACTGTTCTCTTTAAACAACTGCCATACGTTGCCCTTGTAGGCATTGTTTGCCCAGTTTTTTTGGACGCAGCCACTGAAGCACAGTTGCCAGAAAAAATATGCCATATAAATGCTGAAAATAGTCATTTTTCGCCATACGTTGACCTTGTAGACATTGTTTGCCCAGTTTTTTTTGGACGCAGCCACTGAAGCACAGTTGCCAGAAAAAATATGCCATATAAATGCTGAAAATAGTCATTTTTCGCCATACGTTGACCTTGTAGACATTGTTTGCCCAGTTTTTTTGGACGCAGCCACTGAAGCACAGTTGCCAGAAAAAATATGCCATATAAATGCTGAAAATAGTCATTTTTCGCCATACGTTGACCTTGTAGACATTGTTTGCCCAGTTTTTTTGGACGCAGCCACTGAAGCACAGTTGCCAGAAAAAATATGCCATATAAATGCTGAAAATAGTCATTTTTTGCCATATACGTTGAGTCAACGTATGGCAAAAAATGACTATTTTCAGCATTTATGTGGCATATTTTTTCTGGCCTCTGTGCTTCAGTGGCTGCGGCCAAAAAAACTGGGCAAACAATGCCTACAAGGTCAACGTCGTTGACCTTGTAGGCATTGTTTGCCCAGTTTTTTTGGCCGCAGCCACTGAAGCACAGAGGCCAGAAAAAATATGCCATATAAATGCTGAAAATAGTCATTTTTTTGGTCGCAGCCACTGAAGCACAGTTGCCAGAAAAATTATGCCATATAAATGCTGAAAATATAAATTTTTTTGGTTGCAGCCACTGAAGCACAGAGGCCAGAAAAATTATGCCATATAAATGCAGAAAATATGCATTTTTTTGGTTGCAGCCACTGAAGCACAGAGGCCAGAAAAATTATGCCATATAAATGCAGAAAATATGCATTTTTTTGGACGCAGCCACTGAAGCACAGTTGCCAGAAAAAATATGCCATTTAAATGCTGAAAATAGTAATTTTTCGCCATACGTTGACCTTGTAGACATTGTTTGCCCCGTTTTTTTGGACGCAGCCACTGAAGCACAGAGGCCAGAAAAAATTAAACCAGTAGGGTTTGCACCCTAGTTTGTAACGGTGGCGGAGGGAGGAGGACGCTAAAGGACAGCTGTGTGTGGAGTCATGAGGCTTGAAGAGAAGGACAGCTGCATAGAAGTCAGAACAAGTCTTCCGGCGTGCAGTAACCCTCCGAGATCCACCCCTCATTCATTTTAATAAAGGTCAGGTAATCGACACTTTTGTGACCTAGGCGAGTTCTCTTCTCAGTTACAATCCCTCCTGCTGCACTGAAGGTCCTTTCTGAGAGCACACTTGAGGCTGGGCAAGACAAGAGGTTCATGGCAAATTGTGACAGCTCTGGCCACAGATCAAGCCTGCGCACCCAGTAGTCCAGGGGTTCATCGCTCCTCAGAGTGTCGATATCTGCAGTTAATGCCAGGTAGTCCGCTACCTGCCGGTCGAGGCGTTCTTTGAGGGTGGATCCAGAAGGGTTGTGGCGCTGCCTTGGACAGAAAAACATTTGCATGTCTGATGTTACAGACCGGCCAAAGGGCTTTGTCCTTGCAGGTGTGCTCGTGGCAGGATTACTGGCACCTCTGCCCCTGGAATGTTGATGAGTTCCTGAAGTGACATCACCCTTAAAAGCATTGTACAACATGTTTTGCAGGCTGGTTTGTAAATGCCGCATCTTTTCGGACTTGTGGTATGTTGGTAACATTTCTGCCACTTTATGCTTGTACCGAGGGTCTAGTAGCGTTGCGACCCAGTACAGGTCCTTCTCCTTAAGCCTCTTGATACGGGGGTCCTTCAACAGGCATGCCAGCATGAAAGACCCCATTCTCACAAGGTTGGATGCAGAGCTATCCATCTCCGCTTCCTCATTATCAAGGACTGCATCATCCACGGTCTCCTCCCCCCAGCCACGTACAAGACCAGGGGTCCCCAAAAGGTCACCACTAGCCCCCTGGGAAGCCTGCTCCTGTTGGTCCTCCTCCTCCTCCTCCACAAAGCCACCTTCCTCCTCTGACTCCACTTCTGGCACCTCTCCCTGCGTTGCAGCAGGTGCCTGGGTTCGTTCTGGTGATTGCGACCATAAATCGTGCGCTTCCAGCTCCTCGTCACGCTGGTCTACAGCCTCATCTGTCACTCGTCGCACGGCACGCTCCAGGAAGAAAGCGAAGGGTATTAGGTCGCTGATGGTGCCTTCGGTGCGACTGACCATATTTGTCACCTCTTCAAAAGGTCGCATGAGCCTGCAGGCATCGCGCATAAGCACCCAGTAACGGGGGAAAAAAATCCCCAGCTCTGCAGATCCAGTCCTACCACCCAGTTCAAAAAGGTACTCGTTGACGGCCCTTTGTTGTTGCAGCAGACGTTCCAACATAAGGAGCGTTGAATTCCAGCGAGTCTGGCTGTCAGAAATCAAACGCCTGACTGGCATGTTGTAGCGCTGCTGAATGTCAGCAAGGCGTGCCATGGCTGTGTAGGAACGTCTGAAATGGGCCGACACCTTTCTGGACTGGGTGAGAACGTCCTGGAATCCTGGGTACTTGGAGACAAAACGTTGGACTATTAAATTTAACACATGTGCCATGCAGGGCACATGTGTTAAATTTCCCAGTCTCAACGCTGCCAACAGATTGCTTCCATTGTCACACACCACTTTTCCGATCTGCAGTTGGTGTGGGGTCAGCCACCGATCGGCCTGTGACTGCAGAGATGACAGGAGTACAGATCCGGTATGGTTTTTGCTTTCCAGGCACGTCATCCCCAAGACAGCGTGACAACGGCGTACCTGGCACGTCGAATAGCCTAGGGGGAGCTGGGGGTGCACAGGTGTGGAGGAGGAGAAGGAGGACCCAGCAGCAGAGTAAGAAGAAGAAGAGGAAGAAGACGAGGTAGAGAGCGATGGAGGAGTAGAGGTGGTGGCAGAACCGCGTGCAATCCGTGGCGGTGACACCAACTCCACTGTTGTTGTTGTTGTTGAGCTACCCATTCCCTGCTTCCCATTCCCAGCCATTACCAAGTTCACCCAGTGGGCAGTGTAGGTGACATACCTGCCCTGACCATGCTTGGAGGACCATGCGTCAGTAGTCATATGGACCTTTGGCCCAACACTAAGTGACAGAGATGCGGTAACTTGGCTCTGCACATGTTGGTACAGGTGTGGTATTCCCTTTTTAGAAAAAAAATTGCGGCTGGGTACCTTCCACTGCGGTGTCCCAATTGCTACAAATTTGCGGAAGGCCTCAGAGTCCACCAGCTGGTATGGTAAAAGCTGGCGGGCTAAGAGTGCAGACAAGCCAGCTGTCAGACGCCGGGCAAGGGGGTGACAGTCAGACATTGGCTTCTTACGCTCAAACATGGCCTTCACAGAAACTTGGCTGGTGGCAGATGACTGGGAATGGGAACAGGTGGTCAAGGTGGAAGGCGGAGTGGAGGGTGGTTCAGATGGGTCAAGGAGAGCAGAGGTAGAGCAGTAAGATGCTGGACCAGAAGGAGTGTGGCTTTTAGTTTGCCTGTTGCCTTTGAGGTGTTGCTCCCAAAGTGCTTTGTGCTTGCCGCTCATGTGCCTTCGCATAGAAGTTGTACCTATGTGGCTGTTGGGCTTACCAAGGCTCAGTTTCTGACTGCACTCATTGCAAATTACAATGCTTTTGTGAGAGGCACACACATTAAAAAAATCCCACACTGCTGACTTTTTGGAAGTGTGCGATCTGGCGGTAACAGTAGAAGTTGGCGGCATTGGCGGCAATGGCGGGTGCGTTGGCCGGCTGAACACAGGTGCCGATACATGTTGTTGCCCTACTGATCCCTGCGGGCTGGCCTCCCTGCTTCTTCTAAGTCTTATTCTCCTACTGCCTCTCTGACTCTCCGTCTCTCCATCTGAACTACCCTCCTCTTGCTCTCTTCTACTAGGCACCCACAAAACATCAATCTCCTCATCATCATTCTCCTCAGATGCATCAATTTCTTCTGACACATCACAGAAGGAAGCAGCAGCGGGGACCTCCTCCTCCTCCTCATCACTCATCATTATGTCCATCTCTGTCGTGTTCTCTGCCAGAATTAAATCTGGTGTAACGTCCTCATCTCCTTCATCTTCTTCTGCCAATAATGGTTGCGCATTACTCAGTTCAAGAAACTCATGGGAAAATAACTCCTCTGACTCCAGTGAAGAAGGGGCACCGGTGGTGGAGGAAGTGTTACGTGGGGTGGCCATAGCAGTGGAGGATGAGGAAGATGTTGTGGTAAAGTTAGAAACGGTAGAGGATGGGGTGTGCTGTGTAAGCCAGTCAACTACCTCTTCAGCATTTTGGGAGTTCAGGGTCATTGGCTTTTTAAAACTGGGCAATTTGCTAGGGCCACAGGATTGCATAGCAGCACGGCCCCTAGCACGGCCTCTGCGTGGCGGCCTGCCTTTGCCTGGCATTATTTTTAAAAAAACAACAACAACAAAAACTCAGTTGGTTTTTCTGGAAACGATAATACACACAGCTAGATGGCAGTTTGAAGAAAACAGTGTGCAAATAATGCCTACAAGATCAACGTATACACTACTACAGCGGTGGATACGGATTACGTAAAATATATGAATGCTGCTTGAAAAAAAGTAACTCAAGTGGTTTTTCTAGAGACGATAATATTATCAATATTTAGACAAAATGTGAACAAGCTCACACAGCTAGATGGCGGTTTGAAGAAAACACTGTGCAAATAATGCCTACAAGTTCAACGTATACACAGCGGTGGATACGGATTACGTAAAATATAAGAATGCTGCTTGAAAAAAAGTCACTCCGGTGTTTTTTCTGGAGACGGTAATATTATGGATATTTAGACAGAATGAGAACACGGTCACACAGCTAGATAGCAGTTGGTTGAATAACACACTGGGCAAAAAATGCCTACAGGGCAAATAATGCCTACAAGGTCAACGTATACACAGCGGTGGATACGGATTACGTAAAATATAAGAATGCTGCTTGAAAAAAAGTCACTCCGGTGTTTTTTCTGGAGACGGTAATATTATGGATATTTAGACAGAATGAGAACACGGTCACACAGCTAGATAGCAGTTGGTTGAATAACACACTGGGCAAAAAATGCCTACAGGGCAAATAATGCCTACAAGGTCAACGTATACACAGCGGTGGATACGGATTACGTAAAATATAAGAATGCTGCTTGAAAAAAAGTCACTCCGGTGTTTTTTCTGGAGACGGTAATATTATGGATATTTAGACAGAATGTGAACACGGTCACACAGCTAGATAGCAGTTGGTTGAATAACACACTGGGCAAAAAATGCCTACAGGGCAAATAATGCCTAAAAGGTCAACGTATACACAGCGGTGGATACGGATTACGTAAAATATAAGAATGCTGCTTGAAAAAAAGTCACTCCGGTGTTTTTTCTGGAGACGGTAATATTATGGATATTTAGACAGAATGTGAACACGGTCACACAGCTAGATAGCAGTTGGTTGAATAACACACTGGGCAAAAAATGCCTACAGGGCAAATAATGCCTAAAAGGTCAACTTATACACTACTACAGCGATGGATACGGATTACGTAAAATTTATTATGGCTGCTTGAAAAAAGTCACTCCGGTGTTTTTTCTGGAGACGGTAATATTATGGATATTTAGACAGAATGTGAACACGGTCACACAGCTAGATAGCAGTTGGTTGAATAACACACTGGGCAAAAAATGCCTACAGGGCAAATAATGCCTAAAAGGTCAACTTATACACTACTACAGCGATGGATACGGATTACGTAAAATTTATTATGGCTGCTTGAAAAAAGTCACTCCGGTGTTTTTTCTGGAGACGGTAATATTATGGATATTTAGACAGAATGTGAACACGGTCACACAGCTAGATAGCAGTTGGTTGAATAACACACTGGGCAAAAAATGCCTACAGGGCAAATAATGCCTAAAAGGTCAACTTATACACTACTACAGCGGTAGTAAAATAAAAAAAAGTTAAATAAAAAAAGAATGAATATTAAAAAAAAAAAAATTAAAGTTGGTGCTGCTGAACTACTAGGAGCAGCAGATTAGCACACCAGTCCCACTCCCCAACACTGCTAGACTAATAGCACTGGGCTCTTATAGTAGTAGTAGTAGTAGTAGTAGTAGTAAAACAACAAAAAAATAAATAAAAGCAGTCCTTACAAGGACTATTGCTATTGCAGCAGTCAGCAGATGAGATCAGAAGCAGGACAGCTGCCCACTGCAGCTACATACAGAGCACTGCAGTAGAAGGTAGATTACTAGCCAGCAAAGCTACCTAAGCTTAAATGTCCCTCAAACCCCTGCAGACTTCTGTCCCTCCAATAACAGAGCAGTATCAAAACGATTACTAGCCAGCAAACTTTCAACTGTCCCTGAAATCACTAACAGGCAGCAGCTCTCTCCCTACACTATCTCTTCAGCACACACAGGCAGAGTGAAAAAAAGCTGCAGGGCTTCGGTTTTTATAGGGAAGGGGAGTGGTCCAGGGGAGAGCTTCCTGATTGGCTGCCATGTACCTGCTGGTCTGGGGTGAGAGGGCAAAAAAAGCGCCAACAATGGCGAACCCAAAATGGCGAACGTCGCGCGACGTTCGCGAACTTCCGGCGAGCGCGAACACCCGATGTTCGCGCAAACAAGTTCGCCGGCGAACAGTTCGCGACATCTCTAGTCTTGGTGACTTTTTTGTTGCAGCAAATTTTTTTGCAGCAAATTTTTGCTGCAGTTTCACAAAAAAATATTCAGATGGTGAAATTCTGAATTTCTCCACAATCCATGGCTGGTGAAAAAATTCACTCATCACTAGAAATGACACATTATTATTATTATTATTATTATTATTATAATATACTGTGTTCTTGGGGAATTCTTTATTGAATTGGAACCATATATAGACTGCAAAGTATTCTGGGCTATTATACACAGAGTCTGCTCTATTTTTTATGGACACAATATACATGACTATTCTCTGGCATTATGCATAGAATGGATACTGCACTGTATGTGCTTACATGAATTCTTGTCAATTGGCTATGAAACAAAACAAATAACTAGGGGGCCGATTCACTAACTTCGAGTGAAAGATTCGAAGTAAAAAAACGTAGAATTTCGAGTAGTTTTTTGTGCTCCTCGACTATCGAATTGGCGTAAATTCGCCTGAGTAGAATGATTCGAATAGATCGAGCGCAAAAATGCTGCAACTATTCGCCATTCGATAGTCGAAGTACTGAATCGAGCGCAAAAATGCTGCGACTAAACGCCCATTCGATAGTCTCTTTTAAAAATACTTCGACTGCCTACTTAAACCTACCGAATTGCTTTAAAAGCCTATGGGAAAGTCCCATAGGCTTGTTTTCCAACTTTTTGATCGAATAAAAAGGCATTCGATCGAATGAAAATCCTTCGAGCGAATATTCGATCGAGCGCCTATTCGCCTGGCGAATATTTGCCAATTCAACTATTCGCCAGCGCGTAAATTCACCCGAATTGCCTATTCGATTCTATTAGATTCTATTCCCCAGTCGAATTTCGAGGGATTTAACCCCTCGAAATTCGACCCTTGATGAATTTGCCCCTTAGTATTTAGCTGTAATAAACCTCCCCGAACCAAATCACATAGCCCTCTGCCTTTGTCTGCACCACTACTGTTTAAGGGATCAAATTAATTTCTCCTCCAAATAATGCAGGTTTTATTCTCTCAGCCCACTTGCTTATCTCTATGCAGTCAGAGGGCACTGGTTTAGCCTGGGTAAATAAACATGAAATGGGTTTCAGCACAAATGTATGTTTTCAATCCAAAATCTGCTCTGTGTGTCTGCACCCAGGCCAACACTGTGCCTGTCAATGAAGAGGCAAAATGAAGTGGATTCCAGCAGGTTGGCTATTTCTCACTAGTCTGAGTATTTTCGCTCAGAGCAACCTCGCAACATGGGGGCGCACTCACGTAAACACCTGTCTCATTTGCAGGACATTTGTGAAGATTTATTCACTATGCGAATTTGCAAAAACCGGAAAGATGGGCACAGCATTGCAATATTTTAGCGTCTAGGAAAAAGCATGGGCAAAACAGCCATTTGCAAATAAATATGCGCTGCGCAAACTTTATAAATGACCCCCATTTTTCGTCAGATGGTGATCGGTTGTTCAGTTGATCGGACAGGTTAGAAAATTTCTGTCGGCTACCGATAATCAGTGGGAAACGGTCACCATCTTTTGTCGGACATAACTTTCGCACGATTGCTGTTAAAGGACAAGGAAAGTCTAAAATAGAATAAGGCTAGAAATGCTATATTTTGTATACTAAACATAAACATGAACTTACTGCACCACAAGCCTAATCAAACAAATGATTTATGCTTTTAAAGTTGGCCACAGGGGGCTGTCATCTTTGTTAAATATCTTGGCCTGACCCTGCACATGCTCAGTGTGGTCTGGGCTGCTTAGGGATCGTCATAAACAAAGCTGCTTGAGTTCTGCATGGCTGGGAAGTAAGGCGGGGCTCCCCCTGCTGTTCATAAGTATGATTGTTTCCCTGCTCAGCAGTTAGGGACCATCTGACAATTCCTATCCACAGCAGTAAATGAAGAGAGAATTTCACTGCATACAGTCAGGTTTCTTATAAAAACGGTACACATTTTTTAATTAAAGTATATTGGTCTCCTTTGAGATTCTGTTGCAGAAGCAATTCTATAAGGGAGTAACTAAAACACTAAATTTCAGACGTGCAAACTTTGACAGTATAAGGGCATCTCTGCAACATATTAAGTGGGAAATGCTTTTCACAGGGTTAAACACAGAACAAAAATGGGAAGTCTTTAAAATGCTGCTTAATAAATATACTTGTCAGTATATTCCACTTGTAAGCAAGGAACGTTGTTGCAAAGCAAAACCTTTTTGGTTCAATAGAAGCGTTGGTGTTGAGGTGGGTAAGAAAAGACGTGCTTTTAAAACTTTCAAGTTAGCTGGTACAGCCGAATCATTTATAAGGTACAAGGAGGCCAATAAATCATGCAAAGAAGCTATAAGGCAAGCTAAAATTGCTATAGAAAAGGATATTGCAGTAAGCAGTAAAAAAAATCCAAAATTATTTTTTAAATATGTTAATAGTAAAAAAATGAAGCAGGAAGGGGTGGGTCCCTTACTATCAGAGGGGGGTCAGCTGGTTGATGAAAACAAATTAAAAGCGCAGATTCTGAATTCATATTTTTCATCTGTCTACACAAATGAGGAATCAGTAAGTGAAGGTTTCCTTCTTAACAGTCCCAATTCTAGTAATACAACTAATGATGCATGGTTCACACATGATGAAATTCAAAAGAGACTAGAACATGTTAAGATTAACAAAGGTCCAGGGCCAGATGGTATTCATCCCAGGGTAATTAGCGAGCTTAGCTCTGTGATTGCCAAACCTCTTTACTTAATTTTTCAGGATTCATTGAGATCTGGCATAGTGCCGAGAGACTGGCGAATTGCTAATGTGGTGCCTCTATTCAAAAAAGGATCCCGTTCTCAGCCTCAAAACTATAGGCCAGTTAGTCTGACGTCAGTGGTAGGAAAGCTTTTCGAAGGGTTAATAAAGGATAAGATACTGGACTTCATAGCAAATCATAATACTATGAGTTTGTGCCAGCATGGTTTTATGCGTAATAGATCTTGCCAGACTAACTTAATTTCTTTTTATGAGAATGTAAGTAGACACCTCGATTCTGGGATGGCAGTGGATGTGATTTACTTAGATTTTGCTAAAGCATTTGATACAGTGCCACACAAAAGGTTACTGGTTAAATTAAGGAATGTTGGCCTGGAACATAGTATTTGTACTTGGATAGAGAACTGGCTAAAAGATAGACTACAAAGAGTGGTGGTAAATGGAACATTTTCTAATTGGACCAATGTTGTTAGTGGAGTACCGCAGGGCTCTGTACTAGGTCCCTTGCTTTTCAACTTGTTTATTAATGACCTGGAGGTGGGCATTGAAAGTACTGTTTCTATTTTTGCAGATGATACTAAATTGTGCAGAACTATAGGTTCCATGCAGGATGCTGCCACTTTGCAGAGTGATTTGTCTAAACTGGAAAACTGGGCAGAAAACTGGAAAATGAGGTTCAATGTTGATAAATGCAAGGTTATGCACTTTGGCAAAAATAATATAAATGCAAGTTATACACTAAATGGCAGTGTATTGGGAGTTTCCTTAAATGAGAAGGATCTAGGGGTCTTTGTAGATAACACGTTGTCTAATTCTGGGCAGTGTGATTCTGTGGCTACTAAAGCAAATAAAGTTCTGTCTTGCATAAAAAAGGGCATTAACTCAAGGGATGAAAACATAATTATGCCTCTTTATAGGTCCCTGGTAAGGCCTCATCTGGAGTATGCAGTGCAGTTTTGGAATCCAGTCCTTAAGAGGGATATAAATGAGCTGGAGAGAGTGCAGAGACGTGCAACTAAATTGGTTAGAGGGACGGAAGACTTAAATTATGAGGGTAGACTGTCAAGGTTGGGGTTGTTTTCTCTGGAAAAAAGGCGCTTGCGAGGGGACATGATTACACTTTACAAGTACATTAGAGGACATTATAGACAAATGGCAGGGGACCTTTTTACCCATAAAGTGGATCACCGTACCAGAGGCCACCCGTTTAGACTAGAAGAAAAGAACTTTCATTTGAAGCAACGTAGGGGGTTCTTCACAGTCAGGACAGTGAGGTTGTGGAATGCACTGCCGGGTGATGTTGTGATGGCTGATTCAGTTAATGCCTTTAAGAATGGCTTGGATGATTTTTTGGACAGACATAATATCAAAGGCTATTGTGATACTAAGCTCTATAGTTAGTATGGGTATATAGAATTTAATTAAAAGTAGAGGGGTGTATGTATGGATGCTGGGTTTTCATTTGGAGGGGTTGAACTTGATGGACTTTGTCTTTTTTCAACCCAATTTAACTATGTAACTATGTAACTATTGGAGAAAGGTTTCTCTTTCATTAAAGAAAGTAAAAATGAGATTTCATTTTTTTGCTTTTCCTTGTACTTTAAGGGACAGATCATTGTCTGATCTGTTCTTTTACTATTTTATTTCATCTGAATTGTTAGTGGCAGGTCGGGAGATGGCACCTCCGATGAAGGTAAATCTGCACGTTTATGGTCACCTTTACTTGTGATACTTTGACCTACTAACCCCACCCTGAAAAATTTCTGTGGACATCCATGCCTTCGAAATGTGCATTTATGTACAATAACCTATACAGACCAATACCTACACTACAATAAATACTGTATTTAATATATGGAACATACATTTATATATATAAAGCATGAGAATTACGGTGCACTTCAAGTCTGTTAAACACAATGCCCTGGTGCTATCATGAACGCAATCTTAAATAAACACAAATAAATGGAGCATTTATTGAAGAAGGTTCCCTCAGTGTCTGCCAAATGCTCCATAGTTTTTGTGTTTATATTCTTTATTTTAAAAAATAAGCAAAAGTTAACTAACATTTTCGATTGCAAGATTTATTTTGAATACATTCATTTTCTCAAGACCTTTCTTCACTATGATTTGCATTCAGTATGAGATGAAACCACGAAGATGGCTATATAAAGAAATATTTGTGCTTTGATATGTGCATTGAATAGTTATTTGCTAATGTCACATTGGTTTTTTTTTTTCCAATAACATTTGGCTTAATTTATTATAATTCTTGTTTGGTATTTGGAAACTCTACAACTCATTAGAAGCCATAATTATAAAAGTAATTATCTGTAATTCTCTGATATGCATTCAAACAAACTGTTTTGAAAGTTTAGGTTAGGTGCAAGTGATAGTAAGGGAGGCAAAATTGTAACCCTTAAAGGTCCATAAATCTCGAGAACAGTGTAATATTGCACTGCCCCAGTTGCATTGGTTGCACCTTTGTTAGTGCATCTGGTGCATAAGGTAAAGTGCAGAATAATATTGCAAAAGAACACCCTGTATTTAAAGGATTGGTCGACCTTTAAATTAACTTTTAGTTTGAAGTAGAGAGCAATATTCTGAGAAAAGTTGCTATTGGTTTTTATTTGTTATTATTTGTGGTTTTTGAGTCATTTAGCTTTTTATTCTGCAGCTCTCCAGCTTGAAATTTTAGCAATTTGGTTGCTAGGGTTCGAATTACCCTAGCAATCATGTATTGCTTTGACTGGAAGACAGGAATATGAATAGGAGAGGCAATACATGTGTAGCCTTACAGAGCATTTGTTTTTTTTTTTTAGATGGGGTCAGTGACCCCCATTGTTGGAAAGCTGGAAGGGGTCAAATAATTCAAAAACTATAAAAAATTAGAAATGAAAGCTGATAGAAAAGTTGCTCAGAATTAGCCATTCTAAAACATACAAACCCCATATGTACTAAAAGGCACTATGTTTGCCAGGAGCAGTGACCCATAGCAACCAATAAGATGTTTGTTTTTAAAAAGGTGACCAGTAAATGCTACCTGCTGATTGGTTGCTATGGCGTTCTGCTTCTGGGCAAACTTAGTGGCTTTTATTACATAACCCCTTTATGTGAAATGATGCACAAGCAAGTGGTGTTCAAGGGAATGTCCACTCACAACCTCTTACATGGTAAATGCAATTCCATTCCAAGGTTGCAAGTGCCTCTCTCCAAACTCTGCTGCTCCAAAGCCTATCAAGAGAAAAGGCTGCCTGTTTTACTGTAGGTTCCTATAGTGAGTG
Organism: Xenopus petersii; assembly: GCA_038501925.1. Lineage (NCBI taxonomy): Eukaryota > Metazoa > Chordata > Amphibia > Anura > Pipidae > Xenopus > Xenopus petersii. The sequence continues at coordinate 30,632,697 of CM076674.1, read as the reverse complement.
AGATTTGATTTATGAGGTCAGGTCTGGACTGAGATTCAAAATAGGCCCTGGCATCTCAGTTACACAGAGGCCCAAACAGGCCCGCAACAGCCCAATAAATAGTGGCAGTCTATAGCAATTTACAGCAGCCCCTCTGGCATTTGCCGGAACCCACAGATTGCCAATCCGGGCCTGTATGAGTATATATGTACATAGAATTCCACAAAGAACCACACTCCAACTTGTTCTGATGAATAAAGTCACATTTTATTGTACTCAATTTGCATGTCCAACGTTTCGGCCCACTTTAGGGCCTTTGTCAAGGATGGGCCGAAACGTTGGACACGCAAATTGAACACAATAAAATGTGACTTTATTCATCAGAACAAGTTGGAGTGCGGTGGAATTCTATGATAACAAATTTTGATCCAGCACCCACCATCAAACTCACAGATCCGGATCAGAATGCAGCTGCCTATGCTGAATTACATATTTATATATATATATATATATATATATATATATATATATATATATATATATATATATATATAAACAAAACATTTCAGGTGAAAGATCCTGAAAAAATCATGAAAATCGGATGAAAAATCCTAAAAAATTTTGAAAATCTGATTTTTTTTCCAGCAATTTTTTGCGAAAATGTAATAATAAATAAGCATAAAAAACGAGCGGATTTAATCGAAGTTTGAGATAAATTCCAACTTTGATAAATAACCCCCTAAATTTCATGGTAGCACTATTTTCTGTATCCTGATGAAGGGAGGGTTGTACCCCATGAAATGTTATGTACAGGTGGTCACAAAAAAAGGGGTAAGCTCCACCCCTGCAGTAAACATGGTGTCTGTGTGATTCACTCAAAAAATTTCTGCTTCTACATTTCTGTCGCAAGATTCACTGAATTATAATAAATAAAGTACCCCCTGTATAAAAGCACTTGGCCTTAGGCCTTGTGCTTTTGACATGGTCATGGAACTCCTCTGTAACTTATAATATCCTTATATTTTACAATAGGGGGTACTTTATTAACTATATAATTGCCTTGTCACTCTTGGATTTATCAAGGGTCTAAGTGAATTCAAGGGAATTTTCAAAGTAAAAAAATTTGAAATTCAAAGTCATTTTTTTGGATACTTTGACCATTGAATAGGATACTACAACTTTGAATTTACTTTGACTTAGTTTCGAAGTAAAAATCGTTCGACTATTCGACCGTTCGATAATTGAAGTACTGTCTCTTTAAAAAAACGTTGACTTCGCCAACTTAAACCTGCCAAAGTGCTATGTTAGCCTATGGGGACCTGCCAGAGCATATTTCTAAGTTTTTTGGATTCAAAGGAAAATCAGACGATCGCACTATTGGAATATGATCGGAATATGATCGTACGATGTATAAAATCCTCCGACTTCGACTCCGAATGTCGGAGGATTCTATTCGATGGTCGAATTTCGAAGTATTTTCGAAGTATTTTCCACTTCGAAATTCAACCCTTGATAAATCTGCCCCTTGGTGTTCTTGTAAGTTAGACTGAGTTTGTTGCTTTTGCTGACAAGGCAACTCAATGTCATTGAAGAAAAAAAGCAAACGGACAGGGATTTGTTGTTTGTGCTGTTGACTGTCAAATGATCTGACTACACTTATATTGGAAAAGTACAAAGAGTTTTTTGAGAATTGTGAATAAAACTTTGGCAACTGACCCATATTTTTTGTAGGGAATCTACTTTTGGATTCGGCCGAACCCCCGAATCCTTTGTGAAAGATTCGGGCGAATACCAAATCGAATCTGAACCTTAATTTGCATATGCAAATTAGGGGTGGGAAGGGGAAAACATTTTTGCTTCCTTGTTTTGTGACGAAAAGTCACACGATCTCCCTCCCCACCCCTAATTTGCATATGCAGGAGGATTTGGCCGAATCCGAATCCTGCTGAAAAAGGCCGAATCCTGGCCGAATCCCGAACCGAATCCTGGATTTGGTGCATCCTTAATTTTTTGGGACTATTTTGGAAAGTCTGTATGAGAAGTATTTGTTCAATGAAGAATTAAAGGTCTAATTTACAAACATTTGCAGTTGCACAGTAATGGTGGTAGTTCATATTTCCTTGACTGGTGAGAGTAAATTCTGCACCACAGCATTTAGCTTTCTGAGTTATTCTTTGATCTATGCCACACCGCTTGTTTACTGGCATCATACAACATAGAAAGATCAAACAGGGCTGCCACTGAGTGGTAAAGAAATGTAAGCATATTTACAAATATTCCATAGATCAGACTAGATGGATAAAATGACTTACCATAGTCTGTTCCTATCATACATAGCATGACCCTATCCTTCAGAAACTCAATTTGTATTATTCACAAACACAGCCAGTCAGTTTTTTAGGGCGAGAAGCCATCTTCTGCATCAGATCATAAGTCTCAGAATTCATATACACATTCTCGGAGACATTAATTATTTGGTCAAAATTTTGTCCCCGATGGATACATTACTGGTGTTAAAGCACAGCCATCAGTTAACACGTTCTTTAGTAACAAGAAAAGCCTCACAAATGTGTTACTTTGAGAATTTTGATACTTTGCATGGCTACTCCGATGCCATTCCAGGCACGTTAGGTATATTTATTTTTTCCAGCCAGTGACCTGTTTCGGTTTCACTTTATTAAGATTAATGCACGTTCACCGCAAGCCACATGTACCACACAGGGAAAACTGGAACTTTCTATACGCCGAGCGTTACTGAATCAAGCTTTACTGTTCTCAACAGATGTTTCTCTATTTAGAGGAAAGAGGATAAACTGTAAATCTGTATTCAAGCTAATTTCTTTCACATATATTATGAATTTATTACTATTTGTGTAAATTAAATTCTCATTTGGTGGGGAAAGATTCTGAGAAACTCTAGGGGGCAGATTTATCAAGGGTCGCATTGAAAAATGGAATTTTCAAATTTGAATTTTGAGCTGATTATAGTGTACTTCAACTATGGAATAGTCCAAATTCGACTCGAATTTGAAAAAAATTTAAAAATTTGAATATCGAAATTTATCATGTACCGTCTCTTTAAAAATTTGACTTGAATATTCGCCATTGAAACCTGCCGAATTGTAGTTTTACGCTATGGGAGACCTCCTAAAACCTACTTAGAGTCATTTGGTGGACTTTGAAAAATCAAAGTTTTTTTTCTAAATTCTTCGAATCAAATTCTTCGAATCTTCAAATCAAATTCGATCGAATACAGCATATTCACTCGAAGTAAAAAAAAACAGATTTTTTTAAATAAATTTCGGTTGGTCTTTTTTTATTTGAATTTCTAATCACCTTTATCACGGGTCACCTTGATAAATCTGCCCCTAGATGTTGTTGAACTTTCTGAACTTGCAGCATTGGGTGGTAGGCATTTATATCTAACCAAATGGATTACGGGTATGGAATTTGTATGGAATTTGTTATCCATAAAGCTCCAAATTACTGGAAGGCCATCTCCTAATTAAAATAATTAAAAGTTAAAAAACAGTTTTTACTGTAATGATAAAACAGTGCCTTGAACTTGATCCAAACTATGATATAATTAATCCTTGCCAAAGGCAAAACAACCCTATTGCGTTTAATGCATGTCTAAATAATTTTTTAGTAGACAAGGTATGGACACCCATATTATAGATAGATCCTTTCTCCTGAAAACCCCAGGTCCTGAGCATTCTGGATAACAGGTCCCATACCCATATCTGTGATAGCCTCAATATGTTTTTTGTGGAGCCTTTGATTCACAGTGGGAGAAGAACAGATGAAACCCCTTAGTTACATAAGAGCTAGGCACAAGTACAGAAGTGCTAAGGGCACTTCGCAGGAAATTCTCGAATTCTTGGGCGAAGTGAAACAGGAGAAATTCACCCATCACAAAGAGGCATCAAAAAGACTGGTCCTACTTTGACCACTATGTTTTAGGTGCCTCTCTATAGAAGGTTCTTAGATTTCTTTCCAGCCACCTATTTATAGAAATCTATTGGATTTGTCTATGTTCATGTATAAGTTACATTTTTTTTTAGGCAATCTGTTGCGCTTGGAATGTTGTTATCCGAAATAGAGTCCCATAATGACCCTTCTGAGAGCCTCTCTGATATGAATTTCAAACTTTAAGGTTACATGTTTAGTTGCTGACAATTTCCTTTTCCTCATCTACAAAAATTCTGATCTTGCTGTGTCCATGGGTGCTTTATTTACATCCTGACTGCAGTTACATTTTTATGCTGTTATAAATTTACTCTTTGGTCAGTCAGTCACTTTTTATAGTGAAGGTGCTGGACTGATTTAATCTCAAGCCTCCAGAAAATGTTGCAAAGATTTAAATCTGCCTACTGATGCCTACATATTTTTCTCTTACTTCAAGAGATCCCCTTCCCGTGTCTGTTCTTTGCATCTGTAATTACATATTTCTCACAAAAGTGATTTGCATTCCCCTTAACAGTTGTACATTGAGATGATTCACCCTCATAGGTAGGATATGTGGATACAAACATGGCATTTCTCTCTTTTACTGCCTATAACAACTGCAGCTCTGAAATTAACTTTTTGCTATGAAACTCTCATTAACATTGAAGTCATTTGGCTCCGGGATCATAGGTACCATCCTCCTGAGTAGGTAATTAATTGTGTGGACTCACTATGGGCTTTATCTGTGGGCTTCAGTGGCTAAACATATGGATAGAGCAGACTTACAGAACACAGTTTTATTCTAAGAAAAAACATGAGATTTGCATTCATAAATTGGACTGCACTGCAGTTTCAATAAGACCTCCTTTTGATCAGCGCCGGATTTCTCTGAGGCGCGCCCCTAGGCCGCGCGGTCCGACCAGACGGCCGCGCGGTCCTAGCGCCCACCTCACCTCACTTTCTCAGCGCGCCGGCGAAAAAACGCCGGTGCAGCTGCTGTAAATGAATGGGGACGCACGCGTCCCCATAATGCGGCTGGGCGGCATGCCGCCCCTATTTTTTTGCCGCCCTAGGCCCGGGCCTATGCGGCCTTGCCGCAAATCCGGGCCTGCTTTTGATATTTTGGAGAAACACTGAGAGCCCCATTTATTAAAGGTGAATTTGGAGTGGTATTAGAGCTTTATGAAACCACAATTAAACTCATTTTTCTTTTTTTAAACCATGAATGCTATTAAATATTCAAATATAATCTGAAAACTAGTTAAGGGGCGAATAGATTCGGCAGGCATGGATTCGAGGCAAATTTCTGCTTTTCGCCACCAACGAATGAATTCGCGAAACTGCAGTAAAAATCCGCCCGCAAAAAAAAGAAAAAATTGTCATGTGTCAGAATAGTCGCGAGCATAAAAATAGATAGCTGTGCGTCAAAATTATTCGAGCGCCCATTGACTTTAATGCATTTGGACAAAATAGTTGCGCTTATAAAAATTGTCACTCTCTGCAAAATTATTTTAACGCCCAATGAATTTCAAGAATTTTTTTGCCGTTTTGCAAATTTTTCTGCTAATCAAAACGCCACAGATTCGCCCATGACTACTGAAAAATTTATCAAAGGTCGAGGTGAACTTCTGAATGAAAAATATTTCGAATTTCAAGCTATTTTCCATGTACTTCGACTAGGGAATAGTTCAAATTCGATTTAAATTAAAAAAATTAAAAAAAATTGAAAAAAATTTGACTTCGACCATTCACCATCGAAAACCTACTGAATTGCTGTTTCAGCCTATGGGGGACCTCCTAGAACCTATTTGGAGTCAATTGGTGGACTTTGAAAAATCAACGTTTTTTTGGGGAAAAACTTTGAATCGAATTTGAATGATTGAATGATTTGTAGGATTTCAATACGGACCTATTCGATCGAAAAATGGACCAATTCGTGGGTTTTTCATTGTTTTTACACTTTATAAATCTCACATTTTTAGCATTTAAGAGAAATAATATGATTCATGAAAAAAAAAAAATATATAAGAAATATAAAGACTGTTCGTGTAGCTAGACTAGTTGAATAACAATGTAATCATTGTAATCCGATGTAATGACTGGACTCTCACACGAGGGGCAAATTTATCAATATTATTTATCAAAATTTTAATCTGTGAAAAAAAAGTTCACAAGTCGAATAAATTTTACCAAACCCAAATGCTTGCTTATTTATTACAATAATAATATTATAATTCATTTCTTTGATTCATATTTTTTACAAATTTTAGAGTTTCAAAAATTAGAATTTTAAAGATTTGTTAAGCACCAAAAGTATATAAACTCACATTTAAAAATTCTGCATCTAAAAGCTGCTGAGTTCATATAGAAATCAAAGGGGCTTGTCCAAGGCAACATCATTTTTTCAATTTGAGTGATTTTTTTTTTTGGAGCTTGTAGACCCATTGAAATTGATGCGTAGACTATTAATTCTATGTGATTTTATTTTTTTTTTCATGGTTTTATGCGATCAAGTTTATAACATTTGGGGGCCGATTCACCAATGGTCGAATATCGAGGGTTAATTAACCCTCGATATTCGACTAGGAATTGAAATCCTTCGAATTCGAAGGATTTAGCGCAGGAAATGCGATCGATCGATCAAAGGATTATTCATTCGATCGATTAAAATCCTTCGAATCGTTAGATTCGAAGGATTTTAATTCAACGATCGAAGGAATATCCTTCGATGAAAAAAACTTAGGCAAGCCTATGGGGACCTTCCCCATAGGCTAACATTGAGTTCGGTAGCTTTTAGCTGGCGAACTAGGGGGTCGAATTTTTTTTTAAAGAGACAGTACTTCGACTATCGAATGGTCGAATAGTCGAACGATTTTTAGTTCGAATCGTTCGATAGTCGTAGTCGAAGGTCGAAGTAGCCCATTCGATGGTCGAAGTAGCCCAAAAAACACTTCGAAATTTGAAGTTTTTAAAATTCGAATCCTTCACTCGAATTCACTCGAATTTAGTGAATCGGCCCCTAAAATTGTAATAAATAAGCAAGCATTTGGGTTTGGTGAAATTTATTCGACTTGTGAACTTTTTTTTCACAGATTAAAATTTTGATAAATACACCTCACCATCTGCAGATTCATTAAGGGTAGAATTGAAAATTCAAATTTTCAAAAAAAATTTATGGTCAAAACCATAAAAAATTCGAATGCGATATTCAAGATTTCTCATACTCTGGCCCTTTAAGAATTCCAATTTGACTATTTACCACCTAAAACTGCCTAATTCATGTATAAGTCAATGGGAGAGGTCCACTGACCAATTTGGAGATGTTTCTGAGAAAAAACTTGAATCGAGTTTGGTCGAATTTGAATTTAATTAGATTCGAGTTTTCAGGTCGGTAAAATTTGTCCAAGTTTGAGATATTCAATTTTTTTTTAACAAATAACCCCCAAATTGAATTTAAAGGTAAATCGAATTTAGTAGAGTTTTAAAAAACGCACATGATTCAAAATTCGACCCTTGATAAATGTGCCTCCCCATGTTATGCCATGATACAAGTTTACTATTCATCTCCTTAGAGCAGTTATAAGGTGTTCAGGAGATGTCATAATAAAGTAATTATGAGCCTCCGGTGATTTCTATCCATGGAACTATGTCCCATCATAATTTTAGTGGAAAGCACTTCTGCCTGGGGAAAGTACTATCAAATTACACTGAATCTGAAAAGGCTGAAAACATCATTTTGTTTTTCTACATAGCGCCTGACAACACATTGGTTTTCTAAGAGACAGAAATAGCAATTTATATACATGTGTAATGTGCAGTAATATCAAACGCATATATTTTTGTGCACTAAAAAAATATAATATTTAGAAAATATAAGATTGTTACAGCTTTAGTTCAGCCAACATTAAGGGGCCGATTCACCAAGGGTCGAATATCGAGGGTTAATTAACCCTCGATATTCAACTAGGAATTGAAATCCTTCGACTTCGAATATCGAAGTCGAAGGATTTAGCGCAGAAAATTCGATCGAACAATCAAAGGATTATTCATTCAATCGAACTATTAAATCCTTCGAATCGAACGATTCGAAGGATTTCAATCCAACGATCGAAGGAATATCCTTCAATCAAAAAAAGTTAGCCAAGCCTATGGGGACCTTCCCCATAGGCTGACATTGACTTCGGTAGCTTTTATCTGCCAAACTAGGGGGTCGAAGTTTTTTTTAAAGAGACAGTACTTCGACTATCGAATGGTCGAATAGTCGAACGATTTTTAGTTCGAATCCTTCAATAGTCGTAGTCGAAGGTCGAAGTAGCCCATTCGATGGTCGAAGTAGCCCAAAAAAACTTCGAAATTCGAAGTTTTTTAACTTCGAATCCTTCACTCGAAGTTAGTGAATCGGCCCCTTAGAAAAAAGAAAGAAAACACATTGCAATGAATAAATAAGACAATATATATATATATATATATATATATATATATATATATATATAATATACTTTTTTTACGGTTCTGCAATTGTTGCTAGATTAACATAAGAGAAAAAAATCTAGATTTAGGGGCAAATGCATCAAGGGTCGAATATTGAGGGTTAATTAACCCTCAATATTCAACTGGGAATTAAAATCCTTCGACTTCGAATATCGAAGTCGAAGGATTTTGGGCAAATAGTTTGATCGAACGATCAAAGGAATAATCTTCGATCTAATGATTAAATCCTTCCAATCGAACGATTCGAAGGATTTTAATCCGACAATCGAAGGATTATCCTTCGACCAAAAAAAGTTAGCCAAGCCTATTGGGACATTCCCCATAGGCTAACGTTGACTTCGGTAGCTTTTAGGTGGCGAACTAGGAGGTTGAAGTTTTTTCTTAAAGAGACAGTACTTCGACTATCGAATGGTCAAACGATTTTTAGTTCGAATCATTCAATTCGAAGTCGAAGTCGTAGTCGAAGGTTGAAGTAGCGCATTCGATGGTCGAAGTAGCCAAAAAAACACTTTGAATTTTTTTCTTCTTCTATTCCTTCACTCGAACTTAATGAATGGGCCCCTTAGAAAAAATTTCATATTAAAATATTCCTTTATCTTATTGAACTGTGTCTCAGAAATAATAAGGAATAATTAAGCTAAGCCTAAAACATATAACAAGGTTTTAGCATAGTTTTACATGGAAATCCTTATGATGGATTTGCCTTTATCATTGTTAGCAGATATGGTATGAAATACAAATAATAAGCACCAAAACTGGGTCAGTACCATGCTGTATAAAGAAAAAGATACATGGCAGCTTTAGATAATTAAAGAAATAAAGAACATTTCCCTGCAGCAAATCTGAAAAGACTGCAACATTTTGAAACGTCTATCACATTGAGGTGCCTATTTATTAAAATTCGGATTTGTGTAATTGCAGAGTTTATTTCCACGTCATATAAACTCACAATGAAAAAAAACACACAAATGTTAAATTTTTTACTAAAGAAAAATCTGAATATAAAAAAAACCTCACATTAATCAAATTGTGGAAAAAACTTGACTACCTCCAATTTGCGTTTTACGCAACTCAAATAATAGTTTACATTTTGGCTAGGACAGCTCACAATGTTATCAACGTTTTAGGTTCCAGTTTTTCACATTTAGAAAATAGCGATTGAAAATTGAACATTAGTGTTTTCTAAACCATTATTCACATTCATGATTTTTGGAGCAAAAAAAAAAAAAAACTGAATTGCAAGGGAAAAAAACAATGTTGAGAAATAACCCTCTTACTGTTGAACTGTTCCAGCATTGCTTGTTCGCTGTGTAATTTGGATTCTTGATAAAATACAGGTCTCCTTTATTAAAGTTGGTTACAAGGTATAATGAGGTAAACGTGCAGGAGAATCAAACCCTTGCTAATGAAAACCCCTACCCCCCTACCCTGCATAGACACCCCTCCCTGCTCCCCCCCCAGCCTAAGTGGTACCTTTGCTTAATGCCCCTAACTCTTTACTTACCCCTTTACCCTGCAGATTCAGGGCATCGGAGTTTATGGGCGCCATCTTCTATTGGGTAATCTTCGAGTCTTCTTCCGTGCTTCTGCAATTCCCGTTGCTTTCAGCGCATGTGCAGTTGTCGTTACCGAAGAGAAGAAGATGCCGCCCGTGAACTCTGATGCTCTGAATCTGCAGCGAGGAGTAAGTAAAGAGTCAGGGGCATTCTTGCTATGTAGTGGTCTCCATGGCCCATGACATTAGTGGTTATTTACAAAGACCTGAGGCAGAAGCCCAGGAGCACATGACTATATTTAATATGAGGATATAGGACACATACCCTTGCGAACATTTTTGAGATTCACTAATGGGTTGGTTAATTACACCTTGTGATGTGTCTTGCTACCATGTTTCTTGTTACTTTTCCTATTTTTCCTATTATGAGTTTGCACTAGTGGTGGAGGTGTAAAACAAGAGCAGGCTTAAATTATTTCTCATTTTTCCTTTTGTGGTTGGTCAAACACTTTGTTGCTATTTCATGGTGTTCTGAAATGGAGAGCAAAGACCTGTGACAATTCAAGGAGCAAGGAAAGCAGCGTGCAAATACATTAGTTATGCACGTTACGCACTGCATTCTTGTTGTAAAAGGAGTAGTGATGGGCGAATTTATTCGCCAGGCACGAATTCGCAGTGAATTCTCGCGATTCGGCACAGCGAATAAATTTTTTATAAAAATGGACGCCGGGGCATATTCGCCAGCAAATTTGCGCCGGTGTAAAAAAAACGGACACCGGCGCCGGTTCGCTAATTTTTCTCCGTTTCGTGAATTTCATGGGAAATTCGCTAATTTTTCTGCGAAACGCCCCAAATTCGCCCATCACTTAAAAAGGAGCCCTATTGTCTCCTAAAATAGAAAATCGAAATGAGATGCAAAAGTTATTCTGAACTAAGCTTTGAGTTAGAAAGCTGATAAGCAGAATCTATTGGGGTCCCATGAGACAAAGATGCATTGCTATAAGCAAGTCACCTTAGAATAAGGTTTATATCAGAAACACTTCTAGAAAATCCAGCTAAGGTTGCACTGTAATTTCTCATAATTCAATAAGTACAGCAAAAGCTTGTGGTTATTAGAATAGTCTGGGATTTTTCAAATGATCTAGCAAACCTTAAATTAGTGCCAAGACCTGCATGACGCCACCAGACCAGAAGGAAAGAGATTAGTTAACATCCATGAAACACGAGAAAACAACTTATGATTATTTGGTTTTGATGTTACAATTTCTGCACCATGAAATAATATGGCTGCTTTTTATTTTACATCCTTTCAGATTGTAAAAAAGCCATATGAAAACTTTGTTACAGTCACTACCCTTACAATTCATGGGAGAAGTACAATGTCCTATATTCTACAGTTTCCAAACAGATGTGTTTCATTTCTTGTACATCTCTATAAACCTACTTCATCCATTTTGTCTTATTTTCTCATATTTAGAACTTCAGCATTTGTTTTGATGAAACTTGTTCTTAGAGTCGCCACCTGTTCAGTCTTTACCAGAACAGTTTGATGTTCAGGTCTCAGGTGGCTAAGCATAGAGAAATGCCGCTGTACTTGTCCATGTTTTGTCAGTCACCTAATCATTTTACAGAAGCTGTTCAATTGAAAATTCTTTGAAAAAGTTGAAGTTTCTAACACTTTGGGGCTAATTTAATAAGCTGTGGCTTTTTCGGGTCAGGCTTTTTGACACCAAAAAGTTGCAGAAAAAAAAGCGTGACTTTTTTTGTTATTTATTATGCGACAACAATTGCGAATGCTAAAATACTCCAGCTACAACCTGTTGAAATCATGTAAAAGTCAGTGACTGATGTCCCTTTAACAGCTGGAAGATCTTTCTTTGATTCGTGGTTTTAGAGGTGTTCAAGTATTTTTGACGCTGGCTTTTGTACAACAATACAACAAAGTTGCAGTTTTTTGCATCCTTTCTGCAACTTTTCCCGCTCGTACTTTTTCCGTTTGGATTTTCTTAATAAATTTCAAGAACTTGAGTTTAGTCGTGGTTTCAAAAACATCTAAAACCACTAAAATTCGAACCACTAATAAATAGGCCTCCACACTTTGTATTATTTAAATTAAAAAGATGATTTCAGATACAATATAGTGCATACGATGATTATAACAAAATGAATGTAAGCAGACAAGTGTGTTTATTACTGAATTATCATATGAGTATAACATTTCGAATAATGCAGCAAAAAAAATTAGGCAATTAGGCAATTTCAATTTTGTTAATAATATGTGAATAAAAATTCCATTGAAAAATCCCATTAATAGTAATCTAGTCAAATGGAATGATTATAAATGGCATAATAAGCCAATACTAAACAAACTCATTAAAGGAATATTGCCCTGTTGATAATTGGAAATTATTTTTCATTTATTTTCCCATTAATAGGTAAAGTAAATCAGCAACGCTTATTTTTTTTGTCCTTCACTGCATATGTTTTTCACATTAATCCTGAATGCATTTTTTAAAGGGTATCCATCGTGTTCAATTTAATAATAGATTCTCAGTTTCGTATCTCTTTCTATTTGCGTATGCATGTTAAATACATGTGGGTATCCAAGAAAACACTGGCACTCAAAGGCAAGCAAAAGCAGGGTTATACCCTTGCGTATTTATTCTGCAAACGTGCAACGTTTCGGGGTCAGACCCCTTTGTCAAGTCCAATGTGTCCTGCAATGTACAAGTATTCCATTATATTGAATTAGAAGCAATGTCAATGGGGTAACAAGCACTTAAGATGCTACTGCAAATCTAAAAAATAAGTTTCAGTGAAAAAGTCCCAGAATCACAAAGGCAGAGCTTATCACCTCTCTCTCTTAAATCCATTCTTTTTTTTATCTCATTGTATTACAATTTCCAAATCTTTACAATTTGCTCTGTGAAAAAATAAAATTAAAAATACTATCATATATATATATATATATATATATATATATATATATATATATATATATATATATATATATATATATAAATAAGGAGCTGCTGTTCTGAAGTTTATTTGAGGCAAGTGCTCACCAGTGATTTAAAGTAGGGCAAAATAATGTGCCGTTCCTATGCATTTATACACATTTTTATGCAAAGTAGCCTTTTAGGCTTTCAGCCACTGACTGAGAGTAAGCACTTTTGCAAAGCCAGACCTTTACATGAACTCTCAAATCCTGCTTCATAGTATTGTTTTCCTCTACCATATTTCATATGCATATGACAAATCTAATTGCATGCAAATCCCCAGCTGACCTCTAATGCCTTTATCTACTCTTTATAGGGAAGGGAACATCAGAACGATTGAAAAAGACAATTGCAAAAAAAAAAAAAAATCACATAAGCAAAATATGATAGTCATATCTTATGGTTTTGTTTTTATTTAGTGCCATTTCTAGTAATGCTGTAGAGAATGTTCATGTAAAGTGTAAGCTTTATTATCCCTGCATAAAGACCTCTGCAATTACTCTGGTAGAAAATGCTGCACTGTGCAACATTGGGCCAGATTCAATTGAATGAGAAAAGGGTTTATCCTGTGATGAGATACAATTTGAGATGCCGTTTAGAAAAACTTATTTCACTGTTTATCACATGAAAACTCTACTGAAGTCTATTGAGTGTAAAGGCCCGAAGGCTCAATCTGGAGTAGTGGACCTAAGAGGACGCTGCATTCCAGCACTGTTCGCGGTACAATAGGATTAGGCAAAAGAATGATCAAAGTCCAGGCAAATAGGTCAGTTCAGGTGGCAAGGGTTCAATAATGATAAACAGGCAAGGCTCAAGATCAGGAATCAATACACACTAACACCCCCAGGTACACACGAGGTAGAACCTCGATGTTTGCAGACCTTCATTCTCCTTAAATAGGCCTCCTTTGGCACCAAAAGATGGACATGATGATGTCACTGCACTGGCGTTATTGTGCTGGCGTCCATTCAGGCACTGGTGTCCGTTCCGACGCTGGGCGAAAATGCGCTGGCGTCACAGCGCTGCACCCGGGAAGAACCTTATGGAAGGACTGCCATCTTGGATTGCAGAATAGCGTCGGAGTGGATGCGGAAGGTAATTCTTCCTTACATTGAGATGATAAACCAAGATAACTTTTTCTCACTGAATTGAATCTGGTCCCAGTGTTGGAGTGGGCTGGTGGAACACTGGAAAAAACCCAGTGGGCCCCACTGTCCCAGGCCCAATCCTCACCCGGAATTGTGGGTGCACCCCTCTAATCGTGATTGCCAGAGGTAAAAAGCTACCCAGGGGAGTGTGGAGGAGCTCACATTGGGTAGGAGCTGGAACGGCCATGACTCAGACAGAGGCCTGTGACTGGGTTGGGGGCTCCTAAGGTGGCAGCACTAGTGGTCCCCAGACACCCCTGTCTGACACTGTCTGGCCCATTGTGAGGAACGAATTTAAACATGCAGATACCCATGTCAGTTCAATGAAATATACTTTGAGCAATGAACGACATTCTGCACTAGGGGGTGTTGGAGTTCAGCAGCAGCTCTAACATCTTTTGGAATCCCTGCTGCAAATTGTTGATTTGAATATATTTTTCCATGCTAGAACAATTTGTTCTAGCACAGAATGTTTTTTTTAAAAAAGATCCTGAAAGATCAGTAATGTTACTAAAACATGATAAATTAGTCCCATAATGTATAATGTCTTTGGCACAACATTGTCTCATAAGGATTTTTCAAAACCAAGCACAAAATTGCATCTTTTCCACTTGCTTCTGTGTTTTTTTTTGAGCAACTTAAAAGGCTGCTTGAGTTAATATATTCAAAAAGATATCATTTTAACCTCGCATTGGACTTGTGTGCAGGATAAATATATATATATACAGATACAGTGAAATATACAATTGGTGGTTGCCACAGGTTCCTACACATGAGAATAAATAAAGATGTCAATTCAAGATTAGCGTACTATACAAGTGACAATAACCTCTGAAATGCAAATTTATGCAGGTAGCATCAGGACACTTATTGCTATTTCAATAGACAGCTGAATATGAATTCAGTCTTGCTTTACAAATACGGCAATAATGCATAACACTTAGCTGAAGAGGAGAAAGGAGAATTATAAATTCTTATATTGTAAATCAGCATGTCGCATGGTAACAAGACTCATCCATTATCCATTCACTATTAGCGCCTTTGCATTTATGATAATTAATTTAAAGTCAGTTTGTAGCAGCTTTAACAGAAATAACCCTAATATGAATGCCACGTATGCATGATAACAATACTTCACTGATCCTCATAAAACAAAGAAGAAGAACAACAGAAGCACAAAGAAGGTGCAATAGTTTCTTCTCCTCTTGGGCAATTTTACTGACATTTTCTTTGATGTACTTCATAGTTCCAGCCCTGTCCTTAAGGCCCCATTGCAGTCTGTGGCCAACGCCATTCCCTAACTTGCGTATCTAAATCACACACAAGATGGGTAGGCTGTGGGAAAGTGGACAGTTGCATGCCTTCCACCACACTTCATGAATATAGTGCATCCTAACACATGTAGCACGGTATTCATAGTGGTGGCCAAATCTGGAGATTCACAACAAGGATTTACATATATGGATGTTTGGATAATCAAAGGACTATGTTTAATATGGGGGAATGTCACATCTTGGAACGTCTGTTAAATGTCTGTATCAATGTGTTCACTTAAAAAAAGGCCTAGCAGGACCAAGGAGGAAGCTGGTATGCAGACTTGTGGAAATAGTCCAATACACGGTGCACAGGCAAAAAGCCAAGGGCAGGCAGCAATCCACGCAGTCAGGAGTTGAAGCAGAAGGGTCAGAAGGATACATAAATAGCATCTAGGAACTTTTAGGCGTAGAACCTATGTTACGGCATTGAACTCAGGTCTTTGGCATCCTTTTAACTTTAAATTCCGCACCAAATCCGATGACGTCACACACTGGATGCCGCCATCTTTTCTATGAAGCCGGAGTGCTCCTGACACATAGATAGTGCTTTTAATTCAGGAGCAGAGGCATACGTACCATTATATTATATATACCCTCAAGGTCTCCACTCATCTTCTTACTTTACTCTCTTTGCAGCTCTTTTACATTTTCAGACTTCCAAGATTTTCCCTCGATTTTCCCTCTTTTGCCACTTTATTATCTCTTTTTGATACAACGCCTACACACAGCCCCCTATCTTGACTGGCAGCTTACAGGAGGCTCTGTTTGGCTGTACACCTGATTTTTATGCAACCAAAACTTGCACCAAGCCTGGAGTTCAAAAATAAGCACCATGTTGGTGCGCAACATGTTGCTCATGAGATACTGGTTGGTTCTGCAACATCGACCTGGTGCAATAAGCCTTATGTCCAATCATTTCTACCCTAATGTATTACCTAACCTTGGCTGAGCTTTCACTGTTTGCCACTTATTTTCTAGTTACCACAATTAAAGGCTGATTGAAATGTTAAATAAAAAATAAATGTATATGCAGACAAGATATATATACATACAGATATGGGACCTGTTATCCAGAATGCACGGGATCTGGTGTTTTCCAAGGGTTTTCTGTAATTTTGATCACCGTGCCTTATGTTTGTTAAAACATAATTCAAGCATTAATTAAACCCAATACAATTATTTTGTCTTTAGTAAAGATTAATTATATCTCAGTTGGGATCAAGTACAAGATACTGTTTTATTATTACAGAGAAATAAGAAATTCAATTAAAAAACTTAATTATTTGATTAAAATGGAGTCTATCGGAGATGGCCATGCCGTAATTTGGAGTTTTCTGGATAACAGGTTTCCGAATAACGGATCCCAAATCTGTATCAAGTATTTAGGGGCAAAACACAGTGCTGATTTTTCATCATTGAAATAAAATAGGTGTCATTACAAATCTGATTGTGACTTGAGACCATTGAGACTTTAATGTTAAAGTTAACCTATGGATCTCCAGCTGCTACCCTATCTGTTGGCATACTGTAGCTTCAAGCTTATTCCTGATTGCTGCAGGATGCCAGAAAATTCAATTTTGAGGCTACAGCAGAGCACTGCAATGTTGATAGAAGGCAGGGCTTCTAAAGAAGGGGGGGAATTCTGGCAGAGAGAGGTCCAAGGCAAGCAGTTACCAAGAATAGTCCGTATTAAGATCAGGTCTGGTCAACCTGGGATTAAGATCAGAAGAAAAATCCCTAAAACTAAGATGGTGCCATTTCTTCTTGAGCTAACGCACAGTCATGCAGACAGCTGAACAGGAACACATGAAGGACCTGATTATGTACAAAAACAAAGGACTTGAGAAGATGCAAGTCCATCATGGGCACCTGCCAAAAAACTTGCAATAATGCTCCACATTTTGCAAGAAAGTGGGTAAATGTAGTTACAAATGGATAAATCCTCTCTGTAGTATCCCTACCATCTAACTTTTCAGGGATTTCACCCTTATTAGATATAATGGTATGTAACCTATGGAAATAGATTTAGCAATAATAGGCAGTAAGAAACAAGCATATTTGTTTCTGTAACAAGAGAATTCCATCTGTTTTTATGCTTGTCTTTTTAAATCGGGGGTGAGTGGGTTGAAAGTTAATTGTGCTGCTCCAGAGAGAGAAAGACGTGTTATCACTCTATAATATGCTTTTAATTTGCTTTTTTTAATATGCTTTTAATGCTTTTAATATGTCCTTCATTTCCTCTGCACATCTAATTAGCTCTATCCATGTTTTTATTACTAATGATAAATAATTACTATTTGTATTAAATTAGTTATTTTTATCACAACAGGTGCCTCGTTTTTATAAGCTTCACATACTACCATCAGTTAACAGTGTTTCTCTAGCTGAATCCTGCACTGAAATCTGTTTTTAAAAGAGATAGACATGTTGTTAGTTTCCCAGTTGTCCTTAGCCATATGCTCTGATGAACTTCAGTCACTCTTTACTGGTGCGCTGCAAGTTGAAGTGATATCACTTCCCTCCCTTTTCCCCCAAGCAGCCCTGCGACAGAACAATTGCAATGTAACAAGATAACACAACTGCATTGCTAAAATGCCACCTAGTTTTAGATATGAGAGCAGCACTCTCTTTTTAAAAAGCCCACGTTCCACCAACGCCTCCAGATACATTGGGGCAAATTCACTAAGATGCGAAGTTGCGCCAGGCGCAACTTCGCCGCACTTCGCCGCACTTCGCCAGGCTTGGTTTCGCCAGCGCTCTGCAAATTTACTAAAATCCGAAGTTGCGCTCAGGGGTAGCGTAAGGTTGCGAAGTTGCGCTAGCGTTGATTCGCTATGTAATGCGAAGTTACGCTAGCGAAGGCTAATTTGCATACGGCGCGAAATTCAAATTTCAATGGAGGAATACGTATCAGCACTACAAATGCCAAGAAAACCTTCAAATCTGCAAATAAAATTTTTATTTTGCCTTACACATGTGCCCACTGTCTAGGTAAGTTGCCATGAGTCAGGAAATGTAGGGGGGAAGGAGAGGAGCCCCAAAAAATTTTTCGATCTTTTTCAGCCTATCACCCATCATGTAGAAAACACGCCAGCGTTTTTGGGACTTAGAAAAATTTTTGACTTTTTTGGAAACAATCCCTATCTACTCTATTGCACTTTGCCAGGTCTGAGGTGGCGCAGGAAGTCTAGCGTAAAAGGTAGCGTTCAGTACACTGCGCAAGTTAGTGAATTTGCGTAGTTACGTCGCTAGTGAAAATTCGCCTGGAGTAAGGGTGCGAAGTAATACTAGCGAAACTACGCCAGCATTCGTTAGTGAATTTGCGCAGTAGCGAAAATGCCAAACGCTAGCGAATTAACGCTAGCGTTCGGCGCTTCGCCGCTTAGTGAATTTGCCCCATTGAGTAAGAGAAACAATAGTTTATTTGAAAGCAGTTCCATTGTAAAGTGCTGGCTCTTTCTGAAAGCACAGGATAAGGCACAAGGATCTGAGATGGCTGCCTACACACCAGTATTATAGCTGAAAAAAAATACATTTGATGGTTCAAGAATAAAATGTAAAATAGCAGAATGAGTTATTTGTAATGTAAACAGTGTAATTTAGAAATAAAAAGTACACAATATAAATTTTATCAGAATCCCTTTAACAGTAAGAAAAGATGTTTAATATGCACTAACTGAGCTCACTACAGGAGACATAAGTAGCAGCCAAGAACTTAATTGGTGCATTTATTTCTGTAGAACACATGCTGCTTTCCAAAGATGTGGAGTGCACAGATACTCCTGACATCAGCAACCTCCAAAGCCTGATCAATGGCAATACTGATTTCTTTAGTATGTATTGTAAATATAACACCCATTACTGACTAAACCAGGACCCCCTCATAAGAGAAATCATTTTCTTCTCAAATAAAGTCAGTACTTTAGAAATGTATGCTTTCAGACTTGAGTAGTTAACTGCTATTTTGCTGTCCTGCCATCCTTTAAACACATATATCATTTGGGAACTGTCGGGGCCGACTGAGGCACTTCAGAAAAAGTAGAATTGCAAATTAATGGTACAAGAGACAGCATGAATAATCAGCAAATGTAGACTCTAATCATTATCTCATTATACTGTACTTTAGTAGAGCCACTAACCTCTATCTGTTAAACGGGGGCAGGCACTGTACAGTACATATGGTGTAGAGAAGTGTTCTCAAAGGGAATAGATATTATTATTTAGAGTAATTTTCTGCAAAATTCATTGGTTAAAAGGAGAATTCAACCGTAAAGTAAAAAAAAACGTACCCTCCTACTCTACATAGTCCCTCCTCCACCCCCCCCCCCCCAGTCCAGTGGAGTTCACAGCAGCCATCTTCTTCTCTTCCATAATCTTTGGGAAGTAAGTGCAGTATCAGCGTATGCGCAGTTGAATTTCTGTTTTGTGACAACTGCGAATGCGCCAAAAGTCACATAAATTGCCAAATTGGCGTAGAAAATTACCAAAGAGTCGCAAGATGGCTGTCATGAACTCCGTGAACTTCCTTTTCGGAATGAGACCAGCGCTTCAGCAATTTATGTGACTTTCAGCGCATGCGCAGTTGTCGCAAAAAAGAAAATTGCTCCAACTGCGCATGCGCCGATACCGCACTTACTTCCCGAAGATTACCGAAGAAGATGGCTACTGTGAACTCCACTGGACAGAATCTGCACGGAGGGATAAGTAAAGATTTAGGGGCATTTGCCCAGGGTAGCAGCTAGGCTGGGGGGGAGCAGGAAGGGGGGTCTATGTAGGGTAGTGGGGTAGGGTTTTTTTTTAGTTTACGTTTGCAATCTCCTTTAAAGGGGTTGTTCACCTTTGAGATAACTTTTAGTATGATGTAGAGATTGATATCCTGAGACAATTTGCAACTGGTTTTAATTTTTTATTGTTTGTGGTTTTTGAGTTATTTAGCTTTTTATTCAGCAGCTCTCCAGCTTGCAATTTCAACAATCTGGTTGCTAGGGTCCAAATTACCCTAGCAACCATACGTTGGTTTGAAGAGACTGGAATATGAATAGGAGAGGGCCTGAATAGAAAGACGAGTAATAAAAAGTAGCAAAAACAATAAATATGTTGCTTTACAGTTATATGTTGCAAAGTCTAATTTTGCATAGTCACATTGAGTACGAAATTGTAAAATTGAATCTCTGGGTTCGGTTTTGCTGAACACAGTTCTGAAAAATGTTCTATGATTTGGTGCATCCCTACAAAATGGACCCCTATAAAACCTATAAATCTTGCAGGGTTATTAGTAATTATTATATCAGATTGTTGCATGGAAGCAAACGTTGTATCATGTTTATGGAATCAGTAAAACTATAGAGATCATTAGCTCTGTAGAGGCTCACTCACACTCTTAACCATGTCTCAAGCATAATATATACTGTATCAAGGAGTTCAGTATACATAGGGAACAACTGGAATGGAAAATCTACATATCCTCTTAACTATCATAGTAAAGAAACAGTGAATAATAAAATGTATGCAGCCTTTTTCCAAATGACCTTTAGTTCTATACAAAAACACATTTACAGGCACAGGAATTCAGGCTGATTTATATTAGTTGCTATCGAAGACTGATGACAACAGCCATTTATCACAGCCTGGGACAGGATCGTTTACAGGCATATCTTTTATTAAAGTATACAACTTCAGTCTGCATTTTGTTATTTTGTTTTTTTTTTTATCGTTACCAGTTTTCCCAAGTTACAGTTGTAACACCCACACCTGTGTTTTTAGCTACACTAGGTTGGCGGTAGGGACTCCGGGGCGGTATTTACTGCATTTGAATGATTATAAATCAAACAGTAGTTGAATTTGATTATCTTATGCCATAGGGGCAGATTCACTAACGGGTGAATTTTGCCAGTGTCAGCTTCGCACCCATCGCATCACTTCACCAGGGTCAAATGTTCTATGAATACACCAATCCACTAAAATGTGTCATCCCGGGCGTCGAACACTGGCAACTTTTCGCTAGAGTTACTTCGGCTGTGTGAGCATTTCATAGCGAAGACGTTTGTTTGTGCCTAGTGAAAAATTCGCTAGTGATCTTACGCTGAGGTCAATTTGCATATGGCAGGTAATTTAAAGTTGTATGGACTTTATTATAAATGTTGGTGCAAATCCTTTTCCAAATACATGTCCAGGGATACTTAATAAAGAGAGTTAATATAATGAATGTTCCATATGTTATGGAGAAAACCGGTTACCCAAAAAAAATTTGTCAGGACTTTTGCAGGCAATTCCGCTTCAAAAAATACGTATTTGGAAGTTTAATGCATTTTCATCACACAGGATATGATTTAAGTGACAGAAGATTGAGGAAGATCTAGCTTCTTTTTAGCACTTCCCCTGGTCTGAGGTGGCAAAGCCAACTCTGGCGAAAGCGGTAACGTTCAGTAATATCCGCACTTTAGTGAATTTGCAGAGTAAGGATCATTCACCAGAGCGAAAAATCCCCTTGGCGATTGAATGGGAATGAATGCTAGCCACGGACCGTTCGTTAGCGAATTGGAGCCTGAGCCTGTGCCTGTTAGTGAATTGGCGATGTCCCTGTATTAATAGGAGCTTTTTCAATAATGGCTCATGGTAATACTCTGATTAAACCCAATAGCTCATTGCAATACTTTGATAAAGAACTGTATAAAATATAACAAAAATGACTGTTCTACTGTTGAACCCAATGTTGTATACTTGAGCCCAATATAGTGTAAAAAGACAGCTTTATGACTTATAATTGTGTATAACAAAGCTTTGTATGATAGTATACAAGGTGGCCTTATAATCCATAATCCTGTATAATGAAGCGTTGTGGAAGAGAAATCATGGGAAGTAATCAACTCGATGACCTAATACCATTATTCTGATATGTATTATGTTTTATGATTTCTGCAGCCCTTATCAGACTCTCCTTTATTGTAGCTAGGGGCACAATATGCTATTCAGCTACCAGTTAGCTAAGATAAGATCTCTGCTTCGGATGTGCTTGTTGGGAGTCTGGCCAGATCTTGATGAGCGCATGGGAAGCAAGATCTGTTATTAACCAAATCATTGTATCTTCTTACTAAATTACTGTATGAGCTCATTGTTTGCTAAGCCTATATAAACTGGGGGTCTCCATTCGGTCAGTTGAGATCTCACTTGTGGGGTTGACGCGTGCCGCCACAGGAACTTCGTGCTGCATTTGAGGGATTCAATCTGCTGACTGTTCGGGGATCTCCCAGTCTTGGTTGTAGATTGTCTGCTTCGCTCTTTTACTCATTCGGTAATGTATATCTTCTTCATTCTATGTATGTAATAAACCTTTCCTTATACTAGCTGGTGTGTTTGAATTACTTCCGAGAGACTCATAGAACCACAATTAAAACAGTCCCTGTGGGTGGCAACTCTGTAAAAAGTCACTAGCATTAGCCACTTCGCTTTAGTAAATCTGCCCCATAGCCTTTTACAAAAAGCATGAAATGAGTCAGTAGGTAAGAACTACCTTATCTTCAAAGTAGCACCTGTCTCCACTTTAAAAAGAATTATAATGGAATATTCTAAGAGCTTTAATACTGAGGAGAGCATGTTACCAAGGACTAAAAAGAAGAAGGTGGGTAAGCCTTCTAACCTTGAAAATAAACGATGTCTTGAAGGACATTGGTACGTGACCATAGAGCAGAAATGTCTAGTGAACATATTTTATTAATGCTTAGAGAAAGTTCCATTTTTT
Source organism: Xenopus petersii (assembly GCA_038501925.1). NCBI lineage: Eukaryota > Metazoa > Chordata > Amphibia > Anura > Pipidae > Xenopus > Xenopus petersii. Next base: position 30,609,583 of record CM076674.1, on the reverse strand, counting down.
TTATTCTGGCTACAGAACCACACAAAGGAAGATTATCATTCTGAGCATACTCACACCTCATCAGAATTCCCATCTGGTGAATTATGGGTCATGGTTCACTTTTACAGTTTATCTACCATCAGGCATTAATTTGAGCATATTTGTGTAGCAGAAAAAAATATTTCTCTAAGCAAAGGTCTGGTTTTGGAATATGGGTGGAAGCAAGTGAACTAGAAGAAAAGCAATGCAAAACATATTGCATGCAGGGAATACTAATCACTTAGCTTGCCTTCCCTTTACATCCATACAGTATGAGATTTTGCCTATGCTTCTCTTTGTCAACCTTTTTTTTTCAAAAGCTTCTATTCAAGGACCATGGTGAAAGGACAAGCAGTCCCTGCATTCTTATTGCTGGATTATAGAAATACATTTTGGTCCTGCTACTCAAACTCTTATTAACTTGTTTTGCAGTGATAAGAAACAATAGTCATTTTGTTATGAGTGAAACAATGGTTTTCTGATGTCTGACAAATGCTTCTTTCAGAAGTTTTTGCTTAAAAGAGAAGTAAAGATATAATCACTAGGGGTGCCAAAAAGTTAGCTCCATGACCCTACAGTATAAAGGTGAGAGGATAACATACAGGCACAAATAGGACGGCAAAAGTATACAACATTTTGGGCATTAGTCCTTAAAGTGGACCTGTCACTCAGACACAAAAATTCATAGGTGTTGTAAGCTCATTTAAACATCTCAGCTGTCAATCAAATATTGTCTGCCCCTCCCCTATGCCTTAGACATAGAGGTGGGGCCAGAAATTACTTTCACTTTCCATTCAGCACTTCCTAGATGTCACTGCTCTCCCCGCATTCCCCCGTTCTTTTCACAGTTTAATTGTGTAGCCAGGGCATGGGGATGGACATCAGGTCCCCCATTTTGGTGCACAAACAAGATTCTGAGATGATACAAGACTTGCCTTAATAACAGTGTCCACAAAATGGCTCCTGCCTGCTTGTTATAATTATGAATTCCCAGACTGAATGAAACAAGATTCAAATAATTTATATAGTGTAATTACTGTTCATTTTGCTTGACTAATATCTTTAGTTCCAAGACAGGGCCAAATATTATAATATACTAGTGCACCAAACAGTAAGATCTGAGTTTTTTTTTTTTTTTTAAGAGGCTGAGGAATTTAGGAATGAAGTTCCAGAGGTAAAGTGCAGCAAAACAGAGAGGTTTGGACTGGGAATCAAAATAGGCCCTGGCATTTCAGGTACCCAGAGGTCCCAACAGGCCACACAGAGGCAAAAACAGTCCCCCCACCAGCCCACTAAATAGAGCTAATTGAGCGTTTATGTTATCTTACAGCAGCCCCTCTAGCATGTGCAAGAACCCAGAGATTGCCAGTCAGGGCCTGGTTGCAGATGAGAGATAGCAATGGTCGTGTGTGATGTAAAAATGTCTCTGAAAGAAGTAGAGGAAAGTACAGGGAGACCATTGAACAAATGTAGTGAGGAGAAGAGGAGTAAATGACTTTGAATATATGTTTAAGAGGCAGTAAATGTATGCTTTCATTTGCTTAACAAGCAGCCATGATTATTTTATAAAAGTCTTCCTCTTTGGAGACAGTAGGAGGAGTCAAGCAGTGGAGTTTATGACTAATTGCAAAAGAAGAGATGGGAGTCGGAGATTCTGGTTAGAAGGAGGTTGCAATAATCTATTTAGGATGGGAAGGGCATGACTGGGAATCTTTGCAGTTGCCTGAGAAAGGCACATCTTTGCAATATAACTAAGAAAAATGTAGTAGGTTTATGGCAGTGCCTCGTCCTTAGGTACTAACGTTCAATTGAAGATATAGTTGGTGAAACAGTCCAAGGTAAACGCAGAGCTTTGCTGCAAAAAATCTTTATTCACATAAAGATTTTTTGCAGCAAAGCTCTGCGTTTACCTTGGACTGTTTCACCAACTATATCTTCAATTGGTCAAATATTACCCTCAGACATCATGCCAAATCAACAAGGTAAATGGTTATGCCATCAGCACTAATGGTAAAAGGAGGAGGAAATCCAGCCCTGTGTGGAAAGAAGGGATGCACCGAATCCAGTATTCGGTTCGGGATTCGGCCAGGATTCGGCCTTTATCAGCAGGATTCGGATTCGGCCGAATCCTTCTGCCCAGCCGAACCGAATCCGAATCCTAATTTGCATATGCAAATTAGGGGCGGGAGGGAAATTGCATGACTTTTTGTCAGAAAACAAGGAAGTAAAAAATGTTTTCCCCTTCCCACCCCTAATTTGCATATGCAAATTAGGGTTCGGATTCGGTTCGGTATTCGGCTGAATCTTTCACGAAGGATTCGGGGGTTCGGCCAAATCCAAAAAAGTGGATGCGGTGCATCTCTAGTGGAAAGACATTGATCTCTGTTTGGTTTGAGGTAGTATTCATTCATCTAGGAGAGGATAGCTCAGAGGCAGAGATCTGGTTCTGAATGGTTAATGGGTGTTAAAATATATCTGGATTTCATCTGCATACAAACCAAATGAAGAGAAAAAATGTATCAATTACTCATACCCATTTTGCTCATTCAGCAAGCACCTCTTCCACCAGTCTGGCTTTGATTTTCTCCATGCAACACGTATAATAAGCTGGGTACAAGGTGCAGACCACATGGCAGGGGGAGCAGAATAATGGCCGTTGTGACTCGTGGCCTCCTCTGCTCCCTAACTTGTGTATCTGAATGATGCCCAAATTAAAGGCTAGATAGGGGAGGGGGGTTACATCTTTGTGCCTCCCCCACTTCTCATGAATACGCCAAATGAAGGAAGCATTGTATTCACTGAGGCAGCCTCAGGTCCCATCATAGGGACCTTCAGCAATTCTGCACTTGCACACTGACTTGGAGGTTGCAAATGACCCCCAAAGTCTTCTTAGGAGAGAGAACCAAAGCCAAGTGCAGAACTCCAAAATCTGAGGTCTGAGAAGGGAAACACCACCTACAATTTTACATACTCCATTCAAGGGACACCAACCAACACCTTACATTTCACACACTTTATGTTGTCTATTCTTCAAAGCAAGGTCCTTACCCCTATTGTTTCTAAAAGGTATACTGACATTTTCTTTCATTGTTGAACGTGACAAATTTGTTAGGCCTTGTATTTCATTAATATTATTTATATAGCACAGAAAAAGTATGCAGCACTTAATAATAATTATCATGATTTATATTCATTTACAAAAATATATAATATACATATATAAAATAATAACAAAAAGGCGAAAGTGCTATTGTTAACAAACAAACTGCAGACTGGAACAGAAGGATGAGAAAGTTTCAGGGTTTTGCTTTAATGAGAAATATACCAAAGTTTCAATGCTTTTCCTGCAACCAATTTTTTTCCTTTGGCAAATTTATGATCACATTGAAGTTTTGTGAAAATTGTAATTCATCGCAACTGCAGCTTGATATATAGGAGGTTACAGTAACAATGTCCATAAATACTAAGCCAAGGTCAAGGTAGAGAGGATTTAAGGATTGTTCATAAACATCCACACTGGGATGATAAATGGCAAGAAGTGATGAAGTATAATTACTGAAACCTCAAAACTGTATTCTAATCATAAAGACACACGGGCAGAAACCATACAGACAATTTAGCCCATCTATCCCAACTGGGTTCTCAGCCTGAATACTGAATTTAGCCATTCTTTTGTAATACACATCAGCTTGTGCAGGGCCAGACTGGGATTCAAAGTAACATAGTAAATTAGGTTGAAAAAAGTTCATCAAGTTCATCCTTTTAAGGCTATATATACCTTGTCTAACTACGAGTTTATCTAGAGGAAGGCAACCATTTGAAGTCGCTCCTATTTGCATCAGACGGGGGGGGGGATTCCTTCCTGAATCAAAGATGGCAATTGGACTAGTCCCTGGATCAACTTGTACTATGAGCTATCTCCCATAACCCTGTATTCCCTCCCCTACTAAAAAGCCATCCAACCCCTTCTTAAAGCTATCTGATGTATCAGCCTGTACAATTGATTCAGGGAAAGAATTCCACATATTCACAGCTCTCACTGTAACAAACCCCTTCCGATTATTTAGACTGAACCTCCTTTCTTCTAATTTGAATGGGTGCCCTTGTGTCAGCTGGAAGGACCTACTGGTAAATAAAGTATTAGAGAGTTTATTATATGATCTCCTTATATATTTATACATTATCATATCAACTCTCAAGTGCCTCTTCTCCAGTGTGAATAGCCCCAACTTGGCTAGTCTTTTCTGAGATTTTCCATACATTTTCCCAGCTTAGTCGACCTTTTCTGGACCCTCTTAAATTCAATAATGTCCCATTTGATCGATGGAGACCAAAACTGTATGGCATATTTTAGATGGGGCCTTAGTGTGCTATACAGTGGAAAATAATCCCTTCCTGGCTTAAATCAATGCCCCTTTTTATAAAGCTCAAGACCTTGTTTGCCCTTAAAGCTGCTGACTGGCATTTCTTGCTACAGCCAAGTTTATTATCTAAAAGGACTCAAAGTTCCTTTTCCATTATGGGTTTTCCTAGTGCAGGCTCAATAAGGGTATAAGTGGCTTGCATAGTGTTACATCCCAAGTACATTTATTAAAATTGAATCTCATTTGTCACTTAGCTGCCCAGATTGCCAGTTTGTCAAGATCCTGTTGCAAGAATGCCACATCCTGGATAATTTATTGGGCTGCAAAGTTTTGTGTCATCTGCAAATACTGATACATTACTTACTATATTCTCCCCAAAGTCATTAATGAACAAGTTAAATAAAAGTGAATGTCAGGTATCAAGGCGAGTCTGAAGGTATGAGCCTCTCCCACGCTTCCCAATGAGTTGCGCCCTGAAAGTTGGTACAGGACGGTCCCAGATAAGGTATAGCAGGAGTGCTAAGTGAGCCCACAGAATAACAGTTCGAAACAAGGACTCAGCACTTATCTGCAGTTGAAGAGACGAAGTCAGGAACAGGCCGGGTCATACACAGAGAACGATAAGGAAGCAGGTGCCAATTGAGGGAAATCCAGCAGAGTAGTCAGGGAAGCCAAGGTCGAGATCAGAAATAACAAACACAGGAATCCAGGGATAATCAGAAGAATAGTCAGGAACAAGCCGTAGTCGTAATCAGAATAATCAACAGTAGTAAATACGCTTAGTGTCAGTAGAGATCACCTCGCATTGAGCCTAGGCCTGAGTGACCTTTTAACCCCAGGATGCATGTTTGCGTCAGAACGTGCGCCTGCATCAGAATGCGCGCCTGCGTCTGGCCGCGCGGGTGCATGTGAATGCGCGCTTGCGTCAAAATGCGCACCTGCATCTGGATGCGCGCACGCATGTGAACGCGCGCCCGCGCTAAAACGCGCGTGCGCATTAGAACATGCGCCCGCACTAGTAACAGGCGCCGACGTGGGGACATTGGCCAGAGGAGACGTTGGTTCAACCTGAGCCTGACCTGTTGGGACCTGACAGTGAACCCAATACAGAGCCCTAATGGACCCCACTAAGAACCTTACTCCAAGTAGAGAATGTACCATTAACAACCACCCTCTGTACCTGATCCTGTAGATAGTTTCCTATCCATACGTTAATTACTTCATTAAGCCTAACAGCCCTTAGTTTAGAAAGCAGTCATTTGTGTATCAAACACTTTGGCAAAATCCAAATAGCTCCAATAGCCCCGCTATCCAGCATCTTACATCATCATAAAAAGCAATTAGATTTGTCTCTTTTGTATACACTGAAGAAAAGAACTGATATGCCTTTTCTGTAACTGTTACACCATACTGGTACCAAAGGAGCCACACTTCCAACTCACATGTTTTTACTGTTACTATACTTAAAAAACGTTTTGAGGTTCGCCTTAGCCTCTGTTGCAAGGTGCTCCTCATTTTCTATCTATGCCTTCCACATTGCTGTTTACAACATTTATTATAGTGTTTATATTCATTAAATGCAGCTTCTGTCCCCACACACTTTTTAAATGCCTTTCTCTTCTTTCCTAATAATGTCTTTACTTCTGCATGAAGCCACATAGGGTGATTTAAAATAGGCCCTTTGATTTCAATTATACAGAGGGCCAAATAGACCTCCACAGGTGACTGTCTTTGGCATCTCACAGCAGGCCCTCTGGCATTTGACAGAGTCCACAGACTACCAGAATGACCTATTGTATGTGTTTTGCCACCTGTTTTGCCACCTGTTTTGCCACCTGACCTCATGATGACAATAAACTATTGTTCAAAGGTTTTGTGTTTTTTCTTCTAATGGGGGTATGGTCAACATATGCATAGCTACAGAGTAACCAATACCTCTAAATATGTTCATAGCCTTTACAGAGTATACTGAAACCAACTGCATGATAATTAGTGATGGGCGAATTTGTGGCGAATCTGCGCGATTCGCCGCCAGCGAATAAATTTGCGAAACGTCCACAAAATTTGCCCGAAAAATGCCAGCGCCGTTTCGCAAATTTTCCGCCGTTTCCCATGAAATTTGCGAATTTTGCGGCGAAGCGAAACGGCGCAAATTCACCCATCACTAATGTGTGTGGTGTTATTTCAAAATGGGTTCTGTCTTAATCCTGTGGTATTGCTTCTTCTGCTTAATATAGATTCCATCACTGATCCTGAATGCAGAATGGGGTTTTTCCCCTGTGGAAATCTAACTATTTGCCTCCCAAGGACGTTTCACTGTGATGGTGTAAAAGACTGTGAAAATGGGGCAGATGAGGAGTACTGTGGTAAGTTCTATGCATCCCATGTCATGGATTGTGTAGTCTTTTTTTGCAAATAAGAACAAAAGCAATAAAACCTGTTTATCCAAGAATCAGTTTTCAAGGATTCTGAAATAGTAAGCTATTTAAACATTATTTTCTAACTGAAAATGAAATGAAAGTTTAATGATTCAGAAAATCTTTAGTCCAGGAGAAAATAAACTAAACTTCTTATCAATATGACTATGTTTTTTTTTTTTTGGCAGGGGCCATTTTTACAGAATACTGTATCCTTCTTGTCTTTAAACCAATGTTTGTCCCTGGATAGACCACAGCAGTCTGTTCATGCTTCCCAAAATAACATTTGTTACTTGATTTTAAAATAATCATATTTAGGGAAATTCAAACAAAACTGTTCATTGTTGAAATACACAAATGAAGTACATAGCTGACCTCATCTGTGTAATAATTAAATAAAAATAATAATTAAATTAAATTTAAAAAAATAAATAATTTATTTTTAGCCAGTCACTATAGTCCTTTAGATATTGTGTAACTGGCCCACAAGATATATAAATGCCTTGGCAATGTATAATTTTCTCTCTTTGTAGGGATATTGGTTTCCAATTAATTGGGTGCTCCACATGAGACCTTTAAGGGGATGTAAACCTCAACAAAAATGTTTACCTAATACAAGAATATATAATTCTAAGCAATTTCCCAATGCACATTCCTTACACTTTTTTTCAATGGTTATACATTTACTTTACATGTACATTTATTTGTATGTTTGAAAGTTGCTTAGAATTTCATTTTCTTTCTTTAGGCAAAAATGTATTTCAGATGTACATGCTTTCTAATAATGGATTTGTAATACACTGGTGCAGTATTTATCAAAGGCACAGCTTTGTATAGCACTGCATGTAGTCCTAAATAAATAGGTTTCGGTAGGTTTGGGTAACATAATGGGTTTTTTTGAAGATGTTCCGAAGTACAAGTTTAAGGGTTTTCTTCCCAAAATGAGTTGCAATAGGTCTGTGAAGGTTCTCATTCATCCAGGTCATATTATAGTACAGGTATAGGATCCCTTATCTGGAAACCCGATAGCCAGAAAGCTCTGTATTATGGACTCCATTTTATCCAAATAATCCAAATTTTTAAAAATTATTTCCTATTTCCTTTTTCTCTGTAATAATAAAACAGTAGCTTGTACTTGACCCCAACTAATATATAATTAATCCTTACTGGGAGCAAAACCAGTCTATTGGGTATATTTAATGTTTAAATGAATTTCTAATAGACTTAAGGCACGGAAAGATCCATTATCCGGAAAACCCCAGGTCCCGAGCATTCTGGATAACAGGTCCCATACCTGTAATAAGTTAAATCAACTGGGCTTGCTGTATTTTTGCTCTTTTGCATATTTCCTCCTTGCTGCAAATCAATAGCCACACTTTTTAGTTTGTTGCTTTAAATGTTTGCTCTACTTTTGGCAAGAACACCTTGCTATCTGCTGTCTTTCAGAAGGAGCCCTCGCTTATGAAAATAAATTGCAAATGCAGTAAGGATTAAATCAAGTGAGCTTCAAGGAAAACAGATTACTAACATGTTCTCTAGAGAAATCTAACTTGTTATTACTGTGAAAGAGAATTATGCATGTTGGTACAGGCAATTATATGCATATCATTCTACATTTCTCAGTGTATACACTGTATTGAATGCTGTAAGGTGCTTCTAATGGTGAAAATATTTAAGTGCATTCTGGGCTAGTGGTGACCTGTGCTTAATTTACATCTATTTAAAAAGATAATAGTATAACAAATGTAATTTTAGAGTTAGAAAAATGCAACAACTCTTTTTGGTGGCCTTATACTAAGGGGCACATTTACTAAGGGTCGAATATCGAGGGTTAATAAACGAAGTAAAATCCTACAAATTCGAATATTGGATTCGAAGGATTTACCGCAAATCCTACGATCGAACGATTCGAAGGATTTTAATCGATCGATCGAAGGATTTCGCGTCGATCAAAAAAAGCTTAGAAAACTGATGGGGAAGGTCCCCATAGGCTAACATTGTATCTCGGTAGGTTTAAACTGCAGAAGTATGTAATCAAAGTTTTCTTTTAAAGAGACAGTACTTCGACAATCGAATGGTCGATAATCGAACGATTTTTAGTTCGCGTCAAAGTCGTAGTCGTAGTATTCCATGGTCGAAGTACCCAAAAAATTACTTTGAAATTCTAAGTTTTTTTACTTCGAATCCTTCACTCGAGCTTAGTAAATGTGCTCCCTAAATATTAATGAAACAATCTATACACAAAAAGGGGCATTGATATTGTTTTTAAATAAAAAAAACTATAATGGAGCAGTAGAGCACCAGCATTTCATTTTAAAGCGTCATTCATTCCCTATTACTGGTATGGGACCTGTTATCCAGAATAACCTGAAGCTTTCTGGATAAGGACCCTTTCCATAATTTGGATCTCCATACTTTAAGGGGCAGATTTATCAAGGGTCGAATTTCGAGTTCATGGGAGTTTGTAAAAACTCCCATAAACTCCCATGAACTTGAAATTCGGAAAAAAAAATGACCAATCAAAATTTTTCTAAATAAAAAATAAAAAAATTCAAATTCGGTAAATGGGATGGACCCGAAACTCGAATCAAATTCGATTCAAGTTTTTCCACCAAAAAAAACTTGATTTTCAGTATGTCTCCAAACATTTCCAAATTGATTCCAGGATGTCACCCATAGGCCAAAACAGCAATTCGACAGGTTTAAGGTGGGAATTGTTGATTTTGAATTCTTAAAGGGCCAGTACATGATAAATCCCGTAATTCAAATTTTTTTAAAAACCCGAATCCAATTTTAACTATTCCCTGATCGAATTACACTAAAATAAACTCGAAAATGCACATTTCTAAATTTGAAATTCGAAATATGAACTTTCACTTCGACCCTTGATAAACCTGCCCCTTATCTGATAAAAATCATTTAAACTTTGAATAAACCCAGTAGGCTTGTTTCCCCACCAATAAGGATTAATTATATCTTACTTTGGATTAAGTACAATGTACTGTTTTATTATTACAGAGAAAAAGGAAATATGTTGTTAAATTTTGAATAATTTAATTAAAATGGAGTCTATGGGAGATGACCTTCCCATAATTCAGAGCTTTCTGGATAATGGGTTTCCAGATAATGGATTCAATGCCTGTCGTATAGAATATTAGGCTTAGGTGGGATACTGCTAGGGATCATTTGCACTGTTTTCTTCTCATATCAAGAAGGGTATGAATTGTTTACAAATAGTGATGGGCGAATTTGTGCAGTTTCGCTTCACCGAAAAATTCGCGAATTTCGCGCGAAATTCGCGAAACGGCGAAAAATTCGCGAAACGGCGCCAGCGTCTCGTTTTTGACGCCGGCGCCCGTTTTTGACGCCAGCGCCCGTTTTTTCGACGCCGGCGCCCGTTTTTGGCGCCGGCGTCCGTTTTTTCGAAAAAAATTTTTTGACGCCGGCGAATTTTTGACGCGAATTTTCGCGGCCGTTTTTTCGAAAAAAATTTTTTGACGCCGGCGAATTTTTGACGCGAATTTTCGCGGCCGTTTCGCGAATTTATTCGCCGACGGCGAATAGCGCAAATTCGCCGCGAATTCGCGCCTGGCGAATAAATTCGCCCATCACTATTTACAAATTCAATTTTTAACTTCCCTGTCATTTATTTCATGTGCCACCAGAGCGGCTACTTTATATTTCTATTTACTTGTTACTTGTTCATCTGTTTGATGTTTATAGTTGACTTTGGAGCCATTTTAGGGTCCATTTTTCCCTCTAGTCTAGAGAAGAACTAGCTTCTAGAAGAGATCTAGCTAAAATGTTTGTCCACATCAATAAACTGCTACATTTTATGTAAGATCTATGATTGTGATATTTATATTGTGGATTTGCATCATTGAGTCTGGATCACGCTAGGGCTGTATTACATATTATTTTTATTGTTTCATAAAAATATATATATATATATTTCCATTTTTGAAAAACTCATTTTACAATTCACAGTAATACATTACAGCAATCGTGTATAAGAAGCAATTATTACACATCAGAGAGGTTTTACATGTTTTTTGCTCTCTGGCTGTTGAATCAATAGCAGTTAAAATTGTCTCAGCATGTTTTTTAATACAACTATTGGTGGTTCCTTTTTTTTGTGTCTTAGACATAATTAAGAATTTGATTTTCTACAGACAAGGACAGACTGTGTTAGGATTTGTTTCCTGAAATGACTTAAGCTTGCTGTAAAGTTGGGGAGGCACATTTATTAAAGGTTGAATTTTTGTTGTATTAGAGCATTTTGAAACCATATTAAAGTCTTATTTTTCTAAAACCACGAATGCCATGAAATGTATTAAAAAGTATGAATGGAAAATCAAAACTGTATTCAAAATTTAATGAATACAGCTGTCTGTTGCAGAACATGGAAATTAACAGGATTGGTTATGACACCTTATTGTAATGTCCATATTCGTGAACATATTTAGAAATAAAAAAAAAAAAAAAGTATGAATGGAAAAAAATGCTAAACAATCTGAAAAAGATGTAAATATCTGTAAAACCTCTAGTTGTCCAGATAAAATTCAGAGAGTTGTAGCAGGCATCCTCTGCAGTTGGATGAATAATCATCACATGGCCGTGAGTTCTGATGCAGATTCACTGGTTTGCTGTTGGTTTCTGTGCAATTCTGGGTAATTCCACTGGTACCAGATAACAAACGTTTGCTCTTCTCCCAGCGTTATTAGTTGGAGATGTCAGAACATATCAGTGTTATAGACAGTGAGTCAAACAAACTTCCTTTTTCCTAACAAAATGAATAAACAATAGTTTCTTGAAGCAAGGTTCAACTGATAGAACACGTACACTTATGGAGGGATACAACCGTATTTCTCTGTCTCCACCTGGCTGGACAGTCATACACCCCCAAATTTGTAACTAGCCTCTTTTTGTAGTGGCAGGGATGACAATTAAATCTAAGATACAGCTGTAAACTACACAATATTACTCTAACTAATCAGGGAAGATGTTATTAAGGGGTCACTAGCAACTTATTAGCTAAAACATTTAAAAATTTGCTTAAAGGAAAACTATACCCCCCAAACAATGTAGGTCTCTATAAAAAGATATTGCATAAAACAGCTCATATTTAAAATCCTGCTTCATGTAAATAAACCATTTTCATAATAATATACTTTTCTAGTAGTATGTGCCATTGGGTAATCATAAATAGAAAATTGCCATTTTAAAAAATAAGGACCGCCCCCTGGGATCGTAGGATTCTCTGTACTCACAAACATACCAACAAACCATACTTGTTAGGTCACATGAGCCAATTAACAGACAGAGTTGTGTCTTTTGCTTCCACACTTCTTCCTGTTACAGTTAGAGTTGAAGTATTTCTGGTCAGGTGATCTCTGAGACAGCACACAGACCATCACGAAATGGTGGCTCAAGGCAAGAGATGTAAAAGGGCAATATTTACTTAAATATATATTCCAGTTTGGTAAGATTCTTTAATATGCCACTTAATATGATATGAACTATCTGTTGCTAAAGTGTTCATTTTGGGGGTATAGTTTTCCTTTAACTGCAAAAAAATTCACAAAACCACAAAATTTTGCCAAATGCATTGGAATCAATAAGGAAGGCAAAATCAATTTGCAGTTAAGGTACTGTAACCCCTTGTTGGCTGTAACACCCCTTTGGTTAAGTATCCTAGAGGTACGAAACGCGTAGGGCCCTTAGGAGATATATGTCAATTTTTAAATTTGACCAATACAAATTTATTTTTTAACTAATCTTTGGCCCTGTGGATTCCTCTGAGTGCCGTATAGCCCTGCTTTTCCTGTTATACAATTTGGTTTTCCGCTGCTCATGGCGGGGGCTGGTGATCAACTATCCATATTTGTGATTTATACTAATATTCTGGAGCACCTTATTCCTTTTGTTATGATGTAACACCACTTTGTCCAGCTAAAAAGGTTCCGAGCATGGGGTACAAGGCAAGGCTAGACCAGCTAGGAAGCAGGTTACATTTGACCCTCTCTCCACAGGATGGGCCTTTGCAACTTGGAAGGGTGAAGCAATGGTGTTGTTCAACTATACCTCACTTGTGCTACGTGACTAAACAAAAGAACTGGACGCCAGAAGGTTATAGAACAAAACAAACAGCAACAGGCTTTATTCTCTTAAAGAGCAAATCAGAGATTGGATACTTACAATCCTCTGAGGTTTATCACATACATGTCAGGTACATGACAGCATTCCAGAGCCAGCACCTTGTGACACCCTTGTGGAGACAGCATACCACACTGGATATATGCACCCTCAGGTTCTCTGTTATGTGACCTGGATCCTCACACGTTGGATCAGGGAAATCACTAAACCTTATTCCCTATTAGGCTGTGATCCCTATATCACAGGCTAGTCTTGCCTAAGGGGAGAACTACTCCTTTGCTTCCCCTCCTAGTTGGAGCACAGGCTGCTCTTGCTAAATTAGCTCTATCTGCCTTACTTTCCTAGAAAGTGTTGTTACAAAGAACTACCCCGTTCTGACAACACCTCATTTATGGGGTCCCTGTATTCCCAACTTCACCACAGCCTCCCCTTTACTGAGGCCAAAGATCCAGGTTCCCAGTGTATCCACTCCCTCCTGGAGTGGCAGGGGAAATTAGGAAGCTCCACCCTCTGCCCAGCACTATACTGAAGTGCGACAGGAACTAGTCAACAGCCTCTTGGCCAATGATACACTGTACACATTATGCTAATAAGCTGAAGTAGATACATTGGCTTAAGCCCAGCAAATAGAGAACAAGGTAGTGTAGGCATTTAAATCCAAAGGGGAGTGTTAACCCTATGAATCCCTACAGAAGTAAATCATGACGTGGTGTAGTGCAACTACAATATCCCACCTCCACTGCCAGTTCATTAAGCAACAAATAAAAAAAATGGGTGCCAGAAGTTCTTTGCAACAATAATGGAACAATCTTTATTGTCCAAGACATTTGACAGGGTTATACTCATAAATCCACAGAGGTAGTGCAGCAAAGACACAGCACAACACTGATGCAGCACTGTGGAGAGTAGTAGATACTACCATAGGATGTCCACCTTCAAGGTCCTGAATCCCATACTGTAGTTCTTGGTTCAGGGAGGTATAATCTAAGCCTGATACTCTACTCGCTACTGTGGTCCCTTCATTGAGGCAACATAGCCTGTCAGGAGTCTACTCCTAGCTATCTCTCCTAGTGGGAACCAAAAAGCTGCTCTTTCTCACTGGTCCTGATCTACCTGTATCTTACTTTCCTATAAAGTGCTATTACAATTACTAACCTTATCAATGACTAACCTCATTCACTGGGTCCCTGTTCCTCAGGTCTCCTCTGGGGCAGAACAACTTACTGGGACCTTGAGTGGCTTGGATGATTTCTTGGACAGACATAATATCAAAGGCTATTGTGATACTAAACTCTATTGTTAGTATAGGTATGGATATATATAATTTATGTGAAGTCTTTGACCAGCAACAGCAGCATAAGGAAACATAGGGATTTAAAGCCATAGGATATATTAAATCCTATGGGTCCCTATAGTACTTTTGTCAACCAGTCCAGATGGTGCACCAGGTTTAGCTCAGGCTTCTTGCTCTCTCTGATGGCAGGCATTAACTACGGTATATACCCGAGTATAAGCCGAGTTTTTCAGCCCCCAAAATATGCTGAAAAACTCTACCTCGGCTTATACTCGGGTCAAGCGCAAAAACGGTCGCCAGTGTCCAAGAATACTCGCCGGCGTCCAAAAACGAGACGCCGGCACCTCCAATGGGAGCAGAAACCCTCAATTTTTGATTGAAACTTACCAGAAGCTGCTGCATTTCACACCCTAGGCTTATCATCGAAAATAAGTATGCACGCACTCCTGCAGCCATGGCATTAGAGGTTAAAACTTGTAACTTTATTCCATCTTGTTAAAAGGTATGCGTCCTAAGGAGGACTGAAAAAGTTGTTTGCTCCAAAAGATTGTGGACTTCTTAAAAATGCGCAATTAAAATTTGCAATCAATAACAGTTTAAGTAAGAATATTACATTGCAAAATGCTACATTTTCTTCTTATTGGTATATATGTAACGTTTAATAGACTGGCCTCAATGTATGGCGATCCAAGTTACAGAAAGATCTCTTATCTGGATAACCCGTGGTCCCAAGCATTCAGTATAATAGATCCTCCCCTCCGACTTAGTGAAGTATATACATGATTATAATAACCTGATTCTAGCAGAGAGTTGGAGGATCCAACAGTTAAAACCATGGGAAACTCTTTATTAAAGATAAGTCTACCAGACCTCAGTCATATTGCCCCAAGTGTGACGAGACTGATGTAAGCTTGTTTCACTATCTATGGTCTTGTCCTAAGGTTAATCTTTTTCGAAGAGAATTCACTCAATAGTTAAACACTAGAATAAAAATATACATAAAATTATTCCCTAGTTTTGCTCTATTGCACTTAGACAGTGATATGCTATTTTCCAAGTATGAACTAAAATCTATCTCCCAAGAAACAAAGATACTGATTACTCTTATATTGAAAGCATAATAAGAAAGCAGTATTTCGTTATTGGCTAAAAAATGAATCTCCTTTAATAACAGATATCACTTCATACAGTACCTTAACCAACTTAGTTGTCAAGAAGCTCTGAAAGCTAAATCAGAAGACGAGAGATCTGTAAAGAAAACAATGTTCTCTCTTTCTTTATCATCCACTGGATTATTTATGTGTTTTATTAATTGTTTATATATTCACTTTATTATAAAAAAAAATGTTGTTAACTGAATATTTCTTATGCTATGCTCTTGTTCATTTTGAACTAGCACTCCAATGTGTTACTTGCAATATCTTTTCAAGACTGCAGGATAGTAGCTGTCTTATTGTTTTTTGCTGTCCATTGTGAATATACAGTGTAATAGATCTTATACCTGTATTTTAGTTTCTATTCACAGACACTGTGGGGCAAAGACACTAAAGGCCGAATTTTCGCCAGCGAATGCTCCGCCACATCTTTCGCTAGTGTTCATTTCTGCCTAGTGAAACTTCGTTAGTACGCTTAGGTCAATTTGAATAGGGCGGGTACATATAGATCGTATGGACGTCTTTATTACAGATGTTGGTGTAAATGCTTGAAGTGGCCACTTTTTATTACAAATGTCCAAGGAAGCAAAATAAAGACAAAAAGATCCTCTAATGCCCTAGACATGAGCCCACCCTAAAACAAGTGTGGCATGCCCCTCAAATGTTTGGGAAAGAAATGTTAACACAAAAAACTTTACTAGTTAGGACTTTTGAAGACAATCCCGCTTTAAAATATGAAAAAAGCCCGAATTTTTTACAACTTTTATGACTTTTCGGCAAACAGGATATGATGTCACTGACAAGATTGGGGAGGATGAAGCTTCATCTTATCAGTTCACCAGGTCTAAGGTGGCAAAGCAAACTCTAACATTTTGTAAAATTCACACTTTAGAGAATTTGCAGAGTAGCGATCATTCGCCTGAACGTAAATTCGCCTGGCGATATGGTGCGAAACTACACTAGCGGCGATCTCTGCGGATGAGATTTCTGATGAATTTTCTCTAGTGACGGCCCTTTAGTAAATCTGCCCCTGTGAGCAGAACTGAGGGTAGTGCAGCAAAATCACTGGGCTAAAATGTGTTTATAGACATAAGTACACTTTTTTGCATTCTTATCACAGCTTTCGGTTGCACAGCCATCTGTCAGCATGATAAAAAGACGCGTGCATGATAAAAAATAAGCAAATCTTCCTTCATTGTGATAGGATCAGTCATGGAAGCTGAGAATCACACAGCAGAACAATTTGCTGGGAATGTCAGTCCTTTGTATTTTAAATGATATATCACTTTATTTCATTTCAGTCTTTATTTCCATAAATAACTGTTGAACCACAAGCAGTTACAGAGTGGCCAAGATTCAGATGTTACAGTTCAGATAAATTGCTTGGGTATTTGCAATTACAAAATGATTGACTTGGCTGGCAATCCCTTTACTGTCAACCATGAAGAGAAAATGCACCATTTTGTAAATCTATCTTCACCATGTCCAGTAATTGTCATTCTGTTCTATATCTTTCTTTTTTTTTAAACAATGTTTTAGCGCTGTTCCATCGCTTTGTTGACCTAATGACAAACTAAATTTTAAAAATGAATTTCAGACACAGGGTACATGTCTTTGTTTTGGGATTTCCAGTATATCTCCTTTCATTCATCAATGCTAAATATTCTTCAAGCAATAACAAATTATTTTACAGCATTAGGATTATAAACATTTTTTTAAAGCCATATGCAAAGCCTCTGCATTGGCACTGATTCCAACTCAGCAAATGCATTTTCCTCTTTGGCATTATCAGGTGTAGGGTACCATGACCCTGATAATGCATTAACAGGTTTTCCAGTATTTCATTCTGTGATGAATACTTGAGCCGGATGACTTGCTCTCATCAAACAGAGTGAGAAAAACTCAGCACTTCTTCAACAATATCTGCATTGTTTGAGCCCAGAGCTTAGAGCTTGACAGGAGATGAGCTTTAGCTAGTTTTTTCTCTGAATGCAGTCTTAGGTATATATAAAGAAGCACTGTTTTTAATCATAATTGGTACATCATACTCTAAAGCAATGTTTGCTCAGAGAACCCAATATAAATAGAGATGACAGTTACTTTTGACCAATGCTGGCTGATGGAAATTCAAGATTTGAATGTACTCAATCTGTGTAACAAATTCTACTATGTGTATGGAAAACTCAATAAAAATGTATTGAACCAGCAAGGGAGTGACACAACTCAACACATTTTACCATGGCATCTATATCCACAATACCCAGACTTTATGTAAACATCAAAAATGATGGCTGGCCCTTAGTCTGAACCACAGTGTAGATTAATCATGATCATCACACCCACTGGCAACAAAGGATTTCCACTCCTGTCTGGCCAATTTCAATGCTTGTTGCAAGTTCTGCCTCAACTGTACATCACCATGTCACTCTAAGCTGGCTTCTCCTCTTTCCATTTAGTGTCGAGTAAAGTCCAATGTTGGTGGTACTTCACCTTTGTACAGGTCTAGTCCACTTCCACCACCTTTGCATTGTCTTTTAGATGACACTAAGAAAGTCATAGTTTTCTGTGGCTGTCAGGAGATCGCAACTTTGTTTTCAAGATGGCGATGGGCATGTCCATGTCATTGTGCTTCTAAATAAATGGATGCCAGAGACCCTGGTTCAATTCCCAAATATAGGTCTTTCTTGGTAAGTTTCTGGATGCTCCTACATTGCTATTTTCTCTTGATCCTTTGATTCCTGACCTCCTGCCTTAATTCTGACTTCACTATTTGCTGCCTACCCTGATCTTTTGCCTGGATATGACTATGAACTTTTGTAAACCCTTTGGATACCTTGAATTGGACTTTCTGTATTCAGCTTCCTCTTTGGTCCCGATTCCAACCTACTAGAGCCACTTGGCCCTGGCAGTGGCCAGACGATATGAAGAATATCAGGCTGAGAACTTGGCTGAGTCACTTCCTGCGTTAATTTAAGTTAGAGTAAATGGTTTTATGCTTTGTTCTGAGATGTTATCCTTGTCAATAAACATTTTTTAATTCACATGAATCTACATTGTAGTCCAGCCAGAGTGCATTTCATATTGTTCTATATTTGAGGTCATACTTGCCTGGACCTCTGAGGGGGCCCGCTTCGATAGACCATCATAGAAGGATGTAGCTGGTCCCTGTAATGTGAATCTGGTGTTTCTTCTTTTTGACACATAGATGAGGCATTGGTAGATGCTGAAGGGAGAGGAGAGCTACTTCTCATTTGCCCTCAGATCATCAGTCTGAACAGAAGGAACAATGTTATCTGGCCACCTGCGTGAACTGACAAATAGCATTATATCTGATCCTCAGACCAATGACTTGGATAACTGTAGGACTGATATGTGTAAGGCCATCTTTAAAAAATAATTGTAAGGAATATTAAATTCAAAGCATTATGGGGAATCTTCAAAAAGTGTATTTAATATATTTTGATTTAATAAAACATGTTTAATAGACTTGGGAATTTTATTGTAGCCTTTGGAATTCTCATCTTGTGTGTGCTATGGATCATTGCATTTAAATTTCTGCAAAAGGTTAGCTGCAAAAGGTTGCCTATCCATCCAGAAATATATCGCAGAAATTAGATTCTTGTTCCCTTTTTTAAAATAGCCTTGACCACAGAAGGCATTACAGTGTGTTGTTAAGTACTAATTGGTATCACACATATACACAGTGGCTCTCTGTTCAATCTGTGTTTACTGGATGGTTTGTGTTCCATTGATTTCTGCCCACAGGTTTACAGCAACAGCAAGAGAAAAATGAATTAATTCAATCAAATCCACAAACGCGAACCGCTATGCCAATTCTGCTCACATATATGGGGCTGTAGTTAATTGGTTCAAATAAAATACATTTGCTGGCTTTTTTTTTGGCTTTCAGGGTCAGTATCCCACTTTGAAAGCCGGAAAGAATCAGAAGAAGACGGCAAATAGTTCAAAAACTATAAAAAATAAAAATGATTGCTAATTCTATAACATACTAAAAATATCTTGAATGTGAACCTCCCCTTTAAATTCCCTAACATTACTTCATACATCACACTGTTTGTTATACATCGCTAAGGTGCGGCATTAACAAGCACTTTAATTGTGGGGCTTTTAAAGAAGGACTTTCTTGTGATATTCAAGTTATGTGTTTGGTATGTGTCCCATTGTAAATCAATTGCACTTCAGTTGCTTAACTTTGGAAGTTAGAAGTATGTAATTGTGGTGCCTCTCAATGGATGGAAATGTGCCCGGAGTAATGATAAATATTTGGCCAACCAGAAGAGTAAGTGCTCATGTTTCACTTTGCAGAGACTTGATTCCTGGGATTGCAGTTTTTTTAATCCTCGGAAATGGCTGTTTTTTGTCTGAGCCGCTAAATATGTTTGGATAGGAACGGTTATGTCATGTTGAAAACCACATCATTTTGATGATCTAAACGCTTAAATCATCAGGGCTGTGCCTGGCAGGGATGTTGACACTTTGGGGCAGATTTATCAAGGGTCGAAGTGAATTCAAAGGAATTTTCAAAGTAAAAAAATTCAAACTTGGAAGTAATTTCTTGGATACTTCGACCATCGAATAGAATACTACGACTTCGAATTTACTTCGAATTTGATTTGAAGTAAAAATCATTTGAATATTTGATAATCGAAGTACTGTCTCTTTAAAAAAATTTTGACTTCAATAGATCGCCAAATTAAACCTGCCAAAGTGCTATGTTAGCCTATGGGGACCTTCTAGACCATTTTTCTAAGTCTTTACACATCTAAGTAAAATCATACGATCGTACGCTAAAATCGTTAGAAACGTTCGATTCCAACGATTTTACTTTGAACGTTTGATGTGCAAATTCGGTGAAAAATCCTTCAACTTCGATATTCGAAGTCGAAGTATTTTAATTCGATGGTCGAATTTCGAAGTATTTTTTACTTCGAACTTCGACCCTTGATAAATCTGCCCCTTTATATTAGTTTTATGTTACTGTTCACATAAGGAAGGTTATTATTGAGTCTGTTTGTCCCTCTCACTCTTGTTTTCTCTAGACCCTGAAGCAACCGCAAATAAAGGGAACACTCAAAGAGAGCAATTAATAAATGGAATAACATGTTTAAAAGGAACATTACAGATAAAGGCTTAGCTCTGCGAAGCAAAGGAAATAGATATAAAGGTTATCTGAAAATAATCAAATTCAGAAAAGAAAACAAGATCCCAGCATGGGAAGGCAAGGTAAGGCTAGCAAGGGAGCACATAAACATACAGTACATAAATAATATCAAACACAGAAGCCAAGTTTGAGGGGTAAAGCTATTGAACCATGCATTGATTTGTCAATATGAATAGGAGAGGGCCTGGATAGAAAGATGAGTAATTAAAAGTATTAATAATAAATGTGTAACTTTATGGAGCATTTGAAATCTGGAAAGAGATAGAAGAAAAAGGCAAATAATTACAAAAAACTATTAAAAAAACATGTTTTAAAGGTGCTTAGAAATGGCCTTTCTATAAGTTGATACAGACAACTACAGTGGTAACTAGGGATGTAGCGAACTGCCGTTTATGTGTTCGCGAACGCCGTTCGCGAACACCGGCAAAAATGCGAACACTTCGCGAACAGTTCGCGAACTTCGAACATCCGCAAAATCGTTCGATTCGAACGATCGAAGGATTTTAATCGTTCGATCGAAGGATTTTCGTTCGAATCGAACGATCGAAGCCATTCGATCGAATGATTTCATTCGATCGAATGGCTTCGATCGTTCGATTCGAACGAAAATCCTTCGATTTTAGCGGTCGAAGGAATCGAATGGTCGAATGGTCGAACGATTTTTGTTCGAATCGAACGCGAACTCGTATTGGCGAACGTCGCGCGACGTTCGCGAACATTCGGCGGACGCGAACAGTCGAAGTTCGCGCGAACTAGTTCGCCGGCGAACAGTTCGCTACATCCCTAGTGGTAACCCTTCAAAAATGGTAGTGATCTATATGACAGATAGTCTATGGGGGTTATTTATCAAAGTCCAAATTCATCTCAATATTTTCTGCTACAAACTCCGATCAAATCAGTTTGGTTTTTTATGCTTATTTATTATTACATTTTCCCAATAATTTGCTATGTGGGGAAAAATCTGATTTTACATTTTTTTGGGGGATTTTTCAACAGATTTTCACAACTTTTCGGATTTCAACCGAAAACTCAGATTTTTGCCCGAAAACTCTGAAAACTTCGAGACATTGCATGAAACCCAGCGCACATCAAAAAATCATTGGCACTTTTCCCCTTGGGGTAAATTTACTAAGCAGCGAAAATTCGTCAGCAACGGCTTCGCAGCCGTCGCAACACTTCGCCAGATTAGTTCAGACAACGCTAATTTACTAAAATTGCGTCCAGGGCACCGAACGCTGGAGAATTTTCTCTAGCGTTACTTTGGCAACTTCATTAGCGGTCTTCGCTCAGGCTAATTTGCGAAGTAACGAAATTATGTCACGCCCTTTAGTAAATGTGCCCTATTGACTTAAATGCAACCTCGACGGGTATGAGATGCCTAATTTTGTTATTCGGACATTTCCATCCTCGGGTTTAATAAATTCTGAAAAATTTTAAAACTTTTTAAAAGTCAGATTTTATAAAAAAAAAATTACGAATTTATTTTGATTTTTGCATTCAGAATGTAGCTGAATTTGGCAGATTTGTTTATAAAATTAAATGTTTTTACAGTTTTATTTATTATTTGTTTTCTTTCTCTTTGCAACTTTCAAATGTGGGTCAGTGACCCTAGCTAGCATTCAAAAAACATTACTCTGTAAGGCTCCTATTCATATTCCAGTCTCTCCTTCAAACCCCTGTCTGGTTTCTAAGTTAAATTGAACCCTAGCAGCCAGAAAATGAAAACAAATCGTAAATTTCACTACATCATAAGTTTTTGTCACAAAACAAGGAAGTAAAAAATGTTTTCCCCTTCCCACCCCTAATTTGCATATGCAAATTAGGATTCGTATTCAGTTCGGTATTCGGCCAAATCTTTTGCAAAGGATTCGGAGGTTCGGCCGAATCCAAAATAGTGGATTTGGTGCATTCCTACTTTTAACAAGTAATCAATCTAATCTGTTAAAGAGTAGTGATGAGCACATTTTTTACGTCATGGATTTGCGGCGAAACTCCGCATTTCGCCATCTGCAAAATTTTTCACAAAACTGCAGTAAAAATTTGCTGCGAAAAGACACGCCCATTGACTATAAGGCATTTGGCCAAAAATTCACCAAGACAAAAAAGTCAGCACAAGATTAAATACCCATTGACTTGCTCAATGGGTATTTGCTCAGCACTATTAAAAAATCTATTTTATGGATACTGTCTTCTGCAGGGTATGTCTGTAGCCTCAGATTTGGACATTTCCTGAAGAACAAACCCCCACAGCAAGTTGCCCACTGCAGAGGCTTCCCTGTCCCCCACACAAACTTCCTGCCTGAATTTTCCCTGGACCTTCCGTAACGGTTTCCGTAAATTCGGATATCATGGTCTTATGAATCATCACTTACTTTCTTGGAATAAAAAATTGATGACACAAGTTGACTATTCCATATATATATAAAAAAAAAAAAAAAAAAGATTTGGGAGCTAACCTCTAATACAACTTGATGTAAGATTTTGGTCAGTGCAATATACCTGGGGGTGCCAGTGATAACGATGGATAATGTTTTTGCTGCAGAACAGCCTTTTGGTGCCGATTGCTTCCAAACAATACCAGATTATGGATTTACCTGTCAGAAGTTCATGTGTTTGTTTTCAGTCTTTCAGCATTTGGCCTTGCCTTTAATTTGTTTATTTGCCCCCTACCCTCAGCCTTATTTAAGATTATGTTTTTAGATTGTGCCCTGAATCAATGGTGAAAATAACAGAAATAATTTGCAGATCACTCTTAACACTAAGGGGGTTATTTGCTAAACTCTGAAAAAATCAGGTTGTGTTTTTTTCTATAAAATCAGACTTTTAAAAAATCATGAATTTTTTGGAATTTATTAAACCCACGAGGATGGAAAAGTCAGAATCAGAAAATCCAGCATCTCAGACCTGTCGAGGTTGCATATAAATCAATGGGAGAAGTCCACATTATTTTTTGATGTGCGCTGGGTTTCGTGCAACACCCTGAAGTTTTCAGAGTTTTGGGGCAAAAATTCTGAAAATCTGACAACAACAAAAAAAAAAGATTGTAAAAATCTGTTTTTTTTTCCTGCAAAGCAAATTTTCTGAAAAATTTAATAATTAATAAGCGTAAAAAACCAGAGCGGATTTGCAGGAAGCTGAACCTCCGTCCCAGTCTCAAATCACAGGCAGACTGACACAGGTTTTGCTCAAGAATATCCCCGTCTTTAGCACCATACATCTTTCCCTCAACTCGGACCAGTTTCCCAGTCCCTGCTGCTGAAAAACATGATGGTGTTCTTGGGGTGATGGGATGTGTTGGGTCTGCACCAGACATAGCATTTTCCTTGGTGGCCGAAAAGTTCAATTTTAGTCTCATCTGACCAGAGCACCTTCCTCCATACATTTGGGGAGTCGCCCACATGCCTTTTGGCAAACTCAAAATGTGCCTTCTTATTTTTATCTTTGAGTAATGGTTTTTTTCACTCTTCCATAAAGCTTAGCTCTATGGAGTTTACGGCTTATTGTGATCCTATGGACAGATACTCAAGTCTCTGCTGTGGAAATCCTTCAGGATTACCTTTGGTCTCTTTGCCCGGTCTGTGAGTTTTGGTGGGCGGCCCTCTCTTGGCAGGTTTGTTGTGGTACCGTGTTCTTTCTATTTGAAGATGATGGATTTGATGGTGCTCCGGGGGATCATCAAAGATTTGGATATTTTTTTATAACCCAACCCTGACTTGTACTTCTCAACAACTTTGTACCTGACTTGTTTGGAGAGCTCCTTGGTCTTCATGGTGTGATGCCTGTTGCTTATTGGTGTTGCAGCCTCTGGGGCCTTTCAGAAAAGGTATGTGTATACTGACAGATCATGTGACACTTAGGGGCAGATTTATCAAAGGTCGAGGTGAATTTTTGAATGAAAAATTTTTTGATTTTTAGCTATTTTTTGTGTACTTCGACTAGGGAATAGTCCAAATTTGATTTGAATTTGAAAAAAATTCAGAAATTCGAATATCGAAATGAATCATGTACTGTCTCTTTAAAAAATGGACCGACCATTCCCCATCTAAAAACTGCCGAATTGCTGTTTTAGCCTATGGGGGACCTCCTAGAACCCAATTGGAGTCAATTGGTGAACTTTGAAAAATCAAAGTTTTTTTTGGGAAAAACTTCCAATCGAATTAGATCGAATGCACTATTCCTTTGATTTGTATGATTTGAATTTGGCCGAATATGCACCGATTTGATCGAAAATGGACCTATTCAACTAAAAAAAAACTTTGACTTAATTTTGGTTGGTCTTTTTGAATTCGAATTTTGAAGTTTCAATCAGAAATTCGATGATAAATATGCTCCTTAGATTGCACACAGGTGGACTTCATTTCACTTATTATGTGACTTTTGAAGGTTATTGGTTGCACCAGGATTTCTTATGGGCTTCAGGGCAAAGGGGGTGAATACATATGCACATGCCAATTTTCAGTTTTTTATTTTTTTTAATTCTTTTTTTATATATATTTTTCTCATTTCACTTCACCAACTATTTTGTGCAGATCCATCACACAAAATAAGATTAAGAAACATTTAGGGGCCGATTCACGAATTTCGGGTGAAGGATTAGAATAAAAAAAAATTCGAATTTCGAAGTATTTTTTGGGTACTTCGACCATCGAATTGGTTAAATTCGATCGAATTCGAACGATTCGAACAATTAGAAGTAAAAATCGTTCGACTATTCGACCATTCGATAGTCGAAGTACTGTCCCTTTAAAAAAAACTTCGACCCCCTACTTCGGCAGCTAAAAGCTACCGAAGTCAATGTTAGCCTATGGGGAAGGTCCCCATAGGCTTGCCTGTGATTTTTTGATCGAAGGATTTTCGTTCGATCGTTGAATTAAAATCCTTCGAATCGTTCGATTCGAAGGATTTAATCGTTCGACCGAACGAAAAATCCTTCGATCGATCGCAGGATTTGCGCTAAATCCTTCGAATTCGATATTTGAATTCGAAGGATTTAAATTCCCAGTCGAATATCGAGGGTTAATTAACCCTCGATATTCGACCCTTCGTGAATCGGCCCCTTAAAATACAGGTTGGAATGTAACAAAATAGGTAAAAAGCCAAGGAGGTGAATACTTTTGCAAGGCATATATATATATATATATATATATATATATATATATATAGATATATAGATATAGATATATATATAGAATATATATATATATATATAGATTACTACCTTAGCAATTAAGTAAAACACAGTATGATGACACTTCCATGTAACAAATAATATAAGATGTACAAAATGGTACTGCTTGTTTCAGTTTCTATTGCTATTCATTGTATTGAAGACTATGCCCAGTGGCGGAACTACCGGGGGAGCAGGGGGGACGATCGGGCCAGGGCCCTCACCCCCTCAGGGCCCCCCGGCAGCTCCCGCACCGCTGATTTCTGGTGGAAAATCGTGTATGGAGGGGGGTGGGGGGGTCCGGGGGTCCTGCACGTCCTGCACCAGGGCCCCCCCTCTAGTTACGCTGCTGACTATGCCAGTGATTTTTGAGTTTCATTTGCTTTTTTTCTATGATTTATCCTATTGAATTTTTTCATATTTGGATTTTTTAATTAATAAGCAAGCAATTTTGTTTAATGTCAGTTTATTCAAAGTAGGAAACAACCTCTAAAATCATGCAAATTTGATAAACAGGCCTCCCTGTGAATGATCACCTTAATAAGGGTTAATAAGTGTTAATAAGTGATTAACTTATAGTGCTTGATCTGATGGAGCCGCTTCACTAATCATTAGAACATAATAGACTTTGTAGCACTGGGTTTTAAGGAAACAAACAAGTGGCTGAGCATATATGGACTATCAATAACCATGCTTCATTTCTGTGGATTTTTCCATTCCTCCAGATATAAATTCCTTAGTATTATATCTAATAATAATATTATATTATAACTCTTGTAGCATAGAACAAATGGTTCCAAAGTAATAATGCAAAATAAAGCTGAAGCTGTAACTTCTTTTTCATTTGTACAGTGCCCAAGCTTGCCTTGAGCTGGGTTGATCCCAGTGTCAGCCCATGGCTTGTAGATACTTTTTCTGTGAAAATGAATGACAGCATATAATTTGGTTGCCTAATCTGGTTTAGTTTATTGCTAACTTGCTCCCTCCTTGCTCATGTATTAAGATTATTTTTAATGTACAGCATAGTAACGGGCGTCTTATAATAACGGAATAGTCACTGTGAATTCCTAAAATTTTGAAATATATGTTACAAATAAACTGCATTAAGATGGCTATGATATAATAGCAAAGGAAACACACACATGGCAACGAGTATAACGCTCTTCTTGTTGGGGAGTTCCTTTCTACCATAAAGAATCAGATACATAAGGTTGGAGCACAATGACATGTGACAAGTATAAAAAAAAATGTCATACACCGAGCTGACAATGAAATATAATGATGGATTTTCCTTCATGTGGACACATTTTCCGTGGTCATTGCCCAATTGAGCAGATAAAAAATGTGGATGTCATTAACTGGAATTAATTGCGTATTTCTATATTATTTTCCAACTCACAAACAATACATTACTCTTGCAGGGGACAACAGTGGATGGGCAAATATTTTTTATGAAGTCCACGGAAAAACCAATGATGTCCTTGAACCACAAGAATGTTGTAAGTACCTTAGCATAACAATGTGTAGCCAACGTTTTACTGAACTCTACAGGCAGATTTATCAAGGGTCGAATTGAAAACTTGAATCTTTAAATTAGGGATGCACAAAATCCACTATTTTGGATTCGGCCAAACCCCCGAATCCTTCACGAAAGATTCGGCCGTAAACGGAACCAAATCCTTATTTGCATTTGCAAATTACGGATGGGAAGGGGTAAACATTTTTTACTTCTGTGTTTTGTGACAAAAAGTCATTCCATCCCTGCCCCTAATTTGCATATGCAAATTAGGATTCGGTTCGAATCCTGCTGAAAAAGGGCAAATCCCGAACCAAATCCTAGATTTGGTGCATCCCTACTTTAAATTCGAATTTCAAGTTTATTTTAGTGTAATTCGACTAGGGAATAGTCCAAATTCAATTTGAATTTAAAAATGTATCATGTACTGTCCCTTAATGAATTTGAATTTGACTATTCACCATCTAAAACCTACAATCGATTGTAAAAAAAAATGTAATCAAATTTGATTCAGATTTGCAGCTCAATCCTATTTCCCCATTTTTAAAAAATGTTATTTTTTTTTTAATAAATTTCGATTGATCATTTTTTTTTAATTTCGAGTTGATGGGAGTTGATGGGAGTTTTTAGAAACTACCATAAACTCGAAATTAGACCCTTGATAAATCTGCCCCTAAAGGTAGGCAAATACTAGGGATGCACCGAATCCAGGATTCGGTTCGGGATTCGGCCAGCATTCGGCCTTTTTCAGCAGGATTCAGTTTCGGCCGAATCCTTCTACCCGGTCGAACCGAATCCGAATCCTAATTTGCATATGCAAATTAGGAGCGGGGAGGGAAATTGCGTGACTTTTTGTCAGAGAACAAGGAAGTAAAAAATGTTTTCCCCTTCCCGCCCCTAATTTGCATATGCAAATTAGGGTTCGGATTCGGTTCGGTATTCGGCCGAATCTTTCACAAAGGATTTGGGGGTTCGGCCGAATCCAAAAAAGTGGATTCGGTGCATCCCTAGAAAATACCAGGCTAATACAGTACAAGAAAACTGATGTAAATCATTTTTCACACCAATAACTAGTTATGTAATTAATTTGGATTTTAAAAAAAGTTGTTCTCCAAATGACCCCTAGGGCATACACATAGGGGCAGTTTATCAAGGCTCGAATTGAAAATTCAAATTTTTAAATTCGAATTTTGAGTTTATTTTAATGTAATTTGACTAGGTATAGTCCAAATTCAATTTGAATTTAAAAAAAACTCTATATTCAAATTTTGAAATTTATCATGTACTGTCCTTTAAGAATTTTAATTAGACTATTCACCATCTAAAACCTGCTAAATTGGTGTTTTAGCCTGTGGCGGACCTCCTGCAATCAATTTGGAGTGGTTTCGTGGACTTTTGGAAAAACAAAAAAGCACATTTTTTTTTAAAATCTCATTGCATCACAAGCTTACAAGTTACTTAGAAGTCAGGTAGCATCATCCTATGTTTCTGTGATAGACAGCTATCCTGGTAGGCATAATAAACAGGCTCAGTTTATAAAGAACAATTGGGTTATTACATCAGTTCATGGAAAAATCATTTAATTAGAGATCATAATTTAGCAGTTTCTACTTAATTAAACTGTTTATTAATCATTGTATTCACAGTCATCCAGTTCTGCTTTTTTATTAGTCAGTTGGCGTACAGTGTCTCCCGTGTTGTTATTAGCAGCCCATTCATCTTCCTCCTGAGCCAGATTGAGCTTAGGTGTACTATGTGTCATATATATTAATATCACCATGCCCTGTTAAATGAACATATTTGGTTAACAGCTTTTTATTATTACCTGCAGAATGAGGCTATATTTACTGCTAATTAACCATTCTAATAAGGATGTATCTGGTTTTAAAGGGTTACAGTCAAACCTAGTTTTGTTAATTCTGTTTATATAGTAAGGGGCAGATTTATTAATGTTCATATTTTTTACTTTCCTCAAATCAAACCTTTTAGCTCTAAAAATTGTGTATTAGAATAATTACTATAAACCACAAAATTTGCCGTTATTAAGGGGCAGATTTATCAAAGGTCGAGGTGAATTTTCAAATTCAAAAAATTTTGTGTACTTCGACTAGGGAATAGTCCAAGTTCGATTCGAATTTGAAAAAAATTTGAAAAAAATTAGAAAATTCGAATATCGAAATTTATCATGTACTTTCACTTTAAAAATTCAACTTCGACCATTCGTCATCTAAAACCTGCCGAATTGCTGCTTTAGCCTATGCGGGACATACTAGAACCTATTTGGAGTCAATTGGTGGACTTTGAAACAGTTTTTTTGGGGAAAAACGTTGATTCCAATTCAATTGAATGCACTATTACTTCAATTTGTATGATTCGAATTTGGCCGAATATGAACCTATTCGATTGAAAATGGACCTATTTGGGCAAAAAAAATTTGACTTAATTTTGGTTGGTCCTTTTGAATTAGAAATTTGGAAGTTTTTCAAATTCGAAATTCGACCCTTGATAAATATGCCCCTAAGTGTATAAAGTAGGAACAACTCTTAGGGGGTTATTTACTAAAATCTGGACTTATTTATTAATAAAAAAAAACATAACCAAACTCCCATGCCCGATTTTAAATTATTTATTAATAAGAAAAGTCGATTCAATCAGATTGCGGAAAAAGTCAATAAAATCAAGTGATTTGGGTTTCACGCTCGAATTTTACAGGCTTTTTCCAAATTTTCTGGCTTTTTTCCTGAATCACTCAAATTTTCGCCCCAAAAAAGTCATATTTTCTGGCTAAACCCAGAGCAGGCCACTAAAACTTCAAATTGAGATAGGTGCCTCTCCCATTGACTTCTACAGGACCTCGACAGGTCTGAGCTGGAGGATTCTCAAATTCGGGCTTTTTGCAGCATAGGGGTATAGTAAATCTTGAAAAATTTGAGCTTTTTCTCCTCTAAAATCTCCTCTAAGTTTTCTAGTGAGATTTTAACACTAGGATTTTACTAAATAACCTCCTAATTGTCATATTTTTATTCATTCTGCATATTTAATTGTTATTGCTTGTTATATTCTAATTTATTTCATAAATAGACATTTGTGATTTTTTTTAAAATGTCAGAAAAAACTTCTAAAACTACAGAATTAGAATTTTGATGAATTTTGATGAACATGCATTACAAACATGTTGCATACTAACAACATGTCAATAAAACTTTATTGATGCATGTACATGAAATAGGGATGCACTGAATCCAGGATTCAGTTCGGGATTTCGGCCTTTTTCAGAAGGATTCAGATTTGACCAATCCTTCTAACCAAATCCCAATTTGCATATGCAAATTAAAGGTGGGGAGGGAAATCACATGACTTTTTGTTGCAAAACAAGGAAGTAAAAAATGTTTTCCCCTTCCTACCCCTATTTGCATATGCAAATTAGGATTCGGATTCGATTCGGTATTTGGCTGAATCTTTCGAAAAGGATTCGGGGGTATGCATATATTGGATTCGGTGCATCCCTAACATGAAGGGACACAAATGGTACAAGTTAATTCAGCACAGCTCAGCAGCTGTTGTCTCGTATGATTCTCATTTGAAATTAAGATTTTTGCCCCCTGTGATCAATTTAAATCAGAGACTGATCCACAGCAGCCTCTTGATAAATCTCCAAATGAGATCCTCAGTTAGGAAAACAAATACCGATAATTTCCAAGATGTGTTTTTTCATACAGGACATTCCAACAGAAATACTGTACTACACTCCTAAATATATGTACAGTTTCACCGGCTCCTAATGAAATTGGCCCTAGTGTGTGTGTGAAGGGAATAGGAACCTTAGATTGTAAGATCCATGGGGACAGGGACTTATGTGAATGATGTATCAACATGTCAACACAGCATAAATTAGAGATACTGATGAAAACAATACTTTTGCATTACGGAAATAAATAATGTAACTGTATACGTTGATGTCTTCTTCTAGGTCTCTCCAGGTTCCCAGAAAGCTGTGAGTGCAAAGACACTGAGCTGGAGTGTGTAGATGTCGATTTAGAAGCGGTACCGTACGTCTCCAGCAATGTAACACTTTTGTAAGTAGTTGGAAACTTGTTTCAGAATAATGGCCAACACAAGGCGTTTGGGCTCATTTAGGCTCATTTAGGCTCACAGAAAAATTGCTGGTATTGACACCATTTATTAAAGGTATTTGTACCTAAGCACATTCCTTGCCCTTGTAAATATTATGGTACCCACCTAGTCTGTCGGAGGAATCACTAACAAGTTCTCCTATTGACACAGAGGAACCCTGGAGCAACCACCACCATGAAGGCAAGTTCAGATTTGCTCATAGCCACAATTACATTGGGATTATGGGGAAAACATTGCATTGTGTGTGTAAGAAACATGGTGAATGGAGTCCAAAATTGCACTTGCAAAACTTTACTTGTGCTAAATGAGCCCTTTTATTTTCTGTTGA
This sequence comes from Xenopus petersii, assembly GCA_038501925.1. NCBI lineage: Eukaryota > Metazoa > Chordata > Amphibia > Anura > Pipidae > Xenopus > Xenopus petersii. Next base: position 30,577,853 of record CM076674.1, on the reverse strand, counting down.
GTCATTGTTTTGTATTTCTCTAATTGCATGTATTTCTGTCTCTTATAAGAAATCCCATGTTTGCACCTCCATGTGTAGTACACAACACGTGCACACAGCACAGACAGGTAATTTAGGAGAGAGCATTTAAGGCTGAGACCAAAGACAGCTGCTGTTGTCATCTTTCAGTAGGCTGGGATGTCTGCAAATACGTAAAGGGCAACTGAAGCCTCTTACATTAAACATGACATTACAGGTTCACTCTTTGTAGGACATTTGCTTAACCTTCTTGAAGGTGGCAACACTGATGCTGCATGCTGTTCTTCCTTCAACCAGCTCTAGGTCTTGGTCCGCAAACAAAAGGGGCTAGAACATAGTGTGTTCTTCTATGGCACGAGATTTATGGAAACACTAGAAATAGCCAACCAAACGAGAGAGATAATATGAGGTCAGAATGTTGCCAAGGGCACTGGTGTTGATGCCTTAGGGATGCTTTGCATGTAGGGTTAGTGTTATGTTTTGGGTAGCCGAGGATGAGTAGAGTATAACAGTGCTTTATTAGCAGGCTCTCATGCAGCCATTACACAACAGTAACTTTCACTTTTAAGCTGTCCAGGAAGTATGCACAGTATGGCTTGAGCACAGTGACATCTACAGGCCATTTGTATAAATACCACAGTTATGACTTCCGTTTTGGTGCCAAAGGAGATGGAGGCAGGGTAACCAGTTTCGCAAAAAGCCCTAAGATTTGGCAGCTTAATCTGCTTTTTTACATTTATTACATCCGGTAGTGAGCTCCGGTGAAAAAGGGAGGTGTCTGGGACCTGGCAGATTTAGCAAGATACCCTCACTTTGGTTTCGGACTTTGACACGACTGACAGACTTTGGCAGTTACAGGGTGCGCCTTGTTGAGCTCTCCGTCAAGCTCATTTGATTCAAGGAAATTATTGCTTTGTTCTATATTAAGGACTGTCTTCAGGATCTGGAGTGACTGTGTGCACATGTGAAGTTGGGCTTCGCTTAAGTTTTGTGACGGAGAGTGGGAAAAATTGTTAACGATCACTGTTGGCACCTATAATTACTTTTACCAACAACTATCTCTATGGTATTTGGCATGATTTCTGACTGTGTGTCTGCTTTTGTGAAGTTTAGTGAATTTATATTTGTGCTACCCGGCTGGTATCAACTTAAGATACTTCATTCTTGCATTAGAGAGTGAAGTATATGTTGTGGAGAGGGGAAACCAGACTATTTAAGAAACTTGTTTTTCTGCTCATGAATCTTTAAGAATAAAAGAGGAGAGGAAAAAAGGAGGATAAAAAGGAAAAGGGGAAAAAACAAACAAAAAAAAAATTAAAAAGTCAATAATAGCAGAAGAATAAAGGAGTAGGAACAGATTAATAGAAGAGGAGAAATAAGAAATTATTCCTGGCATAGCAATGATCTGGTTTGGTTAAAGGAAAAAGGAGAATGGATTCTTTAGGCTCAGCTATATCATTCTTCTAAACATAATGGTATCACTTACGAAAAAGGAAACAGACTTAAGCCATCACAAAAAATCAGAACAGGATCTTTTTGGCAATTTCTCTTTCTCCACCATCAAAAGACTCTGCAAATGGAGATCACCTTCTTTTTTTTTCTTTTGGTATTTATCATCACACAACATCATCACACAAAGTCACACAACAACGTCAGCGACACAGACCCCTTACCCCGTCACTAGGATGTTGCCCCACTCACCTTCTTATTGCTGCAGAGGTTGCTAGATTAATTAACCCCCTTACCCCTTAAAAGGGTTGTTAACTTTTTACTATGATTTGCAATTGGTTTTCAATTTTTATTATTTGTGGTTTTTGAGTTATATAGCTTTTTATGCAGCAGCTCTCCAGGTTGCAATTTCAAGCAAACTGGTTGCTAGGGTCTATATAAGCCTAGCAACCATGCACTAATTTGAATAAGATATTAGAATTTGGAAGGCGCACACCCATTTTATTAAAAAGCCATGCTGAGGTGCTAATCCAAGGGGGGCTGCCCAATCATTACCATAACCTCCTGATAAATATCATATAAATAAATATATGGATTGCACACTCAGACGTATATAAAAAGTCAAAATTTATTAAGTCATATCAGTAAAAACTTACGGACATCATAGAAAAACCCGACGCGTTTCGACCACTGCAGTGGTCTTCATCAGGGGTAAAAAGCTTCTCAGTGCAAAATAGATCAAAAAGGCAGGAATTTTGAATAAGAAACTGGAACATGAATAGGAGAGGCCTGCATAGAAAGATGAGTAATAAAAATAGCAATAACAATACTTTTTAGCCTTACAGAGCATTTGTTTTTTAGATGGGGTCAGCGACCCCCATTTGAAATCTGAAAAGAAAATTTCTGTCTAAAGAGGCTGCTCGTTTTGTCCCTCTATTGGAAAAACAACACCGTTTCTTCTTATTCAAAAACTTCCAAGTTGAGCAAGGAAGACTTTTAGTTAGAGAAATCTTCGCAAGACCTTGGATCTAAATGTCCTGAATCTTCATCATTCTCCTGCTCCAAATCCTATTGAGGAAAAACATTCAAAGGAACTATATCAAAGAGATAGATCCAGATCTCCACATTCTCCATTAAATAATTCTGCAACTGGATGATAATAATATGATTTTCTAGGTTTGTGTGTGACTTTTTCTTTCAGGGTGAATTTATGGAAGCTATGTACCTTGGATTTCTCCTTTTATGATGGAACTGTTAGTCCTCTATTTCCTAGGATTAAAGGAAGTCAGGTGTTCTATACTTTTTTAGCTATCTGATAAGCTAAGCTTCGACTTACTAAGTTCTTTTGTTTATATCTATTTTTTTTGTTGTTCCTGTTTTTTATTTTTATCACGTTCAAGTCTTATATTTATGGCACTAATTGGTGCTTTACTGACTGTCAAGTTTCTATTGTTCTCAGAGTTAGGATGGAGCACATAGAAGTTAAAAGTCCCTTTTACTTTTAGTATTATTTTTGATGTGTAGTGCCACTTAATTTGAATAGCCTTGATATAATTTCCTGGAATGTCAATGTCATTTTCCAAAGAGGAACATGATCCTGAAACGCCATAGTAAGCCAAAAGCAGATATAGCTATTTTTACAAGAATCACGTTTAAACAGATACTTAGAAACTTTTTAAGGAATGGGTAGGTGAAATGGTATATTGGTATAGCTGCAGTCAAAAAGAAAAGTGAGGTTGCAATTTTATTTTGGAAAATTTTAAATGTTGAAATTGTCCATACAGGGAAAGACAAAGAGGGTAGATTTGTATTAGCTGAAGTTATGATTAGGGATAGACCCTGGTATTTTATTTCTGTTTATGCCCCTAACAAAGATAGGGAAGGGTCTTTTCCCAGATTCAAAGGCGCAAATTCACTAAGCGCCGAAGCGCCAAATGCTAGCGTTAATTCGCTAGCGTTTGGCATTTTTCATTACTGCGCAAATTCACTAACGAACGCTGGCGTAGTTTCGCTAGTGTTACTTCGCACCCTTACGCCAGGCGAATTTTCAATAGCGACGTAACTACGCAAATTCACTAACTTGCGCAGTGTACTGTACGATACATTTTACGCTAGACTTCCTTTGCCACCTCAGACCTGGCAAAGCGCAATAGAGTAGATAGGGATTGTTTAAAAAAAAGTCAAATTTTTTTCTAAGTCCCAAAAAACGCTGGCGTGTTTTCTACATGATGGGTGATAGGCTGAAAAAGATTGAAAATATTTTTGGGACTCCCCTCCTTCCCCCCTACATTTCCTGACTCATGGCAACTTACCTAGACAGTGGGCACATGTGTAGGGCAAAATAAAATTTTTATTTGCTGATTTGAAGGTTTTCTAGGCATTTGTAGTGCTAATTTAAATTTGGCGCCGTATGCAAATGAACCATCGCTAGCGAAACTTCGCTTGGCGAATTAACGCTAGCACAACTTCGAAAACTTACGCTACCCCTGTGTGCAACTTCAGATTTTAGTGAATTTGCGGAGCGCTGGCGAAAATACGCCTGGCGAAGTGTGGTGAAGTGCGGCGAAGTTGCGCCTGGTGCAACTTCGAATCTTAGTGAATTTGCCCCAAAGGATTTCAATGCTACGAAAGAAAATATAGTTGTTGGGGGAAATTTTAATAAGGTACATCACACATGGAGGGTTTTCTATCCCTCTGAAAAAGATTTTAACTCTTTTTGCCCCATTATCATCAAGTCGGTACAATGATTAATTTTATATTTGTTTCTAATGAAATATTATTGATAAGATGAGTCAAATTGATATTACTCCTATTGAGCAGACCATGCTCCTGTTTCAACTAATGTTCTTTATTTACAAAGATTCAAGAGCTTTATTCCTTGGTCTTTCCCATCTTTTTTGTTAGACCAGATTTCATTAAGATGCTAGAGAATAGAAAGAAAGAAGTGTCACTTAGATAATACAGCTCTTTTTTGTTCGGTAGTGAGGGGAGAAATTACAGCGTTTAAAAGAAGTCTTCAGAAAAGGGTTAATTCTGAGTTCTTAGCACTCAATAGAATATTGTATGACTCATATCTTAAATCTTGATGAGCTGAAATCTTGGAAAATATTAAGAGAGAAGTTCTTTAATTCTTTCCCAAAGGCCAAATTTAATGACCTTAGCAACAAAGCGAATATATTTCTATCAAATATTACTAAATGTTGGTGCAAAAAATATCATTTAGTTAAACTTAAGAATGAAAACATTATATTTACTGTATTTTTAAGAAATATTTTCAATCTCTTTATTCTCCCTTGGCAACTGAGAGACAAGTTCTTTAGGAATCTTTCCTTAAATCTTTCCACGTCGTCTCGTCTCACTGTATATTTGTATACTGCTGAGATGACAATAAAGTTTACTTTGACTTTTTGAAGTTCTTTAGGAATCTTTCCTTTCCTCAAATTTCCTCTAGTCAGTTGGAATCTCTAAATCATTTAATGTCCCCAGATGAGGTCATTAGCACAATTACATTTCTAAAACATGGTAAAGTTTATGGCCCAGATGGTTTACCATCTTACATTTATACGTCTTTAAATTACGCTCAATTTATGTGCAATTTGTTTAATGACGTTTTGTGGGAAAGGCAACCCCTTTTCAACTGGTTTGTTATCAAATCTGAGACTCATTCCCAAGGAAATAATACTGCCTCTCATAGACCCGTTTTTCTCTTAAACCAGAATATAAAAATGTAATCCAAGATTCTAACACATAGATTATAGATCTGAGAAACAAATAGATGCTGAGAATTCTTTTGATAATATCCTCTGGGTTCATCTGTTTACTTTTTAAGTCAATTTGGTTTTCAGGGTAACTTTGTCAATTTTGTAGAATACTTTTATTTCTCACCTACATAGTGGTGGCTTCTTTTTGAGGGGGTCCAGATTAATAACACTCAAATTAAAACTATGGCCTTTGTGGATGATCTTTTACTAGTATTGGAGAACCATAATCATTCCTTACATAAAATACTGAACATTTTAGAATGTTTTGGGAACCCAGATAAAACTGAAATTTTTAATATTTCTGGGTCCTTTTTTTTTTTTTTATGTTTAAAATATTTTATTCAATTTTCATATTAAACAAATGAAATCAGAATGACAACAAATATTATGCAGATGAAGAAAATATCAAAACTGTATACCATTCAAGAAAACTAACAAAAACTAACTAAAATTAACTAAGCCAGTGGATGTACATGTAATTTAAAGAAAGAAAGAAAAAGCCCATTCATCGTCTGGAATGTTGGATAGGTCTTCTTACAACTGAAGAAACCACATTATTTGATCACCAGCATTGGAGTTACAGATTTCAAAATAAGGAGACCAAATCAGCCTAAAATAATCTTTGGAATTACTTCCTTAAGTTTTAGTTATTAAGGCTTCTTGTCAACTAAGCTGGTTCATATAAGAAATGATGTCCGATAATGAGGGGGGTTCCTTTTGAAGCCAGAAATTACATAAAGCTTTCCTAGAAGCAGCTAGAAAAAATGAAGTATATAAAATACTTTACTCTCATACAAAATGATATAGGAGTATTGGACGAACTTTTAGAAAACATTTTTCCATATCCCAAATGGATAAGTTTAAAGTGTTGTATCCTCCAACTCTCAGCCAAAATTAATTTATTAGAAGTATTAATAGATTTCACCAAATCTGAGGGAGAGACTTGGGTCCATTTTTAATTCATTAATGAAGACATTTCTTTTGAGGAGGCCAAAGGATTTTTTAATATACTTGTTTTAAAGATTCCAGTGGATCTCACTAGATCATATTAATTAAATTTGTCTCCTGCTATTGAATATGTAATCCATAAATGCAAGAAATGGAAAGATATACCTTTAAATTTAAAAGGGAGGACTTTTATTCAAAATGCTTATTTTTCCCAAATTAATGTATTACCTTATTAATCTTCCTTTATTACTTAAAGGGCACCAATCATGACCAAAATCATTTACTAAGTAAATACACTATGTGAAAGTTCAAGAAATCCGATTTTTAAAACAGTTAGAATTGTTTGTATAAAGTAAATGATCAGCTCACTATTCCTTCTGCAAGATCTCCCCTATCTCCCCTGCAGTTCTAGCTGAGGCAGCCATCTTGGATTTCACTGGCTCCTCCTACCTATATCTTCCCAGCCAACTGTAGCTCTGAAATCTCGCACATGCTCAGTTCAAATTCCTTGTTGCTTATCAACCCTTCTAAGCTATTTTCAAATCAGCCAAACCTGTGTGTTAGCTGCTGTACAGTAGTGCTGCCCCCTGCTGGAAGTTAGCAGGTGGCAGCACTTCTAGTGGATACTTCTAGCGGAGGAGTTTACTAAAACAAGGCATTCTGGGTAGAATACTCAAAGCAGTGTTACAATCTGAGCATGCTCCTGAAATTTGCACATTAGAGTCTCTGTTAGAGTCTCAATATGGCCTCCCTCAGTGAAAGAACCCATTTGACAAAGTAAGGGATTTTTTTAAAACCTGCAGTTTTTTCAAAAAACTATATATGTAGTTTGATTAAACGTGTTTAGCTTGTACTGGTCAGATTGTTAATATGTGTTTGATTTTGGCTGTGATAGGTACCCTTTAAACCCTCAGATATTAATTCATTGAACGCATCTCTTTTATCGTTTATTTGGAGTTCTAAGAAACCAAAGATTGCTCTGTCCAAACTGTAATTCCTCTCCTTAAAATGGGGTCTTAGTCTACCAGATTTCAAGAAATTCAATATTGCTTCTATTCTGCGTTATGCAATGGAATGAACTGGAGGTGGTGCAGTATACTAATCCTGAAATTGAATCTTGGCATTCTTCATGAGTTTTATTCCTAACTATTTCTATGTCTGGAAATTTCTTTTTAAAAGTCCCGGTTTTGATCACCGTTTTACCCCTTTTACTTAGGAGGAAGGGAAACTCTTATTTTGGGAAGTACTGCAGAGAATGTATAACCTTATTGAGGAGGAGAGAGTTTTATATTTCCAAGTTAAAGAATGTTTGAGATTGTACTGTAATACCTGGTCTTTAGCCCCAAGGAAACAAAGTTTAGCTCATTTGCTTCATAAACTTGAATCACCTTTTTATATTAATATTATTTTAACTCCAAAAACCTTTTGGATTTTTTTCTAAAGGAGGGATCCTTTAAATGTTTCTGCTGTGAAATGTTCTAAGTATCTCAATTGCCAAATTACCTCGGTTCAGCTTATCAGAGCTCTAAAAAATTATAATCAAAGGTTTGGTGCAGAAAATTGAAGATTGCAACATTTTAAGATGATTCATATGGGATATGGTTGTTGCTATAAAAACATGGAATCCTTTTCTTTTTGTCCAAAATGTGTAAAAGAAAACATTGACATATTTCATTGTTTTTCGTCCTTTAATCTTGCAACAATGGAAGGAAAATTAAATTATATCCTATGTTTGCTTTGCTTGATTGAGTAGATGGAAATATCTTTTTAGATAATCTAACTTCTAGTAATAATAAAGAGTTATTTAATCTCTTACACTTATTCACGAGTTCCATGAGAAAACATCTCTCTTGCTGGATTAAATCGAAGTTCTTTCTGTCCATGAAGTTCTCTCTTCATTGAGTCACTTGAGTTTTCAAGAAGCTTTTTGTTAAAACTTTAGGAATATAAAGTCTAATGCTATCTTTTATTCTCTAGTTATTCTCTAGTTATTCTCTAGTTATTCTCTAGTTATTTAGATATATTTTGATAGTTCTAAAAAATCGGCTCCTAGCGGAGAAGTCCCGACCAAGGAGGAAGCTCAGAATAAAATCCAAAAAGGGATCAGATAAAGCCAAAAGGGTTCAGAAGTAATCATAGTCAATTTCCAGGCAATAGTTTAAAGGCAGGCAGAAAAGGATCGTGATAACAGGTTCAGGCAAGAGTCAAAGTCCAGAAAGGCAATCAGGAACAATTTAGGAACACCCAGGAATCAAGGTAGCAATTCCTATAATCAAGCATTGAACCCGTGACTTCCTTATGTTCAATTTTCGAACTGACCACGTGACATCATCCCATCAGGGGCGCCGCCATCTTGAGTCCAATACTGCCAGAGATGGGAGTGGCATCAAGTGCTCCTGACAGTTTGGGTTTTAGAAGGGAAGCATGTTTGACTTTTCTACAACGGTCTAACTCCGGGAATCAATATTATGTTTTATTCAATTTTCTTGTTCAACTGAATTATTTCAGTGGACTTGCTTTGTATTTGGCTAGTTTATGGAAAATTAATAAAAAAAATGAATAAGTTCATCTAGGGTTATACTAATCATTCCTAAAAGACTGGTTAAAGCTACAAAGATATTATATGGAAGATACTTTAGTTTTCCTTTAGGAAACAATCTCAAGGACTACAGCTAGCACTAATCTTTAGCCAATCAAGGCACCAGTAATAAATATATATGTATGCCACTGATCTCTCTATAACATACATAATATTCTATAAAATACTTGAAATACTTGCTGCAGTTTGCCACTAGTAAGAGAAGAAAGAGTAGAAAGAGAACTGGGTGCAAGCAGTTTCAGGTCTTTTGATCATTGTACAGTAGTTCTCCTTGTTTCTGGTGGGACCAGTGATGTCCACAATGTTCATGTTAACATATTGTTTTCTCATATTTTACATTGTAGTCTAACACTATTTTTATATATATATATATATATATATATATATATATATATATATATATATATATATATATATATATATAGCACTCTAATCTTTAGGTAATTGCCCAGGTGCAGGTTATCATGAAAAATGCATAGAACAACCAAAACCACACACATAGGACTTGTAAAGTGCAAAAAAATAACAGATTTATTGCTTAAATCTGTTATTTTTTTGCACTTTACAAGTCCTATGTGTGCGGTTTTTGTTGTTCTATGCATTTTTCATGATAACCTGCACCTGGGCAATTACCTAAAGATTAGAGTGCTCCAGTAACATGCATGGATATATATATATATATATATATATATATATATATATATATATATATATATATATATAAATGTCCAGTTAGTACCTGCACTCTTTCCTTTACAATTTCGTGGGTGCAGTGGTCAAAATAAAAATACAAAGCCTTCAAGAAGGACCAGCACTCCACTTATTCAGGTGATCAAAAAAACCTTTTATTTCACATCAAGCGTGTATCCAACGTTTCGGCCCACATTGGGGCCTTTATCAAGGATAAATCTGTTATCTGTTATTTTTTTGCACTTTACAAGTCCTATGTGTGCGGTTTTTGTTGTTCTATGCATTTTTCATGATAACCTGCACCTGGGCAATTACCTAAAGATTAGAGTGCTCCAGTAACATGCATGGATATATATATATATATATATATATATATATATATATATATATATATATATATATATATATATACACTGTATATTTATTTATATATAAATGAGAATACTGTCTTAATCAGAATTTCCATGGCCATTTTTCTTAGATCTCTAAAGCAAAACAAGATTCATGCCCTTCCAGATGAAGTTTTCATTGGCTATCATGATTTAACCAAGCTGTAAGTATGACAACAAATTACAACTGCTGAGTAATAAAACAGGGACTTTTGAAATTACATATTTCCACTACACGATCAGTTATTTCATTTGAATTTATCACAAGAAAATGTGGCATGCCTCAGGCAAGAGCACCATCAAGCTGCTGATTTAAGGTTCCCTTTAACTGGCAAGCGTCAGTGGATATAACTGGTGTTATAGATCGAAAGAAATGAGCCTTTTGATATTATAGATGAGTTACTGTCGCTTTGGATGAAGAAAATGGGAATTAATATTGGTAAAAGATAAGATGCACTTTGGTTTACTAGAGAATTTGTACAGAATAGTGGAGCGTTTGGGGCATAGACATGTCAGAAAGCATGATTCTATGATTTCCACCACCTTTGTTTTATTCATTTTTTTAATAATGGGACTATTATTTATTTTATATAAATGGCTGATCCAATATTTATTTAACAACTGAATGTGATATGGTCCCACTAACCATTCTAAATTATATTAATGGATGTCCATGTGCACCATGGTACTTCACTCTTATTGGACATCACCCAGAAACATTGTTATGGGCTAATATTTTGAATTACAAGTTGTGACACTATGTTAAAGGCCTACTCTCTTTATGCACCTGATTCCTCTTTCTCTTGGGGCTTGTTTTTTCCTCTACTTTTTGTGTTTACATGTGTTAATAACAATAACAAAACCTAAAATATGTGCACAGGCATTTCTTATACTGTTTTTTTTTTGCCTGTGAATTATCACTTCCCTGACATTGTATATATTTATATCTATAATATTCACTATAATACACTATACACTATAATATACAGAAAGCTCCAAATTACAGCATGTTCATCTTCCATAGACTCCATTTTAATTAAATAATTCACATTTTTAAAAATTATTTCCTTTTTCTCTTTAATAATAAAACAGTAGCTTGTACTTGATCCAAACTAAGATATAATTAATCCTTATTGGAAGCAAAACCAGCCTATTGGGTTTATTTGATGTTTACATGATTTTCTAGTAGACTTAAGGTATAACAGTCTAAATTATGGAAAGGTCCATTATCTGGAAAACCCCAGGTTCCAAGCATTCTGAATAACAGGTCCCCTATCCTAGTTTATGTATGTGGAAGGTAGAGAGAAGTTAAAATTGAATTTATGCCTTAGTCACCAAGAGTTATCTATGTAAGGACCTATCTATACTTGCAGAAGGAGAAGACTAGTAGCTCTTCTGTCCATTACATTAATGAAGCCTCTTCCATTCCAAGCAGTAAGCTCCCCCTATGCCCCTCTTTCCTTTCATGTATAGTATGTTATAAGTTTAAATTTAAAAATAAATAAATATATAACATTCTAATAGATTCACGGAAGAACTTAATCTCATTGATTGTATTTACCCTTAGATTTCTTCAGCACAACTGTTTGAGAAATATATCCCAGAAGGCCTTTTTTGGATTGTACCATCTACAACGACTGTAAGTAATCCCCTGTATATATTTCTTGTACAGGTATAGGATACTTTATCCGGAAACCCGTTATCCAGAAAGCTCTGAATTACGAAGGGGGCTGTCTCCTATAGACTGTATTTTATTCAAATAATCCAAATTGATAAAAATTATTTTATTTTTCTCTGTAATAATAAAACAGCACATTGTACTTGACCCAAACTAAAATATAATTAAATCAGAATATTGGGTTTATTTAATGTTTACATGATTTTCTAGTAGACAAGGTATAAAGATCCAAATTACAGAAAGATCCATTATCCAGTAAACTCCAGGTCCCAAGCATTCTGGATAACAGGTCCCATACCTGTACGGTATGAGAGTAAAGTTGGCCATACAAGTTTGTGAACCAAATTATACAGAGATTCTCTCAACGCACAACTGTTTCATACCATTTTATGTATGTATATTTCATGTGTATAGTAGTACTTGTGTTTGCAGTGCTATACCAATAATGAGTAATACATTTTAGTGGGGCTTATAATATTGCACAGTTCAGCAGGAAAATTTAGAAAAGAGGAAGGTAAACAGAAACAGCACAAAGAAAACTTTTATGTTTCAGGGGAAATAAAAACATAGATTTCTTTTTAATAATGGCAATTCTTTCTCTCTCCTTGAATTAATTCGATAATGATGGCAATGATGGTTTTTACTTTATCATATATATTGATGCACGTCTAAATCATCTTGTACAGAAAAGTCTATTACTGCTGTGTACTTTCATTTCTACTTTACTTTCCCACATAGGAACAGATAATACGTGCAGAATAATGCCTTTTACATGCCGGAGTAAAACATGCAATGCTTGTTGGTTTCTAACTGGGGAAAAGCCGACACATTGGCAAGCTCAGGGAGGTGAAAGCCTTGATTAGTTCTATTAACGGGCCTTTAAAACCTGTCAGGCTTAGCGCAAAATAAATTAGTAATAAAAAAATGGGGCTGTTTTACACCTGAAAAGACCAATGTGACTTACATTCAGGGAATCAGTTATTCGAAGACAAAAAACTTTCAATGCTATTTCACAAAACATATTGTTTGCCCCATTGTGCCTGTAACTATTAGTCCGGTGAGTCTTATATTGGTGTTAACTAACCCAACATAAATCCATGTGGGCAAGTTGTTCAGACCCCTTTTCCAGAAAACCAAGGGGCAGATTTACTAGAGGGCGAAGTGAAATTCACCAGAAATCCAATCATTAGGGACATCGCCAATTCACTAATAGGCGCAGACGACAATTCGCTTGCTAGACTGACGCTATCGTTCGTTCACATTCTATCGCCAGGCGACTTTTCACTCAAACGAATGGTCACTAAAGTGGGGGTTTTACTGAACGTTACTTCTTTCGCCAGAGTTGACTTTGCGACCTCAGACCAGGCAAAATGCTAAAATGAAGTTAGATCCTCCTCAGTCTTATGTCACTTACATCATATTCTGTTGCAGAAAATGCATTAAAGTTGAAAAAATGCTGGTGACTTTTCCTTTTCTTAAGCGGGATTGCCTGCAAAAGTCCTAACTTAAACTTTTTTGGGTTAACATTTTTAACATTTAAGGGCCATGGAACATTAATTTTATAGTGGACTCATGTCTAGAGCATTATATGATCTTATTGGATTTATTAAGGTTCCTTGGACATTTGTAATAAAAAGTGGCCGCTTAAAGCATTTGCACCAACATCTCAAATAAAGACATCCATACAACTTTAATGTACCCGCCCTGTTCAAATTGACCTAAGCACAAGATCACTAGCGACTTTTCACTAGGCATAAACGAATGCTAGCGAATCTTCTCTATGAAATGCTCGCACTGAAGAAGAATTACTAATGAAAAGTCAACAGCGTTCGGCGCCCAGGACGCAACTTCACATTTTCGTGAATTAGTGTAGTGGTCACTGGCGACAATTCAGCCTTCAGTAAATCTGCCACTATGTTTCCAGTAGTTAATGTGCCTTAGCCTACATCTGGAACTTGGTATATATTAAAGAAATCTGACAAATCTGACAAACTATACAGTTTAAAGTAGGTAGGCTCTGTTTAAATAGCCCATCGTGGTAACGTACACACAACCAATTACATCAAACATGCAGTCTATTAGTGATGTATGGAGCTACGGGTCAATCGGGTTTGGGCCAACTTCTGGACAATCTTCATGCGTGGGTTTAGGCTGAACTTTACCATGTGCCCATCCTGTCACCTTACAATGCCCCCCCTTCTGCCGCCATTTGGTGCTTTATATAGGCTCACCCCTGCATGCCTTGCCCCTACAATGAGGTCAGAGTGAGAGGAGCAGGTGCGGCCCTAAATAAAGAGGAATGCCGGGTTAGGGTTGGGTGCAGATTATGAAGGGGGCAGGTTAGGGTCGGGGGTATGGATATACTTTTTTTGTCAACCTGCAAATCACTACTGTCTATGTCATTATGATACTCGCAGCTGTACTGATACACAAAAATACCACAAATGTGTTTACAAATGAACTGACACATTATATAGCACAGGTAAGGGATCAATTATCCAGAAACCCCTTTATCCAGAAAGCTCTGAATTACAGAAAGTCATCTCCAATAGACTCCATTTTATTCATGCATTTAACCTTTTTAAATTGTATTTCCTTTTTCTCTGTAATAATATAACCCTAATTTACAGCACAGTGCCTCCACCTAGGGAACACTGAGGAGCACACCTCAGGGGGGTTCCACTAGGAAAAATAAAACATACAAGTTTGCAATGAAACAAATATAACTTTATGTAAAACTGTATTGAAAGAACTTGGGCAATCTAATACAGCTGCTCCCAAGTGGCAGGTGAATGTACAAAACCTGTCCTCAAACTGGGGCCCCACTATTGTATCCTTGCCAATATCCTGGAGCGCTTTTGTATCCTCTCTGTATCTCAACCACTTGCAATTGGCTCCAAACCCAGGCTCTTCGTGGATCCTCCTCTTTTTCCCAGATATTCTCTGGAGCTTCCAACCACACTTTCACTCCCCTGTGTGTAACCTGGCTCAGTGATGTCACAGGCAGAACAGGGGGAAGGTGTGTCTGATCCCCTACAATAATAAAACAGTACCTTGATCTAAACTGAGATATAATTATTAGAGGCAAAATAATCCTATTTTGTTAATTCATGTATAAATGATATTTTAGTAGACTTAAGATATGGAGATCCAAATTACAGAAAAATCCCTTACCTGAAAATCCCCAGGTCCTGAGCATTCTATATAACAGGTCCCATACCTTTAGTATAAAGCAGAAACAGTGAGCAATGGTCTGCACTAACAAAGGAAATGTGATGGGACTAGGGATGCACAAATCTACTATGTTAGATTCGGCCGAACCCCTAAATCCTTCACGAAAGATTCGGCTGAGAACCGAACTGAATCCGAATCAAAATTTCCATAAGCAAATTAGGGATGGGAAGGTGAAAACATTTTTTACTTCCTTGTTTTGTGACAAATTACGATTCAGTATGACAGGGCAGAAGGATTCCGCCAAATCAGAATTCTGCTGAGAAAGGCTGAATCCTGGCCAAATTTCGAAATTAATCCAGGATTCGGTGCATCCCTCGAAGGGACAGTGTAGGAGATCAAACACTGGCTCTTCAAGCTGCATGATCCACCTTAGATGTTCTTTTAAGGGAGACAAGAGAAACCTATGAAGTTTAATTGTGATTATGACATTATTAGTCATTATTAGAAGCAAGAGTGTATTCTCATTTTATCCTTGGCTATGGCTCAGGCTGTAGCCAAAGAGCCAACCCAGGTCAGAGCTTTTCATCACATTGAAAGTATGGAACAAACACAAGTGTAGTCACACAAGGGCAAGCCGGCTTTTGTCATTCCAGGCCCTTCAGCTAATTTATTAAAGAATTTCTTAATTAATTCCAATCTTGATTGTCCTTGAAATGCCACACTAAACCA
The DNA here is from genome assembly GCA_038501925.1 of Xenopus petersii. NCBI lineage: Eukaryota > Metazoa > Chordata > Amphibia > Anura > Pipidae > Xenopus > Xenopus petersii. The sequence continues at coordinate 30,562,418 of CM076674.1, read as the reverse complement.
TCAGATCAGTAATGGCAGCATTTTTTACAGACCCTAATTACACCTTACATTCATTATCTAGGGACAAACATGCTCAGCTTCTCCCAGCTTAATAATATTAATCATAGGGAAGAAGAGTGCATACCCCAATGAAGAAAAATCTCTGGAATAGGCTTGCAGGCATTCTCTTAAAGAGATTTTCTTTTCATGTTGCAGTTACCTGAGTAACAACTGTATCAGCTATCTACAACAAGGAATATTCAGCCACTTGCGTGAACTGAAATGGTTGTAAGTATGGAACTTATATATAAATTTAATTTTAACTAGATACGATTCAAGCAAATAGGGAGTTTTGATATAAAAACAATGTTAGTAGATTACTATTATTGCTAAGATGGATATTATTTCCCTTAAACTGCCACCTGTGACCTGTCAGTTAATATCCTTGAGTAGCAACTCGGGACAGGCAGCCATTTTGACTGTCACTTGAAGCACCTAAAAGGGTGGTTTAAGATAACTTTTAGTATGTTTTAGAATGGCCAATTCTCAGCAATTTTTCAATTTGTCTTCATTATTTTATTTTCTTTTATAGTTTTTTAATTATTTGTCTTCTTCTGACACTTTACAGCTTTTAAATGGGAGGTCACTCACCCCCATCTAAAAAGCAAATGATCTGTAAGGCTACAAATGTATATTTATTGCTATCATTATTATTTATTTTTATTACTCGTCTTTCTATTCAGGCCTCTCCTATTCATATTCCTATTCAAATCAGTCCCAGATTGAAATTGCAAACTGGAGAGCTGCTGAATAAAAAACTAAATAACAAAAAAAACACAAATAATAAAAAATGAAACCAATTGCAAATTCTCTCAGAATATCACTCTCTACATTGTGGTCCCCAACCAGTAGCTCATGAGCAAAACAATGCTCACCAACCCCTTTGATGTTGCTCTCAGTGGCCTCAAAGCAGGTGCTTATTTTTTTTTAATTCCAGGGGGCAAGTTTTGGTTGCATACTGCCAAACAGAGCCTCCTATAGGCTAATAGTCCTCATAAGGGCTACCAAATAGCCAATCATAGCCTTTATTTGGCATACTCAGGAATGTTTGGATGCTTGTGTTGCTCCCCAACTCTTTTTACATTGGAGTGTGGCTCAAGGGTAAAAGAAGTTGGGGATCCCTGCTCTGCACTCAAAGGTAAAAAACCCCTTTAAAATTCCTCATATGGTTTAATCAAAAACTGCCATTTCAGTGTTCAGCAAGTGTTTGACAAGTAGTATTAAATTGTGCATTTAGATTGATATGAAACAAATATTGTATTACACTTGTTGCTCTCTTGTTAATATTAAAGAAGTTAATTCATCTTAATATTTATCAAATTCCGACTTTTTCACTAGATTATCACTAGATGGTCCTGTGTTTTGTAGTTGTTAATACTAATTATAATAATGTATTATGGTTCATATTTTATTATTTTCATTACTATGTTTATTATTTAGACATTTACATTTGATGCAATGACTCACCAGCAGTATTCCATTCAATGAACTGAACAAAGCTTCCTTTAAACAGTGCAATAATCAAGCATATAGGGTAGAAATGTTGTACATTATGTTTTGTGGTTCTGTACCAGCCCAAGGCAACCACAGCCCTTTAGCAGTAAAGATCTGTGTCTCCAAAGATGCCCCAGTAGCTCCCCATCTTCTTTTCTGCTGATTCACTGCACATGCTCTGTGCTGCTGTCACTTACTGAGCTTAGGGTCCCACTCACAATATACTGAATATATAAAACAAAAAAGTCATACAAGGCTGATTAGTAATTAATTCAAATTCACTTTATGTGACAGCTCATGGTAGCATGAACCTTTTTTCTGCTTGATGAATTGTGATGACCCCTAAGCTTTGCTTCTAAACAGCTGCCCAGACTACATTGAGCATGTGCGTGTCACTGACACTCCTAAAAAAAATCCAACATAGTGAGCTCAACTTTACAGGCCTGGATCATGATTGTTATAGGACTTCTGAACTTCTGGACTGGTTGCATTCTCTTGCTAAATTGTATTTTGCAAAATATTGTCTTGGTTTCATTGACTCTGCATATATGTGGCATAATTAAGCAAAAGTATACTGTATCTGCATGTTGACATTTTTCAAGCTATTTTAAACAATTGGCAAATCCCATAAAGTTGTTCATCTTTATATGAACTTCTCCTTTAAACAGCAGAATCCTAGGACAATTTGCATTTATTTTTTATTCATTGTGTGTTTTTAATTATATACATTTTTGTTTGTGTATTTGGGATTTCAATTGCTATTTGGTGGGTCAATGGGGAAGGCACATTAACAGTGAGATTTTTTTTAATCCAAATGGAAAATGTATAGTAAAAGTCAAAATAACAATAAAAGTAAAAAACACACATTTGTGTTTTTTGATTGCCTGGGTAAGTGATCCTGTCATGTTCCAATGCAGTCATGAAAGATACAATAGTAAGGCTAATGAATCAAGAACAAATGTATAAAGTTACTTAAATAGCTTCATCTATATCATACAACATTAGAGGGTTAGCTTCAAAGGATTAGCGATGTGCTGGTCAGCCCGAAAACCCACAGGACCCGTGGGTTTATCTGTGGGTTGGGCAGGTTTGGGGGTGACACACATTTTGCGGGTTCGGGTTGAGCACTTCTTCCGCTCTCCCTGCAGCCTCCATTTATAGGTGCATGCTTGCCCAGCCCCCTTTCATGAAGTCAGATATGGGCGGGTTGGTGCATGTCTATAAATGGAGGTGCTGGCCGGGTAAGGTTCAGGTAAGAGTTGGGAGTGGGCAGGTTGGGGTTGCATGTGGGTTGAATTTTCGTTGACCCGCACATCACTACAAGGTATGCCTTATTATACAGAGCATAGAGTATTTTGGTACTGTATAGTAATATCAAAATCTAAAATACAATTGAGAGAACAAAATATCTTACTGAATTGTTTCAGTTACCTTTTGCTTTTAAACTTTCTTCTAGAATCCTGGATGAGAACCCAATAATTAGAATTTCACAGGATATTTTTGCTGGATTGAAATCCCTGTTTTTTCTGTAAGTAGCATTTCAATATATTTCCATTACTTCAACAATAAACCTTTTCTTTGCTGTATGGCCTTTGCCCATCTGCTCCTTGGCAGAACACCATTAAATCCGCATGCCTCTTCCTCTGCTTGGCCCTCACAGTTGTGGTGGAAGAAGTGACGGTGTTAAAACTACAATTTAGATTTTGACAAATGAAGTTAAAGTGGATTTAACATAACTGCACTAGTCACTTAGTAATTTCACCAGGTGGTGGCAGATAAGAGGTACAGTAGGCATGCAGATAACAGTATGGAGACTTGTAAAGGCCAACTATGAGATACCTTCTATTGGTCCAGATCCCCTGCAGTGAAAGCCTCTTTGGGATAGCTGTGTATCTCCTCGAATGAGGATTAATAAAATGAAAGTAGATCTCCCAGTCTATCAATCCTTGAAGGAGCCAAATGCTGCTTTTGCTAAATTGTCCTGTCTTACACCCCTGGGGTTTACTATGACATGAGCTGTAACTGTCACTAACAAAATCTTGTTTATGGAGTCCCTACTTCCCAGCTTTATATATGGTTGGTTCACTTAAGCCACAACTTTCTTCATCAGCCAAATAGAATGACATGTTACCAGCATTGCCCATAATTCTAAAAACAGGGAAATCAACTTTAAGTATGATTTAGAGAGTGATATTTTGAGACAATTTGCAATTGGTTTTCATTTCTTATTATTTGTGTTATATTTGTTATTTAGCTTTTTATTCGGCATCTCTCTACTTTGCAATTTCAGCCACTTTGTTGCTCGGGGTTCCAAATTACCCCACACTCCGCCTGTGGTTACATCACTAGAAGGGACGCACATTATTTTATTGGCGGGTGGGATGATGCTGCAGTTTCTTTACTTTTTAGTTATTGTTTGCAGTTAAAGTCTCGTGGTCTAAATTTCACCTATCTTAATTGTCTTCTATATAGGTCAATGATAAACAATTCTCTGGAAGCCCTTCCTCAAAGGCTGTGTGCCCAGATGCCACTTATCAACTGGATGTAAGTGTCTGAGCTGATTAATAGAAACCTCCATCACGTGTCCCTCAGGTGCAAGAATAGCAATGATAAAAGTGCATGAATTATTCTCTCGCACTGCTTGTATTTTAAAAATATATATCTATATCTAAGAATAAATGAATACAGGTATGGGATCCATTATCTGGAAACCTTTTAACCAGAACGTTCCGAATAACAGAAAGGCTTTCTCCCATAGACTTCATTTTACCTAAATCACATTTTTAAAAATTATTTTCTTTTCTTCTGTAATAATCAAACAGTACCATGTACTTGATCCAAACTACTGTAAATAATTAGTATCTGTAAAAATAAATAAAATCAACTGAACTTACGCTCAACAGTCGAATTGATTTGACTTATTTCTACAGATATACCATGACCTGGATGAATGTGAATCTTCACAAACATAGGTATAGGACCTGTTATCCAGAATGCTCGGGATCTGGGGTTTTCTGGAAAACAGATCTTTACATAATTTGGATCTTCATACCTTAAGTCTACTAGAAAATCATGTAGAAACCATATGCTTCCTATAAAAGGGTTTCTGTTTCCACTGCAACTGGCAAAAAGGGCAGCTATCTAATATTTTAGCATTTTTTATGAACAGGCATGGGATTCATTATACAGAAAGCTCCAAATTACGGGAAAGCCATGTCTCAAAAACTCAATTTTATCCAAACAATCCACATTTTTAAAACTGATTACCTTTTTCTCTGTAATACTAAAACAGTACCTTGTACTTGATCCCAACTAAGATCCAATTAATCCTTATTAAGGACAGAACAATCCTATTGGGTTTGTTTCATGTTTAAATGTTTTTTTGGTGGACTGATGGTATGGAGACCCAAATTACTGAAGGGCCCCCTTATCCGGAATAACCCGGGTCCCGAGCATTCTGGATAATAGGTTCCAAACCTGTTTATGGTTTACAATAAAGCGAACTGCTGCTTTACAGCTAGAAAGGGTTTGATATTGGTGAGGATGAAAATAAATTGGTCCCAACTATAATTAATTCTAGTCTTTTAATTCTTCCCTGTGGCTGTAGTATTAATAATGAAAGCTCATTGGTTTATTGGCAAGTCTCACCTGCATTTGGCAGTTCAACGTGGCCCAGGAATGAATGGGCTGCATTAAATCATGCATTGCCTTGTGTCACAACGCATAAAAAAGCCAGCGCAGGGGAATGAATGAGTGAATGCTTTTCTGTAAGAAACCTAAAGGGAACGTCAACCCAAACAAAATATTTTTGCCTAATAAAAGAAAACGAAGCAACTTTGCAATATACATTTAGTAGAATTCTATGGTGTTTAAGTTATGTGTATATGTATTTCTATTGAATCCCCGAATCCTTAGTAAACGATTTGGCCGAATACTGAACCGAATCCGAATCCTAATTTGCATATGCGAATTAGGGGCAGGAAAGGAAACAGTGAAAAAAATTCTTCTGTTGTGATAAAAAAGTCACGTGATTTCCCTATCCGCCGCTAATTTATATATGCAAATTAGGATTCGGATTTGACCAGGCACAAGGATTCGGCTGAATCTGAATCCTGCTGAATAAGGCCGAATCCTGTCCAAATCCCGAACCGAATCCTGGATTCGGTTCATCCCTAATTCAGAGCAGTGTCTTTCTATTCTCTGCCCTGGTGGCTCAGACTGTTGATACAATGTAAGACAAGGCAACTGATTAACAGACCTGTCTTTGCTGGGGAACTAAGACTTTTGCAATATTATTTAAAAAGTAACAACCAGGAGTTAAGCAAATGTTGCTTTCAATAGCAATTGTTTTTACAAATAAGCACTGGACATATGCACTTTAATAAATGCATATATGAAGGTTGTTTAGAATCATGTTTTCTTTTATCAGGGCCCGTTTTTACTTTTGGAGTTGACTTGCTCTTTAAGGGGCACATGTTGTGTTGAAGCAGTGTCTGATCTCATATTTATCAGTGCAAGACATATCAGCACAATCATAGGCAAAAGGTTGTGCTTCTATGAGTTATTAATAGTTTATGGTGTTGTTGACGGAGTTATGAAACAAATGCTCTGTTTCAGACTATTTAGGCACCTTTGCCAATGATACTGCATAAGACACAATCATAAATCCAAGTTCTCCAGAGATGAGGGTTTTATTAAATTCTTGACCAGTGCCGGACTGGGACACCAGGGGCCCACCCAAAAACCTTTGACTAAGGGCCCACTAATTAATCTTAGACCAGGGGCCCACTCTTAGTACTATTATTTTTCCTCTCATTACTCAACCTATATTCTCCTAGTCTCTTTCTTTTACATACTATAATCTATTATTCCATTTATTTAGCCTCTTTGTTCTTATAGAAATACTGTAGGGAATGGCCATGAAATATGCCAAATGTTTAGCAGCATGAGGGCTACTAACACCTGGGCCCACCGGGAGTTTTCCTGGTATCCCGGTAGGCCCGTCCGACACTGTTCTTGACCCAAAAACAACAACATACAGAACCTGTAACTAGCTCTGCAAAGTAGCTATTGTACCTGCCAATGTGTTTGAATGCCTTAAATAATACACACAATCAATTACTTCAGCCAGCAAAGGACTATTTTGTCCACAATTATTGAGCTGGAGCCCTATTTGCTTTTAAACCAACATTAATAAACGTAGTACACTTATAGAAGCCACACTGGAGCTTTATAATGAAGACGCACAATGCTGTGAGAAGCACCAATGGAAATAAAAGTCAATAAGATGTAGTTGTTCTTGCTTCAAACTAATGGAAGAGAAAACCTCTGCAACTTACCAATGAAATTTAATTCTTTAATGTCAAAGTGACAAATAATAGCCATTACACGATAAGTTAATAGAAGCCTCACTTCTTCTGGTTTTACAAGATAATAAAGCAACATAACTACGTATGTAATGTATAGCATAAACCTAACAATTTCAAAGGTACTTGTCTGCTTTATTAAATGCCAATAGAACTCTAAATGGAGAGAGTCACTGTACAGCTTCCAGCATTTTTTGTCATCTTAAATCACTGACAAGATGCTGGAAAGTGTAAATTCAATGATTCACAATGTGTTTTGCTGTTGGTGCAGTTAAAAAGTCCAACAAAATGGCTAGAAATGCTTCTGCTTGATTTCAATGGGTCAGTCACTTGAAACCCCAGCTGCACTTGCCGGTCAGACAGTCGAGTAATAAGTGAAATGTGGGGCTCCTAAAATGTTAGGACATACCCCCTTTTGCATATCTGCAAGCCATAATGACCCAGATATGATCACTTAAGCAAATGGACAAAGTACACTCCATTAACCCCAGATATGCCAATAAGATCACTGCAGATAATGAACATATTAATCCAAGACATGCCTGTAAAACCATTGCAGTAAATGGGCAATGAGCATGGGAACCCCAAAACGTGCCAGTAAGATCACTGATTAAGTGGATCATGGGCACATTAACCATATATATATATATATATATATATATTTAGTCCAGGTGTGTATCCGCACTCTGACTTGTCCAAATGGGTGCTATATCAAAATATGATAAATAGCGGTGAAGAAGATAAGCACTCCAATATTCTGATCAACAATTATTTATTCCACTGTGCATACCAACGTTTTGGTCCACATTTGGACCTTTATCAAGGATTTTGTGCAAGTGTTTTGGTGCAATTAGTGACATCAAAATTTGCATACATAAACAAGCCAATAGCATTACAGCTTCAATGAACACCTTCCGTATCCTATTACCCAAATTGCATTTCATATGCATATAGTGAACTTACTACTTTACAATCAGTGTGTCAGACCATCCGGTGTTAAAGAATAAAATCGAAGATGTGAAAGTCCATTTTGTGTGATTATTGTGCAGGATATCTACAAAGTAGAGTAATAGGATACGGAAGGTGTTAATTGAAGCTGTAATGCTATTGGCTTGTTATGTATGCAAATTTTGATGTCACTAATTGCACCAAAAGCTTTTTTTTTGTATGTTGGGTATTTAAGCCCACACCAAACACTTGCACAAAATCCTTGATAAAGGTCCAAATGTGGACCGAAACGTTGGTATGCACAGTGGAATAAATAATTGTTGATCAGAATATTGGAGTGCTTATCTTCTTCACCGCTATATATATATATATATATATATATATATATATATATATATATATACACAAATACATATATTACACAACCACATATATTTCCTCACTCCCCCATATTGGAATGAATTGCAATCTATACTTCAAAAAAGTTCTACAGAGAACTGTTTATGGGCCTTTGCTGACAGGTTGTAAAGTGACTCCCTTGCCCTTAAACCAGCCCTGTTTTTCATTCTAAATCTGAGGGGAAATTTACTTTTAAATTTAATTTACAATGTTATAGATTTGTCTTTATATTTCATTGTTTATGGCTTTTGATAGAGCTGCCTTCCTATTTTACCTTTCAGCTTACCATCTGAAATACTATCTGGCTGTCAGAGTCACTGACTCTGCCTTCATTGTCATTGTTATTGTTACTTCTTATTCTCATTTTTCTACTGAGACCATCTCCTATTCAAGCCTGTCATTAATTGTATTTTATTCTCTCGCAGGGATTTTGAAGGTAACAGAATAAAGACTTTGGAGAGCTCCAGCTTTGTGACATGTAACGAGCTGACTGTTCTGTAAGTTCCTTTTGTGTGTCAGCAATTGAGTCACAAACGAGAGAAGGCATTTCTTTGTGAATAGCAGTACGTGGAGCTTCTAGTAATAGAGTTGCCTCTGTTCTTGCAGTAGCTTTTCTGACTTGCTGAAAATGTGCAATCATTTCTCATAGTTAAAATTTATCTGTAACCTGCAATCAAATGGTAATTTTCAAAATGAAGGTGCCAATAAAAGGGACCATTTAGAGGGTAACTCAAGCCTGAGAAAGGATTGGAAATTAAGGTTCCCTTACTGGGTTTAGCATCTGTGTATGAGGCTAAAAAAGGCTCTCTGCATAAGATGCATTATACAGCCTAATAATTTGCCAGGCTTAAAGGACAAGGAAAGGCAAAAAAATAAAATCCCATTTTTACTTTCTTTAATGAAAGAGAAACCTTTCTCCAATATACTTTAATTAAAAAATGTGTAGCATTTTTATAAGAACCCTGACTGTATGCAATGAAATTCTCTCTTCGTTTACTGCTGTGGATAGGAATTGTCAGATGGTCCCTAACTGCTGAGCAGGGAAACAATCATACTTATGAACAGCAGGGGGAGCCCCCGCCTTACTTCCCAGCCATACAGAACTCAAGCAGCTTTGTTTATGACGATCCTTAAGCAGCCCAGACCACACTGAGCATATGCAGGGTCAGGGTCAGGCCAAGATATTTAACAAAGTTACAAGATGACAGCCCCCTGTGGCCAACTTTAAAAGCATAAATCATTTTTTTTGATTAGGCTTGTGGTGCAAGTTCATGTTTAGTACACAAAATACAGCATTTCTAGCCTTATTCTATTTTAGACTTTCCTTGTCCTTTAAGTTGTTCTTTTACATATATCAGTATGATCTTCCCAAACTGACGTCAATCTGTATTCACACAGTGTAGGACTGGTGCGTCCAGGGCTCACTGGGAGTGCAACTGTCAGGGCCCTTTATGCGAACTGAAGGGCCCTCCTCCCAGCCCCCAACCTTGCAATGCTCCCAGCCCCCACTGCACATGCGATGACATCAGCACCTACTTCCCTCCTTCCCTGTGATTGGGCTCAGCTGGGGGAGAGGAGAAGGGACAATCTGGGCAGGGCCCATGAAAACTGGGACCCACTGGGCTTTTTCCCGGTGTCCCGCCAGCCCAGTCCAACAGCAATGGAGCCTTGTTTCATACTTTCCATTTGTTGAACACTGAGGGGCTGATTTATCAATGCTCATATTTTTATTTTCCTGCCAATTGAACATTTTTCGTACTAAAAATCGTGCATTTAAGTAACGACATTTAAAGCATGATTTTTCTCTAAAAAGATACCCAAATGTACTGGAGGGGCTGTGAGAATACTGGAAGACTAACAAGGACTTGCCCATCTGCAGCCTTGTGGTCTGAATTAAAAGATCTCATAAACCAATTAAACCATAGGAACTGAGAGAAAGCACGCAGAGCAGATTTACTGCTAAGTGATTTATTTTTCACAACATGTTTCGGGCTGCTCGCCCTTTATCAAGTGTAAAACAAACAAAATGGTCACAAACTTTTAAAGGTATAGGCAGGAAGTGAGATCACACATGGTAGGTGTGGGTTACCTTAATTATTACACCTGGAGCGGGTGTGTCTTACTGAGATGGAGAGCTAGAAATAACCCCAATTCCCAGTCATCCCTACGTGGTGTATATCTCATAAACCAAGTTATGGGTAGACAATTACAAAGAGACATAATGCACACACTTTTGTGCTAACCAATAAACAACAGTTATGGGCGAATTTATGTGGCAGGTGCGAAACCGCAGCGAAAATTCGCCGGCATCCTTCTTTTTGACTCTGGCGTCCGTTTTTTTGGACGGCCAGCACTGTTTCGCAAATTTTTCTGCTTTTCGCTAATTTCGCTGGAAATTCACAGATTTTTCGGCGAAGTGAAACATTCCAAATTCGCCCATCACTAATAAGCAATATCAATACAAGGGAGTGAGACTGATGGAGTAAATGAGGGGACGATTGTGATATCTTTATAGCTATGAGTTCAACATTTTACAGACTTCAGAGAAAGGCAAACAAAAAGTAGACAATAACCAATGATGGTGGGTCTATTGTTTTGTAACCCTAGCATGACAAACAGATTTTCCTTTTGGGAGATCCCTACACTGGTCTTGCCTATATCTCATCAACACCTACTGTCTCTATTTCAGCCTACAGCATTTAGAAACCTTTCCTTTTCAGTTTGGTGTCTCTGTGTGTGCATACCAATGTAATGTTCACTTTAAGTAACTTATTCAGGTCAAGAATTACATTTATCCTTCCACAGGAAACCAGACAAAATGATGCGTTTGAGCAAATGGGGACCACAAACGAATCCTTCTATTGTTCTTATAAATACTGTACTTTTCTAATCCACTGACAGCAGACTGATATCATTTTCCCTGTTATTCCCCTTTTAGGTTTCTACGCGGAAATCAGATCAGCTTAGTAAAAGAGAATATATTCTCCTCATTAAGAAGCTTAGCAGAAATGTAAGAACTATGCCTCCTGCAAATGCAACTTCAACTCAACTTCCCATGAAATATACAAAAGAGTTATACAAGAGAACAAAACTGTATTATTTTTTGTAAATAATTCAAAATGATCTGCGTGCTTGTAAGGGCTCGTTTACTGATTTGATTTGAGTCTTAGCAGTTCTTCTATTGTCTTGAGCTATTCTTGCTTTAAATAGACCATGTTCTGGGGCATGTTCTTTACACAAAGCCATCACCTCCTTTTTCTTTCTGTTGAAGTTAGTTAATTACTTCTTCAGCTGTATAATTCTGAGAATATTTTGTTTTATCTCCATTCTTATGGTCTAATTACTTATGATTTCCTCTATACCACAAATGTTGCGTTGTTTGCTTGTAAAGTCTTCCTTGTTCTGTACATCAAAAATATTTACAAAGGTAAACACACAATTAATTATCTTGTTGTGGCAATATAACCAACTGAAACCCAAACAAAAAGGCTTAAGATTCATTTTCCAGCTTCTAGTAAAAGATATCATTGCGGCTGTTGTCTGCGGCCAAGATTTTTGTAGCGTTTATAGCATTGTTTATATTGTATACATATTTTTGGGAGACGTATGATCTTGTAGCCAGAGCTTCAGCTTCTGCCTCCGTTTTTGAAGATTATATTGCATTGTGTTTTGTTTCTCCTCGTGCCTAATTCTGCACACTTTGTTGAAGTTTATTATCAGCTCTGTAATAATCTCTTTTCACAATTTTTTCTGAAAGCTCCCCTTTCCCCCCAAAGAGAAAACATTCCCCACTTTTGGACATGAACTCATTGAGTTGGGCTTAAAGGGCTAGTTCACCTTTAAATGGATGTTAGTATGAAGTAGAGAGTGATGTTCTGAGAAAAATTGCAATTGGTTTTCATTTTTTATTATTTGGGTTTTTTTGAGTTATTTAGCTTGTTATTCAGCAGCTCTCCAGTTTGCAGTTTCAGCAATCTGGTTGCTAGGGTCCAAATTATCCTAGCAACCATGCATTGATTTAAAAAAGACTGGAAATGGAATCAGAGATGGTCTGATTATAAAGATGAGCTATAAAAAGTGGCATAAATAAATGTGTAGCCTTACAGAGTATTTGCTTTTTAGATGGGGTCAGTGATCCCCGTTTTAAGGCTGGAAAGAGTTAGAAGAAGAAAAAGGCTAATAATTAAAAGACTATAAAAAATAAATAATGAAGACCAATTGAAAAGTTTCTTAGAATTGTTCATTCTATAACATAGCTAAAACTTAAAACCACCCCTTTAAGTAAAAAAAAGGTGCATAAACATTGTCTGAACTTATAACTTAACATATAACATATGATACTACACTGTACAAATAGGTAGTAACACAGTAGGGGCAGATTTATCAAGGGTCGAAGTGAATTTGAGGGAATTTTCGAAGTTAAAAAATTCGAAATTCGAAGTCATTTTTTGAATACTTCGACCATCGAATAGAATACTACGACTTCAAATTTACTTAGACTTTGATTCGAAGATAAAATCGTTTGACTATTTGACCATTCGATAATCGAAGTACTGTCTCTTTAAAAAAAACTTTGACTTCAATGCTTCATCAACTTAAACCTCCCAAAGTGCTATGTTAGTTTTTTATATTCAAAGGAAAATTGTACGATAAAATACGTACGGAATACGATCGTACAATGAATAAAATCCTCCGACTTCGATTTCGAACGTCGGAGGATTCTATTCGATGGTCGAATTTCGAAGTATTTTCCACTTCGAAATTCGACCCTTGATAAATCTGCCCCTAAATGTCATCTACTCATTATTTTTTACAATCAGTATCTGTGTAACTGTAGTAACAGTAATAAATCTCCCTCTAGATCTTTGACTTCATAATAGGTCATTTAGGGGCACATGTATCAAGCATCAAGTTTATGGGAGTTTCTAAAAACTCCCTTAAACTCGAAATTCGGGGGGGGGAGAAAGACCAATCGAAACATATCAAAAAAAAATTTTAATTTTTAAAATTCGGGTGAATAGAATCGACCCGCAAACTTGAATCAAATTGTTTTAAAAAAATGTGTTTTTCAAAAATCCACCAAACTACTCCACATTGATTGTAGGAGGTCCCCCATAGGCTAAAACACCAATTCAACAGGTTTTAGTCTAATTCAAATTCTTAAAGGGACAGTACATGATAAATTTTGAAATTCAAGTTACCATTTTTTTTTTAAACTCAAATCAAATTTGGATTCTTCCCTAGTCGAATTACACTAAAATAAACGCAAAATTCAAAAAAATCTAATCTTCAATTCGACCATTGATAAATCTTCCCCTAACCCTTCAGCGCATGCAAACTGGAGAGGTAATCACCTTAACATTGTATTAATCAACTGAATTTGTAGCGAATTTTTCCATAATTTGTATGTTTTAATTTTTCTTAGAGATCTGTCAAACAATTTAATCACCCGCGTGCCTCTCTCCAGTTTTAAAGAACTGAGTCACCTTCAGAAACTGTAAGTTGAGTGAAGTGGATTGTATATATATTTATATTTATACACATATATACTGTATATAAAGGTTTTTCCAGAATGCTTGGGACCTGAGGTTTTCCAGATAACTGATCTTTCTGTAATTTGGATCTTCATACCTTAATTATATAAACCTTGTATAAATCCAGTAAGGATTAATCATATCTTAGTTTGGATCAATTATAATGAACTGTTTTATTATTACAGAGAAAAAGGAAATAACTTTCAAAAATTTTGATTATTTGGATAAAATGGAGTCTATGGGACATGATTTTCCCTAATTTGGCGCTTTCTGGATAACAGGTTTCCGAATAATGGATCCCATGCATATATATATATATATATATATATATATATATATATAGGCACTGAATCATATTACCAGTATTTAAAGGGGAGGTTCATGAGAGCATTGACTAGAGCACAATGTAGACATAGACATTCTGAGACAGTTTTAATTGATTTCCCTTCCTGCCTATCCTGTAAAATGTTATTTAATTGCTGGGGTGGGCAATTCAGCTGGTTGGTTGAATTTTTTATATTTAATATTATTTGATATGAATTATTTTTCTATTTTCAGTCTGACATTCAAGCCACTGTCTGGTTGCTAGGTTAAGTGATAGCAACCAATTTACAGCCACTGATCTAAACAACAAGAAGTAGAATAATTTGAAAAGCTTAAAGCCTTTGCAGTTGTAGTGGCCTTAGAATAACACTGCCTATAGAATAATACACGTTTATTATGAATGTCCCCTTTAAACTGAGCAAGTGAAATGCTACAGTGTGCTGTAACTGGCCATAAAACAACACACAGTTTATCTTTTATCTGAACTTTATTTGCAGAAATTTAGGCTGTAATCCTCTCTCTCTTCACACTGAGCAATTTGAAAGCCTGCAGCATCTCCAGTCATTGTAAGTTAAACCTAAAATTTCTATTCTTGCAGATTTTCTTTGGGGCAATTTCTTTTTATTTCATTCAAGATAAGCTACACCAGCACATACACACATACAATTAAAATAAACATACAACACAATATAATAATTTCACTCTTTTGTAATATACTCAATAAATATTATCCTTGTTTTCTGAAAGCAATAAATATACTATATATATATATATATATATATATATATATATATATATATATATATATATATACAGTAGCTATAAGGGAAATATAACACAATAGGCAAACATGCACCCATATACTCATCTACAAACATACATAATACATTTACCCATATGATATAGAAATACACTGGCATTCAAGGCAATTGAAGTGCAGGGTTACCCCTTGCTATTTATTTCGTGCGAACGTGCAACGTTTATCAAGCATCTTGATAAAGGGGCTTGCCCCGAAACGTTGCACGTTCGCACGAAATAAATAGCAAGGGGTAACCTTGCACTTCAATTGCCTTGAGTGCCAGTGTATTTCTATACAATTGTCCTTTGGGGGTTGCCGTACCCTCTTACATTGTGCACCAGGCCACCTGGAGAAAGGGTGGGAGTGTGCTCAGCTTTACCTTGTTCCAGTTCAGCATATACCCATATGAATCACACACACACATGCAAGCACACAAATACACCTACAGTATATGGCACACATGTAGTTACACACATACAAGATAAATGCACCCATATGGCATACATTTACAGTACAAATAAACAAGTGCACATGCACCCACGTGACACATATATACAAACACACATGTCCCTGTATGAAGTATGAATTTTGTTCAAAATTGATATTTGTTGCAGTTTTGCAGTGATAGTCTTTCTCTATAAGGGGCAGATTTATCAAGGGTCGAATTTCGAAGTAATGGGAGTTTTTTTGAACTCCCATAACTTTGAAATTCAAATGAAAAAAGACCAATCGAAATTTATCCAAAAATCTAAGGTTTTTTTGGCCAAATAGATTCGTTTTCGAGAGAAAAGGTCAATTTTTTCCGATTGAATTAGAATCATACGAATCGAAGTAACAGCGCATTTGATCGAATTTGATTCAAAATTTTTCCAAAAGAAAACCTTTGATTTTTCAAAGAGACAGTACATGATAGATTTTGAATTATCGAATTTGGACTATTCCCTAGTCTAAGTACACAAAATTTAGCTCGAAATTAGATTTTTTTTCAATTCGACCTTTGATATATCTGTCCCTAAATGTCAATCTTAGCTTTTGTCAGATCATTGTTGCTGCTATACAATTCAAATGATGCTTATTTAAAACTAAATGTAAAATTGATGTGATTTTTAGAGACCTGGAAAAAATCGAAATCCCCAATATAAGCACAAGAATGTTTCAGCCAATGAAGAATCTTTCTCACATGTATGTATGTTTGCATCAATGCCCATTATTTACCTTTGCACTACATCTTGTATCATAAATCACAATACCACTATATTAATGATCAATGTTACCAACAATGTTATTGTACATCTGAATATCTGAGTTAAGCTCCATAGACTTCTCATAGCTTTTACATTTATTCACTAAAAGAAAGAATTCAGGCTATACTGATTTAATATACTGTCAAAGGACAACCATGTTTGTACCTGATTTGTCTAAATATTTATTGTCCAAATCTGTGCAAGAAAGTAATGATCTTAAAGTGGCAAAATGTGGTGTCTGTAATTATATTGTCTTTGTTGACAAAGTTTAATATGGTTTTTGACACATATAACCCTATGACTGTGTGCAGTGGTTTCTTCTATGCTTTACCAGTAGCTCAAGATCAACATGTTGCTCCCCGACCCCTTGGATGTTTCTCCCAGTGGCCTCAAAGCAGGTGCTTATTTTTGAATTTCTGGCTTGAAGGCAAATTCTGGCTGCATAAAAACCAGATGTACTGCCAAAAAGAGCCCCCTGTAGCTGCCAGTCCACACAGGGACTACCAAATAGCCAATCACAGTCCTTATTTGGCACCTCCGAGGAACTCTTTTCATGCTTCTGTTGCTCCCCAACTCTTTTTACAACTGAATGGGGCTCACGGGTGAAAAAGGTTGGGGACCCCTGCTGTAGGGGAACAGTGTCATAGTAAAATTTGTCTATATAATTTTGCTACTTTGGGTAATATGCTTGGAATAAGTTGATTTGATACTTCACACAGACATACGATGTACTGCATGATTAAATGCATCACAGAAGTACCTAGCAGAAAGTAGATCACATCTAAGAAATTGCTCCTTGATTTTTGGAAATCAATCATTTCTGCCACTTAGTTACTAATGGAGACATCGGTCCATTAAAGGGCACCTGTTGGGAGCACACCTCAGGGATATTTCCACTAGGGAAAATAAAACACACAGAGTTTGCAATAAAACAAATATAAACTTTATGTAAAACTGTATGCAATAACTGTAAATGCAAATCACACAATGCCACTTTTCTCTGGGGAACCTGTACGGACTATCAACCCCTGGCACAGTCTTTCAATGCCACAGTCCCACATGCCATACTGGGTGGATAAATGTAGAATAAATCCAGTGAGTTCAATGTCCCTTCCCTGAGAGTTCTTATGTCCCCAGGTAGCGCTACCTGCCCCAAGGTACCTTTCCTTTTGAAAGTAGTAGCGCTCCCATGTGGCAGGTACACAAGCAAGACCTGTCCTCATCCTGGGGAACACATAGTGGTCAAAGTATCCAAAGGCAGGAGATGTAAACTGGCTCTCCCTGGTGCTCAAATACTTTCTCAAGCAGAGCAAAATACAGCCTTTTCCTTCTACCTGGAAACTCCTTTTAAGCAGCACTGTCACGCTCCACAGATTTGGATCTCTCTAGCTGCTGCAGCAGGGATCCCTTTATAAGCTCTCCAAAGTCAGGCACTCCCCCTCTCCTAAGGATGCACTGGGGTGCCCAGCCAATCAGATGGCTCTACAGCCTCTAACTGGGCTGGATGATGTCACAGACATAAAAACAGGGGAAGGATTTGTCTGATCCCCTACACTCTTATAAACCTAGAAGTGCTGAGGTGTATAGCTAAGTAAGATTCTACCTCTTTCCATAAGGAAAATGTTTTGGAGCATGGCCATATGTAGTGAAAGACATACAATTCTTGTCATTTAGGACGAACAGAACGAATCAGGCATTTTTTGGTAATATGTTTGATATACCAAATGAACCAGTCTAAATAAACGTATTATCTTTTTAGAGTAGTCCACTTTAAATTTGATGAAGACAGAGATGTTCAAAGATGGTCTGTGATCAATTACAGGCTAGGAAATAAACTGGAAATAAAAAAAAACCCCAGTGATCATAACTAACCCCATCCAATCACTATGATCACTAATCCTTGCAAAAGAAAAAAAAAGACAGTAAAATCTTACAAAAACCACAGTAAAAAAATAAAAAAAAATAAAGACCTGTTGTAAAATTGCTTAGTTCTGTCTTCTAGATTCTAAAAGTTCATTATGGTAATTTTAAGCGACACCTTGTAATTTAATCTCATAATTGTATCTGTCCTCGTGTTTCTTTTCAGCTCTCTCCTATCCAATACTCTATCATTTGCTAAACATTTAACAAACCTGCTGCATTGTCAGACATAATAGGATAGCTATTCTCATGACTCACATAATCGATGCTTTGCCCAGTGTGATTGACTACAAACTACATGTGTATTGTAGATGTAATTTGTTTAAAATGTATTTGAAATTAATATTGTTTTCAAGATTGTATAGCAAATCAAACCAGTGCCTGAAAATGTATTGTATATCTTTTATCATTTCTATCTAATTTTCTCCATTAGTTGCTGGTAAAGAACAGCCATTAGGGTTTTGCAGAGCTCTGTGTAAATATTACACACCACACAACTACTTTCTTTGCCAATAACAGCAACCACGAAGAACAGCTTTTAGATGTCTAAAAAGTCACTTGTGTGCAGATTAGAATTTCATATAAAATATTCTGCTGAAGGTAGGAAAAAGCAAATCTTTCTCAATGGGAGAAATTTGGACTTGGTACAAGTAGAAGATCTTGCCAGAAATCATCATGAATGAATTGTTTTTTGTTTATACTAGGGATGCACTGAATCCACTATTTTGGATTTGGCCGAACCCCCGAATCCTTTGTGAAAGATTCGGCCGAATACCGAACCGAATCCGAACCGAATCCGAACCCTAATTTGCATATGCAAATTAGGGATGGGAAGGGGAAAATTATTTTATCTCCTTGTTTTGTGACAAAAAGTCCCGCGATTTCCCTCCCCACCCCTAATTTGCATATGCAAATTAGGATTCGGGTTCGGCCGGGCAGAAGGATTCGGCCGAATCTGAATCCTGCTGAAAAAGGGCGAATCCTGGCCGAAACCCAAACCGAATCCTGGATTCGGTGAATCCCTAGTTTATACTATGTGGATTCTTCCCAAATCAAATTTTTCACATAAGTAATGCAATTTTCTGCTTGTAGTACAGATATTTCACTAGGGGATAACTAGCCCTTGATGTATGAGGATATGATTATTGATGTGATTGTGTTGGCCCAGGTTGAAGGAACATGTTGTAGTTAATTTCTGATGATAATAATCACTAGTGTATATGTCAGTGGAATGTTATGAAAAATAAAAATGTTCCTAAAGTTCAAATGATGTTCATCCTACTGGTTAATTAATGGACACAGTGTAAGTGATGTCAGTTTATTTAATGTGTCCTGGAATTAATATCTTTACAACTGGTTTACGTAGTATTATGTGATTATTATCAAATAAGCAGAGTTTTGAAATAGAATAACAGCAGATAAAACAGTGTAATGATCTGATACAAGAATAGTTGCCAACATTCCAAATGTAATTGCAAATTTATTTGGTATATTACATAGTAACACAGTAAGTTAGGTTGAAAAAAGACACGTCCATCAAGTTCAACCTTTTAACTATTTTAACCTGCCTAACTGCTAGTAAGGCAGTTAGGCAGTAGGGATGTCGCGGACTGTTCGCCCGCGAACATCGACCGTTCGCGTCCGCCGAATGTTCGCAAACGTTGAGCAACGTTCGCCAATTTGGGTTTGCCTTAGCTGGCGCTTATTTTTTACCTCTCACCCCAGACCAGCAGATACATGGCAGCCAATCAGGAAGCTCTCCCTCCTGGACCACCCCCACACCCCCTGGACCACTCCCCTTCCATATATAAACTGAAGCCCTGCAGCGTTTTTTCATTCTGCCTGTGTGTGCTTGGAAGAGCTAGTGTAGGGAGAGAGCTGTTTAGTGATTTGAGGGACAGTTTATAGTAACTTTGCTGGCTAGTAATCTACTTGATACTGCTCTGTATTGTAGGGACAGAACTCTGCAGGGATTTGAGGGACAGTGAGTTTAGGTTCGTTAGCTTTGCTGACTAGTAGTAATCTACCTTCTACTGCAGTGCTCTGTATGTAGCTGCTGTGGGCACTGCTTCTGATCTCATCTGCTGACTGCTGTAATAACCCAATAGTCCTTGTAAGGACTGCTTTTATTTTCTTTTTTGTTTTTTTACTTTGCTACTATAAGAGCCCAGTGCTATTAGTCTAGCTGTGTTGGGGAGTGGGACTGGTGTGCTGCTCCTCCTAGTAGTTCACCACTACCAGCACCAACCAGAGTCAAAATTGTTACAAAGTATCTTATTTGCACCTGTTAGCTGTTCTGAGCTCTCTGCCAAAAGCCAATTAAGTTAGAAACTGTTTTTTTTCTGGCTGTTCAGTGCAGAGAAAAGAGGGACTTTCCAGTACAAAAGAGGGACAGGGGTTGAGTGGTCAAAAGAGGGACAGTTGGGAGGTATGCAAGTGCCACCTAGCTGTGTGAGCTTTCTCACATTCTGTCTAAATAACAATAATAATTCCGTGTCCGTAAACATCACCTGAGTGATGTTTTTACAGCAGCAATAATATATTCCGTATCCACTACTGTATACGTTGCCCTTGCAGGCATTGTTTGCCCAGTCTTTAACCAAGTGCCACCTAGCTGTGTGAGCTTTTTCACATTCCGTGTCCAGAATAGGGATGTAGCGAACTGTTCTGCCGCGAACTTCGACCGTTCGCGTCCGCCGAATGTTCGCGAACGTTTGGGAACGTTCGCATTTTGAGTTCGCATTCGATTCGAATAAAAATCATTCGACCATTCGAATTCCTTCGACCGCTAAAAATCGAACGATTTCCATTCGTTCGAACGATTGTAAGCATTCGATCGAATGATTTTCATTCAATCGACCATTTTAAAACGTTCGATTATAATGAAAATCCTTCGATCGAATGATTAAAATCCTTCGATCGTTCAAATCGAACGATTTTAGCGGGTGTTCGAAGTTCGCGAACTGTCCGCGAACGTTCGCATTTTTTGCCGGTGTTCGCGAACACCAAATCGGCAGTTCGCTACATCCCTAGTCCAGAAACATCACCTGACTGTGACGTAGTGTGATTTCTGCCCTTTACAGCACAAAACGCAGCGCTGTGTCAACAATGTATTTTTCAGATACATTTTTGCCCTTGATCCCCCTCTGGCATGCCACTGTCCAGGTCGTTGCACCATTTAAACAACTTTAAAATAATTTTTCTGGCCAGAAATGTCTTTTCTAGCTTTTAAAATTCGCCTTCCCATTGAAGTCTATGGGGTTCGCGACGTTCGCGAACCGTTCGCATTTTTGGACGCAAGTTCGCGAATATGTTCGCGAACATTTTTTCCGACGTTCGCTACATCCCTATTAGGCAGAGGAAGGCAAAAAAAAAACCCATTTGAAGCCTCTTTAATTTGCCTCAGAGGGGTAAAATTCCTTCCTGACTCCAAAATGGCAATCGGACTAGTCCCTGGATCAACTTGTACTATAGGATGATATTAGATGTTCTAGATATCATAAAATTGCCCTGATTAATCTTTGGCTGAAAGGAGCTCTGAAAACGTGTGGATTCCAAGACTGGGCAAAATCAAAACCAAGCAAAAATACCAAACCAAGAAATAGAGGGGAAGAGCATAGCAGGCGAAGCAACATAGCCATCCCATATGTGGCAGGAACATCAGAAAAACGTAGGAGACTTTTCAAGAAACATCACATTCCTGTGTATTTCAAACCCAGCACACCGTAAGACAGGAGTTGGTGCACCGTAAAGACTCAACACCAAAGCACATGAAAAGCAATGTGGTCTATGCTGTCCAGTGTTGCCCAGTGCTCCGATCTATACATTGGGGAGAAAAAACAAGCACTTTGTAAGAAAAGAGAAAGTCTAATGTCTCAGGACTAGACTCTGCAGTCTATCTACATCTCAAGGAAAAAGGACACTCCTTTGAGAGCAAACCATTTGCACATTTTGGATAGAGAGGACAGGTGGTTTAAAAGAGGTGTAAAAGAGGCCATTTATGCCAAAGTAGAGAAACCATCCTTGAACAGAGATGGGGGCATGCAACACAGCCTTACATTAACCTACAATGCCGCTTTGACATATTTACCATGGTGGCTTCACAACAATTCACACTTCCAGTCATGTATATGGGAAGATTAACACTTGCCTCAATGAAACTCATGGTACCATTGTCACTGGTTCAAACTTTCACACTTTCAGACTCTGTGAGTTTCAGCCAAAATCTTACTGATGTTCAATGGAACCACTGTGATTGGGTGTGTGACTTTACTTCCCTCAACAAAAGAGTCTTTTGCCGCACACCACTTACTTTCTTGCTGGGTGCATCCGTATCCCTGGCTGCCTCCACGCCAATTGCTACAACGAATGAATGTCCAAAGTGGGAAGGAGCACACCAGAATATACAGGCAATGCCTTAGTTCATTTGCAGATTTATTGAGTGCACAAGCTTTCGGGGACACAACCCCTTCCTCAAGGCTTTAAATGCAGGGAAATTCCCTACCAATTCAGTTGAACTGAAGAAGCTACTCAGATGAGTGGTGAAATGTTTTCAAGAAAAACTCTAAGGGGCTGATTCACTGAATTCGAGTGAAGGATTCGAATTTAAAAAAATTCGAATTTCGAAGTTTTTTTGGGCTACTTCGACCATCGAATGGGCTACTTCGACCTTCGACTACGAAAATTGAACGATTCGAACTAAAAATCGTTCGACTATTCGACCATTCGATAGTCGAAGTACTGTCTCTTTAAAAAAAACTTCGACCCCCTACTTCGGCAGCTAAAAGCTACCGAAGTCAATGTTAGCCTATGGGGAAGGTCCCCATAGGCTTGCCTGGGATTTTTTGATCGAAGGATTTTCCTTCGATCGTTGGATTTAAATCCTTCGAATCGTTCGTTTTGAAGGATTCAATCGTTCGATCGAATGAAAAATCCTTCAGGATTTGCGCAAAATCGTTCGACTTCGATATTCGAAGTCGAACGATTTTAGTTCCTAGTCGAATATCGAGGGTTAATTAACCCTCGATATTCGACCCTTCGTGAATCGGCCCCTAAATGTCCAGTTGCCTTTGACTTAATTCTACCAGATAACCCTTAAATTAAAACAAGAGAAAAGTCAGACAACATATAGTTTTAGTTCTTTCTTTCAGTTTAGAATATTTAGAAGGAATACAGCTTTATTTACAAGCAGGTTATAGAATGTTATGTGCTATGAAATTCCAAACCCCAGATTCCAAAAAATATACCTATACAAACCTACGGTATATTTTCCATATTATCATAAAGACTGCCATGATGTTTGCTTGTCTCTACCAAAGAATTGGTTTCAAGGGGTTGTTAGGCTTGGTCCAAACCTTGTACTTGTCCCTAACTTCCCCCTTAAGTGTGTTATGTGGCTAGTTTAGGAGGTAGATAAGGGGAAGGTGCACCTATACCTATTAAAAGAGACCTCATAGAGATACATATCATAGTAAAGGAGAAAAGTTGCTTCAGTTAGTGAGCTATGCCCAGAAGGCTTCCGTTTTTGAAGTTCCCTGTGAGTGTAAGAGATCTCCCTCATGGATGGAAGGGAAGTTACTGTAACAAGGTAGTAGGTTCTAATACTGAAGATAATTTGTTCATCTGAGCCCATTGTTTAAAGGCTAACAATTTCAATGAGAAATAGAATTGCCGTATATTCACAGTGGTTCTGTATGTAGGTCTTCCCAGTTAGACCACTAATTGCTTTATAAAAAATTTCCTATCAACCCATTATCTATACATTCCCACTTACTTGGACTTTTCAGCATTACTTTTAAATGGTCTTTCTAGACTTATTTGCTAACATTTACCAACACCTCTCAGCTCTTTGAATACCTAATGAATAATCACATTATGCATACTTTTCTGCTACATTTCCAGATAATTTGGTTATTTTATATTTGGAACTATTAATTATTTCTAGGAAAAATCGAATTTATCATGTATTTCTTTTAACACTTTTATAAAATAAAATCTCTCCTCTCTCTTCTCATTTGTAGATATTTTAAAAAGTTTAGATACTGCTCCTATGCACCCCATGTACGTGTTTGCACCCCCCTAACAGATGGCATATCATCATTCGAGAACCTTTTGGCAAACACCATTCTCAGAGTATTTGTGTGGGTCATTGCTTGCATTACATGCTTTGGGAACATCTTTGTTATTGGAATGAGATCGTGTATCCAGTCGGAGAACAAGACGCACACAATGTCAATAAAGGTCCTGTGTTGTAAGTATCTAGTGATGTTACTAGATTATTCAGAGCATTTCGCAGCATAAAATGTTGTTTTGCTGCTCAGTCAAGAAATGCATAATTTTTTAAGAATATGTGCAAGGGTTGGTTTTCATCCCAGATATAATTAGGATGATAAAGTTGTATCATTGTAAAATATTTATTCTTAATATAATTCTTGGCGTCGAAGGATAGTTAAAATCCATCTTCCAAGACTACTGAAAAATGTTCATCCGATTTTTAAATATAATGCTTAAATATTCTGCAACATTTGCACATCACATGCAATGCTACCGATTTGGCTTGGCTGAATTTTTATTTATAGGATTTTTTTAATTACTCATATCTGTTCAATTCTTTTACCATACAAAACAGTTCTTCGAATATCTATATGACATTCACAAGCATATTTTATTTTCTTCACTGATTGTTTTCTTATGACTTACCTAATAATTCTAACATAAAAAGTAGCAAAATGTATTTTTAGATGCCTTTTCTGAAAACTTTAAAATCAATAGATCCAATTGCTGATGAACACATTACAATTTATATGTGATACAAGCTGCAGCTTAGTTCTTTTATTTTCCCACTATGTGTACAAATTGATTACAAAACGTAGCAATAAATCAGATTATACTTAACTTTAATTATGTATGAATGGTTGACAGTTGAGCAAATCAAATTGCCAGCTGCATTTTATGTATATAGTACACTTTTGAGTGCACCTTAGTTGTGTGAATTATAGTGTGTGACCTTGGACTATTTCTGCTTGTATTGTGACACTTGTACCTGAGCAACTTCCTGTAACTCCCGGTACCTTAGAGGCTATTCTTTGCATCAAAAGACCCAGGTCACAGAACAGTCTCTTGCAGCAAATAACAGATTTATTAACAGTGAACATTTCAACTGAAAGTATTTACAGGCACTTTGATGTAATTCAGTATCACAGTAGCAGCATCCCTGCCAGAGGTGAAATAAGCAAGATATAGGTTACCACACTCCTGAGGCAACTCCTCACAGAGATTAGAGCACTCTCCCCCTTAGCCTGGGTCTTATATCTTTGCCTGGGTCTTGTATCTTTGCCTGGGTCTTGTATCTTTGCCTGGGTCTTGTATCTTTGCCTGGGTTTTGTATCTTTGCCTGGGTCTTGTATCTTGGCACCCTACCTGGTCCTCAGCTCACCCACTGAAATCACTGCATTAGTGGTTCACACACCACAGGTTCCTAACCCCACTATTGCTCCTCACATGAAAGTTGCTCACTACCTTCCCTGAGCCTTCCTCTTGCTCCTAGAGCAACTGTGATAAAACTCACTATCACTTTTCTAGATCTTGACCCCACTGTAACCCTGGGCCTGTAACAACCTCTCAGAGAGGTTAGGTCCCAGGAAAGACCCTGAGTACCCCTTTATACTTTAAATGCTGCCATCTACTGGGCAACAATAACCTAAATCAAATTACCATTGACCGAGGAAGGGAGACATAGCTGCCTGGGTAGATTCAAAGGACCACTTTAGGGAGGTTATTTATCAAAATCTGAATTTATCTCATTATTTTCTGAAATATAGTGACCAAATCCGCATGGGTTATTTCCCCTTATTTATCAATACATTTTCCCAAAAAATTCCAGTGTGGCAAGAAACGGCAAAAAATCGTATGAAAATTCTAGTCGTACGATTTTCTGCCCAAAAACCACAAACTATTCGGATTATTGCATGAAACCCAACACAGATCAAGATTTTCAGGACTTCTGCCATTGACTTATGTACAACCTCGGCAGGTCTGTGATGCCGGATTTTTGGATTTTGACTTTTTCCATCCTCGGGGTATAATAAATCCCCAAAAAATTGTTGTTTTTTTTTCACTTAAATTTTGAATTTTTCAAGTTATTGACATTCTTTAATAAATAACCCCCTAGGTTTCCAAAGGGGAAACTGGCTGAGAAATGTCTAACCCACAGGGTTACAAGTTTTTATGAGCAGCCATTCAAGGTTAACTTTTGCCTTCCCTAGTGTAAAATACAGGAGAAGGAAAAAATAAAAATCTCATAACTATTGCTATTGTAACCTCATCTAAGGTTATAACTGGGGTCATTTAACTATGGGGCTGATTTATCAATGTTGAATTCAAATTTTTTCCATGATTCAAGGTTTTTTGAGCTAGAACTCACACATTCGAATTACAGTTTCAAGCACTAACATTTTAGAAATTTTAGTACTAAAAACTCAAAAAGCTCTAATTTAAAAATGTGGCACCTAAAAACTGCAGAGTTCACGTTGAAATCAATGGGAGTTGTAAGAAAAATGTAAGCGTTTATTTTCTTTCATTTCGAATTTCTCAAATTTTTTTTGGAGTATTTGAATTGAAATTTTTTGAGTTTGAATTTTTGATAAATAAGCAAACATATAAATCTGGTACAAATTATTTGAATTTAAAAAAAGTTGCTAAACAACCCTACCCAGGTTTATTGATACTCCCTTCACAAGTCTACATGTTATTAACCATTTTGTTCAGTGTACTACAATATTAGAAGAAATTTGTATTTTTTTTTCAAATAGGTGCTG
This sequence comes from Xenopus petersii, assembly GCA_038501925.1. NCBI lineage: Eukaryota > Metazoa > Chordata > Amphibia > Anura > Pipidae > Xenopus > Xenopus petersii. The sequence goes on along the minus strand of CM076674.1, from coordinate 30,535,535 downwards.
ACTGTCTTATGGGAATCTATTTATTTTTCATTGGGGTGTTTGATGTAAAGTACCGAGGACAGTACAAGAAATATGCGCTGCTTTGGATGGAAAGCCTCCAGTGTCGAAGTCTTGGATTCCTGGCAATGCTCTCTACTGAAGTCTCAGTTCTGTTGTTGACTTTCTTGACCTTGGAAAAATATTTAGCTATTGTTTTCCCATTCAGTAATATTCGACCAGGAAAACGGCAAACGCTAGTAATCCTTATATCACTATGGGTAGTTGGATTTATAATAGCTATTGTTCCATTTTGGAATGAAGAATTTTTTGGAAATTACTATGGAAAAAATGGAGTTTGTTTTCCACTTTATCCTGACCAGACAGAAGAAGCTGGTGGGCAAGGATACTCTCTTGGAGTGTTTTTAGGTACGTTTTGCTTAATATTTGTTTAAACAAATTTCAAAAGTAGTTTTACAATCTCCATCAGTACAGCACAACAGTTCATTTACTATATGAAAGCGCAAACAATTGGCAAAATACACACACAACTTGTTGCAGAAAGTTTTCATTATTCCTTTCTATACAATACACACATACTATTTATTATTATTATTATTATTATTATTATTATTAACATGTATAGCATTATATAATTATTATACAGGTAAGGCACCGATTATCCATAAACCAGTTATCCAGAAAGCTGTGAAATATGGAAAGGCCATCTCCCATAGACTCTATTTTATCAAAATCCACATTTTTAAAAATTCTTTCCTTTTTCTTTGTAATAATTAAAGAGTACCTTGTACTTGACCTAAACTGAGATATATTTAATCCTTACCGGAGGCAAAAAACAGCCTATTGGGTTCATTTTTCAAATAATTTTCTAGTAGACTTAAGGTATGAATTACAAAAGATCCATTATCCTGAAAACCCCAGATCCCAAGAATTTTGGATGACTGCTCCCATACCTGTACTTATTATACATTATCTAATTATATGATAATTATACTTAAAGGAGAACTAAACCCTAAAAATGAATATGGCTAAAAATGCCATATTTTACAGTATATACTGAACTTATTGCAAGAGCCTAAAGGTTAAGCTTCTCAATAGCAGCAATGATCCAGGACTTCAAACTTGTCACAGGGGGTCACCATCTTGGAAAGTGTCTGTGACACTCACATGCTCAGTGGGCTCTGAGCAGCTGTTGAGAAGCTAAGCTTAGGGGTTGTTAAATTTATCAAATTATCAAGCAGAAAATGAGGTTGGCCTCTCATATAAGCTGATGCTGATTATTAAATTCTGATGCTAGTTGCACTGGTTTCTGTGCTGCCATGTAGTAATTATCTGTATTAATTACTAATCAGCTTTATATTGTGACATTTCTATTCTATGTGTACTGTATATTGTGAGTGGGTCCCTAAGCTGAATAACTGACAGCAGCACAGAGCATGTGCAGTGAATAAGCAGAAAAGAAGATGGGGAGCTACTGGGGCATCTTTGGAGACACAGATCTTTACTGGCTGTGGTTGCCTTGGGCTGGAACAGAAGCCAAAACATAATGTACAACATTTCTAGCTACTACTTTAGTTAAGCTTTAGTTCGCCTTTAAGAGACTGGATTCAAAATCGAATAGGCATAGGTCTCATACCTGTACCCCCTGTTGTAGAAGATGAGGACGATAGAAGTCAGTTCTATGACCATGGCCTTTTATATGGTCATGGAACTTCTCGGTGACTTATAATATCCTTAGGGGGAACATTAATCTCTATATAAATAGTTATATTTTATATATAAATAAGTTGATAATACTTTGGTTCTTAAGCCAATATATATAAACACATTTCTCATGTCGGCTTCATTTTATTTGCCAGGTGTGAACTTGCTAGCCTTCATCATCATAGTGTTTTCCTACATCAGTATGTTCTGTTCAATCCAAAAGACCGCCCTTCGAACATCAGAAGTTAACAGTCATATCCACACAGATGTTGCTGTCGCCAACCGATTCTTCTTCATAGTATTTTCGGATGCTGTGTGCTGGATTCCAGTGTTCCTCCTAAAAATACTCTCACTTTTTCGCGTAGAAATCCCTGGTAAGCTGTGTGGCTCAGATGCATAATTACAGATAAAGCTGTTTCCCATTCACTTATGCTGCATGGATCTCTGCTGATTCAGACAATGTGCTGATTTTTGTAGCTGTTGAGGCTATGGCACATGGGACATTTTTAGCATGCCCTGTTTGCCATTATCCTTAACCGTTAGGTGTTGGCCGCAAAGGTCATAAGTTGCTCTGTAAGTCACTAAGCATCATCATTCACTTAAAGGGCATGTAAAGTCTAAAATAGAATAAGGCTAGAAATGCTGTATTTTGTTTACTAAATATAAACATGAACTTACTCCACCACAAGCGTAATAAAACAAATAATTTATGCTTTCAAATTTGGCTACAGGGGGTCACCAACTTGTAACTTTGTTAAACATCTTTGCAAGACCAAGACTGTGCACATGCTCAGTGTGGTCTGGGCTGCTTAGGGATTGTCATAAACAAATCTGCTTGAGTTCTGCCTGGCTGGGAAGTAAGGCGGGGGCTCCCCCTGCTGTTAATAAGTATGATTGTTTCCCTGCTCAGCAGTTAGGGACCATCTGACAATTCCTATCCACAGCAGTAAATGAAGGGAGAATTTCACTGCATACAGTCAGGTTTCTTATAAAAACGGTACACATTTTTTAATTATTGTATATTGGAGATAGGTTTCTTTTTCTTTAAAGAAAGTAAAAATGGGATTTTATTTTTTTGCCTTTACATGCCCTTTAAGTGCTAATTTTTGCTTTGGAAGTGTCCACCAGACTTCGCATAACTATGTCATATAGTATGTATTATTTTGTGACAAATATGCGTAATTCATCAAAATGTCTTGTTTGCCATTATCCTTAGCCATTAGCTGTTGGCCACGAAGGTCATAGGTGGCTCTGCAAGTCACTAAGCAAAATAATTCTCTCATCGGGGCATATCCACTTAAGTGCTAATGTTTGCTTTGGAAGTGTCCACCAGACTTCGTATATCTATGTCATACGTTACTTTGTGACAAATACGAGTAATTCATCAAAATGCGCAATTACGTCTCAGCAAAAGAATGGTGGCATAATTTCGTCAGTGATGATTCGTTGGCACAAAAATTTCGAAAATTAATGTACCCAGCGTTACTTTCTTCCTAGCGAAACTTAAATTCAGTGGGTATAAAAGGGTCATACTGTATGTATGTGTTTATTAGGGATGTTGGCGAGATTTCCGAAAGTGGCCACTTCTTAATAAAAATTTCCAAGGAAGCAAAATGAAGACAGAGATCCTGAATTGTCCTAGACATGAGCTCACCCTAAAACAAATGTGTACATTTTAAATTTCCATACTTTAATAAATTAGCAGATTAACGAAATACAGCAATGGTTTTCCAGCGACAAGTTATTTCACTAGTAAAGTATGTTGCTTGTCTTTTAGTAAATAGTTGATGTTGCTGCAAATTGCTTATTTTGAGAAAAGTTGCCAGAAAACACAATTCACTCATTTGTAAATGTAACACAAAACAAAACTGTCAGATTATTGGTAGGCAATGCAGTAGATTCCTTGTTTTATGGCAGGCAAAGCGTTTATGGTTAAAGACTACGGCAATGAAAACAGAATATATACAACCAAACATTTGTTCCTGGGTGCTACTCACAACTGTGTATTCTAGTGATGAGAATGGAAACAAAATGCTCCATATAATGTAAGTTTATTGGAATAAGGTCAAAGACGTTAGCTCTGTTCATGAGGATTGTTCTATCTAGAGAAATGATAACAATGAAAAGAAATGAGGGATTGGTTGCTGGGCCTTACAGCACTGGTACAAGTGTATAAATACATTGTTCTCTTTCTATGTATCTGAATCGTTACCTAAAGAAACGTGGCCTTTCCAGCTGCTAATAAGATTATTTTTTCTTTTTCTTCATTTTTTAGGCACAGTTACCTCGTGGATTGTGATATTTATACTCCCTGTGAACAGTGCCTTAAATCCCATCCTCTACACACTAACAACAAGCTTTTTCAAGGAGAAACTCAAGCAGCTATTACAGAGACAGAGGAGAAGATCGGTATTTAAGAATGAAAGGAAAAGTTTATCTACTTCTTTGGTCTGGACAGAGGAAACCCTAGTTCAGCATTCTTCACTCAAACTTGGATTTCTTCATAAAAAATCAATAGACAACGGCATTATCAAAACAACCTGATAGTGTGTGAGGCTTCATGGGAAGCAAGTCAAAACCAGGGCCATTTTTTATTGGTGGTAGGGTGCATGGGAAAAAGCAATGTTGACGTATATTCCTGTGGAGGTTGTTGAACTACTATTTCTAGCTGCTGTTTTGTATTCTTAAACAACAAATGTAGTGGTGTAGGTTGGGCAGTACTGTTGCCATTTTTGCTCTACGGTCGCCTCACTCTGGAACACCCAAGGACAACTTTGGCCTTAGCAAGTGCTTTTACTGCCTCTGTTTCTGAGGTGAATGCAAAAATATACGTGTGGGAAAAACTTGTGAACCAGCATGGAATTATATATCTCATTGAGATAAAAAGGACTCAACATGCTGGAGAGAATTATGTCACAATACATCATTATTTTTTCTTTGTGACTCAAGTCATTTTGCGCCGAACAAATGACTGTTAATAAGGAGTAATAGTATTATTTTACTATATTTCGACTTTTTATACTTTATTTTATTGTCACTAGCACCTCAGCTTAAAATTAACAGAATCTTTATTGTTTTCTTTAGAAAGTATTTGAGTGCTCTGGTCCAGAAATCTGTAACCTGACACCAGCTGTGGTTGAACTACAAGTCTTGTCAGGCATGGGATGCTGGTGTAATTTCACATAACTCATATTACCAAGAGGGGCACCATTTGGTCACCCCACTTTTATTATTGTTAAAAGCAACTGAGTCTACCAACCTCGACACTGCAAATATCTACAATAGTGACCTAGGGGAAAGTAAAGTTGGCCATACACGCACAAATATTATCCTACAAAATTAGTTTTTGTACAATATTTGGTACTTTTATGGTGGGAGACAAGCCAGCCGATATCGGAAGAAGGCTTGGCTATTGGTCAGCTCGTCTATCGGGCAAGTTGTAAAATTTTTATCGCCCACTGTTGAGTTGGCCATAGACACACCAATAATATTGTACAGACTAATATTGTCAGAAGATATCGGTTGGCTCATTGATCAGGCTGGCAAGAAAATTTTGATTGGGTGCCTTTAAAGGCACCCAAACATTGGCCATTGTTAGTGCTGAATCGGCAGTTACAGGTTGAATTTTATTGTTTCTCCCTGTATATATTATGATTGAGCTCTACAAGTGTGTGTTGAAATTAACAATCTTTCTTGGAAAGGTCTTTTCCAGGAAAGATCTTAATTGTTATGTTTATAGCCACCTTAAGCCAACCACCCACTACTGATCATTTCATATAGAAAAGGTATAAGGGAAAAAAACGAATCCCAAGAACCTATTATTGCTTTATTTTACAACGAAAATTATGAAATCAATAATTTACAACTATGAATGATTTGCAGATGAAAAATGAAAGCAAACTATTGCCACTAGCAGCTACAAGACAACACCTATGTTACTAAATTTGTGTATTTTCTTCAAAATTGTGATGCATGCAAGTTGGCTACCCACAACTAGGCTTATACATGCCCATACAAAGGCAAGTATTTCCCACTATTATGGAATACATTCTGCAGGCAACAGACCTACACTATCATCACGATAACTCACTTGCTGATTCTATGCCCTAACCCCAACCCTAAACCCAATGCTAAATCCTACCCTAAATCTAACCCTAACCGTACCCCAATCCTAAACCCTACCCTAACCCCAACCCTAAACCGTACCCTAACCCCTACCCTTAACCTAACCCTAACCTCAACCCTAAACCTAATTCTAACCATGCCATTCATTGAATTTGTAGTGACCAATAATCAATTCTAAATCTAAAAAACGTATAGAATTTAGAGTCAGTAGCAAATATTTGCGTGCCTGTTTTTCCAAAGCATCTACATTTCATCATGAAAAGCGTGAAACTCACTCATCCTTCATTTTAAGCCCACTCAGAATGTGTTCCACTCTGCTTTCTATTATTTTGCTATGTTCAAATGTGCAAACATTTTTTCGTAGCCCTAAATGTTTGCATTAATATTATGCAGTTGGTTGATATTCACAGTTAAGTACCTTAGCCAGTTTATGACAGTCTCTATAGTTCAGCCAAAGCTACACAGCAGTAGGTTGCAGGTAACTGCTCTAGACATATGACCAGTGGGAGAGAAATGTTACTTATTTATTTTTATATCAATTTTAAAAATGTTCTATGGCCTAACCCTAGCTCCAACATAATGCAAATAGAGCATTAAGGGGTGCACATTTGAACCCATCCAATAGGCCATATAGACCGGTAACGTTTGTCTTATTTGTACTACTTAAAATAAAGCTTTCCAAAGCTGTCCTTTCGGGGAATAACTAACTTCTCTCCTTATAGGAGATTATGGAATTTATTTTAAGGCCTATGCATCATTTTTTTCTACACAAAAATCTTTCTATACATTGCATTTGTTTAATACAAAATAAATAAGTTGGATCTAAATAACTAATGCCAGTGCTAAGTGGCAATGACTAGTGATGAGCATATTTTTTCACCGCCCATGGATTCACTGCAAAATTCCGCATTTCGCCTTCTGCGGCAAAAATTCACAGTGGAAAAATTAGTCCGCGACAAAAATACCGTAAGTCACAAGACAAGAAGACAAGAAGTCGCCATCAGAAAAAAAGCCCATAAGAAAATGCCCATTGACTTTAATGCATTTGGACAAAAAAGTTGTCATTAAAAAAATGCCCATAGACGAAATTTTGCAAATTTTTCTGTGAAGCATAACAGGACAGATTTGCTCATCACTAGCAATTACCAATGCCAGTGATTGGCAGAACCAGTTAGAACTGCTTAAATGCTAACAAGTTAGCACAGCTAATTGCTGATTGGTTGACATAAGAAACTATTCTACAGTAATTTAGCACATGTATTAGTTCTTAAAACCCAACACATTCAGTGTGACTGACTGGCATAACCAGACACCAGCTCTATGTGTCTATAGCTCTCAGGATAATGCACATTTCTTTAAAACCAGCAGCTGGAGATTTCACATGCAATCATATATATATATATTACTATTTTGTATAAGCGTGACATTAATATGTGTATACAATAAAGCTCTAAGAACTGGAAAGTCCACTTTAAATTCACAGTCGATATTTTTGTTTCTGAACTAAAATACATTGTGTACTAATAAAAATTAGCAGTTTGCAAAAGTCATTTATTTTAACTTAAAAGTGTCACATTTTCTTCTTGTACAGCACAAAATTGTGATTATGTTTCGTGAGTGGGATTCCAGATTGTGCTGAACTTATTAGTTTGGAGTATAATCTATTTATCTGTTATCCAGAATGCTTGGGACCTGAAGATTTCCAGAGAAGAAATTTTGATCGCTGTGCCTTAAAGGACAAGAAAAGCCTTTACCAACAGATATGGGATCCTTTATACAGAAAGCTCCAATATTATGGGAAGGCCCTCTCTAATAGACTCCATTTTATCCAAATAATCAAATGATTTCCCTTTTCTCTGTAATAATAAAACAGTACTTGATCCAAACTGAGATATAATTAATCCCAGGTCCCAAGCATTCTGGATAACAGGTCCCATACCTGTACCCCATGCTGTACCCCATGCTGTACCCAAATGCTAACTTTTTTCTTTAACAATCTTTTATTTCTCTTGTGGTCACATTTTATCCACTTTTTCACCCCAAACGAATGGGTTTAAACAGAAAAGAGATTGTGCAGCGCTGCAGAGCACACTTAAAGGATACGTAAACCTTTAAAATAAATGAATGTTAAATTGATTAGAGTGCTAGTCTAAGCACTTTTTCAATGTACATTCATTATTTATTTCGTTTTTATATTAAAGGATACATGTACTGTTAATATGAATGAATTATGTTACAACAGCGCTACCTGCTGGTCAGTTTCTGTCCAGTCTGACCACCAAGTAGTCAAAGAAGTTGTCAGGAGAAAGAAAGAGGCTGCTCTGATGTTCTTCTGTTAGGATAAAAAATAGAAACCTTTCTCACATCTTTCCTAAGCAGAAGAACATCAGAGCAGCCTCTTTCTCCTGACAACTCCCTTGACTACTTGGTGGTCAGACTGATTGGAAAATGACCAGCAGGTGCAGCCGTTGTAACAAAATTAATTTATATTAACAGTACATGTATCACTAAATATCTTTGAATGAAAAAAGAATAAATAATGAATGTAAATTACAAAAGTGCTTAGAACAGCATTCTCTTCAATTTTACTTTCACTTATTTTAAAGGTTTACTTATCCTTTAAAGGAGAAGGAAAGGTTAAAACTAAGTAAGCCTTATCAGAAAGGTCCATCGAAAGGTCCATCTAAATATACCAGTAATGTTGCTCTGAGTCCCCTGTCAAAAGAAATACTGCATTTCTTTCCTTCTATTGTGTACACGTGGTCTTCAGCATAAACCTCATTGCCCCAGGCAAGAGCATGCTCAGTTTGCTCCTCTCCCCACACCCCTCCCATCTCTACTGTAATCTGAGCCCAGAGCAGGGAGAGACTCAGGCAGGAAGTGATGTCACACCACATTAATACTGCAGCTCCTATTCTAAACAGAGAGTTTCTAGAGCTTTTTACTCGGGTATGGTAAAACATTCTACAGAATAAATATAACATTCTAGCTTACACTATTGCAGCTAATCTATTGGCAATAAAATGCCTCCATGGCTTTCCTTCTCCTTTAAGAGAAACAAACCAAAATCTGCAGTCTCCTACTAGCAGTTTGCTCTGGATTGACTGTAGCAGATACATGGCAATTTATAAAGCATTAGCTCTAATTATGCAAGAACCATCTCCTACTTAGAGATTATGTTATAGAACATTACCTTTATTGCTATCGGTTAATTAACATGATTAAGGTACATTAATGCAATTTAAAAGAAAGCACTGGTTTTATGTCGTAATTGGTTTCTATTTCGATCCCTGCGGATATCTTTTATCTGCTGAATAAGCAAGCACCCATTTTACCCCATTGGTATTGTGTTCATTGCTGTAGACGGATGTTACCTTAAATGGGGGCACCAGATGGGCTGAAATGAAATGTTGGGGTGAACTAAAACAGAGTGAAGTCTCTTTATACATACAAATAGGTTAATAGGCTACTGGCGAAACAAACCCCTATTGAGTGTATTGGGCTCATGGTAAGGAATAATTCTAAAACGTCCACTGGGACTAAATGATGAAACATTTCGGTAAAGGTACATCAGTGTATTTATAATAGGATTTATTATCTCTATGAATATTTTTAACAAAGTTCCGACTGTACAAGACTGAGCATGTAAATGTGTTATACATTTTTACTATACAGAATAAGGATAACGGTAAACTTCATGTTAAATAGTGTGAATCCACAATGTCTCCTCCGGCACTGGGAAACAATTTGCAGGCCACTGGGGGGGGGGGGTGTAAATAATCATATGGAATAATAATAACTCTGAACTTGCCACCCCAGGCGTTAAAGGGCATGTCAAGGCAAAACTATAAAATCCCATTTTTCTTTAAAGAAAAAGAAACCTATCTCCAATATACTTTAATTAAAAAATATGTACCGTTTTTATAAGAAACCTGACTGTATGCAGTGAAATTCTCCCTTCATTTACTGCTGTGGATAGGAATTGTCAGATGGTCCCTAACTGCTGAGCAGGGAAACAATCATACTTATGAACAGCAGGGGGAGCCCCCCCTTACTTCCCAGCCATGCAGAACTCAAGCAGCTTTGTTTATGACGATCCCTAAGCAGCCCAGACCACACTGAGCATGTGCACAGTCTTGGTCTTGCAAAGATGTTTAACAAAGTTAAAAGATGGTGACCCCCTGTAGCCAACTTTGAAAGCATAAATTATTTGTTTGATTAGGCTTGCGGTGCAGTAAGTTCATGTTTATGTTTAGTATACAAAATACAGCATTTCTAGCCTTATTCTACTTTAGACTTTACATGCCCTTTAATATCAAGCTTTTTGTTTCATTTCTTTGATGTTCCCGTCTTTCATTCACATCATGGAGTTGTTACCTGGTAAACTGGAAACTACATGTGCACATTTGATAGACACTGTTTAAAGGGATGGTTCACCTTTAAGTTAACTTTTAGTATGTTATAGAATGGTGAATTCTAAGCAACTTTTCAATTGGTCTTCATTTTTTCTTTTTTATATGTAGCCCACCCTTGAGTGTGCTTTCGCTGTGTATTTGATGCAGTGTGTGACCAGGCTAAACTGCTTGTAGTATGCCCAGGACCCTAGTGTACACATGCAACTCCCTGCAACTCCCAGTACCTGGTGTAATTCAATGCAGCAGGAGATCCTGTCAGACAAGTTTCTTTGCAGTAATATCTTGTTTATTGAACAGGGAACTGTTGTGATGGAGCAGTTCACAGATACTTAAATGTTCATAGAAAGATGGTAATAGGGTAACTTTAACCAGCAATATTCCCTCCAGGGGGTACAGGGTGCTCCAGGTGAGCGAATATACAATATACATGACTTTATCCGAGTAACAGCAACAATAAACTTAGAGGATAATTACCACTCTCACTAGGCATTATCCCTCCGAATGAACACTAAGGCTTTTCTAAGCCTCGGGTCTTTTATCTTGGCACCGGACTTGGTCCTCACCTCACCCACTGTATTGAGCCTGGGGTCTTGGCACCCTATCTGGTCCTCAACTCACTACTCCACTGTAGTCCCTGCTCTAGTGGTTTACAAACCACGGGGTCCTAACCTCACTACATCTCCTAGTCAGAGCCACAGCTGCTCACTAGCTACCCTGTGCTGACTTTCACTCCTAGAGTGACTATTACCGTATTCACTATCCTTAACTCTCTTATCTAACTTTTCACCAGCAACCTGGACCTGTAATATCTCTCAGTGAGGCAAGGTCCCAGGAAAGACCTTGAGCACACGGAGCTACAGTAAACCCCTTTATACTTTAAACTACTGCCACCTAGAGGACAAACCCTGCCTAGAGTAAAATACACCCAAATCTCAGGGTCCCTACATATAGTTTTTGAATTATTTTCCTTCTTCTTCTGACTCTTTGCAGATTTCAAATGGGGGTCACTGATCCCTTCTAAAAACAAATGCTCTGTAAGGCTACACCAGGGGTGTCCAAACTTTTTTACAACGAGGGCCATATTTGGTGAGGTGAAAATGTGTGGGGGCCGACCATTATAATTGTTCCATTATCTGGGAGCACAAAAGAAAGGGAGGCCCCAAAATGGACAGGGCAACTCTAATGTACAATAGTTTGTTTCATCTTATACTTGAGGGCATAATAAATAATTATTTACCACACAAATCAGCCCTGAAAAGCTTCGTGGATCTGCACCAGAACGATTACATAACACTGTGCCTAACCATAATGCTCATACAGGCCTGGACTGGCAATCTGTATACAGGCTACTTGCCTGGGACTGGCAACCTTCCCCCCTTTCTCCTCCACCCCTCTGTAGCTCACTCTGACAGCCAGAGAGAGAAGTTGTGGAGGAGTGTGCTGTGTGAGTGCAGAAGAACAGAAGTCTCCTGCACAGACTGACTCTGACTGAGTTTTACCGCGTAGTCATGGTGAATGGCAGCACACTGCAGCAGGCAGCCTCTCTCAGAGTCTCCTGAGACGTCCACACGCTGTCTCCCCAGTTCCCACCCAGTTTCCACAGAGGGCAGGCTCACAGTCTGACTCCAAGCCAGCCAGAGTGAAGCCGTGGGGAGGGGGGCGTGTCTGGGCAGCACAGCTCTAGTGACGTCCACACTCTCACACACCCAGTCTCCTCACAGGCCAGCCAGCGAAGCGGGGGGCGGGGCATGCCGGCACAGCAGCAGCAGCAGTCTCTCTCCTTTCCAGGGAGCTGCACTGTAATCAGAGGGAATGAGGTGCCTGCCGTGCTGGACGTGGTGACGTTTACAGCGCTGCGCCGCCTCCCAGTTAGTTAGTTGGTCTGTGGTCGCTGGGAGATTAGGTCTTGGCTTGCTCCCTGTATCTTTTAGGAATTTGATGCGGGCCAATTTAAAATGGATCGCGGGCCGCAGTTGGCCCGCGGGCCGTAGTTTGGACACCCCTGGGCTACACATTTATTGTTATTGCTACTTTTTATTACTCATATTTCTATTCAGGCCTCTCCTATTCACATTCCAGTCTCTTATTCATATCAATGCATGGTTGCTAGGGTAATTTGGACCCTAGCAACCAGATTGCTGAAATTGCAAACTAAAAAGCTGCTTGATAAAAAACTAAATAACTCAAAAACCACAAATAATAAAAAATGAAAACCAATTACAAATTCACTCAGAATATCACTCTCTACATCATACTAAGGGGCCCATTCACTAAGTTCCAGTGAAGGAATAGAGGGAAAAAGACTCAAATGTCGAGTAGTTTTTTGTGCTCCTCGACTATCGAATTGGCGTAAATTCGCCTGAGTAGAATTATTCGAATAGATCGAGCGCAAAAACGCTGCAACTATTCGCCCATTCGATAGTCGAAGTACTGTCTCTTTTAAAAATCATTCGACTATCCTACTTCGCCAGATTAAACCTACCTAATTGCTTTAAAAGCCTATCGCTTTTAAGTTTTTGATCGAATAAAAAGGCATGAATAAAAAGGCATTCGATCGAATGAAAGTCCTTCGATCGAATATTTGATTGCTCGACTATTCGCCAGGCGGATATTCTCCCATTCGACTATTCGCCAGCGCGTAAATTCACCCGAATTCACTATTCGATTCTATTCTCCAGCCGAATTTCGAGGGATTTAACCCCTCGAAATTCGACCCTTGATACATCTGCCCCTAAGTGTAAGGGACACAACCCTTATTTTTTGAGAAATCTCCTGTGTAATGTTACCTATTCCTAGAGAGACAGAGATGTGTGCCTACTGACCCTGGGGTTTTAGAAAATGAAAGCTTCCCAGTCTCTTTGAATTCCAGTCTATGGAGGATGTGCTAGAGGGTCCAAAGCTTGAGAAGAAGACTACCCTACTCTGCTGTAAAAATGATGGTTTTTACTTTGTGATGTTTGTCATAATAAACTTTAGGAGTGGGGAGAGCACATCAATCTAACTGTACAGGTATAGGATCTGCTATCCAGAAACCCATTATCCAGAATGCTCTGAACTATGGAAACACCATCTCTCATAGACTTCATTTTATTCAAATAATCCAAATTTTTAAAAATGATTTCCTTTTTCTCTGTAATAGTAAAACAGTACATTGTACTTGATCCAAACTAAGATATAATTAATCCTTAGAAGAAAATCCAGCCTATTGGGTTTATTTAGCGCCACACACAACTAAATTCGTGTTAGATCTCATGCAGCAGCAGAAGAGGGCTATAAAATAAAATATAATATCTTTTACTGCATGAGATCTAGCACGCATTTAGTTTACACATGATTTTCTAGTAGACTTAAGATATGAAGATCTAAATTACTGAAAGATCCATTATCCGGAAAACTCCAGGTCCCGAGCATTCTGGGTAACAGGTCCAATACCTGTATTAAAAACTGTTTTGCGTCTGATTTAACAGGACAAGACAATATTCTAGGTTTGTCCTTCTAATGAAGTTTGAACGGAGGTTATCTTTTGGCCGCCTCTTACAGAAATAAATAGATTTAGCCAAAATAATGTCTCTCTGGTAATCTGACTAATTTGTTCCCTTTCATTGCTGAATTTTATACACGCAGCTCATGAATATCTTAATATCTTAAACCAAGTATCTATGATTAATTCTTCTCCACCAGTGTTGAATGATTCTGCTTATAGGAATGTAGGCGAATATTATAACAACTTATAGCTGAAAAAAATAGTCTACACGTAACCTTTTTTGTCAGACGATAATATAATCAGAGGCTCATTAAGTGCCTCTGTTTATTCATCTGCTCTAATAAGAGGTTATACCAGTCATGCAATTCATATGCCGATGGGCCGGCTAAACATCTGGTACTTCATTTTACTTCCCAGCACAAATAATAAGTCGACTTTGTTTTTACGCTGCTACTGTGGAATTAGAAACCTTTGCAATAAAAACCCTAAATGCTCATTTTTTTTATGTTTCACCAATAACACAACTGTATCGGCAGCAGGGAGAGACTTTATTCACAATGCCTGGACTGTGCAAAGTTTATCAACGTTAAATGTTTCTGTCAGGACTCCTGGGCGCTGTTGTTAAAGGGCATGTAAAGTCTAAAATAGAATAAGGCTAGAAATGCTGTACTTTGTATACTAAACATAAACATGAACTTACTGCACCACAAGCCTAATCAAACAAATAATTTCTTCTTTCAAAGTTGGCTACAGGGTGTCACCATCTTGTAACTTTGTTAAACATCTTTGCAAGACTAAGACTGTGCACATGCTCAGTGTGGTCTGGGCTGCTTAGGGATCATCATAAACAAAGCTGCTTGAGTTCTGCATGGCTGGGAAGTAAGGTGGGGGCTCCCCCTGCTGTTCATAAGTATGATTGTTTCCCTGCTCAGCAGTTAGGGACCATCTGACAATTCCTATCCACAGCAGTAAATGAAGGGAGAATTTCACTGCATACAGTCAGGTTTCTTATAAAAACGGTACACATTTTTTAATTAAAGTATATTGGAGATAGGTTTCTTTTTCATTAAAGAAAGTAAAAATGGGATTTTATTTTTTTGCCTTTACATGCCCTTTAAATGATCTTTTAGTATGGTGGAGAGAGTGACGTTCTGAGTCAATTTGCAATTGGTTTTCATTTTTTATTTGTGATTTTTGAGTTATTTAGCTTTTTATTCAGCAGCTCTCCAGTTTGCAATTTCAGCCATCCAGTTGCTAGGGGCCAAATTACCCTAGCAACCATGCAATGATTTGAATAAGAGACTGGAATATGAATAGGAGAGGTCCTAAATAGAAAGATGAGTATTAAGAAGTAGCAATAACAATACATTTGTAGCCTTACATAGCATTTGTTTTTCTATGGGGTCAGTGACCCCCATTTGAAAGCTGGAAAGAGTCGAAGAAGAAGGCAAATCATTCAAAAACAATAAAAAGTAAATAATGAAGACCAATTGAAAAGCTGTGTAGAACTGGCCATTTTATGACATGCTAAAAGTTAATTTGAAGGTGAACCACCCCTTTAAACGAGTTTATAACAGTCATGGGTGTGTTAATAAAAAACAGAATCTGGGTTTAATGTTTAACATGAAAATTACTGTTATTATATAGCTTTTTATGTCTGGGTGACAGGTCCCCTTTAAGAAGAGTTTGCTTTGACCCCTCTTCCCTTTTCAATGGTTACAGGTATGTAGAACATTGAATTCATACACAGTATCAGAATTAAAGGAAAACTATACCCCTGCTTGGTGCTCGGTGCACATAAACAAACCATTTACGTTAGGTCACATGAGCCAATTAACGGCTTTTGTCTTTTGCTTCCACACTTCTTCCTATTACAGTTAGAGCTGCAGTATTTCTGGTCAGGTGATCTCTGAGGCAGCACACAGACCATCGCAAAATGGTGGTTCAAGGAAAGAGATGTAAAAGGGCAATATTTACTTAAATATATATTCCAGTTTGGTAAGATTCATTGATATGCCCCTGTGATATAAAATCTGTACAGTGTTCATTTTTGGAGTAAAGTTTTGCTTTAAAGGAAAACTATACCCCAACATTAATGCATTAGCAACAGATAGTTTATATCATATTAAGTGACATATTAAAAAATCTTACCAAACTGAAATATATGTTTAAGTAAATATTGCCCTTTTACATCTCTTGCCTTGAACCGCCATTTTGTGATGGTCTTTGTGCTGCCTCAGAGATCACCTGACCAGAAATACTATCAAAGTCTGATTTTATCTCAATAAAAATCCGCTGTTTTTTTACACTTATTAATTACATTTTCCCGGAAATTTGCTTTGTGGGAAAAAAACAGATTTTCACTATTTTTTCATCCAAGTTTCACTATTTTTTTCTGATTTTTCACCCGACAACTCAGATTTCTGCCAGAATACTTCGGGGTTTTTCCCGAAACCCAGCGCACATCAAAAAATCATTGGGACTTCTCCCATTAACTTAAATGCAACCTCGACATGTCTGAAATGCCAGATTTTCCGATTCTGATTTTTCCATCCTCGGGGTTTAATAAATTCTGAAAAATTCTTGATTTTTTGAAAACTCCGATTTTATTTAAAATTTGGGTCCCGAGCATTCTGGATAACAGGTCCCATACCTGTACTAGAAAAGTATATTATTATGAAAATGGTTTATTTACATGAAGCAGTTTCATGAGCTGTTTTATGCAATATCTTTTTATAGAGACCTACATTGTTAGGGGGTATAGTTTTCCTTTAAGCAAACTTACCAAGATTTCCCTTGACTGTAGATGGAAAATAAAGGGTATAAATACACCTGAATATGATGAGGACCATCACTGAACCATTAACAAAAAATCTAGTTCCCACGGATGGCGTGTTATCTAGTCCTTTAGTTCAGACGGCTCACCAAGTCCAACCATTTAAACAAGTAATTTGCACTCAGTTGTTGAATTCGGTGACATGTCAGACTGTGGTGTGCCGTGGTGCTCTATCTAAGCTGCGTGAATAACAAAGTCATCTGCATAACGTAGACTTGTGAAAAATACATTCTTTAAATACGAGTCCATGTTTAAACTGTAAACACAAATGATCTTTATTCATTATAAAAAAAAGAGGAGGTCTGAAAATTAAAAATGTCATTTCAATGTCCAATGGCTCATAACTCATAACAGTTGCGCTCACAACTCGTGCTTCATATTTCTCTGTCTATGTTGCTGTTTTTCTTCATCTTGGGCTAGCCACTTGTAATAAACCTTTATTGGGTCGATGTTCCAGTGCTTATGGAAGGAGACAGGTATTTGGTGAGCAAGATAATCTTTTGCATAGTCTGTTGGCCGTGCCTAGGATACAAAAAAAGCAGTCAGAGTTTTGTCGTTTTTTTGTGTGTGTGTATTCTGATGATGTACAGATAATTGTAGTCTATCAAAAATCCAGGGCTCCTTAAAGGAACAGTAACACCATAAAATAAAATTCTTTTAAAGTAATGAAAATATAATGCAGTGTTACCCTGCACTGGTAAAAAGGAAGTGTTTTTCTTCAGAAACACTACTATAGTTCATATAAAAAAGCTGCTGTGTAGAAATGGTGGAAACTGAAAAAAAGTCTATATGGCACAGGATAAATAGTGGATAACAGATAACACCATTATGTTTTACAGAGCTTATCTGCTGTGTAACCTGAGACTTTTCTAATTTGAATGGCTGCCCCCATTGCTACACAGCAGCTTATTTATATAAACAATAGTAGTGTTTCTGAAGCAAATACAGCAGTTTTAGCAGTGCAGGGCAACACTGCATTATATTTTAATTACTTTAAGACACTTTCATTTTTTTTGATGTTACTGTTCCTTTTAAGTCCAAGGAAAGTGCTTGTCAGGTGAAAGGCCATTTTAAAAAAAGCCTTTACCTGGTTCTTAAATGTTTCCTTATAATACGTTTTTCCCAGCAAGTTAACTTAATCTTATCAGTAGGTACATGTCACTTCCGCTGTTTTTCTACAAATAGTCTGAACACTAGTAATCAAGTAATATCTAGGGATGCAACAAATCCAGGATTCGGTTCTGGATTTGGCCTTTTTCATCATGGTTCGGATTCGGCCGAATCCTTCTGCCTGGCCGAACCGAATCCAACTCCTTATTTGCATATGCAAATAAGGGGCAGGGAGGGAGCTTGTGTGACTTTTTGTCACAAAACAAGGAAGTGAAAAATGATTTCTCCTTCCTACCTCTAATTTGCAAATTAGGATTCGGTTCGGTATGTGGCCAAATCTTTTGCGAAGGATTCGGGGGTTCAGCCGGATCCAAAATAGTGGATTTGGTGCATCCCTGGTAATATCCTGTTCCTTTTTGTGATGACACAGCTGTACAGCTGCCCTGCATCATTGCAGTACACGCTAGCTATGAATGCATGTGTCCAGAAGGCTTGAGGGAGAAAACCAGGCCAAGAGGTACTTGTGCTCAGTGCTGGGCAAATGATATTGTGCCTGAATCCTGCCCAGTGTTAGATGGGAGGGGGTGGTCATAGTCCCCTCAAAATCCAATCCCCGCTCAGCAACAAACCTTTATCTTCTCCACTAAACCTTCAACACGCTCCCTGATGGACTTACAGATGGACCGGACCAAGGGGTAGCCAGGAACAAGAGATCTGTGCTCAACGCCTCTCTCCATTGCATCCTAGACAGGTGTCTGTTCTGCTTGTACCCTAGGCAAAGAGCATCCACACACACTTCCATCTAAGTTGCTGCCACCACCACCTACCTTTGTTTCACAGCCTTGTGCACCAGATTGTCTCCATACTCGGTACTCTCATCCCCAGGGCACATTCCTCCAGTTGCACCCTAAATACGTTCCTCTGCTCCCTATCTATAGTTTTAGCCCTGAAGCAGGTCTAACATGGTGCCATATTTTCAGAAAAACATGGTCATAAAGAATACTTGCCTAATCTTCTAGAAAGCTGTTTCTGGAAGTATAACCATAGAGTTTGGAAAGCTTTTGTTGACTTTGTGGTTTTGTGGACTTTCCTTGCCCTTTAATCAACTACTTATCAGAATAAGAAAAACAATTCTCTCCCCAGTGGATGTTACTCCAAAAAAGATGATTTGTGCAATAGACAAATATATGCAATTGATTGCCTAAAGTGAGCGATTCACATAAACAAGTAACAAAGGACTTCCAGATGTGACACCTTTTAAAACCTAATTTAACGTCTTGGGAAAATGATTTCATAAAACTACGACTCTGTGTACTTCATGCATGAAGAACTGTTGTTACGGTCCTATGAAATGTTTCATACAGGAAGGGGGAAAGAAAAGCCTTCCAGTTAATACACTGCTATTTAAGAGAGAACATCTTGGAGATTTACTGTATAAGTGTAAAATACAAAGTGTTTTTCCTGCAAAGGGAAATTTCAGTTGGCAGCTCATAACACATGAGTTCTTTGAGGACGTGATGTTAAATATATTTTACCAACCCATGAAAACGTTGGAAATTACCTGAGATATTCTCTATTGGGTCAGCACACATTGTGGCACCCAGTTCAGCCCTGTGTTGTTTGTGAGTCCAGAACACAATGTTCTCAGACATTGATTTTATGACTAAACAATCATTATGAAAATTAGATGAGTAATAAGACATGTAATATTGAATGTATTATAATAGCCTGTAAAAACCATTTGTCCTTTGAATGAAACCCCGATTCTCAAAGGGCTTTCAGTCTTGCTGAATCATTGCAAAAATGATAAAATAGTCATAAGCCCTACAAATGTCTGCTACAGAATTCTAACATTTGGGAACTTGCTCCGATTTTGAGAATACAGTTTGGTCGTAGAACATAACTGTTTTCTCTTTCTAAGAGCAGGTGAAGAAACCCTTTAAATGACACCCCAAAAACTGAGGGACACTTTAAAAAATTCAGGGGAAAAATCTTCAAATTTGTTACTATAAAAAATATTTCAGTTTCGTCATTTTCTTCTGAGAAAACTATTTGAATTCAGGAAATCGTTTGCCTTAATGTAAAGGCAGCTGTGGGCTATGGTAAAAATCATTGCTAACCCCACTTAAAAATGCACCCCAAGAGTCCTGGTGCTTCCTGCATTGGCCAGTGTCCCCTGTGTACACTTAACTATTAATAGGTATTCTATCCATATAATTCCCACATGTACACACAGAGGGGCAGATTTACTAAAGGGCGAATTGTCGCCAGCGACTGCTTTGCACACTTCGCCAGGCGCAGATTCGCTACCACTATGCTAATTCAGTAAAATGCGAAGTTGCGTCCTGGGCGCCGAACGCTGACGACTTTTCGCTAGCGATACTTCTTCAGTGTGAGCAATTCATAGAGATGATTCGCTAGCGTTCGTTTATGCCTAGCGAAAAGTCACTAGTGATCTTACGCTTAGGTCAATTTGAATAGGGCCGGTACATTACGTTTTTATTTGAGATGTTGGTGCAAATGCTTTAAGCGGCCACTTTTTATTACAAATGTCCAAGGAACCTTAATAAATCCAATAAGATCATATAATGCCCTAGACATGAGTCCAAAGTAAAATGAATGTTCCATCGCCCTCAAATGTCTGGGGAAAAATGTTAACCACAAAAGTTCAAGTTCAAGGACTTTTGTAGGCAATACCAACTTTTTCAACTTTAATGCATTTTTGGCAGACAGGATATGATGTAAGTGACATAAGATTGAGGAGGTTGCCGCTTCATTTTAGCACTTCGCCTGGTCTGAGGTGGCAAAGTCAACTCTGGCAAAAGAGGTAACGTTCAGTAAAATCCGCACTTTAGTGAATTTGCGGAGCAATGACCATTCACCAGAGCAAAAAGCTGCCTGGAGATAAAGTGCGAACGAACGCTAGCGTCAGTCTCTATAGTTAGCGAATTGTCGTCTGTGCCTGTTGCTGATGTCCATGCAGACGTGATTTCTGGCGGAAAGTCGCTAGTGTTAGCCACCTCGCCCTTTAGTAAATCTGCCCTCAGATCAGTGCCCAACTCAATGAAGCTTACAATCTAATGTCCCTTTGATGAACATACACACTTTGCCATTTTCTTCAAGATCCAAATAACTTGCCTCTACATTTTTGTACAGAAGAAAAATGAAGCACTCAGAGAAAACGTAGGTATACAAGTAGAGAATATATGAACTGTTTACAGACAAAGTTAAAGGGATACTGTTATGGGAAAAAAAAAATTTCAAAACAGTTAATAGTGCTGATCCAGCAGAATTCTGCACTGAAATCAGTTTCTCGAAAAAGCAAAAAAAGCTGATTTTTTTAATATTTTTTTTTTGAAATCTGACATGGGGCTAGACATATTGTCAGTTTTCTAGCTGCCACAAGTCATGTGACATGTGCTCTGATAAACTTCAGTTGGTTTTTACTGCTGTACTGCAAGTTGGAGTGATATCGCCCCCCTCCCTCCCCCCCCCCAGCAGTCTAACAGCAGAACAAGTGGGAAGGTAACATGATAGCAGCTCCCTAACACAAAATAAAAGCTCCCTGGTAGATCTAAGAACAACACTCAATAGTAAAATCCAGGTCCCACTGTGACACATTCAGTTACATTGAGTAGGAGAAACAGCCTGCCAGAAAGCAGTTCCATCCTAAAGTGCTGGCTCTTTCTGAAAGCACATGACCAGACAAAATGACCTGAGATGGCGCCTACACACCAATATAACAATTAACAAAAATACACTTTTTTTTATATTTAGAGTAGGGATGCACCGAATCCACTATTTTGGATTCGGCCGAACCCCCGAATCCTTTGTGAAAGATTCGGCCAAATACTGAACCAAATTATAATTTGCATATGCAAATTAGGGGTGGGAAGGGGAAAACATGTTTTACTTCCTTGTTTCGTGACAAAAAGTCACGCGATTTTCCTCCCTGACCCTAATTTGCATAAACAAATTACGATTCAGATTTGGTTCGGCTGGGCAGAAGGATTCGGCCGAATCTGAATCCTGCTGTAAAAGGCTGAATCCTGGCCGAATCCCGAACCGAATCCTGGATTCGGTGCATCCCTAATTTAGAGTGAATTATTTGAAAAGTGTAAACAGTGTAATTTAGAAATAAAAAATGCAACATAAAAATCATGAAAGAATCCATTTAATGCTAACCACTGAGGCCCTGAGTTGCCCACATGCATTCTGACCCCAACCTTTTAGGACCTTTTTGTCCAAGCCTTGTCCAATTCCATATAACTCTGAAGTTTCCAGTTTGGGTTCAAGTTACTTGTTGCACACACCCTGAGATGTGTACATGGCTGTATCCAGGTTTATTTGGGGTTTTGGTTGTCATATCAATCCAATATAATCAGAATTCAAGCTTCTCCTACATAGAACTGGCTCCAGATAAAATGTGGAATTTACAAATCTTGGAGCAGATAACCTTTTGGCAACAACATTAAGGCAACTCCTCCACGTAAGAAGAATTGCTGTAACTTTAATCATTTGATTTTTTATCACATCACACTCATCCAAACCATAAACGAAGATGTGCATGGCAGTTTGCCATACATGGATTCCTGTCCTGCTCAGAACATTCAGGCGAAGAATAGATAAGAACACACTTCCATGGAATAGTAGAAAGGGTGGAAAAATATAAATGTAAAAACGTTATATACCTTAAAATATTATTTATAGTTATCCTACAGTATAACACTAAAGTACTGGGTGACATTTGACCTTCATTTTTTTACTCATCTACTAAAGAATGTTGATTTCTTTATCAAGCTTTAAAAACCAAAAGAAGTGTTAGTGTGCAGTTACATCTGGATGAATAGGAATCACGGACTATAACTAAACTTCTTTTGTGTTCTCAGTAGCATCATACCTGGTGGAAAAGTGGACTGTGGGTGGGTGTAATTCCGAGGCTACTGAAGCACATCCCAAGTACCATATCATCAGGGGCATCATTACTGTAGCACTGGCACTTGCTGTTCATAAGTTTTCTCACTGCTTCTCTGCTGAATACCATCCTGGTAAAGACAACACAACAGTTGAAAGACAGAATCATTTTATGCATAAAAATTCAAATTGTAATCTTTTTTCAGTATTTTATATTTCATTTTCCCTTTGTGAGTTAGGCACATACTTTTTTCCCTACTGTTTCCCTTTTCCTTGCTTCTATAGTGGCATTTTATCTTGCTGCTTTCATTTGAATTTCCACTTTTTACTGTCTTCCCACTAAATTATCAAACACCTTCCAGAGCTCTTCTATGTATTGACTTACGGGCAGACTAAGGGGCAGATTTATCAAGGGTCAAATTTCGAAGTAAAAAATACTTCGAAATTCGACCATCGAATTTAAATACTTCGAATATCGAAGTCAAACTTTTTTCATCGAATTTGGGTATTCTGCAGGCGAAGTAAAATCGTCCGATCGACTGATTAAATCCTTTGAATCAAACGATTTGAACGATTTTATCGTACGATTTTACTTCGACTTCAAAAAACTGTAGAAGGTCCCCATAGGCTATCATAGCACTTCGGCAGGTTTAATTTGGCGAAGTATTGAAGTCAAAGTTTTTTTAAAGAGACAGTAATTTGATTATCGAATGGTCCAATATTCAAACTATTTTACTGCCCCTTACAGTATGAAATTCAAATTTAGAATTCTGCCTTTTTTTTTTATGAAAAAAGTGCATAAATCTCGAGTCCTTATTTTTGAAAAAAAAATAAAAATATGGAAAACAACTCAATTGCGTTCTCCCCTTCATTTTCAACTAGTCAATTTTCAAATTAATCTTGAAACTTGAATTGAATAATAGCTTGAAGTTTAAAAATTCAACTTCCATTGACTTCTATGTTCTCACCAGCTTTTAAATGTGGATTTTCATTCAAGTTTTTAATTTGTGATTTTTCTGTAATTAAATCAAAAATTTGAATTTTGGAAACTTGAATTCAGATTCGCAATTTTTGCAGCTACAAATTCAGATTCTGATGAATCTGTCTGTAGGGCATGTTGGGATAATATGTGTTATTTGTAACATTTATTAGCATCCCAAATATATGGAACCAAAACATACATCTCCACTGGCCCCTAAGAGAATCACTTGAAAATGTTGCTAATGGGATTGATTTCTTCCATGTGGTTTACTAAAAATAAATATGGTGGACAAGACACATGAAAAAGGATTAATGCAAGTGTTAATTTCCATCAGTGTGGTTAACCCAAAGCAGCCAATCAGATCCTAGCTTTCAATTCCTAACTGGTAGCAGACTACCATAATCAAAGCTAATTATCAAAAGGATTGTTATGGCCAACTACACTTGAACAATGTCACACCTATTTTAGTAAATGAGCACTCTAAAATATACTTGAGTTTCAATGCCCCAGTTTCAAATCCGGCATCTCAGACCTGTCGAGGTTGCATATAAGTCAATGGGAGAAGTCCCAATGATTTTTTGATGTGCATTGGGTTTTGTGCAATACCCTGAAGTTTTCAGATTTTTCGGGTGAAAATTCCGAAAAATTGTGAAATTCGTGTAAAAAATCGGATTTTTTACTACAAAGCAAAATGTAATAATAAATAAGTGTAAAAAACCCAAGCGGATTGCACGCCGGCGCACATTCATGGTGGTTTTGTGAATTTATTCGCCAATGGCGAATCACGTAAATTTGCCGCAAATTCGCGCCTGCCCATCACTAGTAAAAACCACTAAAAACCTTTTTAACATTCAAACTTTCGAGGGACTTTCAGGGTTTTCTTTGCTAGTAATTGTCTGAGAAACTTACATTTTAAGAGGTATTAGAGCTATTCATATTTTTTAGATTTCATAGATTTTTCAGTGTTTTTTTATTCATACTTTTTTTATTTAATAACAGCCTATGATTAAGTGTTTGGAAGGCAAAACGCGTCAGGCTGTTTGACAGAATAAATCCTTTTTGAGTGTCTGCTCCATATTGGTTCGTCGGTTTGTCCTCCCCCCTGTGCTGAGGGCTCAGGGCGGTGCACCTGGGCCACTTCCTTGATGTGGTGAGTAACCATTATACATACAAGAGACCCGAAAATCACTTTTAATAACATTCAAGACATTCTTGATTTTAGAGAAATAGGGGCAAATTCACTAAGATGCGAAGTTGCGCCAGTCGCAACTTCGCCGCACTTCGCCAGGCGTATTTTCGCCAGCGCTCCGCAAATTCACTAAAATCCGAAGTTGCACACAGGGGTAGCGTAAGTTTTCGAAGTTGCGCTAGCATTAATTCGCCAAGCGAAGCTTCGCTAGCGATGGTTCATTTCCATACGGCGCGAAATTCAAATTTCAATGGAGGAACACGTATCACCCCTTCAAATGCCTAGAAAACCTACAAATCAGCAAATAAGAATTTTATTTTGCCCTACACATGTGCCCACTGTCTAGGTAAGTTGCCATGAGTCAGGAAATGTAGAGGGGAAGGAGGGGAGCCCCAAAAATGTTTTCGATCTTTTTCAGCCTATCACCCATCATGTAGAAAACATGCCAGCGTTTTTTGGGACTTAGAAAAAATTTTGACTTTTTTTTTAAACAATCCCTATCTACTCTATTGCGCTTCGCCAGGTCTGAGGTGGCGAAGGAAGTCTAGCGTAAAAGGTAGCGTTCAGTACACTGCGCAAGTTAGTGAATTTGCGTAGTTACGTCGCTAGCGAAAATTCGCCTGGCGTAAGGGTGCGAAGTAACACGCGAATTTACGCCAGCGTTCGTTAGTGAATTTGCGCAGTAGCGAAAAATGCCAAACGCTAGCGAATTAACGCTAGCGTTCGACGCTTAGTGAATTTGCGCCATAGAGTTTAATCGTGGTTTCAAAAAAACCTTTAATACCACTGAAATTTGACCTTTAGTAAATGGGCCTCCCAGCGTTGAACTTAGTAGAAATTATGACTCTTTGAGTTGAACGTGGCAGAAATGATATTACTTTCTAATACAGCTTGTATTGATGGGGGATTCTCAGGAACTATTGTTTGTTTTATGATAGTAAACCTTGATTCAAGAATGTTAGAAAATTATAATGAAATTGTATGTGACAATATTTAAATTTGGCTGTGACAGTGGAAAAGTTGAAATTACGCCAGTAGTAGTAGCCTGTGTAAAAAGCAAAGCCTTAACAACTGAGAGTTCTACTACAGGGTTCAATACGAAGGAGGTTATTTATCAAAGGTCGAGTTTGTGAGGTTTCTGAGGTTCTTTAATACCTCAAATAAACTCGACTTGAAACTTGAATCAGTGAATTCGGGGTGAAAAACTTGAATACTCAAATTGATCGAGTTTTCGGCAAGAATCGCTCTAATTAAAAGAGTTTTCAAGCAAGACCCCAAACATCATGAAGGCTATTAACATCTTCAAATGGTTCAAGGGACCTCTGCCATTGACTTCTACATGACCTCGACAGGTTTTAGCTGGAATATTTTCGGATTCAAGCTATTTCCAGCTTAGGGGTATAATAATTCTTGAAAAATTCAAGGTTATGTTCTTTTGGACTATTTGCCACAAAGAAATCATCAACTCTATTTTTTGGAACTCATGTAGAGTCCAAAAAACTGGAAAAAATATCATGAAAGAGCCTCACACAGGTGGCATTTATTCACTCAGTCGCTCACTTATTCAAAGCATGAGGCTGAATGCTTTCCAGAGTATATCAAACCGTTCTTGCAACATGAAACAAGCTACTTTTACAGTCTTTTATAGAGGAGCTTTTAAGTCATTTATTTTATTGCTATTCCAATTGCAGTTGGCAGTTGTTTCTGTGAACTTTACAACTGTGAACGTTCCAGCGTTCTAATTGATTATATATAGGACTAGCCTAGTAAATGTTTTAAAGCTCTGGGTTCTGATTTGCAGAATGGTCCACCTGCAAGAGAACTGTAAAATGAGCCACAATAAGGATAAAGTAGAGAATTATTTTAGCCTGTTCAAATGAATTTAGCTGCTATATACTGGTCCACCAGGATACTGGGAGAAAAAAATGGTGGGCCATGGTCCTAGTGGACCCAGTACTGGTCTGGCTGGATCAATTAATCTGTTCTTCTTGCACTCATCTTTTCTCAAAGTCTGGAACTGCCATTGTTACAATTTACATTATTGGAATGCAAGGCTGCCCATTGTTCCCTGTTGTGGTTCCCTGTTGTGGTCCCTGGTGTGTTCCCCGTGGGTGCAGTGTAGGAACTTGCCTCATTCCCACTTGTGCCAAAATATTAGCTCATCGCTTTTTTGTTTGTCTTTCTAAAGCTATCCAGAGAACTATTTCAGAATATAGGCACATAGATAACATGCAGTTAGATTTCTCAGTCAGCAGCTATGCCTCCCAATTCTTAAGACCTGATGCACGTCCAACGGTTTCCACCATGTGTCCGTTCACTCACAATTTACAGATGTCGACAGCACCAGCCATAGATTACTTTGTTTAAAATGCCTTTATTGGACATGGGTTTCTGACCCCAATACACTTGGCAACGTTTCAGACCACTATCGGTCTTTTATCAAGCCCAGGGCTTGATAAAAGACCGATGGCGGTCACATTGGGGCTCATTTATCAACACTGGGCAAATTTACCCATGGGCAGTTACCTATAGCAACCAATCAGTGATTAGCTTTTTAAAGCCAGGTGCAAGTAGAACAATGAATTCAGCAATCTGATTTGTTGCCATGGGTTACTACCCATGGGCAAATTTGCCCAGTGTTGATAAATGACCCCCATTGTGTAAAGAGGGTATGCTGTTCTACAAATAGCCCTTAGGCCACGTATTTTGTTTAGACTACCCTGCCATTTGCACCACCCACTACCTACTGCATAGTGATGTGCGGGTCGGGTTTTTTCCGACCCGAGCCCTCCCTCCACCTGCGCCTGCCCAAGCTCGCCTACCGGCTTCCTTTTATAGACCCGCACCGATCTGCCCCTCCGATGAGGTCACAAAAGGTGCAGCATCGATAAAAGAAGAAGGCAGAAGTCAGAAGCCGGCAGTGCAAGGTGGCGGGCGGGGAGAGCAACAGAAGAGCTCAACCAGGACCCGTGAAGAGGAGTGCACGGTCGGCTCAAACCCACCCGACCTGTGGGTCCCGGGGCAATCATCACATCACTACTACTGTACCATCTAAACCATATTCTGCTGCACTTTCCTTTTGGCTCACCTCTGCTCCTGTGCATGTCACAGGCAACACAGCATTATACAGTAGCCAAGTGGGCTTACAAGAGTATGTGGGTGGGGGGAGCTTGTAATCAGACCGACACTGACTAGATACAATATGGTGGAAAGATTATATAGAAAACAGCTTGTTAAAAGGGGAACTCCACAGAAACATAACAAGCTTTTTGAAAAGTAAACATAATTTCAAGCAACTTTGCAGTATACATCAATTAAAAAATATGCAGACTTTCCATGGTTTTGATTTTTGTCTGACAGTTCCCTAAGCCTAGCCCCCTGCTCTTCTGCAGATCTGTCTGACTACTTTACTGAGCTGTCTGACTACTGTTACGACTGTTTTCTCAAGAGAGAGTCAAGAGTGAGTTTATTGTCATTTCATCCATATACGTTTGTACAGTACACAGTGAAACTAAACAACGTTCCTCTAGGACCATGGTGCTACACACAACATAGATGTACCGGACAACAGACAAAAAGTTCAAGTGCAAAACTATGCAATTCCTGCAAGACAGGACAGCATAGTGCAGGGACAGGACAAGACAGTGCACACTCAGCAGATGTAGGCATGTTAACACGTGAAATTTCTGCTACTTTTACAACATAAGATTTTAACTTATAAATATGTTTTAATATACATTTTACTGTGTTCCCTATCACATGTAGACCATATACAGGTACAAGATTGAACAGTTTTAACCAGTACCACCGTCTAGCATAAAAGTCTATTGCTCTTCCAACAAAGGGCAGGTGGTTGGAGCATATCAATAAAATGTCTTACTCTGATCAAACCCACATAAAAGGGAACCCAGATAAATTCCAGAGGATATAGGGGTGCCTGGTTAGAAACATGTGTGATTAAGTTAGCCTTAACTGGAAATGAGACTGTACGCTGATGTTATCGATTCTACAGTTTCAGGTTCCTCTTTGATCTACGCAGCTTTGATTGTGGCCAGGGATCACCCCGTGATGGAACTGATCAAAGTGAAACCTAGAACCAAGATCAAAAACATGTGGCACGGACAGGGTTAACACACCGAAATTTGAGTAAACGTACATCTGAAAATCCTTTGTGCCCATCCAAAGCAATAACATCCAGTACGTGTCAGCTGCCAGCAGGAGTCAAAAAGCATTTGCTGCTGGATCCTTTGGTATAAACTCAAATGGAGTTTTAATTGTTTCTCCAGGGTTATAAATCTGAACTGGCAGCACCCCTTCAGCTTAAGGAATGGGCTTTAAGCACTCTGTAACTATATCCAATATACCAGCACTGCAGAAAAACAACATTCATGATTATATATTATTGAAAGCAAAAAAATGATGGCGGCACATAAAGTCATACGGACCATGAACATCCCATATGTTTGCAAGCAAAATTTTAACTTTTTGGAGTTAATTCCAACATTAATCTTCTTGTCTGATGAATGGATCTAAAATTCTATATTATACTTTCAATCACGGCTGAATAAACATCATGTTAATTAACCAGGCTCTATACTCTGCACACTCGAATACTACTAAGAACGACATTTATCTGCAAACACAGAGCATTTAAAGGGAAAGGGACAGACTTCATGAATTTGTTGACACCAGGATAGATTTTTGCCATTATTGTTTTTTAGGGATACAGTCATGGGAATTTTTTTTTTTTTTTCAAAATGAATCAGTTAATAGTGCTGCTCCAGTAGAATTTTGCGCTGAAATCCATTTCTCAAAAGAGCAAACAGATTTTTTTATATTCAGTTTTGAAATCTGACATGGGGCTAGACATATTGTCAATTTCCCAGCTGTCCCCAGTCATGTGACTTGTGCTCATATAAACTTCAATCACTCTTTACTGCTGTACTGCAAGTTAGAGTGATATCACCCCCTCCCTTTTCCCCCCAGCAGCCAAACAAAAGAACAATGGGAAGGTAAGAAGCTCCCTAACACAAGATAACAGCTGCCTGGTAGATCTAAGAACAACCCATGTCCCACTGAGACGCCTTCAGTTACATTGAGAAGGAAAAACAGCAGCCTGCCAGAAAGCATTTCTCTCCTAAAGTGCAGGCATAAGTCACATGACCAGGGGTAGCTGGGAATTTGACAAAATGTCTAGCCCCATGTCAGATTTCAAAATTGAATATAAAAAAAATCTGTTTGCTCTTTTGAGAAATGGATTTCAGTGCAGAAGTCTGCTGGAGTAGCACTATTTATTAGTGCATTTTGAAAAAAAACATGTTTTCCGATGACAGGATCCCTTTAAGTACTCTCCACAGAATCCAAGATATAGGGGCAGGTTCACTAAAGGGCAAAGTGGCCGACCCTAGGGAAAATTCACCAGAAATCTCATCTGCATGGACAGCCATAACAGGCGTAGAGGACAATTCGCTAGCGAACGAGAACGTCGTTTGCACCCTATAGCCAGACGATTTTTCGCTCTGGCGAATGTCTGTTACTCCACAAATTCACTAAGAAGCAAATTTTACTCGCTCAGTTGAAGTAGCTCTAGCGAAAATTCGCCAGAGTTCGGCTGTTGAGACTCAACTTCGCATATTAGTGAATTAGTATAGTGGTAATGAATTTGCGCCTGGCGAAGTGGCACAGAGTGTGGAGTAGTGGTCACTGGCGGAAATTCGCCCTGTAGTGAATTTGACCCAAAGTATATGATGTTGTGCATGGGGGTCATCAAAGTCTGGAGATGATTTACACAAATGTGAATTTCAACTTTTTTCATAAATAACATTTTTTTGTTAACATTTTTTGCATTTATTTCTCTAAAACTCTAAAATATTAAATTTATTAAGGGGCTGGGACTTTTTGGGACTATGCTTTTTGCCAGCAAAATTTTTAAAAAAATCGCAGGAAAAAAGTGTGACTTTTTCAGGATTTATTATGCAACAAAACCATGACAATTCCCAATATGAAAATACTCCAAGTAAAACCTGTTGAAAACATGTAGAAGTCAATGGTCCCTTTTACTGGAAGATTCATGGTTTTCCAGGTTTTCCGGTGTTTTTGATGATGACTTTTGTGCGGCTTTTGTGCAATAACTTGAAAAAGTCACACATTTTCTGTAACTTTTTCAGTTCGGATTTTTTAAATAAATTTCATGACATTTGTGGTTTTAGAGAAATTTAGTTTAGTTGTGGTTTCAAAAACCACAAAAATTAGTCTGTTGATAAATAGGCCTGCAAAAACCATGAAAATCTCTAAAGTAAAAGCAGTCGAGGTCTTATAGAAGTCAATGGGAGCTGCACTTTTTGGACGTTTTTTAGCCATTCAAACTTTTAGTGGCTTTCTGATTTTTTTTTCTCTAGTAATTATCAGAAAAACATTTTTAGAGGTTTTTGTATTTCTTAGCACATTGTTGAGTGTTTTTTTTCCTTTTATACTTTATATATTTGGATCTTTTCATAACTGTTATGGCATTCTTGGTTTTAGATAAATAAAGTTTAATTGTGGTTTCAAAAACCTCTACCACTAAAATCTGACCTAAACGGGTTTCCCTAGGTTGTATATTTGAGATTTTGTGCGCTTTCAAATTTTAAAAAGAGATTTCTCTGTTATAATAACAAGAACCTTGCTCTTGATCCCCACTAAAATAAAATATGTTATATAAATATATCTTAAATAACTATAGTCCAGGTGTGCAGGGTAAAAAGTGAAAAACATGTATGTGAATAAATGTAAAGACATACACAACATCTAGCGCAGGTCTATCCCATATTGGATGTTTGCTTTCAAGTTGATGTTACGAATTGTTCTACACCAAATGGCTGTATCGGCAGAAAGGTACTAAAGGAGAAGGAAAATCTTCTTAGGCACCTCCAAGTGATAGTCTTTACTTACTTGAAACTAGGGATGCACAGAATCCAGGATTCGGCCTTTTTCAGCAGGATTCGGATGGACGAATCCTTCTGCCTGGCTGAACCGAATCCTAATTTGCATATGCAAGTTAGGGACAGGGAGGGAAATTGCAAAACAGGGAAGTAAAAAATGTTTTACCCTTCCTACCCCTAATTTGCATATGCAAATTAGGGTTTGGATTAGGTTCGGTATTCAGCCGAATCTTTCGCGAAGGATTCAGGGGCTTGGCCGAATCCAAAATAGTGGATTCGGTGCATCCCTACTTGAAACCCTGGGTCGGTGTTCCTATCAGTAGAAAACTGCACCGGCCCTGAGATACCAGTGAGCACCAAGGAGCGATCCTCTTCCAGCTTCTTCTTTCTTCAAATTTCCTGGGCAGATGCATGTGCAGTAGAACTAAATAGCCAACTTTTTAGTTATAGTTTGGCTTTTTACTCTAATGCGCATGTGCAGCCGCAAGGAGAAAGAGGAACAGAAGAGGATGGCTCCGTGGTGCTCGCTGGTATACCCCTGGGCCAGTTAATTTTCTGCTGATAGGAGCACCGGCCTGGAGTTTCAGGTAAGTAACTACAATCACTTGGAGGTGCCTAAGAAGACTTTCCTTCTCCTTTAATACCTTTCTGCCGATACAGCCATTTGGTGTAGAACAATCCGTAACATCAACTTGAAAGCAAACATCCAATATGGGATAGACCTGCGCTAGATGTTGTGTATGTCTTTACATTTATTCACATACATGTTTTTAACTTTTTACCCTGCACACCTGGACTTGCCAAAAGTATAGCACGCGTACAATTATCTCTTGGAACCGTGGCTGGAAGGCTTCAGACTGTACGTTAAAACATTAAAGCTGGGCTGAATCTACCCTGTAAGAAAATGTCATTTAATGGAAAGAAAAATAGACTGTAAAGTGGAGAACTCTACTAATCATCTGACTGGGGAAATAAACAGTGCAACAATCTGTATATAACAACCCATAAATCACTAAGGACCTTAAATATTTGGGTTTTAGTTTTCTCCCTTTTTAATAAACTGAAAATGCCTTTATAATCAACTGACTAATAGGAGGAATTAAAGGCAGAAATAAATAAACGAGTAACAGCCCATTAATACCAGGCATAACTGGGAAGCAGAAATGATTTTGGCCAACAAATATCATAAGATAATATAAAATATAATAAATCATTACAGAATAAAAACAAAGTGTGACTGGGAAAATGAAAATTAATGGAACTGTGGGAAATATTAAACTCTGAAACAGATCGACTTAAAGGGATAGCATATATATTCGGAAATAAATGTCAACAGATTTTTATATCCTGATTTGTGTTCTATAAAAGAATTGTATTAAACTGGTGTATATATATATATATATATATATATATATATATATATATATATATATATATATATACACTACAGGTATGGGATCCCTTATCCAGAAACCCTTAATCAAGAAAGCTCTGAATCTCCCACAGACTCCATTATAAGCAAATAATTGTAATTTTCAAAACCGATTTACTTTTTCTCTGTACAGGTATAGGATCTGTTATCTGGAAACCTGTTCTCTAGAAACCTCTGAATTACGTAATCCCCATAGACCTCATTTTATCCAAATAATCCAAATTTTTAAAAATGATTTTTTTCTCTGTAGTAATAAAACAGTAGCTTGTACTTGATCCCAACTAAGATATAATTAATATTGGAAGCAAAACCAGCCTATTGGGTTTATTTAATGTTTAAATGATTTCCTAGTAGAATTTAGGTACGAAGATCCAAATTATGGAAAGATCCATTACTTGGAAAACCCCAAGTCCTGAGCATTCTGGATAACAGGTCCCATACCTGTAATAATAAAACAGTATATTTGTACTTGATGGTAACTAAGCATCATGAATCCATATTGGTGGCAAAACATTCCTATTGGGTTTATTTCATGTTTAAAAGTTTTTGTTGCAGACTTTAGGTATGGTGACCGAAATTACAAAAATATCCCTAATCTGGAAACCACCGGGTCCCAAGCAACCCCATGGTTGTTGTTCCATGTATGTTGCTCCCAGTGGCCTCAAAGCAGGTGCTTCTTTTTGAATTCCTGCCTTAAAGGAAAGTTTTAGTTACATAAAATGAGATGTACTGTCAAATAGAGCCTCCTGTACACTGCCAGTCCACATAGGGGCTACAAATAGCAAATCACAGCCCATAATTGGCATCCCTAGGATTTTTTTCATGCCTGTTTTGCTCCCCAACTTTTTTTTACATTTGAATGTGGCTCACGGGTTGGGGGTCCCTGGCTTATGGCATAGGTGTAATTTCCCTGCTCATGACTTCTTCCAGAAAAGTTGGAGTAACAAATCCCCAGGACTCAAAGTAGCTTTCCATATAGTAGATTCTTTTAGTCTGTGGATATGACACACTTTAGGAAAAGAATTGCACTTGTGTGACTTATTCTGGAGGTGAACACTTCCGGAGTGAAAAGTGGTATATCATTCACGGCTCTGTACAAATGTATACTTTTCTTCCACAAGAAAATGTTTTTATTTGTAGTTGCTGTAAAGAAAAATAATCTATTCATGAAAGATCAGGGCCACCTCAAACCAATTTTCGCGGCAGATTCGCTTGTCCACGAACCACCGGCGGGCCCCCAGGGCAGTGGCAGTCGCATCATCGGTAGTTTTAGTTTTTTTTTCCACAAAAAATTCGGATTTTATAGTAAGAAAACTAGATTTTTTCAAGTTTTTGGCATACGGACTTTAATAAAAAAAAAAAACGTAAAGTATGGGGATCTTGTGAAATTGCTCAAAACCCACGATCTTTTGGAATTTGTGGCTGAAACTCAGCGCAGACCATGATATCTTAAAATTTTCAATGGGACCTCTGCCATTGAATTCTACATGACCCCGACAGCTTGGAGATGGAGTATTTTCGGATTCTGACTTTTACCAGCCTCGGTGTATAATAAATCACGAAAAATTTTAGTTTTTTTTTCCACAAAAAATTCGGATTTTATAGTAAGAAAACTAGATTTTTTCAAGTTTTTGGCATACGGACTTTAATAAAAAAAAAAAACTTAAAGTATGGGGATCTAAATTACAGAAAGACCCCTTATGTAGAAAACCCTGGGCATTGTGGAAAACAGGTCCATTACCTGTAATGCACAAATTTCTTGTTAAGTGAAGTTCTACAAATGTTTTACCTTTTCATTTAAGAAGGAGACAGAATCATGAACATTTTGTGTAATTGCCATACAAATTAATTTGCATTGTGTAATACAATTAGTAATTAGTTCTATATAAGGTGCAATATTACTAGTATAAGAGTAAGGCCTCACTTGCAACTAATTCCTTCCACTGATACAAATTCTGATCCAAGAAAATTGCACATTACTTTCATGTGTTTTCAGTGCAATTCAGTTAATAATCATTATAAATAGTGAATTCCCGCGATTCGCAAAACAGTGCAAAAATTCACTGGAGAAATTCGCCAGCGAATGTGCGCCGGAGTAATAAAAAAAACAGACACCGGCGTCAAGAAAGAGACGCCTGCACCGTTTCGTGAATTTTTCACCATTTCGCTGGCAATTTACGAATTATTCGGCAGATTCACCCATCACTTATTATAATGAATATTATTTACACTTGCTTTAAAGTTGGTCAACCCCATGTGCAAGAGGTGACAGAAAATAGATAAGACCCACCAAAGCAAGTTTTAATGACAATACACACAAAAAAACTGAATTTACAATTGCTGAGTAACAAGAGAAAAATCTCCCATTTAATAGGAAATGAAACAGTATCTGCAGTATGAACATTTGGTCAGTGCACAAAGAACAAAATCATTTATAAAGTGAAATTGGCAGCCTATGAAAGGAGCATCGATGGTACAGCATTTACTCAGAGAAAAAAATATGAATTCCATCACAGTACCAAGTCCAAAGCATAATACAACTACCCGGCCGAGTTACTGCGAAATCCTAATAGAAATAGTGTCACCTCTTATTTTTATAACCTTTGAATTAATCTTATTCGGCTGATACAAAACCGAAAGAGAGACAGGCAGGCGCAGGGAATTGATATGGTTCCTTTGTTCCTTTTCTAGCTGCCTCTAGATAATACCAGAGCACGCTTTCCAGGAACTGTATCTTTAACACTATACTTATTACTTACTTATTTTACTGGCTACTTGAAACACACCCTCATTTTTTTTATATTTCTCCAGGCCGAAAAAGTTTTTTTTTTTAAACCAGCCATTTCCAACAATATCACAACTTTATACCGAAGACCCTCTGCATGTCATGTTTCACCACGAGCTACGGAATTCAAGCACCACCAAAACATGTCGCCTGGCATGAGTTAAACTTTGCTTCCTTTAAATACAAGTATTTCCCTAAAGTTTCATGCCTCCCAAAGGCTCTGCTAATATTTGCAATAACTTTAAAGTAAACCTAATTAAAAAGGCAGCTGTCTGATACCCGCATGCCTCTAAGAATCCAAATTATCCAGTAAATCAAACTCGGGAATATTAAGTGGAAGCAATTTCACAGATTTATAATTAAATAACAGTGTATTAATCACTTACCCCCCTCCACCAGTAATGTAATTGTATCCCCCTGCTTGTAATCCATAACCATAGCGTTCTCCTAAAAAGACAGCTTCATGTGGATTATAGCAACTGAGAAGCTTCTGTAGTCTTGGGAGGCTGCAACAAGAATAGTGTAAAAGCTTCATTCAAAATGATCAGAAAGGACAAAACAATGCAACCTGATTCATTAAAAAAAACCGACATTCACATAAAATGTATGCACTCGGATATATAGTATTTGTAATTGCTATGGGTTACACAAAACTAGAATATGTGCAAAATAGTGACGCAAACAAATTCACCAGGTGCAAATTTGCGGCAAATTTCCATGTTTGGCCGCTGGTGAATAAATTTGCGAAACTACGGCCAGGGAAAAATCCTGCGCGTCAAAAAAGTTTGGATGCTCATTGAATATACCTTATTTGGACAAAATAGGCGTGCCTATGAAAATTGTTGAAGGCGTCAAAATTAACGCACGTCAAATGATTTCGAAAACCAACATAAAAACCTGAAAATCATAAAGGCGAAAAACATCTTCAAATAGTTCAAGGGACCCCTGCCGTTGACTTCTACAAGACCTCGACAGGTTTTAGCTGGAGTATTTTCAGATTTGGGCTTTTATCAGATTTGGGGCATAATAAATCTCAAAAATTTTGAGTTTTTTTTCTATCCCAAAAATTTTTTAGTGAATCTACCCTTGAAATTTTTTTTGAAAAACACAATTCAACATTTAATAAATAACCCCCATCGATGCCAATGGATAAAGTAACACTCCTATGGATAAAGTAACACTCCTATGGATAAAGTATCACTCCTATGGTTTATATTAAAATAACGTATATATATTCTTTCACCAGACATTACTTTTAATGGATATTAAGCTTAAGCAGTTATTGAGGAGTTGAAGTGGTAAAATACAGATGGCATTATAGTCCTGTTACATTGGAAAGCTGAGGATATCCCTCTTCAGTATACAGTGGTGTGCAAAACTATTTGCCCCCTTCCTGATTTCTTATTCTTTTGCATGTTTGTCACACAAAATGTTTCTGATCACCAAACACATTTAACTATTAGTCAAAGATAACACAAGTAAACACAAAATGCAGTTTTTTAATGAGGGTTTTTATTATTTAGGGAGAAAAGAAATCCAAACCTGTGTGAAAAAGTAATTGCCCCCTGAACCTAATAACTGGTTGGGCCACCCTTAGCAGCAATAACTGCAATCAAGCGTTTGCGATAACTTGCAACGAGTCTTTTACAGCGCTCTGGAGGAATTTTGGCCCACTCATCTTTGCAGAATTGTTGTAATTCAGCTTTATTTGAGGGTTTTCTAGCATGAACCGCCTTCTTAAGGTCATGCCACAACATCTCAATAGGATTCAGGTCAGGACTTTGACTAGGCCACTCCAAAGTCTTCATTTTGTTTTTCTTCAGCCATTCAGAGGTGGATTTGCTGGTGTGTTTTGGGTCATTGTCCTGCTGCAGCAAGATCGCTTCAGCTTGAGTTGACGAACAGATGGCCGGACATTCTCCTTCAGGATTTTTTGGTAGACAGTAGAATTCATGGTTCCATCTATCACAGCAAGTCTTCCAGGTCCTGAAGCAGCAAAACAACCCCAGACCATCACACTACCACCACCATATTTTACCATGATATGATGGCTCATGTCTAGGGCATTAGAGGATCTCTTTTGTCTTTATTTTGCTTCCTTGGACATTTGTAATAATAAGTGGCCACTTCAAGCATTTGCACCAATATCTCTAATAAAGACACATATATGACCTATTCAAATTGACCTAAGCATAAGTATACTAACGAAGTTTCGTTATGCAGAACGTTAGCGAAACTTCACCAGCGTTTGTCTCTAAAGACGCAACTCTGCATTTTGATAAATTAGCATATGTGCTGCAAATTAACGTCTGAAAAAATTCCTTGAGAAATAATGGCAGCATCTGGCACATACAGGCACATGCCTCTTTTAGCTGATATTAATGCTGTGCCATTTGCACCAAATGCATATAAAAATAAAATTGCTTCCACAAACACACAATCTCCCCCTCTCTCAACAATATGAAAAATAACTCAATGCAAAAACATATGGCAGCACAAATGCCATTTTTCTGTCATTGGTGCCTACCAGAAAAGGATAAAGAACAGCAAACTTGAGCAAACTTGAATATTTATTCGATTTCTGCCTGTGCTTCTTCTTACCTGATCAGTGTGTCG
Source organism: Xenopus petersii (assembly GCA_038501925.1). Lineage (NCBI taxonomy): Eukaryota > Metazoa > Chordata > Amphibia > Anura > Pipidae > Xenopus > Xenopus petersii. The sequence continues at coordinate 30,497,026 of CM076674.1, read as the reverse complement.
TCATCCACTATAATGAGCCAAGTCGTGCGCTCGAAATACAACTTCATAAACCTTTCCAGAATAGCAAATGTTTTTCCACAGTGGCCTAAAACAGATTCATTTGAGAAAAGCCTGTTATATTTTTAACGGTAGACAAGAACTGGATTCATACTGACAGACTAATAACATTAATATATGTTGGGAGGGCCCAGTGTTTCCCAGGACTCAAAGAATCAGTCAAATAAAAAGCTACTGTGTATATTCTTATATATACTCTGCTATTTTATTAGGTCCGCTTCCATAGACTCCATTTTAAAAAAAAAATCATATTTTTTTAAACGATTTCCCTTTCTCTGTAATAATAATACAGTACCTTGTCTTTGTTCCCAATTAAGATGAAATGAATCCTTACTGGTGGCAAACAATGTTATTGGGATTATTTCATGTTTAAATTATTTATTTACAGACTTATGGTATGGATATCCAATTTACAAAAAGATCCCTTATCCGGAAAACCCCAGGTCACAATCATTCTGTATACCAGGCCCATACCTATATATAGTATAAAAGCTTGACACAAGGCATTAGTGCATAAACCCATGAAATACAGTTTACTGTGTTTACAATATTTCCTAGGTATTCATATATTCGATTATTTTCTACTGATTTCCTCAGCCCAACATTTTAGTCCTGTGAAGTAGGTAGGAACCTAATTTAGCATATAGGGGATATTATGAATATCATTTCCAATTATTGCACTACAGATAATGACAAAGGACCATAAAATACCAATTTTTAAACAGGTATGGGACCGGTTATCCAGAATACTCGGGAGCTGGGGTTTTCCGGATAACAAATCTTTCCATAATTCGGATCTTTACACTAAGGGGGTTATTTATAAAGGTCCGAATTTATCTCAATATTGGCTGCTACAAACTCCGATCTAAGCTGCTCGGGTTTTTTATGCTTATTTATTATTACATTTTCCCGAAAATTTTCACCCGAAAGCTCTGAAAACATCGAGAAATTGCCCGAAACCCCCGACACAACCAAAATTCAATGGGACTGTTCCCATTGACTTTTATGCAACCTCGACAGGTTTGAGATGGCGTGTTTTTAAATTCGGGCTTTTTAGCCCTCGGGGTTTAATAAATTCTTAAAAATTCGTGATTTTTTTAAAAGTCAGATTTTATAAAAAAAAAAAATCACAAATTTTTTGGATTTCAGGTATTCGGAGCTTAGTAAATACAAAAAGTACAATAAACCCAATAAACTGGCTTTGCTTCCAATAATGATTAATTATATATTAGTTGGGGTCAAGTACCAGGTACTGTTTTATTATTACAGAGAAAAAGAAAATAATTTTTAAACATTTGGAATATTTGGATAAAATGGAGTCTATGGGAGATGGCCTTTCCGTAATTCAGAACTTTCTGGATAACGGGTTTCCGGATAACAAATCCGTACTATATGTCCCATTTTATAAAATCAGTTCCCTTTATATACAGTGTAATACTGTACTATCACATGACAATGAAAATGTCTTGCACAAAACGTACCTCTTTCCACGTTGGGTATTCTAAGATCTGTTGTCGGGATTGTGTTATCGGCGTAGTCACTATAGTACTCATAATAAACAGCCTGCCTTTCCCAAGTCTTCTTTACAACAGGTACTAGAAATAAAGTATGGTGTTAGTTATATTTTATATGTTATATAATTATATGTAGACATGGCCAGACCTGATTTCCATTGTCAGGAGCCCGGGAACGTTTATGATAAACTGAATGGTCAATGCCAACTTGTGTGGGCAAATAGGGTGCACAATTCTGCTTATGAAGTGTGTCATTTTGATATTGTAATCAGGCTACTCATGTCTCTTCATAGACTACAGGCTCATGTGTAGAGATGTCGCGAACTGTTCGCCGGCGAACTTGTTCGCGCGAACATCGGGTGTTCGCGCTCGCCGGAAGTTCGCGAACGTCGCGCGACGTTCGCCATTTTGGGTTCGCCATTGTTGGCGCTTTTTTTTGCCCTCTCACCCCAGACCAGCAGGTACATGGCAGCCAATCAGGAAGCTCTCCCTTGGACCACTCCCCTTCCCTATAAAAACCGAAGCCCTGCAGCTTTTTTTCACTCTGCCTGTGTGTGCTGAAGAGATAGTGTAGGGAGAGAGCTGCTGCCTGTTAGTGATTTCAGGGACAGTTGAAAGTTTGCTGGCTAGTAATCGTTTTGATACTGCTCTGTTATTGGAGGGACAGAAGTCTGCAGGGGTTTGAGGGACATTTAAGCTTAGGTAGCTTTGCTGGCTAGTAATCTACCTTCTACTGCAGTGCTCTGTATGTAGCTGCAGTGGGCAGCTGTCCTGCTTCTGATCTCATCTGCTGACTGCTGCAATAGCAATAGTCCTTGTAAGGACTGCTTTTATTTATTTTTTTGTTGTTTTACTACTACTACTACTACTACTACTACTACTACTACTACTACTACTATAAGAGCCCAGTGCTATTAGTCTAGCAGTGTTGGGGAGTGGGACTGGTGTGCTAATCTGCTGCTCCTAGTAGTTCAGCAGCACCAACTTTAATTTTTTTTTTTTAATATTCATTCTTTTTTTATTTAACTTTTTTTTTATTTTACTACCGCTGTAGTAGTGTATAAGTTGACCTTTTAGGCATTATTTGCCCTGTAGGCATTTTTTGCCCAGTGTGTTATTCAACCAACTGCTATCTAGCTGTGTGCCCGTGTTCACATTCTGTCTAAATATCCATAATATTACCGTCTCCAGAAAAAACACCGGAGTGACTTTTTTCAAGCAGCCATAATAAATTTTACGTAATCCGTATCCATCGCTGTAGTAGTGTATAAGTTGACCTTTTAGGCATTATTTGCCCTGTAGGCATTTTTTGCCCAGTGTGTTATTCAACCAACTGCTATCTAGCTGTGTGCCCGTGTTCACATTCTGTCTAAATATCCATAATATTACCGTCTCCAGAAAAAACACCGGAGTGACTTTTTTCAAGCAGCCATAATAAATTTTACGTAATCCGTATCCATCGCTGTAGTAGTGTATAAGTTGACCTTTTAGGCATTATTTGCCCTGTAGGCATTTTTTGCCCAGTGTGTTATTCAACCAACTGCTATCTAGCTGTGTGCCCGTGTTCACATTCTGTCTAAATATCCATAATATTACCGTCTCCAGAAAAAACACCGGAGTGACTTTTTTCAAGCAGCCATAATAAATTTTACGTAATCCGTATCCATCGCTGTAGTAGTGTATAAGTTGACCTTTTAGGCATTATTTGCCCTGTAGGCATTTTTTGCCCAGTGTGTTATTCAACCAACTGCTATCTAGCTGTGTGCCCGTGTTCACATTCTGTCTAAATATCCATAATATTACCGTCTCCAGAAAAAACACCGGAGTGACTTTTTTCAAGCAGCCATAATAAATTTTACGTAATCCGTATCCCTCGCTGTAGTAGTGTATAAGTTGACCTTGTAGGCATTATTTGCCCTGTAGGCATTTTTTGCCCAGTGTGTTATTCAACCAACTGCTATCTAGCTGTGTGCCCGTGTTCACATTCTGTCTAAATATCCATAATATTACCGTCTCCAGAAAAAACACCGGAGTGACTTTTTTTCAAGCAGCATTCTTATATTTTACGTAATCCGTATCCACCGCTGTGTATACGTTGACCTTGTAGGCATTATTTGCCCTGTAGGCATTTTTTGCCCAGTGTGTTATTCAACCAACTGCTATCTAGCTGTGTGCCCGTGTTCACATTCTGTCTAAATATCCATAATATTACCGTCTCCAGAAAAAACACCGGAGTGACTTTTTTTCAAGCAGCATTCTTATATTTTACGTAATCCGTATCCACCGCTGTGTATACATTGACCTTGTAGGCATTATTTGCCCTGTAGGCATTTTTTGCCCAGTGTGTTATTCAACCAACTGCTATCTAGCTGTGTGACCGTGTTCACATTCTGTCTAAATATCCATAATATTACCGTCTCCAGAAAAAACACCGGAGTGACTTTTTTTCAAGCAGCATTCTTATATTTTACGTAATCCGTATCCACCGCTGTGTATACGTTGACCTTGTAGGCATTATTTGCACAGTGTTTTCTTCAAACCGCCATCTAGCTGTGTGAGCTTGTTCACATTTTGTCTAAATATTGATAATATTATCGTCTCTAGAAAAACCACTTGAGTTACTTTTTTTCAAGCAGCATTCATATATTTTACGTAATCCGTATCCACCGCTGTAGTAGTGTATACGTTGATCTTGTAGGCATTATTTGCACACTGTTTTCTTCAAACTGCCATCTAGCTGTGTGTATTATCGTTTCCAGAAAAACCAACTGAGTTTTTGTTGTTGTTGTTTTTTTAAAAATAATGCCAGGCAAAGGCAGGCCGCCACGCAGAGGCCGTGCTAGGGGCCGTGCTGCTATGCAATCCTGTGGCCCTAGCAAATTGCCCAGTTTTAAAAAGCCAATGACCCTGAACTCCCAAAATGCTGAAGAGGTAGTTGACTGGCTTACACAGCACACCCCATCCTCTACCGTTTCTAACTTTACCACAACATCCTCCTCATCCTCCACTGCTATGGCCACCCCACGTAACACTTCCTCCACCACCGGTGCCCCATCTTCACTGGAGTCAGAGGAGTTATTTTCCCATGAGTTTCTTGAACTGAGTAATGCGCAACCATTATTGGCAGAAGAAGATGAAGGAGATGAGGACGTTACACCAGATTTAATTCTGGCAGAGAACACGACAGAGATGGACATAATGATGAGTGATGAGGAGGAGGAGGAGGTCCCCGCTGCTGCTTCCTTCTGTGATGTGTCAGAAGAAATTGATGCATCTGAGGAGAATGATGATGAGGAGATTGATGTTTTGTGGGTGCCTAGTAGAAGAGAGCAAGAGGAGGGTAGTTCAGATGGAGAGACGGAGAGTCAGAGAGGCAGTAGGAGAATAAGACTTAGAAGAAGCAGGGAGGCCAGCCCGCAGGGATCAGTAGGGCAACAACATGTATCGGCACCTGTGTTCAGCCGGCCAACGCACCCGCCATTGCCGCCAATGCCGCCAACTTCTACTGTTACCGCCAGATCGCACACTTCCAAAAAGTCAGCAGTGTGGGATTTTTTTAATGTGTGTGCCTCTGACAAAAGCATTGTAATTTGCAATGAGTGCAGTCAGAAACTGAGCCTTGGTAAGCCCAACAGCCACATAGGTACAACTTCTATGCGAAGGCACATGAGCGGCAAGCACAAAGCACTTTGGGAGCAACACCTCAAAGGCAACAGGCAAACTAAAAGTCACACTCCTTCTGGTCCAGCATCTTACTGCTCTACCTCTGCTCTCCTTGACCCATCTGAACCACCCTCCACTCCGCCTTCCACCTTGACCACCTGTTCCCATTCCCAGTCATCTGCCACCAGCCAAGTTTCTGTGAAGGCCATGTTTGAGCGTAAGAAGCCAATGTCTGACTGTCACCCCCTTGCCCGGCGTCTGACAGCTGGCTTGTCTGCACTCTTAGCCCGCCAGCTTTTACCATACCAGCTGGTGGACTCTGAGGCCTTCCGCAAATTTGTAGCAATTGGGACACCGCAGTGGAAGGTACCCAGCCGCAATTTTTTTTCTAAAAAGGGAATACCACACCTGTACCAACATGTGCAGAGCCAAGTTACCGCATCTCTGTCACTTAGTGTTGGGCCAAAGGTCCATATGACTACTGACGCATGGTCCTCCAAGCATGGTCAGGGCAGGTATGTCACCTACACTGCCCACTGGGTGAACTTGGTAATGGCTGGGAATGGGAAGCAGGGAATGGGTAGCTCAACAACAACAACAACAGTGGAGTTGGTGTCACCGCCACGGATTGCACGCGGTTCTGCCACCACCTCTACTCCTCCATCGCTCTCTACCTCGTCTTCTTCCTCTTCTTCTTCTTACTCTGCTGCTGGGTCCTCCTTCTCCTCCTCCACACCTGTGCACCCCCAGCTCCCCCTAGGCTATTCGACGTGCCAGGTACGCCGTTGTCACGCTGTCTTGGGGATGACGTGCCTGGAAAGCAAAAACCATACCGGATCTGTACTCCTGTCATCTCTGCAGTCACAGGCCGATCGGTGGCTGACCCCACACCAACTGCAGATCGGAAAAGTGGTGTGTGACAATGGAAGCAATCTGTTGGCAGCGTTGAGACTGGGAAATTTAACACATGTGCCCTGCATGGCACATGTGTTAAATTTAATAGTCCAACGTTTTGTCTCCAAGTACCCAGGATTCCAGGACGTTCTCACCCAGTCCAGAAAGGTGTCGGCCCATTTCAGACGTTCCTACACAGCCATGGCACGCCTTGCTGACATTCAGCAGCGCTACAACATGCCAGTCAGGCGTTTGATTTCTGACAGCCAGACTCGCTGGAATTCAACGCTCCTTATGTTGGAACGTCTGCTGCAACAACAAAGGGCCGTCAACGAGTACCTTTTTGAACTGGGTGGTAGGACTGGATCTGCAGAGCTGGGGATTTTTTTCCCCCGTTACTGGGTGCTTATGCGCGATGCCTGCAGGCTCATGCGACCTTTTGAAGAGGTGACAAATATGGTCAGTCGCACCGAAGGCACCATCAGCGACCTAATACCCTTCGCTTTCTTCCTGGAGCGTGCCGTGCGACGAGTGACAGATGAGGCTGTAGACCAGCGTGACGAGGAGCTGGAAGCGCACGATTTATGGTCGCAATCACCAGAACGAACCCAGGCACCTGCTGCAACGCAGGGAGAGGTGCCAGAAGTGGAGTCAGAGGAGGAAGGTGGCTTTGTGGAGGAGGAGGAGGAGGACCAACAGGAGCAGGCTTCCCAGGGGGCTAGTGGTGACCTTTTGGGGACCCCTGGTCTTGTACGTGGCTGGGGGGAGGAGACCGTGGATGATGCAGTCCTTGATAATGAGGAAGCGGAGATGGATAGCTCTGCATCCAACCTTGTGAGAATGGGGTCTTTCATGCTGGCATGCCTGTTGAAGGACCCCCGTATCAAGAGGCTTAAGGAGAAGGACCTGTACTGGGTCGCAACGCTACTAGACCCTCGGTACAAGCATAAAGTGTCAGAAATGTTACCAACATACCACAAGTCCGAAAAGATGCGGCATTTACAAACCAGCCTGCAAAACATGTTGTACAATGCTTTTAAGGGTGATGTCACTTCAGGAACTCATCAACATTCCAGGGGCAGAGGTGCCAGTAATCCTGCCACGAGCACACCTGCAAGGACAAAGCCCTTTGGCCGGTCTGTAACGTCAGACATGCAAATGTTTTTCTGTCCAAGGCAGCGCCACAACCCTTCGGGATCCACCCTCAAAGAACGCCTCGACCGGCAGGTAGCGGACTACCTGGCATTAACTGCAGATATCGACACTCTGAGGAGCGATGAACCCCTGGACTACTGGGTGCGCAGGCTTGATCTGTGGCCAGAGCTGTCACAATTTGCCATGAACCTCTTGTCTTGCCCAGCCTCAAGTGTGCTCTCAGAAAGGACCTTCAGTGCAGCAGGAGGGATTGTAACTGAGAAGAGAACTCGCCTAGGTCACAAAAGTGTCGATTACCTGACCTTTATTAAAATGAATGAGGGGTGGATCTCGGAGGGTTACTGCACGCCGGAAGACTTGTTCTGACTTCTATGCAGCTGTCCTTCTCTTCAAGCCTCATGACTCCACACACAGCTGTCCTTTAGCGTCCTCCTCCCTCCGCCACCGTTACAAACTAGGGTGCAAACCCTACTGGTTTAATTTTTTCTGGCCTCTGTGCTTCAGTGGCTGCAACCAAAAAAACTGGGCAAACAATGTCTACAAGGTCAACGTATGGCGAAAAATGACTATTTTCAGCATTTATATGGCATATTTTTTCTGGCAACTGTGCTTCAGTGGCTGCGTCCAAAAAAATGCATATTTTCTGCATTTATATGGCATAATTTTTCTGGCCTCTGTGCTTCAGTGGCTGCAACCAAAAAAATGCATATTTTCTGCATTTATATGGCATAATTTTTCTGGCCTCTGTGCTTCAGTGGCTGCAACCAAAAAAATGCATATTTTCTGCATTTATATGGCATAATTTTTCTGGCCTCTGTGCTTCAGTGGCTGCAACCAAAAAAATTTATATTTTCAGCATTTATATGGCATAATTTTTCTGGCAACTGTGCTTCAGTGGCTGCGACCAAAAAAATGACTATTTTCAGCATTTCTATGGCATATTTTTTCTGGCCTCTGTGCTTGAGTGGCTGCGGCCAAAAAAACTGGGCAAACAATGCCTACAAGGTCAACGTCGTTGACCTTGTAGGCATTGTTTGCCCAGTTTTTTTGGCCGCAGCCACTCAAGCACAGAGGCCAGAAAAAATATGCCATAGAAATGCTGAAAATAGTCATTTTTTGCCATACCTTGACTCAACGTATATGGCAAAAAATGACTATTTTCAGCATTTATATGGCATATTTTTTCTGGCAACTGTGCTTCAGTGGCTGCGACCAAGAAAACTGGGCAAACAATGCCTACAAGGTCAACGTATGGCAAAAAATGACTATTTTCAGCATTTATATGGCATATTTTTTCTGGCCTCTGTGCTTCAGTGGCTGCAACCAAAAAAATTTATATTTTCAGCATTTATATGGCATAATTTTTCTGGCCTCTGTGCTTCAGTGGCTGCAACCAAAAAAATTTATATTTTCAGCATTTATATGGCATATTTTTTCTGGCAACTGTGCTTCAGTGGCTGCGTCCAAAAAAACTGGGCAAACAATGTCTACAAGGTCAACGTATGGCGAAAAATGACTATTTTCAGCATTTATATGGCATAATTTTTCTGGCCTCTGTGCTTCAGTGGCTGCAACCAAAAAAATTTATATTTTCAGCATTTATATGGCATATTTTTTCTGGCAACTGTGCTTCAGTGGCTGCGTCCAAAAAAACTGGGCAAACAATGTCTACAAGGTCAACGTATGGCGAAAAATGACTATTTTCAGCATTTATATGGCATATTTTTTCTGGCAACTGTGCTTCAGTGGCTGCGTCCAAAAAAACTGGGCAAACAATGCCTACAAGGTCAACGTATGGCAGTTGTTTAAAGAGAACAGTAGATTACTAGCCAGCAAAGCTACCTAAGCTAAAATGTCCCTCAAATCCCTGCAGACTTCTGTCCCTCCAATACAGAGCAGTATCACGCAGATTACTAGCCAGCAAACTTACTATCATCTGTCCCTGAAATCACTAACAGCTCTCGCCCTACACTATCTCTTCCAAGCACACACAGGCAGATTTTTCAGATACATTTTTGCCCTTGATCCCCCTCTGGCATGCCACTGTCCAGGTCGTTGCACCCTTTAAACAACTTTAAAATCATTTTTCTGGCCAGAAATGTCTTTTGTAGATGTTAAAGTTCGCCTTCCCATTGAAGTCTATGGGGTTCGCGAACCGTTCGCGAACCGCTCGCAATTTTGCGCAAGTTCGCGAATATGTTCGCGAACTTTTTTTCCGACGTTCGCTACATCCCTACTCATGTGTAAAAGCAGACAAATCATCGGGGGCAGGTAGATGAGAAGTTAGCACGGAGGGGGTTGGTTTGAACCTATTGGGTTTATTTCAAGTTGAAAGACCGGAAATACGATGATTCAAATTACAGAATGACCCATAATCCAGGGAACCACAGGTCCAAGACGCTTGGGTAATAAATCCCATATCTGCAGTGCACATGCTAAATGCACTTAGCTACTACAGATGCTTACTGAGCAGGCTTGGTGGTGTCAACATTCATAAAAATAACGTTGGGCTTGCACATTTTCAAAAACTCCAACGTACAGGGCAAGTATAAAAGAAGCAAAAAAGTTAATTCCAATATGTCCACCGAAGGCCTTATGCATTTTGTGCCTACATGACACCAAATTATCAGCACGAGTCTATGATTAAGTGCCATATGCGGTAAGCCTTTTGTGGACATGTTATTTGAAAACATTTTTACTTTTTCATATTTGGCCTGTATGTTGGTTTTTTACAAGTTCTAATCTAGCATTGTTTTTAAGGTGACCCAGCTCCCTTTTGCTGAAGGTTTGGGGCTTAGAACCCAAATCCAATACTTATTGATCTATAGACCTGGATTGTTATTTATCAAGCTCCAAATTTGTCTCAGTATTTCTAATATCCAAATCTGAGCAACTCCGAATTCCTGAATGGACCTTATTTATGAAGAAAAAAGTCAGAAAAAAATAGGGTCGGGGAAACTTCAGAGCTCTCCCCGAAAACTCAGAATTGTTTCGGAGTTTTAAGCAAAAAGTACAATTTTTTTTTTTGGAGTATTTTGCACCGAAACCCTGAAATCATCGGATATCGATACAGACACTGGGACCTTCCTCATTGACTTATACAGGACCTTGAGAGCTTTTAGATGCAGTGGTTTCGAATTTGGAGTATTTACACCATCGGACTTTAATAAATCGTGAAAAATTTTGAGTTTTTTTTTCTACTCAGAAAACTACGTATTATTCGAGGTTCAGATATTTGGAGCTTGATAAATAACCCCCTAAGAGTCTTTATTCTGGATGTCAACATTCAGACCAATTTTTGTAGAGAGGACACTTTACTGTCCAATGGCTGCGGTACCTTCTGGTTAGCACAGCACCTTAATGAACAAGGTAAATTCCTTTCTAGTCCAATCAAATTTGGAACTCAAGTTGCTGTTTAATGCCACAGAGTTTAATATAAGTCTGAGGATTTATAGCACATCAGATAAAAATACATACTTCTATCTTTGTGAAACTTTTTGCATGTTTTAATCGCAACAAATATGTCCTCCTTCTGCACTGGGCTGCCCTAGGATCAAAGAAATAAAAACAATAAAAGTGGGAAAAATTAATGCAGAGTACACAACCGCCGACAAAAAACGATACCATCTCCAGTTTGGTTCTTTGCCACACCACATACATCATGTTCATCACATTCATGAATCATTTTAAAACTATTGAAAATGAGTAATGAATGTATACTGCATCATATCATCTTTATTAGGGTTTACAAAATGCATGTACATAACAAGCATTAGAATAAAGGAATTTCAAGCCCCATTATTCAGAGCACATAAAGGGGCCAATATATGAAGCTAAGCAACAAAAAAAGGGCATAAAAGTCCAGTTCACACATTCAGAGGTCTGTTTATTAAAATATAAATTTTTTGAATTTAAGACTTTATTTACATTTTTTTTTTATAAACTCTGAATTTATCTCAGTGGCAGATTAACACTATGTGAGGCCCCTAGGCTACACTTTCCACAGGGGCCTGCCCCAGCATTCCACAGGCCCCCCCCAACCTGCTGCTGAACCTGGTTAAGTGCCGTGCTGCCCCCTGCTTTGCTGCTTTCTGCTGGATTCAGGCAAGAACTATTAAGACTTGCATGTCTTCTGCAGGAGACTTGGACCGCGGGACACCAGTGTCATCACTGGTGCTCGCCAATTCTGCTGAAGAGACAATTCTAGACAGCCCGGCTTTGTATGCACAATACTACTATATAGATAGACATCAGGTGCAACAAACGCCTTGCCGAAATTTTCTCCCAGCCAACAGCAACTGGCAAGCACCAGCTACAGCTTACAGAGTGCAGACAGTGGACGGTGAATTTTGTTTTTTTAATTGCAAAATAACCCATGGGCCCCTGGCCACAGTGGGCCCCTAGGCTACAGCCTAGTATAGTCTAGGCGTTAATCCGCCCCTGACTATTCTGGTATTTTGAATTCTGCCTGTCTGACTTTGATTCCACCCACCTGCCTTGACCCTTTTGCCTGTTTTGTGACTATGATTCTGCCTGATCCCTGCTGGTCCCTTTTTTACGAACTCTCATTCTCCTAAAAGCACAAGATCCCTGTTGGTTCCTCAGCTGAAAGCCCGGGGCCCAAAAAGGTCGTCGTGAGCATTGTAATTCTCAGGGGTTCCTTTGTGCATTTAGAGTGCACTAAGGAGTGCCAGCTGCCATTAAGGTTCCTGACTGATGAGACGTTACAGAAATCTTACTTAGCAAACCGACATGCCCCTTTTCTATTTTCCCTGTCCTTAAGAAACAAAGTATAGCATTCTATATTTACTGCTTAGTTAGCTATGTTTCAGCAATGCCAATAGCATGTTTCTCTTTTAGCGCCATCACCTCCATCTCTCCCATTTTACCAGTCAAGTTTGTTGCATTTGTAAACATACATGTATCACTAGTACTAGCTTGTAAGTTCCCCTCCTCTCTGTTATGGACACCCCCATCCAAATCTACACCCCCATTTTCTATTATGGTGGATGCCTACTCACTGTTCTACAGCACACGGACCTACAATTGTGGCAGGGCAGGATGTAAAGTGCAGAAAATTTGGCTTCTTGCACCCTGCCCCACTTTTTGTAAATGAGACCTATAGGGGGTTATTTATCATGCTCCGACTATCCGAAATTCTAATAATTCCTAGTTTTTGGACTAAAATTTTTTTTTTCCATCATCTCAAAGCTCTCGGGGTCCTGTATAAGTAAATGGGGAAGTTCCCAGTGTCTGCGCTGCTGTCCGTACCGATATCCGATGATTTCTGGGATTTTAGACCAAAAAGTCCGAAAAACTTGTAGTATTTAAGGAGAAGTCTGAAGAAAAATTTGTACTTTTTGAGCAAAGCTCTGAAATTATCGGATTTTTGCCCGAACCTATTTTTTTGACTTTTGAATGATAAATAAGGTCCATATGGGCAACTGGAGTTGCTCGGATTTCTAACTTAGAAATACTTGAACTTGACAAATAACCCCCTTAATGTCATGTGGTTTTAAAGCTCTGGACAACTAAAAAAATATGCAATCATTTTTGTACTGACTTTTCCCAAAGGTTTCCAATGTAAAATGAATCTCACACCTTTAAAAAGTGTCCCCTTATTCATTTTTGTTTGATTTTCTGCAGTTCAAAGCACATTCCTGAGAGTCAAGTGATATCGCTATAATGGGACCATTTTCTGAGGTCAGTTTGTAAATGACTCCCAGTTGGTTGTGGAATTTGGTTCATGTATTATCCATACCAAACAGAAACTAACTGGACAGACTGATCAATGGTTACCTAGCAACATAAAATCATAGCCTATGTTTTAACAAACAAAAAAAGTAAGATGGTTCATACAGGTATGAGATCCGTTATCTTGAAGCTCGTTATCCAGAAAGTTCTGAATTATGGGAAGACCTTCTACCATAAACTCTATTTTATCCAAATAATCCAAAGTTGTAAAAATTATTTCCTTTTACTTTGTAATAATAAAACAGTAGTTTGTACTTGATCCAAACTAAGGGGCATGTTTACTAACATTGGAGATAAATATCTGGAGAGATTTCTGGAGATGTTGCCCATGGCAACCAATCAGCAATTAGATTTAAACAGCCACAGCCAAGTTAGAAAACAAAAGTAAAGATCTGATTGGTTGCTATGGGCAACATCTCCAGAAATCTCTCCAGATATTTATCTCCAATGTTAGTAAACATGCCTGTAAGATATAATCAATCCATATTGGAAGCAAAACCAGCCAATTGAGTTTATTTAATATTTATATGATTTTTTAGTAGTCTTAAGGTATGAAGATCAAAATTACGGAAAGATCCATTATCCACAGGTCCCGAGCATTCTGGATAACAGGTCTCATACCTGTTTTAGAAATACTGCTGTACAAAATATGGTGAGTATGAATAAAAGGAACTCTTTAGTTATGTCATTTGAGAAACCACACAAGAAAGATTATTTGTTATGGGCAGTAGGAATCTTACAACCTAAGTCAGGGGTACCCAGGACGTTGATCGCTGTCTACCAGTAGATTGCATTAATGTTCCTGGTAGACCGCGATCTGGGGCCCGGGGTCACTGACTTAAAGAGAAGAGGAATGAAGGAGATGAGCAGCACAGCATGGAGGGAGGGGCGCAAGCGGCAGGAAGAGAGTGGAGACGAGCAGCACAAAGTGAAGGGAAGGGAGAAGAGCGGCACAAAAGGAAGAGAGGGGAGACAAGCAGCACAAAGAAAAGGGAGGGTATAAGAGTGGCACAAAGGTAAAAGAGGGGAGACAAGCAGCACAAAGGGAAGGGAGAAGAGCAGCACAAAGAGAAGGCAAGGCAGAAGAGAGGCACGAAGGGAAGAGAGGGGAGACAAACGGCACAAAGAGAAGGGAGAAGAGCGGCACGAACGGAAGAGAGGGGAGACAAGCGGCACAAAGGGAAGGGAGAAGAATGGCATAAGGAGAAGGGAAGGGTGAAGGGCAGCACGAAGGAAAGAGAGGAGAGGCAAGCGGCACAAAGGGAAGGGAGAAGAGCAGCACAAAGGGAAGGGAGAAGAGCGGCATAAAGGGAAGAGAGGGGAGACGAGAGGCACAAAGGGAAGGGAGAAGAGAGGCACAAAGGGAAAGGAGAAGAGCAGCATAAAAGGAAGAGAGGGGAGACAAGCGGCACAGAGGGAAGAGAGGTGATATGAGCGGCACAAAGGGAAGGGAGAAGAGTAGCAAGAACAGCATGAAGGGAGAGCTGCAGGCACGGAGGGGAAGGACATGGTACTGAGGGCTGACAGCAGGGAGTGCTGAGAGCAGCAAGCACGGGGGAGGGAGTGTGTTTAATCTTTAATGACCTGCCAATTTTGTAAAATAAACATGGTAATTAGGCGGTGTCGTAAAAAAATGGGCATGGTCAAAAATTTTCACTGCGTGTTATTAAGGTAGATCTCCTGATGGGGGCCAGGTGTTGAGAATAGATCCCAGTGTAACAAAGTCTGGGCACCCCTGATCTAAGCCTTCATTATTAAACATGATATCAACAATCTCCTCTAACCACTGTCATGTTTGCACCTATGTCTCTTCTAGGGATGCACCGAATCCACTATTTTGGATTCGGCCGAACCCCCGAATCCTTCGTGAAAGATTCGGCTGAATACCGAACCGAATACAAATCCTATATGCAAATTAGGATTCGGTTCGGCCAGACAGAAGGATTTGTCCGAATCCTGCTGAAAAAGGCCGAATCCTGGCCGAATCCCGAACCGAATTCTGGATTCGGTGCATGCCTACTACTAATGAACAGAAGTAAGCTCCACCACCAGTGATGGGTGAATTTGTCCTGCTTCATATCGCCGAAACACATCAATTCGCCACAATTTTGAATTTATTCGCCCATCACTATCCACCTCCTCACAGAGCAGAATGACATTCAACTGCTGACTTGGCATAGGTATCAGTTTGTTCCTAGAACAACTGCTGGGAGTCATTCTTGATTTTTGATGAATTAGTCCCTTAGTTCATTGAAAGAAAAAAAAGTGAATTTTTAATGTGTTTCTGAGCCCACTAACTCTCTTAGTAGTTTTCATTTTACTCCAAAGAACACTTGGCCAGTATAATAAGGAACAAGTAAACAGAGAGGCTGCACTTGGTGCATTGGTGTGGTATAAAACAAGGGAGGCAATCATTTTCTAGAGAGAATAAACACAGTCATTTTACATGCTCACAGTAATCACATTGGAATGAAGGATTAAAGGTGTGTGCAATCATAAAACAAAATGAAATACAATAAGCATTAAATAATGTTGGACAGTTATCACTCAGATAAGCAATAAACTATGAAAACTGTGCTCAGGTGACAAATGAACAATACAAAATCTATAAATTGAGAAAGAAAATAAATTACAGTCAAAAATGTAATGTCCCTGGGGATTCTACTTGCATATGTGCATTTTAATCGTTTCAGAGCAATTAGCAGTTGTTTCAGTGGCTTCCCTGCTGAGAATAATTATAAAATAATTCCAGTTAACAATGTTTAAATGAGATAAGTCATCCCTGGCAAGTGTGTGCCTCTTTATTTCCCAAATATAATAATTGCTCTTCATACACATTGTTAAAATGCTGAATAGAACTACTACAATGATTACATATCTGGAAAATGTTTTTACTTACAATCATAGGTTAGTGGCAATACCATACCTATTGGTTTGGATCAGCACAGCACATGGCAGAAAGACAAAAAAGTGTCATTACATTAAACTGGAAGGTATGGGATACTAATATATCAGATATTACATCTTACTAAAGGGGGCCGTAACAACTACGATCACAGGTCACAGGAAAGATTGTTTGTTTTCAGTACAGACTAGTCAAAAAGAATTGATGGCCAGGGCCCCGCTAAAGTTAAAAAAACATTTGGTGGCCCGGGTGCTTCGCCCGGAACCCGTAGCTGAGGATGAAATCAGAATCCAAAAATTTTGGCAAGCACTTAGAGAAGCCTCTCGATGGATAAAAGATGAGCTTTATTTTAACAGTTAAATAATATCTGAAAATGTTTTGTAATCAAGATACATAGTCATAAGCATCGTATCTTGTATTCGCGTTGGGTTTTCTAATGTTTTTAAACTGTTAAAGGGATACTGTCATGGGGAAAAATTTTTTTTTCAAAATGAATCAGTTAATAGTGCTGTTCCAGCAGAATTCTGTGCTGAAATCCATTTCTCAAAAGAGCAAACAGATTTTTTTATATTTAATTTTAAAATCTGACATGGGGCTAGACATTTTGTCAATTTCCCAGCTGCCCCAAGTCATGTGACGTGTGCCTGCACTTCAGGAGAGAAATGCTTTCTGGCAGGCTGCTGTTTTTCCTTCTCAATGTAACTGAATGTGTCTCAGTGGGACATGGGTTTTTACTATTGAGTGCTGTTCTTAGATCTACCAGGCAGCTGTTATCTTGTGTTAGGGGGCTGCTATCTGGTTACCTTCCCATTGTTCTTTTGTTTGGCTGCTGGGGGGGAAAAAGGGAGGGGGGTGATATCACTCTAACTTGCAGTACAGCAGTAAAGAGTGATTGAAGTTTATCAGAGCACAAGTCACATGACTTGGGGCAGCTGGGAAATTGACACTATGTCTAGCCCCATGTCAGATTTAAAAATTGAATATAAAAAAATCTGTTTGCTCTTTTGAGAAATGGATTTCAGTGCAGAATTCTGCTGGAGCAGCACTATTAACTGATTCATTTTGAAAAAAAATTTTTTTTCCCATGACAGTATCCCTTTAAGATAAAGCTAATTTTTTTCATCCATCGAGTGGCTTATGGAAGTGCTTGTCAAAACATTCAGTTGTGCTAAGCACCATCATGTCCTGCCTCTTCTGTGGATTAGGCACAATGTGTCTATTAATGCTAGGGAACCCTGGGGAGATTATTCCAGGGTCTTTACTTCAGTTTACATCAATATGAGTAAGACTTGTGGCATAAAAATAATGCTGTAATGGTGCCTTAGCACCAGCAGATTTGAGAACTCATATACACACAATTACATCTGTTTTTATCGCATCGGGCAATATTCTTATTCTGTAGACTGTGTGCCATTTAGCTGTCCCTTGATTGTAACTATATTTCTGAGGGTGCAGTCTAAATATAATAATGAAACAATACTAGTAGCCCATAGTATTATGGGCCATACATAGCCCATAATACTAAGGGGCAGATTTATCAAGGGTCGAAGTGAATTTGAGGGAATTTTCGAAGTAAAAAAATTGAAAGTAATTTTTTGGATACTTCAACCATCGAATAGGATACTACGACTTTGAATTTACTTTGATTCGAAGTAAAAATTGTTCGACTATTCTGTCTCTTTAAAAAAACTTCGACTTCAATACTTCGCCAACTTAAACCTGCCGAATTGCTGTTTAGCCTATGGGGGACCTCCTGTGTGTTTTTTTAAGTCGAAGGATTTTTTGGGAAAATCGTACGATAAAATCGATTGAATCGTTTGATTCGAAGTACGATCGTACTATGTAGTCCTCCGACTTCGAATGCTGGAGGATTCTATTCGATGGTCGAATTTTCGAAGTTTTTTCTACTTCGAAATTTAACCCTTGATAAATCTGCCCCTAGAAGTAATAAGTATGCCTGATATTAGCCTCAACATCTCCCAGTCTGGTTCTCCTCTTGGATAAGCATCCAAAATTGCATGACCTAAGGGAAAGGGATGGAAAAAGCATATCTCACTGTTGCACCACTACATGTGAGCTTAGTGCCACATATTGCACCTATGGGCAGTGACGTAACTAGAGGGGGGCGGGCCCTGGCATGGGAAGCGCTGTCGGGCCCCCCGCCCCCCTCTGTACACCCGGAACAGCCTGGGAATCATGGCGCATGAGCTGCCGGGAGGGCCCTGAGGGGGTGCGGGCCCTGGCCCAATCGCACCCCCTGCTCCCCCGGTAGTTACTAAAGGGCGAAGTGACTAATGCGGGAGAAAATTCGCCAATGGGACGTCATTTCAGTACTTCGCCGATTTACTAACATTCCCTGGCGTAACTTCGCTAGCGAAGGAGATAGACTCTAGCGGCACTTCGCTCCCTAACGCCTGGCAAATTTGCGCTCTGGCAAATGGACTACGCAAATTCACTAAGATGGGGATTTTACTGAACGTTACCTCTTGCACCAGACTTGCCTTTGCCACCTCAGACCAGGCGAAGTGCAATAGAGTAGATAGGAGTTCTTAAAAAAATAGTTGAAAATGTTTCTAAGTCCCAAAAAACGCTGGCGTCTTTTCCTTTTTCAGGGTGATAGGCTGAAAAAGAGCGTAAAAATTTTATTGGGGTAACCGCCTTCCCCCCTACATTTTCTAACATATGGCACATAAACTATACACTGGGCTCATGTGCAGGACAATATAACAACTCTATTTTATTAAGGTTTCCCAGGCTTGTGTAGTGTAATGTATTTGCTGCAACATATACGTCCATTCAACTTTAACTTCCCGCCGTGTGCAGATTAGCCAACGCTCTCGCAACTTCGCTTCCCTTGGTGCAGTAATGCTAGCACAACTTTTCCCTTCGTTGGGCGCCCTGGACGCAACTTCGGATTTTAGTGAGTTATCATTGTCCTGGCGAATCCACGCCTGGTGAAGTGTTGCACTGTGAGTGAAGCCGTCGCTGGCAAATTTTCGGAGATTAGTGAATTTGCCCCATGGTACCTAAACGTTGATGCCTAATGGCCACAGTTTGTTGGCACCTCCAGAAATGCCAATGCATGTTGATAAACACTGGTCTGTTTCTTCTATAGTTATGCCACTATACATGACTCAAGCATGCCAGAAAAGCAGGAACATCGGTCAGAAATTTACATCTTAGCACCAATGTATGGAATAGGCACCAGTTAAGTTAATAAATGAGCCCGGCAAACATTATTTATAACACAAACAATAGTTCTCCGCTTGATATATTGCAAACAATTTACATTTTCTATTGCTGTAGGAATTGAATGGCTCAGTAGATAAGACATGTTTATATTACGCCAACAAAACACAGAACTACTCATCTGAAATTTCTGATAAGAAAACAACGCAGTAACCGGCTATGAGAAATAGCACCTCATAAATCACGAGTCATGGAATGTAAAAAAAAATCTATCAAAAAGCAATATAAATGGCAAAATGACCAATACAAAGCAAAACGTTTCAGTTATAACAAAGTTTCTTCGGCTTCAACATTCTTCAATTTTTATCAAATATTCAGGTAACTAATAATTGAATGTACCAGTATGTCTTTTCTAACTTCCGCAAATACCCCGGGGTTTATTTCTTGTTGTCTTCAACATATTCCTGTAATTGTCAGTCTATTCCCATGTCTACTCATCCTTCACTTTTACAGCCATTTTAAAGCTTGAAATCAACATTAGCAAATTAAGCCAAACCTCTAAATACATTTTCAACTCAGAGTTGAATTTGAGGAAGTGACGGATTTGAAACACTCTTTGTAGAAACGTAAAGCGTGTGCAGTTGCCATTGGTGGGTAAGCAAACAGTGAATTAAAGTGGTTGAAAATGTTTAATGTCTTTTTTATTACAGGTATAGGATCCGTTATCCGGAAACCCATTAACCAGAAAGCTCCAAATTACGGAAAGGCCGTCTTCCATATGGGCAAATTTACTAAAGGGCGAAGTGACTAACGCTGGCGCCAGCGTGACGTCATTTCAGTACTTTGGCGATTTACTTATGGTAACTTCGCTAGAGACTGATGCTGGCGCTCATTCACACTCAATAGCCAGGCAAAGTTGCGCTCTGGCGAAGGGACGTAATTGCCCAAATTCACTAAGATGTGGATTTTACTGAATAATACCTCTTGCGCCAGACTTGCCTTCGTCACTTTAGACCAGGCAAAGTGCAATAGAGTGGACAGTCAAACATTAGTTGAAAACGCTGGTGTTTTTTCCTTTTTTCAGGGTGATAGGCTGCAAAAGAGCGTACAAATTTTTGGGGTAACCGGCTTCCCCCCTACATTTGCTAACATATGGCACATTAACGATACACTGGGCTCATGTGTAGGGCACTATAACAACTCTATTTTATTTTATTAAGGTTTCCCTGGGCTTGTGTAATGTAATGTATTTGCTGCAACATATACGTCCATTCAACTTTAACTTCCCGCCGTATGCAAATTAGCCAAAGCTAGCGCAACTTCGCTCTGCTCAACGAATTAACGCTAGCGCAACATCACCAGCGTTCGTTGCCCTGGATGCAACTTCGCATGTTAATGAATTAGCGTTGTCTGAACTAATTTTCTGCCTGGCGAAGTGTTGCGCTGCCTGCAAAGCGGTCAAATTTGCCCCACAAACTCCCAAATTTTTAAAAATGATTTCCTTTTTCTCTGTAATAATAAAACAGTAACTTGTACTTGATCCTAACTAAGATATAATTAATCCTTATTGGAAGCAAAACCAGTCTATTGGATTTATCTAATGTTTACATGATTTTCTAGTAGACTTAAGGTATGGAAAGATCCTTTATCCGGATAGCCCCAGTTCCCGAGCATTCTGGATAACAGGTCTCATACCTGTATTATGTTGCATTTGTGTCATAGCAATACTGTATTTTTTGCACAAAAAGAAAGAGTAACTGAGTACTTGAATAAGAGGGGAAAATATGTCATTAAAGCATAGAAATCATGCCACGCTAAAGTGGAGGCTTTCATAGGGGGTTATGTATCAACGTTTGTATTCTGCTATTCAAATCTATTTTCTCAATAAAAATCATGAATGTTAATAGTAGTTTTAAAAATATTTATTAAGGGGCAGATTTATTAAGGTTCAGGTTGTTTTTTCACTCGAAAATTCAAATCTTTGAGTTGTATTTTTTGATCAAAACTCACATTTTCGGGTTAAAAAAAAAAACAACAGTTTTTTCTTTAAATAAAACTTGAATGTTCAAGATGAAATAGCTCGAATACAAAAATACACTTCCTAAAACCTGCCGAGGTACTCTAGAAGTCAAAGGCAGAGGTCCTTGGAACCATTTGAAGAGGTAAACAGCCTGCTTGATGTTCGAGTTTTTTTTGGAGGGTTTTGGCCAAAAACTCGAACAGAACTCAATTCAATCGATTCAAGTGGAAAACTTGATCAATTTGAGTTTTGGGGTTGCGGGACTTGAACTTGCACTTTTGGGTTTTTCCATTCAAGTTTTTTCCTAAATAAGATACCATTCAACTTTCAAGGTCATTCGAGTTCATTCAAGGTAAAAAAACCTCTAACACTCGACCTTTGATAAATAACCCCCCTAAGCAAAAAAGAAAACACGAAAACCACAAATTAAAAAGCTTGAAAAGATCATGTAGACATCAAAGGAAGCTCTAGCCAAAATGTAAACTATTTATTCAACTTGAGTTTTTTTATATTTATAAAAAATTGAGCCTGTAAACTCATTAAAAAAAAGTAATCAAATGCTGAGTAAAACAAACCACAAAATCGAGGTATTCAAGTTTTTTTCCCATGATTTTCTTAATTTGAGTTTTTTTCTGTTTGGATATTTTTTTTAATAATTAAGGTTTGTTTTTTAAAACTGCTAGTTTACTCGAAATAAGAAAAACCTCTAAAATTACACAAATCCGAATTTTGATAACTATACATATTTTGTAAATAGTTTAAATTAAATTGTCTGCTTGGTATACTTAATTATGGCACTATACTAGTTATGTATCTCTATTTTGATCTAGGGAGTAGTAGGATTAACTGGTGTAAATTCGAGGGCAAAACCTGTATAAACAGTCACTTTAGCCACTGACCAAAAGCCCCAGGAAAACTGGGTCAGAAAACTCTAACACAGACAAATAGTTTCTTGGCAAGAAATAAAGCCAGTCCATAAAAATATAGCAGCAGAACAAGCAATACATTTCTAGTAAGTATGGCTCGTAGACACTGCAAACTATTTTTATTACTATTTTATTATCTATTTTCTTATTCTCTTGTAGCACTGAATTGTATTACAGAATTACAGTGCTGTTTCAGGATTTCTTCCCCCTCAAGAATTCGATTGTGCCATAATAGTGAAAGTGACTTAGAGGAAATGCATTTTCGGTGACGTTATAGAGAATATTACCAAGCTCAGATGTTACGGATTGCATCAATCAGTGTGTGTTCAAGCCAAAAGAGAGGAAAATATGTTTCTTGGCATGACCCAAGATCATATGTTTAGAGAATACTAGAACCATCCCTCTGACATCTGATCTTTATGAACAAAAAAATGTTGATGAAAGACATGGAGCATGAAGGCCAAGGCAACCCCGTCATTTTTAAGCAGATGAATTCCAGGCTCTAAGTACAACATATCTCTCCTGTGTAATGTGCAAAATAATATTTTCCGTGGTGTAAATCTTACCAATTCCATTGACAGATACAATACAGTTAGCATATCAATGGTTGGATCCCTTATGCAATAAAAGTACTGGATCCTGATATAAGTCTAGAGTATATTGTCTACTTTTGGGTAGCTCAAGCTACATTTTTGAAATTCTATAGTTAATCTTTCCAGTTGTTTGCATCTTCAAATAAAACACTGATAAAGAACGATTTATATCATTGTTATCAGGCCAGTAACGAGATTTTTGCCTAAGGATTAATTGTATTATTTGTTCCAATGGAAGTGGGCAGAAAAGAACCAGGTCACACAGTCCACAGGTCTTGACTTAGTACAAATTCATCAACCACATTAATACTCGAAACAGCACAGGAGACAACTGCATAAAATTCCAGAAAATGCTATAAGACCTGCAACAATAATGCTGTTTTGCATATATTTTGATATTTTGGGGACACTCAAAAAAAACTTCAATTTGATATTTCAATCAGTATCTCTTTGTTTAATAAAGCAAATATCACATTCAAGCCAAAGATTATTTCTTATTGAAATATGAACTGTTAAACATCTTGTTATACATTACAACATGCAATCACTAGTCTAGAGTCCACACATCTATTCTGGCTTTTCTATACAAAAACTAAGCTTCCTTCATTTCAATAGTCAGTATCAAGAGCATCAGTTTTCAGAATCCGGGTTCAGATCCCCATTTTGGTCACACGTACACTCAGACTCCACCTCATAACAAAGTTAGAGATACATGAAAATGCTGTTCAAATGATATCTAGGGCAGAGAGCACCAAAATTGAACCAACACTCACTCTAAATGACCTATAGCTTGGCATTCCAGAAATATCTAATAAAGTAAGCATTCTTTCCAAGCCTCATCCTAACTCGCCTTCAAGCGGAACCTCTGCAACTTCCCCTATGGGGTACCCAAAGCATTTTGGTTTTAATTTTACAGTATAAAACACCAAATCCCACCAAATCTCACTCTAAAGGAGCTTGAGCTTTGCATCCTACAAATATCTGAGAAACTACGTATTCATGCCAGATCTCACCTTAACTGACCTTCAAGTTGAACATCTTTGACTTCCCTGGGAGGCAGGTCTGGACTGAGAATGAAAATAGGCCCTGGCATTTGCCAGAACCCACAGATTGCTAGTCCGGGTCTGCTGGGAGTGGGGCACCCAAAGTATCAATCATTTTGTTATAGTTTAAGGATATCTACAGCAGAGAGAACCAAATCCCACTAAATCTCACTCTAAATAAACTACAGCTTGGCATTCCAAAAATATCTAAGAAAGTAAGTATTCATGCAAGGTCTCATTGTAACTGGCCTTCAAGCTGAACCTCTTTGACTTCCCCTAAGGGGACATCAAAAACATGAGTCATTTATTCTATAATTTTAAGGCCATCTAGGGCACAGAGCACCAAATCTAAAGGACCTTTACATTCATGCCAGATCTCATCCTAACTGGCCTTCAAGCCTAACGTCTTTGACTTTGCATTAAGGGGACTTCCAAATCAAATGTGCCAAAAGGTATTAATAATAGGAAACAGAATTCAGTTAAAGATTATACTGTAGCTCTGGCTGATCCGCTTTTGGTTGTAAGACAGATTGTTATTTATTTCTTACACAGATAAGTTGAAGCTGTAGGCTCTTCTGGAGGTGAAACATATTTTTGAGAAAGAGTTATTTTAGAAGTACAGGTTTGGGACCTGTTATCCAGAATGCTCTGGACCTGGGGTTCTCCAGATAATGGATATTTCTGTAATTTGGATCTCTATACCTTTAGACTACTAAAAAAATCACGTAAACATTAAGGAGCGGATTTCTCAAAGGTCAAGTAGAATTTTCAAATGAAAAAAATTCTAATTTTGAGCTATTTTTTGTGTACTTCGATTTGAATTTGAAAAAAGTAAAAAAATTTGAATATACAAATTTATCATGTACTGTCTCTTTAAAAATTTGACTTTGACCATTCGCCATCTAAAACCTACCGAATTGCTGTTTTAGACTATGGGGGACCTCCTAGAACCTATTTGGAGTTAATTGGTGGACTTTGAAAAATTCAAGGTTTTTTTTTTTCGGAAAAACGTTGAATCTATTTAGTTTGAATGCGCTATAGCTTCGAGACGCATGATTAGAATTTGGCTGAATACGGACCTATTCGACCAAAAAAAAACCTTCAAATTCATTTCAGTTGGTCTTTTTGAATTCGAGTTTCTACGTTTTTTCAATTTGAAATTCGACCCTTGATAAATATGCCCCTAAATAAACCCAATAGGCTGGTTTTGCTTCCAATAAGGATTAATTACATCTTAGTTTGGATTAAGTACAAGGTACTGTTTTATAATCACAGAGAAAAAGGAAATCATTTTAAAAAATATGGATCATTTGGATAAAATGGAGTCTATGGGAGATGGCCTTTCTGTAATTCGGAGCTTTCTGGATAATGAGTTTCCAGAAAACGGATTCCATATCTAATTGGAAGTCACTGTAAGCATTTGTAGTGCTTGCGCTTTTAATATAATTAAAAGAGATATTTTCATAAAGTACATGGATAAACTGATGCCAAAACAGCACTCACATCTTGCTAAACAGAAACAGAAGTAGCAAATTAAACTGTAACGATTTTAAAGAGTAGAAAAGACACCTGGAAATTATTATTATTATGTGATGCTGTTGCTTCGTTTTTTGAACTTGCGTCCCATTATATCTGAACACATTCAGAAGAGCTAATTTATTAATATCTATTTATCAATATCTATAATAATTGTAGATTTTAGTATCACTATAGCCTTGGATTTTATGTTTGTTCAAGAAATCATCCAAGCCCCTCTAAAAGGCATTAATAGAATCTGCTCTAGAAACCCAAAGCAAAAATAGGGGGCAGATTTATCAAGGGTCGTATTTCGAAGTGGAAAATACTTCGAAATTCGACCATCAAATAGAATCCTCCGACATTCGAAGTCGGAGGATTTTATTCATCGTACCGTACTTCAAATCGTATCATTCGAACGATTTTATCGTACGATTTTCCTTCGAATATAAAAAACTTGCTCTGGAAGGTCCCCATAGGCTAACATAGCACCTCAGCAGGTTTAAGTTAGCGAAGTATTGAAGTCGAAGTTTTTTTAAAGAGACAGTACTTCGATTATCGAATGGTCGAACGATCCTATTTGATGGTCGAAGTATCCAAAACATTACTTTGAATTTCTAATTTTTTTACTTCGAAAATTCCCTCGAATTCACTTCCACCCTTAGTAAATCTGCCCCCAGGTATGAGGAGCTGAAATCTTTCACTAACAAGCAACCAATAAATATATTTATATGGCATATGTCAAAGTTGGATAACATGCATGAAGCTTAACCAAGTCTGCCCACATAGGTAAATATCTTGTATGTTCTTGCACTAAACCTTTTACTGCCACTTATTCCTGACGGTCATGGTCATGAAATAAAGGGTGAGGATTAAAAATCAACCATTTCCTTCAGAATGTCATTTCCTACCAAAAAGCGTCTGCGCCAAAATAAGTTCAGGAACAATGAAAAACATTTCATTTAAAAAAAGAGGTACATTATGCGTTTACCATCTGAGGAGTATAAATACTTTTTTTAATTGTTCCCAGAGTCAATGAATAAATCAGCGTGGATGACAGCATTATTTTTAGTCTACAAAGCAGGAAAAGGGTCCTGAACTTAATTTGTATAATTAAGATTTCAGTATTATGCATATTTTTCCAATTAAAAAAAAAACTATCCCATCATGAATAATTAAACATTTCCAAATGACAAAACACAGACCAGGGCCACACTAGAAATAGAAAAAAAGCTATTGTTGTACACTAACTAGACAAAATATATTTAAATTTAATTTTATGCATTTCTCCTCTTTGCTGAATATAACAAGACCCAGGGTATAGTTCTTCCAACTCCATGCAGCAATGTCCCAGCCATAACTTGTGGCTTTTAGGGACAATCACATGTGCCATCCAGTAAGATAGTTGACTTGCTGCACAGTACAGAACCAGGCACCTTTCACAACAAGGTGCCAAAGCTGTTCACGGCACTTGTTGAGCCATACATAGTTTATCAAAATGAAAGCGCTGATATGAGCCAAATTAATTTGCACATAAAGTACTACATTTTATGCAGAAATTCTAGGCCATTGGTAATAATTCATTGGCTGATTGTTCAAAACTCATTTTTTATCAACAGTGAAAATAATCTTTTTTTTCAGCCATTTTCGTTCTTCTGTAGTCAAAAGACATGCAAAAAATATTTTGTGTTACCCAGTTTCCCATTGATTTGATGCATTGTGCTAAGTTCTCACAGCTTGAAACATTTTACCCATTTTTTCAACTTGGTTTGGCCTGGTTAGAAGCTTGTGGCCACTTTTAGGTGAACAAAAGGGGTGGCCGTCGAGCTGGGCAGAATCTCAAATTTTCTTTTACCTTTCCTGAAAACTATGAACATGTTTATAAACGTTGAACATTTTTGACCTAACAACCTCCCCCCCACACAATTTAACAAGATCTTTGCTAAATCTGCTGTTATGTAATTGACACTGAACGTAAGGGCTAGTCCACACGAGGAGATAGCGACGCGTTTGCGGTCGCGGCGACAAAGCTCCGCGACAGTCGCCGTGACCGGCGTATGCGACAGTTTTGTATGGGCGCCTATGTAAAAAGCGCATCGCCTCGTGTGGTTAGCACAGGCGTTTTTACATAGGCGCCCATACAAAACTGTCGCCTGCGCCGGTCGCGGCGCTTTGTCGCCGCGACCGCAAACGCGTCGCTATCTCCCTGTGTGGAATAGCCCTAAAGGAACAGTAAGACCAAAAAATGAAAGTGTTTTAAAGTAATAAAAATATAATGTACTATTGCCCTGCACTGGTAAAATGGATGTGTTTGCTTCAGAAACACTACTATAGTTCATATAAACAAGCTGCTGTGGAGCAATGGTGGAAATTGAAAAAAGTCTATATGGCACAGGTTAAATAGTGGATAACAGATAACACTATTATGTTCTATAGAGCTTATCTGCTGTGTAACCTGAGCCTTTTCTCCATTGAATGGCTGCCCCCCATTGCTACTCAGCAGCTTATTTATATAAAGTATAGTAGTGTTTCTGAAGCAAACACACCAGTTTTGCCTCAAAGAGGCTTGTTTCACTATTTAATAGTGAAGCCGAAACTCTTGACAAAAAGGAAAAACTGATGACAGGAAATAAATTGTCCTGGTAAATTATGAATGGGATAGTGAGTTCTATGTCCAGACGCCAAACCTTAAAGGGATACTGTCATGGGAAAAAAAAAATTCAAAATGAATCAGTTGATAGTGCTGCTCCAGCAGAATTCTGCACTGAAATCCATTTCTCAAAAGAGCAAACAGATTTTTTTATATTCAATTTTGAAATCTGACATGGGGCTAGACATTTTGTCAGTTTCCCAGCTGCCCCAAGTCATGTGACTTGTGCTCTGCTAAACTTCAATCACTCTTTACTGATGTACTGCAAGTCGGAGTGATATCACCCCCCTCCCCTTTTCCCCACAGCAGTCAAACAAAAGAACAATGGGAAGGTAACCAGATAGCAGCTCCCTAACACAAGATAACAGCAGCCTGGTAGATCTAAGAACAACACTCAATAGTAAAAACCCATGTCCCACTGAGACACATTCAGTTACATTGAGAAGGAAAAACAGCAACCTGCCAGAAAGCATTTCTCTCCTAAAGTGCAGGCACAAGTCACATGACCAGGGGCAGCTGGGAAATTGACAAAATGTCTAGCCCCATGTCAGATTTCAAAATTGAATATAAAAAAATCAGTTTGCTCTTTTGAGAAATGGATTTCAGTGCAGAATTCTGCTGGAGCAGCACCATTAACTGATTCATTTTGAAAAAATTTTTTTTTTCCCATGACAGTATCCCTTTAAGTTGACCTTTGAAGGACAGCTAATAAAATACGAATAAAAAAAAGGCAGTTGTCATATTTACCAGGATCAATTGACAGTTTACTACAAAAGGCTTATTAGCTGATGAATAATCTGATTTATTCACTACCAGCACTGTAATTTCACCCGTTCTATTATTTGCTTTGTAGTCTGCATTTACACAAAAACAGTATTTAATAGTCATTGATGAGATAATTAAATGTATAAAAGAACTACATTGTATTATCTGGCAAGAGACAAATGAGTAGCAAAACTATTACTATTCTGTAAAAAAAAAAAAACACATTCATTTTAAAGAAGAAGGAAAATTATAATCACTGGGAGGTTAACACATGAAGGAGGTGCAGAAGTCAGTGGATCTGCTTTTCTCTGCTGGCAAAAAAAACATCTGACATTGGCCTAAAAGGATGATTTATATGCTTTGCATATGATTTTTTTTACAGTGTACCAGCATAATCACTACATTGCTGTTTTAGCCTATAGGGGACCTCCTAGAACCTATTTGGAGTCAATTGGTGGACTTTGAAAAATCGCTATTATTTTGATTTGTACAATTCGAATACGGCCGAATACGGACCTATTCCATCGAAAACAAACCTATTCAGCCAAAAGATTTTTGATTTAATTTCAGTTGGTCTTTTTGAATTCGAATTTCGAAGTTTTTCAAATTCAAAATTCGACCCTTGATAAATATGACCCTAAGTCTACTAGAAAATCATGTAAACATCAAATAAACCAAATAGGCTGGGTTTGCCTCCATTATCGATTAATTATATCTTAGTTGGGATCATGTACATGGTACTGTATTATTATTATAGAGAAAAGGGACATCATTTTAAAAATTTAAAATTATTCGATTATAACGGAGTCTATGGCCTTTCCATAATTCTGAGCTTTCTGGATAATGGTTTTTCAGATAACAGATCCCATACCTGTTCCAGAATAACACATTTCTATTAGCAGAACAAAAATGTAATAGTTCTGACACATGAAGATGGATTGCTACCGTATTTAAAATAATGCACAACCATCCAGCTTGTGTCAATAAATCTTCTGTTCACGTAGAGGCAGAATTATGAAAAACTGGCAAACTCCAATGTGACTTTATTTATTAAAAAGCTTCAATCTGGAACACTCAATTGCAGTAAAATTTAAAATAATTTGAAAGCCGCAAAATCACATCTATCCATAATTTTTAATGAATCTGCCAAATTTTGAATTATCTCAAACTATAATTTGGAAAGCACACACCCTTAAGAAAAATGCTGAGGTGCCAATCCAATGGGGGCTGCCCAATCAAAGCCTCCTGGTGAATATCATGTAAATAAATAAATATGTGGATTGCACACTCAGACTAATTTAAAAAGTCCAAATTTTATTGTATCAAAAACTAAGATTATAGCAGAACCCTACGCGTTTCGACCACCATCGTGGTCTTCATCAGGGGCAAAACACTTCTAGGTACAAAAATAGTATAATACTGTTATGATCTGTTTATCCAAATTTTAAATTAATCTGAAAAACTCAAAGTGAAATAGCTTGGATTTTATTAATGCAACTCTGATTTACTTCCACATAAACTGGCCAATTGACGAAATTTTTACATTCAAGCTTATATTGAACTTAATAAATCTTGAAAATTCAAGTAGTGAAAACTCAAAGTGTGAACGTTTCTATTCGTTACCCTTTTCGCCATAGTCTATATTGCCAGGATCTAATAAGAAGAAGCTACATCCTCAACATTTTTGTGACATCATATCCTGTATTACAAAAAAGTGATAAAAAAGACAAAAGGCTGGGTTTTTTCTTATTTTAAAGTGGGATTAACTTTACAAGTTGTAACTATTAACCATATATTATTTACACCTTTTTAACAATTTTAAGCTCATGCCACATTTGTTTTAGGATGGGCTCATGTCTAGGACAATAGAGAATCTCATTTGTCTTTATTTTGCTTCCTTGGACATTTTTAATAATAAGTGGCCACTTCCAGTAATTTCACCATCGCTAATAAATACATACATACGACCTTTATATACCCGCTGAATTTAAATTTAAGTAAATGCAAGTTAACAAAGTTTCACTAGGAAGAGATTAACGCTAGAGAAAATTACACGCTATTGAATTATCTCTGATGAAAGTACACCAGCATTCTTATGCCGAGACAAAATTGCGCATTTTTATGGAATCGTTGAATTATTAACAAAATGTCAGACATAGTGGGTGAAGCTTGGCAGAGACTTCCACAGCGAAAATTTGTACGTACTGTAAGTAAATCTGTCCCATTGTCTTCAGGGGTGATCCTGGCCCCTCCACCGCCTGAGGCAGCAGCAATTGCTGCTGCTCCCCCTCCACCGGAAATTCGATCTTAAAGTACCAGGAGCAGCATTTTTGCCGCCCCCTGGTACCTAGTGGGGTGCTGCCGCCTGAGACGACAGCCTCAACTTGTCTCATTGGCGAAGCACCCCTGATTGTCTTTTAAAGGAGAACTAAAGCTTATCTAAAGAAGTAGCTAAAATGGTTGTACATTATGTTTTGGGCTTCTGTACCAGCCCAAGGCAACCACAGCCCTTTAGCAGTAAAGATCTGACTCTCTAAAGATGTCCCAGTTGCTCCCCATCTTCTTTTCTGCTGATTCACTGCACATGCTCTGTGTTGCTGTCACTTAATTTGGTGCAATAAGTGCATTACATAAAATATGGCATTTGTAACCATATTCATTTTAGGGGTTTGTTCGCCTTTAACCAGGGCCAAACCAAGTCGGTAGGAGGCCCTAAGCAAAGCAGCCAGCAAACACCGCCCCCCCCCCCCTCACGCGACGTGGAGTGAAGAGAGGGACGGGAAGGGTGAGCAACAGAGGGAGGGACAGCAACCGAGGGGAGTAAGACTTAAAATTGTTGACCAGCGGTAGGCAAAAGACAATTTTAGAGGTAGCTGCCTATTATTGCACCCTAGGCATCTGCCTCTTCTGCCTATTCCTAGTTCCGACCCTGCCTTTAACCTTTTTTAGCTGTAGATATCAATCTATATCTTTAAGGAAATCTAAATATCATTATATAGAGATAGTTAATGCTTTGTGATATCTAGAACCTAAGTGTTTTTCTGCTCCAAACAACCTAGGCTGCAGGAAAATAAATGTTAAATTGGGGGAATGATTTAATAAATCATTTATATGTTAAAAATTAAATGGAAAAAAAAATACAGTTTATTTGTGAATAAGATGTATGAAATATCCACTACAGTATGGGGGCATGTTTATAGCAACGACAGTTCTTGTAACAAAGGTAATTTTTGTATTCTAGTTTCATTACTACAGAAACACACAGTAAATATTTACAGAATGATCATGTCTGATAAAATAACTGTGGGATCTGGTTCTCATCATGTCAAATGTCTATTCCAGAATTGCTGATAGATGTTCACAAATTACATTTCACTTTTTGTTTTTTTATATTGTATACATTTATTTTACAGGATGATCTAAAATTACAAACAATGCATTGAAATGGTGTCAGTACATTTCCAACTAATGTATTTATTAAATATGTACGGTTCCTTATTCAGAATTTAGTGAACTTTCCCTTCAGATTGCATCTACATTTTTTTAAAGAACAGTTGCTTGCCATGTGTGAGTCTGGCTGTTGCTTTTTTTTACAAGATACATCTGTGGATCTGAGTCTTTTACCTGATTTCCATCATTCACACTTTTCAAATTTCCTTAGTGACTTGTAAAAGAATTCAGCATAAAAATATCAATTCCGTATCTTTGTTGGAGGTGTGCTTTCAAGATGTTTGAATAATTTTGAGGAAAAAACATTATTTTTGCCTCACTCTGCCAAACATAATGGAAATGAAAACCTCTAAAACAGGCAGAGAACAACTCTGGCCACATAACTGTAGCAGAACTGTAAGTCACTGTATGCTTTTGATGTAAAACTGGTTATTGGGGAAAAAGGGATATAGTAGGAGATCTGTGTTTGTGACGTTCCCTAATTTCTAGGCATCTTGCCATTTCTGCCACAAGGAAGGAGAGAAATCTCCCTTAGGTGGAATTTTACCAGAGATAGCAAAGATCTGCCCATGGTAAATTGGAGCAGAAATAAAAAAAAAAATGTACCTGGAAATTTGGCTGTTTTAATGCAGAGAGCACATTTGCAGCAAGCCCCAAAGAGCACCATCTTTGTAAATAAGATCAATGAGAGAGAATTATTTTAATGATCAAGTTACATGGGAGAGTCATTGGTTCTAGTCGCATCAGCAACGTAACTAGAGGGGGGCGGGCCCTGGCGTGGGACGTGCAGCCGGGCCCCCCGCCCCCTTACGTACACACGGAATCTGCCCGGAATCAGCGGCGCGCAAGCTCCCGGGGGACCCTGAGATGGTGCGATCCCTGGCCCAATTGCACCCCCTGCCCCCCCGGTAGTTACGCCACTGAGTCGCATATTTAAGACCCTGGGCCAGTACTCTTCTTCTTCCAAAAATGCACCTTTCCAAGGTATCTTTTGTCTTAGCACCAACTGCAATATTCTTCCAGTGCCAAATAAATCATCCTCTATGGTGCCCTTCTCGAGCATGTGTGGCACTGAAATTCTTTGCCAATTTCCATACTGAGCAAGAGCATGGCAGTGGGATGCTTTAAAAATACTCTGAGTGCATTTTTGGAAGAAGAGGGGCAATAGTGTGGGATCATACGTAAGCAAATAGAATCACTGGGCGGTATCACGTCAGTGATTCCCTATTTCCTTGTTCTTTAATGATTATTTTACCAGAAATCCATTCGGTGACTAGGGAAAGAGTAACTAGTAATTCTTTTCTAATGTTTCGAAGCTAAAGGAGAACTCAACACCTCCAATTAAGAAAAGCCCCTACCTACTAAGCAAGATAGTCCCCCCTCCCTGCTTCTCCCCCCTCATCCTTCAATAGGTCTGAGAATGTCCCAAAAATATTTCTCACCTAACAGTGTAGAGTAAGCACAGCGGAGCTTGTGAGCACCATATTCTGGATCTTTGGATTTTTTGGGGGGTATGTGTGGGGGGGAAGCAGGGAGGGGGGACTATCTTGCTTAGTAGGTAGGGGCTTGTCTTAATTGGGGGGTTGAGTTCTCCTTAAAGGAGAAGTAAACCCTTGCTACGATAATCCCCTACCCCCCTCCCTGCTCCCCTCCAGCCTAGGTGGTACTTTTGCTAAATGCCCCTAACTCTTTACTTACCCCTCGGTGCAGATTCTGTCTAGTGGAGTTCACTGGCCCATCTTCAGCCACTTCGGTAATCTTTGGGTCTTCTTCCTTCCCTTCGTCAATTTCCGTGACTTTCAGCGCATGCACAGTAGCGCGAAACAGAAAATTCCTCCAACTGCGCATGTGCCGATACGGCACTTACTTCCCAAAGATTACCGAATCAGCTGAAGATGGCACCCATGAACTCCACTGGACAGAATCTGCACCGAGGGGTAAGTAAAGAGTATAAGTAAAGGGCATTTAGCCAAGATACCACCTAGGCTGGGGGGTGCTGGGAGGTCTATGTAGGGTAGGTGATTTTAGTAGTTTGTTTCTCCTTTAAGGAGCTGTAGCTTGCAGCTGAACACTACCTGCCATGATACAAATATAAATGCATCTGAATCTAGAAAGAGGAGTTGAGAAATGTAATAATACTTACACAAACAGGCAGGGCACTATTAAATGTGGTGGCACATTCAGCAGCCTTGGATGAAGTAGATGAACAAAACTGTTTTACATGTGTAAGTTCCTGGCCGCCAAGCTTCTTCCATATGTACAATGCAATCTAAGGATTAACATGACACAAACATTGTATTAAAAGTCTAAAAGTGATTCTGTCTTTAATTTTTCTTCTCGTTATTACTGATTTTATTGTCTTTCTTTAACTTCTATTTTGTCTCATTTTACTTATACTGTACCTTATATATCTGCTTTGTTAAACTGACAATTTTAGCTGTATAAATTACAACACTAAATAAAACATAGTAAACTAAAACTACAAGTGTGTAATAATACAAGAATGCCTATAAAATCCCATCTCAGAGACAAATGATGCATTGCACAAAGAGAGGCATTGAGATGCTTCCAATCTAAAAACACTAAACATAGAAAGAAACATGTCAAATGGTGAAACAAAAGACATTTCAAAAAATGTAACCCCAGCTCCTAACGTGGCATATGAAATTACCAAAATCTCATGGCAAAAGAAATGAAAAATGAAAGGGCTGCATAACATATTTAATATAAAATTAATTTGATTTTATTAAAATCCTAATACTTGTGACAGAATTGCCAAAAGCCTGCCTGGTATAAGGCCAGAAAATAGTAGTGCAATTATATAGACTATAGGGATCATTTGGGTCACGGTCGGCACCCTATATCCAGAACCAGTGCTAGGCTCCCTGGTCTCAGCTCTTGCTTCTGCCTAAAACAGTCGCCTTTCACTTCGAAGGAGCACTCTGCTAATTGGATGCCGCCAGGTCTTACTAAGAGAGGAGCAAAGCTAAAGGTTCTGGACTAGCAAAGGGGCAATATCGTTTCACCAAGGATACTGGATGGAAGACAGGCCAGACAGACATGCGTGGACAGACAGACCGGGCCAGCACAAGCAGATTACAAGAATTGTCAGACAGGCCGGGTTGGTGCAGGCAGAGTTCAAGGAATGGTCAGACAGGCTAGGATCAGGATTGGAGAGTGTAGAATAGTCAGCAGTCAGGCAAGGGCCAAATTGGAGAGTTCAGAATAGTCAGCAGGCAGGCAATATCAATAGATCAAGCAGGATTCACATGGAATAAACACCCAGGATACTAACAAATAGAACCTAACAACGGGCTGAGATCCCTTTAAATACTTTTAAATTTCGCGCCAATGTGTGTAGGAAGATTCCCAACTGAGATCATATCGTAATCAGAAGATCTAGATATGGGCAACATTTGTTTATTGGTTTGGTAGAACATGTAACACTTATAAATGTGTATGTGCGACAAGCTTAAGGCTCCTATGCATTTGTTATTGCTTTCACCCTATACGGGAGAACTGCTGAAAACCCCCAACTCCATTGGCAGCCACTTGGGAAAACTCATACCCCTTTGACCTATTAAATGTTTGTCTAAAATGTAGTACCTTTGGAGGGTTTAGGTACAAAACATCTACATATAGAAAACTTTATAGCAGTTTTTACTTTTACTATCATGGGCTCCAGATGTTTTTTTTAATATCACAGCAAGAGGCTATATAATAGCAGGAGCAGTGAGAGAATGGATACCTTTTATTAGATCTGCATATGTTTGACATTACAATGTAAGTGTTTACATAAGGTGAAAACCTGCTCTGCCCCAATAAAATGTAATATGTGAACTACACTATTCTTTCCCTTGGTTCTTAAAGGAAGGCATCCTTACATTTATTTTCTTACACATAAATACCTTCAAGGCAAATGAACACTTAAATCTGGCATTCTAAAATAAACTTCTAAGTTTGTCTTCTAAAGCCAGAGTTTGTTTAGTGAAAAGCTGCCACACTCCAGATTCTTTTACAACCAAAATTGCTTATTAAAATGGAGGTTTAGTCTTTAAGCTTTATATTTCAATATACAGTATCCACCTTACAATTACATCACAATATGATATTACAAAATATATTAAAAGAAGTAGTGATCACAAGAGAAACAATAATTAACCGCCCAAAGCAATCTGTTTTAAAACAAAGAAATAGCAACTAACAATGTTCCTTAATGACCCCATGCTTAAATAAATAGTTTGTAATAAAAACTGGGTAAATAGATAGGCTGTGCAAAATAAAAAATGTTTCTAATATAGTTCAAATGTAATGTATAAAGGCTGGAGTGACTGGATGTCTAACATAATAGAACAGAACACAACTTCCTGCTTTTCAGCTCTCTAACTCTGAGTTAGTCAGTGATTTGAAGGGGGGCTACATGGGACATAACTATTCAGTGAGTTTGCAATTGATCCTCAGTATTCAGCTCAGATACAAGCAACAGTTATGATCCATGTGCCCCCCCCTCAAGTCACTGATTGGTTACTGCCTGGTAACCAATCAGTGGAAACCAAGAGAGCTGCAAAGCTGGAAGTTGTGTTCTGGCTATTATGTTAGACACCCAGTCACTCCAGCCTTTATATATTACATTTTTGACTAACTATATTAGAAACATTTTTTAATTTGCACAGCCTATCTATTTACCTAGTTTATATTTTTATACTGAACAATTCCTTTAAATGACTCTTCCTAAGCTGTTGCACTTTGCAACAGTTTTGCAAAAGTCTTTGGCTTCAGTATGTCTGTGAAGGTTCTCATTCATCCAGGACATGGTATGTCTATAGTAATAAGTCAAACCAACTGAACTTGCTTTATTTTTTTCCTTGAAGACGTTTCGCAAGTCATCCAACTGGCTTTCTCAATTCAGTCGATTGCCTATCGAAATGTCTTCAAGGAAAAATAAAAAATACAGCAAGACCAGTTGATTTGACTTATTTCTATAAAAAATTCTTGTTATTTTACTATAAAATCCGAATTTTTAGTGGAAAAAACCCCATGAATATTTAGGGATTAATTATACCCCGAGGATGGAAAAAGTCGGAATCTGAAAATCCGACATCTTAAGCTGGCCATAGATGCAAAGATCTGATCGTATGAATCTTCGTACGATCGGACTTTCCCATCTCCCGACCCACCACTAACCATTCAGATCAAAGTCTTACCAGTCAGATTAGTTAAAGAACAGATCAGCAATGTTCTGCCCCTGACAGCAATCGTACGATATCTATGTCCGACCAAAGCTAGTGACAGTCTCCCACTAAAAATCGTACGATCGGCAATACACGCAGAGATATTATCGGCAGCCGACAGAAATTTTCTAACCTGTCTGATCGACCAAACGACCGATCTCCGCCGGACGAAAAATGTCGGGACTCTCCATACACGATCCGAAAATCGTACGAATCAGATCTTTGCATCTATGGCCAGAGTTAGACCTGCTGAGGTTGCATATAAGTCAATGGGAGAAGTCCCAAAGATATTTTGTTTAAAATATTTTATTTGATTTTCATATTAAACAAATGAAATCAAAATGACAACAAATGTTATGCAGAAGAAGAAAATATGTTGCAAAGGAGACAATGGCATGATAGTATCAAAACCAAAGATATTTTGATCTGCGCTGGGTTTCGTGCAATAAACCCGAGTTTTCGGGTGGAAAATCTGAAAAATTCACAATTCATTTTCTCAAATTTTTTTCCCACCAAGAAAATTGTCGGGAAAGTGTATTGATAAAAAAGGTGCAAAAATTTGGCCAGATTTGGTCGGAGTAGTTTTCAAAAAATATTGAGTTAAATTTGGACTCAATGGGCTCCCCATAATGAACCACCAAATCACTTGTGCATCCAGGACAGGCCATCAGTACTATTATTATTTACAGAATGAACTTGGCAGGAGGTTAAAATTACTTTTCAATCTTTATTTCAATAAAAGTCCTTTTAAATCCAAACCCAAGTCAGTCTGTTTTGCAGGGGTTGATTCATCAATGTCTCATTCATTTCTGCTAAAATTTGTATTTTATTTGTTCTTAGTTGTTACACTAAAGAGGAATTCACAACATTTTTTTTTTCATTTTTAGAAGGTAGTGAATAAGTCTATGGAAAATGCCCTTCCTGTAATTCAATGTTTTCTGTATAACAGGGATCTGTTTAAACAGATCCCATACATTTTTATAGCTTTTTAATTATTTGCCTTCTTCTTCCAACTCTTTCCAGCTTTCAAATGGGGGTCATTGACCCCATCTAAAAATAAATGCTCTGTAAGGCTACAAATTTACAACACATTTAAGGTTAAACACTATGTCAAAACACTGCATTCTTAGTTTTAAACAAGTTATAAAGTCATGTCTATTTTTTCCTGGTTGCAAACTCTAACCAGAAATCATACAATTGAGCGTTTTAGTGAGGCTAGACCT
Source organism: Xenopus petersii (assembly GCA_038501925.1). Classification (NCBI taxonomy): domain Eukaryota; kingdom Metazoa; phylum Chordata; class Amphibia; order Anura; family Pipidae; genus Xenopus; species Xenopus petersii. The sequence continues at coordinate 30,458,479 of CM076674.1, read as the reverse complement.
GAAGCTATATAGCTATAAGTAGGGCTGAAAATCCACTCTAATAACACACAACAAATTAGCCAAGGCTCACATTGTAGGCTATTACAGTAATGCTGGCTACTTCAGCCTTCAAACAGAGGTGTTCTATGTAAGTACAAGAAGTGAACGGGTCTTGGAAACAAGCGCAATATTAAAAAAATTGCCAGCAGCAGTTGGTTTAAAATATGATTCCAATAGAACTTACCTCTGAACCATTTACTGAGACCCAGCTAAACCAAAAACAGATTGATATTATTGCTAATTAGAAGGTGGGGGAATGTAATAAAAGTCGGTAACTGAAAAAATATTTGCAATGCGAAAAGTTAAGCTTCTGCGTGAAAAATTTTCCTTTGCATGAATTTAATATAGTTTATGCGAACCTGGAAACTGTTTAGCGACCACTTCCAACAGTGGAAGAAGGTTTGCCAATTTTATAATTTGCGCCAGTGCGCAGTGAATGTAATGAAACGTCTAACTGAAAAAGTTATTATTTTTGCTCCGAAAGATTACGACACCTTCAAACAACTTCTTAAAAGTGGGCAATGCGCAATGAAAATTCGCAATGCAATAACAGCTTAAAGGAGAACTAAAAATGGCATATTTTATAGGGATGCACCGAATCCAGGATTCGGTTCGGGATTCGGCCAGGATTCGGCCTTTTTCAGCAGGATTCGGATTCGGCCGAATCCTTCTGCCCGGCCGAACCGAATCCGAATCCTAATTTGCATATGCAAATTAGGGGCAGGGAGGGAAATTGCGTGACTTTTTGTCAGAAAACAAGGAAGTAAAAAATGTTTTCCCCTTCCCACCCCTAATTTGCATATGCAAATTAGGGTTCGGATTCGGTTCGGTATTCGGCCAAATCCTTCGTGAAGGATTCGGGGGTTCGGCCGAATCCAAAAAAGTGGATTCGGTGCATCCCTAATATTTTATATACTGAATTTATGGCACCAGCCTAAAGTTTCAGCTTGTCAATAGCAGCAATGATACAGGACTTCAAACTTGTCACAGGGGGTCACCATCTTGGAAAGTGTCTGTGACACTCACATGCTCAGTGGGCTCTGAGCAGCTGTTAAGAAGCTAAGCTTAGTGGTCGTCACTAATTATCCAGCAGAAAATGAGGTTTGTCTGTAATATAAGCTGATGCTACAGGGCTGATTATTAAATTCTCATGCTAATTGCACTGGTTTCTGAGCCGCCATGTAGTAATTATCTGTATTAATTACTAATCAGCCTTATATTGTGACATTTCTATTCTATGTGTACTGCATATTATGAGTGGGCCCCTAAGCTCAGTAAGTGACAGCAGCACAGAGCATGTGCAGTGAGTCAGCAGAAAAGAAAATGGGGAGCTACTGGGGCATCTTTGGAGACATAGATCTTTACTGCTAAAGGGCTGTGGTTGCCTTGGGCTGGTACAGAAGTGCAAAACATACTGTACAACATTTCTACCTACTTCTTTATTTAGGCTTTAGTTCTCCTTTAAGGAAGACCATACATTGAGAAATGCATATTTTTATTCTTATTTGCGACTCTTATTACATTCTCCGCTAGTGCTAATGGCCACAAAATTGCCTATATGTCTCCCCAGCCCACTGAACACTGTTTTTGTAACATAGATGGATCAACTATTGTTGATGGACTATACATGGAAAGGCCTCTTCATAGAGCAAAGTTGCCAAATAAAGAAGATCTTTAGCTAATGAGATTTTCCAACCTTACAGGTCAATGTCTATTGGTAAGGCTGGCTAATCATTTGAGCAGGAAACACACTGAGTCTCGGATTTGGTCATCTCCCAAGTGAACAAGCCTAATTTTGCTCACCATGTGGGTGACCAGATTGAGGAGTTGTCAACTTTCAAGCTCAAGATCAAAGAAAATCAAGGGAAAGCTGTACAGTGACTGGAGACTGGGGAAGAGAGATGAAAATCGGGTAATTGCCAAGAAAATAGGGAGAGTTGACAGGTCTGAGATTAGGTCAAGATCCTATTACCTGGTTACCTTGCTAAATGAGCAAATCTTCATGTATATGGTCCCAAGACTAGCAATGTCAAGCTGTTTTTGGTTTGGACAAAGAGAAGAATCATTATCATTGTTGCATTTTACTAGGTGCAGGTTAAGAAAGGACCTTTAGCAGGGTGAGCTTCTGTGTCCTTTTCAGAGGCTATTTTTACACAACCGATAATAGTAACAACTTTTATTTAGCCTTGCCTCTTTGCACAAGATTCATCACTATATATTAGATTTAAGCTGTTTTTCACCAGTTAAAAAAAGAATTGGGATAACGGTACAGATGAATTATTCTATTCTATCATGGAAATACAAATTTAATATTAGCTTCAGCATACTGAAATAAGAAAATTTGTAAATACAATCAATTAAAAATTCTGTACGTTTCTCCTCATTCTGTCTTTAGTCAGGAGTTGGGTGTCAGATGAATGATCCAATATATCTTATAGGGGGGCTTCTTTTGCCTAGAAGATGTATTAGAGCTCACTCTATTAAAATCACCAGACAAAATGTCTCTCTACATGCAGAGTTTGTGCAAAAAGCAGTTATTTTGTTAGATTTTGTTTGTACTGGAATCGGTTATTTGAGTGAGTTCTAATACATCTGCTAGGAAAGGGAACCCATCTATAAGATATATTGGATCATTAATCTGACACCCAACTGCTGAATGAAGACAGAATTAAGAGAAACAGATGCTGAGAGAGGAATAGCAAAAATAAACGTGATTATTTCAGAAACAATGCAGAATATTTAATTGATTGTATTTAGAAAGTTTCTTATTTCAGTATGATGAAGCTTATATTAAATTAAAGAATCTTAGCAAACTGGTATATGTATTTAAGTAAATCTTGCCCTTTTACATCTCTTGCCTTGACCCACCATTTTGTGATGGTCTGTGTGCTGCCTCAGAGATCACCTGACCAGAAATACTACAACTCTAAGGGGCAGATTTACTAAACACGAGTGATGGTTCGAATTTCGAAGTAAATTTTTGGGTACTTTGACCATCAATAGACTATATTCGACTAAGATTTGAACGATTCGAAGTAAAAATCGCTCGACTATTCAACCATTCGATAATCGAAGTACTGTCTCTTTAGAAAAAACTTCGACTTCAAATTAAATTAAAGCTACCGAAGTGCAATGTTAGCTTATGAGGACCTTCCAGAGCACTTTTCTAAGTTTTTTTTGGTCAAATAAAAATCCTTTGATCAATCACTAAAAATCGTTCGATTCAAACGATTTAATCGTTCAATCGAAGATTTTTATTGCCAAATTTGTTGAAAAAACTTCGAATTCAATATTCAAATTCGAAGTTTTTTAATTCGATGATCGAATTTCAAAGTTTTTTGTACTTCAAATTTCGGCCCTTAGTAAATCTGCCCCTAACTGTAACAGGAAGAAGTGTGGAACTCTGTCTGTTAATTGGCTCATGTGGCATAACATGTATGGTTTGTTTGTGTGCACTGTGAATCATATGATCCCAGGGGACGGCCCCTATTTTTTAAAATGGCAGTTTTCTATTTATGATAACCCAATGGCACATACTACTAAAAAAGCATATTCATATGAAAATGGTTTATTTACATGAAGCACAGTTTTATACATGAGCTGTTTTTGCAATATCTTTTTATTGACACCTACATTGTTTGGGGGTATAGTTTCCCTTTAAAGGAGAAGGAAAGCCAAAAAACTAAATTACCTTCCCTTTGTTCTCCATCAGGCCCCCTCCTGAAACGCCGCAGTAAAAACGCTTAAAGCGATGCTCATTCTGTGCACAAGCGTTTTGAAGTAAGTTTGGCCCGTTATCTAAGTTTAGCGCCGCCATTTTCAAACATTTCCCTCAGGCCTACTCTCTGTCGTCAATGCGCATGTGTGACCCCGGTGACGTAATTCGCGCATTAACACTGCAAGCAAGGAGCCACACCTGCGTGAAGATCGTTGTAAGTGTTACAAAAAGTAACGTTTTGTAACAACTACATTTTGAGGCAACATGCAATGATTTTCACTGCCTATAGATGCTTTTATTCAATATAATTCGATATATATATTTTCCTTTATGCCTTAGTACAGACCTCAGACAGACAGATCCGATCCATGGCTGCCTTTTTTAACGCTCCCCTCCTCAGCTCCTGCGCTCGCTCACTAACAGACTGTAAATTAAAATCAGAGCAAGCGCAGGAGCTTCAAAGCTTCCCCTGGTTTCCTGGCAACAGGGAAGCTGCAATAGCTATTGGATCTTGGATTTATGAGGTGGGGGCAGAGAGGTCAGTGATTTTTTTGGCTTTCCTTCTCCTTCTCCTTGTCTGAATCAGATATTTGTTCATTCTTTGCTCATATTTGCTGATACTGCTAATTTGCACTATGGCTATGCAAATAGAATGTCAGTAGCAATTTAGCCAATTCATTTTTTCCTTGTTGACTCGAGCTAAGATTGAATAATGCTATTAAATCTAGAGAGAGACCACACAGTGAATCATTAAGTGACATATCATCACAGCACAAATGTCACAATAGATTGTATAAAGACATATGAAGAATATTTTTAAGAACAGATCTGATGTATAGGTTTTCAACTTTTTGTCCATGATTTATTTCTGTAAGTAGCCTTTTTATCTAATGGAGAAAATGCATTTGTTTGATAAAATGCTAATGGTGCCTAACCACTCGTACTGTGCACTGTCGATACAAGATTTTGGCTTGTCAAGTTTTAACAATTAATTCTTCTAAATGTTTCCGTACAGCAATGAATTTAAGGTTTTCAAACAGGCAACAGACCGTAGAACAAATCACTGTTGAATTAAGGTGAGGTTAGCAGGTCAATTGTACATTTTTCATTAGTTGGAATCATTCTGTGAAAAGAACAGATCAATTTTCACTGTGTTTCAATATTATTTCATGTGGTAAGTTATTATTTTAAACAATGATGTGAGGCACTGCAGAATGCTAATACAGTACCGACATGATTAATTGGTTGATTAATGGAAAAGGAATATACTGATATTAATGGTTATGTTATAAGAATGATATTAAAGGGGAACTATCGTGAAAATGAAAATTGAATCTAAGCTTCATCATACAGAAATGAGACGTTTTCTAAATATAATCAATTAAAAAGTCTGCACCGTTTCAGAAATAATTAAGTTTATATTCACTATTCCTCTCTCAGCATCTGTTTCTTTTCATTCTGTCTTCATGCAGAAGTTGGGAGTCGGATATTCATTGACAGTTAGATCCAATATATCTTATAGGGAGGGGGGCCCCTTTTAACTAGAAGATGTATTAGAGCTCACTCACCAGATATCATGTCTTTCTACATGCAGGCTTTGTGTTCAGTTCATTTGTTAGATTTTGTTTGTACTGGAATCAGTTGTTTGGGTGAGCTCTAATTCATCTGCTAGAAAAGAAAGATCCCCCCATTAAGATATATTGGATCTAACTGCCAATGACTATCTGACACCCAACTTCTGCATGAATGAAACAGATGCTGAGAGATGGATAGTGAAGATAAACTTGATAACTTCAGAAACGATGCAGAAAATTTAATTGATTGTATTTACAAAGTTTCTTATTTCAGTAAATTCAATTTTCATTTTTGCGATAGTTCCCCTTTAATTAAAGGAGATGTAAACCCAGCTGTAATGTTGTCCCACAGCATCCCCTAGTTAACGAAGTTAAAATGAAGTTAACGAAAACCGTAATTATAGATGCAAGAAAATTCACCTATGAGAATTCTTCATTATAAATGCAAAAGAACTGACAAATACGAATGTTGAATCCCAGGCATCGTGCTGGTATCTTACATATAGACATAATTATGGCATTTTCTTCTTGTTCGTTTATTTTACACTGGAATCAAATATGGGGATAAAGGACAGACTTGTTTAGTGCTGGGAAACTTTGCTTTAGGCTTCTAATTCCAGTTGCTGGAACAAAGAACATGGAGCCGGATTAATACAGCTGGGATTCTCATTGGAGGATTTTTTTGCATTTTAAAGCAGTCACTGGTTGTGGAGATTTAGGGAAAAGTTTTATTACACAATATTGCTTTAAGAATACAACCCTGATGTTGCTGGACTACAACTTCCAGCATGCCTCAACCATCATTTGTAACACTAGAGATATACAGGTATGGGTTCTATTATCTGGAATGCTCATGATCTGAGGCTAATGGGTCTTTCTGTAATTTGGATTGCCATATTTTAAGGCTACTAAAAAATATTTAAATGCTTTGTCTGCCAAGCATGTATCTTACACACATATTACAAATGCATTTATTTGACCTTTTTACTTGTTTTTACCTAAACACCGTTTTTTTTTCATAGTGTGGCTATTGGATCAGGTATTTTGACACACTGTCAGGTTTGCTATTTAATTAATATGTGGTTTTATTGCATTTTCAGCCCTACATTATTGTTCATTACATCTTATTTAGCCAAGCCTTGCAGTTGAGAAGTTTGGTATAGAAAGACGTCGTGACCCAAGCTTATTCAGTAGACCTCTGGCGTTCATATTTAGGGTGATTTGCCTTTTTATGTAAGAAATTGTGTGAGATAAATGCGCAAATTGTTAATTTTCAAGTGATTTTCAAAAATGTCATAAAAACCTGTTACTTTAGGCTTTGCAGTTTAGGAGTTGGTTGTGTAATGGCTGCAATGGCTGAATCTGTACAGGCATTTAGTCTTTACAGGTGTTAACCCATTTTGGTCTGCGTACTTTTGTGCAGCTTTACCCCAAATAAAACGTACAGTGTATTTTTTAATTAGTTGAGACATAAGATGAGATTAGTGTATACAGGATATATTTTGGTGTCTATACATGCTATGTACAGGGTCGCTCCATCCATGAGGCAAGGTGAGAATCTTGCCTCAGGCGACACGGAGCGGCCAGTTACCAAGGGCTGCAAAAAGCCACCCTCTGGTAACTTTAAGAGACGAATTTCCGTTTTTTAAAACAGAAATTCGGCTCTTCTAGTGCAGTGAGCGCAGTAGCGCTCACTGCACTAGCGATGCGGCCCCTCCTCCACCCGCTCAGACGCTGGAAGTTAGGAGAGCGGAGCGGCATTGAGGCTGCAGCGCCTGAAACGTGCTTGGCTATGTACTTATGTAAATGTAAATGATAAACCTGAAAATTGGACATTCTATATCAGTTCTAGTAGACCCCTAGAACAGATATAGAATGTTTTATCTTGGCGCCAATTGACATGTCTGAGATAAGATGCTACAAACAAAATTAGGAAAGCTTTACGGTTTAGTAGAAATACATGGTTAAGCAATTTGGATTCAAGAGAATTGGTACTTTGCAAAAACATATGGTTTTATGGGGTGAATTTACTTTTTTGTGGCTTTTTAAAAAATGCTGCAAATGTTTTGATTTTGTATTAGCTGAAATTGACAGAAATGATAAATCATATGGAGTATTTTTATTTTGGTTCCTACATGCCGCATACTTATGTATGCACTTTGAGCATCAGTGGACCCCTGGGATTCATATTTATGAAGTTTTATCTTGGTATCTAATGACATGTGGGCAATAGGATGCTGCAGAGTGGATGTTGCAAGGCGATTTTGGATGTGGCAGAATGTGTACTTTCCAAAAATGTACTTTTTTTAAGTTTTTTAAATTTTTCGTATATGTGTACTGCATCTGGATGCAAACATATTAGGAAGAAGAGAAAAAAAATAAGAATACACTTCACACATCCATTCATGCAACTCTCACAACTAACACCTCTTTCTAGGAGTTCCATGACACATTGGATAATCCTATCACAGTAACTACACAGAATCAACACCTCTGTGAATTTCAGATGTCACCTCTTTGAAGAGTTACAATGTGCCATTGTGATTGGATTAGTGGAAGAGTTTATATGCCGAGAACTTCCCCCACCAGTCAGTTGAACTGAAGAAGTTGCTCGGATGAGTAGTGAAACGTCTTCATTGATTACTCTGCAAGTCCAGTTGTTTTTAGATTTACCTACACTAGATATACAGTACCATGACCTGGATGAAAGAAAATCTTCATAGTGGAAAAGTAAGAAAGGAAAGACAAAAATTCCGCCAGGGACAACAGAAAAATAACTGGTAGAATCCCACTGGGATTCCATATGTAAAATCCAAAGCCATAGTGTCCTCAATGAATCATGTCATCTTTTCCATAGTGAATATTTGTTGGATTTTGGTTAGATAGAGTAGTTTCTCAGCTAAAATGCTGATTCAATTTAGCAGCAGAAAAACATGCCTATGCCCTTTAAAAAAGAGAGCAGCTGAGTCTATTGTATGTTTCTTTTTTTTTTTTTTTACATTTCATAATTTTTATTGGGTTTTCCAAAGCACAAACGATTTACACTTCAACAGATCATGTTAACCATAATAAAATTTCATGCAGCTTACATCACAAAGGTATATAACAATTATATAAGTATAAGAACAATTACTTCATTGTACAAGGGTGAGGAGCAAATAAACAAATAAAGTAATATTAAATAAAACTAACCATCATAAAACCAAACCTCGCATGGTGGATTTACAAAACCAAAATGCTTTATGATGACAAAGAGCCACTGAAGCGGCCCAATAAATAAAATAGTTAAATCTGTAACAGCTCCAAAATTTTAGATTTGTGCCTAGGGTCCACTTAATAAAAGTAAAGAGACCAATTATCAAGAAAACCTGTGTTTTAGATGGGGTTCTTCTGATTTAGTTTGTGTCAAGTTTATGGCCTCTTGTCAGCATAGCTGATTATTTTATGTTTCCTTTGAAGGGTCAAACATCATCCCAAATATTGTACTTTTGAAGTTATTTCCAGGCGTAAGTCTTGTTCCCACTGTGCAAAATATGTGGGATCAGATTCGGTTGCATTAGAGAGGAGAAGGCTATACATTCTAGACACTGCACCTGGGTCATTTGGATACATTTCACACAAAGTTTCAAAAATTGATAACTTGAAGATAGAGTCTGATTGTGACAAAGAATGAATAACATATTTAACCTAAGTGTACACTGAATGTATAATTTCTTCCCTAAAGTAATTATATATAAAAGAAAAAATAGATATTTAGAGGTTTATAACCTTACACTTATCTCAGAAAGTCAGCAAATGGGACTGTGAGAACTCACCTTGGTGGTCTAGTGGGCGGGGAGGGCCGCTGCGCCGCTAGCAGGGATGCTGTAGCCATAGTTTTCTGAGCATATCGACACGTGCGCTGGCCGCTTCTGGGTTTACACATGCCGGCGCCGTGACATTACAGTGCAATGTTGGGAAATGTAAATATTTAAGGGCGCTGGCGCCAATTCTACAGTGCCCAACGTAAAGGTCTTTGTATAGTTTCTAGGTGCTTTGTATTGATTCTGAACTTATTGCTGACCCTGCCTGTCCCTGATTTTGTCCAGTTTACTGCCTGTCCTGACCTTTGGCCTGTGTATTGACTACTCTTTAGATCCTGCTTTGGTACTGCGTTTATTGGTGTGTTTGAACTCGGCCTGTGACACAGACTATGTGTACTGCTCTGCCCGTTTGGTGTTGACCCGGCCTGTGACCCCCGACTACTCTTTTTGTTCTCTGTTCCTGTATGACGTGCGGTTCCCTTGCCTGCCCAGAACTCATTCCCTGGTCCTCTCACGCTAAGACCTGGTGGCAGCCGAGTAGCAGAGTGCTCCTTCCGAAGCAAAACGTGGATGCTAAGCCACGGCCAGGACTGTGGGGTTTGTTCTGGATTTGGGATACCAATCGTAACAGGCCGATCAAACTTGTCTTGTGAAAAAAAGTGTTTTTATTGGCTCACGGCAGACATAAAGTTTGGCAACGTTTCGGGCCACGCAGGGCCCTTTATCAAGCCACTTGATTAGGGCCCTGCGTGGCCCGAAACGTTGCCAAACTTTATGTCTGCCGTGAGCCAATAGAAACACTTTTTTTCACAAGACAAGTTTGATCGGTGTGCTACAGTTTTCTTTGGATGTTTGAGATGTTTGGACCTTGAGCAGGAGGTCCTGTGGACTGTCTAGCACCCGGCACCCGAGAGGGTAATTACGTTCAGGTGAGCACTCTAACTCTGTGACCAATCGTAACAGGGACACTATCTTATTGGTAATATTATATTTCTTTTTGAAGGAAGAATCCACCTAGAGAACCGTGCTGAGCTTTATACATAACATCACTTGCCTCAAATTCTAACCAACTGAAGGAGGCCACAGAGAGCTGTCATTTGGCTAGAGCAGTCAGATGGGTAGTTTGATACTGAACGGGGGGGGGGCAGACTTCACAAAGTTGTTTGCAATTTAATGTTATTTTAGGCAGCCTGGAGCATTTGTTTGCACCAAAGAAGGTCAATACCTCTTTTTTGAAGGTCACCTAAAATGGGACAGGGTCAAGCTGTAAAGTAGTAGAGAAGTTTTGACAGCCAGGACATTTTTCTGCACATATCCTGCCATGAAATGGAATACTAGTTCCAGTATTCAAATAGTAGCTTAAATCTTTTTATCAAGGGGGGAACACTGACTTTGAACAGTTTATTGTAAAATGGGGCTAACTGGACCCCAAGGTATGGCACTGTATGGAATTGAGTTCTCATGGAGATATCGAAATGGGTTTAAATCAGTTTCATTATTTGATGTGGAACTCCTTATACCACCATCTATGATTTTCAGAGGTTAACAGCGAGACCAGAAAATGTACGGAATTTTTGTAAGCAATTAAAAAAGTTTGACAGGCTTTTTTTTGTCAGCTGCATATCATCAGTTTAAACAGGGCCGGATTTCAGCCGCTTGCACTGAGAGAAGGCGCACCGGAGCATTGGGGAGCTGCGCGTCCTCAATTCTCCTCAGCAAGTGGCTTGGCGGCATGCCGCCCATACCAACTTGCAGCCCTATGCCCAGGCCTTTATGGCCCCGCCACAAATCCGGGCCTGAGTATAAAGACTTATTTTATATTGACTGAAAAATGGAAATGTGGTGTGAGAGACCCAAATATCAAAATAATAGTAGTTAAAAATACAAAATTATGTATTAGGACACAAAAGCACTTCAAAAGCACGTGTTTACCTTAGGTTTCTGCATTGTGAATTACATTGATACATCTTCTTATATTATTAATGATTTGTCCTCCAGGTATAAACTTGATTTGGTCTGGGTGAATCAGAGAAGGGAGGATCCGGGCTAATTGAGTTGCCATAATAAATGCAAACAGTTTCATATCAACATTAATAATTGATATAGGATGGTAATTGCTACAGAAATTGAAACCAGAACCAGGTTAGTGTATGGGAGATATAATCACTTGAGAAATAATTCTCCTCAGGCTTTTCCATGTAAAAATAGCATCATTTTTTATGCATTTTTTCTTAGAGCAAGTTCCACTGAAACTTACTTACAAAGGTCTGAAATTAGCCATTTATTTTACACAACTTTTTACACTGTTTTTTCGACAAATTTTGTTTTAAATAGCATAATAAATAGGCCTAGATCTTGCAGTACAAGTGGAATTACACAAACACTCTAGAATATTTTCAAAGCTTGGGTTGTCCTGAAAAAAACTTGAGCTTCCAAAACTCTAATTGGAAAACCAAAAATCACATTGTTCTGTTTATGTCCAGTGAGCTTAAATTAAAATTTGACTGTTTTAAAAATCTCAAAAAATAAATAACTTGATCTTAAAAAACATTATGTATTATGGTGTTCATAAAGCTGAAGTTAAATCAATAACAAACTAACTGAATAAACACACCCTCGCATGATGTCTTGTTTTTATTGAGGGCATGCAATTATCTAAGGAAAACATGCATTTTATCACTATTCACACTATAACTTGTTTTTTAAATTAAGGCTACACTGTCATAAAAACAAAATTGTTTGCTTATCTCTTGGCTTCTATGGAAACAAAACAGTACAATTGCTTGTTCCCAGTTTTGAGCTTTCAGTCAGATTTATATTATCATGGGGATGAAACTGTTCTGCTTGCTTCAAATTAACATTCCAAAATATTCCAAAATCATTTCATCTGTATTGTAAATTAAGTTTGCTGGCATAGGGGACTGTGATTTTTCCAGCTTTTGAATCATAAAGAAGATTTAATTTTTTTCTTATACTGTATGGTTGCCTATTCTCTTTTTCTTATTCTTCTCTTATGCTGTATGGTTACCTATTTGTTACGATTGGTATCCCAAATTCAGAACAAACCCCAAGGTCCCGGTCGCGACTCAGTCTTCCGCCTTTAACAGCCACCTTTCACTTCGGGAGGAGCCATCTGCTACTCGAGTGCCGCCAGGTCTTAGTGTGAGAGGACCAGGGAGAAAGTTCTGGGCAGGCAAGGGAACCGCATGTCATATAGGAATGGAGAACAGGAAGTTTAGTCTTGTGGAATGGAATTGGAGAACAGAAATCAAAGTCAGAATCACAGGCCAGGTCAACACCAAACGGACAGTGTAGTAATATCAGGAGACAAACCATAGTCGGGGTCACAAGCCAGGTCAGAATACCAAATATATATAGCGACTAGACTTAATCCAAAAGAGTGGTCAAAGTACAGGCAGAGGTCAGGACAGATAGAAATAGAAAAAATCATGGAGTGATGGTGTGGCACTTCACTGCTGTGGTCTCCCCCCTACACTCCCAGCAACCCAGTTCGGATGGCTACAACATATAAGAGTCTTCACATTATCTTAGCTGCGTTAAAAAGTAACTTTTATCAGTACAGTACAATTGGTTAAAATGAATAGACATGTGCCTAAACACCACAAACAACTCAACAAGACAAGACTGCATTTCAATCGTGTGTGCAGTACTGGACAGTGTCCATAAAACATATTTAAGCTAAAAATCGCAATAGGAGGAACGTGGACCCACTCATAGGTAATTCCAAAGTTGCATTCAAATATCCACTAATAAATATTACAGCTGTATGTTCAATTTGTTTTCTCAAGCCCACCCTCCCTACCATTATTCCCATTTTAGCAAAAACCTGCATGTCTACAATGGGAACAGTGGGAGCTGATCACGGCACCGTCCACCTATGCTGCCCTATGCGTTTCGCTATACACCCGGCTTCTTCAGGGGCATAAGTTGGGACAGGTAGCTTACAGCACTTGGTCAAGTTCAGGCAGGGTCAGAGAACACAGAAGTAACCATAAATCGCAACCAGGAACTACAAATAGACCTTTACATTGGCCCATGAATATTTGCCCAAGTCCCCTTTAAATATTTGAATTTTGCGCCGCAGCGCAATGATGTCACGAGCCGCCGCACTTTAAACCCAGAATTGGTGAGTGCGCCAGTCTTTCACTGCAGAATGCGCATCGATGTGCAAGGATGCGCCCCCACTAGACCACCAGATACTTTCTTTACACTACTCTTTTTTACTAATGAGAAGGAAAGCTACCAAGGAAGTTTATTGCCAATAGATTAGCCACAATAGTGCAAGCTAGAACACCATTTTTATTCTTTAGAATGCTTTACCATACCTGAGTAAACAGCTCTAGACACGGTCTCTGTTTGTTTAGGATAGCAGCTGCCATATTAGCTTGCTGTGACATCACTTACTGCCTGAGTCTCTACCTGCTTGCTCATAGCTCTGAGCTCAGATTACAGCAGGGAGAGAGGAGGGAGGGAGACAGGAGCAAACTGAGCATGCTCAAGCCCTAGCCCTGGAGGTTTAAGCTGAAAACAGGAAGTCTGATACAGAAGCCCATGTGTACACAATAGAAGGAAAGAAATGCTGTGTTTCTTTTGACAGAGGATTTAGAGCAGCATTTGTTTGAGGGTTTACTATTGTATTTATATAACCCTTTCTGATAAATCTTACTTAATTTAAGCCTTTCCTTCTCCTTTAACTATGGACCAGGTCCCGTATGCACATTTTAAACTTGTGTTTTTAAAAACTCAGTTCAGGATTAATACAAAATGTTGTGTTTTCACACAAAATTCTTTGTGTGCACCACAATAATTTGTATATGGTATAGGAGGTGCATTCTAACGGAAATTAATTATTTACATAAGGGCCCAAGGCCAGGCATGCATGTGGTTAGTTTAATTAAAAATAGCATTCAGTAGACAACAGCCATTTTTGGGAAAGCCAGGATAAACATTTCATGCAAAATAAGGTGTCAATTCCAGGAAAATCAACCAATGTAATATATTAGAACCGGTAAAATCCAGGGCAATGTATGGGTTTTGAAGATTTATTCCAAAATACTAATGCACAAAACTGAAAATCATTCAGAATGCACAGATCCTTTCAGCAAAGGGCTCAGCTGAATTTAATATTTAATGTCTTTCATTTTACAATATTAAACTTATATGAACTTTCTTTTTCCTATGATTAAAACTGAAGCAAAACCATTTCTGTTTCTGACTATAGATGATAGACAGATGCAAACGATCCCTCAAGTAGATAATTTTACAATTAACTGAAAACAAATGTTTAACGTCAGAAAAAGTTTGTTTTTTATGGCGTGTCTTTGTGTAAGAACCTGTGTGAGTCCTGAATGTAAATAAAAAGAGCAGAGCAGGACAATTGCAACAGGATTGAGGTGTCAAGTTATTCATGCTATTCATGTTTTGTACAAAACTTCATGAAAATGATGCACATAAATCCGCATTACTTATTTAAACACTAAGGGGCAGATTTATCAAGGGTCAAATTGAAAATTATAATTTTTAAATTTTAATTTCGAGTTTATTTTAGTGTAATTCCAATAGTGAATAGTCCAAATTCAATTGAGATTTTAAAAAAAATTGAAATTTTAAATTTATCGTGTACTGTCCCTCTAAAAATTAGAATTCGACTATTCGCCATCTCAAAACCTGCCAAATCGGTCTTTTAGCCTATGGGGACTGCCTACAAGCAATTTGGAGTAGTTTTTTTTGCTTGATGAAAAAACTTGAATCAAATTCAATTCGTGTTTGCAGGTCGATCCTATTCACCCGAATTTAAAAAATTTGAATTTTTTAATTAATTTTGATAGGTCATTTTTAGTTTATGGGAGTTTTTATAAACTCTAAATTTGACCCTACATTGATGCTACATGTGTTATAAATACAGGTATGAAACCTGTTATGCATAATGCTAGGACCTGGGTTTTTTTCGGATAACAGATCTTTCCATAATTTAGATCTTCATACCCTAAGTCTACCTTTAATAAACCTAATAGGCTGTTTTTTTCTCCAATAAGGATTTGTTATATCTTAGTTTGGATCAAGTACAAGGTACTGTTTTATTATTACAGAGAAAATGGGTAATTATTTTTAAAAATTTGGACTATTTGGATATAATGGAGTCCATGGGATATGGCCTTTCCATAATTTGGAGCTTTCTGGATAACGGATTTCCAGATAACGAATCCCATACCTGTATGACGTTATATCAATTTAAACACATAAGTGTCAGTTATGGCCTTTATGTGTGTTTATTAAAGCTTTAATCACTGGCCATTTTTCTGGAAACAGACCAGCGGAATTTTAATTAGCATGACTAGGGCAGAAAAAAAAACAGAGAAAGGGTGACATATTTACTATTTTTTGTTTGTAAGGTGATCCAACATGTCATAGAGTAGGAGCACATCTGTAATAGATGCCTGTTTGTTGTTTTAACTACTCAAATAAAGCTGGACAGTGATTTTATCCAATGTGTGTGGATTGGTTCTCTCACCCACCTAAACTCCCCCTACATTTGTAAAAACTCAGTTTAGTTTCAGGCAGAGGGACAATTGCAGCACTGACGCTGGGTGAAGACTAGTCATCATTCAAGTATCAAACAACTGCAACAGGACTGATTTCCTTGCAGCAAAAAGAAATATGACATCATTTATTTTCAAAGACATTGGGCAACTTTTTACAGTTGGTCTTGGGAGAACTCTGTGCCAGTTCTGTTACATATTTTATAATGTATCAAACACCAGTGTAGCTGTTTGATGTAATACTGAAAGTTCCCTTCAAAATACAAATGTACATTTATCAGCTTATTTATCAAAATTAGAATTTGTGGTGTTTTCTACTTCGACTAAAGCCACAATTTTAAAAAACCTGAATGTTTGCTTACTTATTAAAAAATCCAAATATATAAAAACTCGATTGATGGTGGTGGGTCCTGGTGCTTCTCTGTCAGATTAAAACAAGGATCCTCAACCTGTTTTACCCGTGAGCCACAATCAAATGTAAAAAAAGTTAGTAAAAAAAAGCATGCAAATTCTTGAGAATGCCAAATATGGTCTGTGATTAGCTTTTGATAGACCCTATGTGAACTGGCTGCCTACAGGAGGCTCTGTTTAGCAGTCCATCTGGTTTTAATGCAACTAAAACTTGAACATTTCACAGTGCTTTCATAACAGGAAAATGGATTGATCTGCTGGAAATCGTTCTGCATCTACTAGCCCTTCCCTTGAAGAATACCAAAAGTAAAGTGTTTGTTTTTGTTTTTATAATGTGAAACTGTAAAATACTGCCTTACCTCATGCTTTAAGTCAATGGTGAAATCTGAACTAGGCGGCTCTCGTCGCAGAACATCATAAAGCCTATAAAAGGCACACAAAGTAATTGTTATTAAAATAGAATAGAGAAAATGTGCAAAAAGAAGGCAAAAATATTCAATGTTACAACAAATTGAATACAGCAGAACCCATATTTTATGTCCCTGGATTTTAGGCCTCATTTTAAAAGCCATGGGGAGCAAGTGCATGGAAATTAAGGGTAGAAGTGTTTACATAGAGAGCACTTGCATTTTTGGGAATTTAACTGTATGTACTGCAGCCAAATGTAATGTGGAAATGCTAAAAATGGCAGATTGCAGTCTTTTTTGCACTTTGCACACTGCATTTAGTTTAATAAATTAGGCCTTTTATGTTTTTACAGAATTTATGGTTATTTTTAGTGGTGTCTCACGGGCATACTGGGTTTTAAAGTGCAGCCTGGGCAGTATGCTGATTGGATTTTAAACTGCGGATCAGGTAGCCCATCAGTGCAGGTCAGGGTTTTCCAATCAGCATGTGTAAATCCAAGGAAGTGGATCCACTATAAAAGCATTTTTGGAATCAGGAGATACATTCTTTTCTTCATATAGAAATGCAAAAGGAATTTTGGAATGGGGAAAGTCCAGGATTTAAAACCCAGTTGGTGAGGATCAAATTCCAGAGTATTCCATTTAAATTCCAGTCAGCATATCTAAATCCAGGGAAGTGGATCCATTATAAAAGCATTTTGGATGAGGAGATATGTTCTTTTCATTTAGAAATACAGAAGGAATTTTGGAATGGAAGCCCATGATTTAAAACACATTTGGTGAGGCTCAATTTCAAGAGTATTTCATGTAAATTGAAATTGGAGGAGGTACACTGGGCTTCCTTTTCAGAATTCCTTTTGGATTGCCTACAAAAGAGGAATGTACTCCTTATCGTCGTAGATTTAATAATGTACGTCTAACTCAAGACTCCAGTTTTAACAACAACTACAACATGTCAATGTTAAAAAAATGACTAATCTTGCCATTGGTGAAACAATACAAAGTATAAAGGTTTAAGGTACAGGTATGGGACCTTTTATCCAGAATGCTCGGGACCGTGGGTTTTCCGGATAACGGATCTTTCCGTAATTCGGGTCTTCATGCCTTATGTCTACTAGAAATTCATTTAAACATTAAATAAACCCAATAGGCTGGTTTTGCTTCCAATAAGGATTAATTATATCTTAGTTGGGATCAAGTACAAGCGACTGTTTTATTATTACAGAGAAAAAGGAAATCATTTTTAAAAATTTGGATTATTTGGATAAAATAGAGTCTATGGGAGACAGCCATTCCGTAATTTGGAGCTTTATGGATATTGAGTTTCCGGATAAGGGATCTTATACCTGTAAAAATATAAAAAAACATGCAGATGTGGATATTGGTCTAGCAAACTAAATCAAACAGGTAGCCATCTACTGGTCAGCAGTTTGCTATGGGTAGTCTTGTGAAGCCTTGTACATTTTTTATTATATCAACTTGTAATTTGCAGAGCTGCTTATTAACTATATACACTTAAAGGGAATGTATTGTCAAAAATTAAAATCGCCCTTTGCCCTTGGGGAACCAATATAAGCCTTTTTATAATTGTAATCAATTATTTTTAATTAGCGGTTTTCATTTGCGATTCAGTTTAAAGTTGAGCGCAGCCCTTTCCCCCACATACCTGCTCTTTCAGCTGCGAGCAAAACCTTCACGGCCCGTGGACATCTTTGCTGTTTGACACGCCTACCTCTTCTGCTGTTCCCGACTGCCTACCAATGAAGAACGAGTAGGCAGTCTTGTTTGCAGAACGTCACCATTGCTTGACTGGCTACTCGTTTTTCATTGGTAGGTGGGCGGGAACAGCAGAAGAGATGGGCAGGTCGAACAGCAGAGACGGCCATGGCCTGTGAATGTTTTGCTCGCAGCTGAAAGAGTAGGTATGTGGGGGAACAGACTGTGCTCAAATTTTAACTGAAGTGCAAATGAAAACCACTTATAAAAAATAATTTATTGCAATTAGAAAAAGGCTTATATCAGTTCCCCAAGGGCAAAGGGGGATTTTAATTTTTAACAATACGTCCCCTTTAAAGGCTCATTCAATAATGAGGCTCAACTGGCATATTGGTGAGTAATGCATAAAGACAATTGCGTAGGTACTTGATTGAGTGTCTTTTTGACCAGTGGTGCAGAAGAAAGAAGTTCAACAGTGATTCTAATTGTCTTGTAAAAATGAACAGAGAATTAAGTAACTGACTAAACTGGCTAAAACAGTTTGGGAATGGAACAATGAATAGCCACAAGTTGCTAAAGAAGCTGCAGACATGGGAATTTAGATTTATAAATAATTATTTGTATTTAATGTCTTTGATATGGAATGTTGGTTTCAGCAAGACGAGTGAATAATAATGTTTTTACAAGCCTTTTTACTGCCAGAGCTAAGAGCGTAAATGTGATGAGATGAGCTGCTTTGATTTTATCACATACTGCATTTGCCTCTTGTTAAAAAGTTCTTTTAACACATACCAAAGTGCACATCACAGCATTTACACATTTTAAATTTCCCAGGAAAGTGTGGAATGAGGGGAAATCACAAATAAACTGTGTTTGCGCCATAGGGTTACTCTAGCCATAACTGGACCATGAAGAGCAGGCTTGAGACCTAGATAGCTGTCCATAGCATAATGGGTCCACCATAGTGATGTACATGTTAACCCTAAATCTCTGGTGACCCACAGATTGACCACTGGTTGGGCGGGTTTCGGTAGGAATTTGGCCAACCATTGCAGATAATGATTGAGTGCGGGACAGACTGGGAAAGTACACTCCAACACTGCTTCTGAAGATTTCCTGTCTTTGATTCAGAGTTGCACAGAGAAATAGAGTAAAGAGTGAGATGCCACGGATACAGGTCCTACAATGGCAACATATTGGGGGTTGAGTTGAGTGTGGGTTAAGGTTTTGCAGATTAGGATCGGATTAAGGTTTCATAGCTGCGTGTTTTTTCCTTACCCGAACAACACTAGTGCGCCACTGTATTTAATAGTCAGCTATTTACATTGTATATTGAAGGCAAGTCTTGGGTTTTTTCTCCAAGCCTAAACACATCTCAATGCAGGATTCTATTAACTTTCTCAAATTGTGTTATTTTTATTACAGGTTATGCAGCTTTGAGCACTGGCATTGAATAAAGGCATTTTCTGAATGGCATCTGTGCCAACATTTATTGCTCCATCCGTATGTCCAATTACAGTTTAACATTCAAAGCTGAATTACAGTTTAACTTTTTTGCACTTCAGAAATGAATGTAGAAACATTAAAACCTCAATACAAAGAAAACCCTTGGCACTAAAAATCAATCCTTCCCTTTAATGTTTTCATCTTTAAGTAGCAGAACAACTTGGGAGATTTGCCTCGCATTCTTTTAAAATCAATTTTTTATTTTCAATGAGAGCTTGACTGCGAATTCGAGCTTTTGGCAACGTTTCTCACATCTACAGAAACCTCGTGTCCATGCCTTGTATTAAACATATAAAATGTCACAGTTTGTACTTCACTGCTTCTCTATCTGCGTACAACAGATTAGGTTTATTTGAGCAACAGAATTTTGAATAATACCTCTAGACAATAAGCGTCAATGTTATGAAAGGACAAATTCTATTTGATATAAATTTGAAGGTGACTATGACTTTTATTGTATGATATGCTGTATGTAGTTTGTGGATTTAGGGATATTGTTTCTAGCAGATGGTCAACTCCAAAATGTGGGTTAGTGGCAATTTTTTCTGTGGTTTGTGTACAAATATTGTTTCTAGCTGCCATTCAGCCTTTAGAACAGGGGTGTCCAACCTGCGCCCCAGGATGGATATGAATGCGCCCATCTTGAATTTCTGCCAATCCAGGAAGCGTCATGTTGCAATGTCACCCACAGAGAGCGTATGTACGCAGTCGCTAATTGTGTGCATGTGTGCTTTAAATTTTACGTGTGGTGTGTGGCTTCCTAGAGCAGGAAAAGCAGTTAACAAGTGAGCATTCAGCTACTTACAAAGGCAGGTAAGCATTCTTCAGCGGTATCGCCCGCTATGCTAGGGATATTTGCAGTGCCTACATTTGGGAGCAACTTTTTTCAAGAATGAACACACTTAGGGGCAAATTCATCAAGGGTCAAATTTCGAGGGGTTAAATCCCTCGAAATTCGACTGGGGAATAGAATCGAATAGGCAATTCGGGCAAATTTACGCGCTGGCGAATAGTCGAATTGGCAAATATTCGCCAGGCGAATAGGCGCTCGATCGAATATTCGCTCGAAGGATTTTCATTTGATCGAATGCCTTTTTATTCGATCAAAAACTTGGAAAGCAAGCCTATGGGACTTTCCCATATGTTTTTAAAGCAATTCGGTAGGTTTTAGGTGGCGAAGTAGGCAGTTGAAGTATTTTTAAAAGAGACAGTACTTCGACTATCGAATGGGCGAATAGTCGCAGTGTTTTTGCGCTCGATCCAGTACTTCGACTATCGAATGGCGAATAGTCGCAGCGTTTTTGCGCTCGATCTATTCGAATCCTTCTACTCAGGCGAATTTATGCCAATTCGATAGTCGAGGAGCACAAAAATTCTAAGTTTTTTTACTTCGAATCCTTCACTCGAAGTTAGTGAATCGGCCCCTAAGAGTAAAATTAGAACCAAATTATCCGATGAGCACCTTGAGAATTCACTGACAATTGCAACTGCTTCCATTCAACCACTGATACATTTGTTTTTCAAACACAACGTCAAAAATCCCACTAGGTTTATGATACCCTCTTTTCTTTTACTTTTACAATAAAATAAATCAAAAGTTAGCATTAGTGTTTGTGTGTATTTCGAGTGTGGCCCCAGAACATTTTTCTTCTTCCAATGTGGCCCAGGGAAGCCAAAAGGTTGGAAACCCCTGCTTTAGAACAAGGAACTGCTTAGAAGTGTAGGTTAATGGGCTAGGGCTTTCAAAGCGCCTTCTATTTTACTACAGCTCTTGAGTTAAGGGTACGTGCAATATGGTCTTACTACTCAGACACACTGTTTGCTGGGGGACTTGATTTTAAATGCACTACAGACTCTAATGCTGCTAATAGGCACTGTAGGACTAAGAGTATAATGAGAAGGCTTGACTGGGCACAGAGCTTACTTGTTTTGGCCAAAGTTTGTTACTAAGGCCTCATCTTTATTTTTAAAGACAATCTGTCTGTTGCCAATCTTTCTCCTTATTTTTGTGTACAAAATACTAAAGATGCAACGTAGGGTTGGGTAGCGGGTCTGGATAGGGTGGCAGTTGTGGATGGGGTTGTGGGCCTGGGTTGGGCAGGGGTCTGCCCAACTGCACCCATGCAGGACTCTAATTGTAGTAAATCCCTAATCTCTGGATTCGGTCAAAAACAGAATCCTCCACAGAAGATTAAGCTAAATATTAATCTAAATCAGAAGTCAATTTTGCATATACATATTCAGCTGTGAACTAGAAAAAAAAAATGGGAAAACCTGGAAATCCCATGTCCACATAATACAGGATAATAGATCCCATGCATATATTTGAACTTTTACAACTGCATTATGGGAAAGCATCACTGGCCTGCCAGATATTCTTTTATCTATAGCAAGAGCACAAGGGTGTCAATGTTTTTACCTATTTAAGGCTTTATAACATAGATGGGGCTCCAGATTAAATGATGGATCCCAAAGGGAGAGTTTAAACCAAAGAAAATCACAATAGCTGAAACTAAAAAACACTAAGGGGGTGATCAAAGTTCCAAAAAATGGCATTGATATTTTGATCAAATAAAGATGACAAATTTTTAGGGGCACATTTACTAAGGGTCGAAGTGAATTCTAAGTGAATTTTCGAATTTAAAAACTTCGAATTCCGAAGTCATTTTTGGGTACTTCGACCATCGAATAGACCAAATTCAACTTCGGTTTTCGAATGGTCGAATATTCTAAGTATTTTCAATTCGAATTGAAGTCGAAATACTGTCTCTTTAAAAAACTTCGACACTTCGCCACCTAAAACCAGCTGCTATGTTAGCCTATGGGGACCTCCTAGAACCTATAACCAACATTTGGCTAAGTTTTTAGAAGTCGAAGGTTTTTTTTGAAAATCGTTCGATCATTCGATTAGAACGATTTCTACGATCGATAACTGCTAAATTTAATCAAAAAAACTTTGACTATCAATTTTTTTTCGATTCGATTGGTCGAATTTCCAAGTTTTAGCACTTACAAATTTCGACCCTTAGTAAATGTGCCCCTTAAAGTAGATAAATCAGTAAAAGTCAATTTTGCATCAATATTGTATCAGAATAAAACCAAAGTTACAGTTGAATAAGCTGGACAAAATGTGGTAAGATTTTAAAACTTTGTTTTTTTTTTTTTATACTTTATAACTAAGCCTCCTAAGTCTTAAACATTTTCGTAGCTATTGTCCAGTACTGTAACCATTAGGGAAAGAAAGTCTGGCACTGTAAGATATAACACCCTTGCCTCTACTCAACTCATTTCTGTTCTATATGCCTGCCAACTGATTTAGAGATAATAATGTAAGGGCTGAAAGAGAGAAAATTCATTGAAATGCATTAGAAACCCAAGTTACAAAAAAAACCTTTACCTTTTGATGAGTGGCATACTAAGAGCCCAGCCAGCAGCAAAATCTGGATACTTAAAGACTGAAGGGTTTTCTGTAAAGGCGTAATGATGAATTATTGTAGATTCTTCATCGTGTAATGCTTTTCCTAAAAACCAATTCTGCAAGAAAATAGTATTGTTAAAATAACTTTTTTTTATCAATTTGCATTTCCATAACCTAATTTTTCCATCATACTGTTGAAAAAAATGAGTTACAATTTCTACATAGACAACATGGCCAAAAGTATCCAGATACATTGAAACAGATTTAGTTAATTGAGGAAAACATCTCAAGGCTTATCAGGTGAAAACTGCTTTGAAGTGGGAACTGAAATGGAAATATGTTTTTCTCATTGTACTAAATCTGGCTCTTTATTGGCCAAAAGTATCTACACCTGGACACAAATTGTTGAGTTCCAAACTCTCTGAAAAGCTAACGTAAGCACAAGAACAATACACTAGTATTTTTCTCCAAGATCATAAAAGCTTAGCACAAAAAAAAAACATTTTAATTATTTGTACACCAGTCAAAGAAAAAACAAATACGATAAATGTCACTGTATGATAAGCTCAGAGACACAGCAAAATATTAGGCATGCTCCAAGTGTATAATTTTTGAATCTGAAACCTCCACAAAAGATTTGGTCAAATACCAATTTGAAGCATAATTTCCATACTGAAATTGAATCAATTGTACACAAGAAACTGTGATGTTTTTCAGATTTTTACTCACATGGGCAAACTCAAATCTGCTCCATGGGGGTTATTTAATAAAAGGCACCAATCAGAAGGAAGCTCACCATAGAAAAATTCATCCACTTTCTATTAATTTCTATGGGATTTTTAAAAGAGTATTTATCAAATGGTGAACTCTAACTTTCAGCCATTGATAAATAACCTTCTCCAAATCCAATAGGAATGAATAGAAAGTAGGTGATTTTTCTATGTTGTGCTCTAATCTGATATTTTGGGGTGGAAGTGGGGCATAATGTTAGACATGTGTGACATTAAACTTATTTGGGAAACCTACTGGTGATCTAAATATAACAGATTTATAATCTTTTAAAATGCAAAGTTTAGGGGCAGATTCAATAACGGGTCGAATATTTGCCAGCATCAGCTCTGCACCCATCGCACCACTTCGCCAGGCGCAAATGCACTAGGAATACGCTGATTCATTAAATCGCGAAGTTTCTTCCCAGGCGTCGAACACTGCCAACTTTTCGATAGCGAAAATTCGCTAATGATCTTGCAATTAGGTCAATTTGCATACGGCGGGTAATTTATAATTGATAGTTTTATGGAGGTCTTTGTTATAAATATTGGTGCAAATACTTGAAGTTACCATTTTTTCTTACACATGTCCAGGGAACCTTAATAAAGACGAGAGAGTTAATATAATGCCCTACACATGAGCCCACTGTAAAATGAATGTTCCATATGTTATGAAATGTCTGGAGAAAACCGGTTACCCAAAAAAAGTTAAAGGGGTAGATTTATCAAAGAGTGAAGTTAGTGATCACCACAGTCCACTAGTGTGAAATTCCGCCACTCTCCATTCATTTCTATGGGATTTTTAAAAGAGTATCTATTGGGTGAAAGTGCAAGTTCACCCTTTGATAAATATGGCTTTAAAAATCCCATAGAAATTAATGGACAGAGGCGGTATTTCACACTAGTGGACCGTGGCGATCTCTAACTTCACTCTTTGATAAATATACCCCTAAGTCAGGACTTTTGCAAGTGATTCCGCTTTAGAAAAAGAAAATTCACAAGCGTTTTTGGAACTTTAATGCATTTTCGGCTCACAGGATATGATGTAAGTGACAGATGATTGAGGAAGATCTAGCTTCTTTTTAGCACTTCGTCTGGTCTGAAGTGGCAAAGTCAACTCTGGCGAAAGAGGTAACGTTCAGTAAAATCTGTACTTTTTTGTGTAATGATCAGAATAACGATCGTTTGCTGGAGCGAGAAGTTGCCTGGCGATAGAGTACAAATGAACATTATCGATGGTCCCGTTCGCTAGTGAATTGGTGCCTGCGCCTGTTAGTGAATTGCCGATGTCCCTGAGGGAGGCAACACTGGCAAAAAGTCACTAACGTTAGCCACTTAAATCTCTGTTTTCAATGAATACCATGAATGAACTGTGAAATGTGCAAATTTGCAAAATGCATTTTCCTATATATTAACTCATAAAATAATAAAATGAATGAATTTAAAAATGTAGAACTTTATAGGCTCTGAATTTTCCAAATGTCATCTTCCCTCCACTCATAATGTTTTTGCTCTTTTGCACTAACATGAACAGAGTGTACAGTTTTATGACTGTATATTCCTTTCAGTCTTCCATTCATTATTCTTCATCTGGCATTAACCATTTACCCTTCCAGAAATGTTATGCAACCCATTTAGACTAAAAGATGTTAAGGGCAGGTGCCACTTTTACCAATGTTTCTTCAATATATAACTAATATACCTCACCTTCTTGGTGATATTTATCAATAAACAACAAAAGAAACCACATATATACACACACATATATATATATATATATATATATATATATATATATATATATATATATATATATATATATATATATATATACACATATTACAGCAAACAAATCTGAAACTGAAATGTCACATCTATTTCCCGATATTACAAACAAGGTCAAAATAAATGATCTGTCTACTAACAAAACCTCTGTATAACGAGCAGCTGGTGGAAGTGAGTAGTTAGTTCATACAAAGGGCTTGTTGGTGGATTGTCAGTGAACTGGTGAATTGTTTTGACTTTGCTCTTTCAGACAAGAGGTAGAATATGACTTCATTTCAGTTTCTGATTGACCAATGCACAAAATAACAGAAATCATTTATGGTTCTTACTTTTTTCTACTAAGGGGGAATTGCTGCTTGATGTTATAAATACACAAATTATGTTAGGGATACGGAAAAAGCTAAAACAAATGCCCGAGCAATGAGATATCAATTTGTCTCAATGTAATTGGTCATACAGATATAACATACTGGTACGTGCAGTGGGCAGATCATAGGCTGTACCTTAGACTTTTGAAATTTTTGAAGTGTCATCAAAAGCTTTGAAAGGTTTATGGTCGTTTCCTCTTCACAAAAAAATATCCACGATGAGTTTCTGCCATAAGAATCTGCAAAACTTGAAACAAAGGCATGGTTGAATTAAAATACACAGTGTCATATAAAGGGCTAATTTAAACTATTTTTATTTGCAATGGTCGAATTCAAGTTTTTACTACAATTTTCTTGTGCTAAAACTCACAGGGGGTTATTTACTAAACCACGAAATTATCTGGTAGGGATTTTTGGAGCAAAAAATTAAATTTTTAGTGGAAATTTCTTTTTTTAAGATTTATTATACAGGTGTGGGACCTGCTATTCAGAATGCTCGGGACCTCTGGGTTTTTTGTAATTTGGATCTTCATACCTTAAGTCTACTAAAAAATCATGCAGACATTAAATAAACCCAATTAGCTGGTTTTGCCTCCAATAAGGATTAATTATATCTTATTTTGGATCAAGTACAAAGTACAGTTATGTTATTACAGAGAAATAGGAAATTATTTCTTAAAATTTGGATTTATGTATTATAATGAAGTCTATGGGAGACGACCTTTTCAGAACTTTCTGGATAACGGGTTTCCGGATAATGGATCCCATACCTGTACCCCGAAAAGCCCAAATGAGAAAATCCGGACCTGTCGAGGTTATGTATAAGTCAAAGGGAGATGTCCCTATGCCAACTTGAAGATATTGTGGTTTGCACTGGGTTTAGCCAGATAATCCGAAAAATTCAGAGTTTTCCCAATCCAATTAATTCAAGTTTTTTTATTACTAAATAAGGTCAAATCGAGGATGGAAGTTTGGTTGTGGGTTTTTGATTTTTTTTTTTTTTTTATTAAAATCATGAGATTCATTCAAATGTTAGTAAATAACCTCCACAAAGTCAAATTAGATTTACTAACATATTATTAAGGGGCAGATTTACTAAGGGTCGAAGTGAATTCGAGGGAATTTTCGAAGTAAAAAACATTCTAAATTCAAAGTAATTTTTTGGATACTTCGACCATCGAATAGGATACTACGACTTCAAATTTACTTCGATTCAAAGTAAAAATCGTTCGAATATTCGACCATTCGATAATCGAAGTACTGCCTCTTTAAAAAAACTTCGACTTCGATACTTCGCCAAATTAAACCGGCCGAAGTGCTATGTTAGCCTATGGGGACTTTCTACAACCATTTTCTAAGTCTTTAGCGGTCGAAGGAAAGTCCTTCGATTGATCCCTAAAATCGTTAGATTCCAACAACTCAATCGTTCGATCAAACGATTTTTATTCGACCGCAAGATATTCGAATTCGAAGTTTTTTAATTTAATGGTCGAATTTTGGAGTTTTTTGTACTTCGAAATTCGACCCTTGATAAATCTGCCCCTTAGTGAAAAAAATTTAAATATGTCAATGTAAAAATTTGAGTTTATGTTAGTGGTTCCTTGTAACTACCTTGCATAGTGTGTCTAAGGGGGAATAGATGACCTTTTGTTATGAGCAAATTATTCCCAGAGGTTTGGGGGAGGTATTTAGTACCGACAGATCAGTCAGCAAAGACACAATGCTTATATGAAAAGATATTGGGGTTAAAATGTATATTCTTTACAATATTTTTAATAAAACCTTCCAGAACTGCTCATATAGAAATTATGCGCCTAAGATACAGCATTCCCTGTATATTTGAAAAAAAAAAATTGGAGAAAATAAATTTTCAGTCCTCGGATTCTGATAATTACAATATGACTTTTAGCTTTATAAGCTTTCAGAAACAAAAAGGATGCCATTTAGGTATAAGCTCACTTTGTTCAAGCCATTTATAAATGAAGAGCCATCTTTATTTTATACTGAAAACAAATACATTCAAAACCTTTTTCTCTCGAAATCAGTTACATATTTAATTAACAATTTTGCCTAAGAAATAAAGTACATACATATATAAAACATTATGAAAGAAAATATATTATCAAAAAATATATCTGCCACATGAATCATCAACAAGGACCTTCTTAACTGAATTTATAACCGTACTTGTCAACCATAAGGGGGAATGTAATTAAAAATCATTGTTATTTAAAATGGTATTTTTGTGAATGTTTAGAGATGCTCACAATAATAGGCTGGCGAATATTATATATATTTTGTTGCCAAATATGCTTTGTAATTATAAAATTGTATTACATACACTTCAAATAATACAATAATAGGATACACAAGCATTTCTCTTCATGTTCTGAACCCTTCATGAACTACAAACAGAGCTGTCAGGTGAGTGGGGCATAATGAATCCCACATGGACCACCAAGTGGAAAGAAAGAGCTTGGCCATTTAACCAGGTGGGTTGAAATAAAGTATATGAAAAAGTGAGACAGGGTATGACACCTTTTCAAAAACAACACATTTTTTGTCAGAAGGAAAGCTTGCAAACAGACCGTAGCAGTGCGGCAGGTCATATCATTGGCAAAAAAGGATAAACAAGTCCTTTAATTAAAAGTAGGGAAAAACATGTGTTTTGTTTACTGGGTCAATTAAAGGTCACGGAACAGCCTAATGGAATTATTTAAACACTTGTCATCCCAGTTCTTAAGGGCTAGTCCACACGGGGAGATAGCGACGCGTTTGCAGCGACAAAGCGCCGCGACAGTCGCCGCGACCGGCGCAGGCGACAGTTTTGTATGGGCGCCTATGTAAAAACGCCTGTGCTAACCACACGAGGCGATGCGCTTTTCAACAGTCGCCTGAAAAAGCCTGGCGAGGCATTTTCAGGCGACTGTTGAAAAGCGCATCGCCTCGTGTGGTTAGCACAGGCGTTTTTACATAGGCGCCCATACAAAACTGTCGCCTGCGCCGGTCGCGGCGCTTTGTCGCCGCGACCGCAAACGCGTCGCTATCTCCCCGTGTGGAATAGCCCTAAAAGGTCAGTAGTAAGGCTACACCATCCACTTAATCACTTATGATTCCTTCTCTTTGTCACAACTCACCCTGGTGGTCTAGTGGTGAGGCGGGGACACCCGCCACGCCATTCCTCTTCTTCAGCTCCTGTAACTTAGGGCACGCGTGACGCACATTCCTCTTATTTATAGGCGCAGGCGCGCTGGCATGATGGCGCCAGCGTGCAATGGCGCAAATTTCAAATTTATTTAAAGTGGCAGTTTATATTTTTTATTGCTCGTTATAGGATCTTTCTTCATGAGTTTCCTGGTGCTATTGTGCTGTTAAGCTTCTGTTATCTGATTCCTGTTGTGACCCCTGCCTGTTTTTGACGATCCTGCCTTCTATAATCCTGACCCTGCCTGGTAAACGACTCTCCTGAATCCGTATCTCTTCTGACTGATCTCCTGGTTTGACCCTTGCCTGTCTGACCCCGCTTGTACTCTGCCTGCACTGACCCGTCCTGATTTGACTACGCTTTCTGCCTACGCCTTCTACTGCGACCTTCTGCCCACGTTCGTGCCCCTTTGCTTGTCCAGAACCTTTAGCTTGGCACCTCTCTTAATAAGACCTGGAGACATCAATTAGCCGAGGGCTTCTCCCGAGGTGAAAGGCGGCTGTTAAAGGCAGAAGAAAGAGCCGAGACCAGGGTGCTTAGCATTGGTTCTGGATTTAGGGTGCCGACATTGACACTCTTCCTCTAACTCACTCTGCCCCCTCCCTCGGGAATTTACTTTGGCTATTGGCTACTGATTATGCTCAGTTCTTCGCATTTTAGATTACAAACACACCCTCCAATCTAGCAGCCAATGAACATGGCATTACTGGTCTCCATAGAAACTCTGCTCTAGCTGTCCGCTGCTATTTTTTTCTCCTATCCTCCTCTTCTGAGCTCATCTCAACTATTACAGTACTTAATCCAGGGCTTTTTTCATCTAAGTAAATTGTGTCTGTGTAAGCATATATTCTTGATTGCATGAATTGTACAGTCCACATGAGCTGTTGGCAGATTTAAATATCACTGATGACATGTCAGAGGGAAAATGGCCACCAAGCGAGAGCTGCTATATGTTTTAAGAAAATGTGATGGCGCTGGCAAATGGAGGGGATATGTACAGTACAAATGATGCAGTTTGGGTGGGCTCAATGTGTCCAACTTACATACTTGGTTGGAAATGTAGACTGTACATGTCCTTTAATGAATTTCATGCTAGTATCAACATATTAATTGGGGTAAGAGCTAATTAGCTACTTTAAGCAAATCAGGCCAGTCAGTTATTAGTAGAACCGATGGGACTAGAGATAAGATTAGATCTATATATATTGTATATATGTTATATAGTGTTTGCATACATTATGTTTTACTTATGAAGTCCTAAATTGAACAGAGTTTTATTGGCTGTCATAATTTTAATACTTCTGCAATAAAGACTGTTGAGATTCATTCATTAAAGGCTACAGTATGAACCATTCTTCAGAGATATCCTACACAAACTCTAATGATGTTCAGTCAACTTTTGCACATGATGGTTTCATTCATGATCATTAAAACCGTCATAGCAATCATACTGTGCACTCTGTGAGTAACGTGAATGTCAGCATATGTGTGTATCAGTTTTTATAACACCCCAAGGATGCCTATTTAATACGAATATTCCAGCACACAGTTCCCAAAATGAATAAAAACAACCTGTTAGTTGGTTGTTAAATGCCAGGAATGTTATACAGAAACATTAGTGCAAAGCCTAAACTTATCACTGGCATTTATAGTTCTAACTGGTCTCTTGACATTTATTGTGAGCTAAATCTACTTTCATTAGCAATGTACTAAAGGAAGTAATAAAAATTTATTGTATTTCAAAATGTAAGTCGGTCTAGGAATCATGCCTAATTGATATGCTTTTAAAAAAACAACATATTAGTAGATACTATAAAGTAGTTATTTTATTTTATAGAATTATACAAAAAACAATATTTTCTAATATTTAGCTATTGGCAGGCAAACCGAAACTGTACCAGGGTAAATATAGAGCTGGAGTTGGAAAAAAAATAGTTATTAACTACATTTGGACTGTCAGGAGAATATAACAGCGCTCACACTATATGGGAAGTCAAAGCAAATGAGGTGAATGATTCGTTTAGAAGCTGACATACTGAAATTATGAACAAGGAATTGGGGGATAAAATAAGCATTGGGTCCCTGTTTAAAGCTGG
The DNA here is from genome assembly GCA_038501925.1 of Xenopus petersii. Taxonomy (NCBI): domain Eukaryota; kingdom Metazoa; phylum Chordata; class Amphibia; order Anura; family Pipidae; genus Xenopus; species Xenopus petersii. The sequence continues at coordinate 30,427,103 of CM076674.1, read as the reverse complement.
CCAAACCTCTTGTTTGGTGAGGTCACCAAATGAGCAGATCTTTACCCCGATATGCCCACCTAAAGCAGGCAAAATCAGATTGAGCCAATGGTTTGGCTCTTGGGCCCATATATTATATTACTGGCACACTGGACACAATGCAAGCGGGGAAGGCCCTTTTGTTGTGATACATTCGCTCAATATGTTTGTTTCACAGGTTAATTGGGCTACTATTGGACTATGGGACTTATGATCCTTTTGGAATTTGGACTGTATTTTCTCTTCTTTCCATGTCTCAGGATTGAGATCACTTTGGTTGATGGACTCATTTTTTGAATCTTTTTTCTTTTTGGTAGATAATTCTAATTTACATTGGTGTATTTTCTAATTAATTATGTTAATTGCTTTGCCTTTAAATTTTGCACTCCCACAACAGTGTGCTTGTATGATGAAAGGTACAACTTAATAAACACACAGGCGCTTCCCCCGCTTGCATAGTGTCTTGTGTACTGGTAATTTTTGTCTATTAGTACATTGGAGGGCACTGTTCCTTCCCTCTGTGGACCGGACCATAAAAATAGGAGAGGCCAGGGTGTGCTGGTGGATCTTTTACTTTTCTTGACTCTTGGGCCAACCATCAGATCATAATGGCTGCCAGGGTGAGGACCTGAGTATTTAAATGTGTTTACAGTAGTCTCAATCTAAAAAAATAAAAATAAAATACCTTGAATTTTGACACCTGCTACGTAATTATCTAGAAGCTTTATTTGGCTACAATATGTACACAAAACAAAGAGAAATTGTTAGCCCTTGCTCTAATCCACACTGTAGAGTTGACCAGCAATTTTTAAAGTGCTCGGCCTAATAGACATTCTGGAGTTGACTGACTGCTACAAACGATACACAGTCATTATGTATTACCTTTGTTCCACTGCACAATTAAAACCAGTGTAAAAAGTGTCTGACATGTAAAAAAAAAAAAAAGCAAATGTATAAAGATGTGAAGGGCTGCTGTTTCAAAAAAGCATACACGTGGAGGCCTATTTATCAAAGGTTTTATAAGTCTTTGAAACCACGACTAAACTCACAAACTCTATCGGGTTAGTTATCAGTTTGTGAGGTTTTTTATACCTCGAATGCTTGCATTTATGTAAAAACTTGAATGTAAAAATCTTGAATGAATGCCATCGGGGAGAAAAACTAGAATACTCACGAAAAATACTCAAATAGCTCGAATTGATCAAGTTTTGGATTGCAAACCACCCTCATGAAGGCTAATAACATCTTCAAACGGTTCAAGGCACCTCTGACATTGACTTCTACTTTACCATGGCAGGTTTTAGCGGGAGCATTTCCAGATTCAGGCTTAGAGGCATAATAAATCTCGAAAAATTTACAACTCGATCTTTGAAAAATAACCCACTACAACTACAAATGTAATTTTATAAAACTACAAATGACATTTTATAAAAGTTCAGAATAAAAAAAGTACTAACAGAAAAAATGATGCTGAACAATGCTCTAAAAAATACAAATACCTTGAAAACCTATAAAAATTTTAGGTTTTTGGAAAATTCCTAGTAAAAAAATGTGAGTGTGTCAAAGTCTGATTTGATTTAAAGCGGTCCAATATGATCATCACAGCTCCCTTTATGTTGCACTTTTACTTGTCAAAGTTTTGTATTAAAGGTTTTCATAGTTTTTACACTTAACAAATGTCAAATTTTAGAGCTTTTTTTTTTAAAAAAATATATGAAATCCCCCAAATTTTTAGAGATTGTTGAATTTTTTTTTTATTAGATTGTTAGTAAATGGGTCACCTAGTTAAGTTTTTTACAGTGTGGATTATTGTTACCATTCACTTCAATCAATCTTGCTAAGTCCATTAAGGAGAAAAATAATCATGTAACTGCAGATTTCTTGCCTACTATGTGGTGACAAATTGTTGCAGGCAATGCACTAAAATGCATTAGTCAGCCTTATTGTTTTCTTCTGCATCCATTTTCCACCATGCAAACATAAAAATGCAATGGCCCATACAAAATTTTCATACTATGTGGCCAAAAAGTATGTGGATATCTCAATGTACACATCATTCCAAAACTTTGTTGGTCCTCCTACGCTTTGGTCAATTTGAATAGGGCGGGTACATTAAAGTCATATGGACGTCTTTAATTAGAGATGTTAGTGAAAATGCTTGAAGTAGCCACTTATTATTACACATGTCCAAGGAACCTGAATAAAGACAAAAGAGATCCTATAATGCCCTAGACATGAGCCCACCCTAAAATGAATGTGTAGTTTAGACTTTTGCAGACAATCCCGCTTAAAAAAAAGAAATGTTGCCAGCATTTTGCAACTGTAATGCATTTCCGGCAGACAGGATATGATGTAAGTGACATAAGATTGAGGAAGATGTCGCTTCAATTTAGTAGTTCGCCTGGTCTGAGGTGGCGAAGTCAACTTTGGAAAAAGAGGTAACGTTCAGTAAAATTTGCACTTTAGTGAATGATGACTGTTCACATTCACAAGAGTGAAGAGAACGTTGCCGCTCGCTAGCTGCCTACACCTGGGGGCAGATGTATCAAGGGTCGAATTTCGAGGGGTTAAATCCCTCAAAATTCGACTGGGGAATAGACTCGAATAGGCAATTCGGGCGAATTTACTTGCTGGCGAATAGGCGAATATTCGCCAGGCAAATAGGCGCACGATCGAATATTCGCTCAAAGGATTTTCATTTGATCGAATGCCTTTTTATTCGATCAAGAACTTGGAAAACAAGCCTATAGGCTTTTAAAGCAATTCGGTAGGTTTTACGTGGTGAAGTAGGCAGTCGAAGTATTTTTAAAAGAGACAGTACTTCGACTATTGAATGGGCGAATAGTCGCAGCGTTTTTGCGCTCAATCTATTCGAATCATTCTACTCAGGCAAATTTACGCCAATTCGATAGTCGAGGAGCACAAAAACCTACTCGAAATTCGAGCTTTTTTCCCTCTATTCATTCACCAGAGCTTGGTGAATGGGCCCCTTGGTGATGTCCCTGCTGATGGGATTACTGGCGAAATGACGCTAGCGTTAGCCACTTCACCCTTTAGTTAATCTGCCCCTTTTGTAAATCTGTTACTAGTGCATTCCAGAAAAGATTTGCCTATAACATTTGATATTATACCAAACCTCCATGAAAATTGGCATAGGACATGAAAATCTCTTAATTGCAGATTATTTCCAACTTTGGTACTTTTTTTCAAACTCCTAAATGACAATAGGTTTCTCTCTGGTATAAATGAATGTCCCCTAATATTAAAGACAATGGGTAAAGTGTGTGTTCTTTAAGCCATAATATTTATCAAGTACAGAGCCCACAGTCACAATCTAAGTAGATGAGCCTTCGCAAGCAGGAAGAGTAGTAATTTGATTTGGAGCTGACCTTTCTCCAAAGAGTGTATTTGTCCTCTGGTCTTTTTCGATAAATCAATAGTAAAACTGTTAAACTATCAGAAAAAAAGATGATAGCACAGTCGGAATGCTGGATCACTGCTGCATGCGTGGTGCATTAAGCAAAGTCTACAGCAAATTGCTCTTACTTCCAACAATCACCCCTTTGTGTCAGGTTCATTTGTCAAGCAGAATGTAGTGAATGGTTCATCATCACTGAAAGCCTCCTAAATTTAAAATCATAAGACAAAACAAGAAAACAATACTTTGCAGAAGCACAAACCTCTTTAAATCAATGGATTCTTTTATGACATACAACAAAACAAAGTTTGGGGTGTTTTATTTATTGCTATAAAAACTAGCCAACAAGAGCTGACACAGATGGAATATCATGGAAGCTGCAGTGAAGTAACTTGCTCTTGTATTCCATGAACTGGGTGTGTTCCTTTCATTCCATCACTGATTAAAAACTGATAAAAAAAGTGGCTCATCCTCAGAACTCCTACAAAGAAGGTGGTTTCTCATGAACATTGTTGCTGCACCTCCATGGCCACAGAATTGATCAGCTATAAGTGGACTGCAGAGCTTTACATTCTGTGTTTTAGGCTCCAGTCCTCCTAATGGATATTGTATACGAAAATGTAACCCCAGTACAGGCTCCTAGCCATTTCTCAAAAGATCAAACAGATTTTTTTATATTTAAATTGAAATCTGACATGGGGCTAGACATTTTGTCAATTTCCCAGCTGCCCCTGGTCATGTGTCATGAGAGAAATGCTTTCTGGCAGGCTGCTGTTTTTCCTTCCCAATGTAACTGAATGTGTCTCAGTGGGACATGGGTTTTTACTATTGAGTGTTGTTCTTAAATCTACCAGGCAGCTGTTATCTTGTGTTAGGGAGCTGTTATCTGGTTACCTTCCCATTGTTCTGTTGTTTGGCTGCTGGGGGGGAAGGGACGGGTGATATCACTCCAACTTGCAGTAAAGAGTGATTTAAGTTTATCAGAGCACAAGTCACAAGACTTGGGGCAGCTGGGAAATTGACAATATGTCTAGCCCCATGTCAGATTTCAAAATTGAATATAAAAAAATCTGCTCTTTTGAGAAATGGATTTCAGTGGAGAATTCTGCTGGAGCAGCACTATTAACTGATTCATTTTGAAAAAAATTTTTTCCCATGATAGTATCCCTTTAAGGTAGCTGTCTCTGGATAGAAAGACCTATAGGTTGACTTGGACATCCATTATGGCAAAATATCAAACCATTGGGTATTTTACCAAATGTTACCATTAGACAAAGCTTGGAACTGTCAATCATTGGCAATTATGGTATATAAAACTTTAATGTGTTAATATTACAGAAACTAATTATGTCAGCATGGCCAGCTCTCCAACTAACACTATGCCACCTGTATGCAATTTGTTATTATTACAGTAACTCATAAGGTTTCCATATCCAGCTGTCCAATCAACACTACTCCATCTGTGTGTAATTTTGGTATTATTACAGTGACTTACGGTATAACATCCCCATTGTCAGCTCTCTAACCAACACTACTCGATCTATATGTAATTGGTTATTACTACACTCATTGTCAGTATGGCCAGCTCTCCAACCAACTTCACTCCATCTGTATGTAATTGTTTATTATTACAGTAACTCATAACGTCACCATGGCAAGCTCTCCAAACAACACTACTTCATCTATATGTCATTTTTATTATTACACTCAAAATGTCTGCACTGCTAGCTCACCAACCAACACTACTCCATCTGTATGTAATTTATTATTTCAGCAACTCATAACATCAGCACAGCCATGCAGTAACTTGTAATAAAAAAAAAAAACAAGTATAGCACTGCACAGTGAACAACACAGACCCCAGTGCAATTCAAAAAATCTTTTTGCCAATTGTGTTACTCTCCTATACTGTAATAATTTATTATTAAAGTAACTCATAACAACAGCATGGCCAGCTCTCCAACCAATATCACTCTATGTGTAATTGGTTATTAATACAGTAACTCATAGGGCCTTATTTATCTTAAGTCTGAATTTATACTATTAGACTATTTTAATGAAAAAAGTCTGACCAAACTAGAATCCACAATTGGACCTTATTTATTATTAAATAAACGATTTCCCGAATCGTTCGATTTTTTTCTGACTTTTTCCCGAAAAGTCTGGATTTTTGTCAGAAAAGGCAGAAATAGTTGGATTTTCTGGTTAATTCTCAAACAGAAACTTCCAAATAGGATAGGGACCTCTCCCATTGACTTACAGTTTGGGAACCCCGCTTAAGTCTTCGGAGTTTTGTTTATCATTGGTTGAGCTTTCAAAGTAGCAACTTCCTTTTAATATATAACATGCCTTATGGAAACAGTAGTATTTCAGCAGTGACATAAAGTTTATTGGATTAACAGAAAATATGCAATATGCATCATAACAAAATTAGACAGGTGCATAAATTTGGGCACCCTAACAGAGATATTACATCAATACATAGTTGAGCCTCATTTTGCAAATGTAACAGCCTCTATACGCCTCCTATAGCCTTTGACGAGTGTCTGGATTCTGGATGGTGGTATTTTGGAACATTCATCCATACAAAATCTCTCCAGTTCAGTTAAATTTGATGGCTGCCGAGCATGGACAGCCTGTTCAAACCATCCCATAGATTTTCGATGATATTCAAGTCGGGGACAGTGACAATACAGAATATTGTACTTCTCCCTCTGCATAAATGTCTTTGTAGATTTCCAAGTGTATTTAGGGTCATTGTCTTGTTGGAATATTCAACCCCTGCGTAACTTTTTTTTGATACTTGGTTGAATTCACCTGACCCTCGACTTTAACAAGGGCCCCAGTCCCTGAACTAGTCACACAGCCCCACAGCATGATGGGACCTCCACCAAATTTGACAGTAATTAGCAGGTGTTTTTCTTGGAATGTTCTTCTTCCACCATGCAAAGCACTTTTTGTTATGACCAAGTAACTCAATTTTTGTGTTATCAATCCAAAGCACTTTGTTCCAAAATGAATATGGCTTGTCTAAATGAGCTTTTACATACAGCAAGCGACTCTTGTTTGTGGCAGAAAGGGCTTCTTTCTCATCACCCTGCCATACAGATGTTCTTTGTGCAAATTGCGCTGAATTGTAGAACGATGTACAGATACACCATCTGCTGCAAGATGTTCTTGCAGGTCTTTGGAGGTGATCTTTGGGTTGTCTGTAACCATTCTCACAATCCTCCGCATATGCCGCTCCTGTATTTTTCTTGGCCTGCCAGACCTGGGTCTTACAGCAACTGTGACTGTGGCCTTCCATTTCCTGATTCCTCAGGGCTAGGCTAGGATTTGGTTTTTATAACATTTTGGTTAGATACCAGGAAGGTCATTGAAATCCGGGGAATGTTAGTATAACTTTAACTGGATCTTTTTAAATAAAGTTTGAGGGTGAATTAAGGCAAACTTTGATGCATTATGACTTTTAAGAGGCGAAAAGGAGAGCCTTTGTTTGTATTTCCAGTCAAAGTATTCCAAGAATTATCTATGGCCATAGTCTTTTAAATCAGAAGTGTGTCTGATTTCATTATTCACCCACCATTTAACTTTATTAGTTCCCTGCTACTATGTAATTATTTGTGGATTTTTCTGTTGGCATTGGTTTATTTGTAAATCGTTGCAGCTGACATGGAAAAGCATTCGGAACTTCAACTTTATGCTTCATTGCTAACAGAATATAGATTTTTGCCCTAAAGTATCTAAGTCAAATACATTCTGGCAATTTTATGGTGCATTCATCAAATGTTTTATAGTGGGCTTTTCCTTGACTTACCGCTAACTAAATTGGTTGCCAGTCAGAGGACGTTACTTACTGGAAGGGATAACTTTCATTTTAATTTTTTTATGGCAAACAAAATATTTATCTAATATCATTTTAATCACAGGAAATTGTTTTTGAAATTGTGTCCTCTGTTATTTTAAATAAATACCCTTTATTTAGAAAGCTCAAGATTAGGTGATCTCCCATAGATTCCATTTTAAGCAAATAATACTCATTTTTAAAAATAAAATGCAATAATAAAACAGTAGCTTGTACTTGGATTGGATTAATTAAATGTCTTAACATTTTTTTAGCAGACATAAGGAATGGTGACACAAATAATGGAAGGATCCCTTATCTGAAAATCTCACAAGCATATAGATCATATACATGTATTAGAGGGTAAGGCAAATGTGTTGCAAACAGATCTAAGTGATGGCAACAGCAAGGTCAGACCAGGGCAAAGGTCAAGACGAAGACAGGCAGTACGCAAGTATCGATAGATTCTATTATCTTTCCATAATTTAGATGACCATACCTTAATTATACTCAAAAACAAAGCATTAATAAACTCAAGAGGATTGTGTTGCCACCAATATAGACATCATATAACAGATCTTCTTAGAACCAGCACTTCCAACTTGTGCTTTACCAATGACTGCTTGCACATCCCTCCAGCATCCAGGAGTAAGAACTCCCACAATGCACTGCAGCATTCCATTTAAAGGGAAACTAAAGTCTAAAATAGAATAAGGCTAGAAATGCTGTATTTTGTATACCAAATATAAACATCAACTTACTGCACCAGAAGCCTAATTAAACAAATGATTTATGCTTTCAAAGTTGGCCACAGGGGGTCACCATCTTGTAACTTCGATATTCATCTTTGCAAGACCGAGACTGTGCACATGCTCAGTGTGGTCTGGGCTTCTGTTGGGAGGTTAAGCTTAGGGATCATATCAAACCAGCAAATAATATCTGCCAGAAGCCGATACAGCAAGACTGATTAATAATCAGAATATACAGACTGCACCGTGTCCTGTGTGGTCATGTAATGTAATGTGGATTTAATAGTTTATGTATTGTTTAATACATACTTTCTCCAACTCTCCAGAACCAGTGGCTGCAGCAAAATAATCCTCCAAATAGAATCCCAATTTATCTGTTTAAATCTGGCTCCATGATATTTGTCCCTGCAGCTGGAGTTGGAAACAGAGGATGTAAAGGCAAAAATAAAATCCCATTTTTACTTTATTAACTGAAAAAGAGACCTATCCCCAATAATAAATCTGTACCAATTTTATAAGAAACCTGACTGTATGCAGGGAAATTGCCCCTTCATTTACTTGCTCTGACTGCTGCAGATATGAATCTCTACACGGTCGCCAGCTGCTCTACAGGGAAACAAACACAGCTGCTTGAGTTCTGGGAAGTAAGGTGGGGGGCTCCCCCTGCTGTTTGAAAGTATGACCTCTTAGAGGTACAAGCCAACACACCCAGCTGGATCACAGGTATGTAATACTTTTAAGTTTAAAGCTGCACTTGCAATTAAGTTATATTTTCATATCCTTCATAGCAATATAGCTAACACAAAGGCATTACATTTACAATACATATGCTCTATAATTGACCTTACTCAATAAAATGTAATACAAATCATGTAAGACAGGGGTGCCCAAAAGGTACATTGGGATCTACCAGTCGACCTTTAGCTGGTGATCAGTAGATCTCAAGACACTGTCAACAAACAATGTGTCTAAATCACCCTCCTGTTCATGCTTTTCAATCAGATATTTATTATGTTAAGGTTACAAAAGAAATAGTTGTTTGTTCAATATAACAATATAGATTTTCTCATAAGTCAATATTAAAGTAATATTTTCCATGGAACAGAATGCTGACAATGCTTTTATGGATGTAGATCATAATGGGACAACATCACTACAAGTAGACCTCGCATAAGTATGGGCACTCCTGATTTAAGGTTTCTAACACAAACTAGCTAATTAAATGCATGGTTCACAGGTGTTGACAGACTGACAGAGAATAAAGAAAGAAAAGTGCATTAGGTGGCCAGCCTAATGGAGAGAAGGAAAAGTAACAGAAAGGAATTACACCATTCACCCAGAATAGGTCAGTCCATGTGAATGCATTAAATCCAATGTAACCGATTTTAGCACACATTGCTAACAGATTAGAGCAGTGATCCCCAACCAGTAGCTCTTGAGCAACATGTTGCTCTCCAACCCCTTGGATGTTGCTCTCTGTGTCCTCAAAGCAGGTGCTTATTTTTGAATTCCAGGCTTGGAAGCAAGTTTTAATTGCATAAAAACTAAGTATAGTGCAAAGCAGAGCCTCTTGTAGGCTGCCAGTCCATATAGGGGCTACCATATAGCCAATCACGGCCCTTATTTGGCACCCCAAGGGACATGCTTGTGTTGCTCCCCAACTCTTTTTACATTTGAATATGGCTCATGGGTAAAAAAAGTTGGGGACCCCTGCATTAGAGCATCTCAGTTTACATGTCCACACTGAACGAGTGTGTTAGGTGCACATACCGCACACCAATCAGCAAAGGGACCTGACTGGAACATGTAGAAGATGAATGCAGACAAAAGTTTGGCCCAACAATATTGTAAAGTTTTTATTTTAAGTCCAGGGCTAGCTAGCATCTTCCTTGTCCAGTAAACCATGAGCATAATAGCGTTGTTCTAGAAATGTTGCAACAGTCAGCACAATAGTCTGAACTATTAAATTGTTGTTTAGTATATTCATGTAAAGGAGGTCACTGAAGCTTGACTTGAACTAACTTGATATTTATATGCATGGAGTCATGTTCCAGTGATGCTTTCATTTTCTCATATTGACACAGGCATATTTCATTTCTCATTCTGTTCAGTTTACAACTGAACGATCTCTGCAATTCCCATACTTAATTCAGGTTTAATAATCTGGCCATACACAAAGGGCAAGGGAGGTGTCAATCTGGGATACTGGTTTTTCCAATTTTATACGGTTCTCCTTTAACTTGATTTCTTTAACAATCAATTGAAACACTCAAACTAAAGGGCAACTAAAGAGAATTTTAAATTTTGACAATTATATACACGTGTCGATAGAAACCCACGCACAACATGTAGCCCCCCCTAAGTAAAAACAGAATTCAGTGGGGAACCACATAGTTTTATTGGTGATAGAACAGGTTTTCCATTTGTATTAGTTGTATATAAGCAGCTGATAACTACCTTGGCCGAAGAAATGTACATAGCCATTGTATTTGCTTATTGATCTTTAGGTTAAAGGTGAACTAATCCCTTTCCAGACTGCACCAAGGGACGATAGACAATAGGAACTTGCAGTAAAAACGTTGTCCTTGGCATGTGCACTGCCTATCCAATCTCAAGCTCATAGTTAATGCTGGAAGTGCATCAATATGATGAGACAGCAATAAATGACTAACAGAATCCTATGTGTCGGAGCCAGCCGTCACTGATATAATATACTTCCCTCGTCTGAGGTGATGATATGGGAAATATAAATATTCATATGTATGTGAACTAACGAATACTTATTGTAAGGAGTGCTCCACTTTGAAACAAAGATGGCGGCGCCCATGGCCACAATGCTGTGACTTCAGAGTGCCGTATAATGTCCTGTTGTGTGAGGTCATTGCGCTTGGCTCAAAATTAAAAGTTAAAAGGATTGCAAAGTCCTGAGTTCAATGCTTGAATATAGGTTTTTCTCCTGAGTTCACTGGGTGCTCTATAATTGCTATTTGACTGATTTGTGGTTCCAGACCCTTCTGCTTTGATTCCTGAATACGCTGATATCGGACTGCCCCTGACTTCTTGCCTGGATATTGACCTTGATCTGCTTAACACTTTGGGGGTTATTAAAGGAAAACTATACCCCCGAAACAATGTAGGTCTCTATAAAAAGATATTGCATAAAACAGCTCATGTGTAAAACCCTGTTTCATTTAAATAAACCATTTTCCTAATAATATACTTTTTAAGTAGTATGTGCCAATGGGTAATCCTAAATAGAAAAATTTTAAAAAATAAGGGCCGCCCCCTGGGATCGTATGATTCACGGTGCACACAAACAAACCAAACATGTTAGGTCACATGACAGAGTTGTGTCTTTTGCTTCCCCACTTCTTCCTGTTACAGTTAGAGTTGTAGTATTTCTGGTCAGGTGATCTCTGAGGCAGCACACAGACCATCACAAAATAGTTGTTCAAGGCAAGAGATGTAAAAGGGCAATATTTAATTAAATATACTGTATATTCCAGTTTGGTAAGATTCTTTAATATGCCATTTAATATGATATTAACTATCTGTTGCTCAACTACTCATTTTGAGGGTAAAGGTTTCCTTTAACTAAATCTCAAATTTATCTGTTCGGGCTTTTTGGAGCAAAAACTAGAATATTTGGAGGGGGAAAAAGATGCTGCAAAAAGCCCAAATCTGAAAATCCTCCATCTCAGACCTGTTGAGGTCCTGTATAAATCAATGAGAGAGGTTTCTTTTTCAATTTGAAGTTGTCATGGTTTGTGCTGGGTTCAGCCGAAAATCTGACTTTTTGTTGAGGAAAAAAACCCTAAGAACTTGAGTGATTCGGATTTTCGGTCAATTTTATTGAGTTTTTCCTCAATCTGATTAATTTGGGTTACTTTATTAATAAATAACGTCAAATCAAGCATGGGAGTTTGGTTGTGTTTTTTTTTTTAAAAAAAAATATGAGATACGTTCGGATTTTAGTAAATAACCTCCTTTGTGTATGGCAAATCGGACTATTGCCTTTCAGTCTGCACACCAGCTTCCTCCTTGGCTCCGACTCCAACCTTCTAACTGCTAGACCATGATATATGCTTGTTTTCATATTATGCAAACTGCCCAAATTTTCTTCCAGCCTTTCAATGTAGTTGGGTGTTATGGTTGTATTACCACTTCTCCTTAATTCCTGGCTTTCAAACCAAACACGTGAGGGAACCGATATCCAACACAATCACAGCAGAGGTGACATTACCCCGAAGGCTTAAGAGAACTTTCTCCATAGGGTAAAAAAATTATAGTGATTGAGAATGAGGGGACTGCAATTAGATATCCAAAATAGTTGCTAGACTAATTCCCAAGAAAATATATCATTTATATATTGTTTTATACTAAATGTGCTAATTAAATCCAATAACGATCTGCCATTCTGAGCACATGAAATGTCTTTCTGCAGCCGTTAGTACCAATATTTTAATCACCACTGGGTTAAAGCTTCATTATTTTCTGTCACTATCTATAATGTCTTAAACCTCTGCAATGCAATCTCTAGAATGAAACTCATTTTTCTTTCTGCAGAGCAGTGTAAATTTGGCTCAAAATTCCTAAAAGAGATCTATTATTCTTGCCTTATAAAACATCTCCCTCAGTAGATAATGAAAATTTAATGAAGTCAATTTGTTCAGAGGCGTCAATCTCAATATAATTAAGAGCTGCTACTGCTGCTCAGATATGCTAAACTCACGATTATAATATGCCATTTAAAGTGTCATCAAGTTTTTCCCCCTCAACACTACAATTACTTTAATTATATATTCTTGACAAATACCTGTACATGTAAGCTATAAGTAGACACCTGTTCTTACTACAGCAGATTCTTTTTAGCTTTACTGTATTGCAATTATGTATCATTTCTTGATTCATTACTCCCCCCTAAAGTTATGCTGCACAGAGGGGGTTATGTAATTAAAGGCATTGGTGCAAGTTTACTGAAAGGGTGAAGTGGCCGTCGCCAATGAAAATTCGCCAGAAATCAAATCTGCAAGGACATCGCATAGAGGACAATTTGCTTGGGAAAGAGTACATCGCTAACGAAGTTCTGCACCCTTTCGTCAGGCGAATTTTGGCTCAGGCAAAATATAGTTACTCTGCAAATTCACTGAAGTGCCGATTTACCATTCCCTTTCGCCAGAGTGTTCATACTTGGCGAACTAATAAGATGAAGCTGCATCCTCATCAATCTTATGTCAGTGGCATCATATCCTATATGCCAAAAAGTTATAAAAATGAAAAAAATATACACTACTTCGCCAGCGATCAGCTGCAGAGACCTAACTTCGCAATTTGATGAATTAAAGTATGTGCTGTGAATTAACATCTGATGAACTGGCGCAAAGTTTGCCCCGGAGCAGTAACCCATAGAAACCGGGTACCATTTAATGGTCACCAGTTAAAAAGCAAACATCTTATTGGTTGCAATGGGTTAATGCTCCTGGGTAAACATGGGGGCAGATTTATCAAGGGTCTAATTTCGAAGTGAAAAAAACTTTGAAATTCGACCATCGAACGATTCGAACTATGTAATCATACGATTATACTTGGACTTCTAAAAACTTAGCCAAATGTTGGCTATATGTTCTAGGAGGTCCCCATAGGCTAACATAGCAATTCGGCAGGTTAAAGGTGGCGAAGTGTCGAAGAGACAGTACTTCGATTATCGAATGGTCGAATAGTCGAAGCATTTTCACTTCAAATCGAAGTCGGATTTAGGCCTATTTGATGGTCGAAGTACACAAAAATAGTTAGAAATTCGACGTTTTTAACTTTGAATATTCACTTCGAATTAACTTCGACCCTTGATAAATCTGCCCCTTAGTGACCTTTATTACATATTGGGGAGAGGATTCTGACTGATTCAAAGCAGCAGGTACTACTTTGAGTCACTTCCAAATGAAGCAATCCATTGACCCTCAGGCTTCAGTAGGTATAATAAAAGATATCTTTTTACACCGTATATTTCATACTAGAGAGTTTCAGCAGTACTTTAGGTGTGCCCAGGATATGCTACTAGTATTTCACTTAAATTTTTAGAAAACCAGCAACAGCCAATGTCAACTGCAGTTCCTTAGAATTTGGAGGGCTAAAGATTGAGCAGGCCCGGGCCAAGCCAGCCGGGCGCCCAAGGTAACCCGGCCGGCTGCTTCACCCCCTTGCTGGCAGGGGCTCGACTGTGCATGCACACGTGTCCGGAAATGCGCATGAGCAAGAATCAGAGCTGGGCACACCAGGTTGACGCCGGCATGCATGCGCAGAAGCGCCAAACGGTGTGCATGAAGAAGAAGATGGGTAGTGAGGGGACCGGACGTGGGGTAGGTGACAGAGCAAGTACGTGCCTGGTGCCCCCCCAGCTTTGCGCCCTAGGCACGTGCCTACTCTGCCAACCCCTAGTTCCGGCCCTGAGATTGAGATACTTTAAATATTTTTTTAATCTCATCTTTAGGGCTCAGCTTCAAATGTGACATCTTGACCATCAGGGTGCTCTCAAAGAGAAACATGGTGGTGGTAATAACGGCCTTGGTCGCATGAAAAGCATGGGAAACTGTCTGCCTGCAAAACCCAGTGACAAGCTGGCACCTCTTTTTGTTAAGTCACTTAGGGGGTTATTTATCAAACTCGAAAAACAAAAATCAAGAAAAATTCGAGATCCAACTTTTTTCCTTAATAAGGTTACCTTCGAATTTGGTAAGTATTCTCATTTTTTTTTTTACTTGGAACAAAAAGTCACAAATTTGAATTTTGATAAACAGGCTTCTCAGTGTAAAGGTGTTTTCTCCCTAATGCGTTGCTACTGAAACTTTATAACCCATTTATTGTTATGGTCAGCGGAATAGGCTGCTAAACTTTCCACCAAAATCCATTTGCATCAACTGCTGAAGACTGCATTGTGTGACCCTCTAAATGTGTGTCCAAAGAAAGTTTCAGATTCAGTATCTGGAGGTAGTCATGAATACTGAGCATGACATGTTAGCATTCCTCTTAGATTAATCCCATCTATGTACAGTAATGGAGGTAAGTATATTTCAAAAGTCACATGCAATACTTACTACGGTATGGCGGGGAAGATAGTCCATGCACTTTGACTTGGTTCAAGCTCATCAATAAGCAGTACTTCTGGCAGTTTCTTAAGAGAACATAAATGATATATTACTAACAGAATAGAATACTGTCTGCACATTTCTAAATATGTCATGTCTAAAATTTATCAACACAATAATCTGCATTTTAGCATTGCGATAAAAAGCAACAAGTGAAAATTCTCCCTTTTTCAAAAGTATTTTGCTGCATTAAAGGAGAACTAAACCCTAAAAATGAATATGACTAAAATGCCTTATTTTATATAATAAACTTATTGCACCAGCCTAAAGTTTCAGCTTGTCAATAGCAGCAATGATCCAGGACTTCAAACTTGTCACAGGGGGTCACCATCTTGGAAAGTGTCTGTGACACTCACATGCTCAGTGGGCTCTGATTGGCTGTTGAGAAGCTAAGCTTAGGGCTCGTCACTAATTATCCAGCAGAAAATGAGGTTTGTCTGTAATATAAGATGATGCTACAGGGCTGATTATTATATTCTGATGCTAATTGCACTGGTTTCTGTGCTGCCATGTAGTAATTATCTGTATAAATTACTAATCAGCCTTTTATTGTGACATTTCTATTCTATGTGTACTGTATATTGTGAGTGGGTCCCTAAATTCAGTAAGTGACAGCAGCACAGAGCATGTGCAGTGAATCAGCAGAAAAGAAGATGGGGAGCTACTGGGGCATCTTTGGAGACACAGATCTTTACTGCTAAAGGGCTGTGATTGTCTTTGGCTGGTATAGAAGCCCAAAACATAATGTACAACACTTCTAGCTATTTCTTTTGTTAAGCTTTAGTTCTCCTTTAATAGCTTGATAATCCAAGTCATATTTTTTTTTTTACTTTTAGCCACCATCTTTTCACAGCATGGGCTGCAGGAGTGAAACCTGAGAGAGTGATGAGTGCATTGGTTTGAACTCAGCTCCGTTATAGCTGCATCCATTGACAAAGAGGAAAGGCTGGTTGGTCTAGTTTTATGTGATTTCATTCACAAATAAAGTCTTTTAAGGGAAAATATAATTCTTTGAAGACATTCTCCTTTGAAGCCAACAGCACAAACAGTTTGAAAATACAGTGCCAATATGGGTCAGAAGAAAAGCAGTAAAAAAAATAAAAATAAAAAAAGGCAAGCGATTGAAAAGCTTTAAAATGTATATAATATGCAGCAAAGAAAGGAGATAGCCCACATAAGAAGCACAAGTACATTTAATGAATGGTTAATTCAAGAACTGTACATTTTTGTACAGCCGCTACTGTCATAAAAGAGACCTACTGCTTTAATGGCATTTACTTTTCTCCTTTTCTTATCTTGTCACTGATTTTTTTTTTTGTCATATTTTTAGTAGTATTGTACGGCAATATGCATCTTCTGACTGGTGACTCACAGCTCCAAGGACTAAAATGAATAACTCTGCTTGTCTTTCTATATACGGACACAGGTGAGTGTTAAATGCAAATGTGATGCCTGAACCAACATTCAACTTTGTTGTTATAGGAACAGATTGTGGCGCAAGCTTTATTTATCTGCCAGTTGGAGTAGCAACACCATGTTTTCTGTGCTCAATGCAAACTTTAACACTGATAGGATGCTCCCAAATAATAGGGAGGCCTTGGTAAACCATCCATAGCCTCTGGTGTCATGCCACAATCGTCAAAAGGTTAAAGGGGTTGTTCATCTTTGAGTTAACTTTTAGGGGCCCATTCACCAAGCTCGAGTGAAGGAATAGAGGAAAATAGAGGAAAAATAGTTTGATTTTCGAATGTTTTTTTTGGCTACTTCGACCATCGAATTGGCTACTTCGACCTTCGACTACGACCTTCGAATCGAACGATTCAAACTAAAACTCTTCCGAATATTCGGCCATTTGATAATCAAAGTACTATCTCTTTAAAAATGTATTCGACCCCCTAGTTCGCCACCTAAAACCTACCGAGGCCAATCTTAGCCTATGGAGAAGGTCCCCATAGGCTTTCCAAGGTTTTTCTGATCGAAGGATAATCCTTCGATCGATGGATTAAAATCCTTTGATTCAAAGGATTTAATCGTCGATATTTGAAGTCGAAGGATTTCAATTCGGCAGTCAAATATTTGATTAACCCTCGATATTCGACCCTAGGTAAATGTGCCCCTTAGTATGGTGTAGAAAATTTGCAATTGCTTTACATTTTTATTATTTGTGTTATTATTTATCTTTTTATTCAGCAGCTTTGTAAACCTTAAACAAGTTTTATTTATTGTTTTATTGCTGAAGGAAGGGTACAGAAGGCAAAAAAGGGTGTACAGAATTAAGAATAGGCAATACAGAAACAAATTTCCTCATTACAGCAGTTTCAGTTCTTTTATGAATCCTGACAGTAGTTCTAAAATACCAACCAGTAAACAATGTTGCATTTGGTATAGATACACACACACACACACATATATACATATATATATATACATATATATATATATATATATATTTATATATATATATATATATATATATACCGTATATATATATATATATATATAAATATATATAATATACAAAAGCCATGAATATCCTGTTAATAATATCCTTATAAATGGTGACTAGTTAACTCTGCCCCACATTTGTGGGCGTGAGGCCCAGGATCATATTGATTGGTTAATTTTCTCAGTGTTTGTAAACATGTAAAAAGGGACTAAAGTCTAAAATAGTATAATGCTAGAAATGCTGTACTTTGTATACTAAACATAACCATAAACTTACTGCACCTCAAAAAATAAAAACAAATGATCTATGCTTTCAAAGTTGGCCACCGGGGTCACCATCTTGTAACTTTGTTAACCATCTTTGCAAGACCAAGACCATGCACATGCTTAGTGGGGGATCGTCATAAATTATCAAAACAGCACAAGTTAAATAATATCTGCCATAGAATACAGATTAATAATCAGAATATGCAGTATAAGTACTTGGGGTATTGTTAGTGCTGTAGTTGCCTAGTTAACTATGGAAGCCCTTGCCGCGAACATCATGTGGTGTAGTATAAATTTTTCACCACGTTCAAGGTTTGTTGGGAAAATATGAAGAAGAGCTATAGCTGGCGTGAGCACTATTGAAATATTCAGCTTTGTTGGAATGAGTCTCTCCATATCTTGCCACATTGGTGTAATCTTGGGGCAGTCCCAAAATATATGTAGTAAAGTACCAACAGCTCCACATTGTCTCCAACAGAAAGCGGAGGTGGTGGGGTATATATGTGTTAACTGGTGTGGTGTCAGATACCAGTTAAGTAAAAGCTTAGTATATTGTTCCAAATGATTGCCGCATCTGGTAGCCCTTTTGACGTGTTGAATGACTCTTTACATTTTTTAATTAAAGTATATTGGAGATAGGTTTCTTTTTCATTAAAGAAAGTAAAAATGAGTTCTTATGTTGTTACCTTTACATTCCCTTTAAAGCTTGTGAATAAATTTAGTGGTTTAACAACTCGGCACTGGGCACCACTGCAAAAAAAATCTTCGGAGGGGCCTGGCACTTATAACAACCTCTAACTGTGCCTCGTCTCTGTCCAACTCTCACACAGGAGAGTGGCCAGGGAAGGGGGATCTCTACAATTATAGAGGAAGTAGCCACATGGACTGGGCAGTCCTATCCCCTGCCCAACTGTGACAGAGCGTTCTGCTTACACTATTGATATGCCACAGAATACACTGCATAACGTGGTCATCTTACTAAAAGAGCACAGGTAGAACTGCTCTGGCTTGGTTCTATTACAATTACTGCCAATGACCTTATCAACCTCTTTTCAACTTAATAAAAGTAGGCAAAGCTTCACAAATTGTGAGGCTAAATCCAAGAACTGGTGCACAATGGCCCAGTGGCTATAGAAGGTTCCATCAGATTTTGCATAGATAACACGACACATTGCTCTTAAATATATTCCTCCAAAGCAATGGCATGAGGAGAAATCAAACTTTATCTCTTTAGCTTTTAGGTATTTCTGACAAATACTGTATGTTCAATTTTTGTCCTGCAAATCTGCTCATTTGTTCTACAAGAAAGGGGCTCTTAGACACCATTCTCTATGGTCCTAATTCTGATTAGGACCATACTTTTTCATTTTTCTTACATTATGGTTTGCAAAGTGTGAATTTATATCTACCAGCTGCTACTTCAACTGAAATTGAACTTGGGTGGAATTCTATTGATTAAAAAAAAAAAACTATAGCTAAAACAATACATTTTTCTCAAAAGAGAAATGGGCAAGTACAATTTTCAACCCCGACATAATTTTTTCTAGAGCTATAATTTCCCCAAAGCTTAAAGATCGGTTGACATTTTCAAAACGGAGAGTTATTAATAATAAGGCAAGGGATCAGAACATTTGATGATAGCTAATAGGAACTTAGCAAACCTTACAATGCATGCCACGCAAGCATTCATCTCCGCACAGGACATTTGTTTATTTAATCTACAAGGTAACAAATCTCATCCAAGGGTTTTTATACAAGGTCATTTTGACCGATCATGCTCCATTATAACCATTTCATTTTCACAATTTCTGTAAAAACACACTGTTTGGTATTCTGCCTGAAGAGACCTAAAAGGTGCAAATGGAAGCTAAACATATTTATTTCTCTAACATAAAATACATAGTTTATCGTCATTAGATTGAATAATCATAGAATAATTTGCATGTTTTGTTCAGAATTCACAGTACTAAATATACTGGTTACCAGCAGTGCTTTGTCACACTCTTCGTAATCCATGTGACCTTTCACAATAATTTCTATTAGGTATTCAAGTCAAGTCAAAGAAGAAGAACAGCAGGGCCGACCAACACTCAAATGGATCCACAGGACCAGAGAAGTTCAATTAAAAGAATATTTTATTTATACAAAGTTAAAAATATAAATCTGCATCTCCATCCACCCTACGCGCTTCGCACCCATTCAGGAAGCTTAGTCATGGGCTCAGGTCAAGTCATAGGGCTGTACATATTGAAAATAACATTTTAGATACTTAGGGGCCGATTCATGAAGCTCGAGTGAAGGATTCGAATTAAAAAAACTTCGAATTTCGAAGTGTTTTTTGGGCTACTTCGACCATCGAATGGGCTACTTCGACCTTCGACTTCGAATCGAACGATTCGAACTCAAAATCGTTCGACTATTCGACCATTCGATAGTCGAAGTACTGTCTCTTTAAGAAAAACTTCGACCCCCTACTTCGGCAGCTAAAAGCTACCGAAGTCAATGTTAGCCTATGGGGAAGGTCCCCATAGGCTTGCCTGAGATTTTTTGATTGAAGGATATTCCTTCGATCGTTGGATTAAAATCCTTCGAATCGTTCGATTCGAAGGATTTTATCGTTCGATCGAAGGAATAATCCTTCGATCGTTCGATCGCAGGATTTGCGCTAAATCGTTCGACTTCGATATTCGAAGTCGAACGATTTTAGTTCCTAGTCGAATATCGAGGGTTAATTAACCCTCGATATTCGACCTATAGTGAATCGGCCCCTAATTGTAGACAAGGGGTGGTGCAACAAGTTGGAATTCCCCATAAGGTTTGGCTAAATGTTAAAGGGGTTGTTCACGTTTAAATTATCTTTTAGTATGACGTGGAGAGTGATATTCGAGACAATTTCCAGCTTATTATTTCTGTTGTTTGAATTATTTAGCTTTTTATATTCCAATATTTTTATTGAATTTGCACAAAAAAATAGTTTATTTTAGCATGCAATAAGAGCCTTTACAGATTGAAACCTCTAATACACCATATTGTCTCTTTTATATGGTTACATCAAAATAAAACATAATTTTAACATATAGCTTGTAGTTAAACTATTATCTTCCACTGTCAATTTACACAATGTAATACTGACAATACAAATTTAACCATTTAACTAGCAGACAAGTCTAGAAAATCCTATTTAAAGTGTTACACGTGGCATGGTTTAAATGCTTAAAAAGGTAGTTGGGCAGTTTATACCAAATCTATATTCAATCCAAGGAGTCCAAACCAGGAGGTATTTGTGATGGGAGTCCAATAATATACTGGACATCTTCTCCTGGACCATAATCCAATCGATTTTACCTTTGGTGGCATCAATAGAAATATGTTTTGTTTTCCAAGCTTTTGCGATTGTTTGTTTTGCAGCTGTCATTATTAAAAGGAATAATTGAAATTGGTTCGATGTTAGTCTGTCTGGTTTTTTACATAACAGAGCTGTACTAGGGTGCTTTGGAATAGGAATATTAAAAATGGAATAAATCATATTATATATTCTCATCCAAAATATTTGGGCAAGCGGACATTGCCACCAGATATGATACATAGTTCCCTTATGATTACAACCTCTAAAGCATTGATTATAAGCTGAGGGTATAAATTGTGCTATTCGTGCGGGTACCAGGTACCACCGAATAAGAACCTTATAATTTGTTTCTAGAAGTGAGAGGTTCCTAGAGGATTTCTTTATATTAGACCATATTACTTCCCAGTCCTCTGTATTCATTTAACAGCCTATATCCTCTTGCCATATTTGAGTGTATGAGACTTGTTGAGCGTCTTTTAGATCATGAAAACTATTATTTAATGTTGATATTACCTTTCATGCTTTGGGAGCCTTACTACACCAGTGTTCAAAAAAAGTCTGGAAACTATTCACTACACCTGAGGATCTCCATAGAGATTGAGCGTAGTGCAGCACATGATTTACTCTAAAGCTTTCAGTCTGTGGTACACTAAATTTCTCGGTAAAGCTCTGAGGAGTATAGGGCCCCAATAAAGAAAATAACTGACCAAGAAATAAAATATTTGGATCTTGCCACCATTTAAAAGGTTTATGTTGGAGGCACGGTGAAAAGAATGGGTTACCCAATGGAGCTGCGGGTGTTAATGGAGATTGTAACTGGAACCGATTTCTAACACTATCCCAAATTTTAAGTGTATGTAATAAACACAAGCTACCTGTCTTTGGTCTCATTTTTATTGGTACCAAATTAAAGCTGACAGAGAATAGGGCATACAAAAAAAGGGCTTCTAACTGGACCCAATGGGGGCTATCTATGATTGTATGTAATGTTAATATTTGAGCTAATTGGGCTGCCTTACAATACAATGAAATATCTGGAAAACCTAGACCTCCTTTATCCTTAGGTAACATCAAGATCGTCTTTTTAATTCGTGAAAATTTCCCCGCCCAAACAAATCACAAAAGCTTAGAACTGAACCTGTCTAGGTCTGATAATGGAACTGGGACAGGAAGAGTTCGGAATAAATATAATAGCTTAGGGAGTATACATCTTTATAGAATTAATGCGTCCTATTCAAGATAAATGATGATACTCGCATTTCTCCAACAGTGACCCCAAGGTTTTATATATTGGTAAGTAGTTAA
This sequence comes from Xenopus petersii, assembly GCA_038501925.1. Classification (NCBI taxonomy): domain Eukaryota; kingdom Metazoa; phylum Chordata; class Amphibia; order Anura; family Pipidae; genus Xenopus; species Xenopus petersii. The sequence continues at coordinate 30,404,569 of CM076674.1, read as the reverse complement.
ACTTATACATAGACTCATACGAATTAATAAGTTTGAATAATGATTTTGCCATACAAATTCGAAGTATAACTGTAATAAATTAACCTCTTAATGAGAAAAGGATAGGTTTAGATTTAGTTTCCGAGCCAACATTCTCCCCGGTTTATCTAAGTTACCGTAAAGTTTATGTTTAGCCCATCACAACTTTTTCTCTGCATATGTTGTTAGAAGAAGGTCTAATTCCCACTGTAGCTGGAGTTATTTAGCTTTTTATTCAGAAGTTCTCCAGTTTGCAGTTCAGCAATCTGGTTGCTAGGGTCCAAATTAACATCGCGACCAAGCTTTGAGCCTACAATATGAATAGGAGAGGCCTGAATAGAAAGATGAGTAACAAAAAAAAGTAGCAATAGCAATATAGAACATTTATTTTAAGATGGGGTCAATGACCCCCATTTGAAAGCTGAAAAGAGTCTGAAAAAGCAGAAAAATAATTCAAAAACTAAAAAATAGAAAAAATGAAGGCCAATTGAAAAGTTGCTTAGAATTATCCATTCTATAGCATACTAAAAGTTAATTTAAAGGCGCACAACCCCTTTAAAGGAGAACTAAACCCTAAAAATGGCTTAAAATGCCATATTTTATATACTGAACTTATTGCACCAGTCTAAAATTTCAGATTCTCAATAGCAGCAATGATCCAGGACTTTATACTTGTCACAGGGGGTCACCATCTTCTGACATGCTCAGTGGGCTCTGAGCAGCTGTTGAGAAGGTTTGTCTGTAATATAAGGTGATGTTACATGGCTGATTATTAAATTCTGATGCTAGTTGCACTGGTTTCTGTGCTGCCATGTAGTAATTATCTGTATTAATTACTAATCAGCCTTATATTGTGACATTTCTATTCTATGTGTACTGTATATTGTGAGTGGATCCCTAAGCTCAGTAAGTGACAGCAGCACAGAGCATGTGCAGTGAATCAGCAGAAAAGAAGATGGGGAGCTACTGGGGCATATTTAGAGAGACAGATCTTCCCTGCTAAAGGGCTGTGGTTGCCTTGGGCTGGTACAGAGGCCCAAAACATAATTGAGAACATTTCTAGCTACTTCTTTAGTTAAGCTTTAGTTCTCCTTTAAAAGCTTGATAATCCATATTCTCCTTTAAGGTTACTTTAGGCACACAGTAGAACCCTGATTTTACATTTCCCATGGCACAACATCAAAATGGTGTAAATTCCAGGAAAATGTTAAATCTGGGAAAGAAAAAAATGCAGCTTGACTTAATGGGACCATGACAAAATGACATCAATTCTGAGGAAACATAAAATCCAGACACGTAAAATTGGGGTTCTACTGCAGTTAGCTGGCTGGATAACTAAACAGAATGAAATCTATTTAATCCCACCTTGTGCACATTCCATAGGTAAGAGCAGCAGCATTGGAAAGAAGAAGAAAAGTTAATGGTGTAAAGAGGCCAAGGCTGCAGGTAATGATTGGAAGTATTTAATATAATAAATACAATGCATTTTGTCTTATCAGTGTGTCACTAGACGTGGCATAAATCAGTCCCCTCAAGAATAATAGAAGATGCGTTAGGCAGCAGAACCATCCATAACTTTCTATATTTCTTTTGATAGCCCTCCTGATAATAGGATGCTGCTCATAACCTTGTACCTTCAGCAGCGGCTGTAGGAAAGTTGGCATAGACATGATATCAGTGTTTTATTCCCACCAAATCATCTGACTTATTATTTGTGGGTGCGGTGTGTGATCAGAGATGCTAAAATGATTATACTCTTTGCCTATCTCTGGACATTCTCATATAACATGAACAAACACCGTTTTTGGCCATGAGTCTTGGCCATGTCAATGCATCAATAAGCCTTTTCTGTGCATGTAATGAATGGTCCTTTCCTAATCCTAGACAAAGCCTAGAAAATCCTCTGCATTCATATCAATGTACACTAAGAACATTCAGACATGTTGTTCTAACATTACTAAATGAGGTATGCCCTTTAAAGGAGAACTAACCCCCCCCATTAATAAAAAATCTCCATCCTCTTCCGTCCATTGCCCCCACTCCCTGCATTAGCCTTCCTAAGGGTAAGGCCAGACTTGGCGTTTTTACGTTGCGTTTTTAAAAAAGCTCTGTTGAGTGTAAATACGCATAAACCGCACTAGCACTGAAACTAATGGAAAACGCACTGCACAGTGGCAATTCTCACAGGGTGCTTGCAAGCTGAAATCTGCAACAGGACGTCAGTATTGGCGTTTTTTAACAGAAACACCAATACGTCAAGAAACTACCAAATTGATAGACTCTATTGGATCTGCAAGTCTGAAACCACACGTTACGTAAATAGGCAGCATATTTTAAATATGGCGTCCAAATTCTCGCAAGATAAATGACGCATATATGTTTTTACGGCCAGTGACGTAATTACGTTGTGTATTGACGATCATTCCTGCTCCATGTTGCATGTAAATAGTTTTTCTATTTCTAAATAACGAAATGGATGAATAGGCACACATTCCTGTGACACACCAGGTTGGATAAAATTTCTTGATCTTTATTCCATAGATTAAAATAAAATGTCCTAACGCGTTTCGTATCTAGAGATATTGGGAATATTCAATAGAGCCGCGGGGTTTTTCTGTCCCTATTTCTAAATAGCTTTTCTATTTCCAGCCAGCGGAATTATGGGGAACGAGAACAATGACAAGTGCATGTTGGGAAAAGAAACCTACCTGCTGAAAAACGTATGTTGTAGTCGCGTGTGGTTTTAGTGGTGTATTTACGCACTGTCATGTACCATATATCATGTCATGACATATATATATGCAGAGTAGCGCAGCGGAGCTGTCCTGTGACATCTTCTGTATCTTTGGAAACTCTTCTTTTCTTTCGTCAATCTTCGGAGCTTCCCATGCATGCGCAGTAGGCAGGAATGCGCGAAAAAGCTCTGTATTGGCGCTTACTTTCAGAAGGAACCTAAAGATACAGCAGATGGAGCCGAAGAGTTCTGCTGCACTACTACTACTGAATATGCCAAGGAACATGACAGGGAAATTTTTTCCACTGAGTTACTAAGGAGGGAGAAAGCATGGAGGGGGATTTTTGATTAACGTGGGGTTTAGTTCTCCTTTATGCATAAAAAGGATTGCCACATACTGAATCCTGTTAAAAATGTGTCAAAATACCAATTTCACACTCATATCTTCAAATTCTGATTGGAGAGCAGCTGAAAAAAATACAGATACTGACACTAAAAACTATTTTTCAAAATATTAACGTGCATTAAAAATTATCTATAGGTATTGTTTATGTTTTGTCGCTGATAGGGCTGCTTTTTGTTAGTTGAAGTTCCTAAACTGACTGTTTTGCCAACCGGTCTGTTCTTTCTCAACCTGTCAGAGTTTCTAATGCCAACAAACTACTGCTGCACAAATATGGCTGCCCCCTCATAGAGGAACATGGAGGATCAGATGGGTAATGTAAATACATTGGGAAAATAATTTTATGGCAAAATAATAAATAGCATGCAAAGACAATGTTATGATAGATGTAAAAAAAAAGTTTAATTACTGGTGTGAGTATCTCTTTAGGTGATCTTGAGCACTGAAGGCTCATTACAAATGTTTTAATTGGGTGCTCATTTTATTCCAGATTTTGAATGAGCTTTTTACATTTAAGTGTAAAACCAAGAAAAACTCTAATACAAAACTCCAAGTAAAAGCAGTTGAGGTCCCATATAAGTCAATCCTATTGGGAATTTTTTGTGCCATTCAGGCTTTTAAAGGTTTTCAGATTTTTTTTGCAAGTAATTATCCAAAAAAAAGGTTGATGTTTTACAGATATTCATATTCTTTTCTGCACTTTTTTCTGTTTGTACTTTTAATATTTAGATATTTTAATAACTTTCAAGGCAATCATGATTTTAGAGAAATACAGTTTAAGTTAATCGTGGTTTCAAAAAGCTCTAATATCACTAAAATTCTGGCCTCCCAGTCCCAAGGCTATTCTGGTACATAGGATTAATTAAACTCATAGATGTGTAAAAAGGTATTTTCTGAGGATTTTAGTAGAATATTTTCCAGCTGTATCACTGTATTCTCCCCCTGCTGACAATCCCCCATAAATATATTTATTAATTGTAACTGTAGTACGTATAATATAGCAACTGTTAATAGTGTATAAATGAAAAAGTAACTGTACAGGTACAGGTTTTAATTAAATAATTAACATTTTAAAAAGTAATTTCCTTTTTCACCGTAATAAAAAGTTATTTGTACTTGATCCCAGCTCAGGGAAGCAAAACAATCCTATTGGGTTTTTTATAATGTTTAAATGTTTTTGTTTTTTTAATAGACTTAGGTCATAGAGTTCCAAATTACAGAAAGATCCTTCATCCGGAAATCCCCAGCTCTCAAGCATTCTGGATAACAGGTGCCATATCTCTATACACTTAACCAATTAAAGATTTACAGACGCTTAAAAAGGTATATACATTTTCCCCACACATCTAATATAATGGGACAAACTAGTGATGTGTGGGTCAGGCTTTTTCCCAATCATTCTGAAAATATGGAGCTTTCTAAATATAACCCCAATTAAAAATAATGTATCATTTCTGAAATAATCACGTTTATCTTCACTGTCTCCCTCTCATGATCTGTTTAATTTCATTCTTTCTTCATGCAGGAGTCAGGGGTCAGATTTTCATTGACAGTAAGATCAAATATATCTTTTGGGGGGGGGGCTTCCTTTCCTAGCAGATGTATTAAAGCTTAAAAGAAAACTATTGCGAAAATGAAAGATTAACATAAGCTTCTTCATATCGAAGTAAGAAACTTTCTAAATACAATCAATTAAAAATTCTGCATTGTTTCTGAAATAATCAAGTTTATATTCCCTATTCCTCTCTTAGCATCTGTTTCTCTTCATCCTGTCATCATTCAGCAGTTGGGTGTCAGATGAATATATCTTATGGGGGGGCTTCCTTTCTAGTAGATGTAGCAAATAACTGATTCCATTACTAACAAAATCTTACAAAATAACTGCCTTTTGCACAAATCCTGCATGTAGAGAGACATGATATCTGGTGATTTAATAGAGTGAGCTCTAATACATCTTCTAGGCAAAAGGAGCCCCTATAAGATACTGTATTTTGGATCATTCATCTGACACCCAACTCCTGAATGAAGACAGAATGAGGAGAAACAGATGCTGAGAGATGGATAGTGAATATAAACTTGATTATTTCAGAAATGGTACTGAATTTTTAATTGTTTCATTATTTCAGTATGATAGAGCTTATATCAAATTTAAATGTTTGCAACAGTTTCCCTTTAAAGGAGAAGGAAAGGCTAAAATTAAGTAAGCTTTATCAGAAAGGTCTATATAAATACACCAGTAAACCCTCAAAGTAATGTTGCTCTGAGTCCTCTGTCAAAAGAAACACCACATTTCTTTGCTTTTATTGTGTACTCATGGGCTTCTGTATCAGACTTCCTGTTTTCAGCATAAACCTCCAGGGCACGGCCTTGAGCATGCTCAGTTTGCTCCTCACCCCCTCCCTCCTCCCATCCCTACTGTAATCTGAGCTCAGAGCTGTTAGTAAGCAGGGAGAGACTCAGGCAGGAAGTGATGTCACACCAAGCATATATGGCAGCTTCTATCCTAAACAAACAGAGACAGTGTCTAGAGCTGTTTACTCAGGTATGGTAAAGCATTCTGCAGAATAAATATAGCGTTCTAGCTTGCACTATTGTGGCTATTCTATTGGCAATAAGCTTTCCTTCTCCTTTAAATAATTGACGCCAGCACAAACATAACAGACTTTGGCACAAATCCTGCATGTAAGGAGACAGGATTGGTTTTGATTTTAAAGGAGTGAGTACTAATACATTGTACAGGCAAAAGGAGCCTTCCCTAAAATATATATTGGATCTGCCATTCAAAATCAGACTCCCAACTCCTGAATGAAGAGAGAATGCCAAGAGAGGGTGAGTAATATTTTTTTCAGAAGCAGGTCAGAATTTTTAATTGATTATATTTAGAATATTTTACTTTAGTATGATGAAGATTATATTAAATTTATAATTTCATGATGGTTCCCCTTTAACCATGCACAATAAGAAAAATTTTGGTCCACTAAGACTGCTTGTTAGATAACAGGGTTTATCCAGAAATACTGCATAAATGCAATTTAAATTGATGCTTTATCTATGCGTGTGCACCTCAAGTTTGCAGGACGAATGTTGCCAAGCATGCAAAGAATGAATTTCCTTCAGCCTCTGTATGCCTATCAAACTGACCCACGTGCCGTTGAACAGTTGAGCTTATTTCTTGCTCAAGTAAGAATTCAATCCAAACTAGCCAAATCTGTCACAGCTGCAACTGAAGGCTGCAACTTCGTTATGAGCAATGCGCTGGTGATAGGGTATATATATATATATATATATATATATATATATATATATATATATATATATATAAATGTTTTGGGTAATTCAATATATTCCACCGACCAAAAGAGGAGGTGACCGTAACTTGATACTAAAGAAAACTGAAGTTCAGTGGATTGATAGGCTAAAAACATTGGCCCCAAAGGGTTAAATCAAGATTTTGACTTGCATCTATTTTTGTGAGAGTTTTCGCCCATGTAGTTGATAATTATAGGTATCTACACTACAGTATGCTTTAATATATCTGCCATTGTAGCTGTATTGTATTATATCATTGTATTATATTATTGAAATGAATTCGATGTTGCTATGCAAAATTTCCTATGGTAACCAGGATGGTTGTAGGTGTATCCGCTTCCATGTATGCGTGATATCTTGGGATATGCGTATCCATGGTAACCGGCTACGTCACTTCCGTCTTCATGCGCTAACATGATCTAAAAAATGTACGTTTCTGTTTGCTGCACACTGTGGCAGAGCCTGCTTGAGAAAGGGGACGGGATGTTCCCAAAACGTCGCTATATACATCGACTCTGTACAGATAAGTTTGCTGTGTATTGCACATGAATGATCAACATGTTTTTACTGCGTTTGGAATAAATGCTACGTTTTATCAAAAAATGAGTGTGACCCTGTTGGAAAATTTATATATAAATCACGAAAAATCCAAACACTGGCACCAGGTCTGCACTGGGAGTCAAAATAGGATGTCCATTATAATAAACTTTTTTATTTTCACTTTAAGACCTGAAAGTGTGACCTCTTCAAATGAGATATATATATATATATATATATATATATATATATATATACACACACACACATATATATATCCCACCAAAAAAGCCAGAGGTGCAAGATCAAATATGTTGTGATATATGAACGGAGGATCAGCACTCACTGTTTTTTGTGAATATATGTTATTTTATTCCACACAAATTTACATCTTATCTGACATTTCAGTCACCCACATGGGGACCTTTCTCAAGGATATTGTGCAGTAACAGTGTTGTAATTAAATACCCACCCCCATTAGTGAATTCTGCCGCTGATGTCATAAGTCTATATCCAGAATGTCAGTTCCAAGTTTGAATGGAAAAGCAGAATTGTATAACATAATAAAATTATAGTGTCCCATATCACCAAAATCTTTCTTTGAAAATTTACATTATGCATGCAAAACCTACAGAAATTATTATGGAACTAGTGTTCTAATAACAGAAACAAAGAAAGTTCAGATCCTGAATTATATTTTGCCATGGAATATACCCCAATCCAGAACATTGATATGTATATATGTACTGTATTCATCAAATCACTGCACGACATCCACAAGTATACCTCCAAAGGAAACCCAATGAAAACGCCTACACATAAAGCTACAAACAATAGCTTTGAGACCAGTAAAGAATAAAGAAAGTACAGTTACAACGTTCTCTTTTGCCGGATCAAGGAGGAACTTTAATCATGAAGAAGAAACCCTGAAGCTGAGAAGGGAGATGGGAGATGAAAACATTAATACTTTATGGAAGGACAGAATAAAATTAAAAAAATAAGTATTGAAGAATAGTGATGGGCGAACCTGTTTCGCTTTGACAAAAATTCACAGAAATGCTTTGAAGCCTATGGACGACCAAAAATTGTTGATGCACCATTATTTTCACCCATTGGAATCTATTAGCATCATTTTAGCAATGAAACTTGGCAAAAACATTTCACACATCACTAGTGAAGAAATAAAGAAATTGGAAGAGGACAAAAAAAAAAGGAAGGAGGGAAAATCAGTTTGAGGAGTAAACTCTGGAGAACCAATTGCTGATTAGTGATTCATTTATTCAAAACCAGTGCACGACATGTTTCCGGCAAGCAAGCACCTGAGGAAGGGCCACTGGGCCCGAAACATGTCGTGCACTGGTTTTGAATAAATGAATCACTAATCAGCAATTGGTTCTCCAGAGTTCATTCTTTATATTGTGAAAGTCACTAGGTCTGGCGGTGCCTAACTCTGAAGTTGAACCAAACTAAACAACGGAAGGATTACATCATCCAACAATTCATATCTTTGAGGAGTAAACACCTTTTTTTCTGTGAGTAAAACAGGCAGGGGGCAGGCCGGTGATGTTGGGGGGCGGGCCGGGTGATGACGGGGACAGGACAGATGACATCCGGTGGTGGTTCGGATGATGTGGGGACGGGACTGATGACATGGTGATCAGCGATTGGCTGATCGGCATGTCATTCACTTCAATGTCCTGTCTGAATTTCCTAATATGGAAAACCGGACAAGCGCTTTCACCCTTCCAAAAAACAGGCTGTCCGGGTGGCAGAATTGAAACTCAATACTCAAAATACAAAGGGACGGCTGTTTTATTTGAATCAGAAGCAATTTCTCCCCTTTAGAAGCTAACAGGAGACAGCCTCCTCTTGTCCTATTAGAGGGTAAGTAGGACCTATCTGTCTAACAGTGTCAAGCTTGAAAAAATTCTGTATTTCTATTGAACCTCCACTCATGAAAGAATGTCTGAATACTATAGAAGGAATTAGACAGGCAGAAGAAGTTATAGAATATAGAAAAGGTACTATGCGAAAACACTTTAAAAATTGGAGTCCCTGGTGTGAATATTTAAAAGAGTATGAGAAAAATGTGTAATTTAATCTGTGCTCTAATAAATCAAAATCACTGTATGATATTTGTATTAAAAGTTTTACAGATCTCTGTTATAAAGTCGTCGGTTATACAATACAAAAAAAACCCATAAATAAATAAAAAAGTAATAAAGTGTGAAGTAACATTTTATTAAGATAATTAAGTGCTATGGTGTGTAATTATTTTCTTTTATGTCTTTTCTATGTTCATTTTCTTTCCCCATTCCCCTTTTTTCTTTCTGTACCCTTTGGAAAATTTAAAAATTTAATAAAAAGAGATTTAAAAAAAAAAAGAAATTCTGTATTTCTATGTAACTGCAGGTTAGGTCTGTACATATAACTGCACAAGACTAATGTGCCAAAATAACTGAAAATCAGTATTATAGATACTTTTGACACCTCTTTTCTAATGCGGGTGCCATGTGTTAACAAAATATATTAATGTACTCTCCGCTTTAAAAGGTTGGCAACATGGAATGCAGGTTGGTCTTGTTAAAAGCAATGGCATAGACACTTAGCAATAAAACACTTGACACTGTCTTTGTCTTGATTAAACTGAATTTAGTGCAGCCTTGGAAAACAATTTCTCATAAATGAAGGGCATTAAAACCATGTACATAAATGTTTCTAGAAAAGCTTTACTAAAATTACTCATTTTATTCCATCAATCCTATTTTGATCAGGTGTGAAATTCCTACCATGACATTATAACTAATGGTGTGTTCTAAAGCAAACTGATTAATAGAAATGTCTGTTCCCAAGGTCTGAATTTATCTTTGGATAAAGATAATCAATACAGGGCGAATGTATTGACTGTCTGTCTTGCTCTATACTGGATTAATTGATTCCAATAGCTCTACAAGGAGCAAACATAATAAATTAATTATATTGGTCAGGAACTCCAAACATTGGCCAAGACACACAGAAGAATGTATAATTTACTAAGGAGCAGTGAGCAAAGTGCAATTTTGAGCACATTCACCATGTTTTTCCCATAACCCACCGCGGACAAACGGCTAATTCTCTAGATGCAATGGTTCAGCACCTACTGCAGTTGCATCCAATTCGGCAAAATGGATGCAACTCTTTGGCGCAAATTCACTAAGCGCCGAAGCGCCGAACGCTAGCGTTAATTCGCTAGCGTTACTTTGCGCCCTTACGCCAGGCGAATTTTCGTTAGCGACGTAACTACGCAAATTCACTAACTTGCGCAGTGTACTGAACGCTACCTTTTACGCTAGACTTCCTTCGCCACCTCAGACCTGGCGAAGCGCAATAGAGTAGATAGGGATTGATTCAAAAAAAGTCAAAATTTTTTTTAAGTCCCAAAAAACGCTGGCGTGTTTTCTACATGATGGGTGATAGGCTGAAAAAGATCGAAAATATTTTTGGGGCTCCCCTCCTTCCCCCCTACATTTCCTGACTCATGGCAACTTACCTAGACAGTGGGCACATGTGTAGGGCAAAATAAAATTGTTATTTGCTGATTTGAAGGTTTTCTAGGCATTTGAAGTGGTGATATGTGTTCCTCCATTGAAATTTGAATTTCGCGCCGTATGTAAATGAACCATCGCTAGCGAAACTTCGCTTCGCTTGGCGAATTAACGCTAGCGCAACTTCGAAAATTTACGCTACCCCTGTGCGCAACTTCGGATTTTAGTGAATTTGCGGAGCGCTGGCGAAAATACGCCTGGCGAAGTTGCGCCTGGCTTTGTTGCTTTGTTGCAAATTGGGTGCAGTTGCACCAAATATTTTCAAAGACCGCCTGGTGCACTTATTGACGCAGGGCACAGAGGGAGCTACTTCTTGGTGGCAGGGTTCCCTGCATCAGTGGGTGCAGCAGCATCTGATTAGGAATGGAAGACACTGCTAAACACAACTTTAAAAGAGAATTCAACATGTAATAAAAAAAATATTACATCATATTCTCCTTACGTTGACCTCCCCTCAAACCACATTACCGAACCTCTTGCAGACCTTAGAAAGATTCCAGCTTATATCAGGATACAAAATAAACCCCACAAAGTCACATGGCTTACCATTAAAAATGTCCACATCGGAATTAAAACTGTTGCAACTTAATTTTGATTATAAATGGGAAAAAGATTCCTTAGAGTATCTGGGAATACACCTCACCTCCTCATATGATACTTTATACAAGGTTAAAGGGAATCTGTCGTCATTTTAAACTTTTTTTTTTTTTTGCATTTTTATAAAAAACACACATCCATAAACACTGTCTTGCAAATAAAATGTTAATCCACAAATCCATGCATAAGTTATTTTAGTTTGTAGTTTGTCATGGGGGCTTCCATTTTTGCTCATTACACATTCATCCTGTGCTGCTCTAACAGCAGGCACAGCATTACCTGTGTGCTTGGAGGCAGCCACTCTGTAATGAAAAGCCAGGTCGTACCATGACATGAGAATCTAGCTGTACACTCCCCCTCCCCTCTCTACCCGTGTGTGATGTTTGGAGGAGAGAGGTCACCTGGTTTGCAGGGAAGCAATTACTTTCACTTTCCTACGTCCTGCTCTACAGCTGCACTAGCAGCCCCTCCTCCCACAGACACTATCAAAGCTCCTGCCGTTCTGTAAGTTTGTTCTCTGCTTTCCTTTGGAGGGGGGAACTTTCCCTCCTTGCTGCCTTCCTAGTTTGTTTTACTGGTTACTAGATGAGGTAAAGGAGCTGTGAGTTCCCTCTGCTATCCACCTCACACAGACCTTGCTCCTTTCCTGCCTGCAATACTTCTTTTTTCATTAACTACGTACTGTCTCCTTTCTCCTGAGCTATTTTAACCCTTTCTAGACTTCCTCCTAAGTTTTCCTGGTTTTCAAGTATGTCCTTATTTTATCCTTTTTTCTATTCCCTGTCATCAGTCCTGGGAGTGTACTCCTGTGTTTCATTTTTGTGTAAACAAATTTTAAAAAAACTATCTATATAAAATATTTTTTCCAGTGCCCAAAATGAATTGTGTGTGTATATATATATATATATAATTTTTTTTTTTTTTTTGAAACGTAAGTGGGGGCAGTGATCACAGGACTATCTTATTTCAGTCCTTCTGAAGTGGTGTCAGTGAGAGCTTATCTTGATACCTGCCTATTGTTCAATTGACAGGCTCAGCAGACAAGGCTCTATTTACATTACAGCAGCTTGTAGGAGGGAGGGGTAATGACATCACTCCAACTTGCAGTGCAACAGTAAAGTGTGACTGAAGTTTATCAGAGCACAAGTCACATGACCTGAGGGCAGCTGGCAAATGTCAAAATGTCTAGCCCCATAGCAAATTTTAAAATTAGATATAAAAAAATCCATTTCTTGTTTTGAAAAACAGATTTCAATGCAGGATTCTGCTGTAGTAGCACTATTAACTGATACATTTTGTAAAAAACATTTTTTTCCACGACAGTATCCCTTTAATGATCCTAAATTAATTGACAAGTTGAAAAAGGATCTAGTCAAATGGCAATCTTATCACCTTTCATGGTTTGGTAGAATAGCAGCTGTCAAAATGATGATTTTACCACAACTTTTATATTTATTTCGAACGTTGCCAATACATTTTCCAGAAACAATAGCCTCTTTGCTTCAAAAAAATATATCAAATTTCATATGGGGAGGGAAAAAACCCAGAATTAAGGCGGCTATTATGACTAAACCAAAATCATTAGGAGGATTGGGAGTAGTCCATCTATACAGATATTATCTGGCCAGCAGACTAGAAGTTATGGTTCACATACACGACCCAACAGAGGAACCCTGGAAAGAAATTGAAGACTATTTCAAAGCTCCATTACGTTTAGCTCACCTTTTCTGGATTCCTAAAACGTCTAGGGACACACCGTCAGAGATCTTACCATCTTCACAGCAAGCACTAAGGGCCGATTCACTAAGGGTCAAAGATCGAGGGTTAATTAACCCCTTCAATATTCGACTGGGAATTAAAATCCTTCGACTTCGAATATCGAAGTCGAAGGATTTAGCGCAGATAGTACGATCGAACGATCGTAGGATTATTCCTTCGATCGAACGATTAAATCCTTTGAATCGTTCGATTCGAAGGATTTTAATCCAACGATCGAAGGAATATCCTTCGATCAAAAAAACTTAGGAAAGCCTATGGGGACCTTCCCCATAGGCTAACATTGAGTTCGGTAGGTTTTAGATGGCGAACTATGGGGTCGAAGTTTTTTTTAAAGAGACAGTACTTCGATTATCGAATGGTCGAATAGTCAAACGATTTATAGTTCGAATCCTTCGATCCAAAGTCGTAGTCGAAGGTCGAAGTAGCCCATTCGATGGTCGTAGTAGCACAAAAAACACTTCGAAATTCAAAGTTTTTTTACTTCGAATCCTTCACTCGAAGTTAGTGAATCGGCCCCTAATTGCAATCAAAATGAAATTAACCACACCTACTACCAGATACAGAACCATCTTCTGTAACAAAAATTTCCCCCCAGGATGTACACCTACGGATTTCCAACCATGGATAGCAGCTAATCTACTGACCCTACTTGACTTTATATCTGACCAGTTGGTTAATTCATTCCAACAACACAGGGAAGAAAATAATATCCCACATACACAATTTTTCTGGTATCTACAAATAAGACACTATATAAAATCCTTGTTTAAAACTCAAACAAACCAAGTCCTATCCTACTTTGAAAAAATGTGCCATAATAAATCATACCCAACCCATCTGATCTCATTACTATACATGCACCTTGCCTCAGACAATACAGACATACAGCAGCCTTACATGACTAAGTGGGAAGAGGACCTAGATTTCACAATTTCCGAAAAAACTTGGACAGCAATTTGGGATACTGCTAGAAAAACATCCATATGTGCAGTCTCTAGTGAAAGAGCTTATAAAATCATATTCCGCTGGTACTATACTCCAACACGCATTAGTAAATTAAGTGGCAACCCAGATCACTCCAACTGCTTTAGAGGGTGTGGTGATAGAGGATCTTTTTTGCACACCTGGTGGACTTGTACAATAGCTCAGACATTCTGGAAAATGGTAGCGACTCTGCTCTCTGAGGTTCTGCATTGCACTATACAAGCAACACCACACACATTCTTGTTAGGGATGAAGATCAGAGCGATACACTTTCCACAATCTCGTAAATTAGCCACACACATTCTTACAGCAGCAAGATCTCTATTAGCAGCAAATTGGAAACAACCAAATATTCCAGATCGTCCAGCGTTGATATCAAAGATAAACTGGATCAGAGCAATGGAATCCATACGGCACAGACTTCATGAAGGGGAGTTGGAGTGGCATCCGTGGGCCCAGTACTTAGATGACCTGCAGACCAGAAGTACCATTTGCTGAATGCAAGATGTTCTTAGGTTTAATATAACTAGAACCTGATCATTTTCCATCTTCCCCCCCCCTTTTCTTTCCTTTTCTCTCTCCGATTGTCCTCCCCTATACCTAACCTACCTACCCCCCCCAAAGAAACAATGCAACACAGAGTGCTAAATCTGAAACATTGGGACGAGAGATGTTTCATTCTAACATTCGCAGATAGAATTGTTAGGATAATATGTTATGCTTCCGACTAATGATATGATCAGATTACAGTTTTGTATGTTCTCTCTAGCAAGCTATTCCCTCGTTCCATATGTTGCTATATTCTTTTTTCTGGCAATTAAAATTGAATAAAAATTTTCAATACAAAAAAAAAAAAAAGATCCGAACTGAAAAAGCACAAATGGGAAAAAGTCACAGAAAAGTTACGAAAAATGTAACGATAACTACAACACAAAAGTCAGTGTCAAAAACACCTGAAAACCTCAAAAACCACAAACCAAGAAAGATCTTCCAGTTGTGAAAAGGAACATCTGCCATTGACTTCTACATGATTTTGTGCTAAGCACACCCCATAGGGGCCAATTCACTAACGATTTTCTCATTTTTTTTAAAAAAAGCTCTAAAAATTAGAGATTTTTGAGGTGTACAAACCACAAAAACCTCTAATACAAAACTTTGCCAGGTAGAAGTTGTTACGGTCCTATAGAAGTCAATTGGAGTTGTGCTGATCCTATTGTACTGCTTTAAATAAGTTTGAACTTTTAGAGGTTTTTGTATTCATTTTTTGCTAGGAAAAATGAAAATGTTTAGAGGTATTCATAATTTTTTAGCACATCGTTCAGCATTTCTGTTGCCACTTTTTGTATTTGGTTTTTTAAATAAATCTCATGACAATCGTAAAAAAAAAAAAAAATATTACAGGTTGTATTCTCCTTTAAGGAAGTGCAAAGAGTTCATATTGATGCAAGTACAGGTATGGAATCCATTATCCGGAAACCTGGTATATAGAATGCTCTGAATTACAGAAGACTCTATTTTATTTATTGAAGTTACACTAATTGTGTATTTATAGACAAAAAAGAATGGCTTTGGTTTGGTGGAAACATCATAATTTGATTAGAGAATATGATTTATGTGATCAATAGATACTTTAGCTGTGCGTTGTGTGATTACATATATGTGTACCATTTAAAAGTCTGCCATGCTTGAGCTTTGTCAATTAGTTTTACCTTTCAAGCATTAAAATGTAGCAGATTTTCCATTAAATGTTTGATTGCTCTTATTCATGCTCCAAAGCTTTATGTTTAAGGGCTCTTACACATGAGCGTTTTTACCTGCGCTCCCCTGAGTTCCGTTTTTCGGCGTTCAGCCGCAGGGGAGCGCAGGAATAGACGAATTTCATTATTTCAAATGGGGCTGTACTCACACAGGCGCGTGTAGGCGCCAAACGCAGGTTGAGACGCAACATGGCGCATTTTTTCTGCGTTCAGCGCCTACATGCGCCTGTGTGAGTACAGCCCCATTTGAAATAATGAAATGCGTCTATTCCTATATATATATAGTTATATATATATATAGTTGTGCACCAAAAACTTGACACTATTCATTGGAAGTGACCTGATGCTTATTCATATCCAACTATACAAATAACCTCCCAAAATTCTCCAGGGCTTCTCAGTGTTCTCGGATTACCGGCATATTAACAGGCACATTTCCTACTATGAGAATGAGAATGAATCATCCAGATGGGGCCCTGATCGAGTATTCGTTTTAAATAAACGTTCTATAGTAGGTCTTTATGCAGACAAAAACAAGGAAGGAAAGACTAATTGGAATAAATTGTGCACCCAATAAAAAGAAGTGATGCAATACTTGCTTCATAACAATGAAAGCAAAACATCTTCAGACACTTAAAGGGTTTATTCACCTTTAAATTAACTTTTAGTGTGATGTAGAGAGTGATATTCTGAGACAATTTGCAATTGGTTTTCATTTTTTATTATTTGTAGTTTTTGAGTTTTTTAGCTTTTTATTCAGCAACTCTCCAGTTTGCAGATTCAGTAATCTGGTTGCTAGGATCCAAATTTCCCTAGCAACCATGCATTGATCTGAATAAGAGACCAGACTATGAATAGGAGAGGCCTGAATAATAATAAGAATAATAAAAAGTAGGTATAACAATAAGAGGCCCATTTATCAAAGGTTGAAGTTCAAATTTGTGTGAATTTTTTTTAATTAGAATATACTCACAATTCGACTGGGAGGTTAAGAAAACAAATGAATGCCTGATATTTGATAGAATGGTTCTGATCCGAAATTTCAATCATATTCAAATCGTATACGTACGGAAAAAAAAAACTTGAATATCAGGAAGGCTATTAACATCTCCAAATGGCTCCACGGACCTCTGCTATTGACTTGTACATGAACTCGCCAGGTTTTAGGTGGCGAATATTCAAATTAGGACTGTTATGATTGAGTTGTGATAAATTTCACATTCGAATAAGGGGATTAAAATTTGAATGTGTGAATTCAAGAATTCGAATATGAATTTACTATTCGACCCTTTATAAATCTGCCCCTAAATGCGTAGCCTTACTGAGCATTGTTTTTTTTGTTTTTTTAACATGGGGTCAGTGACCCCCATTTGAAAACTGGAAAGAGTCAGCAGAGAAAGGCAAATGATTCAAAAACTATAAAAGACCAATTGAAAAGTTGTTTAGAATTAGCCATTCTATAACATACTAAAAGTTAATTCAAAGGTCAACCAGCTCTTTAACAAATATTAGGGGCGATGAGTATCTAACAAAGGTGCCACATCAGTGTCGGACTGGCCTGCCGGGATACCGGGACTTTTATCTATTCTGGAGAAAAGAAAATTAACTCTTTTCTACTTTTTCCAGGGTTTGTGTTTCATTTATTTTCAACAATGAAAAAGATAAGAAAGATGCATGGGGTCAGGGAATGAGGCCAATTTTATTGCCACAGATAAGAATGAGAATCCAGGGAAGCTGTTCATTATATAGAGCTGGCAGGGGAGTCTGCACATCGTTAAAGGGAGAGCATGAGTGAATAGATACCTGGAACAAACATTCAGTCCAAGCTGTAAACAGCACAGGGATAGAGATTTCTACCTGAATACTGTCTGTCTGCGCCATCCTCTGCAGTCTGTCTGTATCCACTGCAGCGTCCGACAATAAATTGAGATTTATGCATTTCTATCACACATCCAGTTATTTATGTTATGATGAATATAGCCATTGATAAATCACGCTCGACACTTCAGAAAAACATGTGGCTGTTGATCCACAGTAGGATAACAACAATATAAAATACATAAATAACATTTTTATCTCTAGGTAGGAAATTATACTTTCTGATTCCAAAAGAGAGACTATTTTTTTTTTTGCTGGTATTTTAATTTTCTCTGTAATAAAACTTTGCTTGATCTTTGGAAAGACTTTGCTCCCACTATATAAGTGGACACAGCAAGCATACCGTATATACTCGAGTATAAGCCGTCCCGAGTATAAGCCGAGGTACCTAATTTTACCTCCAAAAACTGGGAAAGCTTATTGACTCGAGTATAAGCCTAGGGTGAGAAATGCAGCAGCTTCTGGTAAGTTTCAATCAAAAAAATTGAGAGTTTCTGCTCCCATTGGAGGTGACGGCGACCATTCTTGGACACTGGCGAATATTCTTGGAGACTATTCTTGGACGCTGGCGACTATTCATGGATGACGGTGACTATTCTTAGGCGCATGCGACTATTCTTAGATGCTGGCGACTATTTTTAGACACCGGTGACCGTTTTTGCGCTTGACCCGAGTATAAGCCGAGGTAGAGTTTTTCAGCATATTTTGGGGGCTGAAAAACTCGGCTTATACTCTAGTATATACGGTATAAGTAGTGCACATTCGATAAGTGATAACAGTGCAATTAGATATGCACAGTGACATTATCCATTCTAGGGTTGCCACCTTTGCTGATGGCTAAACCCGAATACAGGGGGCAGGGCAGATAACATTGGGGTGGGGCAGTGATGTAGCAACAGGCATGGTGACATCAGAAGTGGGCACAATGAAGTTGGTGGAGTTATGACACCAGGGCAAGGTTATTGCATCACTTAGATGCCACTGGCTGGAATTCTATTTTAAAGTGTTGATGCCTAGTTCAAAACCACACAGGTGGCACCCCTATCTCTATCTATATTGTGCTTGATGATTAAGCCTTTAATAACATGTATGAGATCTTTTATACAGAACACAGTTACCCAGAAAGCTCTGAAATACAGCTATGCTAATTTTGAAAAAAACACTTATTTTTGGTTGATTTGCTTTTTTTTTGTATTTGTAATAATAATAAAGGTGAGTATCTTAGTACAGGTATGGGACCTGTTATCCAGAAGTGGTCGTGTTATCATTTTCCAAAATGATAATGTGTACATTTTAACAATTGAAGGCGTTGATCACCTTTCAATTAACTTCTATCTAATATGATGTAGAGAGTTATTTAGCGTCTCCCGGTTTTGCCGTTTCAGCAATCTGGTTGCTAGGGACCAAGTTACCCTAGCAACCATGCATTAATTGGAGACAGAATTATGAATAAGAGAAGCCCTAAATAGAAAGATGAGATATTAAAAAGTAGCAATAATAATAATAAATGTGTAGCCTTACAGAGCATTTTTAGATGGGGTCAGTGATCCCCATTTGAAAGCATCAGAAGATGAAGGCAAATCATTTAAAAAGAAAATGATTAAAATAAATAAATGAGGACCGGTCTTCTATTCCATTTATCCTGTATTTGTCTACATACCATACATGTTGGAAAAATGCACACTCAAGATGTTTTGTAATAGTCAGAGTGATTTTATTGGCTACTTATCCTTGCATAGCTTTTAACACATGACTCTACTACTACATAAGTGAATCCTTATGGTTGCGACGGACTTCAAAAAAAAAAAAAAAGTATTATTAAATAAATAAATGAGGACCAACAAAACACCTTGTTAGAATTGGCCATACTATAACATACTAAGGGGCAGATTTATCAAGGGTCGAATTTCAAGGGTTAAAAAACCCTCAAATTCGACCCTCAAAGTAAAATCCTTCGAATTCGAATATCGAATTCGAAGGATTTTAGTGCAAAAGGTTTGATCAAATGATCGAATAAAAATCGTTCAACAATTCCAACGATTTTAAGCGTTCGATCGAAGGATTTTTATTCAACCAAAAACGGATGGGCATGGGGGTCGGCAGTCTGGAAAGGAGGAGCAGGGTTTGGAGACATCACCTTCCTACTGCTGCTGGATGAAGAAGAGCTGGAGAGGGCGATTGGGCAGAGGACACGCTGTCAGTGTATAGCCAGGAGGAGAAATCAAGTGCTGCAGATGGATGGTCGCCCTTTTGCCGTTTCTGAAGAGGACAGGAAGTGGAGTTTCTGTAAGTTATTTCTTAATAAAGGCTTTGCTATTTTAAATTTTAATTTGTGTTGGTGTTTTTTTTGTTGTATTCAAACAAATTTTTTTGTAAAAATTTTTGACGTTACTGGTCCTTTAAATAGAGTGGAAGGAGGAGCTCAACCCAAACCCACCATGATCCAGAAATCTAGTGTGGAAGTCGGCGCGAACCCACATGACTCACGGGTAAACATGGTCCAGTGTGCTTCCACCCCACACATTACTAATGAGTACATTTATAAACTCATTAGCTTTTTCTGACATCTTGTCAGCCAAACCCGAAGCTCAACTAATAATAAATCAGCTGCTCAGAACGGGAGGCCGATTTATCAAAATTCAAGCTCAAGAAAATAAACGACCGTAATATAAGTGACAAAACACAATCATCTTCTTGATTTTTTTAGCTTAAAAGGTCATATACCAGCGAGAATCAGCTTCCATTAATTTTTAAACAAGCAAAACTAGAAAAATTGTTAGATAATATTATCATTGAAATCTACACAAGCAACTTCTAGCGACTTTCTAGCATTTTTTTTCCCCTTTAATAAATCCTGACTATTCTACAAGTAGCAGCAAACACTGCCAATCAAGAAAAATGTATGATGAGTTTCTCCATAATTGACACATCTTAGCCATATCAGATGAAGATTACCATAAATAGAAAGTACTATGACCAACCTTGAGTGTTTTTAGGAGAATGTTTTTTTCCTGACAAAGCAGCATTTTCCCAGAATTCCAGTGTCATTGTGGTTACCAGGGAGAGATGCACCAGACACAACTGCAGTTACTGCATTAAAATCAGTACAGTTGCCCTCACACTTCAACTCACGATTGTGATGAAAATTTGAATGGTGTAATTTCCGATTTTAAGGGGCTGATTTATCAAAGATGGAGTGTTAAAAAGAGGTTTTTTTTACCTCTATTGAACACGGAACTCGAATGGTATCTTTCCTAAGAAAAAACTAGATTGTGAATAACCCGATTCTGCGAGTTTGAGTCCCGCAACCCGAAAACTCAAACTGTTTGAGTTTTCAGCTAAATAAAACCTGGAATCACTTAAATTGACTTCTACAGAACCAGCTATTTCTAGGGTCAGGGTATAATGAATCTTGAATATTCAAGTTGTTTTTTTTTGTTTAACCCGAAAATGTGAGTTTTGACCAAAAAATACAACTCGAAAACACAAATTTTCGTGGAAAAAAAAACGCTGAACCTTAATAAATCTGCCTCTAGGTGTGAGTGATGTGTGCAGCCTATTCTTTTGGCACTTGATGCAGGCCACTTTGGGAGCTCCTGCTTAGTTTGGAGGTGGCAGTAGCTCCAGGGTGCTCTATCATAGTTAAGTTGGGTTGAATAAAGACCAAAGTGCATCAAGTTCAACCCCTCCAAAAAAAGACCAAAATCAATATCAATAGGCACAACTGTGCTCGATAGATGCCATAGCACTTGTGCTTGTAAACGACCCCTTATGTGACTGTTTTGCCACCAACATAGATTTATGCAGCTTAATTACCATGAACTAAAAGTAAGTTTTATCATTAAGAAAAGCAAAGTCAAAAAATGGGAATTGTATTTAAAATGTAATTTAGTGGATACATGTATTTTAGTGGATAAATGTCTGTTTCTAGTGGTAATAAACCCATTTTTGTATGGGTAAAAAAACTGGCTTATCAAACCTGAAACCATAAGTATTAATTCTCTGTAAATATTCTCAGGGCAAGCTCCCAGCTCTACTCACAAAGTAAACCAGACAAACACTGATGGTTTATAATTCAGAACTACATGGCTCATCAATAGCTTTGGGGAGCAAGGAATTCAAATATTTGCAAATACAAAATGTACTCCATACCTTTAATTACAACCTGACCCAAGGCGCATATTGTCCTGCAAATTAAATGCAGTTTGTGTTGCTGTTTGAATGCACATTAAATGGCTCTTCAGAACATCTTTAGATATAGCTCATTTGCATGCTTTCCATCAGAATGTATGTCGAACACAAAATGGTTTTCATCCTATAGAGAATTTGGAACATTCTATTTACAGGTACACTGTATTATATAAATGTGTATCAAGATGCCTATGGTCATATACGTACATATGGTCGAATATCGATTTTTAGTTCGAATCGTTGTCGTCGGTCGAAGTAGCCAATTCGATGGTCGAAGTAGCCAAAAAAAACATTCGAAATTCAAAGTTTTTTTTATTCTATTCCTTCACTCGAGCAAAGTAAATGTGCCTCTACATGTTAATAATGGGAAATAAAATAAAAGATATGCAAGTTGGGGTTTGGAGTCTGTTTGAATCCCTCTGGAAAAACTTGAGGATTTGAATCCTCAAAATAGGTATGCCCGCCATCCAATCGGTATTCACTGCATCCATGTATTTAGAAACTACAGCTACTTTAAAAACCGAATCATCTTTTTTTGTGACTTTTTTCCCCGAATTGCTAGATTTTTTCAAGTTTCAGCCTGAAAACCTGATTTTTTTTGGATTTTCGTCGAAACCAATCGCAAACCACGGTAACTTCAAATTGAGATTGGTGCCTCACCCATTGACTTATACAGGACATTGACAGGTCTGATATGGCAGAGTTTCAGATTCAGGCTTTTTGCGGCATTGGTGTATAATAAATCTCAAAAAAATCTAGTTTTTTTCCATTAAGAATTCAAGTGTTTGCCCCAAAAAGCCCGACCAGATAAATTCGAGGTTTAGCAGATAACCCCCCAAAATGTCTTTTTCTTACTCTTCAACTGGTTTTCACAAACAGATTTTAAGATATTTCCCTTCCTTTTCTGCCTCATTTGAGCTTCCAAATGGAGCCAGCCAAAAAATTACTGTTGTGCAGCACCAATTTTGTTGTTATTGTAACTTTTTTATCACTTATCTATTCCTATTCATATTTCAGTAACTAATTCACACTAATGCCTGTTCCTTATGTATTATTGGACCCTAGAAACCTGCTAGCTGCTGAAATTCCAAATTGCAAAAAGCTAAATTTAAAAAAAAACACAAAAAATAAAAAATGAAGGGCACTTACATATTTCAGTAACTAATTCACACTAATGCCTGTTCCTTATGTATTATTGGACCCTAGAAACCTGCTAGCTGCTGAAATTCCAAATTGCAAAAAGCTAAATTTAAAAAAAAACACAAAAAATAAAAAATAAAGGACATTTACAAGAAGTCTTAGAATTTCACTTTCTCCATTACATAATAGAAGAGAAGGAAAGCTTTGGCGACATCTTATTGCCAATAGATAGATAGCTCTCTGTTTGTTTAGGATAGCAGCTGCAGTATTAGCTTGGTGTGACATCATTTCCTGAATGAGTCTCTTCCTGCTCACTTATAGCTCTTGGTTTAGATTACAGCAGAGAAGGGAGGGGGCAGGAGAGGAGCAAACTGAGCATTCTCATGCCCGGGGCAAGGAGGTTTCAGCTAAAGGCAGGAAGTCTGATACAGAAGTCCATGTGTACACAATAGAAGGAAAGAAATGCAGTGTTTCTTTTGAGGACTCAGAGCAGCATTACTTTAAGGGTTTACTGGTATATTTAGGTGGACCTTTCTGATAAGGCTTACTTAGTTTTAACCTTTCCTTCTCCTTTAAAAGTTAATTTAAATGTTAACTACTCCTTTAACAACCCTCTTTCATAATAGAGGTTCCTCCTTGTTTTGTAACAAACACTTCCAATTTCTAAATCCTTTCCACCATTGATTAACGTTTGGAAAGTGCCCAGAGAAAAGCTCTTTTTTAAACAAAATGCTTATTCCTTTACAGACCCAGAGGTGGTTTAGTAAGAACTAACTGAATGTGACTGCTCCAATACGTTGGTTTGGTTCTGATAACTGATCTGGTTGGATAACGTTTTAATTCATCACCCACTTTCCTGACACCAACGAAAAGAGTTAATAACAGAGATAAACTTTCCCTTCAGGATTTCCCAGTTCCAATTGACTTAAACCTGCCCAATTATGTTTCCCTGCCCTCCACTGACCTTTCCCTGGTACCATTCCCATGACAGTTCATCTGCCAATTAAACATATTACACTTTAGAAAGTAATTAAAGATATTATTAGCACAGTTCCTTTGCTCCGTCTTAAATCTGTCATCGGCCTTAATCCACCTTTGCAAGTTAAATGACTCCATTAAAATTCATCATGTGTCCAGATGTCCGAAGTCAACTGACAAGTAGATCGCTGTGGGCACAGGTTAACATCTTTTTAATGGATATTTGGACTGCCAGCTTGCTTGAATAGTTTTATATACATATTTGGCATTAGTCATTGGCCTTTCATAAATGAGAAGTCTCTACAGCATCAATGTTAATTTCAGTGAACAAAACAATCCATGTAATCTCTAAGGGAAATACAATGTTATGTACTGCCATCCTCTAATACCACTGCCGTACTTCTAAAACAAAACATAATGTAGATAGTGTTTCAAAGTTAATTCTCCATTTATAGGCATGGATTATACACCATATATTTGCCCTTAAGTGAACAGGGAATATGTCAGGAAATTTTTATTTTTAGAGGGGTCAGTGACCCCCACTTGAAGCTGGAAAGAGTCAGATGAAGAAGGCATATAATTGAAAAAACTATAAAATATAAAAAAATGCAGACCAATTGAAAATTAGAATTAGTGGTTCTATAACATACTAAGGGGCACATTTACTAAGAGTCGAATATCGAGGGTTTTTAATCCATCGATCGAAGGATTTTAATCCATTGATCGAAGGATTTTCCTTCTATCAAAAAAACCTTAGAAAAATAATGGGGAAGGTCCCCATAGGCTAACATTGTACCTTGGTAGGTTTAAACTACCGAAGTATGTAGTCAAAGTTTTTTTTAAAGAGACAGTATTCGACTATTGAATGGTCGAATAGTCGAATGATTTTTAGTTTGAATCTTTCAAATCGATTTCGAAGTTGAAGGTCGTAGTAGCCTATATGATGGTCGAAGTACCCAAAAAAAACTTAATAATTCAAAGTTTTTTTACTTCGAATCCTTCACTCGAGCTTAGTAAATGTGCCCCCAGAAAAGTTAGGTGAACCGCCCCTTGCTCTTTGCTGCTAAGTGTTAAATTCTTAAATCAAGGTGGAAAACTGGAAGTACGATTTTGCTCTAACATTATTAATTTATTTGCGATGCACAAGTACACTACAGGTATGGGATCTGTTATCTGGAAACCCTTTATCCAGCAAGCTCTGAATTACAAGAAGGCCATCTCCCATAATGTCTATTTTAATTGAATAAAATCAGATTTTTAAAAATGATTTGCTTTTTATCTGTAATAATAAAACAGTAGCTTGTTCTTGATGGTAACTAAGGTGCAAGAATCCATATTGGTGGCAAAACAATCCAATTCACGCTTAAACAATGTTTAGCAGACTTAGGATCCAAATTACAGAAAGATCCATTATTTGGAAACCCCCAGGTCCAAAGCATTTATAATCCTATACCTGTTTATGTCCTTAAATATTCAGACAAACCTTCTAATTAGTGCCATTGGCTATTTAAGTGAGAAACGTTACTTATATCATTGTAGAATTAAATACAGCTACAAATACTGGCTGTATAGTGAACATTTTCTACACTGCTGCTTGGACATGCATGAATGGCAAATAAGAAAACAGAAACATTAAACTCTAGAACTATAAAAATACAAGACAAAGCTCTAATACACGGTTTCACATTTTTTCTAAGGAGAACCAAATTACTGTAGGGAATGAGCTTTTAGACCCAGAAATTGTTTGAGATTAAGTTATGTACCTCACTTAAAGGACCAGTAACATCAAAAAATTCAATTGATTTAAAGTAATAAAAATATAATGTAGTGTTGCCCTGCACTAACAAAACTTTGATATTTGCTTCAGAAACACTACTATTGTTTATATAAATAAGCTGCTGTGTAGCAATGGGGGCAGCCATTCAAAGGAGAAAAGGCTAAGGTTACACAGCAGATAGCAGATAAGCTCTGTAGAACATAAAGTTATCTGTTATCCATTATTTATCCTGTGCCATATAGCCTTTTTTCAGTTTCAGCCATTGCTACACAGAAGCTTGTTTATATGAACTATAGTAGTGTTTCTGAAGCAAACACATCAGTTTTACCAGTGCAGGGAACAGTGTTACTGTTCCGTTAAAGGGACACTAAACCCAACTATAAAGCTGTCCCATAGGGCCCCTTTGTTCTCTATAGAAGGTGAGAAAACACTTAATTAGACCTGGAAACCAATTGATCAATGACAATTCAACTGACCAAAAATGTAATTACAGATGCAAAAGAATCAACCAGTGAGAATGCTGATTGACAGTACTATGTCATTCATCTTGCTCTGATTTTACATACAGAGATTATATTACACTGAAATCAAACATGGGGATAAAGGACAGACATGTTCAGTGCTGGGAAACTGTGTTTAAAGCTTCCAACTTCAGGGACAAAGAACATGGGGTCAGATTCACACAGGTCAATTAGGCTTCTCACTGGAGGATTATTTTGTATTTTAATGCTGCCTGGGCCCTGGAGAGCTGGGGGAAAGTTTTTTTCTGTAATATAGCTTTAAGAATACAACCCAGCATGCCTTAACCTTCATATTATATTACATTATTCTGGGATTTGTAGTCCAGCAGCAACAAAGAGTGAAGTATGGTTGAGCAGAGCAATGCAGTGCAGGAGAGTTCAGTGTCCCTTGAAAGGAGAAGGAAAGGGTTAAACACTGAAGGGTGCCAATTTGTTAGTTGTACCGCAGTGATCACAATAACTTACATCAGAGCTGTACAGGATCCCTGCAACAGGCGAGAAGGCTAATGTGCTTTTCATTAGAAATAACTGCCCCTCATTTCATCTGTCAGAAGGATCCCCTGCGGCAGTGCTCAGAAACAGTAGAGCAAAACAAAATATTTCAGCAAAGAGGATCCAGGGTCTGAGGTAAGTGATTATGATCACTAGGGGTTCCTAAGAAATTGGCACTTCCAGTAATTAAACCATTAATGGGAAAAAGATCCAGCTGATATCAGCAGAAGACTTGGATATCGGTCGGCTCATAGATCGGACCGAAAATTTTAAAGGCACCCAAACATCAGCCATTGTTAGTGCTGAATCGGCAGATACAGGTAGAATTCTATTGTTTCTCTCTGTATATCTGACGACTCAGCTCTACACGTGTGTATTGAAACGAAAGATCTCTCTTGGAAAGATCTTTTCCAAGAAAGATCATAATTGTTACTTCTATGGCCACCTTAACTCTTTACTTACCCATCGGTGCAGATTCAGGGCATCGGAGTTCACAGACACCATCTTCTTCTCTTCGGTAATCTTCTGGTCTTCTTCCGGCACTTCTGCAATTTCCGTGACTTTCGGCGAAAGCGCAATTGACGCAATACATAAGATTGTTCAAAATCCGCCGTTATGCTACTCTATTACCGAAGAGAAGAAGATGATGCCTGTGAACTCAGATGCCCTGAATCTGCACTGAGGGGTAAGTAAAGAGTTAGGGGCATTTACCAAAGGTATCACCTAGGCTGGGGGGGAGCATGGAGGGGGGTCTATGTAGGGTAGCGGGGTAGGGGTTTTTATTAGCAAGGGTTTGGTTCTCCTTTAACTACTGGGAATAACTGGGATTTGTTGTCCAGAATGCTCAAGACCTGGGTTTTTCCAAATAAGGGATCTTCATAATTTGGATCTTCATACTTGAAGTCTGCTATAAAATCATATAAACATTAAATTAACCCAAGACGATTGTTTTGCCTCCAATAAGTAATGAATATATCGTAGTTCGGATAAAGTACAAGGTGATGTTTTACTATTAAAGAGGGAATCATTTTTTTAAAAATTTGAATAATTTCATTAAAATGGAGTCTATGAGAGATGACCTTCCCATAATTTTGAGTTTTCTGGATAACAGGCTTCTGGATAACCAAACCCATAACCCATTTTCTATTGAAGGAAGAAACTTCTAGGTTTTAAATGTGATTATGGGGATCCATTTTTGGGACAATATTATCGCTTGTGTATACAGGTATGGGATCCGTTATCTGGAAACCCGTTATCCTGAAAGCTTCAAATTATGGAAAGGCCATCTCCCATAAACTCCATTTTATCTAAGTAATCCAAATTTTTTAAAATGTATTTTTGTTTTCTCTGTAACAATAAAACAGTTGCTTGTACTTGATCCAAACTAAGATATAATAAATCCTTATTGGAGGCAAAACCAGCCTATTGGGTTTATTTAATGTTTACAAGATTTTCTAGTAGACTTAAGGTATGAAGACCCAAATTACACAAAAATCAGTTATCCAGAAAACCCCAGGTCCTGAGCATTCTGGATAACAGTTTCGATAACTGTACTGTGAGGTGGGAGATATATGTTGATAGTAACCCTTTAAATTTTACTGCCAGTGCTTGAAGAATCACTACAGCATCAATAAAACATTTTTTAGAAAAGATAACTGGTTTCCCCTTGTGCATAAATAATAGGACGCTAAATATATTTACTCAAAGTTCCTGTTTACAAAAGAATGGGAAGAAACTTGGCTTGCTGGCTAATTTGGGTCTTCAGAGAGAATTTAAGTAGAGTTTAAATAAGGCTGTGTCCTATTAATAATAACATGGAGGAAATCATTTGGACATGATCATTACCCAACAAATAAATAAAATGTTGACCTTCTCTGGCCATAATATTTTCACATCTCTTCAAATAGCCCAACAACAGTGTAACAATCCCATCGTAGTGAGGCAAAGGACCAAGGACTGATGTCATGGGGTGAACAGGGGGGCAAAAACAGCTAATAATGGAAAATTAGGGGCAACCCCAAACATTTTCTTGTGAAATCCGTAAACCTAAGGTTTTCTTCATTTTATTTTGGCAAAGCAGTTTGAAGGGCATGTAAAAGCAAAAAAATAAAATCCCATTTTTACTTTCTTTAATGAAAAAGAAACCTATCTCCAATATACTTTAATTGAAAAATATGTACCTTTTTTTTATAAGAAACCTGACTGTATGCAGTGAAATTCTCCCTTCATTTACTGCTGTGGATATGAATTGTAGGACGGTCCCTAACTGCTCTGCAGAGAAACAATCATACTTATGAACAGCAGGGGGAGCCCCCCGCCTTACTTTCCAGTGATGCAGAACACAAGCAGCTTTGTTTGTTTCCCTGTAGAGCAGTTGGAACCTGTGTAGAAATTTGTATTGGATATTATTTTTGCCTTTACATCCCCTTTACTGTTTCCAACTCCAGTGGCAGGGACAAAGATCGTGGAGCCAGATTTAAATAGATAAACTGGGATTCTATTTGGAGGATTATTTTTCTGCAGCCACTGGTTCTGCAGCGTTAAAAAAAAGTTTGTATTAATACAAATCCACATTAAATTACATGACAACACAGGACCCAGTGCAATCTGCATATTCTGATTATTAATCAGTCTTACTGTATCGGCTTCTGGCAGATATTATTTGACTTGTGCTGTTTTTATAATTTATGATGATCCCTAAGCAGCCCAGACCACACTGAGCATGTGCATGGTTTTGGTCTTGCAAAGATGTTTAACAAATTTACAAGATGATGACCCCCTGTGGCCAACTTTGAACGCATAAATCATTTGTTTAATTAGGCTTGTGGTGCAGTAAGTTCATGTTTATGTTTAGTATACAAAATACAGCATTTCTACCCTTATTCTATTTTAGAATTTATTTCCCCTTTAAGATAAAATCACTCTTTTAGACACATGCTTTAACATGGAATTTATTCATGGCATTACCTTCTGCTGTCTGTAGGCCTAGCCAATCTACTGATTACAAGACACTGCCTGGGATTCCAGAAAGAATACTTTCCCGAGGAATGATTTCACTCCTCTGCTGGCTGCCTATGTTTCAGCTGGCCACTCATCTGCCAGTATTTCCAGAAGCGCACATTTATTTTAAGACAGATATAATGATGAAAGTGGCCATACACAGCTGTGTTGCTTTTGGACATAGACTTCAATTATCAATCTTCCAGCTGTCTAACTACCAAAGCTAATGATTCTGAGATTTTTTTGTTCTTACAGAGATATCTGTTATATATCTTGTATCTAAAATCACAAAGCAGATAATCTTAAACAAACCAATAAAACCTATATCCCATTCACAGGTGCCATTACACCTAAGGGTTTGGGTTACCCACAGCATTTGTATAAGCACCTGAGGAAGAGCCACTGGGCTCGAAACATGTTGTGCACATTTTGAATAAATTAATTACTGAATCAGCAAATTGGTTCTCCAGAGTCCTATTTTTGAATTGTGAAAGTCTGCAGGTTTTGCAGTGCCTTAACTCTAAAGTTGAACCCTACATTATAACGAAAAGGATCTCATCATCCATAAGAATATATCTTTGAATCATTTCCGCAACGGGTGAAGTATCCTAAATACTACGATGTCGTTTGACACCATCGCTGGATTAATCCAAGAGAGAGCCTCAACGTTCGGCTATACTGATGATGATATAACGAAAATTATAACTACAGCAGACACTAACGCTGGTTTACATATGCTACAAACCAATACTGAGTTGCAAAACCAATTGCTTAATTTATCACGAAAAGAAATATCACTCACGTTACACAGTACAACGCTTACTGAATATGTCAAAGCAAAACGCATCCCAAGAGGATTACGAAGTGGATTGCAACCCCAACACTGTCTTACTGAACAAGAGTTTCAAGATAAATGGGAAGGCATCTGGAATAAAGCCATCTTGGATGCAATGGTCCTTACAGTACAATACCTACAACCTGAGATTGCCAAAATGCAGAAGGAGATCGCTGCTGTTAAAGAACGCATGCAGCCACAATATAAAGATCAAGCAGCATTGGAAAAAACATTAAGCAGTGTCCAGTCAGCCATGGATAAGTTTAAAACAGACTTACTTGGCAAGAAACTTCGAAAATTCGAGCGTGACACAAGGGATTATGCTGCCGGCAAAGTCTATGCGTGGAAGGAAGGTTCCCCGAGGCAGCAACGCGCTACTGAGTTTGGACTGCCGGGACACCGTAGACCACGTGATACACAGGCAGCAAGACGCCATTTTGGAAGGTCCCAGTGGAGCTCCGGTGGAAGCGAGTCGGGTGACTACTCCTACAGCGATCTAGAGGATCGCAACCAACGACCACATCCTTTTTCCAGCCGTGGCAGGCAGGGGAGAGATGTGGGCGGCGGAGGAGAGCGCTCATACACACAGGATCGCATCATCACAGGGGCTGTCGGCGCAGAGGAAGGCATGCTGCAGAAATCCCAAAGGAAACTGACACAGAGGCAGTTTTACCGTCCCTGACTCGAGGGGAACATGATCGCAAGGTAACTAACTCTGATGCAACACTGCTATATACTAATGACAATGTGGACTTGATTATTAATTTATCTAACTATGCTCTTAACGATTGTGAAATGGAGCTGATCAATATGGGGCTAGGATATATGCCCACATATAAGACTAACTTTTTTGATTGGAAAATCGATTTTTTTAAATTTACTCGCAGGCTAAAACTGAAGTTGCACTTTGAAAAACCTGCTGAAACTACTATAGCAAATCACAATGATCCTGGACTGAAATTTAAACCAAACAGTGATTTTACACCTGATGTGACTAATAATGCACTTGAACTATTTGAAAATATTGTGCTAAATGGCGTAATGATTTCTGTAATATAAGAAACAATGTTACTAAACGAAATCGTGAAGCATTGAGGGACTTAGAAAATAATGCGGATATTGTTATTAAAAAGGCTGACAAGGGGGGTGGCATTGTAATTATGAATAAATGTGACTGTGTAGCAGAGGCACATCGACAACTGAACAATACTGCACACTATGACAAATTACACTCTGATCCTACTTGGCAGATAAAAAAATCAGTAGACGATGTAATCTTGGGAGCATTTGAATCTGGGATTATCACAAAGAATAACAAAAACTTTTTAATTACTACACATCCCCGTACACCTGTACTGTACCTACTCCCTAAGGTACATAAAAGTCTAATCAACGGAATGGGGTCTGTATTACAACCCCTTTCTCAGTATGTTGACTCGTATCTCCAGGACATAGTGAAAACAATCCCCGAATGCCTTAAAGACACCACAGATTTCTTATGCAAATTACAAGAGTTGGCATATGTGGGGGATGACTGGGTACTGTGTAGCATCGATGTCCAATCCCTGTACACATCAATACCACATGAGGAGGGCATACACTATATTGAGGAGGCACTACTAACCACCAAAATCCCACATAATATGATATATTTTCTGCTTGAATTGCACTGCCATGGGTAGTAACCTCGCGCCAAGCTATGCCAATATCTTTATGCTTTTTATTGAACAAAAGATAATTTTGGGCCATAGTGAATACAGTACACACATAAAATGCTATCTGCGATATGTGGATAATGTATTTCTGTTGTGGGGTTCTAATGAATCTAAACTCTGTGAATTCATTGAATACATTAATACACAACATCCGACCAACAAATTCACTGCTGACTATAACACAAAAATGGTACATTACCTGGATGTAAATGTGATTAAAGAAGGGAATACACTGACAACTGACTTGTATAGTAAACCCACTGAACGCAACAACATGTTACATAAGACCAGCTACCATACTCCCAGTACCCTTAAAGGTATACCCAAGGGACAATTTCTGAGGATAAGAAGGATAGCTTCCGACGACTTGAAGTACCTTAATAGTGCGAATGGGTTAATAGAAAAGTTTGTAACAAGAGGTTATGAAAGACAGATGCTAACCCAAGTACGGGATGAAGTTCTACTGGTTACCAGAGAATCTTTACTCCATAGAAAAGTTATCAAAAAAGAATCAACCCGTTTCCCTTTTGTAACTATGTGTGGCCCAAATAGGGCGGGACTAGTTGAGTTTTTGCAGAAATTTTCAATAAAGTAACCAGAAACACAACATTTTAAAGAATATTCCTCCTATATCTAAGAGAGCTTAATGCACTGGCACATTCTTCTTTTTTAAACAATATGTCTCCTTTAAATAGTTTTTAGTAAGGATGTACCGAATCCAGGATTCGGTTCAGGATTCTGCCTTTTTCAGCAGGATTCAGATTAGGCCGAATCCTTGTGCCTGGCCAAACCGCATCCAAATTCTAATTTGCATATGTAAATTTGGGGCAGGTAGGGAAATCACGTGACTTTTCGTCACAAAAGAAGATATTTTTTTTCACTTTTTCCTTTCCTGCCCCTAATTTGCACATGCAAATTTGGATCCGGTTTGGTATTCGGTCAAATCTTTCACCAAGGCTTTGGGGATTCAGCCAAATCCCAAATAGTGGAATCGGTGCATCCCTAGTTTTTAGTAGACTTAAATCATAGAGATCCTAATTATGAAAAGATCCCTTATTTGGAAAGCCCCAGGTCCCGAGCATTCTGGATAACAGGTCCCATACCTGTATGCTAGCAGCATTCAACTCAGGCTGTTAAGCCTAAAAATGTTGGGAGGCGAGGTGGATGCAACAGATTCTAGGGATCATTAAATTTTGCTAGGGGTGCAAAGTCCAAAAAAAAAAAGACGTCACGTTTTTGTGCTTTGCCCCTGCCCCACTTTAAGCACCTATGGAAGCAGGCCCTTGAGATTCTTTTATGAATGAACACAGCACTGTATCTATTTGTCATTTAAGCATCGCCCATCCCAGCATCTATAAATGAGAAAAGAGCTAAAGGGCAGTACATGGATAATAGTATATTCACAGACTGCAGGTCCCTCCACTAACAGCATTTTAGGATCCCACACAACTTTGGAAAGGTGCTGCTTCCCTTATTAATGAGCTCCTACTAATAATAAAACTCATTGAAGATGATGTAAAATGTAGAACTTCAGGTGCACCAAGCAAAACAGTGATCAGGAAAGTGACTGATCATCATTCGTCATGAACATGGAAGGAACACAATGCTGGTGGCTGGGGGAAATTTTCAGAAACCATTAATATGATCATCGGTGGAACAGGGCAGACATAATATATTTGTTTATCTGTACAAAGAAAAAAAGACACAGAAATCTGCTTCTCCAGGATGAAATATTTTTGGGAGGAACAGTTAAAGGGATTCTGTCATAATTTTTATGATGTCGTTTTTATTTCTAAATTACACTGTTTACACTGCAAATAGTTCACTCTACAAAATAACATTCCATTCCTGAACCAGCAAGTGTATTTATTTAGTTGTAATATTGGTGTGTAGGCAGTCATCTCAGGTCATTTTGCCTGGTCATGTGCTTTCAGAAAGAGCCATCACTTTAGGATGGAACTGCTTTCTGGCAGGCTGTTGTTTCTCCTACTCAATGTAACTGAATGTGTCGCAGTGGGACCTGGATTTTACTATTGAGTGCTGTTCTTAGATCTACCAGGCATCTGTTATCTTGTGTTAGGGAGATGTTATCTGGTTACCTTCCCATTGTTCTGTTGTTAGGCTGCTGGGGGGAAAAGGGAGAGGGTGATATCACTCCAACTTGCAGTACAGCAGTAAAGAGTGACTGAAGTTTATCAGAGCACAGGTTGCGTGACTGGGGGCAGCTGGGTATACTGACAATATGTCTAGCCCCATGTCAGATTTCAAAACTAAATATAAAAAAAATCTGCTTGCTTTTTTGAGAAGCAGATTTCAGTAGAAACAGGGTTTGTGCTACTGCCACATTGCAACAAGTATTTATGGTACCACTCAACAAATAAATATTTAATAAAAAATACAAAATTGTAGTAAAGATAATAAAGGAGAATAATCTCACAGTTCATCTCAGTCCCAAGGTGCAAAGTCCAAAAATACTGTGTCCAAAAAGAACGTGAGGATCTCCAATAATAAAGAAACAAATATAAAAAGTAGAAACATTTATTAGGACATAAGACTGAGGGCAGCTGGGAAACTGACAATATATCTAGCCCCATGTCAGATTTCAAAACTAAATATAAAAAAAATCTGCTTGCTTTTTTGAGAAGCATATTTCAGTGCAGAATTCTGCTGAAGCAGCACTATTAACTGATGCGTTTTGAATAAAACATTTTTTCCATGACAGTATCCCTTTAAATATATTGGCTCCTAAACTACAAACTGTCCTGCAAGTATCAGGTAATAAAATACATGATTTGATGTGATTTCGTTTGCAGCAGATCCACCAGATATACCAGGACAGGTATGGGATCTATTATCCAGAAAGCTCCGAATTACAGAAAGGCCTTCTTCCATAGGGGGATATTTACTACAGAGCAAAGTGTGTCTTTTTTAGTGAAAATTCGCCAAAATGACAATTTGCTGGGACATCGGCAATTTACTAAAAGCCAAATAACACAATTTGCAATCAAAAAAGCTCAGCGCTAGAGGGGTTTTCTACCATTTTCCCAGGTGAATTCTCACTCAAAGTAAAGTTTCATTAGGAAGAAAGTAACACTAGAGAAAATTCGCTTAGAAACTGTCACGCTGGGATCAGCCCAATATTGCCTACTTCAAAGAGGACACATTAGGGAAAGATCTGATTGTTTGGCAACATCGCCAAACAAGCCAATCTCCCTATGTATGGCCAGCTTTAGATTCTGGATAACAGATCCTATTCACTACACTTGCAAAATCTTCATTTATGCTTTGAAGGTTTAATTTAGTCACAAGCAGTACATGTCATTTTTTTTCTTCTGTACCCACAGCAGAAGAAACGGCAGCACAAAAGCATTTAGTCAGAACATTGCTGCCCTCTGTTGGTGCTTGTTGGAAGGACTTCTTCACAAAGTCTTTCATAAAAAAATCATTGGAACCTGGATTACGTTACTGAATTATATTCTTCAGGTATCCGTTTCAACATGCCAGAGATTTATTAAAATATACTTATAAGTAAATCTTATCCGGGCTGGGGATGAGAATCACCAGATTTGGTTAAATATTATATTAAAGGGAAACAAAATGCAATGAAGAATTATGAAAATGCCACCCACCAAGGAGATTAATGAAGAAAATCCTTAGATGCAATACAAGCCTGCTTATAATTTTTATCTAACAGGCGAAATAAGGAAACATAGATGATCTGGCAGAGATTTTATTGCAGAAGAGCACTGGAACAGAAAACAGACCAAGTGTGCAATATGTCTGTGCAATGTGTGTTTCTAAACAGCTCTTCCCTGGAATATCCATCTGGAATTGCATCTCATGTATATATATATATATATATATATATATATATATATATATATATATATATATATATATATATATATACACACACACACTATATATATATATATATATATATATATACACACAGTATATATATATATATATATATACACACACACACTATATATATATATATACACACACAGTATATATATATATATATATATATATATATATATATATACACAGTATATTTATATATATATATATATATATATATATATATATATATATATATATATATATATATATAGTGAATAACGTACCCCTTATTGTAAAAAATAAGGATATTATAATTCATCAAGGAGTTCCATGACCATATAAATGCAAGAGGCTGAAGGCCGAATGCTTTTATACAGGTCATGGAACTCCGAGGTTACTTCTAATATCCTCATATTTTCCAACAAGGGGTACTTTATTTATTTAGTGAGTCATGTGACAAAAATTACATCACTACTCACCGATTATAATGGCTTTTTTGTATTTCATATATATATATATATATATATATATATATATATATATATATATATATATATATATATATATATATATATATTGCATATCATGTCAGACTTACTCACTGGCCTAATAACCTATGAGCTGAAGACTTAAGCTGGCCATAGATGCAAAGATCCGATCGTACGAATCATCGTACGATCGGACTTTCCCATCTCCCGACCCGCCACTAACCATTCAGATCAAAGTCTTACCAGTCAGATTAGTTAAAGAACAGTTCAGCAATGTTCTGCCCCTGACAGCAATCGTACGATATCTATGTCCAACCAAAGCTAGTGACAGTCTCCCACTGAAAATCTACCGATCGGCAATACACGCAGAGATATTATCGGCAGCCGACAGAAATTTTCTAATCTGTCGACCAAATGACTGATCTCAGCCGGACGAAAAATGTTGGGACTCTCCACACACGTTCCGAAAATCATACGAATCCTCGATTCGTACGATCAGATCTTTGCGTCTATGGCCAGCTTTAAATCAGGACAGAAGGCTGTTTGGCCAGCACCCTATCTGGTGGGGGGACTGCTCCTTTGTGAACTCTCTTTAGTTAATGGTAGACAAATGTATGTATACCTCTCAACATTTGAAAATTTTTCGACCATGCTCATTTTATGGCCGCACCCCCTACTTACCACATCCATTTTACAAAATTTGGCAAGTTATGGAAAGTTTGAACACATTTCTGGGGGTTTTAAGGTTGTATGTGTTATTAAAGTTTTGTTAATGAAAGTGAATTGCCCTTTAAGCTGGAAGACACAGTTTCCCCAAGAGACCTGCTTATCTTAAAAAGTTAAAATTGTGTCTTTGCTTATCTTAAATAGTTACAAATGTATCCAAGTGCAGGTGCCGAGTATTCTGGCCTCTCTGCCAAAAGCCTCTTATTTAATTAAGTTTTAGAAACTTTGTAGCTTTTTCTGGCTGTTCAGTGCAGGAGATCAAAGAGAAAATCGGGACATTACAGTAACAATCTGGGACTGCAGGTTGTGGTGTCAAAATTGGGAGTATACTGAGAAAAACGGGACAGTTGGGAGGTACGTATATGTAATAGGGCTCTAAAGGGGGCATTTAAGTATCCATGGGGGTGGGGAACACAAGTTCTTGGTTCTTTAAGCCACATGCACTGGTGGCTGACAGGTCAGGGTGAACAGTGCAAACATCATGGAGGTAATTCTCCTGTTTTTACACTTTGCACCCTGCCCTGCCCTTAGTAAATGAGCCCTACAATGAGTGCCGGTAATTGTTAGTAAAAGAACATTATTCTGGGCTCTCTGCCAAAAGCCTCTTATTTAATTATGGACATATTGAACATTAAATGGCCAGCTTAAGCAAGAGCACCATCTGAGAACATTTTGCCTGACTCTCTCACTTCTACCCATGTGAACTTTTATTGTGGGTTCCAACCTTCAGTCTCTATTCTTGTCTCATTGCTGTCAGTGAGAGGGGGGCTTATTTTTCCTCTTTCCTTTAGACTGTTCACCTTTCATCAGATGCAGAATACTGGCTCCTCCAGCTATAGTAATTTTGAGTCATAACAAGGTAATGGGGACACATAATTGAATTCTTTTTTTATTGTGTTTAATAATAAAAGGGATAAAGTTCTCTAAATCAAGTATTGTATTGAGCTGCACTTGGGGTGCATTCGGAAAAAAACCCATGCAGCAACAATCGCAAATATACTTAACAATATTCTGTGGAACCTCGAATAGTCAGGATTTATTAAAGAATAAAACCAGGAAAAGGCTTCAGAAAAAAAACTCAGCAAGTAAAAGCTGGCACAGTCCAATAGGGAATTGTCTCTAACAGCTTTAATTATACAGTATATTTATTTTCCCAGTTCATTTTAAGGATGCACCGAATTCAGGAGGGATTCAGCCAGCAGTTTTCATCAGGATTCAGATTCGGCCGAATCCTTGTGCCTGGCCGAATTTAATCTGAATCCTAATTTGCACATGTAATTATGTGTGGGAAGGGAAATCACATGACTTTTCACGTACAAGGAAGTAAAAATTTAGGATTTCTTTTTAAATTTTCAGGATTCGGTTCAGTATTCAGCTTTTATGAAAGACTTGGGGATTTGACTGAATCCCAAATAGTGGATTCGGTGCAACCCGAGTTCATTCAAGTCAAGTTTTTTGGCACACTTGTTTTTTTCTCAGTTTCAAGAATTAGTAAATAAGCCTCCACGTCTAAAGTCTAATTAAGGACTGCCTTAAATATAGAACAAGAGTACAGTATTTAAAATTTATATTTTGTGGCCATATATAATAAATTTGCAGTTACTCCAATAATTCCAATTACTCCCTACATGACAAGTTCATATTGTTTTATGGTCAGCCCGTTGCTCAGCTGATGGGATTCCTGCCATGCAGTGCTGAGGCTCTTTTATTAAAGGGATGGTTCACCATTAAGTTAACTTTTAGTATGTATATACTGTAGAATGGCCAATTCTAAACAACTTTTTGATTTAAAGGTGACCAATCCCGTTAAAGCTGCCTCGGTGCAGTATCCCACAGCACACAATCGCATATTTCTTTTCATTATTTTACTGGCAGCCGACTGACGCAAAGCTAATTTTTATTCTTTTATATATATTCCAACATAAATTGTGTGTGTTTATTCCATGGCACAGCCACAAATACACTGGCAAAATCCTCTTTATACTTACACAGCAATATAAAGTATATTTTGCTGCATTATAAAATGCCACATATTTAATGCCATACGTTGCTCTATTATAAAAGCACTTTACATTTGCCTTGCTGACGTTGCCCCATCTAAATTCAGAAACAATCCATTTAACACGTCAAAGCAAAGGCCAAGGTCTGAAAACAGAAATATGAATTTACTTACATAAGGCAAGGGAGGAATTCTAAGGACAAATAAAGGACTATTATGACTCATAAAATGCTGAAAACAAATTACATTATTGAGAAATAATACATAAATCATTTAATTACTGGGGCATGGTTGTAACCAACTGCTTCTCAGGAAACATTGGTAAAGCTAGTCATATGCATACCAGTATGGGGATCTCTTATCGGGAAACCCTATATTCAGAGGGCTTATGAGACCTTACTATTAAAGCAAATAATTCTGATTTCCCTTTTTTCTGTAATAATAAAACAGTAGTTTGTACTTGATGCTAACTAAGCCACATTGGTGGCAAAACTATTCTATTGAGTTTATTTTAAGGAAAACTAAACCCTTAAACAAATATGGGTATAACTGCTGTATTTTATAAAGTGAAATGACTTCATCAGTCGGAGACTGCACATGCTCAGTGTGGTCTGAACAGCTGTTGAGAAGCTAAATTTAGAGGTTGTGGCAAATTATCAAACAAAAAATTATGTTTGCATGTCATAGAAACTGATGCTATAGGACGTTATTATTTCCAATACATATTGTACTCGTACTTGTTTATGGCCTCTTTACCTCTTGTATTGGTGGTTTTTGAAAGTTTGCTTGTATGTTTAGTGTATACACCCAGTTATTGTAGAATGCTAATAATAATAATGGCATTAAAGTGATACTAACACAAAAAACTACTTTTTAAAATCTGAATGTACATTAAAAGTTTCCTATAGATCAGTGCTGTCCAAATTCTGTGGTACCGAGGGCCAAAATTTTACTGGCCTATGTGGAGGAGGGCCGATAATGGAGTCAGTGTTGGCCACTCCCCCTTTTAAACCACACCCACTGTGAACAACACCCATATTACCA
Source organism: Xenopus petersii (assembly GCA_038501925.1). NCBI lineage: Eukaryota > Metazoa > Chordata > Amphibia > Anura > Pipidae > Xenopus > Xenopus petersii. Next base: position 30,364,234 of record CM076674.1, on the reverse strand, counting down.
CAAGAACTTTTAAGATCGTATCCACATTAACGGTGGTAGCACACCAAAAAACTAAATGGCTGGTGCTCACTGCAGGGAAATCCCTCATCACTTATATGTGAAAAATTGAAGTCATGTTAAAAACATGCCCTTAAAGGGCAACTAAAGTCTAAAATAGAATAATTTTAGAAATGCTGTATTTTGCATACTAAATATAAACATGAACTTACTGCACCAGCAGCCTAATAAGACAAACGATTTATGCTTTCAAAGTTGGCGCAGGGGGCTGTCATCTTGTAACTTTGTTAAACATTTCTGCAATATTAAGACTCGCACATGCTCAGTGTGGTCTGGGCTTCAGTTGGGAGGTTAAGCTTAGGGATCGTCATAAATTATCAAAACAGCACAAGTCAAATAATATCTGCCATAGAAGCCAATACAGCAAGACTGATTAATAATCAGAATATAAAGACTGCACTGAGTCTCTGGATACAAATCTCTACAGGGAATCCAACAATGCTGCTTGAGTTCTGGGAAGTAAGGTGGGGGGACCCCCTGCAATTTGAAAGTATGATCGTTTACCTGCACAGCAGTTGGGGACCATCTGACAATTTCTATCCACAGCAATAAAAGAAGGGGGAATTTCACTGCATACAATCAGGTTTATTATAAAAACAGTAGACATTTTTTAATTAAAGTATATTGGAGATAGTTTTCTTTTTCATTAAAGAAAGTAAAAATGGGATTTAATATTTTTGCCTTTACATCCCCTTTAAATCCATATGCCTCATCCTCCCCTGTGGATAATACGGCAACCCCCTACACATGATTAAACACCTTAGGGGCCCTTAACAACAATTTCCAAATGCTAACAAACTCCTGACAGGCTTACATCCCACAGGTAGTGTAGGGCAAGCAGCACTGGGCAAGCAGAGAATGGCACACACATGGAGGCAGGGCCGGGCCAAGGTATTTTTGCACCCTAGGCAAAGGCTTCAATCAGTGCCCCCCACCCAGTCCTGCATTTCCTACCTTACCAGTCATATAGCCCCCTGTACTTGTGCCAGCACCTATCATATTGCCTCCGTTTGTACCTATACCAATGGCAATCAATCCCTCAGATTGCCCCCAGGCCCCAATCTGTACCTTTGCCTGCATAAGCCAAACATCCATCATATTTTTACCCCGAATCTGTACCTATGCCAGCGGCAACCAAAAGAATCCATCATATTGCCCCAATTTGCATCTGTTCCAGCAGTAGCCAAAAATCTATCATATTGCCCTCAAACATCTGTGTACCTGTACCAGCAGCCACCATATTGCCCCATGTACCTGAGCCAGCAGCAGCCAATCCCTTATATTGTCCCCAATCTGTACCTGTGCCAGCATCAGCCAAAAACTGGTGTGAACAGTACAGGCCTTTAGGATATAAACAATAGAGGTGTCACAAGTGTGAACAATACAGGGGGATCACAGGTGTGAACAATACAGGGGGGTCACAGGTGTGATATAGGGGATTAGATTCTGAATTTGAGGTTTAAACAATGCAGGGTGCAGTTTATCTCTACAATGATACCTTTTAAAGTTTACATATGGTAAACAGACACAGCATCTGGGGGGCCAAAGAAGGGTGGGTTGGACAGCCCTGAACTAGAGCACTACTAAGAGTGCCTTACACAGCAAAATCTAGATATGGAATGACCAGATCTGTGGTCATTTGACCACAAAAAGTGAATAAAACTGCACAAATCTAATAACAGGATTTAGCTGTTAAAGGGGATGAAAAGTAATATGGCACCTAGTTTCTATCTGCTTACCTGCTACCCTGGACTAGCGCTGCTCTTCTTTAAAAATGCACCATAACACTGAGCCAACATCATCAACCAGGGGTCCCCCCATCAGGCTTGGGAGATCACATGTGCAGTACAGAACTTTATTTCAGAGGTCTGGACTGTGAATATGCGCTCCTAGAATTGCTACGGGCAACACCTTGAAGAATGAAAGAACTGTGCAGTGCCGGGAGCAGAGTACCTGAGCAATTGGGCTGTTTATGACCCTTTGTGTATTTTATTCTAAATGTATCCATGCACAATTACATTGGCTATATGTGAGCACAGTTAGAGTCACTGTGTATGGCTGAGTGCAACTATACTGTGTGTGTATTTGTGTGCAATTAATTTCAAATGGATAATGCCTCACAGTCTGATCAGCGGCTCTTTTTTATGGGGAATTCACCCTTTTGCATATTCACCCTACAGACAATAGCACCGAAGTCGATAAATGGAGGGAACGGGACAATTTAGTGGCTGCTTTCAAGTAGGGATGCACGAAATACAGGATTCGGTTCGGGATTCCTCGGCCAAATCCAAGTGTCCAACCGAATCTGACTCCAAAAAAATCAAACGACTTTTGTTTCCCCATTTAAATATGCAAATTAGGGTTTCGAATTCAGATCAGTATTTGGCAGAATCTTTTATAAAGGATTTGGGATTCAGCCAAATCCTAAAATAGTGGTTTCGATGCATCCCTAGTTTCCAGCCTACTCACTGTTTATCTCAATAACATATTGATCTTTTATTACTGCCATTAATCTTTTTTCTAGGGATCCCCACTCTTTCAGAATATTGGTGTTCCCCACCAGCCTGAATCCAACGTTCCAACAATGAATTACGTTCACTTTGAAGCATTGGTTGCAATTGCGTCAGCCACAGCCCCATCTGGTCACCACCACAGTGCGGCGACAAGTATATAATTGAGCGATGCAATAACTGTATGCAATAACTGTTCCACAGGATCTATATTTATTTATTTGCAATAAAACTGTACTCTGTCGGCAACACTAGAATAGGCAGCAATTAGCACTGCCCATTACGTATATTTATAAAGAAAACTGCAATAAGAAAGCTTGTAAATATGCTGTGTTACCTATAGACATAAAGCCAATTAATGGCAATGACTCTTGGGGGTTTTGGCTGACCATTACTCTTCAGCATTTCCCAAATTTTTACTTTCATTAGTGGGACACAGTTATGTTACCGTATATACACAATACAAAGTAATTACTGAGCCTTTCCCAATGACTGGAGGTCCGTGAGAGTGGCATCCAGTATATAAAGGTGTTCTTGATAAGTGAGCTTATTTACACATAAGTGCACCCATTAGAGAAGAGAGTTTAATGATTTAATGTCCTCAGTGGGATCGTTGGCTAATTACTTGTCTCTTTTACCTCTTTTGTTGCTTTATACTGTGAGAAAAGGTCATACTGACATTTCGGAGACTCTAACACATTTTGCGTGAAATTCTTTATTTTCTCGTTGCTACACAACTAATATGGGAAAATGATTGCATGTCATCTTATCCCTGTAACAGGGTTGCTGCTGCTGCTGTGGAGGTTTAACCCAAATGGTATTAAAGTATGAAAAAGATAAAATGTCATCTATCAGGTTGTTTATGTGTCCCGTGCCTGTAATCCATAGATAGAAAATGCTGAACTATACATTATTCTACACATATTTTTTTTTTTACAAAAATGTGCATTTGGGCTAGTGTAATGTATTTAACAAAAGGAGCTCCGTACTAGTGCACTGCATGGAGCACATGCCTCAATACATACATTAAAGTTTAAGAACTCCGAAGCTGGAAATAGCTCAAACCCGAAAATACACCATCTAAAACCTGTCGAGGTCATGTAGAAGTCAATGGCAGAGGTCCCTTGAACCATTTGAAGAAGTTAATAGCCTTCATGATGTTCCAGTCTTTTCCAGTGGGTTTCACTCGGAAGCTTGATCAATCCGAGTTTTTTCCTCCAAAAACTCGATCAAGTTGATTCTTCGGGTTGTTAACCCTAAATTCACTGATTTGAGTGTTTTCCATTCGAGTTTTTTCTTAATTCAGAAACCATTCAGGTTGTGAGTTCATTGAAGGTCTAAAAAAAAGCTCACAAAGCTCTTAAATTCGACTTTTGATAAATAGTAGCAATAACAATAAATGTGCAGCCTTACAGAACATTTGTTTTTTAGATGGGGTCAATGATCCTTTTTGAATCCTGGAAAGAGTAAGACTTAGAAACTATAAAAAATAAATAATGATGAAAATTGAAAAGTTGCATAGAATTGGCCATTCTGTAACATACAAAAAATTAACTTAAAGGTGAACCCTTTTAAAAAGGAGACAGAGCGCTTCATTTCCTAAAGTGGTGCAACATACATATCAGGGTTCATTTTCATGCCCGGGGGGGCGCATGAGTAAGAACATGGTCCCACTGCTGACTACACCTGAGTACTCCCCCTAATGGGTGAGTGCAAATGAGGTACACATAAGGGGCTGGTAGGGGGCAGAAGGGGGGATGCCTACATGCCTCCCCCTGCCCGCCCCTTTTGAATCAAGCCTGGCCTAACCAAGGCTGCACTAGGTTCAAACAGAAGCCTACAGGTCTCTGCATTCCAGAAGGCCTGGAGCTAATTCTATAATGCCCTGAGCTGTGGGCCAAGTGCAAAAAATTGCAGATTGTGGATATTGTCATGCTTTATTAGAAGCCAGGAAACAGGAAAACCTCCAATCATCTCCCCATAGACATCAATAAAAATCACCTGACAATTGTTCGTACTTCAAAAGGCATCACAAGGGGGTAGAGTTGTCATTTTATCACCTGGTGGAGACCGGGCAGGGCCGTAATGTGCTGGGGGTGCGGGACTATGACGCGATCGGCCTATCACCGTGTCAATCATGGGGAATCCTGCCCAGTTTTCCTAATTTGGAAAACCAGGCAGCCCTTCAAAATACCGGGGCTGTCCGGGTCAAAACCAGACAGGTGGCAACCCTACGTGGGGTCCTATTTATCAAAGGTCGGATTTTAGTGTTTTTAGAAACCCGCGACTAAACTCACAAACTCTAAAACTACTGTCATGAGATTACCAAATCTGAAAATAAAGTATGAACGAAAAATTACGGTGAACTCTGCTCTAAAAAATCCGAAAACCTCTAAAAATTTTATTTTGTTTTACAGACAATTTCTAGAAGGGTGGGTGCCATGCAGCATATGCAGAAGGTTTAGTAAAACGGATATCTGTCATTAAAAAAATTGGTCACTCTCAATTAACCTGTGTGAGTGGGCAAAAAAAAAACATTTGAGGCATTTATCAGACATGGGTATCAGATGCCAGAGCAGCAGCATGGTGGGCACTAGGAGTAGAAATTTGCCTGTGTCCAATAATCACTTGGTTACATTAACTTTATAATATTCTTTATAACTACAGCTATTGAACAGAAGTTGTATTGCTATTTTCCTGTAAACCTTTATGTCCATCAATATTAAATTAATCTTTACACTTGTCCAGTTGCAAGTTGGATGTAAAAAATAGTATTTAGCCCATTACAGGTTTCAGCACTGCAGTTTACTTAATGACAATAGTGCCTGAAAGGGAATATAAACCAAAAGCTGCCCTTTAAGTACTTTTGCTATTTACATATTTCCTGTTTTCAAAATATTAGTACAGATATGGGACCTTTTATCCAGAATACTCAGGACCTGGGGTTTTCCAGATAATTTTTTGTAATTGGGATCTTCATATCTTGGATCTTCGTGATCACGCTCATTTCCAATGATGTCACTTCCGGTTTACAATGACAGCATTTCCTGATTCTTGATGGTCAGCGGGTCCAGGTTGCGGATAAGGTACTTGCGGGTCGCATCAGTTAGCGGGTCCAAGCGGGTAAGAATGCGGGTTGCGGGTCCAGGTTGTGGATTGCTGATTGCAGGTACGGGTCCAAAAAATGGACCCACGCAGTACTCTACCTTAAGTCTACTAAAATAAGATTTGAACACGGATTAAACCCAGCAGGATTTTTTTGCCTTCAATAAGGAAAAATTACATTTTAGTTTGGATTAAGTACATGGGTTTTTTTATTACAGAGAAAAAGGTAATCATTTTTAAAAATTTGGAATATTTGGATAATATGGGACAAACGGCCTTTCCGTATTTCTGATGTTTCTGGATAATGGGTTTCCTGACAGAGGATCCCAAACCTGTACTTTTTTTTTTTTACACTGCTAATATGAATTTGAACCAACACTACCACCTGCTGTTCATGTCATCCAAATACAGTTTTATGGTTCCACAGGACTATGTTTATAGATATGCAGGGATGGAACCTATTATCCAGAATGCTGGTGACTTGGGGGTTTTCGGATAAGGGATCTTTCCATAATTTGGATCTTCATATCCTAAGTCTAATAAAAAATCATGTAAACATTAAATAAACCCAATAGGATTGGGTTGCCTCCAAATGACATCATCAGTTCAGCCCCTGACATCACCCACCCCACAACCTGCCGGAGTTGAGCTAAGTTAAAGATGGTAACCCTAAGTACAAGGTACTGTTTTATTATTACTGAGAAAAAACTTTGATTAAAATGGAGTCAACATTTCTGTAATTTTGAGCTTTATAATAACAGCTTTCCAGATAATGGATCCTTTACCAGTACTGTATAAGGTTTCAAAATGTTTTTCCCAAACTTAAAGGAGGACAGGGGTGTCTTTCTTCTATTATTGGTCGCGGCAAGGCCGTCCATATACTGTTGGGTATGCCGTAAGAAATAATAATCCATGTTAATTTGTGGAATACAGTAGAATCTCAAATTTAAGGACCCAGATTTAACGATTTCCTTCAGTGGCGTAACTACCGAGGAAGCAGACCCCGCAGTCGCGGGGGGGCCCGGGGGTACAGGGGGCCCGGCGGGGCCTGCTTCCTCCGTAGTACAATGTACCTGCTATAGTGACACATTTCCCCAGGTACACCAAGTGCTGTTTAAACACATAATGTAATAACATTTGTGCTGTATAGATTGATTTCTGCAATTCACTAAAGTCTGGCCGCTGGAGAAACAGAAAGTTATTAACAATATCATTCCCTGAAGCGGTTAACCTGCCGAGGTCTCACTGCAGCCTAGAGAAGAAGCATTTCTGCAGCATAAGTTAGAGGTACCGTGACAGCTTCCTGCTCCTCACAGTCACACCCACCCGGACACACCCACTCCCCTCCTCCTGTAGGAAACAACCGGATGCTTAGTCATACATACGCGTAGCTCTGCAAACAGGTGAGTGCTGTCTGCTGCCGGCCTCATACAGTTCTATCTATGTATATGGAGAAAATGTGTAGTAATGGGCATGTGAGTGTGTCTCATGTTTTGTGCTAAACACAAAATGACAGCTCCCAGAAACGAGCCACTCTAACTCATGTTTATAGTGTTCATCATGCTATAGTCTGTATAGCTGCCATGCTGCCACTTTATGATTGCCATGTGTTACTGTTTGCTTCATAGTTTAAGAAGTTTGTTATGAAAAATGTGTGCTTTAGAGGCAGCTGCTTGACTCTCATTATTATTTCCACGTTTAACAGTTTTAGGTTCATCTAATATTGTACTTCATTCCACAGTGACTTTCATAATGCTCAGTATACCAACCCCTTAAACACAAGCCCTTGTCCACATCTGCACAAGGTGTTGAGGTATGCAGCAGCTCAGATACAAGGGAAAAATGTACTATAAAATGACCAAGACAGACCTAAGTATTTGTTATTCCTTTGTATGCCGCACCTATAGATGGGATGTAGCTATAGAGGAAGCATGCCCTGTGGCTGCAGGGGGACCCAAGAGCATAGAAGGCCCTGTGGGCTCTAGTTATTTAATCATTTTAATTTATATTGATAAAATATTTTTTTGGGGCCCTCACATTAATTTGATGAGGATTCCAGTAATATCTATTTGCCTGTTATGCCTATAGATGCCTAAGGGGTTTATGTAATAAAAGGCACTAAGTTTGCCCAGGAGCAGTAACCCATAGCAACCAATCAGCAGGTAGCATTCACTGGTCAGCTGTTTAAAATCAAATATCTTATTGGTTGCTATGGGATTCTGCTACTGGGCAAACTTGGTTCCTTTTATTACATAAGGGGGTTAGTGTTATACCAGCTGATCAAAACAATTGAATAGCATGTAAGTGCATTTGGTAGAGCATTAGGAAAGTCACTGTGGAATGAAGTACAATATTAGATGAAACTAAAACCATCAGACATGGAGATAATACAGCCAGCTACCTCTAAAGCACACATTTTTCATAACAAACTTCTTAAACTATGAAGCAAACAGTAACACATGGCAATCATAAAGTGGCAGCTTGGCAGCTATACAGACTATAGCATGATGAACACTATAAACATATGAGTAAGAGTGGCTCGTTTCTGGGAGCTGTCAATTTGTGTTTAGCACAAATTCAAATACAACACACATGAGACACACTCACATGCCCATTACTACACATTTTTCCATATACATAGATGGGAGTGTCCTGGTGGGTGTGAGGAGCAGGAAGCTGTCACGGTACCGCTGACTTATGCTGCAGAAATGCTTCTTCTCTAGGCTGCAGTGAGATCTCGGCAGGTTAACCATTTCAGGGAATGATATTGTTAATAACTTTCTGTTTCTCCAGTGGCCAGACTTTAGTGAATTGCAGAAATCAATCTATACAGCACAAATGCTATTACATTATGTGTTTAAACAGCACTTGGTGTACCTGGGGAAATGTGTCACTATGGCAGGTACGATGTACTACGGAGGAAGCAGGCCCCGTCGGGCCCCCTATACCCCCAGGTCCCCCCATGACTGCGGGGTCTGCTTGCTCAGTAGTTACACCACTGTGTGCCATCCTTCTATAGTTCTGGGGTATTTATATGTGAAATTGACACTTTGCCATCCTTCTATAGTTCTGGGGTATTTATATATGGAATTGCAACTGTGACATCCTTCTATAGTTCTGGGGATATTATACATTCAATTCTCCAAGTTTTTTGTGCAGAGGGGGGCCCTGAAAAATCTTTTGCAGGGGGGCCCTGGCATCCGAAGTTACGCCACTGATTTCCTTGAATTGACTCCTTTTATTCACTGTCCCATACAATCAAGTGGTCTCTTTCACCCCCCCCCCCCCAAGATTTTACACTTTCCCGGAATTTATGCTGTTTTGACATTGTCCCCTGGAAACGTTTAGTCAGGAAAACTATACCCCCATACAATGTAGGTCTCTATAAAAAGATATTGCATAAAACAGCTCATATGTAAAACCCTGCTTCATATAAACCATTTTCATAAAAATATGCTTTTTAAGTAGTATATGGCATTGGGTAATCATAAATAGAAAATTGCCATTTTAAAAAATAAGGGCCGCCCCCTGGGATCCTACAATTCACGGTGCACACAACACCAAACAAACCATACATGTTAGGTGACATGAGCAAATTAATAGACAGAGTTCTGTCTTTTGCCTTCACACTTCTTCCTGTTACAGTTAGAGTTGTAGTATTTCTGGCCAGGTGATCTAATGGTGGCTCAAGACAAGAGATGTAAAAGGGCAATATTTACTTAAATATATATACCAGTTTTGTAAGATTCTTTAATATGTCACTTCATTTGATATAAACTATCAGTTGCTTATGCATTAATTTTGGGGGTATAGTTTTCCCTTAATGTTGAGGTGAAGTTTATTTATATACACCTGCCCTCTGCTTGTCTATATCACGATACAGCAGCATGATGATTTGATTTTACATGCAAAGTGGGGATGAAACGAAAATAAATATGTGATTACAGTATTCCCTCTTCTAGTCTTCTAATGCTTTAAAGCAACAATAAGCGATTTAAATGAGCAGCTCTGACCCTATCTACTAAGAGCTAAAAAACTATGAATGGCACAGGGTAGAATAAAACTTATTCCTTTATGCAACTAATAACTGGGTATATCTGTTAAAAAATATCTGTTAAAAATAAAAAGAAATGTTTTTTTTTCTGTGTTATTACAATTAACACAAATTGCACAATACTTAAATATAAAGACAAAAAAGAAACAGAGCCAGGCCCAGCACATTGTAAAAAGAAATATTTGATTATGCTGCAGCGTATGTCGGTGATTTCAGTTGCTCTGGAGGGATCCCTGCCTGACACTGTCAGCATCTGCATTTCCCATCAGTTTTTATGATTATTAAGACACATTTCAATTATTCAGTGATTTTTAAATAGCATCATTTGCTATGTGACCTTCTGTAGAATTACGTTGCTTTGGAGCTGTACTGTGTATCAGGCCCACAGTGCATGGCTTGTCCTTGCAGGACCCCTAGCGGTCAAAAAGGATTATATAAATTACATAACAAAAGAAATAATCTCTGAGTATAATCATACACAATCACACTGATAATTAAGGTGGCCATACACGGGCCGATAAAAGCTGCCGACAGACCGAGTCGGCAGCTTATTGGCCCGTGTATGGGGGCCCCCGACGGGCTTCCCCGATCGAGATCTGGCCGAAAGTCGGCCAGATCTCGATCGGATGGGTTTAAAAACCCCGTCGGATCGCGGCCGCATCTGTTCGTTGATGCGGTCCCGCGATCCGACCGCCCGTTTGTGAATGCTAGGATCCGATCGTTGGGCCCTAGGGCCCACGATCGGATCTGCCCGATATTGCCCACCTCAAGGTGGGCATATCGGAGGGAGATCCGCTCGTTTGGCGACATCGCCAAACGAGCGGATCTATCCGTGTATGGCCACCTTTACTCAGGGTCAGATTGGCATGTGCGAGGCCCACTGAGGTTCCTACTCCAGGGGCCCCCGCACCCCCTCTGGGGTCCCAAAGCACCTGCCCACTCATCAGCCAACAGCCCCCTCCCCTTAATTTATTTTTGCCTCAATCGGAGGAAGAAGGCAGGTGGGGATTGGGTCGGGGTGAGTGGGGCCCACAAGGATTTTTTCCTGGTGTCCCGCCAGCCAAGTCTAACCCTGCATTTACTTGAGGAAAATGTAAGTGCCAAAATCTCGAAGGTCCTGGCTGTATAAAACTATAGGACCGTATTTTCTTTACTGGTGGAGAAAATATAATGAATAGCACTAGCCTAGAAAATACTCAACCAAATGGAGAAATAACAGTGAACACATCTAAGTGTTTTAGCTAGAGTATGTGATGTAGCAGCACAAGTTTAGGAAAGGCCTGAATAGAAAGAGGAGTAATAAAAAGTAGCAATACCAATACATTTGTAGCAATTTGTTTTTTAGATGGGGGGTCAGTGACACCCCACTTTAAAGCTGGAAAATCGAAAGGCTGCATAGAATCGACCATTCTATAACATACTATAAAGATAACTTTAAGTTATTAATGAAAAATGCCCATATTTAACTTTCTGCAACTTTTTGAGATATTGTGCAATGCGGTTTCAGCACAATGTGCAATTACTGATTGAGGCATCAGGGGGAAGTGGCAATATTGATTATTATGAGTTATGTGTATACATATAAAGATATCTGAGCAACAGTAAAAGGCTACTTAGTGGCTCCCTAGCATGTAAGGCCATTGCTGGGCATTCAAGGGCCTATGGCAGTGATCCCCAACAGTGGCTCGTGGGCAACATGTTGCTCACCAACCCCTTGACTGTTGCTCTCAATGACTTCAAAGCAGTTGCTTATTTTGGAATTGCTGACTTGGAGGAAAGTTTTGGTTGCATAATAACCAGGTGAACTGCCAGACAGAGCCTCCTGTAGGCTGCCAGTGCATATAGGGGCTACCAAATAGCCAATCACCGCCCTTATTTGCCATACCAAGTGACTTTTTGCATGCTTGTGTTGCTCCCCAATACTTTTTACATTTGAATGTGGCTCACGGGTAAAAAAGGTTGGCAGAACATGACCTATGGAATCACTTCCCATATTTGGTGGTACAAGGAGCACTTAAACAATATTGCTGATGTGTGTTCCTCATATATTCATGAATTATCTCTCTAACAAGCAGTTCTAGAAATCCATCATATATTTAGCACGATTATATATCACAATATAAACTGTACATATTGTGTTGGAAGGGAATGATTAATTGGCTTTTTGCTATGGGCAGTAGCTTGTTTTAGAGTTCAAATATCTATAATGGGAAAAATAAGAATGAAGTTTCACAAGCTCAGCTTTAAAGGGGACATATACACAAATTACACTGACGCCTTTCTGCTCAGTTATTGCTCCTGGGAAGCTTCCTGCTCCTTATTCCCAAACTATGGGCTAATAGTAGCAAGTGATATGCCATGTGGCTCCCATGGTTGGTGACATATATGCCCATAATAAGTGTCCAAGCTTGGTTATTATGCGCATATGGATGAAGCAGGAGTGGAGAAAGTGTCCCCCCAATCTTACATTACACAAAGGCGAATAATAAGCAACCAAGGACACTTGCTCATTATGCTTGTTCCTAAAGATGGCTGCCCAATGAGGCTTAGTGCTAATGAGAGCAACATGGTAACATTGTAACATACATAGTAACATAGTAAGTTAGGTTGAAAAAAGACACACATCCATCAAACTCAACCTTTTAACTCTATTTTAACCTGTCTAACTGCCAGTTGATCCAGAGGAAGGCAAAACTCCCAGTTGAAGCCTCTCCAATTTGCCTCAGAGGGGGAAAAATTCCTTCCTGATTCCAAAATGGGACCAGTCCTTGGATCAATTTATACTATGAGCTATCTACCTTTTATTCCCTCACTTGCTAAAATGCCATCCAACCCCTTATTAAAGGGATACTGTCATGGAAAAACATATTTTTTTTCAAAATGAATCAGTTAATAGTGATGCTCCAGCAGAATTCTGCACTGAAATCCATTTCTCAAAAGAGCAAACAGATTTTTTTATATTCAATTTTGAAATCTGACATGGGGCTAGACATATTGTCAATTTCCCAGCTGCCCCAAGTCATGTGACTTGTGCTCTGCTAAACTTCAATCACTCTTTACTGATGTACTCCAAGTTAGAGTGATATCACCCCTCCCCCCAGCCAAACAAAAGAACAATGGGAAGGTAACCAGATAGCAGCTCCCTAAAACAAGATAACAGCTGCCTGCTAGATCTAAGAACAACACTCAATAGTAAAAACCCATGTCCCACTGAGATACATTCAGTTACATTGAGAAGGAAAAACAGCAGCCTGCCAGAAAGTATTTCTCTCCTAAAGTGCAGGCACAAGTCACATGACTGGGGGCAGCTGGGAAATTGACAATATGTCTAGCCCCATGTCAGATTTCAAAATTGAATATAACAAAATCTGTTTGCTCTTTTGAGAAATGGATTTCAGTGCAGAATTCTGCTGGAGCAGCACTATTAACTGATTCATTTTGGAAAAAAAAATGTTTTTCCATGACAGTATCCCTTTAATAAGGGATTGGATGGCATTTTAGCAAGTGAGGAAATAAAAGGTAGATAGCTCATAGTATAAGTTGATCCAAGGACTGGTCCCATTTTGGAATCAGGAAGGAATTTTTCCCCCTCTGAGGCAAATTGGAGAGGCTTCAACTGATGCGTTTTGAAAAAAAACATGTTTTCCGATGACAGGATCCCTTTAAAGCTATCTAATGTCTCTGCCTGTGTTTTAATTAAAAAAAAAAAAAAAAAACTATTGCTTCCCTCTACTGGAGTGTGGGTTCTATAAGCCCACACTTTCGGTGGAGATCCAATTTTTTGGCGACAGGAGCAGTTTAAGCTTTTGTCATCAAGTCTGCCCCCTGCCTGGAGAGAACAGCAGAGCACATGGTTGTGCAAAAGAAATCTGAACAAAATATATAATAAAAGTCAATTGCAAAAGTGTTTAGAAAAACATTCTAGACAATGTTGCATTAAGTTATATGGTTGGGTATCTGAGTGATAAATTATTTCATTTTTCTTAAATATATTCACTTGCAAAATGTATTTGAGGAGATCATTGTTCAAAAGTTGTGCTTGAATACATTTGTATTTAAGACTTGCAGCTCTGGCATATTCCAACTTACCTTGCTAATTACAGCCGCTTGCTTCAAAATGTTCTCTTTCAAGTCTTCTGCTCTTTTCTTGTGGAAAGAATTGCTCTGACTTTGTATCACAAATACAATCTCCCCCACATCTGCAAGTACAAAATATAGATTTACAAACGAGGACAAAACCTTTACATATAAATGAGGCACGTTCATGCAGAATTAGGTATGCAGATTGGCAGGGCCAGGTTTATATCTGAGCCATCTCCTCCTAATTATAAATCTGGACAGATTGGTTTCAGGAAGAAATGAATGCAGAGGATAAAAAAATTGCCAAAGCAATCTGAAAAAAATAGAATAAAAGAAGAACATCTTGAATATTTAAAGGGGTCTTATAGAATGATCATTTCTAAGCAACTTTTCAATTGGCCTTCATTTTTTCTTTTTTATAATTTTTGAATTATTTGTCTTCTTCTAACTTTTTCTAAAGTAACTCCTCTGTAAGGGTACACAGCTGTTGTTATTGCTACTTTTTAACTACTCATTTTTCTATTCAGCCCCTATCCTATTCATATTCCAGTCTTTTATTCAAGTCAATGCATGGTTGGTAGGATAATTTGGACCCTAGCAACTCGAAATTGCAAACTGGAGAGCTGCTGAATAAAAAGTTAAATAACTCAAAAACCACAAATAATGAAAAATGAAAACCAATTGCAAATTGTCTAAGAATATAGCGCTCTACATCATACTAAAAGTTAAAGGGATACTGTCATGGGAAAAAATGAATCAGTTAATAGTGCTGCTCCAGCAGAATTCTGCACTGAATCCATTTTTCAAAAGAGCAAACAGATTTTTTTATATTCAATTTTGAAATCTGACATGGGGCTAGACATTTTGTCAATTTCCCAGCTGCCCCAAGTCATGTGACTTGTGCTCTGATAAACTTCAATCACTCTTTACTGCTGTACTGCAAATTGGAGTGAATTCATCCCCCCCCCCAGCCAAACAAAAGAACAATGGGAAGGTAACCAGATAACAGCTCCCTAACACAAGATAACAGCTGCCTGGTAAATCTAAGAACAGCACTCAATAGTAAAAACCTATGTCTCACTGAGACACATTCAGTTACACTGAGAAGGAAAAACAGCAGCCTGCAAGAAAGCATTTCTCTCCTAAAGTGCAGGCACAAGTCACATGACATGGGGCAGCTGGGAAATTGACAAAATGTCTAGCCCCATGTCAGATTTCAAAATTGAGTATAACAAAATCTGTTTGCTCTTTTGAGAAATGGATTTCAGTGCAGAATTCTGCTGGAGTAGCACTATTAACTGATGCGTTAAAAAACGAACATGTTTTCAGATGACAGGATCCCTTTAATTTCAAGGTGAACAACCCCTTTGAGAGAAACCAGAGACCTCAGATAAAATTCTCTTTCTTTATAATGATATATGAGCAAAAGTCATGAGGCAAGGTAGGGCACCAGCCAGAGTCTTGCAGGGAGAGTTACGTTTCAAATGGTTTGTGGATTGAATTATCTGCAGGTCTAGGATTGGTGCATCAGAGCATTCTTAGCTGCTTCTCTAAATACAATGCATCTTTACATTTTATTATTTCTCAGCGGTTCTTAACCTGTAGGCTAAGATCTAAAAATCAGGCCACTGAGTAATTCAACTTGGAAGTAAAAGGGTTGGAAAGTAGGATGTCATCATTGTCATCACTTCCTTGTTTCCTGGTGGATGTTGGAGGCAGGTCGGGTTGTAGGTAAAGGGAATTGCAGGCAGGATGTCCTCATTGTCGTCACTTCCTTGTCTTGTGGTGGATATTGGGTTGCAGATCAGGTTTGAGGAGGTTTATGTATGGGTCCAGTAAGGCAAACCTGTAGCTCTCTAATGCAAGTTTTCAAACTTAAAAAGAAGCTCATAATAAATGGGAAAAAATGCAAATTACAGCAGAACATTTGTACCATAGACTTACAGACATTAATTCATCCCATCATATTTGAGCTGATTACAACATACCTTGCATCCTGCATTTAGATTTATTTTGTTTCTCTATTACAGCCAGTTCACCTACAGCTCTTTAGTTACTTCCTTGTCTAGTGTGAAGCTCCTCCCCTTTTGTTTCCTGGACACTCCTCTCTTCGACTATGAAGACCTCAAAGAGGTGCCTACGGCACATGCCTGATTGATATTCCTAGGAGCAGAGGCCATGAGCATACCCAGTAGGCACCTTTGGAGGTCACAGATCAAAGAGAGAAGGAAAGCTCAGAAAGCAAAAGGGGGCAGAGCTTCAGGCTTGACCAGGAAGTAACTAAAAGAGCTGCAGTTGATCTAGCTGTAATAGAGAAACGAAATCCTATTGTGAAAGTTAAAATTGAATATAAGCTTTGTCCTACTGAACTAAGAAACTTTCTAAAATTCAATACCTATTCTAAAATAATCAAGTGGATCTTCCCTATCCTCCTATCAGCATCTGTATCTCTTCATTTTCTCTTTGTGTAGGAGTTGGGTGTCAGATTTTGATTGTATGATGATGCCTATATAAAATTTTCATTTTCGCAATAGTTCCCCTTTAAGCAGCATGAGAGACAATGGCATCTTAGATAAATATTAACATTCACCTCATATATTATTTCCATTAGACCAAAACAAGGGAAAAAAATAAAACATGAAATAGCGGCCCCTTAATAAAACTGCATAAGCACCCTTTTCAGACATCAAACACAGGAAAACCAACTTCAGGGACGCGCAAACTCCCTACACAAGCATTTGTAGCCTAGATAAAAATAATGCCTTCCCATTTCCACTGTAACATACCCAGAACTTTGGCAGAACTTTGGCAGCCCTGGGACCAAACTCCTTTATCTCAGGCTTTAATGGTGAACATTAACAGTGTTATTGGAGTATCAGCTTCTTCTCTTGGGGCATGTGATTTGCTCCTAGATTAATGCTAACTGCACTAAATGGGTTTGATTGAAGTGTCCGCTGAGGTTATTGCTTAAGGATGAGGGTGAATCACAGGACAGGTACTGTTCCACTCTAATTGACTCTGTATCTGAGCTGTATATGAGCAATGATAAAAATGGATTGCTTGATAATGCTGAGTAAGTGTAAACTGATTTTTCCAGATAATTGTAACATTAATCTTGGCAAATCTATGGAGTAGAATGGCTGCAGACCCAACCGCTTCAAGTTCTTCCAGTGCTCAGCAACCCAGATCTACCTCTTAATTTTGGAAGGTGTTAATGATCTAGTGCAGTGATCCCCAACCAGTGGCTTATAAGCAACATGTTGCTCATCAAAGCCTTGGCAGTTGCTCCCAGTGGCTCCAAAGCAGGTGCTTATTTTTGAATTCTGGGCTTGGATGCAGGTTTTGGTTGCATACAAGCAGATGTACAACCAAACAGAGACTCCTGTAGGCTGCCTGTCCACATAGGGGGATACCGAATCGCTAATCGCAGTCCTTATTTGGCACCCCCAGAGCTTCTTCCATGCTTGTGTTGCTCCCCAACTCTTTTTACAATTGAATTTGGCATGTGGTAAAAAAAGGTTGGGTAACGCTGATCTAGGGGCTTGGCAGGTAGATGATCTCCCTACTGAAGAGACCACACTGCACTCTCCACATGTAGAAGACAAACCTAAAAGTTAGAGCTTAAGGGTTTAGTAGCGCTGTAGAACTGCCTAAGACCTATGTATGACCTTAACATATGAATAACATATTGAATACGCAGATAAATTAGAGACTCCTTGTATGCCTGAACATTTACTAGCAAGAAAATAAAGTGCAAGTAAATGCTTATTTTATTGTTTGCAGGGCCAGAATAAGGAGTGGGTAGGAAAGGATTGTGCCTGCAATGCTACAATTGTTGGAAGGAGCCCTACTATGTGGGCAGCTCATTATTAGAGGTAGGGTAATAATGTAGTGGCACCACAAGAGATTGGCATGACCCTTGCTTTGGGTGTCAAAGCTACGTGACCCATTTATCATTGTGTGGAGGTGTGTGTCAGGTTGTGTACAGTTATGTGCTCATTAGGTGGTCTATACATAATAGTTCTATATGGGAATTTAAACCACACATCTGAAATATCTTTGGATGGAAAAGTTAAACATCAGGTGCCAACATCAGAACCTCCAGCTATAACATTAGTACAGACAGACAAACAGCAATTACACAAATGTTTACTTACCTAATATAGCTTGGTTTTGTGCCTCAGTCTGGCCAAACTTCTGGAAAAGAACAAACAATACTTATTCTTCTAAGAAACTGATGCAATAAATGTCAATATAATGGAAAAAAACCAAACTTCTTTATATTTTCAAAGTATTCCTTTGTGCCTTCCGTTATGGATTGAGTTCACAAGCAGATATAACATTTGTTGTTGTGCAGTTATTATATTTTCTTTTGGCCCTAATCTTATTTTACCTTTTTTTAAGATTCTACTGCTGGAGTAATATGAGTAAAGTTTAGCAATGCTGTTATTGTTAAATCAACTTGTCCCTCAACTCAGCCATTTTTTAAAATAGATTTTAATAATGAGACAGCTAAATGGAGATGAGTAGGGATATTTTGAGTAAGGAATGTTCAAGCAGGATGGGTATTTTCCCTGGGGTAGAATAGATGTAAGAGTTTAAGGGTGGCCCGAGGACAATTATGTCCATTGCTCCATGTGACAGGACAAAACGACCTAGAGCAATGGTTGTTCTTTTCAAGCCCCTTAAGCTTTTGGTCAGGGTTCCCTAAAGGCTGTAGATATAGGAGAACATTGCTCTGTTATTCAGCCATTGTTCAATAGTATCCAACACATCAATATGTTTTCACCTCTTCAGGTTGAGCTCCCCTGAACATGCTTTGGCCTTTCCCCTTACCCCTTGCCCTACAGTTTGTGAAGCACTGCATAAAGGTGCATATAAGGAGGGTTTTGGTGTAGATTAGTGATGTGCGGGTCAAGGTTTCCCTGACCCGCACCCTACCCTAACCTGCCCTGCCCACCCACACTCGCTTCTCGGGGGCCTTTTATAGACCCGCGCCGCCCCGCCGGGGCGAGCAGACACCACACTATAGAACCGGAAGTCGGATGCCGGCATTTGAAGGTGGCGGGCGGGGACAGCAGGAGAAGAGCTCAACCCACACCCGCCCTCCACCCGCAAGGAGCACTGCGAGGTCGACCCGACCCCGTCCGACCCGCGGGTATCAGGTCGGCCCGCACATCACTAGTGTAGATACTGTAGGCTTTAGAGCAGATGGGTGTAGGTTCCAGCAAACATCTAGGCTGAAGTAGGTGTTTAGCCAGTACTTACTTTAATTGTTTTGTTATTGAGACTGGATAGCACTGATGAATTCTGTACTGCCTGGTTATTCAATATATCTTTACTGGGGCGCTGCACCAATGAGGCAAGTTGACTGTAATGTAACTAGGTGGCACGGAGCCCGGGTGCATGCCATGCAGCCTGGGCCCTCCAGCAGGTCTGAGGGGTGTGTGCCCTGGTGCGATCACCCCCCTGCACCACCAGTAGTTCCACCACTGCAAGTTGAGAAACTCGCCTCAGGCAGCAGTGCCCCACAAGTTACTAGGGGTGCCAAAAAGCCGCTACTGCTAGCTTTAAGCACAGAATTTCCTGTTTTCTAGTGCAGAAAGCACAATTGTGCTCTCTGCACTAGCAATGGGGACCCCATCCCTGCAAAGAAAAGGTGAGTGCTGTGGGGAGGTAGGGGGGCAGCAGAAAGAAAGCCACCTTGAGCGGCAATATGGCCTGGAACAACCGTGTGTCTATATACCACATGTATTATATTTTCAGAAGCTCACACTGTATAATACATGCAATTCACCCTTTACACATAGGTAACTAGGTAGCAACAGCAACAATAGACAACCATGTTCTACTGGTTCCCCTTTCTGCAGATTGATTTTAAAATCAGACACTTTCCATGCTGTATTTAATAGGGATCCAAGTCATGAATACTTACTTGACATAACTATGAATCCTATGGGAGGGTAAGCAGTTCAATTAATTCAGTGCTCAGATTATTTCGGTTCAAATACATTACCACAAGTCAGGCCTGTAGGGCTAGCCATATCAATAATAGATTATAGAGGAATTGAAGCAATATAGTAAGCTTTGAATCCTGTATGAGCTGTTTATCCTCTTTCTCTCTAACTTTATATATCTATATATATATATATATCTATATATATCTATATATCTATATATTTATTTATTTTTTCCCATAAATAAAAACACCTCTATTAAAGGATATTATATTATTAAAGGAAAGTTATTGGGTTCCAATTTGCTAGGCACCCCCAGTGACTATAATTGCTTACTTTACCCCAGTCTGCGCTCCTCTTCTTTAAATGAATAAAACAAACATCAACCCAAAGAATTTATATTAATTCCTTGTCCTATATATCCCATGTGCCCACCCAGGGAGGTACAAAACATACATTGGGAAGAGATAAATATGATGGTAGAACATTCTACTGGAAAGTACCAAATAAAGCCCCGGTAAAAACTAAGCATTTTTTTTTACTTGGGGGTGCCACTTTGTTAGGCACACCCAATAATGCCTTTTCCTTTATTACAGTTTTGATTGAATTTTATAGAATATAATCCCTTTGCCAATTTATAGCACCCAGAACTTTAAAGTGGATGCAAAGTCAACCTACTAAGATATGGGATTCTATTAAATTTCCCCCAAATAAGCTAATTTCTATTATATAAAAAAGTTTTTTTGCAAAATATAGTGTATGGTTCCCTGGCTGTCTGAAATTTATGTGGTCACTGGCTGCAGTGTCTTTTCAATGCAACAGAAGACATTGGAAGCATGTGTAGGGATGTGTAAATAGCCACCCCTAGTATTTTGTGCAGGCAGTCCCTTCATGTTATGGACACCTATTTGGGTCCTAAAATACAGATGGGCGGGGTACTGTTGACTCTTGTTGTTTTCCACAGTGACCAGCAGATGGCACTGTGCTAGGGTATAAAAGGCTCTGAAGCCAGATTATCAGGGTCCATCTTGTGCTGGCTCTAGCCTGTGCAGGAGGCAGAGCTCGAGTGGAACCTAGACAGGTCAGGTCTAGTAAGAATAGGCTACTTACCTTTATAGATCACTCTAGGAGTGATAGTCAGTCAGATTATTTATCTGAGCAGTCTGAGGCTCCTACGAGGATTGTAGTGGGATTAAGATCCCAGGGTACTCATTGCCCAGAAGTAGGGACTAAGTGTACAGACCTAGAGTAGATAGATTCCCCTCAGGTTCCACTTAGGGAAAAGGCTGAAAGCTGGGTGTACCTCCTCAAAGCATGTATTGTTCCTATCTCTGAGGAGAATCATACTGACCAAAGGTGTTGTGAGTACTGCCTATTCAATGTATTGTATGAACCTGCAATATTCTGATCTATGTACACTCCACTGAGGATTGTATACTGTGCTCAATAAATCTGTTATTTGGTTAAGTTATAAGAACCACTGGCGCCCAATTCTTTGCACCCTGATTACTGTTACAGTTGCACTACACCCTGCTTCCACCTCGATACGAAGGCTCACTCCCTAAGATTTAAGGTCTCATCCGGAGCATATGTACTAGGAGTGAAGCCCATAGTAGAGTAAGGTGCACTCAATTTACTATAGCGCTACACATGTATATGACAAGATTCTTAGACAACACTTGTACCTCCAACCACTACCTCTGGGAGCACCTGGATAACACCTGACCTGGGAACTGGCACTTATATGACGGTGTAACAAACTGTAACCTACAGTGCTAAATACCCCTCTGAATTGTGTCTGTAAGTTGCCCTCCCATTTAGACTGTAAGCCTGGAAGGGTCCACCATCATTTTGTCTCCTTGACACTGAGCACTTAATCTATATTGCAGGGCTGTCCAACTGGCGGCCCGCTGGCAGACCCACCCCTTGTGTGGGCCCCCCCACCTACTTACCGTGTGTAAACTTTAAACGGTATCACTACAGAGATTAACTGGCTCCTGCATTGTTTAAACCTCAAATTTAGACTGTAATCCCCTGTATTGTTTACACCCCTAAAGCCCTGTACTGTTCACAACTGAGACCCAGACTGAAACTGCCAATATTGTGCTCTGCCTCTGTGTGCCCTGCTCTGCCTGTATGCCATGCTCTGCCTGTGTGTGCCCTGTTCTGATTGTATGCCATGCTCTGATTGTATGCCATGCTCTGCCTGTGGAACATAAGCCTGGTATTTGTTCTGGGGGTTTGTTAGCATTTAAAAATAAATTATTGCTAAGGGCCCCTAACGTGCTTAATCATGTGCTTGGGGTGCTGTGTTATCCAAGAGGAGGAGGAGGCATATGGATTTAAGAGTATGTCTTAATATGACAACTTTTCACGTATGAGTGATAAATAATATCCCTGCCGTTAGCACCAACCATTTGGTTTTTTGGTGTGCTATTAATGTGGACATGGTCTTGTGGTAACATGGGTGTGGTTTAAAGTGGGTGTGGTTTAAAAACAGGGAGTGTCAACACTGACTTTCATTATTGGCCCTCTATTATGTAGGCCGGAAAGATTTCAGCCCTCGGTACCACAGAAGTTGGACAGCACTGCTATATTGTAATTATATTTTATGTTTATGTGAATTGTATTTTTTATAATGCACTGATTGCTACTTATTAATGCAGTGACCCCTTGTTTGTTACTACTAATTTATTGTTTTGCTGTACAGTGCTTTGCCCTCAAGGAGTGCTATACAAATAAAAATATACATATATAAACCTTTGCACATCACTAGCATTTTCAAATACATACAGCAGGGGGCAGCAGCGAAGCACCAACAAAATATTCTGAGAAATATTTGGCACCCATAAACTAAAAGCTGCGCACCAAGGCAATTCAATGCACAATAAAAAGATCAAGAGTAACTCACATAAAAGACACCTGGCTAATTTCAAACTTTCCAGCTAAATGAGAAAGATAAACATCAGTAGGACAATAAGTGTTAGGGGAAAGATGTATTTTACACCTCAAGCTTAATACCCTATTATGTACTGCTTTGCAAAGATCGGAGCCAGCTGGACCCATTGCTGGGTGTCACGTATGTATTAATCTATGTACTGGCAGCAGCTCTGCACTGTATGTCTTTATTTACCACTGCATTCAAGCTCTGAACTTACAGGCCAATAGAAGAAATAGTCATCTATATACAGGTATATATATACTGAGCAAATACAATCAATGCTTGCTTGTTTTTGAGTGTAAGGGAAGAAAGCATTACAGATACAAGGAAACATACACACACTTTAAACATACACACATGGGGGCTAATCTCAGCCTTGGTGCAGGTGAAGAAGCAGCTGCCAGCATAGGGGCTGATTCTCTAAGAGCTTTTTTCAGCCCCCATGAGGCATTAGCCTAAAGGTAGTGACAAAGTCAGAATCAGACTCAACTAGAGTCCTGCAGCAGGTCGGGTAGGCCGCTACATCGTGCGGAACCCTGCGGGTTGCAGGTAGAAGTTTCAGGAGCGGGTATAAACGCAGGTCGGCGATTCTCCGGGTTTGCGGGTCTTCTCAATAGCGAGTTTTACTCCTTTATTTCTGACCACGCCTACTTCCAATGATGTCACTTCCGGTTTACAATGACAGCACTTCCTGTTTACTCCTTTTTTTCTGAGCACGGCAACGTCTAATGATGTCACTTCTGGTTTACAATGACAGCAGTTCCTGTTTCTTGATGGTTAATGGGTCGCAGATCGGGTTGCGGATAAGGTACTTGCAAGTCGGGGCGGGTAGCGGGCTGCGGGTCACGGGTCGGGTTTAATAAATTGGTTTCCGTGCAGGACTCTAATATAAGCACCCATCCAAAGTGCCATCACTCTCCTCCCACAGTGGCTCTTCATAATTGACTGCAGGACAGTTAAAGCAAAATGACGAAATGCTGAAAACATTTTCTGCATGATGAAGTAGTATAATTCCAACCAACTTTCAAATATACATCGAACACTTACAGCCGTTGGAAGCAGTACTTGTTTGTCCTTTTCTGTAAACCTACAGAGGACACTATTCTGGGGTAACACTTAGCAGGGGGAGGCGGGGGGGGCAGCGGAGGGGTGCCCGTGAGGACTTTTGGCTGTGGGGGTTTAGTTCTCCTTTAACCCTAAAAACAAATATGCCTAGAAATATGTATTGAAAAAAAATATGAATGCTGCATTTTATATACGAAGCTTAATGCACTGGGCAGCTAAGCTTAGGGGTTGTAGCAAATCATCAAGCAGAAAATGAGGTTTCACCTGTCATAGAAGCTGATGCTACATGGCTGATCATTAAATTCTGGTGCTAATTGTACTGGTTTAGGGCTTCAATGTAACGTGAATTTGAATTAATTACTAATCCGCCTCGTATAGTGACATATTTTTTTTATATGTACAGTAAATTGTGAGTCGTAAGTTGAGTTGCTCACACAGCATCCCTGGACAGCAGTCTAGAAAAAAAAGATGGGGAGCTACTGGAGGCACCTTTAGAGGCACAGATCTTAACTTAAGGTGGGCATACACTATTAGATCCGCTCGTAAACTCGATATGCCCACTAACGGCTGGGTGATATCGGGTGAATCCGAACATTCGGCCTAGCCAATGCAGTCCTGGACTGTAGAAAAAAAAATCAAACTTGACCAATCAATATTTGCCCAAATTTGGCCTGATACGATCGGGAGGACCTCTCGAGAGCCCTCACACATGGGCAGATAAGCTGCCGAATCGGTCTAAAGGACCGTCATCGGCAGCTTTAATCTGCCCGTGTATGGCCACCTTAAAGCATATTTCCAACTGTCCCGTTTTCTGCAGGACAGTCCCGATTTTGACAGCTCAGCCCGCAGTCCTGGGTTTCTTGCTGAAATGTCCAGACTTTCTCTTTGATCTCCTGCACTAATACCAGAAAAAGATACAAAGTTTCTGAAACTTAATTAAAATTAAAAGCTTTTTGGCAGAGAGTCCAGAACAGTCAGCACCTGCACTTAGATACTTTTTTAACAATTTATGATAAGCAGGTCACTTGGGAGAACTGAGACTAGTAGCTTAAAGGAGTAATTCACTTTAATTAGCAAAACTGTAAATAACACATAAAATAGTGCACTAAAACTCCCAGAAATTTGTTCAAACTTTCATAAACTGCCACATTTTGTCAAATGAACATGGTAATTAGGGGGTGGCCATAAATTGGGCGCATCCAAAAGTCTTTGCTGCGCGCAACACGATCCTTTAACCACAGATCTTTGACCTAATTTATTATTTATCATTAATTATTGCACTGGCCATCCCCCTAGCTGCAAGTGCCCTGAGCATGGGCCCTACGTTGGCATTCGTTAATCTAATGTGTAACATTTTGCCTCCCTATTGGGAACCTATAGCTGCATAACAAAGCTTTTACAATTACAGGTATGGGATCAGTTATCTGGAAACCTATTATCCAGAAAGCTCAATTACAGGATGGCCACCTCCTGTAGACTTCATTTTAATCAAATAATTAACATTTTTAAAGATGATTTCCTTTTTCTCTGCAGTATTACAACAGTAACTTTTACTTGATCCCAATTAAGATATACTTTATCCATATTGGACACAAAACAATTCTATTTAGTTTAATTAATGTTTAGAATTTTTTTTTGGCAGAATTAAGGTATGGAGATCCAAATTACGGAAACATCCCTTATCCAAAGAAAAAACCCAGTCCTGAGCATTCTAGATAACAGGTCCAATACCTGTACAGTTTTTCTTCATTCAATACAAATGACAGTGGGTAATTATTAAAAAAAAACACGAGCTGTGACCCTTAATTTTCAATTAAAAAACTCTTATTTCCCATTTCTTTTTACATTTTATTGCCTCGATGTATGCCTGTAATATTACCTTATTATAAGCCACCCATCAAAACCATTGCCTGTTCTCTGTGCTCATTTCCATACCAGAACTGTACTTTTCTGGATATAATTTATATAAAACATTTTATTTTAGTGTGAATTTTTAAAAGCTAAAAAAAAAAAAAAACAGCAGATGGTCCTGTTTACAGGCTCCAGTAGATCAGTATCTTCCGTGTCTGCACATCATTGTATTCAGTTAACTGTAATGTCTCATACACATAAATCTGAAGTGGGTATTATAACAGATTAATAACAAACAAATCTTTTGCTCGAATTTAAAACACACAAACACTTTGCTGTTCCACGCCACCCACTTTCACCGCTGTCTTCCACATCAAATCTCTTTATTGCTGAATAAATAAAAGCGGGTTCCACAAATTCTGGGGCGTTTGATGTGGGGCCCTGGTACACTAGGGCCCTGAGTAACGTTTGCCGTTTTTCTGACATTCCTTAGCACTATATATTAATTAAAGGATAAATATATAGGTTTGCAGGTACCATTCCAGATGCAGACCATTATCTGTCCATGTACATCCTTTAAAAGGTATTTTATCTTCAAACCACCACAGCTCCAGCCCCATATTCCCATCTTGCTGAATCACCAAAGCACCAAAGATTATCTATTACTTTTGCTTGGAATCTTTTCCATCCATTATTTCCCATATAGCATATCTGAAACACTGATTTAATAATAAATGAGGCAAATTCTGCAAACGACATTGCAGTATCCATGCACAGGATACACATGCTGAGTTCTGACCCAATAAATCATTGATAAACAGCTCAGATACAGTAATAGTATCCATATGTTCAATATAATACGGTCATATATAATATGCACACAATAAGAGCCCAATACTGTTATACTGTACACATGCACTCAGCATGGAGGAACAAGGATTGAGAAAGTCCCAATTTGTCTGCCCTGAACAGACAGAAAAAGAAACAATGTTTCTAACTGAATTGGATTTTGGCAGAGAGCCCAGAACAGCCACAGCTGCAGATAAGATACTTTTGTAACAATTTTGAGATAAGCAATTGTAACAATATAAGATAACAGGTCTCTAGGGAGAAGTTTGGAGAACACAGAAATATGTTCAAACTTTCATAACCTGCCAAATTTTGTAAAAGAAAAAAAAAAAAACATGGGCCACAAAATGAGCGTGGTCAAAAATTTGCAGCGACTTTTTTGTCGCTCCTTTTGTTTCCAAAATGTTGGGAGGTATGCATCTCCCATAGAGTCCATTTTAAGCAAATAAAATAATTCTACATTTTAAAAAGTATTTCCTTTTTCTCTGTAATAATAAAACAGTGCCTTGTACTTGATCCCAACTAAGGTATGATTTATCCATATTTGGGGGCAAAACCAGCCTATTGGGTTTAATTCATTTTTAAATGATTTTTAGCAGACTTCACATATGGAGATATAAGATACAGAAATGTTCCTTATCCAGAAAACCCCTGGTCCAGAGTATTCTGGTTAATGGGACCTATGGTTGTACCACCTTTACCTGGGTGGTTGCAGGCAGATCCAGTTGAGAAACACTTTTCCCTAACTATTATGACTTAGGTCTAACTTCTAGATTCCCAATAACAGAACAAAATTGCCATGCCCCTGACCCTACCCAGCTACAGGGCCAACTTGGGCCGACGGGACACCGAGAAAAAACCCAGTGGGCCCCAGCCCTCCTGGGCCCCGTCGGACGAGACCGGCTCCCCCAGAAAAGAAACAGTCCACGTATCTTCTGCACATGCGAGTTTTGTCTTTGGCATGCGCGCAGGGCACATTCGTGGAGGCGGCAGGTGGCTGGAGGTCAGGAGGGGGCCCGGCAGCTGCCAGGAGGGGGTGCCTTGTGAGAGCAACCCTGGTTGACCCCAGGCCCCCCAGTCTGACCCTGCCCAGTTACACTCTAATATAATATGCACCTGAATCTCCCAAAACACCACCTATTTCTATCAAGCACCACCTCTTTTAGACTTGGTCTAAACTGTTCCTTTTTTCAGAAGATGTGCGTTACCTTTTCCGCTTAGATTGTGAGCTCTACAAGGCAAGAACCTCCTGACATCTGCTTCTCTTAGATGTAATGTGTGTATGGAAAGTATTCTGTTTTATTGCGCTGTGGTTCCTCTCTCTGTGCTACTAATGTATTATACATCATATACACTGCTGGTACTATAATAATAGACATTCATACAAATGTAGGACAAACAAAACCTGAAGTATTCGCAGTCAGATTAAAAGCACAGAACTAAAAGGAATTGCAGCAGCTAGCTAATGTAGAACACACAATACAGATTTATACAGATGCATTCACAAAATGGGACTATACAATTTAGAAGAGATAAAAGAGCCTAAAAACCGCTCAGAGGTACTTGGAGAAAAAGCATGTTTAAGTCCATTGCTGACAGAACAGATGTACACTGACAGCCACGGGGTCTGCTCATGGCAGGGAACCATTCTCTGTGCATTTTGGGTCAACGGATCACTACAGGGGTGTTTTCGGGAGGAGAATTCATGCTTAGTACAAATGTTCAGAAATCCCTTCTAGGTTTTGTAGCATGTTATGTGCAAAGCATATTATGCAACTTTTCATTTGGTCTTCATTATTTCTTTTCTATATGTTTTTAATGATTTGCCTTCGTCTTCTGACTCTTTTCAGCTTTCAAACGAGGTCACTGACGCCATCTAATAATCAAGTGCTCTGTAAGGCTACTATTTATTGTTATCGCTACTTTTTATTACTCATCTTTCTATTCAGACCCTCTCCAATTCGTTTTTCCAGTCTCTTATTCAAATGAATGCATGGTTGCTGGGTAATTTGGACCCTAGCAACCAGATTGCTGAAACTGCAAACTGGAGAGCTGCTGAATAAAAAACCTAAATAACTCAAAAACCATAAATAAAAAAACAATATATAGAATATCACTCGCTACATCATACTTAAGGGCAGATTTATCTAGGTTCAAAAGTGGAAGTAAAAAAAATAAAAATTTCGAGCTATTTTTGTGTACTTCAACTAGGGAATAGTCCAAATTCGATTTTGAAAAAAATTAGAAAATTAGAATATCAAAAATTATCTAGTCTATTTAGAATTTTGACGTCAACCATTCGCCATCCAAAACCCTGCCGAATTGCTGTTTTAGCATATGGGGGATCTCTTAGAACCTATAGGAGTCAATTGGTGGACTTTGAAAAATGTAAGGTTTTTTAAAAAAATACTTTGTATCGAATTCGATCTTACTTCGATTCGAATGATCGAATACAGCCTATTCATCCAGAGAAAAAAAATATATTTATATATATATTTTTTTAATAAATTTCGGTTTTTCTTAATTCGAATTTCAAATTACTTTGAAATTCGACCCTTGATAAATCTGCCCCTAAATGTTTTTTAAAAGGTGAACAACCCCCAAGTGGGGTCCTATTAGTCTGAATATGGGCAACAATGATTACTTTGTGGCCCCAACAGCTTTACCTGCAACCTGACCCTGTACCCACAATGCACCCTGAATTCAGTGGCATCAGAGAATTAAAAATTGCACAGGATTAGCTCCATTTTGTGTGCTTTCCCCACTTTTCCTTTGCAGTGCTTTTACAATTTCCATTTAAGCTCTGCACTGTAATTTTATTATCCGCTTCAGTTTTCTGATCTCAAAAGACAATAATTCCTAACTTATATTGTGTTCTCGTCTAGAACTCCGTTGGCCATTTATTTTACCGTGGCATTGGAGTATTTTCAGAGTTATCCATTATACCTACTGTCAGTAAAAGCATTATCTAGAAGGTTCTCTTCGGGTTTCTTTTTTTTTTTCTTTTATATTCCAGTTGTTCCCAGTGATCTTTATCATTCTTGTATGTGTGTCTTGGTTTTTAGATTTATGTAATGTAACTCCAGCCTTCTCTAATTAATCAATTTTATAGGCACGCCAGCAGTTTATTATTAATGTACCCCATGGGCCACTAAATCTTTAATTAAAATCAGTAGGGTTTCTCATGTGCAGCCTGGTCGTCAAACAGCAAATATCATCATTTCTACAACCCCCTTCATCCATACCTACTGGGAGAGACTGTCAACTTGGCTAAATATAAATAATAGACCCAGCACCTAAAATGAGCACATTTAACACAGTGGTACATAGATAAAATAAAGAGAGCAATACGGGCCCCTTGACAATGGTGGGACAGGAAACTAGAACTATATTCATTGGTCAAACACGTGGACTCCTTTCAATATGCATACATTTAACTATATTGGGCCAGTGCCCACTACATACATTATTGCAAAATATTTTATTTTTAAGGTGGATGGGAACCATATGATTTGCAGCACAATGGTGATGTAATGCCCCTCAAACAGCAGAAAGAATATATGCCCACACTTGGTGGTAGGAAGTGGGCAGGCCTTATAATAATCAGTGGGAATGGCCAAGGATAACGGTATCTTTTTGCACAATGTATGGGGTCTTTTAAATAAAAACTAAACACCAGCTAATAATCAAATGTGGTCCAGTTTTTTGGCAGCCTGTCGTCTAACATCAGTATGGTGATTCTCACTAAGCTGAAGGTCTGGGCCATGTGCACTTGCACCCACCGATGATAATGGTGAAAAATATCTGTCCCTTTCGCTCAACACCCTAATCCTATGTTGTCTACTGAAGCCTTCTACAAATTGCCTCCATCTCCCATAGGAGAATTGTGGATATTTAGAGAAAATTCACCAAAAATATGATTCGCCACTACATTGCCTATTTACTAAACGCTGAAGAGGACAATCCACAAGAGAAAAACCTCAGCACTAGAGAACTTTCCCACCATTCCACCAGTGAATTTTGGCAGTGAAAATTCTCTAGCGAAAATCAGGTAATTTATCTGTACAAACGCTACTCTTTTCTAGGGATGCACCGAATCAAGGATTTGGTTCAGGAACGCCCAGGATTTGGTTCGGGATTCGGCCTGGACTCGGTTCAGGATTCGGTCTTTATCAGCAGGATTCGGCCAAATCCTTCTGGCCGACCGAACCTAAACCTAATTTGCATATGCAAATTAGGGGCAGGGAGGGAAATCGCATGACTTTTTGTCACAAAACAAGGAAGTAAAAAATGTTTTCCCCTTCCCACTCCTAATTTGTATATGCATTTGGTTCGGTATCTTTTGCTAAGGATTTGGGGGTTCGGCCGAATCCAAAATAGTGAATTCGGTGCATCCCCACCCTTTTCACTAAAGAGTATTTTGCCAGGTTCAGGCTGGCGAACTCCCATTATAAAGAGCAGCCACTTTTAAAGGAAAACTATACCTCCCAAATATTGTAGGTCTCTATAAAAATAAAATGCATAAAGCAGCTTATGTGTAAAACCCTGCTTTATGTAAATAAACCATTTTCATAACAATATAATTTTTAGTATTATGTGTCATTGGGTAACCCTAAAAAGAAAATTGCCATTTTAAAAAATAAGGCCCATCCCCTGGGATTGTACGACTCACAGTGCACACAAACAAACCATACTTGTTATGTCACATGAGCCAATTAACAGACAGAATTCTGTCTTTTGCTTCCACACTTCTTCCTGTTACAGTTAGAGCTGCAGTATTTCTGGTCAGGTGATCTCTGAGGCAGCACACAGACCATCATGAAATGGTGGCTCAAGGCAAAAGATGGCAAGAGATGTAAAAGGGCAATGTTTGCTTAAATATATTATATAAGTATTCATTTTGGGGGTATAGTTTTCCTTCAAACCGCAATCAACATTGCCCTTTCCATTCTACTTTTCTCCATGGTAAAAATTCTCTAGTGAAAATTCTTTAAAGAATTTTCCCTTCTACTACTATATAGGGAAATATACTGGCGAATTTTCGCAAGGAGAAAATTCACCACAATTCTCATGAAAAAGTGAACTTACGATTTGTAGTAAATATGGAGATGTGTTGTGCAAATACACCCGGCGAAGTGAGGCAAACTGTGGTGAAGTTAGGTCAAGAGAAAATTCACACTTTAGTAAATGTGCCCTGTAGACTCCATTTTATTCAAATAATCTAAATATTTAAGAATTATTTCCTTTTCAATGTAATAATAAAACAGTACTGTGTGCTTGATACAAACTAAGATATAATTAATCCTTATTGGAAGCAAAACCAGCCTATTGGTTTTTTTTTAATGTTTAAATGAATTTCTAATAGACTTAAGGTATGAAGATCCAAATTACAGTATGATCCATTATCGTGAAAACCCCAAATCTAGTCTAGAGCCCAAGTCTGTACTAAACCTAAGCCAAATTTACTGAGCCTCTGGTCACTACCCCAACAAAGCACTCTCAACACAAGAGTATAAATTTAAAAAAAACCCTTATAGTTTCCTAGAACATGAGACAACCATGTTCAGAGAGGGGGGCTGGTGATCTATCACATATACTCCTTGTACCTAAAGCATGTCTGTGCATCTTGCAAAGCACTCCACAGTGAACCTTTTACTTGATCCAAACTAAGATATAATTAATCCTTATTGGAAGCAAAACCAGCCTGTTGAGTTTATTTAATGTTTACATTATTTTCTAGTAGCCTTAAGGTATGAAGATCCAAATTACAAAAAGATCCGTTATCCAGAAACCCCCATGTCCCGAGCAGTCTGGATAAGAGGTCCCATACCTGTATATCTCTTCACTTGTGGCACTATCCAATGATATATATTTTCTATTGAGAGATTCTCTCAAGCTGCTTCTTCCCTCTTGGGGTCTATCCCTAAATTCTTCCATATGGAAAATCTCACTCAACTCAGATCCTTCATCGTCTGATTTACTCTTGGCATTTATAGGTGAGTTTATCGCCCTCACATTGTGTTGGAGCCACTCTATAAACAACTGGAACTCAATTTTTGATGCTTTACATAAACATTTAATTTATTATCTAAAATTGTTGTTTTCCTAGTTATAGAGCAAGACATGTACAAAGCTACATATAAAGTAGTGTTATATAAATACAAACATTCATACAAATAAGATATGCAAGTAATTGGTCAAATATACTCCTCCCATTTTTAAAAGCCCATCCACAACAATTGGGACACAATTTTAGGGAAAATTGTGATCAAATTGTACAAGTAACATTGCCCTTCTCTTGTTTCCAGGTCTCGACAAATCAACTGTTAATAACAATTACTATAACATTTATATGACCGTTTTTGCAAATTTAATAAAATGGGAAATGTTGGAGTTCATGGAATCAAGACTAGAATATACGATGTAATAAAAAAAAAGAGCTCTGATGTTAAAAGTTCATGAAGTCTTAATTGCTACCGATACTACAAAGTAGTTTAGATATTAAATATCTTTAATGGAGTTATAACACTTAGCTGGAAATGTTTTTACTGTCTGACAGCCAACCATTCCAAGTAGGAATTAGTCAGAAAAATACTTCTTGAGAAATAACAATTTTCCCGTTCAATTACATTGAATACTTGTTATTAGCATTGACAATAGAACATTTGGTTTCTTTAAATTCTAAATTATCTTATGTTAATCGTGAATTAAAAGTGCACCCATAAACACTCAAGTGGGCTAGTCTTGGAAACGTTTCTAGGTCCATAGGAGTGATTTGAGCTAAAACAAAATGAAATCGGCACGAAATGGGACTCAGAGACATGCGGAGCCATTGCACGTGGGGGACTGAAATGTTTTATGAACCAGCAGTACTAGTTGATGTCCTTGTCCTTCATTTGTCAGGCCCCATCTCTTCTGGCTTCTTGTGTAGGATTATAAACACAATAGGAGCTGTGCTTGGAAGTGTCAAGGAGCCTGGAGGTGAAATAATGTATGCCAAATGTAAAGTAGAAGTATAACTGCACCAAAGCAATATGGAGAAAATCCAATTAAATTAAGGGTTAAACGACTAGCCAGTCTATTGTGCTTTCTTGTTGTCTTTGGAGACCCAGAACCTCATGGTGTAGATTTAAAAATCCAATTTGACACCTCCTTGATCTGCTTTGGCCATGCACTACTACTTCTCAGCCATTCCTACCATTCATCTTGTGTCCTCTCTCCATGTGTGTGGGGGGCATGACCAAATGACATTACACCACTGCTCACTACCCTGATAGGGTTGCCACCTTTGATCGTTGGACTATGCCAACAGGGGGTGGAATGATGCCTCTTATTAGTGGACCGGTGATGTCAGGTGGCAGGGGAAAGCCATGTCGGCCTGTGATTGGCAGAATTGAGCAGAAATTAGGGCAAATTTCTGCCCGCATTTTATACGTTTGCCTGAGATACAGAGTTTTCAACTGAACATCCAGATGAATACATAACACTGGGGGACCCCAAGGAGTAATAGCTAGGGATGCACCAAATCCATTATTTTGGATTCAACCAAACTCCCCAAATCCTTTGTGAGAGTTTTGGCCGAATATCAAACCGAATCCGAATTTGCATATGCAAATTAGGGGTGGGAAGGGGAAATCCTTTTTTACTTCCTTGTTTTGTAAAAAAAAAAGTCATGTGATTTCCCTCCCGCCCCTATTTGCATATGCAAATTAGAATTTGGATAAGATTTGTGTGATTTCCCTGCCGTAATTATATTCATTCAGGCTACTGAGAGAATGAATGAAGGAGGAGGCTCCAAACACTGGACAGCGAAGTACAATAAGATGAAGAGACTGATTCTCAAGGACAGCTATGTGTGTGGGCAGATTGTCAAATATTCATTCAAGGCCAAAAGGCTGTGCTTTCGTCTCACTGCATTGATCACATCAAGCGAGTGGCAAAGGAGCCATCCATCACAGAGAAAACACTTACCGGCTCCTCTGTCTAGCTTCAATTGCACTTCCCCAATTATTTATCCAATGCTGTCACAGACAATAAAACAGATCATTAAATGATTCACTGAGAAACGCTTGTAAGTGTAAATATGAATGCTCATGCCTTGGTATCACCGATGCCTACAACTCAGATATATTGCTGTATCCGTTATGCCATATTCCATGCAACGGGCTGTAATGGCACTTGTGGGACATATTACATAAAAATATATTCTGCCTAAGTCTATTTAAACCACTTTCTTTTTCATTATTGCTACTTGATTATCCCACAATTGGCAACATCTGAAAACAATTGCCAGGGATACTCTGTCTCGGAGCCAACTAGGCCTTCACTGAGGTACGGTGTGCCAATCCCTGAATATGCAACTTGCCAAATATGCACTTGTTATTACAATTTCACTGTATATTAAACAATCATTTAGCTTATTGAGTGAAAGCAGACTATATGATAACAGGAGCACTGTAATGGTTGCATGCAGTGGGCCACTTCTAGAAAACTCAGGCATGGCCATTGATACTATCGGCCAAATTCACTAAACGACGAAGCGCCTAACACCAACAGTAATGCGCCAGCGTATCGCATTTTCGTTAATTCGCCGATTCACTAACGGACGCTGGCATAAATTCACTAGTGTTACTTTGTACCCTTACGCCTGGCGAATTTGCGCAACGGACGTAACTACGCAAATTCACTGACGCGCAAATTATTCTGAATGCTACATTTTACGCCAGACTTCCTTCGCCACCTCAGACCAGGCGAAGTGCAATAGAGTAGATAGGGATTGCTTCAAAAAAAGTTAAAAAAATTTCTAAGTCCCAAAAAACGCTGGCGTTTTTTCTTTTTTATGGGTGATAGGCTGAAAAAGATCGAAAAAATTTTTGGGGCTACCCTCCTTCCCCCCTAGATTTCCTAACTCATGGCACCTTAACTATACAGTGGGCACATGTGTAGGGCAAAATACAATTTTTATTTGCTGTTTTGCTGCTACATATTCCTCCATTGTAACTTCAATTTGGCCCGTATGCAAATTAACCATCGCTAGTGTAACTTTGCTTTGCTTGGCGAATTAACGCTAGCGCAACTTCGCAACCTTACGCTTCCCCTGAGCGCAACTTCGGATTTTAGTGAATGTGCGTAGCGCTGGCGAAAATACGTCTGGCGAAGTGGACGCTTGCGCAACAACGAATCTTAGTGAATTTCCCACTATGAGTAAGTGCCCATTTGGCACAAAACGCGTTATGCTATACATGTCCTAATAAACACTTTTTACTATTATTTCTCTACTGTATTTACTAAATGCAGATTTTCCCACCTGCTGTGAATTTTTCTCCATTTTTGGTTACCCTTGGACTGGGGGTTTTTGTGATAAGACTGCTTGGCGACAAATTTTGATAAACCACTTTTCATATTTATTTATAGAAGCGGACATACACGCCAGTTTTTGTTTATATGGTCAGAGATACAATGGAAAAGTGCTTAGACAGTAGTGTCAATCAATTGCAAACTATCTCTACTTACTCAGGTGGCCAGGCCCATGGCAGTGGATGTAGGCATGGTTCGGATTCGGTTCAGCCTGGCAGAAGGATTCGGCCGAATCCGAATCCTCCTGAAAAAGGCCGAATCCTGGCCGAATCCCGAACCGAGTCCTGGATTCGGTGCATCCCTACTTTGAACCGACCATTCCTATTCTGCAACTTTTTTGTACATACCCCACTTGAGTTTTTTGGGGGGTTGTTACTACAGACAGGGACTAGTAGAAAACCTCAATAAGATTATAAGCCTACTATTGCCTATTCATGAGCAGAAAATGCAAGCTTATTTGGAGGAGGCTTAGACACGGGGACAGGACACAGAATGTATTGTAAAGGCATGGAATCCGTTCTCCGGAAACCCATCATCCAGAAAGCTCTGAATTGCTGGAAGGTCATCTCCCATAGACTCTGATTTAATCAAATAATTCACATTTTTAAAAATGATTTTCCTTCTCTCTGTAATAATAAAAAAGCAGCTTATACTTGATGCCAACTAAAATATAATTAATCCTTATTTTAGGCAAAACAATCCTATTGGGTTTATATGATTTTTTTAGGAGACACATTAATTATAAAGATCTACAAAAAAAAAAAACCCTGGTTTCGGAGCATTTTGGATAACAGGTCTCACACCTGTATAAGCCAATAAGATGGGTTTGATAGAAATAAGGAGGATCACATTATGATGTTGGGCAGATTATGGGCTGTATTTACCATATAGGCACTGGGGTTGCCATAGGGCTGGGGCCAGTATAACACGTTTACTGGCAATATAAATGTAAAATTTGTAATTATCTGAGTTCTGACCCCAGCCACCCACAATCTCCTGCCCCTCTGTCCCCCACTGCCAAAATCACCAAATTGTTGATTGATTGGGCCTGATCTGTTCCATTCTGCCAATTTTATGTCATCGCCCTGCACTGTTGCATCATCACCCTACCCACTCATGGACCTGCCCCCTCCCCTGGTGAACTGGCCAGACATTTTTGGTAAGAAAGGTGGCAGCCCTAATAGCCACCAAAGTCACGTGCCTAGGGCAGTAGGGTTGGGGGTGGCCCACGGGTGCCCATATGCTAAATAAAACAAGTTATCAGATCACAATCCCTTAACTAAAAGGGTTGGTTTACTTTTAGTTAATAATATGCACATATACACATGATACAAGATATACAAATTTAATATACTTTTAAAGTACAGGCATGGTATCTGTTATCAGGATATCCCTTATCCAGAATTATGGGAAGGTCATCTCCCATAGAGTCCATTATAATCAATTTCAGATTCTTAAAAATTATTTTCTTTTTCTCTGTAATAATAAAACAATACCTTGCACTTGACCCCAACTAAGATACAATTCATCCATATTGGAGGCAAAACAAACCTCTTTGGATTTTATTAATGTTTAAATTATTTTTAAGTACATTAAGGTATGGAGATCCAAATTATGGAAAGATCCCTTATCCACAAAACCCCTGGTCCCCAATCATTCTCGATAACAGCTCCCTACCTGTAATATAATTAGTGTTGTAGGAATTAAATGTTTTATAAAAGACACAGTAAAATTCATAATTAAGTCTTATTTGTATGAATATTTTTCCCTGAAGGACTGTGTATCAAAATGGAGCCCAAAACTGATTAGCAGGTAGAATTCTGACAGTTTCAAATAAGGCATTTACTTATCTAATTAAAGAATTGATTTTTTTTTTTTACTTGCCATTAAGAATTCACTGCTATAAATGTGATTACTCTGCACGCGGAACAAGATGTAATTATGTGATGACTGAGCGGCATAATGGCTCTGCTCCTAGCCTCCCTCCAATCTGTACAGATTCTCAAAATACAGATACACTCCGTGCCCCTCGTGCTTTATTTTCGGTGCCATAACATTTTATGGCTCTAATATTTATACGGGTCTGAGACTTTAAACCTCTTAGCTTTTTATCAAGTAGAAAGTAAGACCTCATTTCCTTTACATATAATATTCGAATTCCAGTCTCACGATAGAAGCGGTTGGCTCTCCAGGAACCTCCGTCTGCCTCAATACGAAAAATGAAAACCAATAGCCCATACTGAAAATAGGCAGATCTTTGCAGAAGTGCCAATATGTGGTTTGCCTGTGTTGTTGTCTTTGTAGTTAAAGTACAAGGAAAGACATAATCGCTTGGAAGGTTCCAAAATGTTCCAAGTGATTATAAATGCTCCCCATCCTGTAGGATCGCCATGTTGCAATGTTTTTCCTCTGCTTCTTCCAGTTTTTTGCTTCTAAGTTCGGCTCTACCATTACTAAGTAACTCTACCGTGCAAAGGTACCTTCTCCTCATAGACTGTCAGTTCTTCAGGACAAAGGACTCACTGATTTATATACACGGTTTGTTTTTACTCGTTTGTAAAGAATGGTATACACTTTGGGTGCTATAAAAATAAAATGAATAAATACAATACATTGTTCAGTCTGCCAGTCACATCCTTGGAAAGAGATTTTTTTTTTTCATCAGTGTGAGGCATTAGTGGGCAAGTGGAGTTGATACTGATAAGTTGCAATGAACGGGGCCCATATTGATCATTCATTCCTGTCTCTACACATACATGGATGGATCGACCTTTCACCACACTTGGTAAAATAACACTTGTTCTTTAGGCCAATTGTGGAGCTTCATCTCTGGACCTAGGCGGGTTTAATATAGTCCTCGGGGTAATATCTGAACGGGTATGGGACTTGTTAAACAGAATGCTTGGGACCTGGTCTTTTCTGGATAAGGGATCTTTCTGTAATTTGAATCTTCATCATTTGAACATGAAATAAACC
Source organism: Xenopus petersii (assembly GCA_038501925.1). Taxonomy (NCBI): domain Eukaryota; kingdom Metazoa; phylum Chordata; class Amphibia; order Anura; family Pipidae; genus Xenopus; species Xenopus petersii. The sequence goes on along the minus strand of CM076674.1, from coordinate 30,325,432 downwards.
CAATAGGCTGGTTTTGCATCCAATAACAATGAATTATATCTTAGTTTGAATCAAATACAACGTACTGTTTTCATATTATAGAGAAAAATTAAATTCTTTTTTAAAAATGGGAATTATTTGATTACAATGGAGTCTATGTAAGATGACATTCCTGTTATTCTGAGCTTTCTGGATAACGTGTTTCTGGATAGTGGATCACATACCTATACCTGTCATTTGTTGCTAGTTACACAGGATTTCATTTTTATGCTCCAAAATGTTAATCAAATAAGGAAAAAAGTTAAAAGAAAGTGAAAATCACTAGGGGGTAGGGTGCCTATTTGCTAACCATGGATCCTGAAATAGTTAGAGGATGAGTGCCACTGATAGGAAAATAACACAGACTGGTGCTATTTTCTAAGGATGCACCGAATCCACTATTTTGGATTCAGCCGAACCCCCGAATCCTTCGTGAAAGATTCGGCCGAATACCGAACCAAATCCTAATTTGCATATGCAAATTAGGATTCGGATTAGTTTCGGCCGGCAGAAGGATTCGGCCAAATCCGAATCCTGCTGAAAAAGGCCAAATCCTGGATTCGGTGCATCCCTACTATTTTCATTATACCAACAAATGTTTGACATCTATTCACAAATTCCACAACCAGGAAGACATGGCATTTCATGAACCATAAGTCTATGAGTGTCTAGAGCACAAAACGAGTAAGGCTATGGTGCCTCCTCTATTCGTATAAAGTAGGGATGCACCAAATCCATTGTTTTTGGATTTGGCCAAACCCCGATTACTTCGCGAAACTGAATCCAAATTTGCATATGCAAATTAGGGGTGGGAAGGGGAAAACATTTTTTACTACCTTGTTTTGTGATTAAAAGTCACACGATTTCCCTCTCCGCCCCTAATTTGCATATGCATATTCGGCATATCCGAATCCTGCTGAAAAAGGCAGAATTCTGTCCGAATCCCAAACCAAATCCTGGATTTGGTGCATCCCTAGTATAAAGTCTACAATTCTTTACAATGCCAGTTGTGGACGTTGTTGCTATAAGATTCCCTCAGCAGAGGCAAGCAATACAAGGTCTTCAGTTCAGAAACCATAAAGGAATGTTCTGTGTGCGCAGCAACCTGTAAACTGATAAGAGGTTGGTTACATGATATTTTTCAGGATTCATTGAGAACTGGCATAGTGCCAAGAGACTGGCGAATTGCTAATGTGGGGCCTCTATTCAAAAAAGGATCCCGTTCTCAGCCTCAAAACTATAGGCCACTTAGTCTGATGTCAGTGGTAGGAAAGCTTTTCAAAGGGTTAATCAAGGATAAGATCCTGGACTTTATAGCAAATCATAATACTATGAGTTTGTGCCAGCATGGTTTTATGCGTAATAGATCTTGCCAGATTAATTTATTTTTCTTTTTATGAGATGGTAAGCGGGGACCTCAATTCTGGGATGGCAGTGGATGTGATTTACTCAGACTTTGCTAAAGCATTTGATACAGTGCCACACAAACGGTTACTGGTTAAATTAAGGAATGTTGGCCTGGAACATAGTATTTGTACCTGGATAGAGAACTGGCTAAAAGATAGACTACAAAGAGTGGTGGTAAATGGAACATTTTCTAATTGGACCAGTGTTGTTAGTGGAGTACCGCAGGGCTCTGTACTAGGTCCCTTGCTTTTCAACTTGTTTATTAATGACCTGGAGGTGGGCATTGATAGTACTGTTTCTATTTTTGCAGATGATACTAAATTGTGCAGAACTATAGGTTCCATGCAGGATGCTGCCACTTTGCAGAGTGATTTGTCTAGACTGGAAAACTGGGCAGCAAACTGGAAAATGAGCTTCAATGTTGATAAATGCAAAGTTATGCACTTTGGCAAAAATAATATAAAAGCAAGTTATACACTAAATGGCAGTGTGTTGGGAGTTTCCTTAACTGAGAAGGATCTAGGGGTTTTTGTAGATAACAAGTTGTCTTATTCTGGGCAGTGTCATTCGGTGGCTACTAAAGCAAATAAAGTTCTGTTCTGAATAAAAAAGGGCATTAACGCAAGGGATGAAAACATAATTATGCCTCTTTATAGGTCCCTGGTGAGGCCTCATCTGGAGTATGCAGTGCAGTTTTGGACTCCAGTCCTTAAGAGGGATATAAATGAGCTGGAGAGAGTGCAGAGACTAAGTGCAACTAAACTGGTTAGAGGGAGGGAAGACAAATTATGTCAAGGTTGGGGTTGTTTTCTCTGGAAAAAAGGCGCTTGCGAGGGGACATGATTACACTTTACAAGTACATTAGAGGACATTATAGAGAAATAGCAGGGGACCTTTTTACCCATAAAGTGGATCACCGTACCAGAGGCCTCCCCTTTAGACTAGAAGAAAAGAACTTTCATTTGAAGCAACGTAGGGGGTTCTTCACAGTCAGGACAGTGAGGTTGTGGAATGCACTGCCGGGTGATGTTGTGATGCTGATTCAGTTAATGCCTTTAAGAATGGCTTGGATGATTTTTTGGACAGACATAATATCAAAGGCTATTGTGATAGTAAGCTCTATAGTTAGTATAGGTATGGGTATATATGATTTAAGTAAGAAAGTAGGGAGGGGTGTGTGTATGGATGCTGGGTTTCATTTGGAGGGGTTGAACTTGATGGACTTTGTCTTTTTTCAACCTGATTCAACTATGTAACTATAACTAACTATGTAACTTGCAAGATGGCGCATGAGGAAGATCATCAATCCGAGTTGTGTAATCAATCAGAGACCTGCATGAAAAGCTGTTTACATTTATATTCATTATCAGTCTTCAAACGTCCTAATCCAATGTGTTACCATTCTGTGACTGCACATACAATGTGTATTCATTATTATTCCAATAGCCAGCACCTTTTCTATCTTGCAAGAAAAGCAGGTTTGTTCAAACGCTGCACATTTTATCCTTTCAAACAAATAACAACAGCTGTTTTTGCCAGGCACCGTGTTACTTTATGTACTGAATAAGTAAACTGCTGCAGGGCATCCCTTAATAGAGACATGCTGGAATTTAAAAAGCGCTATATTTTCACACGTTAGTTATTAGTTTGGTAGAGAAAATGCTAACTGGATGTTTACAGCTATTTGCTCACAGGAAGCTTATCTGGGGTTGGCAGATTTTAGCTTAAAAGGCCGCAGGTGGCAAAAAAACGTCTGAAAAATGACCTGAAAATTAAAATGAAAGCTCACTGGTTGATCCTAATTAGACTAAAGAAATTGTTACTAAAGAAATCAATTTCTTACCATGACAAAAGATAGCTTAGTTGTACAGGAAACCAGAGAGTTTATCACAAATCAGATGTGGTTCAGAAATTACAAGTTGTAAAGGTCTATGGGGAAGCATAAGTAATGGCCCAGATGTAATGTTAAACTGAGCAATAGATCAATAGAACTGAACAGAGAACTGTCAAGAGATGCTTCCTGCATCATTGTATCATTGTATGCAGAGAGACTTTAAAGGTCTTTGTCGCGGGAAAACATGTTTTTTTCAAAACGCCTCCGTTAGTGCTGCTCCAGCCAAATCCTGCACTAAAATCCATTTTTCAAAAGAACAAACTGATTTTTTAATATTTCATTCTAGACATATTGTCAGTTTCCCAGGTGCCATCAGTCATGTGACTCATGTGCTATGATAAACTTCAGACTTTCCTTACTGCAAAATTAACCCCTACCCTCCCCCCCAGCACTCAATTATAAAAATCTAAGTCCCACTGTGACTCCTTAAGTTACATTGAGTAGGGGAAGAAATAGCTTATCTGAAAGCTCAGAATCAGGCACAATGACCTGAGATGGCTGCCAACACACCAGTATTACAACTTGAAAAAAACACACTTGTTTGTTTAGGGAAAATATTGTATATGGTAGACTGAATTATTTGAAATGTAAATAAAAACTGCACCATATAAGAGTGAATTATTTGAAATGTAAATAAAAAGTACACCATACAACATTATGACAAAATCCAGGGCACGTAAAGGCAAAAAAATAAAATCCCATTTTTACTTTCTTTAATGAAAAAGAAACCTATCTCCAATATACTTTAATTAAAAAATGTGTACAGTTTTTATAAGAAACCTGACTGTATGCAGTGACATTGTCCCCTTATTTACTGCTGTGGGTAGAAATTGTCAGATGGTCCCTAACTGCTGAGCAGGGAAACAATCATACTTATGAACAGCAGGGGGAGCCCCCACCTTACTTCCCAGCCATGCAGAACTCAAGCAGCTTTGTTTGTTTCCCTGAAGAACAGCCAGCGACTGTGTAGAGATTGGATTTTATTTTTGCCTTTACATCCCCTTTACTGTTTCCAACTGAAGCTGCAGGGACAAAGATCGTGGAGCCAGATTTAAATTGATAAACTGGGATTCTATTTGGAGGATTATTTTGCTGCAGCCACTGGTTCTGCAGAGTTGGAGAAATTTGTATTAAACAATACAAAAACTATAAAATCCACATTAGATTACATAACAACACAGGACCCAGTGCAGTCTGTATATTCTGATTATTAATCAGTCTTGCTGTATCGGCTTCTGGCAGATATTATTTGACTTGTGCTGTTTTGATAATTTATGACAACCCCTAAGCAGCCCAGACCACACTGAGCATGTGCACAGTCTTGGTCTTGCAAAGATGTTTAACAAAGTTACAAGATGGTGACACCCTGTGGCCATCTTTGAAAGCATAAATCATTTGTATAATTAGGCTTCTGGTGCAGTAAGTTCATGTTCATGTTTAGTATACAAAATACAGCATTTCTAGCCTTATTCTATTTTAGACTTTACTTCCCCTTTAAGCTACTTCATGTTTGGTCCTTGTGTTTGAATAGAGTAGAAAATAATAGAGAATAATAATGATATAAATAAGAACTCACCGGAGACGACTGATTTACATCATCTGAATTAAAGGCAACGACATTGCTAATGAGAGCTATAAAAGGAGACAGAAAGAAGAAATATGAGTTATGACTGTGAAGAGGAAAAATACATTTTCTTCCTACTGAGATGTTAATGAAGGACTAGAATAGCACAAGAGGATAAAGCTCTTAATAATAGTTCATGTCAGTGATATAAACACTTTCAGGGTTCTGCAAACAGAATAAGAAAAGGAAGCCAAGCATTCAAAACCCCTACTAAATTAATCATGAAGACTAATTAAATAGTTATTTTGAATAGGTCCAAATGCAAAATGGATCTGATTCGGCCGATATTGCAATTTGTGGGAGGAATTTTAAGGTTTAGTTCAGTAATCGGCCAAAACCTTTGAGGAGGATTCATATTCCACCAAGTCCAAAAATTAGAAATGCGACAAATCCCAGTTTCAGTTCAGGCCAAATATGACCCTTTTTCAGCAGGATCTGCACAAAGCCAAAAGCATCCCTAGCAAAAGTATAGATTCAAAGCATCACTTATGTGTAACATACTAAAAGTTGAAAATAAACGAGAACATGCCCTAATTAAAGCCCCTGAGAAATGAGTTTGAAATAATAATTATATCAGCTCTACCACTTCCCAAAGTTATATTTATATATATAAGTTACAAACAGATACTTGTCAGGTACTATGATTTGGTTTCTTCTGCAAACGAATCCCCTCTGCTAATTAATTATGTTAAGAGAGAATAGCACTATAAGAGGTATATCCATACCTCCCAACTGTCCCTTTTTAGGAGGGACAGTCCCTCTTTTGACAGCTCAACCCGCAGTCCCTCGTTTGTACTGGAAAGTCCCTCTTTTCTCTGCACTGAACAGCCAGAAAAAGAAACAAAGTTTCTAACTTAATTGGCTTTTAGCAGAGAGCCCAGAACAGCTAACAGGTGCAAATAAGATACTTTGTAACAATTTTGAGACACAAAAACACAGTTTAGATAAGGAGAAATATTTTCAAACTTTCATAACCTGCCAAATTTTGTAAAACAAACATGGTAATTAGGGGATGTGGCCACAGAAAGGGGTGTGTCAAAAAATGCTGCGCTACATGCGGGAAAAACTTTTTTGTCCCTCTTTTTATTTCCAAAATGTTGGGAGGTATGGGTATATCATTTTTAAAGTTATCTATGCCAAGGTAAAGGAGTGTAGAGAGTGATATTCTGAGGCAATGTACAATTGCTCTTCATTATTTGTTTTGTGTGGTTTTGGAAATAAATTATAAAAAGTAATGAAAACAATAGCCTCACAGAGCAAATAGGGTTTTTTCTCCCAGGGTCTGTGACCCCCCACCCCACCCCCAATATTGAAGCTGAAAAGAGGCAGAAGAAAAGCGCAAACATATCAAACACAACAGGCAATTAAAAAGTTGCAAATAACTGGCCATTCTAATGAAAGCTGGAATGATATAATTCAAACAATTCAAATATTATAAGAAATGATTACAGTTACAAAGTGGCTAAGAATAAGACTTTCTTTCACATACTAAAAGTTAATTTACTACACCATTTACCAACAGTTATGCTTATACATTTCAGTTTAAAATTGCACAGAACACAGCAAACAATATTTATACTCTTGGAGGAAGAGCTAAAGTGTGGTCAGTAGTGATGTGCGGGTCTGGCTTTCCGCACTTCTGGGTTGGTTTTATAGACCCGCGGCGCCCCACCCCGCTGATGATGTCACAAAAGGGGTGGGGTAAGCAGTTGCAGCATCTATAAAAGATGAACCCGAAAGCCGGCATTTGACAGTAGAGGGTGGGGAGAGGCCCCGCCGGTATCGGGCTGGCTCGCACATCACTAGTAGTCAGGACATGAGAACAAATCAGCCGCATTTAGGGGCAAATTCACTAAAGGGCAAATTTTCGCCTGCGAAGGCTCCGCCACACTTCACGCCACTTCGCCAGACGGGAATTCACAGTGCATACGCTAATTAACTAAAATGCGAAGGTCAATTTGAATAGGGCTGGTGCATATAGGTCATATATATGTCTTTATTAGAGATGTTGGTGCAAATGCTTGAAGTGGCCACATATTATTGCAAATGTCCAAGGAAGCAAAATAATCACAAAAGAGATCCTCTAATGCCCTAGACATGAGCCCTCCCTAAAACAAATGTGGCATGCCCCTCAAATGGTTAAAAGAAAATGTTAAAGCACAAAATTTCAATAGTTACAACTATTAAAGACATGAAAAAAATTGAGTTTTTTGTATCATTTTTATGACATTTCGGCATTCAGGAGATGATGTCACTGACATACTGTAAGATTGAGGTTGATGCAGCTTCATCTTATCAGTTCGCCAGTTCTAAGCTGGCAAAGGAAACTCTGGCGAAAGAGGTTACGTTCTGTAAAATTCGCACTTTAGTGAATTTGCGGAGTAACGATCGTTTGCCTGAGCAAAAATTCATTAACGATGAACTCTTTCGCTAGCCAATTGTCCTCTATGCCTTTTTGAGTCAGTAAATTGCCTGTGTCCCTGTGGATTGGATTTCTGGCGAATTTTCTGGCAACAACCACTTCGCCCTCTAGTAAATCTGCCCCTTTGTTTCCCGGAATCTAAGTGAGGTATAGATATAAGTGAGGTATAGATAGTACAGATAATACTTTAATGGCATAGCCTGGTAGCATTGCATGCTGATAAGGTAGAACATAAAAAACCTAGCATAGGAACATCCCTGTACAGGAATGGGATCCATTATCCAGAAAGCCCAGAATTACATAAAGACCATATCATCAAATAATTCACATTTTTTGAAAAAGGTTTTCCTTTTCTCTGTAATAACAAAACAGAACCTTGTACTTGATTCCAACTAAAATTGAATTAATCCTTATTGGAGGCAGAATATTGTTTAGTAGATTTAAAGTATGTAGATTATGTGAAGACCCCTTATCTGCAAAACCCCAAATCCCGAGCCTTCTGGATAACATGTCTCATGCATTTACTACTAACAAAACAAATGGGAGCTACATACATGAATGTTATAGAGTGTCTAACAATTTGTTCTTAGTCTCAGAGCGTAGACAAGTGGTAACATTTAGAGGGGATAACCTGCTCTTCATCAGATTCTTAGAACGGAAATTTGTCTTTGGCCTTAACTATATTTATATTTAAAGGGGTGGTCCACTTGTAGGGCAGAGACACACGCTGCTATTTCGGGAGAAAAGTCGCCCAACGACAAATCGCTTCTTCTTCGGGCGACTTATCTCCCAGAACTGCCTTCCAGCCAGCTATAAAGTACATCGCCAGAGGGATGGCACTCAGAACACTTCGTTTTCCAAAGTCGCCTCACGATGAAACTTTGGGCTACTTTGGAAAGCTGAAGCGATCTGAGTGCCACCCCAACGGTGATTTACATTCAAGACGGTGGGAAGGCAGTTCGGGGAGATAAGTTGAAGAAGAAGCGATTTGTCTGGGCAACTAATCTCCCGAAATAGCAGCGTGTGTCTCTACCCTTGAGTTAACTTTTGGTATGGTTTAGAGTGTTATTTAGAATGTTATAGAATGCAAAATGCTATAATTCATCATTTTTGAATGATTTGCTTTCGTCTTCAGCTTTCAAATGGGGGTCACTAACCCCTTCTTTAAACAAATGCATTGTAAGGCTACACATTTATTGTTATTGCTACTTTTTTTATTACTCGTCCTTCTAATTATGCCCTATCATATTCATATCCCAGTCTCTTATTCAAATCAATGCATGGTTGCTAGAGTAATTTGGATCCTAGCAACCAGATGGCTGAAATTGCAGACTGGAGAGCTGCTGAATAAAAAGCTTAATAACTCAAAACCACAAATAATAAAAAATGAAAGCCAATTACAAATTGTCTCAGAATATCACTGTATGCATCATCATAAAAGTTAACTCAAAGGCGAACAACCCCTTTAACAGGCAGTACATTATTACCTATAGATGATTACTGTATAACGGTATATAGCCGATCCAGTTGTAACAATAAATCACAACAGGAGTCACCTGTCATTTTCCTCACAAATGAAATGGCTTTTAAGTGGAACTCATAACATTTCCTTAATGGAAGAGTCATACATAACAACATATAATAATATACCGCACAGAGAATGAAGTAAGCTAAGGGGAGCAGGTAGAATGTTTGATCTATTCTTTATAATCACCCATGGATCATACATTCCCCGTGCATTGTGATTAGCTGAAGTTCCCCCCTAACATTCCCTTTGATTTTTAGCTTCCATCCTCGAGATGCTTTATATGTTTTTCAGATATTATTTTAAACATTTGTCTGAGCTCGCCGCACCCGAGATGAGTCTTTTGAGTAATAATATAATTGCCACGCAGATGTTTAGATGTTTTCTCTTCATTCTCGCCGCTATATGAAGAAAAGAAACGTTCCTTGCTAATTAAGCAGCAGCAGTGACACCAGCCTAAGCGTGCAGACGCTGTTCTGAAGCGAGCGATGAAGCGGCAGAAGGAATTAAGTCACTGCCAAGCTCCCAGCAGTGATCCTGCTGTCAAGGAAACTTTGAAATGTCTCACTGAAGAAAAGACTTGAGAGATTAAATGCAGAAAAAGGGGAACCGGCAAAGTTTACCAACGTGTTTCGGATAACGAACAGCAGCCCCCACATCTAGGTGATTCTCAGGGTGCAGCTTTAGATTCTGAATTTATTAAGTGTCAGGGAGAAATCCATAAGCAACCACCTGTAGGATATATTTGTTGAAGGGATCAGCACCTAATATTGTCATTGTGAACCAATGAAGGTTGGCTTGCTTTGCTAAAACAAGTAAACGAGCCAGTTACAAGGCTGTACCTTGTCTCCCCTATTATTTGCATTAGCGGTTGAGCCCCTGGCAATTGCTATCCGACTCAATGCAGGGATTGGGGGTCTAATGGTAGGCAGGGCTGAAGATAAAATAGCCCTATACGCAGATGACATAATTCTGGTTTTGGAAGATGAAGGGAACTCACTTACCCAAGCTTTGAACATTGTGGAAACGTTGGGCAACTATAGTGGTCTCAGAATAAAAGGCAAAAAAGCAATGTATTTCCTTTAGAGGGCCCAAGAGCATGGGCTTTGCTGGATATTCCAGTTTAGATACCTTGGTCTAGAGATCACCAGAGATACTTAATTTTTGTGACACCAACTTGGACCCTATAGTAACCAAATTCAAGAAAGATGCTATTCAATGGATTAAACTCCCTCTAACGGTATGGGACAGAATTCACTTATTTAAAATGATATATCTCCCAAAATTTCTGTACCCCCTTCAAAATGCCCAAATACTAGTGCCAACCCGGTTCTTTACTAAGCTGAAGAGTGAAATTAAATCATTTATCTGGGCCAACAAATCTCCTAGAGTCGGATGGGCCACCCTTACAGCTCCATATAATATGGGAGGCCTAGCTATGCCTAATATGCAACACTACTACTACCTAGCGGGACAGCTAACCTATGTACATAACTGGTTTAATCCAGACCATGACAATCCCCTTACAGTCTTACATGGGAATATTATGGGATCTCTAGAGGCACTGCATAATGCACCATACAGGGCCATGAAAGATCTGCCTGCTATACCAGGGGTCCTTAGCACTCCAATTAGAGTATGGGACAAGGTAATGAAACAGAAGTCAGGTATTTCTAAAACTCCCTCCCCACAGACACCCATTTGGAGAAATTCCAACAGTTTTTAGATATTCCTGACTATCTCTATTGGCCTCATATGGGAGTGAAATGGTTGTCTGATCTAATAATTGAGGAGAATTTCCCTCAATTTGAAGCACTCAAAGAAAAAGTAGGGAATCAAAACATTACATTTTTTAGATACCTGCAGTTACATCACGCGTAGGCGCAGTTCGGTTCCCTCAAACTGGAGAAGTGCAAAGCTGCATGGGAAGCCAGACTATGGGAGCCCACAACAGATAAGTTACTTTCCCAACTATATCAGTTGCTTGTTCAGGCTACGCCTACCCCTTTTGCTAAAGCTTAAAAATAAATGGAATAATTTGGTTAACACGCTTAATGATGAAAAATGGGAGGAAGCAGCTGATCACATATATTATTTTTTGATTGCCACCAGAGATCGATTTATACAATTTAAATTTATCCACCAAGTGTATATCACACCATGTAAGTTGAAAATTATGGGGAGACTACCCAATGCAGAGTGTCCAAAGTGTCAGGATGTGAACGCTGGTTTTGAACATATGGTATGGGAATGTTTACACATTAATAGATACTGGTCCGAGGTGATGGGGGACATAGATGAGCATTTGGCCTTGCCCATGGTTAAGTCCCCTGAAGTGTACCTCCTAGGGGTAGTTGACGACATCATTCCCGAAATAATTCTAGGAAACTAATGAGAGCAGTTCTGTTTTATGCAAATAATTGATTGCCATAAATTGGAGACACCGAAGTTGGTAGACTTTAGCACTCATAAAACTGACATATGTAGCCTGGGGTGCTCCCTCAAAATTTTTGTTAAAAAACAAAATAAAAACCTTAAAAAAAAAAAAAAAAGCCAGTTGAACTAATAAGCTCCCCTACTGTATGCCCATCAAATAGATAGCTTAAAGGATATAATCCTATAGATGTCTCAACTAACCAGTAGACTTTGGGTTTGGCTCTTAAGCCCCAAACCTACAGCAAGAGGGAGCGGATGAGACCATAACTGTCAGCCTATGGGTAAGTGCACTATAGCATGAAACGTGTCAGGCCTTTTATGGACATATTTAACAAACTAATACTTTTATGTTTCATGGAACCTTTTGAGTGCTAGCTCTAGTTTTGCTGTTATGGTGGTCCCCAATTAGTGGCTCATGAGCAACGTTGCTCACCAAACCCTTGAATGTTGCTCCCAGTGACGCCAAAGCAGGTGGTTATTTTTAGATCACTGGCTTTGTGGCAAGTTTTGGTTGAAAAAATAAACAAAATGTACTGCTAAACAAAGCTATCTATAGGCTGAAATCTGCTACCAAATAGCCAATCACAGCCATTATTTACTTTTGCCATGGTTGTGTTGCTCCTCAACTCCTTTTACATTTGACTGTGGCTCACAAGTAAGAAAGACTGGGGACCCCTGGCCTAGACCCCTGGACTAAACAGATAGCTTGTCTATAAAGGTTTTCATTTATCAGAGTCATGCTATACACTGTCTATTAGTGATAAGTCTGAAGAACATAACCATTAAAGGGGACCCATCACCCAAAAAAATTATTAAAAATCCTATTATATTACATTAGTCAAGCAAAATGAACTTAAATTACACTATATAAATTAATTAAATCTTGTTTCCTTCAGTCTGGGAATTCAAAATGATAGCAAACAGGCAGCAGCCATTTTGTGCACACTGTTATTAAGGCCAGCCTTGTATCATCTCAGAATCTTGTTTGTGCACCAGAATGGGGGACCCGATGTCCATTCCCATACCTTGGCTGCACAATTAAATGGTAAAGAGAATGGGGGAATGTGTGGAGAGCAGTGACATCTAGGAAGTGCTGAATGGAAAGTAAAAGTAATTGTTTGCCCCGCCTCTATGCCCATGACATAGAGGAGGGGCAGACAACATTTGATTGACAGCTGAGATTTTTAAATGAGTTTACAACAGCTATGAATGCTTTAATAAAAAATAGAAATTGGATTTCATGTTTAATTTGAAAAGGACTTTTATTATACAGATTTTTGTGCCTGGGTGACAGGTCCACTTTAAGAGGTTTCACTACTCATCCTAGCGTCCACTTCAGTTCAGCTGAGTGATAGGGCCTTTAAATTTTCAGTCTTTTCATTTAGATGGTGGTACAGGTATGGAACCTGTTATCCAGAATGCTTAGGACCTGTTTTTTTCTGGATAACAGATCTGTAATTTGGATCTTCATACCTTAAGTCTACTAGAAAATCATGTAAACATTAAATAACCCCAATAGGCTGGTTTTGCTTCCACAAAGGATTAATTATATCTTATTTGGGATCAAGTACAAGCTACTGTTTTATTATTAGAGAGAAAAAGGAAATCATTTAAAAATATATATATATTATTTTGCATAAAAAAGAGTCTATGGAGACAGCCTTTCCGGAGAACTGAACCCATACCTGTACAACAAAGTGTTGAAAAGGAGAGTAGATCGGCACAAACAAGCAATTCTGGGTCAAGGCAGGGGAGGGGTACAAGCAAATGTAGGGGGGTTTGGTACATGGTGTGCATTGCACTAGGTCGAATGCCAAATAAAACTACTTGGCTTCTCTGAACATGAATGCCAATGACTAAAACCCCACTATAAAGCATTCGGGAATATGAGTAACACATGCTGAGCTTTCTAAACACATGATTTGCCAGCAGTTTCAATTAAATATAAATATTAAGCATTGTATCAATAAATAGAATGTGATTGTAAAAAGAGTGAATGCCATTTGATCCACAATATTAAAGGAGAGAAGCAAAATGGAAGTTCAGGCGCACAGGGAAAAGCAATGCTTTCACACTCGTAATATATGACCTCTCCTCAACTAGTGGATTCAATTCAGTTTGTTTTTTTTTTTTCAGTTGCAGTTTTCCGGTTGCTGCTTTGAATGAGGGGAGAGGTTAAATAATAGCAGGATGATTGCTTTTAACAAAGATGAAAATACTGTGTATTAGATACAATGCTTACTATGTTTATCTATAAATACAATACACAGCTTCTTTTATTTTAAGTCCCATAATTAGTATAAGACAATTTAACAAAATGTTATAGAGAGAAAAAAGGGTTATAAGGTCACTTTAAGATTCTTAATTGCTTTGGGCAGGAAGCCTCTCCATCTCGTCAAGCTACACGGTTGGCCAGTGAGAAATGTGCTGTAGTAATTTATATCCAAGGACCCCATAGCAAGCTGCCCTTTTTATGATAATTGGATAGTAACTTAGAGGCAGGAATATTTATAGATAATGTGACTGAAACATACCAGCTCAAATGAAGTGTGCATTGAAATGTTGCTAGTATATTTCATCGAGCTAGATATTCTCATCTCGTGTCTTTTAACACTTTCGTTAAAGCAAATTCTTTAATGGTTAGTTCACACGAGGAGATTCGGGGAGATTTTGTCGCCTGGCGACTAATCGCCTCGTCTTCTGAGCGACAATAAAGCGAGTTATATTGAAAAGTCGCTAATGCACACGCGCCAATGCGTTTTCCATAGTCGCCCAAAGTTGCCACACGGACACAACTTCGGGCGACTATGGAAAACGCATTGCCGCGTGTGCTTTAGCGCAGGCGACTTTTCATTATAGCCAATGGGAAAACAAGCTGAGGCAGTTCGGGGAGATTGTCGCTCAGAAGACGAGGCGATTAGTCGCCAGCCGACAAAATCTCCCCGAATCTCCTCGTGTGCACTAACCCTTAAACAGTATTAAACCAAATTTGCTAAGGTGTAGTGAAAATACCACAAATTTAAAAGGCAGCTGTTGCCTCAAAATTGTTTCCCCCACTAGAGGTGAGGTTGGGGTAAACAATTTTTTTTGGTAGCAGGAGTGTAACTACATAAGAAGCAGACCCTGCGGCTGCAGAGGGACCTAGGAGGTATTTCCCATTTCAGTACAGGTATGAGACCTGTTATCCGGAAACCAGTTATCCAAAAAGTTCCAATTACAGGAAGGCTGTCTCCCATAGACTCAATTTTTACAAACAATCCAGATTTTTATAAACTTAATACTTTTTTTTCTGTTAAAATAAAACAGGACCTTGTACTTGATCCAAACTAAGAAATAATTATACTTATTGGATGCAATACCAGTCTATTTAATGTTTAAATAATTTTTTAGTAGACTTGAAGTATGAAGATCCAAATTACAGAAAGATCCATTAGCCTGAAAACCCTAGGTCCCGAGCATTCTGGATAACGGTTGTGTACCTGTATATTGGTAAAACAGGACAACCTCTGGATATTTTGGGGGGGGGGGGCTAAAATTAATTTGCTGTGGGGCCCAGAAAGATCTAGTTACCCCACTGGCTGGTAGGGGAAATAATTTTAGGGTGACAGGTGCCCTTTAACAATATAAACCCCTTCTATATAAAATGAACATGTTAATTTGAGTTTGGACATTTTCCCCATGCTTGTGCGTTTACTTTGGGTACTTTAGTTTCCTCCCACACACCTACACCCGAAAAATGCACAAGCAGGTTAAGTGGCTCCTGATAAAATTGTGTGTTTTATGGTAGAGACCTACTAGACTGTAAGCTCCTTTTGGCCAGGGACTGGTGTGAACGATAAACAATATCCGCAAAGTGCTGCATAAACGAGTTGGCACTAAATAAATAATGAAAACGAATAAACGACATCAATTTCATCTTATAGCACTCTAGCCTCTCATATATCATATTAATTAGGCAAATTCCATTGTACGTGAGTATAATACATTCAACTTTAAAGAGACAGTGTAACTCATTTGATTTACTTCCATCCAATTCATCTAAAGAATCTGCAGTTTAACACTACACCATACCATTAGGCCCATTAACATTCATTAACAATAAATTATAGTACAAGCATTTCTAATACAACCTCATAAACCCTTCAAAATATAAATTCTCAATCAATGGCGAAATGAATAAGGTCAGTTCATCAGCATATGTGTTCCGTAATGCAGGATGGTTTGCGCGTCCTGCATATAATTATAAGACTGGGAAGGTCCTTAATCATATAAAATAATTCATCCAGAAGATTGTTTTATATTCCAACATCACACTGACTATACAGCCATCAATGCAGGAAAGTGAACTCTTGTACTGTTGGCACAATAAGTACAGGTATGGGACCTGTTATCCAAAATGCTTAGGACCTGGTGTTTTCTGTCATTTGGATTGTCATACCTTAAATCTACTAAAAAATTATGTAAACATTAAAAAACCCAATAGGCTGGTTTTGCTTCCAATAAGGATTAATTATATTTTAGTCGGGATCAAGAACAAGGAACGGCTTTGGAAATTTGGAATATTTGGATAAAATGGAGTCTATGGGAGATGACCTTTCCGTTATTGCTGGATAACGGGTTTGCTGATAACGGATCCCATACCTGTAGAAAGATCCAAATTACAGAAAGATTCATTGGGGTATATTTATCAGAGAGTGAAGTTAAAGATCACCACAGTCGACTAGAGTGAAATTCTGCCACTCTCCGTTCATTTCTATGGTATATTTAAAGGCGTATTTCACTTTCACCCATTGATAAATACTCTTTTAAAAATTCCCTAGAAATGAATGGAGAGTGGCAGAAAGTCACTCTAGTGGTGATACATTGTTGTTTTGTGGTCCCACCTATATATTATACTTAATACATTTCCCTGATTTTACATTTTCCCGGATTTTACACCGTTTTTTTTCTGGTCCTCTGAAAAACGTAAAATGGGGCTTCTACTGTATACTCTTTGTTTTCCACTGTGAACACTGCCCTAAACACCACACAAGCTTTTGGGGAGGTTCACCTGACATAGGGGTCCTCTAAAAAAAAAAAAAAAAAAAAAAAAAGTCTTGTATTTTTAGAAACGCAAAATTGTCTTTTGGGGTTTTGAACCTTTTTAAGCTGAAATTCTATGTTCTACAATACCACTGCTCTGAGTCAGTCGCCTATAGATTCATTCTAATAAAGAGGCAACACACATGCCATCTGCATTCTGCACACTGCTTTCTTCTTAACCCTACCACCCAGAGGAGTGACTTTGAGTTGCCTTTTCCTTTTAGCAAATGACTCACCACTAATAGTGGCAAACAAAGAAAGGTACTGAGACATTCACAAGCACAAGAGTAGTTACAGAGCTGGTACATCCAGAGGAAGCAAAAGAGCTACAAAAAGTTTTGTAGAAATCCGTGCATATGGGGGATGCGGGTAGGCAATGCTGAAAGTGCTGGTACAATGGTTAAAAGAATAGGTAAAGGCAAGGGAGGTTTGAGTAATGATGGCCAGCATTTGATAAGAGAGAAATCCACTTGAGAAAAGTCCTTTTTGTTTAATGTAATAAAGGTCACTGCAGAGTTTGAAAAGGGCTGAGAGAACTGGAACACACAGTGATGAAGCTTTGCTCCTTGTCATCTGAAACCAATGATATATCACTTCTTCAGTGGAAAGAATACAACGAGACGCCAGTTAGCACCCTCTTTAATGTTTTTTGCTGGTGGCACAACATTTTTTTCGCTTCCAAAAAACAAAAGATCTGTAAATCCATCCTTATGTGCAGCATGAATGTGTATTTGCTGAATTTGTGCTTGTCGGATTGTAATTAGTGACAATGCCTAGAACAGCCTCATTGACTACATCAGAAAAACCTTTGCTTTTCAGAAAATCTGTTATCATCTCTCTGACATTTCGCGGAGATTATTACATTATCGCTTTTGAAATGTCTGCAAAAAAAAAAAAAGCTCGCTTTAACTATTGCCAGAGCTGGATATCGGCAAGGACAACTGTAAAAAGTAGGGATGCACCGAATCCAGGATTCGGGCATTTTTCAGCAAGATTCGGATTCAGCCAAATCCTTGTGCATGGCTTAACCCGAATCGGAATCCTAATTTGCATATGTAAATTAGGGGTGGGAAGGGAAAACATGTGACTTTTTGTCACAAAGCAAACATTTTCCTTTCCTGCCCCTAATTTGCATATACAAATTAGAATCTGGTTCCGTATTTGGCCGAATCTTTCACGGAGGATTCAGCGCATCACTAGTAAAAAGTATGTTTACCCAGAAATGGTTTCACCGGTTACAATTTGCAGAATTCCCAAAATATTCTGCTCTGGTTAAATAGCTCAGCCAGAGAACCACAGGCTCGCCTCATTCCTCCACTAAGACCCTTGACGTGACTTGTGGCCAATTGTAACTAACAAGCTGATGAATACCCCTTACCTCTCAGTAGATTAACGCTGCAATTGTTGATGTTGGCCCTCATCTATTTATATTATCATGTTATAATATACCCAAACTGCTAGTTTGTTAATTCTATAAGCTACCTTTCATGACATGTGCTCACTCTATGTTATAAGTTACATACAATATACAGTTAGGTCCATAAATATTTTGACAGAGAACTTTTTTTCTAATTTTAGTTCTGTACATTACCACAATGAATTTTAAATAAAATAAACTCAGATGCAGTTGAACTGTAGACTTTCAGCTTTAATTCAGTGGGTTGAACAAAAAGATTGCATAAAAATGTGAGGCACTAAAGCCTTTTTTTACCATAATCACTTCATTTCAGGGGCTCAAAAGTAATTGGACAAATTAAAAAACTGAAAATAAAATGTTCTTGAAAACCCTTTGCTGGCAATGACAGCCTGAAGTCTTGAACTCATGGACATCACCAGATTCTGGGTTTCCTCCTTTCTAATGCTCTGCCAGGCCTTTACTGCAGCGGCTTTCAGTTGCTGTTTGTTTGTGGGCCTTTCTGTCCGAAGTTAAGTCTTCAACAAGGTTGCTTTGGCTGTATGTTTTGGTTCATTGTCCATCTGTATTATGAAATGCCTCCCAATCAATTTGACTCCATTTAGCTGGATTTGAGCAGACTGTATGACTCTGAACACCTCAGAATTCATTCGGTTGCTTCTGTCCTGTGTCACATCATGGATAAACACTAGTGTCCCGGTGCCACTGGCAGCCATGCACGCCTATGCCATCACACTGCCTCCTCCATGTTTTATAGAGATGTGGTATGCTTTGGATCATGAGCTGTTCCACACCTTCTCCATACTTTTTTTGCCATCATTCTGGTAGAAGTTGATCTTGGTTTCATCTGTCCAAATAATTCTTGATGCTTATGAGTGGCTTGCACCTTTCAGTGCACCCTCTGTATTTACTTTCATGCAGTCTTCTCTTTATGGTAGACTTGGATATTGATACACCTACCTCCTGGAAAGTGTTGTTCACTTGTTTGGCTGTTGTGAAGGGGTTTCTCTTCACCATGGAAATTATGGAAACATGGAATCATCCACTACTGTTGTCTTCCGTGGACGTCAAGGTATTTTTGCGTTGCTGAGTTCACCATTGCTTTTCTTTCTTTCTCAGGATATACCAAACTGTAGATTTTGCCACTCCTAATATTGTAGCAATTTCTCAGATGGGTTTTTTCTGTTTTTGCAGTTTAAGGATGGCTTGTTTCACCTGCATGGAGAGTGAGCCCCTTTGACCACATGTAATCTTCCACATACATGCACCCCCCTCAAATCAACTCCAGGGCTTTTATCTGCTCCACGGATAATGACATAAAGAAGGAATTGCCCACACCTGCCCATGAAATAGCCTTTGAGTCAATTGTCCAATTGCCTTTGAGCCCCTGAAATGAAGTGCTTGTGTTAAAAAAAAGGCTTTAGTTCCTCACATTTTTATGCAATCTTTTTGTTCAACCCACTGAATTAAAGCTGAAAGTCTGTAGTTCAACTGCATCCAAGTTGTTTCATTTACATAATTTTCATCCAAATATTTATGGACATAACTGTGATACAGTGTGTTATGACTATTTATGACCTGTCAATATACTCTACTTGTATGTATGATACAAACTAAAATAAAGAATTTTTTTTAAAAAAAGTAAGTTTAATGCTCGGGTGACTTTGACTATGAGTCTATCATTTCGTTCTTGAAAGGCATAAGGCTTAGTGAGAAAAAGTTATCTCAAGGTTTATCACATGAAAACTCATGTACCAGATTCCATTAGAGGAGAAAAAAATTTGCTCCAAATTCAGATCCAGTTTTTTCCCCATAAACTTCTACACTTTTTTGATAAACAGTGAGATTTTTTTTCTTAATTGAATTGCATCTCAAATTGAAGCTTGTACATGATTCTTCACATCATAAATCTTTTTCTCACTGAACCTGGCCCAATGTTTACTTTCCTTTACAAAGCCTGACTGTGGGATCAGTGAGCACCTGCTGAAAAATGTTGCTAGGATGGATCACCTCCATCTCCTCCTGAAGGTCTGGGGTATGCAAATAAGAATACACGTGGAGCTCACCTAGTCTCTTAGTCGGATTTTCCCACGGGGTATCCTGTGCTTGATATCCCAGTTTAGTCAAACTGTAGAGAATATGAAGGTGTGGGACAAATCCAAGGCAGCAACTGGACTGCAATAATTTCTTTATTGGGGGTAGAGATACACAAGGTCTGGGGTATATTCTGCTGGTGAGCTTCAAATGTTTGGCACCCCCAAGTAATTGTATTGACTTATCTGCGGGTGCTCCTGTCAGCAGAAAACTGCACAGGCCTGGGGATATGTAATAAACTTGGGGATATACCAGGGAGCACCACAGAGAAATCGTCTTCAGGCTTCTGCTTTCTTCAAATTTTCCGGGGCAGACGCATGCGCAGTTGAACAAAATAGGTGACTTTTTAGTTAAAGTTCTGCTTTTCGTTCTACTGCGCATGAGCACAGCGCAAAAGAAAGAGGAAGACGGAAGAGGATCGCTCCGTGGGGCTCACTGGTATAACCCCGGGCGGGTGCAGTTTTCTGCTGATAGGAGCACCGGCCCGGGGTTTCAGGTAAATCAATACAATCACTTGGGGGTGCCTAACATTTGGCACCCCCAAGTGCATGACGACTTTCCTTCTCCTTTAAGCCGCGAGTCTCAGTTCTCCCAAGAGACCTGCTTATCTTAAATAGTTGCAAATGTTTTGAAGTACAGGAGCTTAGTGTTCTGAGCTCTCTGTCAAAAAGCCGGTCATTTTAATTAAGATTCAGAAACTTTGTATTTTTTTTTTCTGGCGTCAGTGCAGGAGATCAAACAGAAACTCGGGACAATAAGAAACGAGGGACTGCTGGCTGAGCTGTCAAAAACTGGACAGACTTTTGAAAACTGGGCAGCTGGGCGCTATGATGTTACTATTGAAAAAACTTACCCTAGCATATACAGAAACTAGTTTCAAGTGTAAGCTCCATTGGGGCACTGGTGAACAATCTGTCCGTAAGGCAATGCAGCATATGCTTATGTCTATACAAGCAGCATATTCATGCACTGGATAGTAATTCTGCCTTCCTAAATTCTATTCCAGCCAGAGCATCTGCAAGGACTTCCGCCAACATTTTAATTACATACACGCGGGTTAACTGGCTCCTGATAAAATTGACCTTAGTATGTGTATGTGCACAGGCTAGGAACTTTTTCCTTATATTTGATCTAAAGGGGATCTGATCAAATAATGGATGAAATAACAGCAGCGTGAAACAAAAATGTCTGCCTGTCATCAAGCAATTGCCATTATATATACAGTAGGAGGCAAATGATTTATAGTACACATGCTTCAATGAGTGTTGTGGCCACCAATTATAGCTGATGGCAACACTAAGAATAGGTTATAAAGCTACATTTTACAGGATATTTTCTTTTCTGTAATATACATTTGACTATATTCTGTATAAACAAATATGTGTATTAACACTTCATGACACAGCGTTCACAGCGATCCAACAAATCACCCAGAGCTCAATCAGTAACACCAGGGCTGTCCAACTGGATGCCGGTGGTGGGGGCAGGAACAAAAGGGGACAGCCGTGATGTATATGTAAAAGGGAGGGGTTGTGCCGTACAAGGGGGTGGAGCCATGCAACACGATGGCCAAAGGATGGGTTGAGGAGTCATTCTGGCAGAGAAAATTTACATTTTGAGCGGATTGGGGGCATGCCAATGGCTTTTGTTAAGGGTATTACAAATTAACCGGCAACTACTTTGCCGGTAAAATACCGACTGGGTGGCAAAAGATTTTATGGCCCCTGCCTGCTTAAAGGGATACTGTCATGGGAGGGAAAAAAAAATTCAAAACGCATCGGTTAATAATGCTGCTCCAGCAAAATTCTGCACTGAAATCTGTTTCTCAAAAGAGCAAACTAATTTTTTTATTTTTAATTTTGAAATCTGACATGGGGCAAGAAATATTGTCAGTTTCCCAGCAGCCCCATGTCATGTGACTTGTGCTCTGATAAACTTCAGTGACTCTTTACTGCTGTACTGCAAGTTGGAGTGATATCAACCCCTCCCTTTCCCCCCCCCCCATCAGCCTAACAACAGAACAATGGGAAGGTAACCAGATAGCAGCTCCTTAACACAATATAACAGCTGCCTGGTAGATATAAGAACAGCATTCAATAGTAAAATCCAGGTCCCACTGCGACACATTCAGTTAAATTGAGTAGGAGGAACAGCAGTCTGCTAAAAAGCAGTTCCATCCTAAAGTGCTGGCACTTTCTGAAAGCACATGACCAGGCAAAATGACCTGAGATGGCACCTACACACCAATATTACAACTAAAAAAAATACTTGTTGGCACAAGAATGAAATTTTATATTGTAGAGTGAATTATTTGCAGTGTAAACTGTAATTTAGATATAAAAAATACATCATAAAACTAAAGACTGAATCCCTTTAAAGGCTCATCATTTTAATTTAATCCAGCCCTTAAAATTGCTATACGGAAAAAAAAAATCGTCCCACGACATGTAATAAGTTGGCTAGCACTGCTACAGTAAGGAAAGGGTTATGACAAGAAAATAGATTTCCAAAAAAAAAAAAAATACTTTATTCTTTCGACATTATTGCTTCTCGTAGAACAACATGTGGGCAAGGAGAGAGCGGAGTGCTGTTAGATGGCTCCATTACTAGAAAGGGTAATGAACACAGCTGTCTGTCACACCTGATGGCAGATGAAAATCTCTCAGTGTCCCTTCTTTATACAGAGCTCATTTTCAAGTCCACATAGTAATTAACATGTCAGCAGCTGATGCCCAGAAATTCACATCTGTCTATCTAAAAATAACTGAAATGCGGAAATATCTTTTTCTCTTTCCGCCTTCAAATAACAAGCAGTCAACTGTTTTCATAGCATCAAATCATCACTATATATATATATATATATATATATATATTTTTTTTTTATATATATATATATTTTATATATATTTTATATATATATATATATATTTTTTTTTTTTTTTTTCATACTGGATTTGCAATTTAATTTGATTTGCATTGCCCATATTAGGCAATATGAGAGAATTTTTTCAGCAGGCATGGATTTTCTGCAAAATTCCGCATTTCATCAACTGTAAAGTGCAGAGAAAATTTGCAGTGAAAAATTCCCCTTAGCAAAGTTGCAGAGACAAAATAAGTTGCCGCAAGAAAAAATTGAGTGTAATGCATTTGGAGTGAGAAAAACAAAGTTGCATGTGCAAAAAATATTATTGTGCATCAAGACAAAATTTAATGACTTCAATGCATTTCACAAATTGTTGGCCATTTCGCAAATTTTTCAGCAGTTCGACAAATTTTTGGGCGAAGTGAAAAAGGAACATACTAATTCATTCATCACTGTTTGTGAAAAATTTCGGTCCATACTGGCAAGCCCAACCTATTGTAGCACAGCATTCGACCATATCCACATTGCAAGTAAGCCACGCAGCCCGAAGGACACACATCTGTGCTCATTAACAGTACAATACCCAATTACATTATTCGGTAACCAGACTCATTGGTTTATGCTTAGATGAATTTATCTTTCCCCTTTACATTGCTCACTGGCATTACTTTCTCCAGAGTCACATCACACAGAAATCCATTTCATTCCATGGGTGGCTTTCACCTCATTGTCTGACTTGTTGTCCAGCTGCATTTCTTGCGCACCCAGTCACATTGTCCAGCACGTGGAATTGCTCACTATCCAGTACAGATTTGGGACCTGTTATCCAGAATGCTTGGGACCTGGGGGTCTTCCGGATGTTGGATCTTTCTGTAATTTGGATTTTCAGACATGAGGTCTACTAGAAAATCATGTAAACATCAAATAAACCCAATAGGCTGGGTTTGCTTCTAATAAGGATTAATTATATCTTAGTTGGGATCAAGTATAAGGTACTGTTTTATTATTACAGAAAAAGAAATTTGGATCATTTGGATAAATTGGAGTCTACAGGAGAGACTGCCTTTCTGTAATTCAGAGCTTTCTGGATAATGGGTTTCCGGATAACGGATCCAATACCTGTACTAATCTACCGCCAGTTACATTATTCTGGGTCCAATTCTGTTGCTCGGCTCCAAAACTATAAATAAGTATAAATATTGCTATATTGCCAAGTGGTCATATTTTTTGCCTGCTTACATTCCTATTTTTTAAATTGAATTGCATTCCTACTAGTTCTGATTTGCAATCCTAGCAGGTTAAACTGCCAGCGCCAGTGATGATGTCGGGGCAGAGCTAAATCCGAGGGCAGGGTTATTGTGGCACTATGCTTGGGGTCAGACGGTGCCATGGAATCCTGGAGTCCAAAGTGTTTGCCAGTGATGGGGTACCAAGTGCTTTTTTACTCCTGATGCTGCCATTCCAACCATGCAAAAAGCTTGGGTGTTTTTGTTATAAGAATTCTGTTGGGGGTGTGGTTATAAAGTGGACATGGCCCATTTTTGGGCCGCATGGTAATCCATAGGCACCAGATGCATCATGCACCAATATAGGATTAAGCAATTGGAAGCCCAGAATAACCTAAAGGGATTCTGTCATGATTTTTATGATGTATTTTTTATTTATAATTACACTGTTTACACTGCAAATAATTCACTTGACAATATAAAATTTAATTCCTGTACCAGCAAGTGTATTTTTTTAAGTTGTAATATTGGTGTGTAGGCACCATCTCAGGGCATTTTGCCTGGTCATGTGCTTTCAGAAAGAGCCAGCACTTTAGGATGGAACTGCTTTTTGGCAGGCTGTAGTTTCTCCTACTCAATGTAACTGAATGTAACGTAGTGGGACCTGGATTTTACTATAGAGTGCTGTTTTTAGATCTACCAGGGAGCTGTTATCTTGTGTTAGGGAGCTGTTATCTTGTTACCTTCCCTTGTTCTGTTGTTGGGCTGGGGGGGGGGGAGAATGATTTCACTCCAACTTGCAGTACAACAGTAAAGAGTTACTGAAGTTAAGGTGGCCATACACGGGCCGATAAAAGCTGCCGACAGACAGAGTCGGCAGCTTATTGGCCCATGTATGGGGGCCCCCGACGGGCTTCCCCCGATCGAGATATCTCGATCGGATGGGACTAAAAATCCCGTCGGATCGCGGCCACATCTGTTCGTTGATGCGGTCCCGCGATCCGACCGCCCGTTCGCGTTTGCTAGGATCCGATCGTTGGGCCCTAGGGCCCACGATCGGATCAGCCCGATATTGCCCACCTCAAGATGGGCATATCGGAGGGAGATCCACTCGTTTGTCGACATCGCCAAACGAGCAGATCTCTCCATGAATGGCCACTTTTACATGACTTGGGGCATCTGGGAAACTGACAATATGTCTAGCCCCATGTCAGATTTAAAAGTTAAATATAAAAAAAATCTGTTTGTTCTTTTAAGAAACGGATTTCTGTGCAGAATTCGGCTGGAGCAGCACTATTAACTGATGCATTTTGAAAAAAAACATTTTTTCCCATGACAGTATCCCAAAGCAAAGGTGAGAAATTCTAATGATTTTTGAAATGCATTCTCGTGAAAACTATTTTCTGCATTCATTTTATAAAACCTGCAGGGAATATTATTTCCCATCACCAAAACGTCTTTCTATATTCTCTCCCTTCACTTCCCTTATTATTCCACTCCATTGAATTAGTTGAGTTAGATACAAAAGCATAGTTGTTTGGGTCTCCCTTAAAACCCATTTGAAATGTATATACAGATGCAGCCACTTTGGTTTGTCTGTTTGACACAGAATAACTAAACACAGATATCCCATTTATCTCATTTAACACAGAAAACTGCGTCACAACATCCCACCTAATTAAAGCATTCACCATTGTGAACAATGGTGCTTTGGTATGCTAATGAAAAGGTTAAATGCATTAAATGAGTTAAGATGACTTTAGATAACACAGTTTATTCAATTAACCCTGAGTCATGACGCATTTAACTCACAAATCCAAGTGGCTTCATCTGTACACCAAAAAATCAACAAATACAACAATTAAATAGGTACAGGCATAAGGCCTGTTGTCCAGAAAGCTCGGGGTTTGGGGGTTTCCTGATAACAGATCTTTCGGTAGTTTGTATCTTCATATCTACTATAAAATCATTTAAACATTAAATGAGTCCAATGGGCTGGTTTTGCCTCCAGTAAGGATTAATTATATCTTAGTCTGGATCAAGTACAAGGTACAGGTATGGTATCCGTTATCTGGCAACCCATTATACAGAAAGCTCCAAATTACTGAAAGGCCATCTCCTATAGACACCATTTTAATCAAATATTCAAATTTTTTTTAAAATTATTTACTTTTTCGCTGTAATAATAAAACAGTAGCTTATACTTGATGCACACTAAGATATAATTAATCCTTATTGGAAGCAAGACAATCCTATTGGGCTTGTTTAATATTTACATGATTATCTAGTTGATTAAGGTATGAAGATCAAAATTACGGAAATATCCATTATCTGGAAAAACCCTGGTCCCTAGATTCTGAATAAAAGGTCCCATACCTGTACTGTTTTATTACTACAGAGAAAAAGGAAATCATTTTTAAAAATCTGGATTATTTGGATAATGGAGTCTATGGGGAAAACTTTACTGTAATTCGGAACTTTCTGGATAACGGATCCCATACCTACTCTAGCACATATTTTCCTGCAAACTTCTCATTTTAAGGGGAAGAGTAAAAACAAAACCATCATGATAAGTTCTTTATAACTGAAACATATAATATACAGTTTCTTTACTGCTTATTTTCTTTTACACGGAGCAAATGTCTAGACTAGTAACTGCCTAATCCCGTATTTTTCATGCAAGATTATACCTGCAATACCTGCATTCCACTGTTTCATCAAGTACAATATGACAAGACAGTTTAATTTACAAAGAGAACATTTTTCTCATTCCAATATTTAGAATAATATCTAGCCCACTGATGAAACAAGTTCAATCTTTTAAAATGAATTTCTGCGTTGTACAGAGTCAGCAGCAACTAACCAGTACCATTCCATCAGACCAGCCCATAACTGATCCTCCAGCAATTGTGCCTAACGCAGCAAGTTTTAAAACATTCCATTTCACAAACTCATCTTCCAGGTCATTGTTCATCGCTTCTTATCATTTTAATAAGAAAGAAGGCTTTCAGGCATCTTCTTTCACACCCCATAAGCCTGATTCTCGCCTTGGAGAAAAGAACTTTCCATAAATCAAAACCTTATTAAACTGGTTCCGAAAGTTTTTTGAACAAATACTTTTGCATAACATTAAAATAAGAATCGCTCTCAGGTATCTGAGCAATTGAATTGAGCAAATCTGAATTTGGGGCTAAAGGCACCATGTCCAACGGGTTTTGCTATTCACACTGGTGCAAACCACACACAAAGTCACAGCTCCATTATGGTTTATCCAAACAGAACTGATGACAGAGCCCATAATGCCAAGTGTTCGGTTACATCAGTATCTAGCAAACCAGCTTTAAAGGAACAGCAAAAAATTAAATTGTTTTACAGTAATACAAATATAACGCAGAGCTGCCCTGCATTGGTAAAACTACTGTGTTTGCTTCCGAAACACTACTATTGTTTATATAAATAAGCTGCTGTGTAGCAATGGGGGCAGCCATTCAAAGGTTTAGGTTACACAGCAGATAAGCTCTGTAGAACATAATGTTATCTGTTATCCACTATCTAACCTGTGCCATATAGACTTTTTTCAATTTCCACCATAGCTACACAGCAGCTTGTTTATATGAACTATAGTAGTGTTTCTGAAGCAAAAACATCTGTTTTACCAGTGCAGGGCAACACTACATGATATTTTCATTACTTTAAAAACACTTTAATTTTTTGGTGTTACTGTTTCTTTAAGTGCTCTGTGGATTACATTTCAGCCACTCCTTCTGTATTTTTCACTCTGTTCCAAAATGTGTTTGGCTCTAGCTGACGGTATCTTCTTAATTTGTGTTTATGCTTTGTAGCACACGTTCTCAGAATGTGAGCCTGAACCAGACCCAAATCAGCGTTTAGGGGAGTAGCTTGAGGAAAATACAGGTGAGATTTTGTCTGAATGCTTCTTATCTGTGATACTGTGATGGATACTCAAAATACATTGGTAGGATGGCGGAGACATAAACACATTAAGAACCTCAACATACTATTAATGGAATTGTTCAGTATAAAAATAAAAACTGGGTAAATATATAGGAAAAAAAATTGATGTCTAACTTAATAGCCAGAACACAACTTCCTGCTTTTCAGAACACTACTTCCTTGGTTTTACCAGGCAGTAACCAATCAGTGAATTGAAGGGGGCCACAGGGGCCATAACTGTTGCTTTTTAATCTGATCTGAATGCTCAATACATCACACCAAAGCATAGAGATGCAAAGCTGGATAGGTAGTGACCCAGGTACATCTAGGCTCCATCCGCCCCTTCCATGCCTCCATTATACCCAGCAACACCCCGGCTTTTCCCCTTCCAGTATATTGCTCCCTGGCTGCTTCTGAGGATTGTAGATGCCAATTTCTATGCACTTCACCAGCACAGGGAGTCAGGCCTGTGGTGCAAATTACTGACAGCGGGAACAGGACTGTTGCTGCGGGTAGGGTTGCCACCTGGCCGGTATTTTTCTGGCCTGGCCGGTAAAAATGGTGGTTGATCCCAATGTCATTAACAGGGAAAAAAAGGCCTTTTGGGGAAAAAAATAAAATCGCTCAAGTTTTCAACCCACCGAAAAAAACTGGAACATCATGAAGGCTACAAACATCTTCAAAAAGTTCAATGTTTCCACTGGCTACTTCATGACCTTGACAGGAGTATTTTTGGATTCGAGCTATTTCCAGGTTCGGGGTATAATAAATCTCGAAAAATTTGATTTTTTTTTTTTTAAATACCCTTGAGAACTCAATTTTTTCCTGGAAAAACAACTCGACCTTTGATAAATAAACCCCAAAATTTGTTATAAAAAGGCCAATACTAAGCAACTTTTTATTTGGTTTTCATTGGTTTTTTTTATGCGCCGAATCCGGGATTCTGGCAGGATTCAGTCTTTTTCAGCAGGATTCGGATTCGGCCGAATCCTTCTGCCTGGCCTTGCATATGCAAATTAGGGTGGGGAGGGAAATCGCGTGAATTTTTATCACGAAAACAAGGAAGTAAAAAATGTTTTCCCTTTCCACCCTCGGATTCGGTTTGGTATTTGGCCGAATCTTTCACAAAGGATTCGGGGGTTCGGCCAAATCCAAAATAGTGGATTCAGTGCATCCCTAGTTTTTTTTTTTTAGTTTTTGTATTATTTGCCTTTTTCTTCTTACTCTTTCCAACTTTCTAATGGGGGGTCACTGACTCCATCTAAAAACAAATGCACTGTAAGGCTACAAATGTATTTTTATTAATCATCTTTCTATGCAGGCCTTCTCTTATTTATATTCTAGTCACTTATTTAAATTAATGCAGTTGCTAGGGTAATTTGGACCCTAGCAACCACATTGCTAAAATTGGAAACTAGAGAGCTGCTGAATAAAAAGCTAAATAACTCGAAAACCACAAAAAATAAAAAATGAAAACCAATTGCAAATTGTCACTATCTACATCATAATAAAAGCTACTTTAAAGGTGAACAAACCATTTAAGGCTCTGGATCACTACTAACTATCGGTGGATCTATTGGTCGATCTAAAATCTTATTTTGGATACACTGAGTACAGAATTTAGTTGTAGACCTTTTTGCTGCATTCAGCTAAATCCTAGGGGACAGATTTATTAATAGTTGACCTCCAGGTTAGTAGAATCAAATAAGGTAACACAATATAGATTGTTATCCTGCTTGTGTTTTCTTGCATTGACTGCTTTTTTTCACAATCTTTTTTTTAATCCATAATCAAAGATTAAAAGCTTGCAAGGTTTTAGGTGGTGAGCTTTCTAATATTTGGGGGAAAAAAAAAACAAAAGACAATTGGGCAAGAAATTGCAATTCGAATTTTTCAAGATTTATTATATCCCGAATCTGGAAATAGCTTGAATCTGAAAACACTCCAGCTAAAACCTGTCGAGGTCATGAAGTCAATGGGAGAGGTCCCTTGAACCATTTGAAGATGTTAATAGCCTTCATGATGTTTGGGTTTTTTTCTGTGGGTTTCACTTGAAAACTTGATCAGTTCGATTTTTTTCCATGGAAAACGCGAGCAAGTTTTTCGGGTTGTTCACCTCGAATTCACGGATTCCCGTTTTTTTTCATTCGAGGTTTATTTCTTAAATTGGAAAAAATTCAAGTTGAGAGTTCATTCGAGGTATAAAAAAAAAGCTCACATAGCACTAAAATTCGACCTTTGATAAATCACCCCCTAAGTATTCAGCTGAACCAAATCAGAGTGACTTTAAAGCTTTAAAGACGACTGAACAGAATAATTTTCTGTTCACAATTGATTCCATTTTCAAAATGTGAATATGCTAATTAAGTTTGGAATTGGGTTCAGTATTCAGTCGACAATTTTGTAATTTGACCAAATCCAGAATTTATAGATTCGGTGGGTCCCTACATCCTAAACAAATCGACTTATGTTGCCTAAAGATTTACAGGTCCACGATAAAAGCAATTAAAATAAATTAAAACATTTAGCTTGTTGTAACTGCTTTCAAAAAATTGTGGTTTAATGGTCCCTAAAAGCAAACGGCGTCCTTAAAATTGCCTTTACCAGGGAAATAAACTCCCTTAGGCTGTGAAATGTTAATGCATGACCTCTGATGACGGCTCAAGAAGGATGGGTTGAACTGAACATGAAGCAACACTGACTTAGAAGCAAAGAGCATCTTGTGCTATCACACATCAATCTGTAAGTGCAATTATAGCACTATTGATCTGCTAAATGCAAGCCTTCTTGTGGCACTTTAAATCTGTCAGCTCACTTTGATGAGCTTCCTCTCGGTTTCACCTAAGCTTTGAAATACAATTCAATTGTGCATTCCCTACAAAATGAAATACAAAAAGCTCAGGTGAAGTACCACTCAAAGTGCACCACAAGTGAGCTAGGCCGCACATTTCAAAGTAAGTGATTTAGGGTACGTTACTTAAAAATGCCTAAAGTGCTGGATTACTGTATAATCAACATGTTTATTAAATAAATGCCAGTTTTGCAGCAGCACTTGCAGAGTAAAGGTATTGCAGCATAATTCTATGTTATTCATCAGCTATGTACTAAATGTAAATCCAAAGGGAGTGCCCCTACTGCTTTTATCTTCTTACTAATAAAGCTGTATTTCATGTGAATTAATGTCAACAGAGATATTATATGAGCTGCATATACAGCTGTGTTCTTTAGAGGACTCTACAGACGCTTTTCAGCAGGGGAAAAATGTGTTGAGGTCAAGACCAATTAAAGTCACGTTAAAGTTATGTCACCCTAAGAAATAATTTCAAATCCTTTTATATCATGTTAGTTGAGCAAAATAAACTTTAGTTACAATATATATATATGTCAAATACAAGAGTCCTCTGCACTCAACATATTTAAGCTGGCCAACTACGTCAAAGTCATCCCATATCTGGCCAGTCCTATGCTCAATTTTATCTGATTCATTAAGAATTCTATTGCTTCATTATGCATTATACAAAGGGACTAGGTTTTACCTGCAACTTACTTGCTGCTTTCAAAGTAAACCCCCATACTTGGCTGCCCTTTTATTAGACACCAGTGGGATCACCTGACTATAGCTGGGAAGGGTGGGAGCTACAACATGGAGCTGGTCACTGCTCCTGTATAACTATAACAAACAAGGGAAAGTTGTGCTCACCACTATTTTATAAAACCATGGGACTGGCCAGATATGGGATGACTTTGACGTAGTTGGCCAGCTTAAATATATTGCAATATATGGACAAACAATCCCTGTTTTGTTTAAAGGGTAAGGCATTTTTCAGTAGCAGTATGCACTAAATGTCTCTGTCTTAAATATATTGATAATGGGTTGAGTGCAGAGGACTCTTGTATTTGACTATATGTATTTTGTGGCCACAGCCTCATTGCACCCCCGCCTAATGGTTTTAAAAAATAGTGGTGAGCACAACTTTTCCCTCATATATATATATATACATACATTACTTAAATGTTGTTTCCTTCAGTCTTGGAGTTACACAATCAGTGGCGTAACTAGTTGTTACTGGGCCCCATAGCAAATTCAATTTAGGGCCCCAAAATATTTATAAGTTGGCCTATTTTACCAAGATATATTAAAATTGCTCATTAATTAGGGTCTCACTGGGCCCCCTACACTCCTGGGCACCCCTGCAACCGCAGGGTCTGCTTCCTCTATAGTTACGCCCCTGTACACAATCACAGCAAGCAGGCAGGTGCCATTTTTGTGGACACTGTTATTAAGTTGTAGATCACCACAAAATCTTGTTCATGTGCCAGAATGGGGGATACTAATGCCCATGCGCAGTGCCCTAAACAATTGCATGAAGAGGGAAGAGGAAATGTGTGGCATTTAGGAAATGCTGAATGGAAAGTGAAAGTAATTGATTGCCCCGCCTCTATGCCTTAGGCAGGAAATATACGATTGACAGCTCAGATTTTTAAACACCTTCATAACAGGTATGGATGTTTTAATGAAACAAAATAATTTGGGTTCCATGTTTAATTTGCAAAGGACTATACAGCTTTTTATGTTTGGGTGAAAGGTCATGTTTTTTGGACTGTTTGGTAAGAGTCAGAGAGGGTGGTAAGTTGGAAATAGAGGTCTACAGGAAACCTACCCACACAGACCAGTACCTGCTGTTTGAATCCCACCATTAACTAGATCACAAACTGGGAGTCATCAAAATTCTACATCACAGAGCAGACAAGATCCCCACCAGCACAGAGGCTAAGTTTAAAGAGAAGGAACATCTCAGAGGGGCCCTGAAGATGTGTGGTTATCCAGATTGGCCTTTTGTGAAAACCGGTGGAAAAAGAATCATTAACACCAAGTCTACCAGTGAAGGTGGAAAACGGGACAGGAGAAAGAACTTGGTCCTCCCATATGTAGCTGGGGTGTCGGAAAAACTTAGGATTTTTAATA
The DNA here is from genome assembly GCA_038501925.1 of Xenopus petersii. Lineage (NCBI taxonomy): Eukaryota > Metazoa > Chordata > Amphibia > Anura > Pipidae > Xenopus > Xenopus petersii. Next base: position 30,292,507 of record CM076674.1, on the reverse strand, counting down.
AACACCACATCCTATCTGCTTTAAACCTAGCAACACACTGAGGCAGCAAATAGTTCACCCAAACGACCCCACCCCAAAGCACAAGAAGAGTAACACTGTGTATGCAGTGCAGTGAGGAATGCTCAGATTTGTATGTGGGGGAAACCAAACAATAGTTACACCAGCATATGCGCAGCAAAGAAGAGCCAGCTCCTCTGGTCAGAACTCAGCTGTGAACCTACATCTAAAAGAAAAAGGACACACGTTTGAAGACTGCCGAGTCCAGATTCTAGGGGGCAAATTTACTAAAGGGTGAAGTGGCTAACGCTGGCGAAAATTCGCCAGCGTAACGTCATTTCGGCACTTTGCCGATTTACTAACGGGCGCTGGCGTAATTACGCTAGCAAATAAGATTTCGCACTTCGCTCTTCGCACTGGTAAAACAGCGTTACTACTCAAATTCACTAAGTCTTTTATTTTACTGAACGTTGCCTCTATCACCAGACTTGCCTTCGGCACCTCAGACCAGACTTGGTACAAAAAAAGCTACAATTATTTCTTAGTCCCAAAAAAACGCTAGCGTCTTTTCCTTTTTACAGATGTCAGGACTGCCGGAAGCACCCGACAGCGCTGCTTACCTTCCCATAGGTCGCAATGAAAATCCACGATGGTGGCGCCAATGGTAAACACATGGGTGCGGCGTCGCTGCATGATGACGTCTTCGCTGGTGCCGGGATTTTGTAATAAAACGGTGCCCTGGATGCTGAAACCCTGCCCAATTATAGGTCTTCAATCCTGTGAGTACCTGGGTGTATTATTGTCTGTCTGATTCCTGGTTTTGATTCCTGCTGTGATCCTGACTCTGATCCTTATCTGCCTGTTTGAACTCTTGCCTGGACTTTAACTAACGATTGTGTTGATTCCTATTTGTACTGCATACTCCAACTTTAACCCTTGTTGGGCTTCCTCCTCGGTCCTGACTACTCCCGCTGGGAGCCGATAGGCCCCCTGACAACAGGGTGATAGGCTGAACAAGATCGTAAATTATTTTTTGGGTCCCCTCCTTCCCTCCTACATTTTGTAACATATGACACATAAACTATACTGTGGGCTCATGTGTAGGGCAATATAACAACTCTATTTTCTTTTATTAAGGTCCCCTGGGCTTGTGTAGTGTAATGTATCTGATTAAACATATACATCCATTGAAATGTAACTTCCCGCCATATGCAAATTATCTAACGCTAGCATAACTTCGCTATGCCTGGTGTAGTAACACTAGCGCAACTTCACAAGCGTTCAGCGCCGGCAACGAAACTTTGCAACTTAGTGAATTAGCGTTGGCGGTGCGAAGTTGCGCCTGGCGAAGTGTGGCGAAGGCGGCAAAGCCGTCGCTGGCGAATTTTCGACTGTTAGTGAATTTTCCCCTAGACCGGGAGAGCGAATGGTTCAAAAGAGGAACTAAAGTCTAAAATAGAATAATATTTGAAAGTATGATCGTTTAACTGCACAGCAGTTGGGGACCGTCTGACAATGCCTATCCACAGCAGCAAAAGAAGGGGGAATTTCACTGCATACAGTCAGGTTTATTATAAAAACAGTAGACATTTTTTAATTAAAGTATATTGGAGATAGATTTCATTTTCATTAAAGAAAGTGGGATTTTATATTTTTGCCTTTACATCCCCTTTAAAGAAGCCATATATGTAAAAACTGAAAAACCAGGTTTGAATAGAGGTGGGGGGTGTGACTTCTATTGTCTGCCACATACAATGCTGTTTTGGCCCCTCTCCCTGGAATGTTTAATAACACATCAAAGCTCCAATTTTGCTAATACAATCAACACCAAATTTAATGACATCATTGTGGATTATGATAAACAGATTATGCTGATTGCAGCAACATTCCAGAGGATATATATTCTTGAAGGAAGCTTTACAAGTCATTCTGAATTGAGAAAGCCAGTTGGATGACTGGAGAAATGTCTTCAAGGAAAAAACACAGAAAGTCCAGTTGATTTGACTTATTTCTATAGATATACCATGACCTAGATGAAGGAGAACTTTCACAAACAAATGCAAATTGTCTTATAATACCATTCTCTACATCATATTAAAATAAAAATGAATACATGCTTTACTTTTGCATAAAAGTAAAAAGTAGTGTAGCCCTGGAAAAATGTATTACCGTATATACTCGAGTATAAGCCGACCCGAGTATAAGCCGCGGTACCTAATTTTACCTACGAAAACTGGGAAAACTTATTGACTCGAGTATAAGCCTAGACACAACTACAGCACTGTCTCCCAGCAGCGCACATTCCGCCAAAGCGACCCCCCCAGCGATCAACCGGACTTCTTTGCAAAGTTGATGGTGACAGAGAATTGCCAAACAGATTACTGTGTGCATTGTCCCACTGTCCCACTACCATGTGCAGAGGGTGCTGTGTGATATTGCCATCACTGTTAATCTTTCATATAACCAACAGAGGGCGCTGTGTGATATTGCCATCACTGTTAATCCTTCATATAACCAACAGAGGGCGCTGTGTGATATTGCAGTCACTGTTAATCCTTCATATAACCAACAGAGGGCGCTGTGTGATATTGCAGTCACTGTTATTCTTTCATATAACCAACAGAGGGTGCACTGTCATTCTTTCATATAACCAACAGAGGGTGCTGTGTGCTATTGCAGTCACTGTTATTCTTTCATATAACCAACAGATGGCGCTGTTTGATTTTGCAGTCACTGTTATTCTTTCATATAACCAACAGATGGCGCTGTGTGATATTGCAGTCACTGTTATTCTTTCATATAACCAACAGAGGGTGCACTGTTATTCTTTCATATAACCAACAGAGGGTGCTGTGTGATATTGCAGTCACGGTTATTCTTTCAAATAACCAACAGATGGCGCTGTGTGATATTGCAGTCACTGTTATTCTTTCATATAACCAACAGATGGCGCTGTTTGATTTTGCAGTCACTGTTATTCTTTCATATAACCAACAGATGGCGCTGTGTGATATTGCAGTCACTGTTATTCTTTCATATAACCAACAGAGGGTGCACTGTTATTCTTTCATATAACCAACAGAGGGTGCTGTGTGATATTGCAGTCACGGTTATTCTTTCAAATAACCAACAGATGGCGCTGTGTGCTATTGCAGTCACTGTTATTCTTTCATATAACCAACAGAGGGTGCTGTGTGATATTGCAGTCACGGTTATTCTTTCAAATAACCAACAGATGGCGCTGTGTGATATTGCAGTCACTGTTATTCTTTCATATAACCAATAGAGGGTGCACTGTTATTCTTTCATATAACCAATAGAGGGCGCTGTGTGCTATTGCAGTCACTGTTATTCTTTCATATAACCAACAGAGGGCGCACTGTTATTCTTTCATATAACCAACAGAGGGCACTGTGTGATATTGCAGTCTCTCCCCAAGTGAACTGTTGGTATAGGAATGATTAAAAGTGATTGCAATCTCAGCTACTGCCCGCTGACCCCAGTATAAGCTGAGGTAGACTTTTTCAGCACATTTTGGATGCTGAAAAACTCGGCTTATACGGTACGTTACTTTGGAAACATTATTGACCATATTTATGCTTGAGTGGAGGAATCCATATCCTGAATTCATGTCTCTGATGTTGCAAAAGAAGAATATAGCCCTGTGTTTACTCATGTTTTTTTTTTTGTTTTAATTGTTACCATTAATTAAAGGGGTGGTTCACCTTTAAGATAACTTTTAGTATGTTGTAGCATGGCTGATGAGGTTTTGATTTATTTTCCCTCTTCTTCTAACTCTTTCCAGCTGTCACTGACCCCATCTAAAAAACAAATCCTCTGTAAAGCTACAAATTTATTGTAATTATTACTTTTGATTACTCACCTTTCTATTAAGGTCCTCTCCTATTCATATTCCAGTTTTGTAGCATATTAATGCATGGTTGCAAGGGGAATTTGGACCCTAGAAACCAGATGGCTGAAACTGCAAACTGGAGAGCTGCTGAATAAAAAGCATGTAATGTAATGCCCCAGCATAGGAAAGAAATGTGTTGCAACATACAAAACTGAAATACCAGTGCACACAGTAACATAATTCCCATGAACTGCATTGTGTTCAATATTAAATTTATATAAATAATTGTAATAAACAGGCTGTATGGCTATATGTGTGTGTGTGTATGTGTATGTGTATGTATATATATATATATATATATATATATATATATATATATATATATATAGACAATTACAAGAGTCCTCAGCACTCAACCCATTACCAATATATTTAAGACAGAGACATTTTGTGCATACTGCTACTGAAAAATGCCTTACCCTTTAAACAAAACAGGGATTGTTTGTCCATATATCGCAATATATTTAAGCTGGCCAACTACGTCAAAGTCATCCCATATCTGGCCAGTCCTATGCTCAATTTTATCTGATTCATTAAGAATTCTATTGCTTCATTATACATTTTACAAAGGGACTAAGTTTTACCTGCAACTTACTTTCTGCTTTCAAAGTAAAACTCCCAAACTTGGCTGCCCTTTTATTAGACACCAGTGGGATCACCTGACTATAGTTGGAGATAGTTGGCCAGCTTAAATATATTGCAATATATGGACAAACAATCCCTGTTTTGTTTAAAGGGTAAGGCATTTTTCAGTAGCAGTATGCACAAAATGTCTTTGTCTTAAATATATTGATAATGGGTTGAGTGCTGAGGACTCTTGTAATTGTCTATATGTATTTTGTGGTCACAGCCTCGTTGCACCCCCGCCTAATGGTTTTAAAAACTAGTGGTGAGCACAACTTTCCCTTGTTTGTTATATATATATATATATATATATATATATATATATATATATATATATATATAGCAGTTCATGCCAGTGTGCCGAGTACAGGTATGGGATCTGTTTTCTGGAAACCAGTTATCCAGATAGTTCTGAATTGCGGAACTCCATTAAAATCAAATAATTCAAATTTTGAGTGATTCCCTTTTTCTGTGTAGTAATAAAACAGTACCTTGTACTTGATCCAAACTAAGATATAATTAATATTTACTGAAGGCAAAACAAGTCTATTTGGGTTTATATGATTTTAGTGTATATGATTATTTAAGTAAATTTAAGGTACAGACATGCAAATTACGGAAAGATCCCTTCTCCGGAAAACCCCAGGTCCCGAGCATTCTGGATAATGGGTCTAATACCTGTGTAATAAATCAATTTCTGGTGATGTAGCAGCATGGTTACCAACCTCCCTCTACTCCCACTATTTCATGCTATAATGTATATTTAATACACTTGGTCTGTGCTTTCCAGCGTACATGTTGATTTGCAATTTCATTGGGCTCACGCTTAAATTGTTGCTACCTGAGAGATCCTACATGATGCATTAATTCTATCAAATGAAATACTATTACCGCACGCACACGGAGGGCCATTCAAACCAACGGGATTGCCTGACAAAGTAATTTTCTGCACTTAAACTTGAGCTTTGCCATAGCAACATGCCTAAAAACCGTGTGCAATGCAATCAAGACATCTCTGTTTTATTATTTGTTTACTAAAATTGTCTTTCGCTCAGACTGTGTGAAGTATGGCAGACTGGATAAATTATAAATTCAATCTGAAATGAGTCACGGTAACGGCTCAGGAAAAGGAGACGGGAATCTCAGACTTTCGGAAAACTCTGCTCCGATTCATCATAATACAGTTGTTATAATGCGCTTTTATTTATATATCACTGACATATTATGCCGCTTTCTACAATATCAAATCAATTCCTGCCCAAGTACAATACCCAAGACCATTAATACCTGACTTTGCTGTGCAATGCAGTTTTATGTGTTCCACTACATGGCGAGGCAAATGTTAAATTCAGTTTATTCTGTTCTTTACCCACAGGAGTGGACGCCACAGAAATAAACAAAATCAAATAACAATTTTTCAGCATTCAGCACTTATGTCCACTGCCATGAGTGCAAACCCACAGGACAGAATGTGAAATTAAAGGAAAAGTATATCCTCAGAATCAAAACATAACCAGAGAGTTTATATTATATTATGTTGCCTCTTAAATAATTTTATCAAACTGAAATATAGATATCAGTAAATATTGCCCTTTTACATATTTTACCTTGAGCCACCATTTTGTAATGGTCTGTGTGCTACCTCGGAGATCACCTGACCATAAAAACTGCAGCTCTAACTATAACAGGAAATAGTGTGGGAGTAAAAGACAGAACTTTGTCCAGTAATTGGCTCATGTGACCTAGCAAGTGTGTGTGCCCTTGGTTTGTTTGTGTGCGCCGTGAATCATATGGTCCCAGAGGGTGGCCCATAGTCCCTAAAGTTCTATTTAGGATAATGCACAAACAGGGAGTCATCGAGATACATAAACCCGACTTACATACAACTCATACTTACAGTAGATATTACAATAATGTACTGTGGTTTGCTTGGCCTTTATTAACTTTTCGTATGTTATCGAATGGCTAATTCTAAGCAACGTTTTTAGCAACTTTTCAATTGGTCTTCATTATTTAGTTTTTATAGTTTTTTAACTATTTGCATTTTTCTTCTTTCCAGTTTTGAAAAGGGGGTCACTGACCCCATCTAAAAACAAATGCTCTGTAAGGCTATACATTTATTGTTATTGCTACATTTTATTACTTATCTTTCTATTCAAGCCTCTCCTATTCATATTCCAGTCTCTTATTCAGATCACTACATGGTTGCTATGGTTATTTGGACCCTAGCAACCAGATTGCCAAAATTGAAAACTGAAGAGCTGCTGAAGAAAAACTTAACTCAAAAACCACAAATAATAAAAGACCAATTGCAAATTGTATATCACTCTCTACATCATACTAACAGTTCATTTAAAGGTGAACAACCCCTTTAATAAACCCCCTGCCATAGTTACATAGTTAAATTGGTTGCAAAAATACAAAGTCCATCAAGTTCAACCCCTCCAAATGAAAACCCAGCATCCATACACATATCCCTCCCTACTTTCACATAAATTCTATATACCCATACCTATACTAACTATAGAGTTTAGTATCACAATAGCCTTCGATATTATGTCTGTCCAAAAATCTTCCAAGCCATTCTTAAAGGCATTAACTGAATCAGCATCACAACATCACCCGGCAGTGCATTCCACAACCTCACTGTCCTGACTGTGAAAAACCCCCTACATTGTTTCAAATTAAATTTATTTTCCTCTAGTTTGAAGGGGTGGCCTCTGGTACGGTGATCCACTTTATGGGTAAAAAGATCCCCTGCTATTTGTCTATAATGTCCTCTAATCTACTTGTAAAGTGTAATCATGTCCCCTCGCAAGCGCCTTTTTTTCCAGAGAAAACAACCCCAACCTTGACAGTCTACCCTCATAATTTAAGTCTTCCGTCCCTCTAACCAATTTAGTTGCATGTCTCTGCACTCTCTCCAGCTCATTTATATCCCTCTTAAGGACTGGAGTCCAAAACTGCACTGCATACTCCAGATGAGGCCTCACCAGGGACCTATAAAGAGGCAAAATAATGTTTTCATCCCTTAAGTTAATGCCCTTTTTATGCAAGACAGAACTTTATTTGCTTTAGTAGCCACAGAATGACACTGCCCAGAATTAGCCAACTTGTTATCCACAAAAAACCCTATATCCTTCTCAGTTAAGGAAACTCCCAACACACTGCCATTTAGTGTATAACTTGCATTTATATTATTTTTGCCAAAGTGCATAACCTGCATTTATCAACATTGAAGCTCATTTTCCAGTTTGCTTCCCAGATTCCCAACTTAGACAAATCCCTCTGCAAAGTGGCAGCATCCTGCATGGAACCTATAGTTCTGCACAATTTAGTATCAACTGCAAAAATAGAAACAGTACTTTCAATGCCCAACTCCAGGTCATTAATAAACAAGTTGAAAAGCAAGGGACCTAGTACAGAGCCCTGCGGTACTCCACTAACAACATTGGTCCAGTCAGAAAATGTTCCATTTACCACCACTCTTTGTAGTCTATCTTTTAGCCAGTTCTCTATTTAGGTACACATACTATATGTTCCAGGCCAACATTCCTTAATTTAACCAGTAACCTTTTGTGTGTCACTGTATCAAATGCTTTAGCAAAGTCTAAGTAAATCACATCCACTGCCATCCCAGAATCGAGGTCCCGCTTACCATCTCATAAAAAGAAATTAAAGGACCAGTAACATCAAAAAAATTTTTTCAAAAATTCGTTAGTATACAACGAAAAAATAACACCAAGACAAATTAAAGTTTAAAACAGCAAAGCCTTTATTAAGAAATAACTTACATAAACTCCACTTCCTGTCCTCTTTAGAAACGGCGAAAAGGCGACCATCCATTCTGCGGCGCTTGACTTCTCCTCCCTGGCTATTTACTGACAGCCATCTCATTCTCCAGCTCTTCTTCATCCTCCCAGGAGCAGCAGTAGGGATGCAATGTCGGCGGGCTCCCCATTGGATTCACGAGGGGTGCAGGAAAGTAGAGGAGGGCAGTGCGTCCATTCCTGCCTTGAAGAACTGGTGCCGATACCGCAGGGTGTGTGTTCAGTGTGGTATATTAGCATGGAGTCCAGAAGCAGCCAGGAGAGGGGCCACATGAAGATGGAGCACTGAGCAGCTAACTCCGGGTTCGTCGCAACAGAGTCACCTGGTCGGTTATGTGCAGATCTGGGAAGAAAGGGATGTTCCTGGCCCACAGCGCTGAACAGTAACCTGCCAGCAGCTCGCAGATGTCCACAGCGCTGAACAGTAACCGGCCGGTATCTATATAGTATGTGTTTGCGATATTTCCCAGCCCTGGGAATAGAAGCACCATATTAGCAATTCACCAGTCTCTTGGCACTATGCCAAACCTCAATGAATTCTGAAAATTTAAGTAAAGAGCTTTGGCAATCACAGAGCTAAACTCGCTAAGTACCCTGAGATGAATACCATCTTGCCCTGGACCTTTGTTAAAGGAAAACTATACCCCCAAAATGAATACTTAAGCAACAGATAGTTTATATCAAATTGAATGACATATTAAAGAATCTTACCAAACTGGAATATATATTTACATAAATATTGCCCTTTTACATCTCTTGCCTTGAACCACCATTTTGTGACTCTAATCTGTGCTGCCTCAGAGATCACTTGACCAGAAATACTACAACACTAACTGTAACAGGAAGAAGTGAGGAAGCAAAAGGCAGAACTCTGTCTGTTAATTGGCTCATGTGACCATACATGTGTACACAGTGAATCTTACGATCTCAGGGGGCGGCCCTTATTATTTAAAATGGCAATTTTCTATTTATGATTACCCAATGGCACATACTACTAAAAAAGTATATTATTATGATAATGGTTCATTTACATGAAGCAGGGTTTTACACATGAGCTGTTTTACTCAGAATCTTTTAATAGAGACCTACATTGTTTGGGGGGTATAGTTTTCCTTTAATCTTGAAAAATTCTAGTCTGTGTGAACCATGCATCATTAGTTGATACTAGAATTGGGACTGTTAAGAAGGAAACCTTCATTAACTGGTTCCTCATTTGTGTAGACAGACGAAAAATATGAGTTCAGAATCTGCGCTTTCATTTTGTTTTCATCAACCAGCTGACCCCCCTCTGATACTAAAGGTACCACCCCTTCCTGCTTCATTTTTTTTACTATTAACATATTTAAAAAATTATTTTGGATTCTTTTTACTGCTTGCTGCAATATCCTTTTCCATAACAATTTTAGCTTGCCTTATAGCTTCTCTGCATGATTTATTGGGCTCCTTGTACCTTATAAATGGTTCGGCTGTCCCAGATAACTTGAAAGCCTTAATGGAATTGTTCAGTGTAAAAATAAAAACTGGGTAAATAGACAGGCTGTGCAAAATAAAAAGTGTTTCAAATATAGTTAGTTAGCCAAAAATGTAATGGATAAAGGCTGGAGTGATTTGATGTATAACATGTCAGTCAGAACACTACTTCCTGCTTTTCAGCTCTATTCAGTTTTTATTTGCGCAAATCTGTGCTAGCAACGGTCCTCTACGCATGCTATTAAATTGGCAATATGCCTGCGGATGGTATTTGTAGTGAATTTTCGCTAGCGATGGCCACTTCACCCTTTAATAAATCTTCCTTGTCTTTCCCTATAAAATTTTGTCCTCTAAGGGTCAGGGCTCACAGGCAGGTTCGGGGAGATTAGTGAGGCAACTTCGGGAGACTTCAGAAAACAAATCCCACCGAATGCCATCCTGCCGGCAATTTACATTTAGCTGGCGGGAATGCAGTTCGGGGAGATTAGTCGCCCGAAGAAGAGGAGATTTGTCACCAGGCGAATAATCTGCCTGAATCTGCCCAGACCCTATCATAAAAATTCCCACCAGTGCTTGATGCGACAAACAGTTACATGTGATTTTCTTATGGAAGCCTATCTATATACTGAAGCCTAATATGCCAGTCCCCTGGGTCTCAATAAGTGGCAGTATGAAATATTACAGCCATTCACTCAAGGACTTGAAACAGTTCAGGTACTCAGCAAATCCACTGTCAGAATGACTAACGCTCTATAATCTAAAGCTTTTAGAGGGTAACCTTTACTTTTAGAAGGTCCTTATGAAGTTAGGAGCCTTAATGTAAATTTCAATCACATAAACATTAGTTCTTCCTCTTCCCTCGGGCTAATGCCTTTATTTTCAATTAATCAGTTCAGATCACAGTCAACGAGCAAAATAATTGCCTTTGCAGTTTGATATATTTTAAGTCAACAAAATGATAGAACCCACATTATTCTTTAAACTGTCACTGCTGATAAAATATTGGAGGAAGTCATATCATGCAGGTTTATTAAACTGTAACAATTATTTATCCTACAGATCTGAATGGACTCATAATGCAAATACTTATATTTATTTGTCCCAGGCTCTGTTCTTATAGTTTTCATCATGTCCGTTTTCAAACACACTACTATTACTTATGAAAGCCATAAAGTCACATCTATCAAGTGCAGGGCAGTATTAATGTGCGAGTTGATCTAAAACCCAGGGGTGTAACTACAGAGGAAGCAGACCCTGCGGCTGCAGGGGGGGCACAAGAGGTGTAGGGGCCCCATGAGTCCCTTATTCATATACAATTTCAATAAATATTCGTAAAAGAGAACATTTTGGGGTCTAAAAAATAATTTGCTGTGGGGCCCAGTAATATCTAGTTATGCTTTTGAAACTTGGATGACCATTGCAGGTTCGGGTTGGGTGCGGGTCAGACTGGGGAAGTGCACTCCTCCTCTGCTGCCAAGAAGGTTGGCAGTTGGGTGCAGCTCCTACAATGGCAATATTTTGCAACCTGCGCATCACTACAATGTAGGGTGCAAAGTGCAAAGAAAACGTGTTTTCTCCACTCCAAAAAATTCTCCAGTGCTGTCCAACTGGCGGCCCGTGACCCCCCACTTGTGTGGCCCCCCCACATGAGAGTCTGCCTGCTGTGCCTGCTTACCTTGTGTAAGCTTTAAGGTAGAGGCACACTGTGCTTTTTGGGGGAGATTAGTCGCCCATCGACAAATCGCCTCTTCGCTTTGGTGCCCCTTAGTGCTCTTGCACTGGTGTCAGGAGTCAATGTAAATGATCCCTCTAATGTCAAATTGAATGACGGTTCTCATATGTATGGATGGAGATACTGTAACCCAGAATATGACTTTTATTTCCATTTACCCTCTGGATAATAATAAAACCAAAAAATAATAAAATGTAAAATGTAGTGGTGCAGAATTGCGTTACCTTTGGGTTTGCCCAAAAGCCAAACTGAACCAGAAGCTAAAGAGGTATGGGATTAATTATCCGGAAACCTCAGAACTATAGAAAAGTAGTCTCCCATAGACTTCATTTTATCCAAATATAAAAAAATGATTTCCCTTTTCTCTGCATTTATAAAACAGTACCATGTCCTTGATCCCTACTCAAATGTAATTAATCTTTTGGGTTTATTTAATTTTTACATGATTTTCTAGTAGACATAAGGTATGAAGATCCAAATTACGGAAAGATACATTATCTGGAAAAGCGCATGTCCTGAGCATTCTGAGAATTTCTGTAAAAGCAACAATAAAATGTTTTTTAATTTTACATGAATGTATGTAACCATTTATCTTTTAGACCAATAGCTCGCTTTTTTTTGCAATTACAGCTACAGAACTGCAAAGGCCTGAGGTTAAATATACATTTTGCCTTTGAGAAATTACACTGTAACTGTCATTTCTAAAAACACTGTTCTGCTGCAGACTTTCTCTGCCCATTCCACAAATAGCTGGCTTGGCATAAAGGTCTTATGCCTGAAGATAACATAATATCTGACAACAAATTGACAACAATTTCAGACGTAAAATCCGCCTCCCTCTCAAAAATTTGAATCGCTTCATGTAACTCATTTACTAGCTGGAATATTTTTTTCTCTTTTAGTTACTGGAATGGGCACTAACTGCGATGAAACCACAGAAAAATGGATTTAATAAAAGAATCTGTGTTTGAAGTTGCATCTATATAAATAAAAATGTGCACACTGCAAACACATGCAGGTATAATCACTGGGGGGGAGGGGGGTGCCGAATGTTAGGCACCAGCAAGTGAATATAAAGGCTTACAGGAGAACCCTATGCCAGTGTTCCTCTTCACTGAAAACTGCAGTGGTCCAGAGTATTTCTGTAGGAGCACCGCATTGTGATCATCTTCTTTCACTTCTTTTTTCTCTTTAGCCCCAGGACAGTCAAACATGGACAATAGAGTGAAAAGCTGGCTTTTTTGATTCTGCTCTTCACTCTACTGCACATGCTCCCTTATCGAGATCAAAGAGAAGAATGGCACGTGCGATGGAAGAAGTTGGAAATAAAAGCGTTTCTAAGGGCAAAGACACACGCTCAGATTCGAGGAGATTAGTGGCCCAGCGACAAATCTCCTCTTCTTCAGGGGGGACTAATCGCCGGCGGGATGGCAATCGGTGAGCTTTGTCCGAAGTTGCCACACGTGGAAACTTCAGGCAACTTCGGAAAACGAAGTGCTCCGAAGGCAGTTCGAGAAGATTAGTCGTCCTGAAGAGGAGGCGATTTATTGCTGGGCAACTAAATCTCCCCGAATCTGAGCATGTCTCTGCCCTAGTGCAGGTTTTAGAAAACGGGCATGGGTCTTACAAAAGCAAATATCTCGCAGGGGTGCCTAATATTTTGGCCCCAACCAGTGACTACACCTTTCCTTCTTCTTTAAATCAAGGTATATCAAGTAAAACTTTACATATTTTTGTTAAGGTGTCATACACAAAGATTGACCTTGAGGTGAGCGATATAGGGCTGATCCGATCGTGTTCCCTAGGGCCCAATGACCTGATCATAATGAAAGTTATATGGGCGATTGGATCGCGGTACCACATCAACGAACAGATGCGGTCTGCGATCGGACTGGATTTTTACCCTTCCCGACACTCGCCAGATATCGATCAGGGAAGGCCGCTGGAGGGCCCCATACACGGACCAATAAGCTGCTGACTCGGCAGCTTTTATCGGCACGTGTCAGCAACCTTTAGGGTGCTAGACAGTCACATCAGTGGGATACTACAGTTATGATCATATATATTAGATGTATAAAATTATAGTTACTGAAACAATCTTCAGTGCCCAGATTTGGCAAACAGACATTCTTCACTGGAAATACAGTGTGCAAAAATGGCAGCAATTTGCACACTGTGTTCTGCTGTTGCAGAATGGCAACAGGGCTGCCTCATTTGGGAACAAAAAGACCTGCAGAAAGCACCCAGGATTAAGTGCTGCCTATAGTATGCACTGAGCTGGGTGATACTGGGTTTATCCAACTGTGTGGCCCTCAAGCCAAACAATCAGATCACATCAATGGAAATGCAAGTAGTCGGTGTAAGGACTGTTTCAAGGTGCCAAAGTGGTCCTTTGCCTGACAGGATTTTTAAGCCTGGCTGATTAATTTCTGGCTGATTTGCAGCCAGATATCTGCCTGGCAGGCCCATCCTGCTGACTCGGTTCAGAAGGAACTGGAGATTTACCGAAATCCATTTGATTGCTGCCTTCGCTGCATCTCTGGAGCATCCTTAAGAGTTGAAACACTTGTATTGTGGAAACCATGAAACGCACTTATTGATTTTCAGCCATAGTAATTTTCTACTTTTAGATGGCATGAAGTAGCATGTGCTTATCTCCAATTTTGCCATTTCAGGGGTTATTTATGAAAGGTTAAGTTGTGTTTTTCCTGAAAATTTTTAATTTTTCAAGGGTAGTTTCAGTAAAAGTTTAAATTTTTAGGATTTATTATGCCCCGAAGCTGCAAAAAGCCAGAATCCGAAAAATACTCCAGCTAAAACCTATTGTGGTCATGTAGAAGTCAATGGCAGAGGTCCCTTCAACCATTTAAATATGTTTTTAGCCTTCATGATTTCCAGGTTTTTCGTAGTGGTTTGCGCTCGAAAACTCAAAGTATTCAAGTTTTTCACCCACGATTGCATTCATTCGAGTTTTTTTTTACATTTGGGTTTTTTTTTAAATAAGAAAACACACGAGTTGTGAGTTTATTCGAGGTAGAAAAAAACTCACAAACTTGACCTTGACAAACCTACTTAAGGTATATTCATTTTAGAATTTGAACCCACCTTGTTATTCCACTTCAAAACTCCACAAGCACATTTTATTTCCAAATTATTGAAATCAGCCTGTATCTGCCATGCAACCATTCTCAAAATTCGGTAACTAGCTGCTGCCTAGTTAAATCACCAATATATTATAAAAAGATGTGAGCATGCAATACTCTTGGAATTACACAGCTTTTCATATATTAGTGCCTTTCTCAAATGGAGATGGAGAAAAAGGCAAAAACTCTTTCTTCATTGTTTCCACAATCCAAGTGCTTCAGCTCTAAGGATGTTCTAGCGATTCAGCAAAATAAGCAATCAAAAGGCTTTCAATAAATCAGCTTCATGAGCTGTTCTTTTTTTGAGAAATTCTATTTTGTAGTTAATATTATACATGCTGAGGTATAAGAACCGACTGCGGGGGAAAGGGGTATGGGGTAATTTTCCCTCTAAGCTGTGCACTTGTATGGGTGCATACAATTCGTGGATTCAGTGTATCTAGGGATGCACCGAATCCACTATTTGGGATTCAGCCGAACCCCCGAATAATTTGTGAAAGATTTGGCCGAATACTGATCCGAATCCTAATTTGCATATGCATATTAGGGGTAGGAAGGGGGAAACATTTTTTACTTCCTTGTTTTGTGACAAAAAGTCACTCGATTTCCCACCCTGCGCCTTATTTGCATATGCAAATTTGGATTCGTATTTGGTTCGGCTGGGCAAAAGGATTCAGCCGAATCCTGCTGAAAAAGGCCGAATCCTGGCCGAATCCCGAATCGAATCCTGGATTCATTGCATCCCTAATTTATTCTGACTTAAGCACACAGTTTTCGAAATGCACACAAAACTTTAAAGGGGATGTATGGTCAAAAATATTAATCCCCTTTTGACTTTTAGGAACGAATATAAGCATATTTTAAATAGCAATGCATTTTTTTTATAAGCCTGTTTTGTGTTGTCATCCCATTACCTGGCAGCGCATTTAATTCCCACATTTCCGGTCACTTCATCAGCGCTCAAAACCTTTACAGATCAAAGTCGTCTCTTCTGCAAGTCTCCCCGCTAACCAATCAATCGCTTTTTCCCTTGCACTGGCTCGGCTCACAAGTCACTACCACCTTTGCTTTGTAGCAAGGCGCACACACATCCTGCAGGCGCCTGTAAAAAAGACTGCCTACTAGTTTTTGATTGGTTGGTGGGCGGGACTTGCAGAAGAGGCAGGCAGGGCCACGTGGGGCCTTGGATAACTTTTTTGAATATATTAATTCATTTTCAGTACATATCAAATTCACCATATGTTATTGAGGCTGAAATTTCGTATTTGGACACTAGGGTGTATACAGAGTCGGGCGAGTTCTTAACTGATTTGTTCACCAAACCGACAGACAAGAATAACATTACACTACAATTCGTTTCACCCTCCCCAAGTAAAAAAATCTTTGCCTAAAGCTCACTTTTCACGAGTGAGGCGAATTGTGAGCGATCAGGCAGAACAACAACAAAAAATAAATTAGATGCAGTCCAAAATTCAGCAGAAGAGGTTATCCCACTCCTTTATTGGTTCAACAGCGATCAGAAGTAGAATCATCTAATCGAGAGATTATGCTACTGGGATGTCCTAAAAAGACTTTGGATCGTATACCATTTGTAACCACATATAGTAATATTAGCCCACAAATTGCTAACATTGGGGGGTCCTAAGGGATGGGATTCCAAACGTCCCAAGTTTTAAATCACCTCCCCTGATGTCTTATAAAAAGGGTCGAACCATAGGTACTTAGTACAATCAGACATAGGTACAAAAAAAGATATGTAATTATTGTTACAGCCTAAGAAACATGGGACATTCCCATGTTCCCGTGTTAGGGAACAAAAGTCTGCAATAAAACCCAAAAAGTTTGATCAGGCGGTTGCGGGCCATTTTATTCAGATGGGACATAGGGTACAACAATTCAAATTCCAGGTGGTGAACCATGTCCCCCCCCCTTACGACAGGGAGGTGACAGAGCGAAGAGACTCCTCAAAAAGTAAGCTTTCTGGATCAGCCGCCTGGAGACTCTTGCCCCGAACAGTCTTAATAGAGAGTATGATTTGCATACAATCTTTTAAAAAAACATATATGCATTTGTTTTTCATTTTTATTGTATATATTGTGTTTTTACAGGTAAATTGTCACCTGCGCACATTATTGAAGAAAAGTTCCTTTTCAAGTTTTCCCATTACCCAAATGGATACAAGTGTGTTGTATACGTATATGATACAAAATGTTACTTTGTTGCCACTGGTTCAATAGATGGCGCTATTTTAACATGCTTAAAAGGGAGTCTAAGTGACCAGGTGTGTTCGCTTGAAAAAGGAATGGCTTGAAACGTTGCTGTATCTGGTCTGTGCCATGTTTATATAAAGGCCTTTTTACTTCATCAAAAGGTGCTGTTCTTCACTTTGTTGGATATATTATAGTGTGGGTGGCCACTATTGAACCTGCACTTTAATACCGGAGGAGTTGAACTACAGAAGAGGCAGGCAGACAAAGCAGAAGAGACGGCCACGAGCCATGAAGGTTTTGAGTGCTGATGAATGAGTGTTTATGTGGAGGAATTGAATGCGCTGCCAGGTAAGCAGATCACAACTCAAAACATAAAAAAATGCATTGCTATTTGAAATATGCTTATATTCGTTCCCCAAGGGCAAAATCGGGATTAATATTTTTGACCCTACATCCCCTTTAAGGGGCCCATTTATTAAACCTCAATTTATTTCTGATCGAAGTTTTTTGGGGGGAATCACAAATTTTTGGGGAAAAAAATAAAAACAATTTTTTTTTTTTAAGATTTATCATACCCCAAAACTGCTGAAAATCCAAAAAATGCACCATCTTAAACCTGTCAAGGTCATGTAAAATTCAATAGCAGATGTCCCTGAAGTTGTTCTTTGACATCGTGATCTGCACTGGATAATCCGAAAAAAGGCTGGGTTTTCGTCCGATTTCATGGAAAGAAGGTTGCTCGACTTTGTTTTCATAAAAAACTGAGATTAATTTGAGTTTTGGTACATAAGCCCCTCAGTGTGCACATGTTTATGTTCCTGTCCAAAATCTATGTGTGAAACTATTTTTTAACTATAATTGGGGGAAAAAAAGCAGAAAATTAGGCTCAGTGTCGTTAAGAAATCATATAAATGAGAATTATATACTAAAGGGGTAGTATACCCCTCTCAACATGAGTTTAACCAACAGAGCTTATGTTGGACATACATATAAGGAACCGTGTGCAAATATTAATATATATTTTTCAGAATTTCTTATGCTGAACAGGGCAAACAGAGCTACTGTTTGGTCCTTGCGAGGTAAACAATTGGATAACTAGTATAAATGTAGCCCCTTCCACCTTTGTTGTGACTGTTTTGTCAGTAGGAGTCCATTATACAGGGGGATTACCTGTGCTCTGGTCATATTATTACCAATTGAGGCTCTCAGACTGAATGAAATGCATCCCCTGGCTAGTTATAGTTAAGTGGAAATTTCATATGTAATTCATGTGAAACCATTTATGTAGCTGATGTGTTTGACTTTTTAATGGTGTTGAATTTTCATAAATGAATATGTTTATACATTTTAGAATAGGGATGCACCGAATCCACTATTTTGGATTCAGCCGAATCCCCGAATCCTTGGTGAAAGTTTCGGGCAAATACCAAACTGAATCCTATTTTGCATATGCAAATTAGGGGCAGGAAAGGAAAAAGTGGAAAAAATTATTTTTTTGTGATGAAAAGTCACGTGATTTTCCTACCCAACCCTAATTTACATATGCAAATTAGGATTCAGTTCGGCCAGGCACGAGGATTCGGCCGAATCCGAATCCTGCTTAAAAAGGCCGAATCCCAAACCAAATCCTGGATTCGGTGCATCCCTACTTTAGAACCTTAGTGAACCATTCCATGTTTCTTTTGCTTGCTTTGTGTTTGTATATCATCCTTAAAGGGATACTGTCATGGGAAAAAAAAAATTTCAAAATGAATCAGTTAATAGTGCTACTCAAGCAGAATTCTGCACTGAAATACGTTTCTCAAAAGAGCAAACAGATTTTGTTATATTCAATTTTGAAGTCTGATATGGGGCTAGACATATTGTCAATTTCCCAGCTGCCCCAAGTCATGTGACTTGTGCTCTGATAAACTTCAGTCACTCTTTACTGCTGTACTGCAAGTTGGAGTGATATCACCCCCTCCCTTCCCCCTCCCCAGCAGCCAAACAAAAGAACAATGGGAAGGTAACCAGATAACAGCTCCCTAACACAAGATAGCAGCTGCCTGGTAGCTCTAACAACAACACTCAATAGTAAAAACCAATGTCCCACTGAGACTCCTTCTGTTACATTGAGAAGGAAAAACAGCAGCCTGCCAGAAAGCATCTCTCCTAAAGTGCAGGCACAAGTCACATGACCAGGGGCAGCTGGGAAATTGACAGAATGTCTAGCCCCATGTCAGATTTCAAAATTGAATATAAAAAAATCTGTTTGCTTATTTGAGAAATGGATTTCAGTGCAGAATTCTGCTGGAGTAGCACTATTAACTGATGCGTTTTGAAAAAAAACATGTTTTCCGATGACAGCATCCCTTTAACTAGTTTGTGTACGGGTATGGGACCTGTTAGAATCCTCAGGAGCAGGGGATTTTTCTCTATAATGAATTCTTCCGTAATTTGGATCTGCATACCGTAAGTCTACTAGAAAATCCTGTATACATTAAATAAACCCAATAGGCTGGTTTTACTTCCAATAAGGATTAATTACATCTTAGTTGGGATCAAGTACAACCTACTGTTTTATTATTACAGAGAAAAAGGAAATTATGTTTAAAATGTGGATTATTTGGTCTACGGGAGACGGCATTTCCGTAGTTCAGAACTTTCTAGATAACGGGCAGGGCCGCCATTAGAAATCACGGGGCCCCGTACAACAAAATCTTTGGGGCCCCCTGGGCCCCGCCCACACTGAAGACCAAGCTCCACCCCATTTCCCGCCCACTCCACATCGCAGTTAAAAGACCACACAGACATCAGCGCTAAAAAAGTAACCCCCCAACACAAGTTGTAAAAAGCTATTGATGGTCAGGGCCCCCTTATAAAAAATTGGGACCCCAAAAAAAAAATTAAATTTTTTTTTTTTTTTTTAAAAAAACATTGGTGGCAGGGGCCCCCTTATAAGTTTAAAAAAACTTGGGGACCCAACAAAAAAAATGTAAAAAAAACTAAAAAATAAACAAACATTGGTGGCAGGGGCCCCCTTATAAGTTAAAAACAAATTGGGGCCCCAAAAAAAAATTTGAAAAAAAAAAAACTGGTGGCAGGGGCCCCCTTACAAGTTAAAAACAAATTGGGGCCCCAAAAAAAATTTAAAAAAAAAAAAAAAATTTTTTTGAAAAAAAAAAAAAACATTGGCGGCAGGGGCCCCCTTATAAGTTAAAAACAAATTGGGGCCCCAAAAAAAAATTTGAAAAAAAAAAAAGTTGTTTTGAAAAAAAAAAAAAAACATTGGCGGCAGGGGCCCCCTTACAAGTTAAAAACAAATTGGGGCCCCAAAAAAAAATTTTAAAAAAAAATTTTTTGAAAAAAAAAAAAAAACATTGGCGTCAGGGGCCCCCTTATAAGTTAAAAACAAATTGGGGCCCCAAAAAAAATTTGAAAAAAAAAAAATTTTTTTTGAAAAAAAAAAAAAAAAACATTGGCGGCAGGGGCCCCCTTACAAGTTAAAAACAAATTGGGGCCCCAAAAAAAAATTAAAAAAAAAAAAAAAATACACAAACTGGTGTTCAGTAGAATTGAACTCACGGCTTCAGCACTTCAACTTCACCTCCTTTCGTGACTTCGGGTCTTTTCACTGCTTCAGGACTTCGGCTTCGGCTGTTTTCGTGACTTCGGGTCTTTTCGGCGCTTCGTGACTTCGGCTTTTTCCGTGACTTCGGGTCTTTTCGGCGCATCGGCTTCGGCTTTTCGCCACTTCCGCATTCGGCAGCACAGAGGCAAGACGTACGGCTCGGGCGCTCGTAAGGGGGGCCCGGATCTTCAAAAAATGCAGCGCTGCCGGGCCCCCCTTCATGCCCGGGCCCGGTACGCTTGTCCTCCCTGTCCCCCCCTGATGGCGGCCCTGATAACAGGTGTCCAGATAATATACCTGTACAAGATCGCATAAAGAGAATTGATTTTGGGACCATTATGTGGGGTGGGTCGTGCTGGAATTTCACCTATTAATATGATGTTTCTGTACTACATAAAGGAAAGATGCAAGAGATGGATCTAGGAAATGGCAGATATCTTATATAGGCTAATTAGTCAGCGATGGGGATTGTGTTGGCCAAATTATGAGAAATAGATGGCTACATAAATTAATTCAAAATATTGATTTGAGACTGTTGCATTAACACATTTAAATATACATTTAAAGCTGAGAATTATTGAGTCATCATAACAACCATATTGTTACATATCAACATAAACTTCAAAGGAGGAACTTGAAACAAACTGGTGACAATATGCAGACTCATGGTTCAAATAGAATATTGCATGTGAGGACCTTGGTATTTAAAGCCAAGCTGGGATTCCTCATTGGATACAAATCACATACAATGATTGTCTATAGAACAAGTCACATGGAGACATAGGAAAATAATTGTACAGACAGCAGTGAAAATAAGTATTGAACACGGCAAGGTTTTTTTAAATGGGGCTATTGACATGAAATCTACACCAGATGTGGGTAACAACCCAAGTAATCCACACATACAAAGAAATCGAAAAACAATTAAATCCATAAATTACATTATGTGTAATAAAGTGGAATGACACAGGAAATGAGTATTGAACACGCAAAGAAAAAAGTGTAAAAAGGAATGAAAAGCCAAGAAACCTGCTGAAATCTGTCAGTATTGAGAAAGCAATCCTGCCCCCTATGAGTGAAAACTAATATCAGCTGGTTTAGTCCTAATGGATTGCCTATAAAAAAAGTTTGTCATTACCAAGGTATCACACTAGAAGCATCTCATATTAACAGTTAACTCAAAGGTGAACAACCCTTTTAAATTTACTTTTAGTATGTTGTAGAGCAGTGGTCCCCAACCAGTGGCTCGTGAGCAACATGTTGCTCACCGACCCCTTGGATGTTGCTCCCAGTGGCCTCAAAGCAGGTGATTATTTTTGAATTCCAACCTTGAAGGCAAGTTCTGCTTGTATAAAAGCCACATGTACTGCCAAACAGAGCCTCACGTAGGCTGCCAGTCCACATAGGGGCAACCCAATAGCCAATCACAGCCCCTATTTGGCACTCCCTATAACAATTTTCATATTACTTTTGCTCCCCAACTATTTTTTACATATGAATGCAAATCCCCGGAATCCTTCTGCCTGACCTAAACAAATCCAAATTTGCATATGCAAATTAGGGGCAGGGAGAGAAGTTGTGTGACTTTTTGCCACAAAACAAGGAATTAAGAAATGTTTTCCCCTTCCCAGTCCTAATTTGCATATGCCAATTAGGATTCTGTTCGGTATTCGGTCCAATCTTTCGCAAAGTATTCAGGGGTTCGGCGAATCCAAAATAGTGGATTCGGTGCATCCCTACAAATTACAGAAAGATCCATTATCTGGAAAACCACAAGTTGCGAACTGTCTGGTTAACAGGTCCCACACCTGTACTAGGTACCTTTCTTTTATTCCCTCTGATCTGCAAACATGCCAAAATCTATTTTGAACTGATCTGTAACATCCATATTTCTGCCCCTGGTATAAAATGGCACAAAATGCACCTTTTTATATGAGTAACCAACACTGACAATAAGGCTTATTTATAGCCATGATACATAGCCCATAACCAGAATAAAGTCGCAAAAAAAAAAAATCTCTTTTGGGACCTTTATCCCATACATCAATACACAAACACAAGGCATGCATCAATATATAAGAAATGCCTTAACCTCCCACCACCATCAATCAATCAAATGTATAGTACTATGTCTTACAAGTTTCAGAATCTATTCAACAACATGAATGCAGCAAAGAACACCAACTCAGAGGGATAATAAAGACATAGCCGCATGCAGGGGGTGATATTTCTCATCTGTCGTTCAGATGTTAAAGAGCCGTATTTCAGCTCCCTGTAGCTGCAGGTAAGTAGTGCTGGGGCTTAGATATATTGCATTAGATCCAAACAAACCTTGAAAGTGAGAGTAAAATAATCACATGCTGATACAGCAAGAGCCAAATAAATGTGTTTGCGGGTGTGTAATACAAGCCACTTTCCACTCGCAGCGTTCCATTTGTAGGAATAAAGCGGAGCCAGAGAAACGGGAATCCAGACCCACAAATGCTTCTCTAAACAATGGGAATAAGGAAGCAGCACTGCCCAGCGCTTTTACTCATAATGAAAGAAAATGAAAAGCAACTTTCCAATGTCGAAATGCTCAGCGGTCTGTAGGTTGTTTGTAAATGTATTTACCATTCAAAGCAGTGTCCGTCTGGCTGCTTCTATTCCCTGTACTATTAATTCAGACTCCTGAAGAGTCAGAGAAAAACAAAAAAAAAAACTACTGCCAGTTGTAATGACAATTGCTTAGAATGGAAAATACACATGCAATTGCTATTGAAAGCAGTGTCCGTCTGGCTGTTTCTGTTCTCTGCACTATTAGTTCTGACTCCTGAAGGGTAAGAAAAAAAATCTACTGCCAGTTGTAATGACAGTTGTTTAGAAAGGCAAATAACAAATGCAATTGCTACTGAAAGCAGGATCCCTCTGGCTGTTTCTATTCCCTGCACTATTAGTTCTGACTCCTGAAGAGTCATAAAAAAGAAACTACTGCCAGTTACGTTAGTTGCATAGAAGGGCAAATACAAATGCAACTGAAAGCAGTATCCCTCTGGCTGTTTCTATTCCCTGTATTATTAGTTCTGACTCCTGAAAAGTCATAAAAAAGAAACTACTGCCAGTTACAATGACAGTTGCGTAGAAGGGCAAATACGAATGCAATTGCTACTGAAGAAAGGATTCTTCTGGCTTTTTCTATTGCCTGTACTATTAGTTCTGACTCCTGAAGAGTCAGAAAAAAGAAACTATTGCCAGGTGCAATGACAGTTGGGTAAAAGGGCAAATACAAATGCAATTGCTACTGAAAGCAGGATCCCTCTGGCTGTTTCTATTCTCTGCACTATTAGTTCTGACTCCTGAAACAGAGAACAGAAAGGGATAAAGAAAACTGCAGCCAGTTGCAATGACACTTACAAAATAACCAAGAACATTGAGGATTGTTAATAATAAATATTGGAAAGTTGCTTAGAATGATAAATGCGAGTTTTTGGGCGCAGATTCCCTTTAAATAGAGGGCAGGTGAGATTGTGTCTGTGCTGTCCTGACAAGTCGCCGACTCCGCGCCTGGAGCAGCAGGGATTAGAGGTAGAATGCGGGGAGGGCACAGAATAAAGTTGAAAGTAACGGGATGTCCCGCAAAGAGTCGATGAAACGCGGGTACAAGTAGAGAGAGAAGAAGCGCTACACAGCCGGTACTTACTGGGAAGGCAGCAAGACAGGAAGAGAACAGCGGAGGGGAGGCAGTTGCCGAGCAGCATGATCCCACACAGCACTTCCCTACCGGGGAGAGGAGGTACAGCTTCGCTGCTGGATAAAGCTGCCGCTGTCTCCTTGTATAGAAGAGAGTTCCGGACAAGCAGCTCTCACATTCCTTACTGCCGCCTATACTCTGCCAGCCTAAGTGACACTAAGAGCCAGGGATGAAAGAACCGTGCTGATTGGCCGCTGCCGACTACATTCTAATTGGCCGCCGGAATCCTTCTTCTGATTGGCGATTAATAGACTGGGCGGGTATTGTGATGGGAATCAACGAGGTAGTCGGGATAAAGTTTTCAGGGGGTGGGACTGTGTGACTGACTGTGGGGAACGAAGTGCCAGAGAGCAGAACTGGTGCCTCACACAATGTGTTTGTAGTGTCAGAGGCAGGATTGGACTGTCTGTGCAGAGGTTCTTCCTACTCTGTATCAGAATGGAATGGCCCATGTTTAGGGCTACAATTCAGAGGAAGTGAGGAAGGACAGAGTTCTTACCTATCAGACTTTTGTTTTCTACTATAAGTCTACAATTAGTTGTGTTGAAATTGGCATTATATTAAACGGTTTATTCCCACTGACTGGGCCAATAATGCCAAGCTGTAGCTGAAAAATGGAGCATATCAGGTGCAGTGTCGGACTGGGACACCAGGGGCCCACCCAAAAACCTTAGACCAGGGGCCACTCTCAGTACTATTATTCTTCTATTATTCTTCTTCTCCTCAATCAACCTCTATTCTCCTAGTCTGTTTTCTTTACACACTAAAATCAATTATTCCATCTATTTAGCCTCTTTGTTCTCATAGAAATAGGGAATGGCCATGAAATAGGCCAAAGGTTTAAATTCTCCTTTAAAAGCAAACTTACTACTGGTTGTTATGGGTTACTGGGCACATTTAGGGGCTATTTAATAAAACCCAAATTTATCTCATTGTACCAATAAAAAAAAACTCCTGATTTTGCCTTATTTAATAATAAATGAACTCTAATCGGTTCGTAAAAAAAATCGATTGAAAAACTGAATCGTATGATTTTCTTTTCTGGCTTTTCTCCCGAAAAGCTAAGTTTTTGCCTGAAAACCCCTAAAAAAGTCAGATTTTCTGCCTAAACCCACCGATGACCCAATAACTTCAAATTGAAATAGGTGCCCCTCCCACTGACTTATACAGGACATTGACAGGTCTGAGAAGGCAGATTTTCTGATTCTGCCTGTTTTGCAGCATTGGTATATAATAAATCTTGAATCCTCTCTTTTTTGCCGTCTTTTCAGTACCCTTTTAGGGTTTCAGTGTAGCATTCTTTTAACTCTCATTGGAGCCAGGCACAAAGCATTTGGGTTGGTTGCTACTTATGCATTATATGGGATTTGGGAGACTGCTCCAGACATCAGCAGCAGAGATCATCTTCATTGGTTACAAACATAAGGCTAAGGCCACACTAGGCGATAGCGCCGCGATTTGACTTTTAAGCCGCAATCGCTGGGGAAACTTTTGCGCTGGCGTCTATGGGGAATCGCGAAAAATCGCCAGCGTAAAAATACACGCGGCGATCTTATTTCTATTGTCGCTTGAAATCGCCTAGCGAGGCAATTTCGAGCGACAGTAGAAAAAAGATCGCCGCGTGTGTTTTTACGCTGGCGATTTTTCGCGATTCCCCATAGACGCCAGCGCAAAAGTTTCCCCAGCGATTTCGGCTTAAAAGTCGCGGCGAAAAGTCGCCGCGAGTCAAATCGCGGCGCTATCGCCTAGTGTGGCCTTAGCCTAACAGAGAAAAAAAGTAATCCTATAAGCTAAAGGAACAGTAACACCAAAAAATGTAAGTGTATTAAAGTAATGAAAATATCATGTACTGTTGCCCTGCACTGGTAAAACTGGTTTGTTTGCTTCAGAAACACTACTATAGTTCATATAAACAAGCTGCTGTGGAGCAATGGCGGAAATTGAAAAACGGCTATATGACCAGGGTCGGACTGGGAGGCATGGGGCCCACGGGGGCTACTGCCCCAGGGCCCCCCTCCAGCCGCCGCTGCCGCTCCGGAGTGCTGCAGGGGGCTAGTGCGCATGCGCGCGGGCCGCGTTTGTGTGCATGCGCGCTGCGCTACCTTGTGCGCATGCGCAGACATTCTATTCTACCGCGACCCCAAACAAAGTGGGGTCGCGCCGCCCCACTAAGTAGCAGATCTGGGCCGGCGGGGCCCACAAGAGCCCGGGGCCCACCGGGGTTTTTCCCGGTGTCCCGCCGGCCCAGTCCGACACTGTATATGACACAGGTTAACTAATGGATAACAGATAACACCATTAGACAGACAGAGCTTATCTGCTATCTGCTGTGTAACTTGAGCCTTTTCTCCTTTGAATGGCTGCCCCCATTGCTACACAGCAGCTTATTTATATAAACAATAGTAGTGTTTCTGAAGCAAACACATCAGTTTTACCAGTACAGGGCAACACTGCATTATATTTTCATTACTTTAAAACACTTATTTTTTGACGTTACTGTTCCTTAAGTAATAATAGGATTCTCAGTTTTTCACCAGTAGACCAGTACCTTAATCATTTGCATAAGGCTAGGGATGCACCAAATCCACTATTTTAGGATCCTTTATGAAATATTTGGTTGAATACTGAACTAAATCTGAACCCTAATTTGCATATGGAAATTATGGAAATGAAGGGGAAAGAGAGTGAAAAGGGAGTAAAACATTTTAGGCACTTGGATTCACCCCAAATCCTGCCGAAAAAGGCCGAATCTTGGCCGGATCCCAAACCAAATCCTGAATTTGGTGTATCCCGTCATAAGGCTATATGAATAAATTCTGGTTACTTCTGTATGCTTTATATTAATCTATCATGCCCAATATCAAGCCAATGGTAAGTCAAAGTACCACAAATGGTTTATGTTTAGAGGTATATAAAAAATATACTTTTACAGGCATCTGTTCAATAGTGCAAATGTTCAGAAAGAAAAGTACATGTCTATATCTGGCAATCGCCTCCACACACTGTTCTCCGGGCAGTCAGTAGTATATCCATGAAAAAGTCAGTGCAGAACCAAGATGTGCAACTAAACCCTCTACTTACTGCTTGCCATTTGCATGCGGTCAAATTTATATAAACGATGATACATACCGGTCGGGTTGTCAAAAAACAGTCAGGTTTAGGATCATCAACTAAAAATTTTTACAAAAACAGACCACTCAGCAAAATACGATCAGCATGACCTATAGGTAACTTTTAGGGGCCAATTCATTAACTTCGAGTGAAGGAATAGAAGAAAAAAAACTTCGAATTTCGAAGTGTTTTTTTGGCTACTTCGACCATCGAATGGGCTACTTAGACCTTCGACTACGACTTTGACTTCGAATGGAATGATTCAAACTAAAAATCGTTCGACTATTCGACCATACTATTCGATCGATAGTCGAAGTACTGTCTCTATAAGAAAAAACTTCGACCCCCTAGTTCGGCACCTAAAAGCTACCGAACCCAATGTTAGCCTATGGGGAAGGTCCCCATAGGCTTGCCTAACTTTTTTTGGTCGAAGGATAATCCTTCGATCGTTGGATTAAAATCCTTTGAATCGTTCGATTCGAAGGATTTAATCGTTCGATCGAACGATTATTCCTTCGATCGTTCATATTTTAAAAAGTAGGTTTTAGCATCAGTATCACTTTAAACTTTGCTGCAGTCTGCCTGTCCCCTTGTGAAGCAGTAATGTATATGGGCTGATTGAACAGATTGCATAGGAATCATCCATGTATCGTTAAGTATTAAGAAGACCTTCTTGCCTCACACAAAGCATATACGTATGCAGTATGTACTACTTTTAACAGATATAAAGGGTAAACTAGGTAAAAAAACTGACAGTAAATGATCTGACATCACAATTTCTTGTTATGTTTTTTATTAATATATAAGTGATTTAAATATATGTGTTATTTTAATTTACTTTGCAATCTTACAGTCACGGTTGTGCAGTTATGGCAATTAAATTTAAATTTAACTTGAAACTTGACGGTGAATCTAATCTTTGGTATCACTTGGGTAGCTATTGAAACAAAGAATATTAAAAATAGGGGAAAGTGAAATATGAGTTTATTTCAAATATGGCT
Source organism: Xenopus petersii (assembly GCA_038501925.1). NCBI lineage: Eukaryota > Metazoa > Chordata > Amphibia > Anura > Pipidae > Xenopus > Xenopus petersii. Next base: position 30,264,136 of record CM076674.1, on the reverse strand, counting down.
CAAACTGTTCTACATGAAAGATTTCATGAAACCCATTCACTTTCAATGCCAATTAAACCTGGCAGTTGAGCTAACACAGGGAAAGCAACAAAAGTGGAGTTAAAGTGATACAGGTATGGGATATGTTATCCGGAAAACCATTATCCAGAAAGCTCTGAATTATGGGACGAAAACTTCTAAAAGTCCGATTGAATTAAAGCGGTCCAATAGGATCAGCGCCATTCCCACTGACTTCTATAGGACCTCAACAACTTTTACCGGGGCGAAGTTTTGTATTAGAGGGTTTTGTGGTTTTTTTTAAACTTAATAAATCTCGAATTTTTAGAGCTTTTTAAAAGAAATTTAGAAAACCACAAATTTTCAAAGATTTATGAAGAAAATAAAATTCAGTTGTTTGTAAATGGGCCCCATAGTCTACTAAATATCATGTAAAACATGTAGGGGCAGATTTATCAACGGTCAAATTTTCGATTGAACAATTCAAACGATTTTAACCGATCGATCGAATGATTTTTATTCAATAAAAAAAAACTTAGAAAAGTGCTCTGGAAGGTCCCCATAGGCTAACATTGCACTTCGGTCGGTTTAAAGTGGCGAAGTATGAAGTCAAAGTTTTTTTTAAAGAGACAGTACTTCAATTATCGAATGGTCAAATAGTCGAATGATTTTTACTTCGAATCGTACCCAGAAAAATACTTCAAAAATCGAATATTTTTGCATTCTAATTATTCACTCGAACTTAGTAAATCTGCCCCTAAATAAAACCAATAGGCTTGTTTTGCTGCCAATATGGATTAATTAAATCTTACTTGGGATCAATTTACAGGTATGGGATATGTTATCCAGAAAACCATTATCCAGAAAGCTCTGAATTATGGGAAGATCATCTCCCATAGACTATATTTATTCATATTGAATTACTGAATTCAAATTATTCAATTCAAATTCAAATCTTGAATTTAATTAATCCTTAGCGGAAGCAAAACAATCCAATTGGTTTTAATAAATGTTTAAATGATTTTTTAGTAGAATTAAGATACTTAGATCCAAACTACAGAGAGACCCGTTATCCAGGTCCTCTGGATAACAGGTCCTATAGCTGTCCCTTTATTTTCTAGCCATGATTAGAGCTATGGACTTTGTGTGTAAGACCTGATAATGCTTTGGAGGACTCTAGTTGAAGACAGATTGGCCCCACTCCAGTGTCATGTGATTAAAATATAGACAAACACCCGCAGATAAATGACAAAACATGCAATACCTTAGGTAAGGCGTCTAAAAACAATGTACAGTATTTCTAAAGCTTCGAGAATATGCTTAATGTGATCAAATAAACGATTCTGGAATTTAATTATATGATATCTATAATGATGTACTCTGCCTCCATCGCTCTTTCCTCATGCCCTTCAGTGCCATCACCACAAGGTTCCTTCATCCGAGCACGCACCGACACTTATTAAATTAGTTCAAGGCAATAACGCTGGCTGATGTGTACAACTTTAGACCTTTCAAGTCATTAATCACTTACAGGTAAATGAGACTGTTAGAGAGAAATGAAGCTTTCCAATGAAGTTTGGCATCTAAACAAAGGGAGAACAGCTGCCGAGGTCTGTTGTCTTTTCACTCTGCTGGAAAGGGCAAAGAAAGTTTCAGAAGTCCTCAATTTCTGAACATTCGGACGGAATATCTACATTTGACCTAAAAACAGCGATCTTTCCTCAACTGCATTGATAAAACAATGGGCAATAAATAATATAAACGTTATCAAATGGTGACACCGTTGTTATGTTTATAATTAACATTCATTCCTAAAGCAATTGTGTTCTACCACCAAAACTACTGGTTTGTGATCCGTTATCCAGAAACCATCTCCCATAGGCTCCATTTTATCCAAATAATCCAATAAAAATGATTCCCTTTTTCTCTGTAATAATAAAACAGTAGCTTGTGCTTGATCCAAACTTAGATATAATTGTCTAATCCTTATTGGAAGCAAACCCAGCCTATTGGGTTTATTTAATGTTTATATGATTTTCTAGTAGACTTAAAGGAAAACTATACCCCCAAAATGAATACTTCAGCAACAGAGAGTTTATATCAAATTGAATGACATATTAAAGAATCTTACCAAACTGGAATATATATTTACATAAATATTGCCCTTTTACATCTCTTGCCTTGAACCACCATTTCGTGACTCTATCTGTGCTGCCTCAGAGATCACCTGACCAGAAATACTTCAACTCTAACTGTAACAGGAAGAAGTGAGGAAGCAAAAGGCAGAACTCTGTCTGTTAATTGGCTCATGTGACCTTACATGTGGTTTGTATGTATGCACAGTGAATCTTACGATCTCAGGGGGCGGCCCTTATTTTTTAAAATGGCAATTTTCTATTTATGATTACCCAATGGCACATACTACTAAAAAAGTATATTATTATGATAATGGTTAATTTACATGAAGCAGGGTTTTACACATGAGCTGTTTTACTCAGTATCTTTTAATAGAGACCTACATTGTTTGGGGGGTATAGTTTTCCTTTAAGGTATGAAGATCAATCTTCAATCCGTTATCGGAAAACCCCAGGTCCCAAGCATTCTGGAAAACTATCCGTAATAGGTAATCAGCCACGTCATTTCATCTTTTAAGTGGGATGCTAACCTTCGAACGTCAATTCATGCTCATGGTTTACAAAAGTGAGAGCTTACCTACTGAACCACAAGCAGGCTATTCATCTTCACTAGCAGCTGCTGCAAAGGTCACTGCTTGACTCGGTGCTTCCATTGGCAACGGAACGTATGTTTCTTGGGTTGAATAAGTTATTGACAAAATATCACTTCTCATAAAATGAGTTTGCTGGTAAATGTTAATCTTACAGTTGATCAATTCAGAATTTATAAGAAGAACTGACTAAGCAAAGGATTGTCAACCTTCACCAAGGTCAAAATGTGGAATTAAACTATGGAATATGTTGCTATATTTCATTTATTCTTTTCACCAAACCTGGAAAAGACACGTCTGCCTGTAATTGTAATAAAGCCAACAATTAACTTGCCATATAACCAAATAGTATAACTAAAGATTAAATAACATTTTGGCCATGAACGATGATGAATGTCAGAAGTGGCAAAAAAAAAATATCTTATGAGTCAATAGTTAGTTTGCGTGATTTAGTACAGGTATGGGACCTGTTATCCAGAATGCTCGGACCTGGGGATTTCTGGTTAATGGATCTTTCCGAAATTTCATACAGGTGGGGGCCTATTTATCAAAGGTCAGATTTTTAGTGGTTTTAGAGATTTTTGAAACCCCGACTAAACTCACAAACTCTAAAACTACGAATATCATGAGATTTATTAAATAATCCAAATAAAAAACTATGGGGTCCGTTTACTAAAGTGCGGTAAATCTGACTTTAAGTTTCCGCATGTTATCGCTGAGAATATTTTTACGCCAGAATATTCGCAGCGACTAAGTTTACTAAACAGCGATGCGCTCAGAAGTCATTGCGATCACTTGCGGTAACTACGTTAAGGAACCAGCTTACGTTAGCGGTAATTTTAGCGAGTTGCGAATTTTCTGGCGAAAAATTAAGTTTTTGCGAATATTTATGCAATAAAATAGTCTTGTTTTATGGCAGTTATTATGGCAATTTTTACTGTGACATTTATGGCCAGAAATGCATCTTCAAAACTCATAAACTTTATTAACTGATTAATTATACCATCCAGCAACATTACCAGAGTGCCAATAGAATCATAGGAACAAGAAATCATACCAGTCAATCTCTTTGCTTTATAGAAATGCACAGTTTAATGTAGCCAATCACAATGAAACCAAAAAAGCGTAGAGGCTGACGAATCCTTGGACTGTGATGCCCACTGCCAATAATACGACTCTGAGCTAAAACTGCTGCTTTTGCAACAGATAGAAGCAGAAGCCAAAACATCCTGTCAGCAGTAGCTACAGATCTCTCTCCTGTCAGCAAAGAATGATGGGTAAAAAAAACTAGTATTATGGGATATTTCCTGCCCCTTGAGAATTTTTTGGTGAAAAAAATACTTTTACGCCACTACATAGGTGGCTGTAAAAGTTTGCGAATATTCTGGCGTTAATTTTGTCTTTAGCACATTTCGCTGTTTAGTAAACCAGGCGTTAATGTGTACGTAGCGTTATTTTCAGTGAATGCGATAACTGGCGAACAATTATTCTTGCGCAAGAAAATTCGCAAATTTATATTTACCGCAGGTTAGTAAACTGGCGATAACATATTTGGCGAAAATTCTGTCTATATTTCGTGCGAATATTTTTAACGCACTTTAGTAAACGGACCCCTATGACTGTAAAATGCGTTAAAAAATATGAATACTTTGAAAACCTCTAAAAATACAATTCCTAGCAAAAAAAATCCAAAAACCTTTAAAAGTCTGATTGATTTAAAGAGGTCCAATAGGATCAGTGCAGCTCCCACTGACTTCTATAGGACCTCAAAATATTTTACATGGTTTTCAAACTTAATAACTCTGAAATTTTTAGTGCTTTTTTTAAAAAAATTAGAAAACTACAAGTTTTTAGAGATTTGTAGAAAAAATGAAATTCAATAGTTTGTAAATGGGCCCCACAGTCTACTAAAATTAATTTAAACATTAAACAAACCCAATAGGCTGGTTTTGCTTCCAATAAGGATTAATTATATCTTAGTTTGGATCAAGTACAAGATACCGTTTTATTACTACAGAGAAAAAGGAAATCATTTCTAATTATTTGGTTACAATGGAGTCTATGGGAGACATTCTTACAGTAATTTGGAGCTTTCTGAATAATGGATTTCCAGATAACGGATCCCATAACCCGTAATCCCGTAATAATCCCGTAATATATGCTGCGGCCATATTTGAAAACATAAATCATTCGTTTAATTAGGCTTCTGGTGCAGCAAGTTCATGTTTATGTTAGGATACAAAATTTCTAGCATTATTCTATTTTAGACTGTAGTTCCCCTTTAAGGAGGCCATGGCCTTCTTCCATCATGCACTTTTTAGAAGACTATGGACCTATTTCTGCATTTACCACTTTTTAGGAGGATTGGCCCTGTGCCAACATGCATCACTTTTCAGGAGGCCATTGCCCTGCTCTAGCATGTATAACTTTTAAGGAGGCCATGGCCCCATTTCAGGAGGTGATTGCCCCCTTATAGTGTGTACAACTTTTTAGGAGGCTTGGCCCTTTACCAGCATGTACAAATTTTCAGGAGGCCATGGCCCTGTTTCAGCTTGTGCAGATTTTCAGAAGACCATGGCATATTTCGAGCATGCTGGCTATATAGAAACATCTTGCTGAATTGTCTGCTTCAAGAGCTTCATGAAACCTTGAACCCTAGATCTGCAAGACAGCATTGCCAACCACTGTCCGCTGTTTTATGGTCTTTAAATCCTTATCTCAAGTACATCAGCCAATGATTAAATGCCTTTGTACTAAATGCATCTGTCTGTTTGGCTTGGTGCTGCTATTGTTGTTCTAATTATGGTAGGTAGGTTCTAATTAAAATCCTGGATGCTGGTTTCCTAACTATGGCCCTCTGCTCTGTGCCAGCTGAACTCTTTGCTCTCTCATTCTCTATAGCTCTTACCAGGCTGTGAATAGAAGTCACACTGAACTATTTTTGTAATCTTTTTTTTTTTTTAATGGAGGCAAGTAGGAAATGTCATAATCCATCCAATTACCCAGAATGCCCATGTATGATTACTATGATTAAATGCTTTTTTCTGAAGGTGCTGATACTTCAGAGCAGTGATTATGTCCTTGTGTATCTGACAGCAACTGAATGCAGCTGTTTGTTCACTGATGTCTTGGGCATTGCAGGGGGGCTATATCTAATGTAATCCAGAGTTGTACAACCAGTGACCCTCCAGATGTTAAGAGACTACAACTAAAGGAACCCCTTTGGCTGGCAGTGGGATGGTAGGAGTCAGGTACCTCATACCTAATAATTATTACACAATTTAAATCTTGTGTTTTGTCCACAAAAGGCCATTGTGACACTGAGGGCTTAGTGCAAATGCTTTCTGTTTCATACGTCAAAAACTTCCTCCTGTATTTTCCATAGTTTTTGCAGGGGTATCCATCCTGCAGTTGGTGGGTTCCAGGAGTTGTAGTTTAACAGGATCTAGTGGGCTGTGGGTTGACCGTCCCTGTACCTCCCTTTCATATTTTAATTTCCATGAAACTACCACCTCTGCCACTCTTCCTATTATTAAGCCATAACAACTCTGAAAACATAAAGGAGACATAATAGAACATTCTGTGTTTTATGCAGAGTTACATTTTATATTATAATAGCCATTGTGCTTGTACTTTAAACCAACACAATGATGGAAAGGATTTCTTATGTGCAAAAACAAAGTGATTTTCCCTGTGCATTTATTATTCAGAATGTCTAATTTCCTTTCATCTTACAGTGAATAGTCAGTTAGTGTATAAAAGATCTGAGGCAACACTGCACTTGATCGATCCAATGGGCCTTTAAATTTATATCAGAGCAATCATAATTTTCTAGTTTAAAGGGCTCATGGCCAGTTTGCATTATCTTTATAAGTCATATATCGCTATACCAGCCAATATACTACTGCTGGCCCATTGCCTCACTTCAACTATGTATCAGAATTTAATAATCAGCCCTGAGTTATCAGCTTCTATGACAGGCAAACCACATTTTTCACTTACTATATGTGATGCTCCGTAAGCTTAGCTTCTCAAGAGGTGCCCAAACATCACCGAGCATCTGTAGTGTCACTGACCTCCTAACATAATCCAAAATGCTGACTTCACCTGAGGAAGGCTGGTTGGGCTGAAACACGTAGTGCATGATATCATATCCCCGCAATAAAAAAAAACACTATGGTGAAGTCATAAGATACTTTGTGCTCTCCGGGTGATAATTTATATTTCTTTGCAACTGATACAAGGTCTACAGCCTATCAAGAAGCTCATACAGTACAACGCTACAAAGGAACAAAGGACAACCTAAATTTTCTTGACCCCCTGTGCATCACTTTGAAGGGCTGAATCATTATTGTTATAAAGATGAAACTTTAGGCTGCTGCATATGTTTATAAAATAAGGCATTTCTACCTAAATTTATCTTACTTTTCCTTTAAGAGACAAATTTGCAGTGGAAACAGTGCAATTGTGCCCTCCGAGAACTGCTCTCATGTGAAAGAGTGAATTGCAGGGTGGGTAAGGGGGGTGGAATCAGGGGTGCTGTCTCAGGTAGAAAGGTGTGGGATGCCTAAGTTCCTCCCGTATCCTGCCCCTTGTGATTACACTGTCAAGCATGGGCTGGTCCTTGCACTCCATTCTGGTTATAGAGGTGCAAGGCAGCAATGTGTTTAACATCTGCCATGGGCAGGCAGAAAGAACAAGACTCCTTTGCACTCTTCCCTCACAGACGTTCTATAACTTGCACATCTGAATTATGCGGGGTACATCTCCCACGGCCCTGCCCATATGAATACAATGCCATACACAGACGGCATTGTATTCATCTAGAAAACAATGAACTGCACCCACAGGTGATCATCCGAGGGAAGAGTAATAATGTGTGAAAAAAAATTAGGGATGCACCGAATCCCCCAAATCCTTCGGAAAAGATTTGCCCGAATACTTAACCAAATCCAAATTCAAATTTGCATATGCAAATTATGCATGGGAAGGGGAAACATTGTTTTGTGACAAAAAGTCACGTGATTTCCCTCCCTGTCCCTAATTTGCATATGCAAATCCAGATTCAGTTTGGCCGGGCAGAAGGATTCAGCCGAATCCTGCTGAAAAAGGCCGAATCCTGAATTCAGTGCATCCCTGCATGTAGCACCCTTTCCCGGTATTGGTAAATGAGCCCTTATAGTCCCTAACACTGCTGGTGTCAGGGAATGGGATGACAGTGAACAAAGATCCAAAAGAGCTTTATAATTCAAAATGAATAAAATATGGATTTTTTAAATTATGGAACATTTTTCCATGCAAGACCTAATTATATGGCTCATGCTGAAAGTAAGTGTTCCGTTCATGAAAAGATAGGTATGCACTGAACACGTATAATGTTCGTGCCTCTTGAAACCAAGAAACAATGGAAAATCCTTTTCACAGAGGATGAAAGCAAAATGCTGAGATTTATTGGTCATGTCAGTCTGTCAACTCAGTTCTGAAAATTGTTTTCAAGAACAAGCAAGCTGCTGGCTGTCCGCGCATTCGTCAAATCAATGACTTCCAGAAAAAGCAAATTTGCCTTTGCGCAGTGAATTCCACTAATGGTTTCCTTGAAAATCTTCTTACAGGCCAAGTAAAAGTCTGCTTTATTCAGGGCAGCATCTGTAAATTTACGTTTGAAGCAAAAAAAAATATACAGTAAATCAAAAGCAAAAAAAAAAAAAACCCTAAAAAGCCAAATCAAAAGATTGAAGCTTATTTGAAATAAAATAACAATTTCCGTGGTCTATGCACAGGTCTGACTAAAGAAAAGGCAATGGCCTCTTAGTATCTTTATTCTGCTGCTTTGCTATTTGGCTGCCCAAGCATGGATGAAAGCAATTGGCGAGCAGGAGATTGGGTTTGCAGGTCATTCAAATTTCAGGATATTTAAGCACAGTGATGCCAGAGAGTGAATGTACTACTGTTCTGTTTCAGACATAAAGGAAAGTAGCTAAAGGGATATTCTAGGCAATTCAGTGACCATATAACATCACACCAAAATATGAAAATACAAAATTTGAGTGTTTGATTCCCCCTTTTTCATTTACATATACAGGTATAGTATCTATTATTCAGAATAATTGGCACCTGAAGCTTACCGAATAATCTTTCTATAATTTGGATCTTCACACCTTAAAGTGGACCTGTCACCCAGACATTAAAAGCTGTATAATAAAAGTCCTTTTCAAATTAAACATGAAATACAAATTATTATTTTTATTAAGGCATTCATAGCTGTTGTGTAATCAGTGCAAGGGATGAACATCAGGTCCCCCATTCTTGTGCCTTAAAGAAAAAACAAACTCCTAATTAAAAAAAACCCTACCCCACATAGCCCTCCACTCCCTCCTCACCACCAGCCTAGCTGCTACCCCAGGAAAATGCCCCTAACTTTTAAGTTACCCCCTCGGTGCAGATTCAGGGATCAGAGTTCACGACAGCCATCTTCCGAGTCTTTCGTATCTTCTTCCGGCGCTTCTGCAATTTCAGACCATTTCAGTGCATGCGCAGTCATCGCAAACTCGGAAATTGCTCCAACTGCGCATGTGCCGCTCCACCAGTCTCATTCTCAGATTACCAGAAGATGGCTGCCGTGAACTACGATCCCTGAATCTGCATCGAGGGGTAAGTAAAAAGTTAGGGGCATTTTCCCAGGGTAGCAGCTAGGCTGGGGGTGAAGAGGGGGGGTCTATGTGGGGTGGGGGGTAGGTTTTTTTTAATAAGGGGTTTGTTTTACCTTTAATAACAGTTTCCACAAAATGGCTCCTGCCTACAATCATGAATCCCAGACTGATGAAAACAAGATTCAAATAATTGATACAGTGTAATTAAAGTTCATTTTGCTTGACTAACATGATAAAATAGAATTTGAAATACTTTTTTGGGGTGACGGGTCCCCTTTAAGTCTGCTAAAAACATTTAAACATGAAATAAACTCAATAGGATTATTTTGCCACAAATATGGATTCATACGGATTAGTTACCAGCAATGTACTGTCTTATTATTGCAAAAAAAAAAATAATAATTTTTAAAAATTAAAATTGTTTGTTTAAAATGCACTCTACGGGAGATGAACTTCCCCGATCTCTGTCTCTGGACCCCGGTTGCGTCAAAAAAGGTATGCACCGGTGGGCCCCCCAGTGCGACCCCGGGTGTAAAGGAGGGAGGAATAATTCACCACACATCGCCAGGCATCGCTGTGTAAAAAACAAACTAAAAATGGAGTACGTTTTCACATCTTTTTTCTCTGAGCAACTTCCGCCGGAACTTCAGAAGCAGTGTAAAAGAACGGCGGCAAATCTGGTGTTCTCATGGTATAAAAATAACACATAACTTGATAAATTTGCCATTTATTTTACACAGCTTTTTTTTACACAGTGTTTCTGGTGAATTACGTTTTACACAGCATAATAAATAGGCCCGAAGTGTTAACTGTCTACATAGGAAGCTCATAAACAGTTAGGGCAACTGCCACACAGTTATTAGCAGTTTAAAACTGCTATATCAGAAACAACTAAAATCAAGTACATGTTTCAAGTCATAGTGAAGTCATTTTTTGGATTAACATCCCATTTAAGCACAACAAATTACAAAACGTGATTTCTTTAAATTGAATCTATAGCAAAATACATTCTCCAGCTGGCATACAGACATTCACGGACTTAAATTTCCATATGGTGACAGATGTTTACAGCAATTAACCTAACTTTGCTGTTACCTTGCTGTCCACACGGTAAAATACTGTACATAAAATAATCCATCATGAAAAAATAGAAATATATGAAGACTATAAATGAAACAACAGGTGCATTAAGATAAATACATATCCATTCCCAATGAAAATGTCTTTTATAAGAATGGGTATTGGTGCAAGAAAAAATATGATTTGGGCTTTTCGTAAATCCCTGCTTAGACCACACCTTGAATAAAAGGTTAAATTTTGTGCAGTAGTATCAACAAATAGAGTTAACAGGAGGACAACGAAACAGATTTATGTTGTTGGACTTAAGAGAAAGACACGTATATAGTTAAGTTGGGTTGAAAAACTCACACCCTAACCCCTCCATACACTCATAAACTATATACAGGTATGGGATCTATTATCTGGAAACTCATTATCCAGAAAGGCCATCTCCCATAGAATCCACTTTATTCAAATAATCCACATTCTTTAAACTATTTTTATCGTAGAATGTAATAAATAAAATTACTTGTGAAACCATCTGCCTTCTCCTACAATTTGTTGTACAGGTATAGGATCCATTATCCGGGAAATCCATTATCCAGAATGCTCCAAATTACAGAAAGGCTGTCTCCCATAGACTCCATTTTATCCAAATAGTCCAAATTTTTAAAAATGATTTACTTTTTCTCTGTAATAATAAAACAGTAGCTTGTACTTGATCCCAACTAAGATATAATTAATCCTTATTGGAAGCAAAACCAGCCTATTGGCTTTATTTAATGTTTAAATGAATTTCTAGTAGACTTAAGGCATGAAGACCCGAATTATGGAAAGATCTGTTATCTGGAAAACCCCAGGTCCAGAGCATTCTGGATAACAGGTCCCATACCTGTACGTATAATTAATTACAGTATGCACTACTCCTTGATTCAAAAATTCATTAGTACACTTCAAAATCAGTGTTGGACTGGGATGGCAGGGGCCCACCAGAAAACCTTAGACCGTGGGCCGACCGGGAAACCTTAGACAGTGGGCCCACTTTCCAACTATTATTCCTCCTCTCCTCTCTCAACCTCTTTATTCTTCTAGTCTTTTATATCTACTTACTATATTTTTTCCATTATTAAGCATTTTTCCCCATAAAGGAAAAGGTAAGGATCATGAAATATGCTAAATGTTTAGAAGGAAGAGGACCCACTGACACCTGGGCCCACTGGGAGTTTTCCTGGTATCCTGGTGGGCCAGTCTGACACTGTTCAAAATGAATTGATTCAGGAATGATCCGAAGTATTTATTTGAAACTTTTTATCCTAATAACTTTACTCTACTTGAGGGAGACACTATATTAGTGAATAATCAATTTAATTTAATTTTCTTGCACAAGCACTAAGCACTTTCTACTAATTTATAGGTGTCTGCACCTTACTATCCTTGCTATCATTCCTGAATCAATTCATTTTGAAGTATACTAATGAATTTTTGAAAAGTAATATTAAGGAGTGGTGCATAATTAATTATACGTACAACAAATTGAAGGAGAAAGCAGATTGGTTTCACAAGTAATTTAATTTATTACATTCTACAATACAAGCTCATTTTTAACAATCCATTGGTTGGTTTAAACATTTGGGATAACACAGGGTTTCTTTATCTCTCTGGTTCAAATTAATTTTAGTTACACTGACAAAGTCAGATCTTTGTTGTAATCCTAAGTGACAATCAAGTCCTTTTGCCATCTGATCCCATTCTCTTCTTAAAGGGCACACATAAAGGCAAAAAAATAAAATCCCATTTTTACTTTCTTTAATGAAAAAGAAAATATCTCCAATATACTTTAATTCACTTCACTTTAATAACCTTCATTTACTGCTGTGGATAGGAATTGAAAGACGGTCCCTAACTGCTGAGCAGGGAAACAATCATACTTATGAACCAAGCCATGCAAAACTCAAGCAGCTTTGTTTATGATGATCCCTAAGCAGCCCAGACCACACTGAGCATGTGCACAGTCTTGGTCTTGTAAAGATGTTTACCAAAGTTACAAGATGGTGACCCCCTGTAGCCAACTTTGAAAGCATAAATTATTTGTTTGATTAGGCTTGTGGTGCAGTAAGTTCATGTTTATGTTTAGTAAATAAAATACAGCATTTCTAGCCTTATTCTATTTTAGACTTTACATACCCTTTAAAATACAATTTTATATAATAATATTATTATTTTTCTCTGTAATATTAAAACAGTAGCTTGTACTTGATCCCAACTAAGATATATTTATCCTTATTGGAAGCAAAACCAGTTGTTTTCTAATTATTTAATGTTTACATGATTTTCTAGTCCCATACCTGTATACCAATAACTTATTGATTGTAAATTTTAGTATCATTAATCAATCTACAATGTTAGTAAGTAATGTTATTAATTACTATAAATGTAGCAAAAGACAAATTTAGGATCACAAGTACAATGTGAACACAAATGGATGCAAAATTGACCATATTCATAGGCTGAGATTTGCAAAATATTGAAAATGTAATATTAAGCTATACCTGGTGTTGGTTTATTAAGTTATTTGGGTGTCATTGTAAGTGATAGCAAGAGCTTGGTGGAATCTTGGAATCATATTTTAACCATGAAAGAAGCAGGGTCAAAAACAGTAATAATAGTTATTATCACAGGAGGGGTTTCAGGCTGGAGCAGACTTACTGTAAATGTGTAACCACAATTTGATCCAAAAGTCTTTATATGAGAGAGGTTAAAGGAGACATATGGGATATGTGGAACCTCCCTTATATTGTAGGCAATAATGAATAATAGTGCTTTCTTTTTCTTTGGGCTAAAAATTAATATTATCTTCCAAAAAGTGGTCCCTTTATTGGAACTCCCTATAGATCCACTACAGTCCCAGTCTGTGTTTCAAGGGTGGGCGTGCCCTAGCAGTCCCTGCCAGATGCACAGTAGTAGGGGTACAGCCAATTGCAGCCTTGTAGTCACACAAGCAAAGACAGGCTTCAGTTCCCTATCAAGCCTAGTTGCTGATTGGTTCCTATCCTATAGTGTCGTGTGCTGAGTGCCAGTGGCTCCCCTGCCTTGCCTGGGAAAGGAGGCAGCAGGAAGTGGAACAGGTGGGCAGGACTAGTAGAGGTTTTGCTGAAATTTTTAATAATTCAACCCAAAACATTACTTTTTAAAGCACATTCCTTCTATATTTATTAAAGTATAATGCACTGGCATATTCTTGGTTTTCACACTATGGGGCAAATTCACTAAGCACCGAAGTGCCTAACGCTAGCGTGAATTCGCTAGCGCTGGACATTTTCGTTACTTCGCCGAATCACTAACTGATGCTGGCGTAACTCCGCTAGTGTTACTTCGCACCCTTACGCCTGGCTAATTTGCGCATTGTTCTGAACGCTACCTTTTACGCCAGACTTCCTTCGCCACCTCAGACCAGGCAAAGCGCAATAGAGTAGATAGGGATTGCTTCCAAAAAAGTGAAACATTTTTCTAAGTCCCAAAAAACGCTGGCGTTTTTTCTTTATTATGGGTGATAGGCTGAAAAAGATCGTAAAATTTTTTGGGGCTCCCCTCCTTCCCCCCTACATTTCCTAACTCATGGCACCTTAACTATACAGTGGGCACATGTGTAGGGCAAAATAAAAATTTTATTTGATGTTTTGAAGGTTTCCTAGGCTTGTGTAGTGATGCTACGAATACTTCCATTGAAATTTGGATTTGGCGCCGTAAGCAAATTAACCATCGCTAGCGTACCTTCGCTTTGCTTGGCGAATCAACGCTAGCGCAACTTCGCAACCTTACGCTACCCCTGAGCGCAACTTTGGATTTTAGTGAATTTGCGTAGCGCTGGCGAAAATACGCCTGGCGAAAATACACCTGGCGAAGTGCAGCGAAGCGGACGCCAGCACAACTACGAATCTTAGTGAATGTCCCACTATATGTCTCCTTTAACAAAATTAGTAACTTGTAATACTGTATGTATAAGGCTGTTGACTATCAAACATTCAATATAGACAGCCAAGGCCTTGAGGACACTTTCAAGAGTCAACTGTTTTTCTCAAAGTAACTCCTGGCAGCAGGTCCTGACTGAGATCTAAAATAGACCCTGGCAAGTACACATAGGCCCCCACAGAACCAATGAACAGTGATTATACTGTATATGGCAATTTATATCTGCTCATTTGACATTTGCCAGAATCAATATATATTTGATTAGATTTGTTGGACACTGATGGCTCCAACTTTTCACCATTTTGGTCCACCAGATTGAAACTTCCTCAATGTTTATGAAATGAGACAACTAGTGAGCAATAAGTTGCAAACAGTGAGGCGTTTGGGTCTAAGACTAACCAACACCCCAAACCAACAACAAAAGATTTTCAATAACATATAGGATAGAGTAATTATAATTGGAACACTTCCTGCCATGTGCTCTGGAACTAAATCTCCCAATGCATTTAACATCCAATGTGTTCTTGGGTTATTATGGATGAAATTGGTATTTTTTTTTTTGCATGTGCTTTTGCGGCATTATACATGGAATAGGTTCTGTATTTATCTCCTTATGTTCTAGATATTATACATGGAACTGGCCCTGGGTTTCTATCAGTTGTTGCCCCTGTCAGATAAGGAACAATGCTGCAGGAATTGTATCACCTTCACACTAAATGCAGCAATGATAATAGATGAAAGAACAAGATGTAGTCAAATCATAAACATCCATTCCTCTCAGAAGTTTGTCCAAGCTGTGGCGAAGCCTTTTGATTATGGATTAAGCCATCTTAGAGTTCCCAGGTGACAGCTGTAAAAGACTTTAGAAGAAGGAAAGCAGAATTTGTGATTTATTTCTGGCCTACAAATAAAATGTGCATTGTTATTGGATAGAAAGACATCAAGAACAATGTTATGCAAATCTGTAATACATTATAATTGAACACATTCTGTCTATGTTATATTTTATTGTACCAGACACATTTTACATCTCCCGATACCCAAGAACAGATCACTTAAAAGCTAACATATCCACAAATCCATCGTTATGCGACAAGACATGCAATAGCAGGACATTTATTTTACAAGCATTTAAAGGAATAGTCAAGATTTCCCTCCAAACTGTTATTAAACGTTCTATGGAAGTGATAAAAAATAATGATTTATTTGTAATAAAAGAACTACATTCATACAGTGGTGGGTCTTATCTTCATCTAGGAAGTTCTTCCTAGGCTACTAGAGAATATTCTTTTTATCTCATTTATCAAAAACAGTAGCTGGTTAATAAAGAACAGACAAAAGATGACGAAGAAAGATGCATATGGGAATAACCTTATATCTCTTCAATATCACTGGCTAAAGCTAATATCTATCTAATGGTATTAGATAACCTCCTTTGTGCACATGTGCATTGAGTCTGGAGTATTGGGATTGATGCACAGGAAATTATAAACTATTGTACCTCCTGCGAATCCCCAGTGCTTCCAAACCAATGCAGGGGGCTCACCTGTGGGGTTAGCAAATAGGCAATGGCAGGAACAGGTAACAATAATAAACATTTTATAAAACTTTTGTACCATGGGACTCCCATGTGAAAGTCCTTTACAAATTACAGATTGAGAATATGGTTCTTATTGTATTTAAAAAGCCTGGGTGAATGGTTATGTCTTTAGTCTGCTCTTAAAGGAGAAGGAAAGGTTAAAACTAAGTAAGCCTTATCAGAAAGGTCCATCTAAATATACCAGTAAACCCCCCAAGTAATGTTGCTCTGAGTCCCCTGTCAAAAGAAATACTGCATTTCTTTCCTTCTATTGTGTACACATGGGCTTCTGTATCAGACTTTCTGCCTTCAGTTTAAACCTCATTGCCCTGGGCAAGAGCATGCTCAGTTTGCTCCTCTCCCCCCACCCCTCCCTTCTCTACAGTAATCTGAGCCCAGAGCAGGGAGAGACTCAGGCAGGAAGTGATGTCACACCACATTAATACTGCAGCTCCTATTCTAAACAAACAGAGAGTTTCTAGAGCTTTTTACTCAGGTATGGTAAAACATTCCACAGAATAAATATAGCATTCTAGCTTGCACTATTGCAGCTAATCTATTGGCAATAAAATGCCTCTGTAGCTTTCCTTCTCCTTTAAAACATCCAGAGAATTGTGGGTCCAAAGGATTTTATTGGTACTCTGTAGGGATGCACCGAATCCACTTTTTTGGATTCGGCCGCACCCCCGAATCCTTCGTGAAAGATTCGGCTGAATACCGAACAGAATCCGAACCCTAATTTGCATATGCAAATTAGGGGCAGGAAGGGTAAAACATTTTTTACTTCCTTGTTCTCTGACAAAAAGTCAAGCAATTTCCCTCCCCGCTCCTAATTTGCATATGCAAATTAGGATTCGGATTCGGATTCGGTTCGGCCGGGTAGAAGGATTCGGCTGAATCCGAATCCTGCTGAAAAAGGCCAAATCCTGGCCGAATCCCGAACCGAATCCTGGATTCGGTGCATCCCTAGTACTCTGGACACCTTGAGTAACTGCGGTGTTGATTGGTGAGTAGCCTGATGGATTTTGTACCAACTGTAATCAGTGCAGTTATTTTTATAGGAGACCATAATACAGGTATTGACCTGTTATCCAGAATGCTTGGGACCTGGGGTTTTCTGTATAACAGATCTTTCAGTAATTTGGATCTTCATACCTTAAATCTACTAGAAAATCATGTAAACATTACGGGGCCGATGCATCAAGGGTCGAATATCGAGGGTTAACTACCCCTCGATATTCTACTGGGGAATGAAAATCCTTCGACTTCGAATATCGAAGTCGAAGGATTTTGCGCAAAAAGTTCGATCGAAGGAATAATCCATCGATCGAACGATTAAATCCTTTGAATCGAACGATTCGAAGTATTTGAATCCAACGATCGAAGAATTATCCTTCAACCAAAAAAACTTAGCCAAGCCTATGGGGACCTTCACCATAGGCTAACATTGGGTTCGGTAGCTTTTAGGTGGCGAACTAGGGGGTCGAAGTTTTTTCTTAAAGAGACAGTACTTCGACTATCGAATGGTTGAATAGTCGAACGATTTTTAGTTCGAATCCTTTGATTCGAAGCCGTAGTCGAAGGTCGAAGTAGCCCATTCGATGGTCGAAGTAGCCCAAAAAACACTTTGAAATTCAAAGTTTTTTTACTTCGAATCCTTCACTTGAGCTTGGTGAATTGGCCCCTACATAAACCCAATAGGCTGGTTTTAATTCCAATAAGGATTAATTATATCTTAGTTTGGCTCAAGTACAAGGTACTGTTTTATTATTAGAGAGAAAAAGGAAATTGTTTAAAAAAAATTTGGATTATTTGGATAATATGAAGTCTATGGGGGACAGACAGTCTTTCCGTAATTCGGAACTATTAGATCCCATACCTGTACAGGGCATTGCAGTAATCCATTCTTGAGGATACAAAAACATAAATTAATTTTGGCATGTCCTCATTTGGAATTAGATTATTCTTGCAATGTTTCTGAGATGGAAGAATGCTGATCTGGTGGTAGCTGACAGCTGGAGGCCTATTTATTAAACATCAAATTTTAGTGGCTTTAGAGGTTTTAAAACAACGATTAAATGCTATTTCTCTAAAGCGATGAATGCCATGAAAGTTATTAAAAGATCTGAATATAAATAGTACAAATAAAAAAAATAAACAATTACTAGTGAAACAAAATCCGAAAAACCTCTAAAAATGTAAAAGACTAAAAAAAGGTCCAATAGTCTCAACACAGCAGCTTTTGCGTATTTGGCGCAGATTTTGTATTAGAGTTTTTTGTGGGTTTTACACTTGATACAGCTCAAATTTTTGGGGTTTTAGAGAAATAAAAAATACAATGTATTACAAAAATACAATTTGTGGAAGAAGAATCACACCCAGGCTTCGAACCTGGCAAATTTAGACATACTACCAAGTTTTAATTCCACTGTCTGTGCTCCCTGCCATCTTGTTATAAGCTGTTATAAGCCTCTGCCCTCCAGTTAGGATTATCTCTCTCTTATCTCTGTTTAATTTAAAGTTGGGTTTTGGCTATTATGTTAGACATCCAGTCACTCCAGCCTTTATATTTTTGCCTAACTATATTGAAAACTTTTTTTATTTTGCCTAGCCTACTTATTTACCCAGTTTTTATTTTTACGCTGAACAATTCCTTCAAGCCTATTGAGGTTTATCCACACTTGCAGATCAGCTAAGCACCTATTGATTGTGGATATTGGATCCCTATTGTCTGGTTTAAAGGACAGGTATAGATTCATGTAAATAGCCTGCCTTGCATTTATTCTACATTATCCAGATTTTCAACAGAGGCAATAGAGTATCCAGCAATCTAAATAGTTGGGCTTAAAAAAGGGAGAGATTAAGCGAAACATTGCCTGGTTGTCTGACCTAATAAATTAAATTTTTTACTTTTTGCAACAAAATGGTGCTGCAGCAGTATTTTTTCTTGTATAGCTAAATAGTGGAGTAGCACTGGTTGGCAATGCTCTGAGGCCGGTATCACCGACAGCAATAAAAAGTAATATGATCTTCATTTTCTTAAGTGTTTCATGCAATTTAACCTTAAAGAAAAGCTTATGAACCTTACACTGTCCATGACCTCTTCTGATCTGAACAACATAGGGGATCTCTACCTCTATGGGCACTCATCTTATGGCTGCGTCTTGGTCAAAATAATAGTCTACAGTTATTTTTAGAATTGAAAAGTAATTTTAGGTTTCTCAAAAAGATGAGCTAATACTATTCTTGTGATCCACACTTTTAATTTGTTACATCAATACCTGTTTTTTCTTCTAAACGTCCTTGTGGCCAACTATGCTTTTAGAACCGCTGCTTGTTCACAATGAATTGCTTACGTTTGTTCAGATTTTCAATATGACAAGACTCAAAGAGTTCCAATTTGCTCCAACTGAACACTAAGATTTTGTCTGAAGCAGAATCCTGGTCAAATGGTCTCTTTTGTGCTGGGTTCAATATTGAACAGAATTCAATAATAATGGCTCCAGTGCATCTCTATTATGAATGCTAATACATACATATAGCAGAAAGTCTATATCTTGTGTAATGTAGAACATTTGAGCTCTGTATATTTTTAAAAGAAAGGTAGCTTTGGGTTTAAAGGACCGATAACAAAATAAAATCAAAGTGCTCTGTATAAAATAAAATCCACCGGGGAAAAAACCTGGTGGCCCTAGTCCTAATGGGCCCCTTCTTCCCAAGCACCTCGGCAGGCTGTTTGGTACAACGGTGGAGCACTAGGGGGCCTATGCATGGGAGGCAGTAATCAACTATGCACTGGTAGCAGATAATCATTGAGGGTGGGGTGGCATGCCAGAGCAGTGAGCCCTTGGGATTAGAAGAGTATGACCAGAGCTGTAGGCCCTTATGGTAGAAACAGTGTAACCAGAGCAGTGGGCCCCTGGGGTAGGCCCCGTCTCCCCCAGTCTGAGACTGCTAACACACCCCTTATGAAAATCTTTGGCAACATTTCAGTATTACTTGAAAATAGGGCACATACCTTAGAAAAGTGCCCCCCAAGCTGGCCTCTGCCCAGTGCTACTTGCTATGTAGATCATTAGAGAGCTGCAGCCTGCAGGAGCATTTCCTGTTACTTTCCTTCATACTGAGCTGCACGTGGAGCAATCCTTTCATAGGCTGGAATACAAATAGAAACACTGTGAAGGATTGTGCCACCTCCTGCCTAGTGTGCTCCCAAGGAAGAAAATGTTAGCAGCACACTGAGGGTCTGTCTATTTTTATTGACCCAAAACATACAAAAGAAAGGCAATGTTTCAGGCCACCCGGGCCCTTTATAAAGACTAGTGTTACACTCCCACAACAACATTTAAAGCGTGAGCAAGAGGTGTTGAAAAAAGGTCCCACCCCTTCCTATGACATCATGAAACAAGTTGCAGTGTTGTATATTATCCAGTCCGTGAAGATGAAGTCCGTAAAAAAGTCAATTGTGCCCAACCATTATAAGTGCTCAGCATATTCCATGTTGAATATTATCAAATTGTGATATTAAGAAATGAAAAAAAAAATATTTGAAAGGAAAACATTTTTGAAAAAATTAAAGGAAAATTTTAAAAAGGAAAAATAAAATCTGAAAAGATTTGGGAAGATCTTTTAAAAAAGTTGGAAAAGTGTTGCTTTATACATAAGGTCACATGGTCAATATTACACAATACATTTTACTTCTGATCTCTACCAGGCCGAACCGAATACGAATCCTAATTTGCATATGCAAATTAGAGGCAGGGAGGAAAATTCCCTGACTTTTTGTCACAAAACAAGGAAGTAAAAAAAGTTTCCCCCTTCCCGCCCCTAATTTGTGTATTTGGACAAATTGTTCGCAAAGGATTTGGGTTCGGCGAATCCAAAG
The DNA here is from genome assembly GCA_038501925.1 of Xenopus petersii. Classification (NCBI taxonomy): domain Eukaryota; kingdom Metazoa; phylum Chordata; class Amphibia; order Anura; family Pipidae; genus Xenopus; species Xenopus petersii. The sequence goes on along the minus strand of CM076674.1, from coordinate 30,243,272 downwards.
TAGTGCATCTCTATTAATAACCCAAAAATAAACATGGCTCCCAAGGTCATCAAGCCAGGTTAGAGTGTCAACTGACGTTTGTGTTGCCTGACTGTTGATTTGGGCAAAATTGTTAAAGAAAGACTATTGTGCCCATTTTTTAAAGTGATACTGGCACTATTTCCTATTGTATCGTTATCCAGGACTGGTACAAACAGCCTGTTTGTTTTAAAATTACATTTGCACATTATCTGTAAATATCTATTTTATTATATCGATTTGGGGGGGGGGAGAACTGGTGCTTTAACATAGCATGATGCTGCTGACATTTAGGTAGGCTTACTGTTTAAAAGATTTACAGAAATCACAATAAAAATGTTTTGCTATCTGAGCCCTCTGGGACGCAGGCTGCTTCTTTCAAGGCATTGAAGGTCAGGCTTTTACTCTGTTAGAAGTGCTTGTTAACTTACATTTTAAGTGGTGGTTGGATGCGATTTGCTGAATCTCAGAGGAAAAGAACTGTTACTCATCCAAATTTGAATGTTTAAGAATATCAAAAACCAAGAAATATCAAGTCTTCATTGTTTATCTAAGTAAAGAATGTTTATTTACTTGCGGTCGTGCCTATACTGCTTGGAGCAAATAATGCAGCAAAATCATTTATACTCTTAACTCAGAATCCTGTCACTCAAAAAGGAGACAAATATATCCTGTAATTATGTAACAGCAATGTTTTTAACAGCAGCATGGTTGTCTGTAAACACAACAGCTAGATTTCTCTGATATGCAGACTCCTGATATAGTCCTGTTATAGAGTTCTCCTCGTCTAAAGCCTAACTAAAGAAGTATCTAGAAATGTTGTACATTATGGGGCAGATTTACTAAGCTCGAGGGAGGGTTTGAATTTAAAAAAAAGTTAGAATTTTGAAGTAAATTTTTGGGTACTTCGACCATCGAATAGGCTATATTCGACTATTGGGATACAACGATTCGAAGTAAAAATCATTCGACTATTCGACCATTTAATAATCGAAGTACTGTCTCTTTAAAAAAACTTTGACATCATACTTTGCCAAATTAAAGCCACCGAAGTGCAATGTTAGCCTATGGGGACCTTCCAGAGCACTTTTCTACGTTTTTTTTGGTCGAATAAAAATCCTTTGATCGATCGATAAAAATCGTTTGATTCGAACGATTTAATTGTTAGATGGAACAATTTTTATTTGACCGCAGGATTGCCAAATGTGTTGAAAAAACATCAAATTCGATATTCAAATTCGTAGTTTTTTAATTCGATGGTCAAAATTTGAAGTTTTTTGTACTTCGAAATTCGACCCTTGATAAATCTGCCCTAAGTGTTGGGCTTCTGTACCAGCCCAAGGCAAACACAGCCCTTTAGCAGTAAATATCTGTGTCTCCAAAGATGACCCAGTAGCTCCCCATCTTCTTTTTTTTGCTGACTCACTGCACATGCTCTGTGCTGCTGTCACTTACTGAGCTTAGGGACCCACTCACAATATACAGTACACATAGAATAGAAATGTCACAATATAAAAAGCCTATGAGTAAGTGCCCCAATAGGCACGAAACGCGTTAGGCTTTTATGTCCTAATAAATTTTCAAATGTTTTAATGAATTGCATCTTTATTATTGGAGGTCCTCACATTTTTTTGTAATAGTGTTTTGGATTTGCACCTTGGGACTGGGGTGAACTGTGAGTAAATAATTTATCAATTATTTTTTTTGAGTAGTACCGTACATACATTCTTTCTATGTGGCATTAGCACAAACCTTGTTATAATATGTCACAATATAATGCTGATTAGTAATTAATACAGATAATTACTACATCGCAGCACATAAACCAGTGCAATTAGCATCAGAATTTAATAATCAGCCCTGTAGCATCAGCTTCTATTACAGGTCAACCTCATTTTCTGCTGGATAATTAGTGACGAGCCCTAAGCTTAGCTTCTCAACAGCTGCTCAGAGCCCACTGAGCATGTGAGTGTCACAGACACTTTCCAAGATGGTGACCCCCTGTGACAAGTTTGAAGTCCTGGATCTTTGCTGCTATTGACAAGCTGAAACTTTAGACTGGTGCAATAAGTTCAGTATATAAAATATGGCATTTTTAGCCACATTAATTTTTAGGGTTTAGTTCTCCTTTAAGGTGGCCATACACAGACAGAAATCAGTCCAAATCAGCATCTTATCTGAAAGCGACTTTCCAATAAACGTTAATTAAAAATGTCAGTGGTTTTAAAGTTTTTTGTAAATGTAATTGCCTTTGGTGTCCAATCATGATGATCCAAGAAGTGACACAGGTCAAGAGTATTTATTTTACATTAGAATGGACTTAAAATGGAATTTTTATCTACATCCAACAGCACAACTCTAAACTAAGGATTTCGCCAGTGCAGCAGAAATTTAAAACAAGGAGCAATTAACATGCACAGTAGCAAAACTCATGCACCAAAATTGGTTTTATAAACTACCTTGGCTAATAAAAATCAGTGGAGGGGCAGATAAATATAGATGAGAACGTGATGGAAAACCGTTGTAATCCTCATGTGTCCAGGCAAACTCTAAAATGCTGAATTATTTAAATGGAGCCGGATGAAGAGAAACTAAATAAAAAGTAATTGCACTTCTCTTCTTAAATTTGCTTTAAATTTAGACATGTCGGGTGGACATATTTATATAAATGATTATGGAAATAATATGAGGGAGGAAAAATATGTAAATAGAAGCTTCTGCAAAAGGTATTTAATGTACAACTCTAAGGGGCAGATTTACCTAGGGTCGAATATCGAGGGTTAATTAACCCTCGATAAAAAGTAATTGCACTTCTTACCCATTTATTGTTACCACCTGTGCATCAATGTTTTGTGCTGGGGGGTTAAGCCTTATCCTGATTAAGGGAGTGTTAACATCCCCACAACATTGAGGCACAGATGGGGTAGGCTTCCTGTCCTTGTGTGTGTGGCTCCCCTCATATTTTGTGTTACAATGTACCAGGTGCACCTTTTTAAGAGCTAGGGGCATCAAAGCACAGGAAATAACTTTCTATTGAAATACTTCCATTGGACTCAGCGCTGGATTTCTGTCCGCCATGCTGCCTTATGCATCCCAGACACACACAAACTGCTTGCTTCCCCCACTCACACTAGGGATTTGAACCACCACCACCACCACAAAATACATGATCTGAGCAATAAGCTGTCAGGGGTCTATCGGCTCCTAGTAGAGAAGTCTGGACCAAGGAGGAAGCCCAGGGATTAAAGTCCAAGTTTACGGTATCCAAAAGGGGTCAGGCGTAAGAGTAGTCAAGTTCAGGCAAATGTTCAATAAGGCAGGCAGCAAGAATCAGAATCAGGGTCAAGCCAAGGGTCAGGAAGCCAGGAAATCAGGAATTTAGGAAACTCAGGAACACGATTCAGCAATTCCTATAATCGGGCATCAAACCCGTGACCTGGAAGTCCTTTAATCACCATAGTTCATGCCTTGCACGTGGCGTCATCATGCCGGCGTCATGGCACTGGCCCACGTGGGTCATGGGCGCTGCTATTTTGGAGATGATGCAGTTGGAGATGGGAGCGCCATCAGGTACTCCTGACACATGCCAGCCCCCAAAGTCTGCCACCCCAGGCTGAGATCATTGTTGCCTGCTCACCTGATTTAAGCTGGAAAATTTACTGTGCTTTGCACTGTCTAAAATAAACATTCGATTTCAGGTTCTAGGAACAACTCATTTGGGAGAAGAAGAAAAGGAAGCAAGTGGAGATGCAATGAAGCCTGAATAAAAAAAACAAACAGGGACTTTCAAGCTGCATCTTTTCTGCAAAACGAGACGCTCCTTATTACTTTTCTGCCACATCCAGTCAATTTTAAGTGTAATCGCAATAATTAAATAAGGTGAAGATTTACCTTGTGACAAATGACCTTTTGAAGGACAATGAAACAGGAGGAAACATAGAGAAGCAAGAGAGAAGCAAGTTAATTGGACAAATTAATTTCTGTTATGAAATGCAAATAGTCTGCCTATGGTTACTCAAAGGAGATAGGTCCTAATTTGTATTTGCTACAGTTACTGAAGAAACCTGCATTATATTAGAGGCCATAGAAACAATTTGGAATCTAGGTTGGTAAATGATATTTGCAAAAATGAAGAATTAGAGCCCGGTTTCTAGTACTTTTTATTATTCCAGCTTTAAATTATGTACAAGGGGCCAAGATAAATGAGATATCACTTGTCTGCTTGAATAACATTTCTTATGTACGCTATTGAAATGTTGTTGTTCAAAAAGATATATAAGTATAGAAATATTCCATGTACAGATGTAGATAGGTTTCTGAAACGTTACATGTTTCATAAGGCTGAATGAATATAGATTTAGAAGCTAAAATATAAATTTACTTTACTAAGTACAAAAAATGGCAAACAACTGTAACATTTTGAAGCTCACACAACCTTTGTTAAGCATGATCACTGGCTAACTAAAAATGTAACTCTACTCTACTACTCTTCTCTACCCACATGGGTGCATACCAAAGCCAACCCCTTCAGCGTAGAACCGGCAAATGCTCCTACTGCACATGCGCCGCCAAACGCCGGGCAATCCAGGATAAAGACCGCACGGGAGAAGATGGCGTCTGTGAACATGGACAGGACCTGCGCTGAGGGGTAAGTAGCAGCTTAGGGGCATTTGGGACAAAGTTATCCAGATACACCTTGCATGAGTGTATGCATGAGGGATCCAATGTCGCCCTCCAACACCACCAACAAATTGTCTATGTTACAACTCATGCAATGTGTGTACAGTGTGTGGCCATATACAGATTGTTCTTCAGACTGGTTCATAAACATGTTGGCGTATGAGGGTGCAATGTTGGATCCCATCACTGTCCCTGGAAAACGAAATATGGAAAGTGTCTTGAAACAAGAAAAAACAAATTGTTGTAACACTCTTACACTGTATTTTAAATATATAAATATATATATATATATATATATATATATATATATATATATATATATATATATATATATATATATATATATATATATATATATATATATATGGTTTGCACATCTCCATTCCCTAAACATGCAGAATGGACGTGTACAAACTGTTCACATCCAACACCGCTAAGATCAAATCTGTAGAGGCCACTTCCAATTTCTCAATCATTCTTAAAAAGTGTAAAGTGTCGGTGATGTATGACTAACCTCATGAGGCAAAAGAGGCTAATACCTTGTCCAGAAAAGTCAATAGAGGTGTAAGTATAGAGTCCATGCCTGCACTGCACCTATGGGTTGCCCCGGAGGACGATGCAGGTTTTTGTGAACCGTTGGTAAATTATATTAGACCGGTGTAATTGGATGTTCCTTGGCAAGGTATCCCCTATACTCCCCAATAATGACTAGTCCTTGATAACATGTCAACACATCGAATATTTTCTTTGTAAAAGCTGAAGTTGGATCATACTCTAATCATTGGTATGTAACCATATCATTCAACTTTGTGATAATCTAATCAATATAATAACCCTTATATAGGATTACCAATGCACCACCATTATCTGCAGGCTTAAACACTACTAATATATCATGCATCAACTCATCAACTGCATTATGTTCAACTTTAGACAAATTATTATTTTACTGTAACTTAAACCATTAATACTAAATGCAAAACTGATTGACATTCCTAGCAATCCTATTATTCACAGTTTCCACTGCATATGCAGAATAGGTGTCAAAAAGGTGGTGTTTCCCTTTGTTGCCAGTTACCGCCTCTCTGGACCTCACTGCTCCTGCGATCTTATTATTATTATTATTATTAACATGTATTTATATAGCACCAACATATTGCGTAGCACTGTGATCTTAGCACCGTTGGACACAAACAGTTTGTACACGTCCATTCAGCATGTTCTGGGAACAGAGGCAGTGCAAACCACATTAATAGGTTCACAATATAAAGTGTTACAACAATCTTTCTATTTGGAATTGCTGGACATATTATTATTACACTGCTCTGCATTGTCATTGCTTGATGCAGAACGTACATATGTTTCTATGAAAGTAACATGTTTTTTGCAGCTATGCAGCTACTTGGAAACTTGAGGTGGGGGAAATTAAATAAAAACGAAACAGTTAAAATGTATGTAACATTTTTGTAAAAAAATAACTAAAATTAGAAATGGAAAGCAAATAAAAAAAAAATCACGTTTGTGGTGTACTCATCAAAAATCAGTTTTGCAAAGCAGGGTCAGAACTAGGAATATGCAGAAGAGGCAAATGCCTTGGGGCTCATAGGAGGGTTTGTGTGTGCTGGTCACCTACCTCTTCTGCCTGCCTGTACCTCTTTTGGACCAACTATAAATCCAGAACACCAAATTTCACCCAGAAGATTTCTCTCTCTTTACTGTCAGTAGTAAATTCATGGATCTGCACACACAGGGGGTCATTTATCAACACTGGGCAAATTTGCCCATGGGCAGTAACCCATGGCAACCAATCAGATTGCTGCATTCATTGTTCTACTTGCAGCTGGCTTTAAAAAGTTAATCACTGATTGGTTGCTATAGGTAATTGCCCATGGGCAATTTTGCCCAGTGTTGATAAATGAGTACCACAGTGTTCTCTGCAGTCGGGGACATGACCTCTCTTTTTATTATTATACCACCAACAAGATCAACGTTTCGGGGGGGGGCACGAAACGCGTTAGTTCTTCAAGCACTCCCACTCTTGATATACCACTGTGTATGGTTAAATAAAGCCGCTTATTGATATATCCACCTGCGCTGCCAGCGGATATCTTCCTGTATGCACTCACTACCGGTAAGTTTGTTACTACCACCAGACTCTTTAGTTATCCCCCAGATATTTCTCATCTGTAAAGAAAAAGGAAAAACAGGGAAGGAAAAGGGATCACAATCAACTTAATATACAATACATTGGCATTTAGAGAAAACATGTTAAACTAAAATTGTCATTAGGCCCTTTCGAGAGAGCATTTTTAATTGTCAAATCCAAAGTAATGTGTTATACCTACCATACTTTCACCGCAACGGTGGTGGTGGTCCTCCGTTGAACCCAGCAAGGTCCCTTAGCAACAGTAGTAAATTCACGGATCACACGGATTCACGCACGGATTCACACACACACAGGGGCCGATTCACTCAGCTCGAGTGAAGGGTTCGAATGAAAAAAACTTCGAATTTCGAAGTTTTTTTTGGGTACTTCGACCATCGAATTGGTTAAATTCGTTCGAATTCGATCGAAGTCGAACGAAATCGAAAGATTCGAAGTAAAAATCGTTCGACTATTCGACCATTCGATAGTCGAAGTACTTGCCCTTTAAAAAAAACTTCGACCCCCTACTTCGGCAGATAAAACCTACCGAAGTCAATGTTAGCCTATGGGGAAGGTCCCCATAGGCTTGCTAACCTTTTTTTGATCGAAGGATTTTCCTTCGATCGTTTGATTAAAATCCTTCGAATCGTTCGATTCGAAGGATTTAATCGTTCGATCGAACGAAAAATCCTTCGATCGTTCGATCGCAGGATTAGCGCTAAATCCTTCGACTTCGATATTCGAAGTCGAAGGATTTCAATTCGAGGGTCGAATTTCGAAGTATTTTTAACTTCGAAATTCGACCCTTCGTGAATCGGCCCCACAGTGTTCTCTGCAGTCGGGGATATGGCCCTTCTTTTTATTATTATACCACCAACAAGATCAACGTTTCGGGGCGGTTTAACCTCCCTTCATCAGGATACAATCTCAATAATTTTTTAATCCATTGGTCATATAAATTGAGTGCATGTGAGTTAAATTTCAATAAAAAAGTCTTTCATTCAGTCTCTCTTTACTGTAACATTTTGTCCGTAATGCCTAGCCAAGCCAAAGAGATGGGGGGGGGGGTGCAACGATGGTAGTGTTGGCCTTGGCACCCTTTTTCTTATCCCTGGAATTGTTGTAAAGATAAGCTGCTCCTTTACAGTGGTATAAGGCAGAATTCAATTGGATCTGCATTGTACTTTTCAGGCAGAAGGTAGACGGCCACCAAAACACTATTCAATACTGGGCATAGCTTTATCCCTACATGTGGTAAAAATTTACAAAAGCCCTCAGTTAAATTATTATAAACTTCCTATAACTTATAAGGAAGTATTTATGAATTTAGGTGTTAAACTGTGCCAATCAGAGTTGGCAACGATCCTGAATTTATTGTGAGCCTCCTTTAAACAAATATGGAGGTTTGAGGAACACAGCTGGACATATTGGGGTTGTAACTTTGTGTAATAGGAAGTGGGTAGGGCAGATAATAGGCGTGGCCACAAAAAATCTCTCTTGAGATGTTGACATCTATGACCAATGTGTTCCCAATGAGCAATTAGGTTTGATCAGACTAGTGCATTTGAGCACTTATGTTAGTACTCTGTTAGAGCTCCTATGTTCATTCCCGCTTGTCAAGTACCTTTATATTTTCCCAAACATTTAATTTCTTATATGACTTTTTTTTATTGTCCAAATACCTTTTTTTCTATTTCATTGAAAATCAAAATGGGTCAGATACACAGCAAAGGCTCAGATCTCAAGAAACCAAGCAGGGGGTTACCTTAGCAACAAATCCCATGTGACCATATTTGCTTTTCACCTCCATTTCCTTTCATTTGTATTATACCACAGCTAAGGAAATCCAATATGTACAATGGACTTTAACTCTATCATCTGAACTGTTTTAAATGCATTCATATCAAACATTATTAAAATATGCAGTTTAATGGCTGATATGCATGAAATACTGGTGACCTGTCATTTGTAAAGCAGTTTTTTTTTTTACTAGACCATCTGCCATCTACTTTAATGATGCTATGGGTGTTTTTTTTAATGCTTTTAATTGTGTCTAAAGCAATTTATTTATAAGCAATTTACAGGCATGTCACAGGGAAAACTCTAATTTCATTATCAAAAATGTGATAATAGATCTAACAACATGTTTGTATTCATTCCCATCTATACCATTAATGCAGACTTCAAATCCAAGAGCATGTAAGGTTGTAGGAATGTGGACTTCTGAAAATATATGGGATCTATTATCCAGAATGCTTGAGACTTGGGTTATCAAGGTTTCTTTGATCTCGAGGAATTGTTCAGTATAAAAATATAAACTGGGTAAATAGATAGGCTGTGCAAAATAAAAAATGTTTCTAATATAGTTAGTTAGGCAAAAATGTAATGTATAAAGGCTGGAATGACTGGATGTCTAACTTAATAGCCAGAACACTACTTCCTGCTTTACAGCTCTCTTGCTTTCCACTGATTGGTTACCAGGCAGTGACCAATCAGTGGGGCAAATTTACTAATAAGGGCAAAGTGGCAGTCACTAGCGAAAATTGACTAAAACGGCAATTCGCTGGGACATCGCCGACTTACTAAAAGGCATAGTGGACAATTCGCTAGCAAAAGAGCTTATCGATAATGACGTTTCGCACCTTTTAGCTAGGCAAATTTGTTAGTTAGTGATTGTTAGTCCGGAAAATTCATCAAAATCCCATTTAAGCATTTGAGGGGCGTGCCACATTTGTTTTAGGGTGGGCTCATGTCTAGGACATCTCTTTTGTCTTTATTTTGCTTCCTTGGAGATTTTTTATAATAAGTGTCCATTTTCAGCAATTTCACTATCAGTAATAAATACATATATATGACCTTTGGGGTAAATTTATCAAAGAGTGAAGTTCCGCCACTAGAGTGAAATTCCGCTGCTCTCAATTAATTTCTATGGGATTTTGAAAGGCGTATTTATCAATGGGTGAAGTGATAAATACGCCTATAAAAATCCCATTGATAAATATACCCCTATATGTACCCGTCCTATTCAAATTGTCCTAAACGTAATTGTACTAACGAAATTTCGCTAGGAATAAAGTAACACTAGTGAAAGTTCGTTTAGAAATGCTCGCACTGACGAATTTTCACTGGCGGTTTGTCTGCCAAGATGTAACTTTGCATTTTGATAAATAAGTTATGCGCTGTGAATTATCATCTGACGACGTTGCTTGAAGTGTGGTGGAGCCTTCTGAGGAGAAAATTCGCCCTTTAGTAAATTTCCCCCAGTGACTTGGGTGGGGGGGGGGGGCACGTGGGTCATATCTGTTGCTTTTGCATCTGACCTGCATGCTGAGGATCAATTGCAAACTCACTGAACAATTATGTCCCATGTGGCCCCCTGAAAGTCACTGACTAACTCAGCGTTAGAGAGCTGAAAAGCAGGAAGTTGTGTTCTAATTACGCAGTTTTTATTTTTACACTGAACTGTTGGATGTTGCTCCCAGTGGTCTCAGAGCAGATGCTTATTTTTGAATTCTTGGCTTGGAGATACGTTTTAATTACATAAAAAAAAAGATGTACTGTGAAACAGAGTCTTCTGTAGTCTGCCAGTCCATATAGGGGCTACCAGATAGCCAATGCTTGTGTTGCTCTCCAACTCTTTTTTACATTTGAATGTGGCTCACTAGTAAATAAAAAAGTTGGGGACCCCTGCCTTAAGGCCTCCAAAAAAACTAGCAATACTACCTGGGCAGTCTTTAACTGCCCTAGCCAGCAAAATACCAGCCAGAGCTGGTCTTACAAATTTACTGGCAATGATCTGCACCATTCCACCTTAGAGCCACCATATCCTTCCCTTCCTAGTTCATACAAAGTCACTAAATCCCTTCCCTATGGCCAACTTTGACTGTGACATCACAGCTCTGCTAAGTTACTGTATGTCATGACCTGTCATGGACCTGTATCAAGCCCCAGCTGATACTTTTCCTGTAAAAAAAAAATAAAAAATAGTGGACCTCTACATTACACCCTACAGTTCAGTTCTCTGTGTTAACTTATATGAGGCACCAAAAATATTTCCAGGATGAGGATTCTGTCACTATATTCAAACTCAGTAATGAATTGGGGATGACTAGGGCAATTTTATATACTGACATAAAACAGCAGAACAGGAGTAGGTTATAACATGTTTTTATTTAATCTCACAATGTTTAGAAAATTTTTTGCCTCTCATGGAGATGATTGTCACATTAACTTCCTTAAAGGAAAACTATACCCCCAAAATGAATACTTACGCAACAGATAGTTTATATCAAATTGAATGACATATTAAAGAATCTTACCAAACTGGAATATATATTTACATAAATATTGCCCTTTTACATCTCTTGCCTTGAACCACCATTTCGTGACTCTATCTGTGCTGCCTCAGAGATCACCTGACCAGAAATACTACAACACTAACTGTAACAGGAAGAAGTGAGGAAGCAAAAGGCAGAACTCTGTCTGTTAATTGGCTCATGTGACCTTACATGTGGTTTGTATGTGTGCACAGTGAATCTTACGATCCCAGGGGGCAGCCCTTATTTTTTAAAATGGAAATTTTCTATTTATGATTACCCAATGGCACATACTACTAAAAAAGTATATTATTATGATAATGGTTCATTTACATGAAGCAGGGTTTTACACATGAGCTGTTTTACTCAGTATCTTTTAATAGAGACCTACATTGTTTGGGGGGGTATAGTTTTCCTTTAATGGGAGAATGGGGAAGAGTGCTAGTACATAACATGGCCATTCCTATTGATAATGATCTTGTGTAATAGATATACAAGGCGTAACATAGGGGAAATTTCCCAAAACACTTATAAAACGCATATATTATTTGGTTGCCAGCTATGGTACTCTTGCATCTCTTGTGTGGGTTTATGTCTTTCATTTGTTTAATGAGTGCTACCAAAGCTTTATCCACAGTTATTCAATACTGAATCAGACATGTGCTCAACTGTGGGGTGCCATAGAAAAATTTCCTATGAATTCTCTCAGCGTTAAATCACCACAGGCAACTCACTGAATAAGATGTTGATTATAGTTGAATGTGCTTGGATCCACATCATGCAGTTGCCCAACTCTTGGCTCTGGGCAAACCATGAGATTGTTTGAATGGCATGAAGAAGTGCTGGGAACAGATCCTTGTTGTGCAGGGTGGTCCTTGTAGATTTGCAGATTTACAAGGCAGTTTCCTCTAAATACAAGAGGCAATAGTAACCCAAAATCTAATTTACTTTTTGGTTAAAGAATTAAAGCTTGTTCAGAATTGGGAGAGAACTTTGTATCTATGTTTTGATGAGGACACCTGGCTTGACATTTTCGAAGAAGAAATGTTTTATTAATGTGCTAATACAAGAGACTGCTCAAAAAGTACTTCCATCAGCGGTACCTAGTTCCTGAAATATCTAGTACCCTCAGCCTCTGCATTATGTTTCAGGGTTTGTAATTAACAAGGCTCGTTTCTTTACATTTGGTGGAACTGCTATGGCTGCTTCTGGATTAGGGTCTACTCTAAACAGCATCTTATTTATATAAATGATAGTAGTGTTTCTGAAGCAAACACACAGTTGTTACCAGTGCATGCTAATAGTATATTGTATTTGCCATGGAGTATTGCTCTTAGAATTGCCTCTGCCATATCCTCCTTCATAGAAACTATTAAATCTGCTTCTACAACAGTGCCCAGCATGGTGCCCTCCAAGGCTGGAAAATCCTGATGACCATGCTTGACCCAATTGTGGTATAAGGGCCATACAATCAGATCAGTCCTTCTGATGCCTTCTTATTTTCTCAGCCACTACCTGTTCTGGTTTTCATAATCCTCAGTATCTCTGTATGTTTTCCCAAAGGCACCTATTAATCAGATAATCTTTTTACAAGAAGCCAGCACGGATTTGTACTTATGCTGTTAATACCATTGTTAGTCAAAGCGATCATCCCAGTATCCAAGCATAGAAACAATAATATCAACCAACGTGGTTTGCATTCTACCCTACACTGAGCAGAAGTTTGGAAGAAAATGTTTAGAATTTCGGGCAAGGGCAGCCGGAGCATAGGCTCCTCTGCTCTCAGCCTATGCAGGCTTACAAAAGCGGATCTGCTCTGTGCCCCATCTCCAGGCTTGGACTGGCAATCTGTGAATTTAGGTAAAGATTTGAGGGACTGCTGTCACTATTTAGTGGGCTAATGGGGGACTTTTTGGGTCTCTGTATACTTGAAATGCCAAGGCCTATTTTGAATCTCAGTCCAGACCTGCCCATCTCTATTGATTTTAATAAGATTCACTTTTGTGCAGTCACACGCAGTGGAGCTGTGTGGAGGTCAGTCCGAAAATATCTGCTTTTGCATATATGTTATATGCTCAAATATTGGCCCTGTCAGAAAGCCTTATATGTAAAAATCATCCATATATCTAACAGAAAGGTTTAAAAATCCCATCAGGGATCGGCTTATCGGTAAAAATACACTAATTTCATGGATCTTTACATAAATAGCCATGTATAGATTGTGTTGAGCTAAGCGCTAGTAAAGAGCAACTCACTTCTTGCTTGCAGGCAGGAGTATGAATAGGTGCAGGAGACTGAACTTATTTATGGGAAACCTCAGAAGTGCAGTGATTTTCTTTTGGCTGTATCTGTCATCGTTAATGCTATGAAGGGCCATAAGCTATAACAAAGAATTGGTTAAGCAAAGCTAATTGCACAAATGTGTTTCAATGTTAATTGTTTTTACTCTGGTTTATCATACACAGTCCAGTGATGATTGAGTGTTGGCTACAGTTAAATGAGAAGGAAAGCTACCGAGGCAGTTTATTGCAAATAAATTAGCCCCAATAATGCAAGCTACAACAGTATATTTAGTCTGTAAAATGCTTTACTATTCCTGAGTAAACAGCTCTAGAAGCTCTCTCTCTGTTTGTTTAGGATAGCAGCTGCCATATTAGCTTGATGTGATGTCACTTCCTGCCTGAGTCTCTCTCTGCTCATTCATAGCTCTGGGCTCAGATTACAGCAGGGAGGGGAGGAGAGAGGGGGTGAGTGAGAGAGGGGTAAACTGAGCATGCTCAAGCCCATGCCCTGGAAGTGAAAGAAGGAAGTCTGATACAGAAGCCCATGTATACACAATAGAAGGAAATAAAGGTGTGTTTCCTATGACAGAGGACTCAGAGCAGGGTTAACTGGTGTATTTATATAGACCTTTCTGATAAAGCTTACTTGGTTTAAACCTTTTCTTCTCCTGTAAAGCCCATTATTTACAGAATAAGAAAATCTTGCAACAGTGAGTGGATGAAGACTGACTTTATATATTCTAACTGATAGAACCTATCATATATAATACATTAATTATTCTTTATACAATATTATCCATCATCATTATCCCTCTTTCTTACTGTTCTAAGACATACTAAAATGCTGGAGCTACTGGACTATCTAAAACCAGAGTAACACCAAAAGGCTTCAGTATATATGGCAGCTGTCCTGCTCTTGCTGTTTAAAGGGCACCTATCAGTGAAAATGTTTTTCCCCAAGTGTGGGCTGGGCTAATATATTTTCCCCTCGAAGCACAAACCCTCATAGAGGCAAAATTATCACTGCAGCTGCAGGCATTTTTAAAACTTCACTATATTAATGGAACCATTCAGTGTAAAAATAAAAACTGGGTAAATAGATAGGCTGTGCAAAATAAAAAAAAACTGGATGTCTAACATAATAGACAGAACACAACTTCCTGCTTTTCAGCTCTCTAACTCTCAATTAGTCCAAGTTGGGCCACATGGGACATAACTGTTCAGTGAGTTTGCAATTGATCCTTAGTATGCAGGTCACATGCAAAAGCCCATGTGCCCCCCTCAAGTCACTGATTGTTTACTGCCTGGTAACCAATCAGTGGAAACCAAGAGAGCTGCAAAGCAGGAAGTAGTGTTCTGGCTATTATGTTGGACAGTTTTTTTACTAGACCATCTGCCATCTACTGTAATGATGCTATGGGTGTTTTTTTTAATGCTTCTGAATATATATGGGTTCTATTATCCAGAATGCTTGAGACCTGGGTTATCAAGGTTTCTTTGATCTTGAGGAATTGTTCAGTATAAAAATAAAAACTGGGTACATAGATAGGCTGTGCAAAATAAAGAGAGCTGCAAAGCAGGAAGTAGTGTTCTAGCTATTATGTTAGACATCCACTCACTCCAGCCTTTATACATTACATTTTTGCCTGATTAAGTACATTTTTTTTATTTTGGACAGCCTATTTACCCAGGTTTTTATTTTTATATTGAACTATTCCTTTAAATAATCAGTTTGTGGGGAATGGTTCTATAGTTGATGCCAGTAACATTTAACTTGTGTACTACTGAAAATGAAAAGCAATTCTTTTTTCCAGATGTATTTTTTTAAATACTCTGTATAAGTGAGAAACACGTGTGTGACACTTGTCATTCAAGTCACTGGCAGACAGAACTGGAAGTGACAGGCGTTCCCCCTCTGGCGGAAATACACCTACGGAGAAATGTGCCATTAGCTTTACGGAGAATGATAAAAAGGCTCTCTGTAGACTTAGAGAACAGAAATCTCTCATATAAACAGGAGATTTCTTGCCAATAAATAGTTTATTTGTAGGTGCTAGAGGAAAATATGCAAACTTTAAATGTAAACTAGAATATATATATATATATATATATATATATATATATATATATATATATATATATATATATATATATATATATATATATACCAATATGAGCACTTGCACTCCAGTCTCAAAGTCTTTAGCCGGGTGCTTAGTCAATGTGTATTGTATATTTTCAAGATGGACCAGCACACCGTTTATCTTCAATCAAAAAAAGTGTTTATTCTTCATACACTGTGCATCCAACGTTTCGGCCTGCATTCAGGCCTTTATCAAGGGTCCTTGATAAAGGCCTGAATGCAGGCCGAAACGTTGGATGCACAGTGTATGAAGAATAAACACTTTTTTTGATTGAAGATAAACGGTGTGCTGGTCCATCTTGAAAATATATATATATATATATATATATATATATATATACACAAAGTAGACAAGAAAAAAGGCAGCACTCGTACGAGTGCTGCCTTTTTTCTTGTCTACTTTGTATATGTATGGGAAGCCCACGGAAGTTTCCCCAAAGGCGCTGCACCAACCACACTTGTTAAGCTGAGGATACAGTGAGTGCTGCTAAATACTTGTCTTTATATATATATATATATATATATATATATATATATATATATATATATATATATATATATATATAAACTGGCCACTCAGTCTTATCAGTAGGCCAGGTGTTAATATGTTGGTTGATTTAAGTAGATTTACAATGAAATTGTGTTGCTGCAGCCTGCCACCCCATGTGCATGCACCGGCTGGGTAACACCCTTCAACCTCAAGTCCAGTAGCCATATTTAACCATGAGCTTCTGGCTGCAGGTTGGGGGACTGAAAACAAATGCCGATTTGTTTTTCCAGTATATACATAGTAACATAGTAACATAGTAAGTAAGGTTGAAAAAAGACACATGTCCATCGAGTTCAACCTTTTTTTTTTTTTTTTATTAACTACCTATCTGCCAGTTGATCCAGAGGAAGGCAAAAAAACCCATCTGAAGCCTCTCCAATTTGCCTTAGAGGGGGAAAAATTCCTTCCTGACTCCAAAATGGCAATCGGACTAGTCCCTGGATCAACTTTGACTATGAGCTATTTCCCATAACCCTGTATTCCCTCACTTGCTAAAAAGCCATCCAACCCCTTCTTAAAGCTATCTAATGTATCAGCCTGTACCACTGATTCAGGGAGAGAATTCCACATATTCACAGCTCTCACTGTAAAAAAACCCCTTCCGAATATTTAGGCGGAACCTCTTTTCTTCTAATCGGAATGGGTGACCTCGTGTCAGCTGGAAAGACCTACTGGTAAATAAAGCATTAGAGAGATTATTATATGATCCCCTTATATATTTATACATAGTCATCATATCACCCCTTAAGCGCCTCTTCTCCAGCGTGAACAACCCCAATTTGGCCAGTCTTTCCTCATAGCTAAGATTTTCAATACCTTTTACCAGCTTAGTTGCCCTTCTCTGTACCCTCTCTAATACAATAATGTCCTGTTTGAGTGATGGAGACCAAAACTGTACGGCATATTCTAGATGGGGCCTTACAAGTGCTCTATACAGTGGAAGAATGACCCCCTCCTCCCGTGACTCTATGCCCCTTTTAATACAGCTCATGACCTTATTTGCCCTTGATGCTGCTGACTGGCATTGCTTGCTACAGCCAAGTTTATCATCTACAAGGACTCCAAGGTCCTTTTCCATAATGGATTTGCCTAGTGCAGTCCCATTAAGGGTATAAGTGGCTTGGATATTTTTACATCCCAGGTGCATGACTTTACATTTATCAACATTGAATCTCATTTGCCACTTAGCTGCCCAAATTGCCAGTTTGTCAAGATCATGTTGCAAGGATGCCACATCCTGGATGTAATTAATTGGGCTGGATAATTTTGTGTCATCTGCAAACACTGATACATTACTTACAACACCCTCCCCTAAGTCATTAATGAACAAGTTAAATAAAAGTGGACCCAATACTGAGCCCTGGGGGACCCCACTAAGAACCTTACTCCAAGTAGAGAATGTCCCATTAACAACCACCCTCTGTACCCGATCCTGTAGCCAGTTTCCTATCCATGTGCAAACGACTTCATTAAGCCCAACAGACCTTAGTTTAGAAAGCAGTCGTTTGTGGGGCACAGTATCAAACGCTTTGGCGAAATCCAAATAGATCACATCTACTGCCCCCCCACTATCCAGAATGTTACTTACCACATCATAAAATGCAATCAAATTCGTCTGACATGACCTATCCTTCATAAAGCCATGCTGATTGTTGCTCATAATGCCATTCATTAGGACAAAATTTTGAATGTGATCCCTCAACAAGCCTTCAAATAATTTGCCCACCACAGATGTCAAGCTTACTGGCCTATAATTGCCAGGCTGAGATCGTAATCCCTTTTTAAATATATGGTCCTGAGGGCTGCTGCTCACAGCACATGCACTTGGTTAATACAAATGATGGTAGGGCATCAGGATGTATGTAAAACCAAATTCCATATGTGGTCTAGGTGCATCAGACCCTCAGCACAGCGAATCGGAAAAAACGTGTAAATGGACACTAGAAGAATCCACAAGGCCACCAATGTAAAAAAAAAATACATGTTTATTTTGGCCAACAACATTTGAGAAGGCTTATGCATTTCCTGCAATGGTGCACTTAGGGTTCCGTTTACTAAAGTGTGGTAAATTTTACTTTAAGTTTCCGCATGTTATCACTGCAAATATTTTTCCGCCGGAATATTTGTAGCGACTAAGTTTACTAAACAGCGATGCGCTCTGAAATTATTGTGATCACTTGTTAACGAACCATCTTACATTAGCGGTAATTTTAGCGATTTGTGAATTTTCTGGCGACAAACTAAGTTTGCGAATATTTATGCTTGTTTTATGGCGTTTATTATGGCATGATTCATGGCCAGATATGTATCTTCAAAACTGCTAAACTTTATAGATATTATCAACAACACAGTAAACAGAGTTCACCCAATCAAACATGTATGCATCATATAAATCCACATTATTTGTGGATTATTTTGGACTATGGGATGAACTTTGGACTATATGCGCCTTTTTCAATTAGAGGGGGACGGTGACACTGAGAGTATGGGATACTGTGATGTCATATCCTGTTGTACACTTTAAAGCTTCTTTCTGCACTTAACCAGTTTACACTTGACAAAGAGTCGCAAGACTCGAAACATGTTGTGCAAACAAATTACTTTTGAGCAGCATACCTGCCTCGTAGGCTGTTCCTTGTTACTACTACAAATATTGCTTTCAGCTGAAAAAGCTGCTGTAGCAGCAGACAAAAGAATAATCCAAAACATCTTTAATTATCCTGTCACTTCTCTCTTTTCCTGTCAGGAATGGCAACAGGAACAAAATGATGGGTCAAACAAAGAGTTATGGAATATTTCTTGTCCCCTTGAGAATTTTCTGGCGAAAAAATAAATTACAGACACTATATAGATGGCGGTAAAATTTAGCGAATATTCTGGCGTTAAATTTGTCTTTCATACATTTAACTGTTTAGTAAACCAGGCATTAATGTGTACGTAGCGTTATTTTCAGCAAACTGGTGAAAACATATTCTTGCGCAAGAAAATTCGCAAATTTATATTTACCGCAGGTTAGTAAACTGGCAAAAACATATTCGGTGACAAATTTCTCTATATTTTGTGCGCATATTTTTACCGCGCTTTAGTAAACAGACACCTAAGTCATATGATATATTACCTTTTGCTGAGTTATGCCCACTGCAAACTGTAATTTGTCAAATAGTGTCTATTACTATAGGATGCTTGCGAGTAACCACTTTTCTGTAAACAGCTGCATAAATGAATCTGCACTATATAAATAAGGGATAATAGATCAATAAAAAAAATTGCAGCTTATTAGCAAATTTTTACATTAGAGTGGGAAATGTAATAAAATTCCCAAAGAGCAAAACTTTGCGAATAAAGATTTTCGAATTGTAATATTCTTCATTAGGCTTTTATTGTATTGCGAATCTTAATTGCGCATTGTGAACCTTTAACCCCTTCTCTGGAGTTTCGTTAAATATTTTGTTGCAAAAAAAGGTTTGCGATTGCGAGATTTTAGTACGTACACTGGGAACGTTTGCAAAAGAAATTTGGTTGCAAACTTTGCAAGGATGTTATTGAGGTTTTTAATCAGTCAAAAATGGAGCAAACATGGTCGTTAAAGTGATACTGACACTAAAAAACTACTTTTTAAAATATGAATGTACATTAAAAGTTACCTATAGGTCATGCTGATTGTTTTTTGCTGAGAGGTTTGTTTTTGTAAGTAATTGTTAGTTGAAGTTCCTAAACCTGACTGTTTTGCCAACCTGACTGTCCCATCTCAGCCTGTCAGTTAAAGTTTCCAATGCTAACGGACTCCTGCAGCACAAATATGGCAGCCCCCTCATAGAGCAACACAGGGAGTCAGATAGGTAATGAAAAAGCTTTGGGCAAAATTATAAGTAGCATGCAAAGTCAATTTTATGGTAGATGTAAAAAAAAGGTTTAATTTCTGGTTTCAATATCTCTTTAACTGAGCAGCACTTTGTATTCTGATAACTGCCACAGGTCTCTGTGCGCCACTTCCCCCATGAACACAGCACTGATCGCGTTAAAGGGGTTGTTCACCTTTATATTCATATTTAGTATGATGTTGAGAGTGATATTCTGAGACAATTTGTATTTGGTTTTAATTTTTTATTTGCGGCTTTTGAGTTATTTTTTTGAGTTTTTTACCTTTTGGTTTCTAGGGTCCAAATAATCCTATTAACCATGTATGGATTGAAATGAGAGACTGGAATACGACAGGAACAGGAGACAGGAACATATAAGGGGTAACAAAGAGCAGACCCCTTAGTGCTCACCTGACGAGTATCTCACAAGCACTTGAGTCCAGGAAAAAAAACCCTACTAATACAAATCGCTATCCCCTACCCTACATTACCCCCCTCTCCCTGCCCCCCAGCCTAGATGTTAACTCCTGTAATTGCCCCTAATTCTTTACTCAACTCTTCTTGCAGAGTCAGCGCAGTGGAGCTCACAGGTGCCATCTTCCGGTGATTCAGTCTTCTTCGGGTCTTCCTCCTTCTCTTTGGCAATTTCCGTCACTTTCAGCGCATGCGCAATTGTTATGACCGGAAGACTGCTCCAACAGCGCAAGCGCCGATACGCCACTCACTTCTGAAGATGGCGTCCGTGAGCTCTGCTGACTCTGCAAGAAGAGTAAAGTAACGAATTAGGAAAACCGGGCATGCAGTTTTGACCTGGGCAGCCCTTCCTGAAAACTGGGCTGTCCGGGTCAAAACCCAGCTCTAGTCCAGTGCCCCCCCCCAACTGTTGTGCCCTAGGCATGTGCCTCTTCCCATACCCTTAGTTCCAGACCTGGCCAAGCGAATCCCAGACGTGGCTCACAGGGCTACTGCTAGTGTAGAATTAAAATTTGGTTGTTACAGATAACAAGGGTAAATACCTCATGGCATACATAGAGTCTCCTTGCAAGCCTGGGGCCCTAACATTGTGTGGGTAACGTATTTCAGGCTCTTGGACAGCGGTGAAGATTAAAAACAGCTTTATTTCACAGATAAATTTACAGCATCAGTGAAATAAATCTGTTTTTAATCTTCAACGCTGTCTGTGGAGTGTGCGTCATTCTTCTGAAGTTTGGTTGGTCTCCCCTTATCATGGGTTCGGGGCACTGCATCAGGACCACCAATTCGGAGTGGTGAATGACCTGCAACAATACCTTGAGAAATTCAATTGTTTCAAGCGAGAGGAATGAAGCTTGAGCATCTGAACGTGTCGAATAACTGGATGAGTGCATAAAAGTTATAAAGGCTCATAATAATTTCTCGCTTGAAATTGTATTGGATGGGAATTAGTGTTTGGGTTGGAGCACTTACAAATTTCTGTATATATTAGTAACATATTTCAGGGATGTCCAATCTGCACCCCTCCAAAACAGCAGGAGGACAACAGATATATATATATACTAGGGATGTACCGAATCCAGGATTCGGTTCGGGCTTCGGCCTTTTTGAGCAGGATTAGGATTCAAATTCGACTGAATCCTTCTGCCCGGCCGAATTAGCATAAGCAAATTAGGGTCAGGGAAGGAAATCTCGTGACTTGTTGTTACAAAACCAGGAAGTAAAAAATGTTTTCCCCTTCCCACCCCTAATTTGCATATGCAAATCAGGATTCTGTTCGGTATTCGGCTGAATCTTTCATGAAGGATTTGGGGTTTGGCAGAACGCAAAATAGAGGATTCGGTGCATCCCTACTAATATATAGAGCAGTGATCCCCAACCAGTAGCTCATGAGCAACATGTTGCTCACCAACCCCTTGGATGCTGCTTCCAGTGGCCTCAAAGCAGGTGCTTGTTTTTGAATTCCAGACTTGGAGGCAAGTTTTGGTTGCTTAAAACCAGGTGTACTGCCAAACAGAGCCTCAATGTAGGTTGACGATCCACACAGGGGCTACTAAATGGCCAATTACAGCACTTATTTGGCACCCCAAGAACATTTTTCTTGCATGTGTTGCTCCCCAACTCCTTTTACTTCTGAATGTTGCTCACAAGTTCAAAAGGTTGGGGATCCCTGATAAAGAGAGACCAAATGTAGATAACCATTGCAGCACAATATGTGTCCTTTGTCCGTGTCACTACTCTCACCAAAGGGCCTCAGAAATTGTGGCAGGACAAAGGCCCTCTCTTCCCTACCCACCCCAAAATCAACTCCGAGTATCACTATTTATAGACAAATGTCTTATCGATATCAATGCAATCTTTATTCCTTGCCAGTGTCATTGGTGTAGGAATCTGTTTGAGAGAGACAAGCCGGGCAATAACCAATCACCAGTCATCCGGAAGCTGCAGCGTCGCCGTAGTCTAGGAGACCATCACGTCACTAGGACTGGAGCGTTCCCATTGGCCGAGAGGAAGACGCACTCGAGAACTGTCCAGAACGCGGAAGCGGAAGCGGCACGTGGAGCCGGCGAATGAGGAGAAGCTGCTGATTCTGGAAGCTTCTCTCGCAGGAGGTATATGTATCGGAGCCGCCTCCTCCCCCCGCACACTGAATCACACAGGGAGCGTAGCGCTTGTCTCTGGATCGCCGCCGCGGATAGTCGGAACCACTGACTGCTTAATACTTTGCACTTATTTCCCAGAGCTCCGCCGCTGCAGCCTTGCTGGTGTTATCATGTCGGTTGTCGGGTTTGACTTGGGGTTTCAGAACTGTCACGTGGCTATTGCCCGATCCGGCGGGATTGAGACCGTGGCCAACGAGTTTAGCGACCGATGCACCCCGTGAGTATTCTGTAACTTACTGCTGCTCCTTACAATGAATGAGCCTGCGGCTACTTACTGCTTTTATTCACCAGCAATAGCACGTGATCACTCGCACCTCACAGCAGCAGCATCTCTTGCTCTTTAAAGGGAAACTCCCATCTAAAACCGTCTGTTTGAAAATGTAATATAAAATGTAATATAAAGCACATCTCCCTCTGTGAAGAGTCTGTTCTGCCTCAATTAATCTGCCTGCCTTAAACTCCTGCTGGACTACAGCTCCCATCATCCTTCAGTATATTAAAGAGCTGGTGCATGCTGGGTGTTGGAGTCCACAAACAACTGGGCACCACCTAATGGCTGGTAAATGACTCCCTGGCCTTAAGGTGGCCATACACTGGATAAAAGCTGCAGACAGACCGAGTCAGCAGCTTATTGGCCCGTGTATGGGGGGCCCCCCTGACAGGCTTCCCGTCGGATCGTGGCCGCATCTGTTTGTTGATGCGGTCCCACGATCTGACCGCCCGTTCCCATTCGTTAGTATCTGATCGTTGGGCCCAAGGTGGGCATATCGGAGAGAGATCCGCTCGTTTGGCGACGTCGCCAAATGAGCGGATCTCTTTGTGTTTGGCCACCTTTAGGCTTTAAAGGAGAATGCAACCTTAACGTTATAAAAAACCCAACCCTACATAGACCCCTTCACTCCTCCCCCCAGCCTAAGTGTTACCACGGGCAAATGCCCCTAACGTTTTACTTACCCCACGGTCAGGTCTGGACTGAGAATTAAAATAGGCCCTGCCATTTCAGGTGCACAGAGGCCCAATCAGCCCCCATAGAGGCCCAAACAGTCCCCCACCAGCCCACTAAATACTGACTTTCTTTGGGACCTTATAGCAGCCCCTCTGGCATTTGCCAGAACCCACAGATTGCCAGTCTGGGCCTGCCCTCGGTGCAGATTCAGGCATCGGAGTTCAGGGGCTCCATCTTCTTCTCTTCAGAATGAGACCAGTGTTGCGCCTCGCATGCGCAGTTGGAGCAATTTTCTGTTCCGTGACAACTGTGCATGCTGCTGAAGTTGGCGCCCATGAACTCCGATGCCTGAATCTGCACCGAGGGGGGTAAGTAAAATGTTATGGGCATTTGCCCGGGGTAACACTTAGGCTACGGGGAGGAAGGAGGGGGGTCTATGTAGTGTAGGCGTTTTTTAACTTTAGGCTTTAGTTCTCCTTTAAAGGTGACCATACACTATAAGATCTGCTTGTGCGAGGTCGCCAAACGAGCGTCTCTTTCCCTAGGGCCAGACGATTGAATTATAAAATGGCAATGGGCAATGACGGGTTGTAGGACTAGTCAAAGCGGTCCTCAATAGCAGGAAAATGCAACCCTACTTGATCGATATCTGGCCAATTTTTGGCTAGATATTGATCAGGAGACCCGTCTTAAGGACTGATATTGTCAGCTTTAAGCTGCCTTTGTATGGCCACCCTACGTTTAGCTTGTTCAGTGAGCTTGTCATTGGAGTAACGGGGTTTGCCCATTTTGGTCACCCCTGTGCAATAGACAGGCCTGGACTGGCATTCAAAATGCCTGGTATTTTTGGTACACAGAGGCCAAAACAGTCCCAACCAGCCCACTAGATAGTGTCTGTCTATGGCATCTTACAGCAGCCAGTCTGGCATTTGCCAGAACCCACAGATTGTCAGTCTGGGTCAGGCAATGGAGACCCATTGGAAGCGTTTGCAGATTTAATTGCCTTGTTTGTTGCCATTTTTAGTCCCAAAATATTGCACTAGGACCCCTGCTTGAGACCCACTGTTTAAATATGATGATGTGTTGATAACGGCAGGTATTATGGAAAGACAGTCCACCATAAAGTCCATTTTAAGCAAATAATTCACATTTTCAACATGATTTCCCTTTTCTCTGTAATAATTAAACAGTGGCCTGTACTTGATGACAACTAATTTGTTTGAATCCATATTGGCAGCAGAACAATCCCATTGGTTTCTTTCATGTTTAAATGGTTTTTAGCAAACTTGAGGTTTGGAGATGCATATTTCATAAAGATCCCTTTCCAGAAAACCCTTAGTCCCAAGCATTCAGGAGAATAGATCCCATATGTGTGGTTCATGCATCAGTGGCCCATCTCATGCGGCAGACCTATACAAAATATCCTGACTGCTCTTTCCTAGAACAGTCCCTGTTAGTATCTTGTAATGCCAGTGAATAAGTAACCTGGGTCTGTGGGTTCCTCACTTTGTGGCTGGTTTTATTATTGGCTACAGGCACAGGCAGATCAAGGCCATAATAATTTACCTGCCTTGTTTTCCTATTCACAATGACAATGTATTGGGATTAGGTCAGTCTACACCTACAATGAATGATTTCCTTGGCTGTAGCACAGATCCTATTGCACTAGAGGCCAACCTATGCTTCTGCTAAGATACATTTCCCAGCATTTACCTAGGTGGGGTGGACAGTAAAAGCTTCCACATGTTGCCCGTCCCTCCTTTAAGCTCCCCATAGACGCGACGATTCTTCTAGCCGGACGACTGATTTTAGCCAAGTCCGACCAATCCTTCAAAATGATGGTGCGGTTAGTGGGATTCGAATGATTGTACATCTTACGATTTTTCAGCCGACATCTGTCGGGAAATTGATCGGCCAGGTCAAAAAATCTTTGGCGGTCCCAGTGCAATCTATCTATGTTTGCAGGGCCAAGCAGGCAGCTCCCCTTTGTTTTCCTGGCAACTTGGTCTTTTTAGTTGATGGTAAATTCGTGGTCTCACGATCAGGATCTTATCTTTTAAAAATCTCAACATCTATGGCCAGCTTTAGAGGGAACCCTGGGTGACGTCACGCCTCTCTTCCTCCTGCTTGGCCTTGCAGGTAGCAGAAGTGTCTAAAAGCTTCTCCAGGGCTGGTGTGGAGGATTTGCTGATAGCTAGGTTAGCTGTATAGCTATAGTTAAACACTGCTTAACTTCATATTCACGTGTAATGTGTATTATTTGTATTTATTGGCTGTACAATTCTCTGTGTATAAATTAGGAGTATCCAAATGGGTGACTTGAGTATTGTTTCTATAAATCTGGCCATCAGCTGAGAGACGTAGGACTGTGTGGGGATGCAGGCACTACAATGCTGCGGGTATAGGATTTTAACAATATTTAAATGACAGATTGTGTATCTGCTTATTTTTGGGAAAATGACAGTCATGCTGTTGACATAGTGATGAACTTTCCAGACAGGGATGTAATACACTGGCTGATTATCCTCAGTATTTGACTGGTTGATTTAAACCAGTAGGTACTGTATGAGTGCCTGTAGACATGTATGACCACGTTCATTTTATTGGGACTGACAGCCTGAACAGTTAGTACCGCAGGAATTGAAACAGTGTGGCTTCTTTTCTCTCTTCACTTCTTTATCTGCCTGTGCACCTTGTACCCGCCGACATGATGCATCAGCAAGTGAACCTTTTTAGACAAGTCTGAGTATCTGAGATTAGCGTGGTATAATGCATCCTTAATCCTATGCTTCAAATTTCATATATATCTGTTAACCTGTATATGTAGAGTTTTACCACGTTCATTAGAGGGGTTGTTTACCTTTAATATGTGGTTTTTCAATTATTTACCTTTTTGTTCAGCAAATCTCCAGATTGGAATTTCAGCAACTATCTGGTTGCTACGGTCCAAATTACCATATTGACCAAGTACTGGGATAAGTGAGACATTGGAATATGCATAGGAGAGGCCTGAATGGTAATAAAATATAACAATATTAATAAATGTGTAACCTCACAGAGAAAATTTTTTATTGGCTTCCGGGGTCACTGACCCACATTTGGAAGCTGGAAAAAGTCAGAAGAAGGTAAATATTTAAAAACCTATAAAAAGTAAAGAATGAATACCAACCGAAAAGGTGCTAAGAATTGCTCATTTTATAACATACTAAAGATAATTTGAAGGTGAACAACTACCTCTTTAAAACTATACCCCTGAAAATGAATACTTAAGCAACATATAGAGTATATCAAATTAAGTGACATATTAAAGAATCTTACCAAACTGGTATATATATTTAAGTAAATATTGCCCTTTTACATCTCTTGCTTTGAACCACCATTTTGTGTGCTGCCTCAGAGATCACCTGACCAGATATACTGCAACTCTAACTGTAACAGGAAGAGGTGTAGAAGCTGATTGGCTCATGTGAGCTAACATGTGGTTCTGAATCCTATGGGGGCGGGCCTTATTTTTTTTAAATGGCAGTTTTCTATTTATGATTACCCATTGGCACATAATACTAAAATGTATGTCATTATGAAAACGGTTTATGTACATGAAGCAGGGTTTTACATATGAGCTGTTTTACTCAATATCTTTTTATAGAGACCTACATTGTTAAGGGGGTATAGTTTTCCTTTAAACAAATGGTCCCCAACCAGTGGCTCTTGAGCAACATGTTGCTCACAAACCTCTTGGATGTGGCTCCCAGTGGCCTCGAAGCAGGTGCTTATTTTTGAGTTCCAGGCTTGAAGGCAAGTTTTGGTTTCATAAAAAACGACATGTACTACCAAACAGACTCCTGTAGGCTGTTGGTTCACATAGGGGGCTACCAATAGCCAATCACAGCCCATAATTGGCACCCTCAGGAACTTTTTGCATACTTGTGTTTAACCCCAACATTTATTTATATTTACATTTTAATGTGGCTCTCAAGTAAAAAAAGATTGGGGATCCTTGAGCTAAGTACATAAAAAGCTACTGTGAGCCCAGAATAGGCTTCCCCAACAGGAACTATAGACTACATTTTCTCTGGGTGGGGTTCAGAATTAACGGAAGACCATCTCACATAAACTCCATTTTAAACAAATAATTAAATTTTTTGAAAAAAATTATTTCCTTTTACTTTGTTACTAAAACAATAGCTTGAATTGATCCAAACTAAGATATAATTAATCCTTATTGGAGGTAAAACCATCCCTTTGGGTTTATTTAATGTTTAAATTTATTTTTTTAGCAGACTTGAGGTATGGGGATCCAAAGTTCAGAAACACCCCTGGAAAATCCAAGGTCCCAAGCATTCTGGATAATCCGTTCCATACCTGTTTTGTTAGATTTGGCCACTCATGTGGATCGCCGGTTAGCATTAACCTGGACTAGGGGATAATAGGCTAATGGTGCAGAGACTTCTCTGGCTGTCTCTGCTCTTGATAATTTTTAAATAACAGTATTGTAGCAGCCCCAAAGTTGACTTTCTTCTCACTGGGTTACTTTTATAGATTAGAATAAACTCTTAATTGTGCTTTCTGTCAGGGTTGTTATATAAAACCCATAGCCCTTTTCACCCTGCAAAAGTGACCTTATTGTCCCTACCTCTGGCTTTCATAAAATAATGACTAATGCTCTCCAGGAACTATGGGGCCCAGTACAGGCAATACACACCTGTTACTGCTCACTTTATTTGCTGTGTGTTGGAATCTTAGAGCATAACACAGTGAAGTGCCAGCCCACTGGATGGTTTTCATGGGCAGTGCCAAGTGTATTCATTATACTGATGCCTAGGGCTTGCCACTTTCAACCACAGTGATGTCAGACTATGCCCCTTTACTTGTTTTGTGTGAGTGGTTTTTCAGAATAAAGGCATGTTATTGGTCCGTGTTTGGGGGGCATCCGACGGCGTCCCTGATCGATATCTGGCCGAAAATCGGCCAGCTGTTGACCGGGCAGGGTAAAAAATTCTGTTGGATTGCTGCCGCATCTGTTCGTTGATGCAGTCCAGCGATCCGACCTCCCATATGGCCTCCATTCTGATCCAATCGTTGGGCCCTAGGGCCCACGATCGGATCAGCCCGATATCGCCAAACGAGAGGATCTCCCTGTGTATGGCCACCTTTAAAGGTGGTATGAATTTTCGTACGGTATTCGGTGCGTGTATGGTGGGAGACGACCCGACCGATATCGGTAGACGACTTGGCAGAAGGCACCCGAACATCGGCCATTGTTAGAACTGAATCATCAGATACAGGTAGAATTCTACGCAATATGTTGGCGCTATATAAATACATGTTAATAATAATACTGTATATCTGATGATTCAGCTAAATATGTGTGTATTGAAACAAAAGATCTTTCCTGGAAAAATGTTTGCCAGGAAAGAAAGATCCAAATTGTAATGTCTATGGCCACCATAACCCCTGGATTTTGGTAAAAGATGGGGTGGGGGATGAAAATCTCATACATTGTTGTAGTATGGTATCTGCCACAAGTACTTACTCTCTTTCTTCTCCCCTCCTTTCAGTGCTGTGGTATCTCTCGGATTAAAAAACAGGACAATTGGCATTGCTGCCAAAAATCAGGTAAGAATATTGCTATTCCTGAGTTAAATGAATTTGTCGGGTTGCTGTTAGAACTCCATACTTTGCTTGTGTGAACTTTGAGCTGTCGGGACAGTGGCAGAATTCAAGGAGGGAACCAAGAGGACTATGCAGAGCGGCACCTCATTATAGACTCCACCTATACATTATGTTAACCACTGGCACAGTAATTGCAGTTGTTGACACAACAGGTATGACGCTAAGGCTGTATAGTGATTTACTGACATGATCACATTAGTATTAAAAAGCATATCCTATGAATTGTATGTGTAAACAATTGTGGCAAGAGGAGAAGTGACATCAGTAATAGGGGTGGGCTCTTTACACTTCTTTAAGCACATACAGTATGGTTGTTGGGTGTGAAACATTGCCAGGGGACATAATTTCCAATATAATCACTTATAAATTACCTGTGCTGACAGATCCTTGTTCAATGAGATCATTTCTTGACATCTGCTGAACTGGTGGCCAGATTTTATCAGTATGAAATGCCTCAAAATAAAGTAAATTGCCCAAAAGAGCACTCTTAATAAGTTTACTTTAATCAGATTGAACCTGTTTGGCACCGGCATATGCTGTACAGGGGGCTAAACACTGTATAGCCACCTTTGTAACTGTTCTAATCCTGTTTTTGTTTGTTTTTCTTCTATTGAACTTCCATTGGCCTTTTGTTGCCCCTTTATCACCTTCTTGTACTTTTCACTTCCAATCTTCTACTTTTGAGCCTCCTGTCTTCCTTTCCATTTTAAAGGGGTTCAACGTTAAAACTTATAGTATGTTACAGAATGGCTAATTCTAAACAACTTTCCACTTCAGCTTCTGTTATGCTTCAGTTTTCTCTAATTTTCCATTTCTCAATACCTTTTTTTTTTTTTTAATTCAACTTTTCTCTTGCTGTTTGCTTTAGTTTTTCAGCTTTACTGAAGGAGAACTATAGTTTAAGAGAAGAAGGCTAAACATTACGGTTTGAGGTTCTGTACCTTTCAAAGGCCAGCACACCCTTTAATAGTGAAGATCTGTGCCTCCAAATATGCCCCCAGTAGCTCCCCTTCCTTATATTCATTTTAAGGGTTTTCTTTTTCTACTATTCTTGTCTCTGCCCTTTGCTTTACCGTATTACCCTTTCCCTTGTGCTTTCACTACTTAATTATTTCTTCTATGCTCTTTTCTCGTACCTTTTGCTCTGTTTCCCTTCCATCTTGCTTTTTTTTTCTCTCTCTGATTTCTTTCTCTTCCCTTACCCCACTCCCTTTAGAATGTTCTGAAGGGAGCTGGTAATACACATAGTAATATAAAATTATAACAGACAAAGAGCAAATAGCTACTATGTGACACTTTACATTTGCAAATTGTAATTTGAGGGTGCCAGAGCAGTGATCCCCAACGTGTCTCTAACGAACAACATGTTGTTCACCAACCCTTTGGATGTTGCTCCCAGTGGCCTTAAAGCAGGTGTTTATTTTTGAATTCCTGGCTTGGAGACAAGTTTTGGTTGTATAGAACCAGGCGTACTGCCAAACAGAGCCTCTTGTAGGCTGCCAGTCCACATAGGGGCCACCAAATAGCCAATCACAGCCTTTATTTGGCACCCCAGGAACTTTTTGCATGCTTGTGTTGCTCCCCAACTCTCTTTTTGTTTAAATGTGGCTCATGGGTAAAAAAAAAAAGTTGGGGACCCCTGTGCTGGAGGTTCCCTCAAGAGTGAGAGAGCTATATACATGACAGCAGGTGGGCCTGTTGGAATTCCTGTTTAGACCAGTTGGTAGACATTTGTCACCATTGGTTTTCTTACATACTCTTCTACGACTTGGTAAATTCAGTGTGTTCTGATTATAGTGCTTCTTACTGCTGATCCCATGGTATCAGATAGAAGAGGCAGGACCAAAGAGACATCTGGGAGTTATAGTAGATTTATGTTTTTGTTCTCTGTCTCCTGAAAAGCTTGCTTTTTACAGTATCTCATGATAATTAGGAGGAAAGGGATTTATTGGAAAGAATTTAAATTCGTTTTTTTTTTTTTTTTTTCATTTTTAATATGCTTTTATTTTGCCATCCATTCCCATATATTTGTGCTGCAGTGTTTTTATTAAATTATATGCGCATATAAAGCATCACTAGGCAGGTAGCTAAACTAAACTAATTAAAGATGTGGTCGGGGTCCCTTGGAAACTGACTTTAAAGGATTTTGTTTTCCTGTGACAAAAAAAAAAAAGAGACAGTCCTGTTTAATTTTAGTGTTTAATCCATTACCTACTGTTATTTAATATTTTATTTCATTTTCCAGCTAATCACAAATGCTAACAACACTGTTTCCAGCTTTAAAAAATTCCATGGCCGTGCATTTAATGATGCGTTTGTACAGAAAGAGAAGAATAACTTGCCCTTCCAGCTGGTACAAATGAAGAATGGCGGTGTTGGTGTTAAGGTATGTTAAACTTGCCCACTGCATAACTCATGGCTTGTCATTGGTGTGGTCCATCTATATATGAACAGGTTGCTGTATCAGTCATTCAGAAATATTTTCAAGAATAACTAGGATGGCAAACAATGGTTTTCTGTAAATCTATGATAACTAACTTGGTTTTCATGCTACATCTGACTACTTGGTTGCTATCTGCAGCTGTCCAGTTGTAGGCGAGCTGCTGTCTATGGGGAGCAAATACATGGATTAGATTGTTGATTTTCTGTAATGAAACTGGAAGTCAGAGAACTCAGGAGATCTTTGGGTCTGCCAGATACAGAGACACTTATTCACATGTACCTCCAAACTGGAGATCCCCATTCTTTCTATTGACCCTTATTTGGATAGCTAGTTGCTCAGTCCCAGGGCTATGTGGCATTCCTGTCTAGGTGAAATGATAGGTGAAAGCGATTACCTGCACCAGAACTCCAGTATGTGAACATGAACATGCATTTATAGCTTTAAAGGAGAAGGAAAGCTACAGTGGCAGTTTATTGGCAATATATTAGCCATGCTAGTGAAAACTTGAATGCTATATTTATTCTGGAGAATGCTTTAACATACTTGAGTAAACGGATCTCTCTGTTTCTTTAGGATAGCAGCTGCCATGTTAGCTTGGTGTGACATCACTTCCTGCCGAGTCTCTCCCTGCTCACTCATAGCTCTGGGCTCAGATTACAGCAGGGGGGGAGGGAGAGAGGAGCAAACTGAGCATGCTCAAGCCCTAGCCCTACAGGTTTATGCTAAAAACAGGAAGTCTGATACAGAAGCCCATGAATACACAATAGAAGGAAAGCAATGCTGTGTTACTTTTGGCAAAGCACTCGGAGCAGCATTACTTTGATGGTTTAATGGTGTATTGATATAGACCTTTCTCAATCGTAAACAGGCAGGAACATTCTATATAGGGATGCACCGAATCCACTATTTTGGATTCGGCCGAACCCCCGAATCCTTTGTGGAAGATTCGGCCGAATACCGAACCAAATCCTAATTTGCATATGCAAATTAGGGGTGGGAAGGGGAAAACCTTTTTTTACTTCCTTATTTTGTGACAAAAAGTCATGCAATTTCCCTTGTTGCCCCTAATTTGCATATGCAAATTAGGATTCAGTTCGGCCGGGCAGAAGGATTCGGCCGAATCTGAATCCTGCTGAAAAAGGCCGAATCCTGGATTCGGTGCATCCCTAATTCTATAAATATGTCTTTTTCTCCAAATATTATTTTGAGAGGTCCGTTGTTTCACCACCTGGATAACCATGCAGAAAGAAAGGAGACAGAACTAAATAGGGATGCACCGAATCCAGGATTCGGTTCGGGAATCGGCCTTTTTCAGCAGGATTCGGATTCGGCCGAATCCTTTGGTCTGACCGAACCGAATCCTAATTTGCATATGCAAATTAGGGGTGGGGAGGAAACTCGCATGACTTTTTGTCACAAAACAAGGAAGTAAAAACTGTTTTCCCCTTCCAACCCCCAATTTGCATATTCAAATTAGTATTCGGTCAAATCTTTTGCAAAGGATTCGGGGTTCGGCCGAATCCAAAATAGTGAATTCGGTGCATCCCTAGAACTAAATACATTTCACTTTCTAGTAGGAATGATGTAACTTTATCATGGTCGTATGTAGTAGATATGGAGGAGCACATTCAGTATCACACAGTATATAAATATGAAAATATTTACACAAAAGAATATTATGGCCTACAATATGGTTTTAGGCTTATGTATTAGTATGTACTTCTGAGACTAGTTATTTATAATAAACATCTGTATACTGTTCATTATATGCAGGTCAATTATCTGGAAGAAGATCATGTATTTAGCATCGCACAAATAACTGCCATGTTGTTAACTAAGTTAAAGGAGACTGCAGAGAACAACCTCAAGAAGCCCGTGACTGACTGTGTCATATCTGTAAGTGGCTAGTTCGCTATGTTTATTGACGAGTTTCTCCAGTTACTTTCTGTTGACTTACATTATTGGACATAATGCTGTGATACCATACATTTTCTGTGTATGCATGTTGAATGGATTGTATTTAAAGCTGCCCATAGATTTTTAAAAGATCTCGTCGTTATCATTGGACCAAGCTTATCTTGAAACGATCGTTAAAATGTACGATTTGTCCATCAACTAAAAAGACGATTTCAAACGATGTTGTCTAGTTCAAGCCAGGAAAATTGAGCGGAGCTGCCTGCTTGGCCCTGCAAACAATTGGACAATAAATAGATTTCACTGTGACTAATGAAAATTTTCTAACCTGGCCAATCAATTTTCTGACCAAAGTCGGACGAAAAATCGCTAGATGCACGATCTTTCGATTCCCAGTAACCTCAAAATAATTTGACCGATTGATGAACGACCGATTTTAGTGCAATCCAGCCAAAGAAAAATCTTTGCGTCTATGGGGGCCTTCAAACCTTCACATATTAAATCCATTAGATGTAAACATACTAGCTGTGAGTAAGGATAAGCCCCAGTAAGTTGCTATACAGTTATGGGTAAAAAATGTAGATACAGGGCACACCATCTAGATACAAGGCTTTCTGTTTTAATAAGTTGGTCAGTTTGGATCTAAAGTGGATGGTTTTTTTTTTTTTTTTTTTTTTTTGTGTAGGTGCCATCCTTCTTCACAGATGCAGAGAGGAGATCAGTTTTGGATGCTGCCCAGATTGTTGGCCTTAACTGCCTGAAGTTAATGAATGACATGACAGCAGGTACTGGAAGCTTGTAATACGCATCCTGATTTAAACTGCATCTTTTCTTGTTGTATAGACTGTGTCCTCAATTTGAATAGGAGAGGCCTGAATAGAAAGATGAGTAATAAAAATTTGAAGTAGCAAAAGTATCTAACAATACGTTTGTAGCATTACAGAGCATTTGTTTTTGGATGGGGTCAATGACTCTCATGTGAAAGCTGGAAAGAGTCTGAAGAAAAAAGGCAAATAATTCAAGAACTATAAAAAAAATAAAATAATGAAGACCAGTTGAAAAGTTGCCTAGAATTGGCCAGTCTATCAAATACTAAAAGTTAACTTAAAGGAGAAGGAAAGGTTAAAACTAAGTAAGCCTTATCAGAAAGGTCCTCCTAAATATACCAGTAAACCTTCAAAGTAATGCTGCTCTGAGTCCCCTGTCAAAAGAAACACTGCATTTCTTTCCTTGTATTGTGTACACATGGGCTTCTGTATCAGACTTCCTGCCTTCAGCTTAAACCTCATTGCCCTGGGCAAGAGCATGCTCAGTTTTTCCTCCCCCCCCCTTCTCTGCTGTAATCTGAGCCCAGAGCAGGGAGAGACTCAGGCAGGAAGTGATGTCACACCACATTAATACTGCAGCTCCTATCCTAAACAAACAGAGAGTTTCTAGAGCTTTTTACTCAGGTATGGTAAAACATTCTACAGAATAAATATAGCATTCTAGCTTGCACTATTGCAGCTAATCTATTGGCAATAAAATGCCTCTGTAGCTTTCCTTCTCCTTTAAATCCCCACTGGAGGAAGGCATGTGTATCTTGTGCAGTACAACTACTGATAGCGGTTATAATATTATAATATAATATTGACAGAGGGAACAAGATTAAGACATAAATGGGGGAATGTATTAAAATCTTGAAACAATTGGTTCAAGGAGAGCACTTCAAAGCAATATGTTGTGAAAAAGTATTTATTCACTGACTACCATACACGACATGTTTCGGGCCATTCATGCCCGAAACATGTCGTGTATAATAGTCAGTGAATAAATTGCTTTGAAGTGCTCTCCTTGAACCAATTGTTTCAAGATTTTAATACATTACCCCATTTATGTCTTAATTGGACTTGTCCCCTCTGTCAATATTATATTATAACCGCTATCCGTAGTTGTAGCGCACAAGATACACATGCCTTCCTCCAGGGTGAAAAGTTATGCCTTTGTGTGAACAAATTTTGCTTTGCAAAAATTTGATACAGCTTTTGTGAATCCGGAAACTGTTTAGTGACCACTTCCGACAGTGGAAAACCATTTGCGCCAATGTGCAGTAAATGTAATAAAACTTCTTACTCAAAAAGTTATGTTTGCTCCAAAAGATTACAACACCTTCAAGTGTGCAATTAAAATTCATAATGTAATAACAGTTTAAGGAGCAATATTACATTGTGAGATGTGGATTTTTATTCTTCTTGGTGCGAATTGTTTTTCTCTTTGGGACTTTAATTAAATTCCCCTAAAACTGTCCAGAGGGGACAGGTGGCCTGCAGCCGAAATATGTTTGTCCTTTTAGGCTGAACAGACTAATGTGAACAGACACATTAGTCAAAGATTCTAGCAGATTTTTTTAGTTTCATACTTTAGCCACTGGAAGCCTCTCAAGAACTTTGTAAACACTAGTGGGTCTCAAAGTGTCTTAAGAAGCAGCAAAGGTTCTTCTTGCTATAGACCAACGACGGGGGCATATCAGTTAATGCTGTAGTACAGACATTGCTTTGATGGCCTTTAGTAACATCATTTATTACGAACAAATGACAACATTAGTCGGTTATTATCATGATTGGAGCAAAATGTCAGGACCTGAATGGAGTCCAGTCTTCCATCCAGATCTGTTTGTGCTGGAGTTGGTTATTTGAGTTATACTGCTAAGAAAGGGAGCCCACCTAAAAGACATATTAGACCTACCTGTCAAAATCTGACTCAGACCTCAGCATGAAGAGTGTCAGGTTGTGGAGTGAGATACTGTCTTGATACTTGATTATTTCTTAAACGGTACAACATTTTTAATTGATTGTATTTAGAAAGTGTCTAAACTGATTTTGCTTGGGGCAGTCGTGAAAAGTAAACCTATGAACGTTATCAAAGACTCTAGACTAGAGTCCAGGGCCTGGTGTTAGCACAATGAAGGCTTTCCAGATACATAGTCTTCCCGTACGTCAAATTATAGACCAAATGAGTACATTAGTGCCCAGATGGGATATGGATGAAGTGCCCAAGACACATCAGAAAACTTTTGAACCTTTGGGAGAAACGTCATTATTCAGACTTACAATCAAAACCAATATTTTTTCAGAGTTTGTGTTCTTTCGTGCATTAAACCATAATAGAAAATTTGGCAATTCTCCTACATTCTCAACTCATTTTCATTGCAATTTTGAAGTGTCTTTCTGTTCTCTGTCTGTATAGAGTTAAATCCTTTACAATTGCCAGCAGTCCTATTTCTTTTGCTTGAAAGATGACAGTTGTTAGATAGATTAAACAAGCTATATCTTCTGCATACCAAGCAGCTGTGAAAGATATTCTAAATGGATTGAAGACCCGCTAAATCAGGGCAGTGTCCGCCTCTTTGGTAGAGAAAGAGATGGTGTATCTTTGGACCAGATCTGCAGAGCGGCCTTGCAGGCTAGAAAGTACAGATTTGATGTCTAGGAGGGGGAAGTAGATTTAAAAAGATACCAACACCAGCAATTCAGCGTCTTTTTTTTACATCTATAATAACATTGTCTTTGCATTCTGTTTATAATTTTGCCATTTAAATATTTTCCCCGTGCTTTTACATTACCTATCCAAGAGCAATGGTTTTGTTTTACAGTTTTATATTTCTTTTTTTTTCAGTTGCTTTAAACTATGGAATATATAAGCAAGACCTTCCAGCTCCAGAGGAGAAACCTAAAATTGTAGTTTTTGCTGACATGGGACACTCCTCTTTCCAATTATCTGCCTGTGCCTTCAATAAAGGAAAGCTAAAGGTATGTGTAGTGGTCAAAACATTTATTTCCACTGTAAAATTGCTTTCTAACTGATGGAGTCGGGGCTGTAAGATTATAACTCTAAGGTGACCAATTCCAGTTTATCCTTACTGGCCAACTGCATAGCATTCTTATTTTGCTCCCATGAGCAATGATAATGTTTAAATTTGAGTAATACATTTACTTTATACCCCAATATAATTTATTATCCTAAGGTTCTTGGCACAGCCTTCGACCCATACTTGGGAGGAAGAAATTTTGATGAAAAGCTCGTTGAACACTTTTGTGTAGAATTCAAAACAAAATACAGGCTGGATGTGAAATCCAAAATCAGAGCCGTTCTGCGCCTCTATCAAGAATGTGAAAAGCTGAAGAAACTAATGAGCAGCAATAGCACCGATCTGCCACTAAATATTGAATGCTTTATGAATGACCTTGATGTATCAGGGCGTATGAACAGGTGAGTGCAGTCAGAAATTATGTCTGTTTTTCATAATAAAATTGGAATTCAGATTATTATTCTTTGTTTATATTGTGCTTATATATTCCACAATGCTTTACAGCTTTTCTATTATCCTGGGCAGGGGTACAAGATCACAACTCTTAGTTTTCTTGCAGGGAGCACATCTGCCCGGGATCTGGCTGCATCTGTACCTCGCTCCGTATAAAGAGACATGCAGCCATTCATACAGTATGAAAGGCAGGGAACAAATTACAGAAAAAAAAAAGTTTAGCCATTTTCTGCCCTTCGTACCCTGATTTCCATATTGTAAATGTCCCTGTCCCAGTGGAGCTTACATTCATGTTATACAAATGTTTTTAGCAGTTTAAAGGTTGTTTTACCCAAGTCTTTTTTGGCATTCTAACTTTAATGAGCTGGAAACCTGAAGATCATGACCTACAGTTAAAAACATGGACACCCTTATAATATAGAGAGCAGTGTGTCTTCAGTATAGGACACGTGAATAATTTGTAGCAGCATTACTGCTGGGTAATGTAATAAAACATGCAACATTTGTACTATTTCTTGTAACCAGTCATACTTATCAGGTACCAACTATTGTTCTGGCCCCTAATAATCAATAAAACATAGCCTGAATTTAAGGCTAGGTTTTAAGACCAGGTTTACACCGTTAAGGATGCACATTGTTTCTATAGGTCAGCAAACATCAGAGTGATATTATCTCTGAAAGCCTCTCGGTTGTATTTTTCTTCTGTGTATCTCTTAATTCACTTGGCAGTCGTTCTCTGATCATTTTGCAGGGCTGGATTTGAAGGTTTATGTTCTGACCTCTTGCAAAGAATAGAAGATCCTCTTCGCTCATTAATGGAACAGACACAGTTGCGTGCCGAAGATGTCTCTGCAGTGGAGGTCATTGGGGGCGCCACTCGAATTCCAGCTGTGAAGGAGAGGATTGCTAAGTTCTTTGGGAAGGATGTCAGCACGACATTAAACGCAGATGAAGCTGTTGCAAGAGGCTGTGCTCTGCAGGTGGTTATTTTACAATAAAGGAACCCTTTCAGCATTAGAAAATGGTATAGATTTATTTTGATTCAGTTTCGACTGAAACCTAAGTGTGTGTTTTAAATGTTGTAATATCCATTCCCTTTTGAAAAGAACTTTGACTAGATTGTAGGAAAGGTTTATTAAGAATACATGAATACAACTAAAAGACACTCATACTACTGTTAATGTGGAGGATATCCGGTTTTGAGAGAGGAATATGTGTTTATATACTTTTTTTTTTAAAGGAGGACTAAACCCTAGACTAGGGGTGTCCAAACTTTTGGCTCGCCGGGCCACATTGGAAAAAGAAAAAATGTCTGGGGCCACACATGAAATACACACACGTTTGATTTGTAAAAGTAAAGGAAATACACAGAAAATAACTACAATGCTAGTTGGATAACCAGATGGAGCTATACACTGGAATATGGGACACCTGGATATTAAATAGACTTATTATTGTTATAATATTATTACTAACTAGGCAATGGGCAGAGTCCTCCCTCCTCCTATTTCCTCGGGAACCAAGCGTTTCAAACTGGGCCGCATTCATATGCATCCTGGGCCGCATGTGGCCCTCGGGCCGCAGTTTGGACACCCATGCCCTAGACCCACTCCACTGCTCCCCTCCAAGCTCACTCCCTGCAGCATCTATTCTTTTCAGGAGTCGCCCTGTCTCCTGGCCTGCAATAAATCTGCAGAGTTTAGCAGCAGAGTTCAAAGGGGCCATCTTCCCCTGTCTTCTGATCCTCTTCTGTTAGACCTGATCTTGGAGGTGAATGCGCAGTTCAATCTATGTTCTGAATCCGCTTCTACTGCGCATGTTCCCGCAATATCCGTCTGTGTCGGCAACTAATTGAAAAGGTCAGAAGACAGACAGCAGATGGCGCAAGTCTGTAGATTTATAGCAGGTCATCATGCAGTGAGACTTATGAACAAAAATAGCTCTTGCGGGGAGGGAGCTTGGATGGGGGGCAGTGGAGGGGTGGTGGAGGATAGGATGGGTAGGGTTTAGTTCCCCCTGAGAGTCATCCACTGTGCAATTTCTATAGCTCACGTTAAGTAGATAGTTAGGTAGATACAGGGCCATGTC
Organism: Xenopus petersii; assembly: GCA_038501925.1. Classification (NCBI taxonomy): domain Eukaryota; kingdom Metazoa; phylum Chordata; class Amphibia; order Anura; family Pipidae; genus Xenopus; species Xenopus petersii. Next base: position 30,203,277 of record CM076674.1, on the reverse strand, counting down.
ATATTAGACATTTTTCTGCCATTCCACTTTCTCCCACCGCAATACCACTGTGCACACTAAACCCATTTTAATTTGTCTTGCTCTGGAGCAGTCTGCAAAGGACAGGCCAAAGAATATTTAGCCATCAATCTTTTTACACCATATGCAATTTAATGATGATGCAGAGGCATTTCTGTAACAGTAAGTATGCTGGAGTTTCTTATATCTGTTTTTATTTGCAGTGTGCGATCCTTTCTCCAGCATTCAAAGTGAGAGAGTTCTCCGTCACAGATGTTGTTCCTTACCCCATCTCTCTGAAATGGAGCACTGAAGCAGATGAGACTGAGGGGTAAGTGTAAGTTGGGAGCAAAAGTTATGGAGCAGTTTCTCCTTTATCCTCTACCTCATAATGGCTTGATATTCCCTAACAATCTCACAGGGCCCCAGAATACACTGTTATAAAGACGGAAATATTACTTATGTGAACAGTAAACCGATCCTGGGATTCTTAATTAGAATTGGTGTATTAAAAGTAGGTTTTATGAACGACATAACCACTTGTGGTGTTTGAACTCTAGGGCTGAATCAGCCACCCCAAAACCGTCAGAAATGGTTTGGGTCATTCATGTATTAATTATGTGGCTTAGATTGGATCCATAGTTTTCTGAAAGATGCAAGTTTACCAATTCCAGTGTTTTGTCCAAGTTAATCCTGTTTGACCCATAGAAAAATGTTTGGACCACCATGGAACAGCCAGTGATCCTTCACCTATAGCCATCAACCTTTTTGCATCAGAAACCTTGCTTTCTGTTAAAGGGGATCTTTCCTTGAAAATGTAATTAAACTTCATCTCACTGAAATAAGACACTTCTTAAATACATTTGAAAAAGCTGTACCGTTTAAGAAATAATCAAGTTACTCTTCAGTATCTCACTCTCCATAACCTGTCACTCTTCATGCTGAGGTCTGGGTCAGATTTTGATTGACAGGTAGGCGGAATGCGTCATTTAGGGGGGGGCTCTATTTCTTAGCAGAATAACTCAAACAACCAACTCCAGCACAAACAAAAGGTAACAAAATAATAGACTCTGGCAAACACCCTTCACGTAGAGAAACCGGATTTCCATCAGAGCTAGTCATTTTCAAAGAGTGATCACCTAGGTTAAGCATGTAACCCCCACCCCAAAGGATGTATTAGACCTAACTGTCAATCAAAAACTGGCTCCACCTACTGCATGAAAACAAAATGGAGAGAGACAGGTTGCTCAGAGGGGCACAGTGAAGAGTAACTTTAGTATTTCCTAAATTCTAAATAACTATATTTAGACATTTTCTTATTTCAGCAAGATGAAGCTTATATTAAATTTTCATTTTCGCGATGGATCCCCTTTAACAATGGTGGTTTAGGACCCAAAAATGGGGTGATTTTTACGTGCACCTAGAAAACAGGCAGATTAGGGTTAATTATTAAATCAACCCACTCTCAGTGAACAACATTAGTGTATGTTACAAAGTTTGAAACTACAGAAAAGGCATCAATTGATCTTTTTATAACAATGGTTTTGTTTCACTGTTTAGAGTCCATGAAGTTTTCAGCAAAAACCACGCTGCTCCTTTTTCTAAAGTTCTCACCTTCCACCGAAAGAATGCTTTCCAGATTGAAGCTTTTTACTCTGATCCTTCTGCTGTCCCCTATCCAGAATCAAAAATAGGTAATGACTAGTTCCGTAGTTTATTTAAAAGTTGCTAAATTATCAAGTCCTAATACTCGGCCATCTACTGTAAATCCATTGCATTGTTTAAGTGACTTGATTAATTATGTTTTAGGTCAATTTGTTGTGCAGAATATTTGTGCAGCTAAAGATGGCGAGAAGTCGAAGGTGAAAGTGAAGGTACGCGTGAACACGCATGGCGTTTTCAGTGTCTCCACTGCTTCCATGGTAGAGCGAATGGAAGTGGATGAGTCTGAGGAGCAGACTGGGGAAATGGTTGGAGATAACCAGAGCGCTACTGAGACCCTGGAAACTGATGTAAGTATTTCACAATAGTAGCACTTGGTGTTAGAGCTGTCTTGTTTTGGAGGCATTTTCTTTGTCTTTAAAGAACAGTTCAGTGTAAAAATAAAAAATGGGTAAATAGATAGGCTGTGCTATATTAGAAACATTTTTTATTTTGCACAGCCTACCTACTTACCTATTTACTAGGGATATACCGAATCCACTATTTTGGATTCGGCCGAACCCCCGAATCCTTTGAGGAAGATTCAGCCGAATACGGAACTGAATCCTAATTTGAATATGCAAATTAGGGTGGGGAGGGGAAATATATTTTACTTCCTTGTTTTGTGATAAAAAGTCACATTATTTCCCTCCCCACATATGCAAATTAGGATTTGGATTCGGTTCAGCCTGGCACAAGGATTCCGCTGAATCCGAATCCTGCTGAATCCCGAACCGAATCCTGGATTCGGTGCATCCCTACCTTTAAAATAACACAATGGATTTGTTCGAGAAAATCATGAGGATAACATTTCTATAGACGTTTGTGTTTACCATCTTTTTTTCCTGTCTTAATATCCACTTATCTGCCCGGTGTACATTCTTCCCGCATCTTTTTGTGCCTGGGTTTTCCTTACAGAAAGGTGTCCAGCAAGACGGCAGTGATGCTGGAACACAGCCCCAGGTACAAACTGATGGGCAGCACTGTCCCCCGTCACCTGAGGCATCCAGTGGGGATCATAAAACGACTGAAACTGACAAAGTGAGTGATAATATTTTATTAAGCCTTCATTTCATTTGTCTGCTTGAATTCCTTTGTAGTTGTTGCTGCTGTTAAATGGCCACTATACCCTCATTTATAAGCAGAATTGTACAGGGAAATACCTATGGCAGCATAAACTTTTGCCTCAAATCCCTGAGCCCACAATGCCAGAGCCCTAAGGGTTCAGTAGGATCCATACATTTGGGATTTGTGGAGCCTACGCTTTGCATCCTGTACTGAATTCAGCAGAATGCTGCAGCCACAACAACACATTCTTGTACATAATGTCTGTCATAGGCAGGTTGTAATTGTAAGACTCAACTTCATTTTAGTCCCATTGGTGCACACTTGGGGGTGTCCAAAATACCACCCTTCATAAGTACATACTTGCTCTGTATACATAGGGGCAGGTACAGGAAGACTAACCAGCCTGCAGTTTTGAAGTGTATTTAGATATTTAATGTAAATAGGGAAGTATACATCTTTTTTTTTTTTTTGTCTAGCAGGCTCATAGGAAAACAATAAAAATGAGGGTGTACTGGCCCTTTAACTTCTTCTACTGTCCCTTATTGGATGCTCCTGCCTTAGGGGAAATGGAAAGGGACATCCTAATAAAGCAGACAAGGGTGCAAGATAGGTAATAATGTCATACTTAAAACAACTGTGAACATTAAAGGGATACTTGTGCAGGGAAAACAACATGTTTTTTTCAATAGGCATCAGTCAATAGTGCTGCTCCAGCAGAATTCTGCACTAAAATCAGTTTTTTTAACAGAGCAACACTAGGTCGCGTTTGCATTGGTAAAAGAGCAGATGGCAACTACCTGCTATAAATTTGAATACAAACTTGATTATTTCAAAAACGATGCAGAATTTTTAATTTAATGTATTTAGAAAGTTTCAATGATGAAGCTGATATTACATATTTTCCTTTTCGTGAGAGTTCCCCTTTAATATCAGACAGAGCAAATGAGGATAATAGGCTTCATTCTTGTCTTGCACATTATAGAGCTGGTAATCTACATGGAGGGCTGTGCCAGGTCTGAATGGTTCTTGTCACAAATCATTTAAATTATGTGTATTGTTGAAATTTCATGTATTATGACTTGCCTGGGAGTCTTTATTTTCACCCCATTCAGATAAATGTTTCTATTGAGCAAGGTCTTTAGCTGGTGGCTCTTAATAGAACAATCTGAAAGCCCAATTAGGATGGCATTATAAAACATCCATTAGTAGTGACACTCTAACGTTCCATACCTAGTGAATTCTAGTTCTTTGTACCGATTTGGAAACATCGTTTCCAGGGAATGACTCTGTTTCTTTCTACTTTTGAATACAGGGCATTGAAAAGAAAACGGATCAGCCTCCAGAAGCGAAGAAGCCCAAGATAAAGGTGAAGAACATAGAGCTGCCCATTGAAGCAAATCTTATATGGCAGCTGAGCAAGGACCTTCTCAATATGTACATTGAGAACGAGGTGAGCTGAAAACTATAATGTTGTAAATCTGGAAGAGAGACTGCAAAGAAAGTAATTTGCCTAATCCGCTATGGAAAGATGTTTTCCTGCTGTAGCATTTTGGTCAACTGTTTAAAAGAAAGCTCATTGGTTGTTACTGCTCCTGGGGAAACTTTTGAGACTCTTCTTGCATATGGTGCATACCTCATACCCTCATTGATATAATTGTGTCATATTTCTTCATGCAGAGACACATGGTCCGATTCGGGGAGATTAGTCGCCCAGCGACAAATCTCCTCTTCTTCAGGGCAACTAATCTTCCCGAACAGCCTTTTCTTTGCGCTTTGTTTCCTCGCCATCCAGCCGATGATTTACATTGTAGCCGGCAGGAAGGCAGTTCAGTAAGATTAGTCGCTGCAAAGAAGGCTCCCCAAATCTGACCGTATGTCTCTGCCCTTAGAGGGTCAAACAGCTCTTTATATTATTAAAAGTCGGCAAGCGTATATGTGCAATGCATAGCTCTGTTGCCTGCCCTTCCTCTCCAAATTACATTCTGGGAGCAAACTGAAGCCTTTGACACATTGTTGTATTGGCATTTGAAGTTATACACATTGCAGGGAAATGGCCCCCTTGGAGCCTTACAGGGGGTCACCATCTTGTAACTTTGTTAAACAGCAAGACCAAGACTGTGCACAGTGTGGTCTGGGCTGCTTAGGGATCGTCATAAATTATCAAAACAGCACAAGTCAAAGAAGCTGATAAAGCAAGACTGATTAATAATCAGAATATACAGACTTCACTGGTTCCTGTGTTGTCATGTAATCTAATGTGGATTTTATAGTTTTTGTATTGTTTAATACAAACTTTCTCCAACTCTGCAGAACCAGTGGCTGCCGCAAAATAATCCTCCAAATAGAATCCCAGTTCATTTGTTGGCTCCATGATCTTTGTTCCTGAAGTTGGAGTTGAAAACTGTAAAGGGAATGTAAAGGCAAAAATAAAATACAATACAATTCTCTACACAGTTGCCGACTGCTCTACAGGGAAACAAACAAAGCTGCTTGAGTTCTGCATGGCTGGGAAGTAAGGCGGGGGCTCCCCCTGCTGTTCATAAGTATGATTGTTTCCCTGCTCAGCAGTTAGGGACCATCTGACAATTCCTATCCACAGCAGTAAACGAATGGAGAATTTTATTGCATACAGTCAGGTTTCTTATAAAAACACACACACATTTTTTAATTAAATTATATTGGAGATACGTTTCTTTTTCATTAAAGAAAGTAAAAATGAGATTTAATTTTTTTGCCTTTACATGCCCTTTAAAAATGCTAGGCGTGAAGTGTAATGTAGTATCCTAGTATTTAGGAAGCCTGGTGCCATTAACTTGGGTCACACCTATGAAGTGCAAGCAGTATGTACCTGTGTCTCTCAAACAGACCAATAATGATAATAACCTTTGACTTAGCACTGATTTGCATCTCTTTAAGTTAATGTAATTTCTTCTAGTATCAATCTCGAAATGTGACATTTGTAGGACAACCCATGCTCTAAATGCCATCTTTGAAGTCAACCTATTAATTTGTCCGTGAAGAAGTCACTATGTCAACATTCATTGTTCTTAGGGCAAAATGATCCTTCAAGATAAACTGGAGAAAGAGAGGAACGACGCCAAGAATGCTGTGGAGGAGTACGTCTACGAGTTCAGAGACAAACTCTCTGGGCCTTACGAAAAATTTGTCAGTGATAAGGTACGGCTCATTGTACTGCGGGCTGCTTTGTGTGGGTGGCATTTTACAACGCATCTGTGTTTTCTATAGGGCTCGATGTTTGTGTTACATCTCAAATTCTGTAATTGCAGTATCAGTCTTACACAATACAAAAAAGGCTTGTCTGTTATGTATCAGCTTTGTACACCCACGTGAATTTGTACTCCCATGTACAGCAGGAGTCGGAGCTGTTTTGTACATTTGTTTCTGGCTATATTCATAACGAGCATGTGGCTGCCTGACCTTGCTAGCTTATTTTAAATACTCTTGCTGCGTTAGGGAAAGGAATATGAACAGTTGGATGAACTGCTGAGTGAAACACCCACATAACACAGAAACCCCTAATATACCCATCACAGTTACCCGTTTCATCAAAAAGTATGAAAAATGCCATTTTCTATGCTGAAACCCAGCTGTTTAACAGTTCTTCTCTTTCTGCATCATTTGAAATCCTGGCAGGGAAGGAGGGACTAAACACTGATGTTACAAATCGTAACAACTTCTCCACAACTTACAGACAGCATGCAGGAACTACATAACCCACAATGCATTGCACTGTGATGTTCCATTCCTTATTGAAATCACGTGTGCAGGGAATTGTTGGGTTTGGAGGATACAGTCAGATGGCTGTTCATACAAAGTAACAGTAGTCAGCCAGCTCAGCAAAGTAGTCAGACAGATCAGCAGGGGGCTAGGCTTGGGGAACTGTCAGAAACCATTAAAAATCATGAAAAGTCTGCATATTTTTTAAATGATGTATATTGCAAAGTTGCTTGAAATTAAAAAAAAAAAAAAAAGCTTAAGTTGTGTTTTTGTGGCGTTCCCCTTTAAATGCATGCTGCAACTGTGAATAAAATGTTTTCAAATATCTGCAAAGGTGTGTTGCCTATAAGTATCTGTTGCATCTGTTTAATGATTAGCCGAATGGCCCATCTTCTCTGAGCAGAGATATAAAGTATTTCATAGATCACACTTTCGTCTTGCAGGACCAAAGCAGATTTCTAGAGCTTCTAACAGAAACGGAGAACTGGCTGTATGAGGATGGGGAAGACCAACGCAAGCAGGTGTATATTGAGAAGCTGGAAGAGCTGAAGGTAAGCAACCAGCCTTGTGAGCTCAGAGATAAATTAAAGCTTATATACTGGACTTGCTGTACCAGCCCAGAGGTTCAACAGCCCAATAACTGCAATGATCCAGGCCTTTAAAGATGCCCAGCTCCCCTGCCTTGTTAGGGCATCTTCAACGTCGGTGGCACTGCACATGCTCAATGTACTATAGGCTGCTGAGATGTAAAGCTTAGGTGTCAGAAAATTCTCAAAACTGGAAGAAATTGAAGTTAAATCTGTCACTGAAGCTGCAAATTGAAAAGCAGTAAACAGTTGGGCTGTTTCTCTCATTCTCGTTTAAAGGGATCCTGTCATCGGAAAACATGTTTTTTTTCAAAACGCATCAGTTAATAGTGCTACTCCAGCAGAATTCCGCACTGAAATCCATTTCTCAAAAGAGCAAACAGATTTTTTATATTCAATTTTGAAATCTGACATGGGGGTAGACATTTTGTCAATTTCCCAGCTGGCCCTGGTCATGTGACTTGTGCCTGCACTTTAGGAGAGAAATGCTTTCTGGCAGGCTGCTGTTTTTCCTTCTCAATGTAACTGAATGTGTCTCAGTGAGACATGGGTTTTTACTATTGAGTGTTGTTCTTAGATCTACCAGGGAGCTGTTATCTTGTGTTAGGGAGCTGTTATCTGGTTACCTTCCCATTGTTCTGTTGTTTGGCTGCTGGGGGGGAAAGGGGAGGGGGTGATATCACTCTCTCTTGCAGTACAGCAGTAAAGAGTGACTGAAGTTTATCAGAGCACAAGTCACATGACTGTGGGCAGCTGGGAAATTGACAATATGTCTAGCCCCATGTCAGATTTCAAAATTGAATATAAAAAAATCTGCTCTTTTGAGAAATGGATTTCAGTGCAGAATTCGGGTGCAGCAGCACTATTAACTGATGCAGTTTGAAAAAAACATGTTTTTCCATGACAGTATCCCTTTAACTTTTAGACCACAAAGCTCACGTGAAAAATGTAAAGCTAGCTTTTCACATTCAAGTGAATTGTAGGCAACAGGGGCAGTTTCAGCCACTTTGTGTGCCATAAGCCTCTCCATCATTCCTTTGTCTACCTGAAATAAAAGCAACTCTACTGGCAATGGTACAGCGCTGGATATGTGAAACCTTATCAAGGCTTTAAAGATTTCATGTACTTCTATTCAATGTTTTTTTATGTTTACCTTGCAGAAACGTGGCACTCCAATACAGAACCGGTCTAGAGAGGCAGAAGAGCGTCCAAGAAAGTTTGAAGAGCTCGGACAGAGACTTCAACACTATGCCAAAATTGTAGAAGAATACAGGAATAAGGTACCGTATATATATATAGTCCCTATTTAGTCACAAGTCGGTCTTCATGTGTTTCTGTAATGTGGAATCTGGTTGGTTGGGATGGAATGGAGGAATTTGCTCACTACACAAATTACACAATATATTTTATAGGAATCCGAAATGCCTTTATTCTCGAATCAAAATGCCCTGGGTCAGATGCTCTTGTTCTTTAACCTGGATGAATGAATTATGGAATAAAAACATTATTTTGAATTTTTACTGTATCCATGATTTTCTGTCCTTCATCCAGTCTTTGAATGGAGTGTGATAAATACTTTTGAATTGATTGAATTCTATAGTGTGTATTTTATATGAATGATATATAGGCTGCAGCATCCTTTGTTTATGTATTATTGCTTTGCTGCAAGCTTGGGATTTGCTACCAAAGGATACTGAATGATCTGTGGGATGCGTTCATGTTATATGGAGCCTGCTACTCCTCTTATTATCCTGTCTGATTTACAGAGTGAAGCCTATCAACACATCAGCAGCGCTGACATGGAAAAGGTGGAAAAATGTGTCGGAGAGACCATGGAATGGATGAATAATGTGATGAATGCACAGGCAAAGCAGAGACTGGATCAGGACCCAGTGGTGAAAGTGCATGAAATCAAAGCAAAATGCACAGTAAGTGTGTACTCTGGCAATGTATATCAATACACAATGAGCACCTTGTAGGACACTGACAATTTTGGAAGAAATGGGTTTTGTTGCAACCATTCGTTTGTGGTCACTATGGGATTACACAGCAACATTAAGGACTATGGTACACAGCCTTTTCCTCCATAAAGAATAAAATTGTCCCTATATTGTTTGCACTTTGAAGGATCACCTAGAACCAGTGGGTTTACTGCCAGTTGGGCAGGTTTAGGATGAAATTGCTAGTTTGGGTTGAATGTGGGTCAGAGTGGGGAAAGTACACTTCTCTGCTCCTGAAGATTCCCTGCACCGAAGTAGCATTCAGAGTGAGAAGATGCAGGTACAGGATGGGCACAGGTCCTACAATGGCAACATTTTGCAGGTTAAGGTTTAGCAGGTTATAGTTGCGTGTGGTTTGAGTTTTTCCTGACCCTCACATGACAAATTTGCAGCTCTTTCTCATTGGGGTATTTGTGAGCATCTTATCCTGTGGTGCATTTCTATATTTCCTCCATGACTGATCTAAGTCTGGCCTGTCTGTAGTCCAGTCAAGGGGACATAAAGGTCTGACAGGGCAAAGGGGGCATGGTCTGTTAAGGAGGGGGGGTTGGGCCAATTGTGGGAAGGGTTTGGGTGTAAGGGGACATGGCTAATGAGGATGAGGAGTAAGGCCAGTCAATGCAGTTCAATTAGGCTTTTTTTTGTTGCTGGCGTCCGTCTGCTGTTTAAACCCTTGCTATTAAAATACCCTACCCTACATAGACCCCCTCCCTGCTCCCCCCCCCTCTAGCCTAGGTGGTACCTTTGCTAAATGCCCCTAACTCTTTCCTAACCCCTCAGTGCAGATTCTGTCCAGTGGAGTTCACAGGCGCCATCTTCAGCCGCTTCGGTAATCTTCTAGGTCTTCTGGCACTTTGGCAATTTGTGTGACTTTCCGCGCATGCGCAGTTGTCTCGAAACACAAAATCACTCCAACTGCACATGCGCCGCTATGGCACTTACTTCACGAAGATTACCGAAGAGAAGAAGATGGCGGCTGTGAACTCTGATGCCCTGAATCTGCACCGAGGGCTAAGTAAAGACTTTGGGGCATTTAGCAAAGATAGCACCTAGGCTGGGGGGGGAGCAGGGAGTGTGGTCTATGTAGGGTAGGGAATTTTAGTAGCAAGGGTTTACTTCTCCTTTAAAAAGCCAACTGTCAGGGGGTCTGAGAGAGCAATGATCAAATAACCTGAGCCTCATGGGTAAGATTGAGCTTTTAGAGCTGTGTGCTTTAGGAAGCTCCCATGGGCCACCTTTTTTTTCTGCTGTGTTGGCCTCTATCCCTTAATGTGTCCAATGTTTGTTTTCTTTAGTCTTTGGACAGCAGCTGTCATGGAATAGTATCACAACCAAAGCCCAAGGTTGAATCTCCAAAAGAAGAAAAATCTGTAAATGGCGTCAATGAAAACCATGAAGACGGCACCAACAGCGAAAAGCACAAGAATAACCCGACCCAACCGCAGCAGAACGGAGCATGTCATCCTAATGAAAAGAGCACCATTGACATGGACTTTGATTAATGGGCTGGATTTAACCTTTTGCATTGAAAGTAGCCTGCCGGAAGTCATTCCATGCAAACTGGTTGTAAATTAAGAATTACTTCTTTTTGTTTTGTTCTAATATTTCAGTAAGAGGCGACCAAACACTGTTTAAGGGACTATTTATTAAGACATGTTTTAAAGAAAAAAATGGTTACTTTTTTTTATGTGTTATGTATTTTCCTTCACCATATGATACATGGAATGCGTATTGACTCCAAAATTGCCTCGGTTACTTGAAAAACAAATTCCTGTGGAATTGTGAACTTCATATTGAGGCTTCTTTGTAGATTTAAATCTTTCAGAACACAACAGGCTTCTCGCTGATGTTTAATAAAGCACCAGAAAAACAGCATTTCCGTTCATTTTCCTTTAAAATGTACTTGCATGCCGCGACGAGCCACAAGACTCTCAGAAACAGATCTTCCAAACCATGAGTTTATTCTTGACTTTATTCCTTCATACACATATTTGTCTCTCTTTGTCCAATTGTTTTATTACTGGAGTTTTAGGGGTGGGGAAAAACAACTTTTGTTGTTGACACAACCAGATATTACATTTATTTTATTTCCCCTTGAGTTTGTTTAGAGAAAGCCACAGTGAAAGATGTGCTGATAGTGTTGTGCCTGTCATGGAGCCTTCACTGAACTTTAATAAATAAAGTTCTTGACTCAAAGTTGGTCTGGCTTTTATTTTTTTAACACAATGATGATTTTAAATTATTTTGGCAGTTATCTGGTTATCAGAGACCAAGTTACAGGGGGCACTGCACCAATGAGGCGAGTTGAGAAACTCACTTTAGTTATCTGGGATGGCAAAAATGCTGCTCTAGCATCCACGACCCCCTCCGCTGGCATTGTGGTCCCGGAGCCAAAATGGGGAGCAGCAGCAGCAATGTCTCAGGCAGCAGAGGGATTAGAATTGCCCCTGCCAAGTTACCCTACTAACTAGGCGGAGTTTTTAATGAGAAGTTGGGAGATGAATAAAAGAGGCCCCATAAGTAATAAAAGGCACTAAGTTTACCCAGGAGTAGTGATGGGCGAATTTATTCTCCAGGAGCGAATTTCCACGTTTCACCATTGGTGAATAAATTTGCGAATTTGCCACGAAAATTCGCCGGCATCAAAGTATTTTTGCCGCCGGCGACAATTCTGACGCCGGTGACAAATGCACGTCATTGACTTTAATACGGATCGGAATTATCGCCGGCATCAAAATTTGTGTTCTGTAATTTTTTCGCCATTTCGCGGGGCAAATTCACCGATCACTACCCAGGAGCAGTAACCCATAGCAACCAATAAGATGTTTGCTTTTATACAGGTGACCAGTAAATCCTACCTGCCAATAGTTGTTTGGCCGCCGGGTCAGTTGAAAAGAAGCAGAAGGAAACAGCAATTAAAAACAAAAATGATGACCAATTGAAAAACCCAGCTAAGAATAGGACATCTATCACATGCTAAATGTTACCTTTAAGATGACTTCCCCCTTTTCATACAATCATTTATAAATATTATACATTAAAGGGGATCTATGGCGTAAATGAAAATTTAATACAAGCTTCATCTGACTGAAATAACACTTTCTAAATATAATCCATTAAAAATTCTGTACTGTTTATGCACAAGTTGCTCAGTATCTCATTCTCCTTGACCTGTCATTCTTCATGCTGAGGGGTGGGTCAGATTTTGATTGACAGGTAGGTCTAATAAGTCTTTTTTAGGAGGGTCTCCATTTCTTAGAAGATGTTTTTAGAGCTAAAGGTGGCCATTCACGGGCAGATTAAAGGACCAATATAGACAGCTTATTCGCCTGTGTGTGGGGGCTCACGACGGGTCCTCCCGATCAATAGGCTAAGAATCGGGCAGATATCAATCGGGCAAGTTTGGTTTTTCTGCGATCCAGGACCACATTGGCTAGCTGATGCTGTCCTGTGACCCGTGGGCCCCCATTCACAGCATTGCAATCCGTTTGGATTCACACGATATCGCCCTGCTGTTAGTGGGCATATCAGATTAAGATCCATTTGTTTGCGACCTCGCCAAACGAGCGGATCTAACAGATCTATTTCTAAACTATAAGCTTTTGCATAACAGGGAGGGACAGATTCATTTTCAAAAATTATGGGAAAAATTAGAGCAACAACAAAGTTGTTTCTGATCGGGAGAGGGCCACCAAGTAGTAGTAGTAGATTTACACTGCGTTATTTCATCATGGAATAATCCAGTGCCTGAATCCAACTGATTCTATTGATTAATATATAGAACCAGTCTTTTAGGAAGCTCCACTTATTTGAAAGAGTTGAAGTTTCCTCTGCAGCCCACACTCCAGAGTTCTTATAAAGGTTCTGCTGAATGGCAAGTGATCAGGAGTAGCGGCATTTAGACAAGAGGTCAAGACTTCTCTATTCTTTTTAATTCATTTTTGGACAATCAAAACAATATGCTTAGTGCAAAAACAAACTTCGATTTCAGACAATTTTCCTGCCTTGCTTTTTATGCAGTCCAGACAAATGGCAAACAAAATGTTTTTTGAGAATATTTTTATTATTTAACAAATAGATTAAAAACACCCAAATTCACATTTATGAAGATAAATTAAAAAAAGCATTTTAGCTGGCAATTGCATTTTCCTTAAAACGTAACACTAATAAATACATACACAAACAGGCCATTTCTATGTGTCTCCGTCTGATAATATAAAGCTTTGGAAAGGATCATTGGCAGCTGCAGATACATTGGGCTTTTCAACGGTTACAGGGTTGCTTGACAGATCAAAGTATCGGAGGGTATGAAAGACGTTTGGCCCACCATGATCCAACGGTTTATGTGCAATCTTGTGCCTCTCTTGCCGTAACCTGCAAATAGTGGATCAAATATTAATTGTGTTGAATATTGGGTAGTGCCACATGATATGTATTTTGCTGGGTGGTGAGAAGCCTTTGCGGCATTTTGATTGCTGGGCAGACAGGGGAAGTATCAACTTGAAAAATAGAGGTCTGGGCAATATAAAATTGGTAGAATTGGAGAGAGAGTAACATAGGCTTTTGCTCACTTCAGTCAGGACCGGATTTACTATCCAGATGCCCCTAGGCCAGCTCTGCTCGCCCCACCCCTGTCTGCTTCTCCTCCCCTTCCCTGTCTCCTTCTACTCCCCGTCCCCTTCCCCTCCTTGTCCCCATCTCCTTCCTGTCCCTTCCCCATCTCTTTCCCCTTCCCTGTCTCTTTCTCCTTCCCGTCTCCTTCTCCTACCTGTCCCCTTCCCCGTCTCTTTCTCCTTCCTGTCTCATCTCCTTCTCCTCCACGTCCCCTTCCCTGTCTCTCTCTCTCCTCCCCATCCCCTTCCTTGTCTCTTTCTTCTTCTCGTCGCCTTCTCCTACCTGTCCCCTTCCCCATCTCTTTCTCCTCCCCATCTCATCTCCTCCCCTCCCCTCCCCTTCCCTGTCTCTTTCTCCTACCTGTCCCCTTCCCTGTCTCTTTCTCCTCCCCATCTCATCTCCTTCTCCTCCCAGTCCCCTTGCCTGTCTCTTTCTCTTTCCAGTCTCCTTCTCCTACATGTCCCCTTCCCCTCTATGTCCCCTACCCATACACTTCCTGCGAGTGTGCCCATGCACGTGTAGAACTGCACTGGAGACATTTTTGAATCTCCCGCATGCCAGTCTCCGGTGCTCGCACTTGGATGCGGATGGGCAGAATGCCATCCCTGAAATTCTGCCTTCCTAGGCCCAGGCCTTTCTGGCATTGCGACAAATCCTGCCATGATTTCAGTATACCAACTTGAAGCCCCAACTTAGGGCCCCACAAAAAAAAATCATGGTGTATTCACTAGGGATGCACCGAATCCACTTTTTTTGGATTCGGCCGAACCCCCGAATCCTTCACAAAGGATTCGGCCGAATACCGAACCGAATCCGAACCCTAATTTGCATATGCAAATTAGGGGTGGGAAGGGGAAAACATTTTTTACTTCCTTGTTTTCTGACAAAAAGTCACGCAATTTCCCTCCCTGCCCCTAATTTGCATATGCAAATTAGGATTCGGATTCGGTTCGGCCGGGCAGAAGGATTCGGCCGAATCCGAATCCTGCTGAAAAAGGCCGAATCCCGAACCGAATCCTGGATTCGGTGCATCCCTAGTATTCACCAAACATTATGGTAAACTTCTTGGGTCCTTACCAGACTCTTGCAGTTGCACCACTCTCCATGCTACAAGGCAAAGTCCTTTATGTGGCATAATATCCTACTGGCTTTTCAACAGCCTAGTGCTATGAAACATTTGAGTTCCTTTATAATAATTTCCCTTTACTGATTATGAATTCATTTCAGGTTTAGAAATGATGCAGAAGGTAAGGAAACACTGTAAGACTTGATTACCGCTTTCCCTGTATGTATAAAATATGTTGGTTGTTAATTTCTTCTTTGATGTCTTCTTCAGTGATGGCTGGGTTGTTTATTTCTCTCTGTGAAATGTAAATGTCGCAGTTAAGTCATAGTAACAATACTGAACTTAGATTTAACACATTTGAATAGGACACATCTGGACCACAAAATTAAGTGGCCAAATGTCCCAGGATGGCCAATACTGGTTAACACACAAGGAGGAATTCTCAAACGTAGGACTACAAGTGTCAGTCCTAAATTGCACAAGTGTCATAAGTGCAAACTCAGGGCAGGTATCTGGCAGTTTTATGGATTTGTTGTAATGTGGCTACATTTTTAAAAGTGATATATACACATTGCGCAAGTGCCCCAACGTCTCAGATTTAGTAAATTGTCATTCCAAACTGTCATGGCTACGATAAATTCACCATAACGTAAGTTACTATGACACAAAGCTAGCCATTCCCCCCTTTTAACAACATTTTTGCAAAGCTGTCAGTAGAGGTACAAAAATAAATCAGAGAATATGTCTGTTTTTTTTGGAGCAGTTTTTTATTTTTATTTAACTTACTGCTATTTTTTAACATCCCTCCATAGAGAAAATGAGTAGACTGTCTTAATTAGTTTAAACCATGACAGTACAAGTACAGGATCCCTTAATGTGAAACCTATTATCCAGAAATCTCCAAAAGGATGTCTCCCACGGACTCCATTTTAATCAAATAATTCAATATTTTAAAACACATTCCCTTTTTCTCTCTAAAAACAAAACAGTACCTTGTACATGATCCCAAATAAGATTTAATTAATCCTTATAAGACGGATAAACCCAATTCCATTGGGTTTATTTAATGTCTAAATGATTTTTTAGCAGACTTAAAGGGGAAGGAAACCTAGTTGGCGCAAAAACCCTCCCCCCTCCCTTGTGTTGCCCACCTTCCCTCCTCCCCCCTGGCCTACCCATCCCGCTGGGCAAATGCCCCTAACTTGTTAGTTACCCTTCTGCGCAGGTCCAGTCCAGGGAGTTCACAGACGACATCTTCTTCCACGTGATCTTCTTCCTGCTTTGAACGGCATTTTGTCACGATGTACTTTTGGCGCACGCGCAGTGTATCGTACGGGCGAAATGCTCCTACTGTGCATGCACCAAAACGCTGTTCAAAGCAGGAAGAAGATCTCGTGGAAGAAGATGTCGTCTGTGAACTCCCTGGACTGGACCTGCGCAGAAGGGTAAGTAACAAGTTAGGGGCATTTGCCCAGCGGGACGGGTAGGCCAGGGGGGAGGAGGGAGGGTGGGCAACACACGGGAGGGGGGGAGGGTTTTTGCGCCAACTAGGTTTCCTTCCCCTCTAAGGTATGGAGATGCAAATTATGTAAATATCCCTCATCTAGAAAAACCCCAGATCCTGGTCATTCTGGATAACAGGTCCCATAAATGTACTATCATAGGGGCAGTTCTCAAAACCAGTGGCATAACTATAGAGGGGAAGGGGGAAGGGCAAGCCCCTCTGTTAGGGGAGCGCAAGTGACCCACCACACACTCAAAATCCTGGTTAATCATGGTGTCCCACAATTTTGTCTTAAGGGGGATAGAAATTTGCATATACACGCAACTATAACGATTTAAAGGAACCTTCTCTCAAGGTTTGCTTTAGAACCTGTATAGGAAGCCTTTAGGACAAATAACTTCTGTTGCATGAACAGAGCTTGGAAGCTTTTTATTGAATCATAGAATGAAGGAGGCACAAGAGCAGTGGAGAAGAGCAGCTCAGCCATGGAGAGACCCCAGTAGCATATCATTCAGCTATTACAGGCTTGAAAAGAACATGACAACTACATCTCAGGAAGAATTCATGCTTACAACATTTTGAGCAGCAATATCCACCCCCAAGTCTACCACAGTCTAGTTTAGTCACTTGACACTTTCAAGAAGGCCACAACCCCATTTCAACCTGCCAAAGAAATTTTTTTTAGAGTTGTATAATGAAATAGAGACAATCTGTATTCATTCTTTTTGCTTTTTGAATCATTTACAAACCTGAACATCAGGTGCCTCTTCCTTTTTTTCCGGGGAAATGATATCCGACATGTCCAATGGTTCCTCTAGCACAGGATGAGTGGGCAAGCTTTCAGGATCAATCAGAATCTCAAAGGGAACCATAGGATGTTTCCAAGAAGCTGGCGTGAAAATCTCCCACAGGTCACTCTGACCAAATGTTCCTGAGATAACATTTATAAAAACCATCATAGGCTTCAGTTATGATAATACAGAATTTAATATTAAGAGCACAAGTTTCACATTGAGACACATGTACAAATACATATATTCTGGAAGTAAACTTGAACAAATCTTGTGAGTGGCCACTAATTCATCAAAGACTATGGTTTAAAGTTTGCAGCATGACACACTTAAAGGGCATGTAAAGGCAAAAAAATTAAATCCCATTTTTACTTTCTTTAATGAAAAAGAAACCTATCTCCAATATACTTTAATTAAAAAATGTGTACCGTTTTTATAAGAAACCTGACTAATTGCAGTGAAATTCTCCCTTCATTTAATGCTTTGGATAGGAATTGTCAGATGGTCCCTAACTGCTGAGCAGGGAAACAATCATACTTATGAACAGCAGGGGGAGCCCCCGCCTTACTTCCCAGCCATGCAGAACTCAAGCAGCTTTGTTTATGACGATCCCTAAGCAGCCCAGACCACACTGAGCATGTGCACAGTCTTAGTCTTGCAAAGATGTTTAACAAAGTTACAAGATGGTGACCCCCTGTAGCCAAATTTGAAAGCATAAATTATTTGTTTGATTAGGCTTGTGGTGCAGTAAGTTCATGTTTATGTTTAGTATACAAAATACAGCATTTCTAGCCTTATTCTATTTTAGACTTTACATGCCCTTTAAGGCTCTTTCTGAGGTGTTTTTATAGTAAGTATTTTTTTCTTCTTCATTTATTTGGCTTTATTATGGATTTCATGAGTGCCCACCTGCTATTTTCGATGTAGGAATATCCATTCTGATGTGGATGCACCTGGATCACTTGTTTTCATGGTGAGTTATCTAGTGCCTAATTTTATCGTATTGTATTACTGGCCTGACACTAAAGAAGCCAGGCCCTTAAAATCTGCTTGTGAGAGACAAATCAGTCTTTTTAAAATATTTTGCAAACATAAAAAAAAAACTTAATCCAGTGTATCATTGTACTCTAAAAACAGGGCACCTGTCACTTTAAGAAATAATTCCAAAGTCCTATTTTATTGGGTTAGTTGAGCAAAATAAATTAAATTACTTACACTATATAAATAATTAAAATCTTGTTTGCCTCATTATTTTAGAATCTACAATTAGAGCATACAGCACGCTATTAATCAGACAAGCTTTGATTCATCCAAAAACCTCATGTAAGCACAGCAAGGGGTCCCTGATGGCCAAGCCCATATGTACAGGCTACACAATTATAGACAAGGAGGTTGGGGGCATACATCAAAGGCAGTGATAATTAGGAAGTACAGAAGTGAAAGTTATTGCCAGTGGTGTAACTATAGAGGAAGGAGGAAGCCCAGGGAACAGGGGGGCCCAGACCATGGGGTCTACTTCCTCTATGGTTATAAAGAATGCCCCCTTTTTAGCTGCACCATACCTGTGAGCAGGAAGGAGGATGCATGCAGGCGGGAGAGTTGGGTTGGGTTGACGAAAGGTGGTTGGATATTGCTTTTTGTCAGGACCCTACAAAGATTTTTTTGCCTCGGGCATAAAGGTGGGGAAGGCAATATATGACTGACTCCTGGGATTTAAAGAAACCCATCATTTCTCAATATACATTAGTCTGACAGTGTAATGCAACCCCTCTGTTGAACTGGGCCTGGAGGGCCCCGGACCTGATAACCACTTGCCCTCCTCCATCGCTCTCTCGCTGCCTTCCCTCCCTGTATCGCTGCAAAAATAAGTATATGGAGCATGGAGGGGATGGTGGGCTGGAGTTGGCAGAGTGGGGGCCCCAGAGGGGGTGTGAGGTCCCCAGTGGGATTTGCACACCACAGTCCAATCCTGCAACCCTTCCATCAACCTGTTCCATTGTGGAGTGAGGGAATCTGAGACAGTGGGTTGGTGCACAGATTGTCCAGAAAGCAGAGGGACTTCAAGTTCAAGAATCCATCACTTTCAATGAAACAAGGAAGTCCAAGGAAACTGTAGCACACTAGTCGAATCTGTAGTGCAAAAAAAGTGCTTATATTGGCTCAAAGTAGACATCAAAGCTTGGCAACATTTCGGGCCACCCTGGGCCCTTTATCAACCTTTGTGTGGAATTCACAATGAAACAAAGTACGGCAAGGATTTGATCACTCTGTGAGACATGGGACATGGGGAACTGGTTCCTGCAGCACAAAGTTTCTTTTCAAACTTTGGAATCTGGTATATCTATGTAAAATGTACATTTATATTTAAATCTGGAAGTTTGGGTAGTGTTTATGCAGCTTAGTAGGGATGTAGCGAACCGCCGAGTATGTGTTCGCGAACGCCGTTCGCGAACACCGGCAAAAAATGCGAACAGTTCGCGAACTTCGAACATCCGAAAATCGTTCGATTCGAACGATCGAAGGATTTTAATCGTTCGATCGAAGGATTTTCGTTCGAATCGAACGATCGAAGCCATTCGATCGAATGATTTCATTCAATCCAATGGCTTCGATCGTTCGATTCGAACGAAAATCCTTCGATTTTAGCGGTCGAAGGAATCGAATGGTCGAATGGTCGAACGATTTTTGACGCGAACGCCTATTGGCGAACGTCGCGCGACGTTCGCGAACTTGCGGCGGACGCGAACAGTCGAAGTTCGCGCGAACTAGTTCGCCGGCGAACAGTTCGCTACATCCCTACAGCTTAGGAGCCCAGCTGAATGAGCTCATGTCAAAAAGTCCAAACGAATATATGAAGATAATTATGGTTTTCTAAAAAATAACTTACCAATAAATTCTCCGCTCAGTCCCCAAAGACGAACAGCACCATCCATTGAACAGGACAGGATAACTTTATCTTCATCGATCACTTCTAATCTAGGAATAGAGAAAGACATTTACTATTTAGTTGATCCTGCTGAAAATTTAAAGTGAGTTGGGATCTGTTGCCTGCAATGGCTTTGGAATATTGGTGCCAATATTTTCAAGTTCATCTGACATGTAATCAATACCATGAGAATGGGACTTTTTTAGGCCCAGACATTTTGAGCCAATCAGTATAGATATGCTTCACAATAGGATAGGGGTCACCATTTAGACCAGGGGTCCCCAAACTTTTTTTTAGCCATGAGCCACACTCAAGTATAAAATAATATTGGAGAGCAACGTTCCTGGAGCTTCCAAATAAGGCTGTGATTGGGTATTGGTAGCTTCTATGTGTACTCACAGCCAACAGGAGACTCAGTTTGGCAGTATACTTGTTTTTTATGCAACTAAACCTTGTCTTTAAGCCAGGAATTCAAAAATAAGCACCTGCTTTGAGGCCACTGGGAGCAACATCCAAGGGGTTGAAGAGCAACATGTTGCTCATGAGCTACTGGTTGGGGATCACTGATTTAGACATTTTTATGAGCAGATACTTTTAAATTGTAATGTGGTTTAGATAAGGCTGAACTAGGGTTGCCTCCTTCCCCCCCCCCAGTTTAACCAGCCTGTGGTACAGAGAGGTCAGTGGTGATGTCACAGGGGCGGAGTATGGGTGAGTTAGGGCAGAGTGTGGGCAAATAGGGGGCAGGAGGAGAGTCACTGCTTAGTAAGAGCCAATTTGAGCGCTAAAAAGAGAGTAGAACAGGGAGAAATCTATAAGAAAGAACAGGAATCAGTTTACTGGCAATTATAATTAATTTGTAATACATGCATCAGCCCTAGCTTGTGATCAATAATAACTGTGGAAGAGGCCCCGGTGCACCTCCCTGAGCCCTCAGCACAGGGAGTGTACAAACCGGAAAAACTTTTAGGAAGCAGGCACTCAATAAAGGCAATCCTCCTCCAGGCAGATAAATTCAAAGTGAAAAGTTTATTGTGTCCACAGCCTTACGCGTTTCGTGATAAACACTTAATCATAGGCTAGCTGGTGATCAACCCTAATTCTGAAATAATCAAGTTACTCTTTGATATTCTCCTCACAGCAACCTGCGTCTCTTCATGCAGGAGTCGGAGTCAGATTTTGGACAAAAAGGAACTGGAGAGCCTTTCAATGCAGTCTATATCTTTTTATTGAAGCACTACATGTTTCAGACCACACGGGTCCTTCCTCAGGTGTAGGGATGTAGCGAACTGCCGAGTATGTGTTCGCGAACGCCGTTCGCGAACACCGGCAAAAAATGCGAACAGTTCGCGAACTTCGAACATCCGAAAATCGTTCGATTCGAACGATCGAAGGATTTTAATCGTTCGATCGAACGATTTCCGTTCGAATCGAACGATCGAAGCCATTGGATCGAATGATTTCATTCAATCCAATGGCTTCGATCGTTCGATTCGAACGAAAATCGTTCGATTTTAGCGATCGAATGGTCGAATGGTCGAACGATTTTGACGCGAACGCCTATTGGCGAACGTCGCGCGACGTTCGCGAACTTGCGGCGGACGCGAACAGTCGAAGTTCGCGCGAACTAGTTTGCCGGCGAACAGTTCGCTACATCCCTACTCAGGTGCATGTTACGTCAGATTTTGATTGACAGTGAGGTATAATGCTTTGGAGTATGCTCCCTTTGTCGAGATATTATCTTTATAAACTACTTTGTAGTACAAAGTGACACAAACCTGCATGTAGTGAGACAGATTGCTGAGAAATCAGACTTTTTAATTGATTAGGATTAGTAAGTTTCTTATTTCCATGAGAAACTTAGTTTAAATTTTCATTTTTGCAATCGTTCCCATATTGGCAAACAGGCATATTTAACCCAAGCTCTTAGTACTATTCACGCTTGCTCAAATGATATGTAATTTTGTTTTTACCTACATTTTTTGTCAACTGTCCCAACCATCAACCAGTGTATGATCACCATAGCTATGCGTTGTATATTAGAGATATATTCTATATTCTATCGTTCATGTTAAGTTATAATCTTTAATATCATCTTGATAAAACACCTAAAAGTCTTTATTTGCCAACAGCGTGAGGTCATGGTGTTTCTAAGTAGGACGTGTTTGTGACAGATTCTCTGCCAGATAAAACGACACATATTCATCATAAGAAAGTATCTGCTGCTAAAGTTACATGCGGGAAGGAACTGGGATCTGTTCCAGGGAACTGGTATAAACATCACAGTATGTATATGATTTCTTGGGACATTTACATATTGCCTCCTGTTCCCGCTTTCTTATTTGGCACCAATAAATAAGATTTGCAGAAAGAGACATTGGGTGATTATTTCTGTGATGAAGAACTCGGCATTCAGTGTAGGAGTTCAGAGTATTCAGTAGGATTCGAACAGGAGGTGCCCTTGTGCACATGGGGATCTCAGACTTTGGTGTGAAACATTCTGTATAACAGACACATTGCTAAGTATTTGTATGGAGCATTTGGTTGGCCATCAATAAATAAAGGAGGTCAGAAAAACTTTCATTTCACAAATGAAATTTTTTTTTTTTTTTTAAAGAACTACAGTCTAAAAACAAATATAGGTAGAAATGCCATATTTTATATACTGGACTTTATGGGCACGTAAAGGCAAGAAAATTAAATCCCATTTTTACTTTCTTTAATGAAAAAGAAAGCTATCTCCAATATACTTTAATTAAAAAATGTGTACCGTATTTATAAGAAACCTGACTGTATGCAGTGACATTGTCCCCTCATTTACTGCTGTGGATAGGAATTGTCAGACGGTCCCTAACTGCTGAGTAGGTAAATAATCATACTTATGAACAGCAGGGGGAGCCCCCGCCTTACTTCCCAGCCATGCAGAACTCAAGCAGCTTTGTTTATGACGATCCCTAAGCAGCCCAGACCACACTGAGCATGTGCACAGTCTTAGTCTTGCAAAGATGTTTAACAAAGTTACAAGATGGTGACCCCCTGTAGCCAACTTTGAAAGCATAAATTATTTGTTTGATTAGGCTTGTGGTGCAGTAAGTTCATGTTTATGTTTAGTATACAAAATACAGCATTTCTAGTCTTATTCTATTTTAGACTTTACATGCCCTTTAACTGTACCAGCCTAAAGTTTCAGCAGTGATCCCCAACCAGTGGCTCACAAGCAACATATTGCTCACCAACCCCTTGGATGTTGCTCTCAGTGGCCTAAAAGCAAGTTATTACTTTTGAATTCCTGGCTTGGAGCCAAGTTTTAATTGCATAAAATCCAGGTGTACTGCTAAACAGAGCCTCCGGTAGGCTGCCAGTCCACACAGGGGCTACCAAATAGCCAATCACAGCACTTAATTGGTACCCCAGGGACATTTTTATCGCTTGTGTTGCTCCCCAATGTTTTTACATTTGAATGCGGCTCACAATTAAAAAGGCTGGGAACCCCTGCTCTACAGTAACATTTCAGGCTGTGAAAGTTGTGAGCAGGGGGCCACCATCTTGGACTTTGTCAGGAGTGTCAGTGACATGCACATGCTCAGTGAGCTCTGGGCAGCTGTTAAGAAGTTAAGCTTAGGGGTTGTTGCAAGTCAATAAGCAGAAAATAAGGTTTGCATATAATAAAAACATGTGCTATAGGGCCAAATATTAAATTATGATACTAATTACATTGACTTCTGAGCTGTCATGTAATGAGAATCTAAATGAATTACTAATCAGCCATGTACTGTGAATATTATATTCTATATATACATATAGAGTGTGCATGTAGAAGATCACTGCCAGCAGCCCAGAGCATGTGCAGTGAATGAGCAGAACAGAAGATGAGGAGCTACTGGAGACATTTTTGGAGGCACAGATCTTTACTGCTTAAGGGTGGTGGTTTTCTTGGTATGGAGCAGAACCCCAAAAAATGATATGCAGCATTTCAAGCCTACTTTTATCTATTAAGCTTTAGTTATCCTTTATATATGCTGAATTGTGGCATCAAGCAGCACAGGCTACAGCAAACTCCTCTGATACTATGTGATAGTTCCACCGCACACCTGTAATTCACATGAATTGCAATAGTGGTGCTGGTCTTCCGTAGATCCGGCCAGGTCCCCTAGCAACAGTAAATGTTCGAAAAGAGATCCACACACACGGGATAATGCAGTTGGGGAATTGACCCTCTTTTTTTTAATTATTCCACCAGTAACATCAACGTTTCAGCCTGAAGGGAGGGCCCCGAAACGTTCATGTTACTGGTGGCATAATTAAAAAATATTGGTCAGTTCATTATTCTGTGTGTGTGCGGATCTCTTTTCGGACATCATCTGATACTATGCCATAATACCATAACAGGTAACACCACCCTAATATTGACACAATAGGAAAGCTACAGAAAATCAGTGGAAAATGAAGCGTATTATACATACAAAGTACTGTATCTAGTGTTTTGAATGCACTAACCGCTTATAAAGGCTGTACGGTATTTAGTGAAAAATACAGGGGATAATAAAAGAAGAAAATAAAGACCTAGGTATATTATGGGTGATAAATGGGGCATCTTTTGGTCACATTTCATTGTAACCGTTTCCTCTTGTTTCCTAGTTGTTTCATATGATGACATGGGGACGCATGAAACGCGTTAAGTTTTAGCAAAAGAGATAAATTGATATGTCATATATCAGCACACTTGAGAGGCAGGATGTGATGATCTTCACAAAGATTGATTTCAAGCAGAGTAAAGCGGGATATAAATGAATACAGTATACCAACAACAATGCAAATAAAAATAAAGGGAAACTAAAAATGACCCATGACAAGCAGATTTCTGATTGTTGCTGTTTTTTTTACATTCTGATTGTTAACTGGTTCCTGCAAAGGTTTTGCGGTTTGACCCACTCCTCCCAAGTAGCAGGTCAACAGGTTGCCAGTGGCAGCAACCCTAGCAAACATGGACCAGTGTTTTTGAAAAATTAGCAGCAGGCCTAACATATAACAATGGGGGTTATTTATCAAAGTATATATTTTCTGAAAAAAAATCTGACCAAATCGGCTCAGGTTTTTTTACTCTTATTTATTATTACATTTTCCCAAAAAAAAATGCTTTGCAGAAAAAAAAAATTTGATTTTCACATTTTTTTTGATTTTTCACTCAGAATTATTCGGGGACTTCTCCGATTGACTTATATGTAAATAAAAAGGAATGATCTATCTTCAGATATATAAAAATGATTAAAAGGAGGGGATCTGACTTCTGTCAGTATTTAAATTTTTGTATAGGAGAAAAGAAACAAAGTATCCCCGTCTTTTTGATCAGAAAAAACACATAAAAAGTTATATATTATCACTATTTTATTTGATTTCAGTTAAACCATTTAATCTCGTGATTCTATATCTATTGGTTCTCCCCTTAATAATTCGTCCCACAAAGTGCTAGCACTATATGTAACCTCGACAGGTCTGAGATGCTGGATTTTCAGATTCAGACTTTTCCATCCCGAGGTTTGATAAATTCGGAAAAGTTTGTGATTTTTTAAAAGTCCGATTTAAAAAAAAAAAATCACACATTTTTGGTTTTTTTTGCATTCAGAGTTTAGTGAATAACCCACTAAATGTATTAGAAAAATAAAAAATAGAGTAAATTAAGAAAAAAAGAAATTGTGACTATTATCACAAGTATGCTTTTCCACCTTGAAATATTATATTTGTTCGTTCTGTGACAGGGGAAGTTGTAGTCAGACTGCCATACCTAGCAACACTCAGGGGGTGGGGTGAATTTGGGGGAAGAAATGCTCTGCGGTTTTATCTGCTGCTATCTGTCTGTGTAAAGATTGCTGGAACAAATTCACCTGAATAAATGAATCCTTGGGAACGCGGCTGCCTGCACATTCAGATAACGGCAAATCTTATATGACATTCTCCAACATGAAAGAAAGGATTATTAGCGCTACTGGCTGTAGTGAGAGTGATAGAAGAGTGACTTAGTTTCCCTTTATAAAACACGACAAGACAAATCACTGGCAGTTTAAAGTCATTTATAGAGGAACATAATGATCAACATTTACTCACTGGGTAATCATGTCCACATGAGCTCTCCAATGCGCCACCACTGTAAGAAAGGAATATTGATCATTTTAATTAAAGAAATTGTTGTTTTGGGGGAAGTAAACAGAGGCCGAGCTCTTGTTGGGGCCTTTACAGATCACAATTTGCAGAAGGAAAGTAAAGAACAATGTGGTGTCACTTGAAACTATTATATTATATTATATAAATATATGATATTTTACTATAATTATAAAAAATAATGCCAGTAATATGAAAGTAGACTAAAACCACTGGCTGCTATTTCTATATACAAAGGAAACAGACTTTAGAGTCAACCTTGTCCCATTTGTGGAGATAGCAATATATTCACGTGTATATAGAGGTAAAGCAATGGACTCTATTAAATAATGCACTTACATTTTGCTGGTTCCTTCTCTGACTCTCGCATGGCGTAGTCTGCGATATCGTAAACATAAATATAGCCGGTGTGGTCTGCTGCAAACATTAGCGTGTCGTCTTCATTAACAGCAAGGCTGCTCACTTGGGAGCCCACTCTTGACTAAAGATCAAATAGGTCAATATATTATTTATTGAAACCACTTGCATTGGGTGCAACCTTGGTTTTCCCTCAAAGGAGAACTAAAGCTTAACTAGAGAAGTAGGACAGCAATGTTGTATATTAAGTTGTGGGCTTCTGTACCAGCCCAAGGCAACCACAGCCCTTAAGCAGTAAAGATCTGTGTCTCCAAAGATGCCCCAGTAGCTCCCCATCTTCTTTTCTGTTGATTCACTGCACATGCTCTGTGCTGCTGTCACCTACTCAGTAGTGATGGGCGAATTTCTCCCGCTTCGCTACGACGAAAAATTTGCGAATTTCCCACAAAATTGGCGAAACGGCAAAAAGTTTGCGGGAAAATCGTGAAATCTTGAAGTTTCACGGAAAAAAACCGCAAAATTATGAAATTTTCACGGAGAATTATGAAAATCTGACATTTTCACAAGAAAATCGTGGAAATCTGAAATTTTTCAACAAAAAATTATGAAAATCGGACAATATCACGAAAAATCGTGAAAATCGGAATTTGTCGCCCGCGTCCAAGCTGACAATGGTGTTAAAGTCAATGGGCTTCTAAATAGTGTTGATGCGCACTGATTTTGATGCGAGCGACTTTTCGGACGCGCGTCCAAAAAATTTGACACTGGCAAATTTTTGCGGGAGATTTGCAAATTTTTGGGTGGGAAGGTTCGCAGCGAATTCATGGTAGGCAAATTTATTTGCCCATCTCTATTACTGAGCCCATCAAATTCGGCAGCCTGGGGGGCCCTTTTATAAACGGCGCGTTCTGACGTATGAATGCACCGTTTATAAGGATATAATTTACAGTCTGGTCCCATAGGGAAATGACCAGACTGTAGATTATATATAATATAAATGTCACAATAGAAGGCTCATTAGTAAACATGATTATTGGTACATGGCAGCTCAGAAACCAGCACCAACTTATATAACAGGCCTCTGCTTGATGATTTGCACAACCCCTAAGCTTAACTTCTCAACAGCTACTCAAAGTACACTGCGCTTGTGCGTGTTGCAGACGCTCCTAACAAAATCCAAGATGGGAACTCTTGTGACAACTTTGAAGGCCTGGATCATTATTACTATAGAAATGCTGAACCTTTAGGCTGGTGCAATAAGTTCAGTATATAAAATATGGCATTTTTAGCCATATACATTTTAAGGGTTTAGATCTCCTTTAAAGGACATGTAAAGCCTACATTTTCCTACCATGAATACAAGTTGGGCATATCTTCCCCACCCAAGCCACATCATTTGTCCTGCATATACCCCATCCATTTGCCAGTGCCATCACATTTTCCTAAAACAAATAGCAACTTTCACCTGGCCGCCATTTTCCCTCTGACACATCATTAGAGACATGTATGCTGTAAAGTTCATACAATGCAGAATAAGGTTTACACAGACACAACATACTTTGATACAAAGTTCTGCTGGGGTTGAGCACTGTAATGGTTAAGCTGAGATCAGGAGAGCTAGAGTTTCTAAGGGAACCAGCAATGATATCTCTTCATTGGCTGTTAGACTGGAGGGTGTGTTTAGTAATCTAAGAAAGAACTGAGCATGCTCATGAACCAACAGCCAAAGTAAATTCCTGAGGGAGGGGGTAGAGTGTGTTAGAGGAGAAGAATGAATTCTAAGTGATTAAGGGGATTCTGCAGCCTTACTGTTAACTTTTTTAACAACCAGAGTGGCAGTTATCTAAAGATTCCAAAGAGGCTGTTCACTGATTAGATTTTTGTGGAGGGGGTTTACATGTCGTTTAAAGCAGAGGTAGGACTGGCCAGCAGTGAATGGGAAATGGTAATGCTCTTTTCCATAGAGTCATATTTAAACAGCCAAATTCTAATATTTGTCTGGTTTGCTTTATCCCAATGGCTTTTGAATGTTATAAATGAATAATAACCTGAGCTATGAATGGGAACCCAAATTTGAGCCTTGTCATGTTCATGTCCATGGCTGCATTAGTAAAGCGAAATGTTCTGCTAAAATTGTATACATGTAAAGGACCTGTTATCCAGAATTCTCGGGACTTGGTTTCCGGATAAAGGATCTTTCCGCAATTTGGATGATCATGCTTTAAATCTACTAACCCAAATATGTTTTGCCACCAATAAGGAGTGTTTATATTTAAGTTTGGATCAAGTTCCAGGTTCTGTTTTATTATTACAAAGAAAAAGGAAATAATAATGAATAATGTGAATGTGGGAGATGTCCATTCTGTAATTCAGAGCATTCTGAATAACAGGTTACCTGATAATGGATCCCATACCTGTATAATAATTCAATAAGGTGCATAATTAATATTAAACCAATTATTTCCAGTTACAAATTGAATTTGTGTCTCCAAATAAAAAAAATAAAGGACCCTTGCTATATATATATATATATATATATATATATATATATATCACTTTGAGAAAGGCCACGGAGAGGCCGAAATGTTAGTCCGTTAGCTAATAAACCATTTTTGATTTTTTTTTTAAGACCTGAGAGTGCGGACCTCTTTGTTGGATATATATATATATATATATATATATATATATATATATATATATATTATTATCCACAATGATCCCATACTGCCTGTAGTCATGGCACTGGATGGTTCCCGTGGAGCATATTAACGTACCTACACAATGGATGGGATCCTTCAATAACACCTGCTGCCATGGTTACTGATATGAGTGTGAGTTTTGAGTACTTTCCCATAAAATTGGATATACTAGATACAACTGACCCTGAGCCTTGAGGAACATCACTTGGAACCGTCATGAAACCAGGGGATGCACCACTAACAACTATTCAATCCTTGAGCCATTTCTCTGGGCAGGCTGGCACTTACCGGTTTAAAGCTTGCTATCATCTTTCCTCCTTGCAGCAAACTCCAAAAGCTGACTGAACCTAAATAAAAAATGTCCCTTGTTACTCATTGCACTCAGTGCTACTGAAACAGCAAATGTAATTGTCTTCTTCATACCTCGAGGCCCATTAGACAGCAGAGAAGCCGTTGGCTGCAGCTTCTTAGTTCGCGTTCTCAGGAATAGGATCTTGCTCATGCTCCTGTCTGTAACTGACTCAAGAACATTTAGAGGGTTATTTATCAAAATCCAAAATAGGTCATTATTTTATGAAATATACTCTGACCGAATACGCATGGATTATTTCCCCTTATTTATCCATACAATTTCCCGAATATTTCCTGTGCGGGAAAAAAAACGCAAAAAGCGTGGACAATTAGACCAGGATATCTTCAGGACTTCTCCCATTGACTTACTGTATATACAAACTCGGCAGGTCTGAGATGGTGGTTTTTCAGATTCTGACTTTTTCCATCCTTGGGGTATAATAAATCCAAAAAAATTTGAGTTGTTTTTTTTTCCACTAAAAAAATCTGATTTTATAGAAAAATACTCGATTTTTTTTCAAGTTTTTGCCATTCGTACTTTAATAAATAACCCCCATATAGTAACTGTGAATAGAGGAAGCTAAATCAGATAAAACAGTTAATCCTAAAAACACCTTTGAGTGAAGCCATCCAACATATGAATAAAACAGCAGATTAAACCAACCCCAATGTGAAATGAGCAGAGTTAGTACTAATCAGCTCTTTTATGACAAAGTGTCTGTGTCTCATTATAGACGGAGCCTAACTCAAGGAATAAGCATGGATTCCATGCAAAAGCAATCTGACCTATATTACAATGTTATCCAATTTTATGTTTCCATGGTAAAGAGTGTTTGAGAATTCTTGCTCTGCAGGAAAAGGTTCCAACCTTGTGAATAAATGAACGTGCTGCTGAAGTGTTTACAAAGAATGAAGCAACTTTCACAAATAGCAACTTTCACCCAGCGGCCATTTTCCCTCTGACTCATCATCAGTAACAGTGAGACATGTTTGCTGTAAAGTTCATACAATGCAGAATGTAGGTTTGCACAGACACAACATACTTTGATACAACGTTCTGCTGGGGTTGAGCACTGTAATGGTCAAGCTGAGATCAGGAGAGGAAAAAATAGGGTCAGACAGCTAGAATTTCTATGGGAACCAGTAATGCTATCGCTTCATTGGCTGTTAGACTGGAGGGTGTGTTTAGTAATCTGAGCTGAGAAGAACTGAGCATGCTCATAAGTCAACAGCCAAAGCAAATTCCTGAGGGAGGACGTAGAGTGGGTTAGAGGAGAAGAATGAGTTCTAAGTTATTAAGGGGACACTGCAGACTTACTGTTAACCTTTTAACAACCAGAGTGGCAGTTATCTAAAGATTTCAAAGAGGCTGTTCACTGATTACATTTTTGTGGCGGGGGTTTACATGTCCTTTAAAGCAGAGGTTGGTGTGGCCATCCAGCAGTGAATGTGAAATGGTAATGCTCTTTCCCATAGGGTCATACGTGAACAACCTAATATTTGGGGCATGTTTACTAACATTGGAGATAAATATCTGGAGAGATTTCTGGAGATGTTGCCCATAGCAACCAATCAGATCTTTGCTTTTGTTTTCTAACTTGGCTGTGGCTGTTTAAATCTAATTGCTGATTGGTTGCCATGGGCAACATCTCCAGAAATCTCTCCAGATATTTATCTCCAATGTTAGTAAACATGCCCCTTTGTCTGGTTTGCTTTATCCCAATGGCTTTTGATTGTTATAAATCCATGAATCATAACCTAAGCTATGGATGGGGACCCAAATTTGAGACTATGATGTTCATGTCACTTAGACTGTAAGCCCTAGGGGGCAGGAACCTCCTTCCCACAATGTCTCTTACCACATAGCACTTAAGCTCTTTGTCCTATGATTCTGTATATATTTATTATGTGATTTGTCTACCCCATGTATACTTTTATATATATATATTGTATATATTAACAGCGCTTTACAAATAAAGTTATACATACATACATACATGTCCATGACCCCTTTAGTAAAGTGAAATGCTCTGCTAGAATAGTATACAAGTATACAACAAGGTTTTTCCAGAATTTTTCCGCAATTTGGATCCTCATGCTTTAACTGTACTAACCCCAATATGTTTGTTTTGCCACCAATAAGGAGTATTTATATTTAAGTTTAGATCAAGTTCAAGGTTCAGCAAATCCCTAGAGTTCTCCCAGTCGAGTCCTTATATTAACCCTTCCCTGGTTTCCTACTTTGCCAGTTTCTAGATAGAGAGAATTAACCAAAATAAGGAAAAAAGAAGATGCACTCATCCGATTCAAATCGGTGTACTCAAAGTACCTCCAATAATTTATTGGTGCGGAAAAATCTAACATTTCTGGGGCTTCAGGCCCCCTTTGTCAGTGATAAAAATTTTATTACTTTATGATCATAACTTTGTAACCAAAAAACCCTGTTTTTGTAAACACATGCACTTGCATATATATTGAATTACTTATGAAACAGGGGACCAGGGAATGTGCATTGATTAATCGGCCAAATCAGTAGCACTTCCATTATACTTAGGGGCCGATTCACTAACTTCGAGTGAAGGATTCGAAATAAAAAAACTTCGAATTTTGAAGTATTTTTTGGACTACTTCGACCATCGAATGGGCTACTTCGACCTTCGACTACGACTTCGAATCGAAGGATTCAAACTAAAAATCGTTCGACTATTCGACCATTCGATAGTCGAAGTACTGTCTCTTTAAAAAAAACTTCCACCCCCTTTAGTTCGCCATCTAAAACCTACCGAACTCAATGTTAGCCTATGGGGAAGGTCCCCATAGGCTTGGCTAACTTTTTTTGATCGAAGGATATTCCTTCGATCGTTGGATTTAAATCCTTCGAATCGTTCGATTCGAAGGATTTAATCGTTCGATGGAAGGAATAATCCTTCGATCGTACGATCGCACTATTTGCGCTAAATCCTTCGACTTCGATATTCGAAGTCGAAGGATTTCAATTCCCAGTCGAATATCGAGGGTTAATTAACCCTCGATATTCGACCCTTAGTGAATCATCAGCCCCTTCAACTAGAGATGCACAGAATCCAGGATTCGGTTCGGGATTCGGCCAGGATGTAGCCTTTTTCAGCAGGATTCGGATTCGGATCCTTGTGCCTGGTCGAACCAAATCTGAATCCTAATTTGCATATGTAAATTAGGGGCAGGTAGGGAAATCACGTGACTTTTCTTCACAAAAGAAGATTTTTTTCCACTTTTTCCTTTCCTGACCCTAATTCGCATATGCAAATTAGAATTCAGATTCGGTTTGGTATTCTGCTAAATTTTTCACCAAGGATTCGGGGATTCGGCCAAATCCCAAATAGTGGATTCGGTGCATCCCTAACTTAAACATATTCTAACTTTGCCTTTTGAGTGCTCCCACAACCCCCTTTTTGTGTGTAAAATGTTTTTGACCAAACAACCTAAGACAGTGGCATCTTAGGTAAGACCAACAATTGAATCACTCTGTGTCCTTCATAGGAAGGGGTGGGGGATAATTAGATAATTAGATTTGTGCTACACTAGTGTGCCTTCATTTTATTGTAATCATTTTTCATTAAATATGTTTTCAAATATAGACATATCAAACATGTAGAAAGGACAGTGGTTACTGTGACAACGTTGCAAGCACTTACATTGTTTTCCTGCAGCCGCACAAACGGGGGAATTAAGTCTGCAGTGTATATGACCCGAGATCATGTTCCACACAATAATCTCCCCATCATAACTAGAGCTGGCCAGGAGATTAGGAGGATTCTCAGCTATACACAGAATGTCTTCACGGTGCCCTCGTACCTAGAGGAGAAAGCACAAAGAGGCGAGAGCAATCTTCTCTAATCCCTTGCAGAGGGTGAGGGACACGTACTGGGGTTTGGAAAAGGATTTATAATAGAACAAAATGACTGAACGTTGGCGCCAATACTAAATCATAAGGAAAACGTTATAATAACAAAACACTCAACAATAATATTAACCTTCAACTGAGACTTTCTCTGGGGCCATGTGTCTGATTTTGACCCAAATGGAGTTTGTATGTTTTCCCTTTGTTTGGGATTTCCAGTTGCCACCCTCACGCCACAAAAATTCATGAATATTGATCATTTTTTGATAAAATTGATCATAATGTGTGTTGTGTTAATGTGAGATTAGATTGTAATGAGTTTCAGGTTGGCATTAACTTTAATGGACAATTTGCAAGTATGAGTGATCTATACAGAGGAGTAACTATAGAGGAAGCAGACCCTGCAGCTGCAGGGGGGCCCAGGAGGTATAGGGGGCCCAGGAGGCCCTAATTAATAAGCACTTTCAAGATAAACTGGTAAAACAGGTCAACCACTGTATATTTAGGGGCCCTAAAAATTTTTTGCTATGGGGCCCAGTAACATCTAGTTATGCCACTGGATCCTTCATGGTGACTTCATGGTGACTTCATGGTATCATAAAGATTTATTATCTCTTTAAGAACTTTCCTCAAAGGAGAATGAGCACAAACGTTTGTCCAGACCCTCATTGACCCATCAAAAGCTAGTTCTTTAAAGGAGAATGAATAGCATTTTACACTTGGGGTGCCAAAAGTTAGGCACCCCCAAGTGACTACTTTTACTTACCTGACACCCCGGGGCAGTGCTCCTATCAGCAGAAGAACGCACCAGCCTGGGGTTATACCAGTGAGCACCACAGAGAGATCCTCTTCCTGCTGTTTCGGGTCTTCTCACGGTTGCGCAGACTTTAACAAAAAAGCTGGCTATTACGCTCTACTGCGCATGCGTCTGCCCCAGGAAATTTAAAAACCAATGAAGCAGGAAGAGGATTTCTCTGTGGTGCCGCTAGAACAACCCCGGGCTGATCAGAGCACTGGCCCGGGTGTCAGGTAATTAAAAATAGTCACTTGGAGGTGCCTAACTTTTGGCACCCCAATTGTAAAATGCTATTCCTTCTCCTTTAAACCTCAAAATACAAATACCTTTTTTAAGACAACCAGGGCAGTTGCTGTTTAAGACAACCAGGGCAGTTGCTGTTCAGATCCAAATTACAGACCAGTTTTGCCCTTATTGGGGCTCACCGGTATAATGCAGGAATTGCTGATCCAGAGGGAAAATGGAAATGAACCCTCCAACCTCATTGTAATGGATATTCAAATGTCCATATTCTACTCCATACTGATTAAGGCCCAAGGCAGTCACAGCATCAACGTTAGGCCTTTTCATAGTTTTCCATAAAATGCAGTAACATCCTATTGGTTCGCTCTACATAAACAGGGTCCTTGGGCAGGAATATTGTTAGGCTTAAAAACCTGACACATATTCCCCAAATCTTATGCACAAAGCTCCATGCCTCATTAACCACCCAAACTTGAATGTTTCATTTTTTCATGTTTTCAGGGAGCTGCTTACTCTGCAGCACTGCTCCATTAGTACTACCAGTTAGTAAAGGTGTCCACATGGTACAAATGAGAATGCAGAACTCTAATTATCAACTTGTTCCTTGGGCAACCTTTGTTATTAGTTTTGGGCATGGAAAATCTTTCCTTCAAGTCATACAGCAGATTATGGAGAGGCTATAGAGGCATTATGAATGAAAGATTTGTTTTGGCTGACCTTAAGCAGAGGAAATAACTAGAACTATGGACAACTCTCCACTGCACATGCATCTATTACTATAAATACAATGTGTTAACAGGTTGGTTTACCTTTAAGTTAACTTTTAGTATGTTATAGAATGTCACAGGGGCCCATTTACTTAGTTCGAGTGAAGGAATAGAATAAAAAAAACTTCGAATTTCAAATGTTTTTTTGTCTACTTCGACCATCGAATGGACTGCTTCGACCTTCGACTACGACTTCGACTTTGAATCGAACGATTCTAACTAAAAATCGTTCGACTATTCGACCATTCGATAGTCGAAGTACTGTCTCTTTAAAAAAAAACTTCGACCCCCTAGTTCGCCACCTAAAACCTACCGAAGTCAATGTTAGCCTATGGGGAAGGTCCCCATAGGCTTTGCAATCTTTTTTGGGTCGAAGAAAAATCGTTCGATCGATGGATTAAAATCCTTCGATCAAACAAATTGCGGTAAATCCTTCGACTTCGAATATCGAAGGTTTAATTATTCGGCAGTCGAAAATTGAGGGTTAATTAACCCTCGATATTCGACTATAAGTAAATTTGCCCCTAAGTCTAAGCAACTTTTCAATTGGCCTTCATTTTTGTCGTTTTTGAATTATTTGCCTTGTTCTTCTGACTCTTTTCAGCTTTTAAATGGGGATCACTGACCCCATCTAAAAACAAACGCTCTGTAAGGCTACAAATGAATTGTTATTCCGACTTTTTATTTCTCATCTTTCTATCAAGCCTCTCCTATTCATATTCCAGTCTCTTATTCAAATCAATGCATGGTTGATAGGGAGAGTTGAACCCTAGCAACCAGATTTCTGAAATTGCAAACTGGAGAGCTGCTGAATAAAAAAACAAAATAACTCAAAAACCACAAATAATAAAAAATGAAAACCAATTGCATATTGTCTCAGAATATCACTATCACTATCACTATCTACAATCATACTAAAAGTTAATTTAAAGTAGAACACCCCCTTTAAAGGTAAACCTTTAAAATAAGACATGTAAAACCAATGAGGGAGCTATTCTAAGAACTTTTGCTATGTACATTCATTATTTATTTATTTATTTTTCATTAAAATATATTAAGGAAAACCTGTACTGTTAATATGAATGAATTTTGTTACAACAGCGCCACCTGCTAGTCATTTTCCCACCAGTCTGACCATCAAGTAGTCAAGGAAGTTGTCAGGAGAAAGTAAGAGGCTGCTCATAGGCTCTGTCCTTCTGCTTAGGAAAGATGTGAGAACGGTTTCTACTTTTTTCCTAAGCAGAAGAAGATCAGAGCAGCCTCTTTTTCTTGACAACTTCCTTGACTACTTGGTGGTCAGACTGGTGGGAAACTGACCAGCAGGTGTTGCTGTTGTAACAAAATCCATTCATATTAACAGTACATGTATCCCTTAATATCTTGGATTAAAAACAAAATAAATAATGAATATACATTACAAAAGTGCTTAGAATAACACACTCATCAATTTTACATTCACTTATTTTAAAGGTTTACTTATCCTTTAAAATAAATGTGACTTTCAGATTTATAATCTCTGAAGAAGACACAAGTATGGACGGGTTGCACAGGTCACCCCTAGTAGTCACAGAACTTTTAAAAAGTTTGGGATTATAACACAATGTGCTCTTTTTTTAATAGGCTTCTCGTTTGCATTCCCTCTGCTGTACATCATTATTTAATGTCCAAGACTGTCTCAGAATCTACAGATTTACAAGTCAAAATCCTGGCATAATCAGCTCGCCAGTGAGTATTTCTGTATTTTCCCTGCTGTATATTTTTGGAATATTTACTATAATTCTGACAGCTAGAAGTACGGATTCTGCATATTTCTCGCACTTGCTTCACGACGGCTATGTGGTTATCTTACTAATAGGAAAAGCTGCGGAATCTGCATTTTATAGTAAATATAAGCAATTATTTCAGCAGAAAATAGGCAGCCACTTACTAAATCATCCTGCCAGCACGGCTGAGGTTCCTGAATGTGATGTAAGTCATTTTCAGAGTCCTGTAAAAACACAAACTCGCAATTAATGAGTGATGCTGCCTGCAGGCTAAGGATCTGCATCATTGATTCAAGCTCATGTAAATGCAACGCTACCTCCGGCTTCTTCTTTATAAACCATCCCATGAAATGTAAAAGTGAAAGATAACCAGCAAGATAATAAGCTACTAATGAAAATGTACTGTTTTCTATGTAACAATGTTTACACAATTAAAAGTTCATAGTATTCACTCTGCAGATTGCATGGGGAGGGGGTCCAATGGGAAGCCATTATCTGGAAACCCGTTATCCAGAAAGCTCCGAATTACATGAAGGCCATCTGCAATAGACTTTATTTTAAGCAAATTATTTAAAAATAATTTCCTTTTTTCTCTGTAATAATAAAACAGTAGCTTGTACTTGATCTCAAGTAAGATATAATGAATACTTATTGGGGGCAAAAAAAACCATATTAGGTTTATTCAGGGGCAGATTTATCAAGGTTTGAAGTGAATTCGAGGGAATTTTCGAAGTAAAAAAATTCAAAATTCAAAGTAATCTTTTGGATACTGCGACCATTGAATAGGATACTACGACTTCAAACTTACTTAGACTTAGGGGCCGATTCACTAAATTCGAGTGAAGGGTTCGAATTAAAAAAACTTCGAATTTCGAAGTTTTTTTGGGCTACTTCGACCATCGAATGGGCTACTTCGACCTTCGACTACGAAAATCGAACGATTCGAACTAAAAATCGTTCGACTATTCGACCATTCGATAGTCGAAGTACTGTCTCTTTAAGAAAAACTTCGACCCCATCCCATAGGCTTGCCTGGGATTTTTTGATCGAAGGATTTTCCTTCGATCGTTGGATTAAAATCCTTCGAATCGTTCGATTCGAAGGATTTAATCGTTCGATCGAATGAAAAATCCTTCGATCGATCGATCGCAGGATTTGAGCTAAATCGTTCGACTTCGATATTCGAAGTCGAGCGATTTTAGTTCCTAGTCGAATATCGAGGGTTAATTAACCCTCGATATTCGACCCATAGTGAATCGGCCCCTTGAAGTAAAAATCGTTCGACTATTCGACCATACGATAATCGAAGAACTGTCTCTTTAAAAAAACTTCGACTTCAATACTTTGCCAACTTTAACCTGCTGAAGTGCAATGTTTTCAAAGGAAAATCGTACAATAAAATCGTTCGAATCAAACGATTCGAAGTACGATCGTATGTGGAGGATTAGTTATCGATTCGAACGATTTTAATCGATCGATCGAAGGCTTTTTCTTCGATCAAAAAAAGGTTAGAAAAGTGCTGGGGAAGGTCCCCATAGGCTAACATTGTACCTCGGTAGGTTTAAACTGGCGAAGTAGGTAGTCAAAGTATTTTTTAAAGAGACGGTACTTCGACTATCAAATGGTCGAATAGTTGAACGATTTTTAGTTCGAATAGTTCGAATCGAAGTCAAGTCAAAGTCGAAAGTCGTAGTAGCCTATTCGATGGTCGAAGTACCCAAAAAAATACTTTGAAATTCAAAGTTTTTTTTCATTCGAATCCTTCACTCGAGCTTAGTAAATGTGTCCCTTAATAAATCTCGAATTTTTGGAGCTTTTTTTTAAAAAAAATAGAAAAAAACACCAATTTTTGGAAAAAATTATTAGTAAATCGGCCCCTTAAGGTATGAAGACCCAAATTATGGAAAGATCCTTATCCGGACAACCCCAGGTCCCAAGCATTCTGGATTACAGGTCTCATATGTGTATTTGAAATGTTCTATGCCATCTTTGAGTTATACCGTGTGGTTTTCAAGCAGAATCATATCATAGGAATAGGTGGTGCCGGCATTTCATGTACGTATGGCACAAACCCTATGGAATGTGCATGCAGTGTTTGCAATAGGTGCTCTCCCCTAAACACACTGAGCAATTGTGGAATCATCTTTAGCAATCCAGATGTAAAACGATACTTACAAAGTACATGTTAATTCTTCTATCCCATCCAACTGCCATAATGTAACTATACATAGAAAAAAAGCATTGAGGGCAATGAGAAATTGAACCATGTTTGCATTTCTCTAATAATAATAATAATAATAATAATAATAATAATAATAATAATAATATAGGGCCAGGCTTCAAAGACTCAGCCTCCAGCCATATTGTTGGGGAATATTGGGGATTTTAAGGACGTGGCCATATGATGAAGCTGTGGCTAGCTGGAGAAGAAATAAAGGCTTGTTTATCTAGTGTCACTTACTGGTGACTTAATAAAAAGAATCTCTTATGTTTTAATGCTTTTTGGATGCCACAAGGTCGGTGGAATGATTTGTGAGTTGAGAGACACTCAGAATTCACTTTGGTTCAGCCAAAAATGTCTGTTTGGAGTTAAAGATTCAGGTTATACTCAGAACAAGATTAGACCCACCTCTTCCTTCTTTTCTTTTGTTGTCTACTTGTTCACTTGCTACAACCCCTTTTACTTTATATTCTTGAATAATAAATATACATAACTGATCGATTATAATAACATGTGCTGTGAATATTTTATCATTATGTTATCATTACTTAAAGGAACAGTAACACCAATTTTCTTTAATGCTTAATTCCCCCCAAAACAGCTATAATAATAGGTAAGGCTTACTTCCCCTTGGATTTTTTCAAATCTTTAGTTTGAATTTGACTTTCAAAGTGCCCCATAGTCGAAAGGTCCTTTAAGTTCCTTAGGTTTGGCCAACAATTCAGCGATTGTTCTCAATCATGTGGTACTTAAAGGGATGGTTTACCTCTAAGTTAACTTTTAGTGGCATATTTATCAACGGTTGAATTTCGAATGGAAAAAAACGTTGAAATTCGTATTCAAAAAGACCAACCGAAATCAAGTAGAAGTTTTTAATTGGTCAAATAGGTCTGTTTTTGATCGAGTAGATCCGTATTCGGCCGAATTCGAATCGTACAAATCAAAGGAATAGCGCATTCGATTGAATTCGATTCAAAGTTTTTCCCGATTCAAAGTCCACCAATTGACTCCAAATAGGTCATAGGAGGTCCCACATAGGCTAAAACAGCAATTGGGCTGGTTTTAGATGGTGAATGATTGAAGTCGAATTCTTAAAGAGGCAGTACATGATAAATTTCGATATTCAAATTTTTTTTTTTATTTCAATTTGGACTATTCCCTAGTCGAAGTACACAAAAAATAGTTTGAACTAAATTTTTTCATTCGAAAATTCACTTTGACCTGTGATAAATCTGCCCCTTAGGGGCAAGTTTACTAACATTGGAGATAAATATCTGGAGAGATTTCTGGAGATGTTGCCCATGGCAACCAATCAGCAATTAGATTTAAACAGCCACAGCCAAGTTAGAAAACAAAAGCAAAGATCTGATTGGTTGCTATGGGCAACATCTCCAGAAATCTCTCCAAATATTTATCTCCAATGTTAGTAAACGTGCCCCTTAGTATGTTATAGAATAGCTAATTCTAAATACCTTTTCAACTGGCCTTCGTTTTTTCATTTTTTATAGTTTTTTTTATAGTTTTTTTAAACATGTCTTCTTTTGACCCCATCTAAAAACAAATGCTCTGCAAGGCTACAAATGTATTGTTTTTACTACTTTTTATTACTCATCCTATTCCTGCCCCTACTATTCATATCCCAGTCTCTTATGCAAATCAATGCCTGGTTGCTAGGGTATTTTGGACCCTATCAACCAGATTGCTGAAATTGCAAACTAGAGAGGTGCTGAATAAAAAGCTAAATAACTCAAAAAACACAAATCAACTTTTCGTATGATGTAGAGCGTGATATTCAGAGAAAATTTGCCAGTGTATTTAATAGTGGACAGACCACTAATTTAAGGCACAGAATATTTGACACCTGTCTCAATAAACCAATTTTTGATAAAAATAATTTTTGCCTGGGAGGCTTATAACAGGCTGTGTCTTAAAAGATGGTGCATTGGAGTGAAATAAGAATGATTTACCTCTTCATGTTCCCGAAGGATGTTTCCCCCTAGGGGTTGTATCTAACATATAAAAGCATAAACTGTATCACTTGGCCTTTTTATCTAACATTTTGTCTGGGTCCCCTTGAGAAAAGATTGTAGATATTTGCCTCCCCAACATCCTATTCCAAAACCAAAGGTAATGAAATGTGTCATAGAGAGAAAAGAACTGACCTCCCTAGACAAAGCCTAAACATTTGATTTGAGAGTAACTATAACCATTCACTTACTTGTTTCTGTTTATTTCAACATATGTACAGTCACAGACTTCTTCAGATTTCATTCCTAATAAGAGACAAATTGTAACAGTTGTATTGTTATACCTAAATACTCTAGAACAGTACAGCTATGGGACCTGTTATCCAGGAGGCTCAGGATCTGGGGGGTTTCCGCATAAACGATCTTTACAGAACTTAGATCTTCATACCTTAAGTCTATGGAAAAATCATTTAAACATTAAATAAACCCAATAGGATTGTTTAGCCTCCAGTTAGGATTAATTATACCGTAGCTGGGATCAAGTACAAGGTACTGGTTTATTATTAAAGAGAAATTTTTTTTTTAAATCATTATTATTTGCTTAAAATGGATTCTATGAGAGACAGACTTCCTGTAATTTTGAGCTTTCTGGGGAATGGGTTTCTGCATAACGGATCCCATACCTGTAATAATTCAGTATTGATGCATTGGCTCAAATCTGAGCGTCCCATCGATGACTTAATAATATCACATTTGCTCTAACCCTTTCACACCTCCATTCTCTTTTTCATGATCCTCTTCCTCTTTAATTCTGCTGTCTTCTTCCACTTCCTTTTATCTTCTTATACATTCTTTCCGTCCTTCTTTCATAAACTCGCTCCTTCTCATTTGCCCTACCTGCTCTTCCAATCTTCCTCACCCTACCATTTATTTTCTCTTCTGCCTCTTCTCTTCTTTTATCTATATGATCCTAGGTATCATATCTCCAGTGTCCACCTGACCTATTGGAATACCATGAAAACTCCTGGTGGCCAGAGTATAAGTGTGCCCCCCCGCATCAAACCATTTGGCCTATATCATGGTAATTCCCTATTTCTGTATGGGAATAAATGAGATAAATAGATGGAAATATACATTATAATAAAGAAATTATACTTGCAGAATAAATAGATTGAATGAGGTGAGGAAGACAAATAGTGGGAGACT
Organism: Xenopus petersii; assembly: GCA_038501925.1. Taxonomy (NCBI): domain Eukaryota; kingdom Metazoa; phylum Chordata; class Amphibia; order Anura; family Pipidae; genus Xenopus; species Xenopus petersii. Next base: position 30,160,879 of record CM076674.1, on the reverse strand, counting down.
GGGCCTGTGGTCTAAGACTGTGATCCCCAACCAGTGGCTCATAAACAACATGTTGCCCACCAACCCCTTGGATGTTGCTCCCAGTGACCTCAAAGCAGGTGCTTATTGTTGAATTCCAGTCTTGGAGGAATGTTTTGGTTGCATAAAAACCAGGTGTACTGCCAACCAGAGCATTCTGTAGCCTGCCAGTCCACATAGGGGCTACTAATTGCCAATCACAGCCCTTATTTTGTGCCACTCAGAACATATTTCATGCTTTTGTACATCTGAATGTGGCTCTAAGGTTTTCTGATGGCTCTGAGGTTTTTTAGGGGACTCCTGGCACCCCAGTCCGGCACTCAATATCTGTGACATAGAGGGCAAATAGATGAAGAGCAGGGCACCATTACTGCATGTTGTACCCCTTTAATGAATGAGTCCCAGAGGGGGTACAGCATAAAAATGGTGCCCAGTGAGTAGGTGGGAATGTTGGAGAAACCAGTGAGGACTTTGCACCAGGACCCAATAGCCTGTAGTTATGTATTTGCACACAATTGTCTATTGTGCCCTGCTGAAAATCTGTTGAGAACACTGCTATTTGCTTCTGTGCTATTCAATTATTATGAATACCCATACACATACACACTGCCCATTAGCCATACTTATGGCTAATTCCCCTAAAAGTTACCTATAGGTCATATTGCTCATTTTTGGCTGATAGGGAGGCTTTTGTAAATAATTGTAACTTAATGTTCCTAAAACTGATTGTTTTTCCAACCTGACTGTCCCTTCTCAACATGTAAGAGTTTCTAATGCTAACAGAATACTTTAATACCAGGGACATAAGATGAACGAAAGAACATATTTTTGGGTAGGACAGAGGGACTTATTATTACTTATTTAAAAATAGTTTGTACTCTTTACATAAGAAATACCTTGAAACAAATGTCTTTACTAATTATTATAAAGTGAGACTGAAGATCATTAAGAAAAGGCTAACCTCTTTTTAGTGTATGCAAGCACTGTCCAGTATTGTGATTCCAGATTTTTAAACATCCATCTCTTCCTCCAGTTATGAGCCTAGAAATAATAGCATTTTAGACTTTTTGTTTTTTAACACCGGTTTATATCTATCCATCCTCCCCCACAAATAAACTTTGTTCCCTCATCTCTATACAGGTATGTCTCGTACTGTCTCATTTTTCCTCTTTTCACTCATTTCTCTATATTTGTGAGATTTATTGGCCAAGTATATTACAATATTTTGTTTAATTTTCAGGTCAGTCAGAGTACTGACCCTGGCACCAGCAGATTTGATTTTCTCCCTAGAATGCTCCCTACCTAGACTTGTCATCAGACTAAACAGAGAAATAAATGTGACTTTTTTTCTGCTGACTGGCCAAGAAAAGGCCTAAAAACTAAAACAGATTTTGGGAATAATTTACACCACCATACTTTACCATTTATCACCTATGACCAAGTTTCTAAACCTGTATATGATATGGATAAACCATTTTGACCCTGGTTCAGCTCAGTGGAACTCGGAAGCCAGGACAATGATGAATGTGCAAGGACTACAAGTTGTTTCCTAAAATTCATAGCCAGTATGTGCCTGGTACCAGTTTGAATACTCAAGTGTCCAACTAGACATTCCAACAAAAGGAACAAACATATCCAACAGGACTGACCTTCTTCCACTATGGTCAAAGGTTGCGCACGTGATTGCAGCATCTCCATGTGCATCAGTAAACTCAAATACTTGTTTACCTGTCTCAAAATCCCAAACTTTCACCACCTATAAAGAGAAAAATCTAGGTCAATGGGTTAAATCAGAATCAAATCTCCTTATAATGTGACAAAAAATAGTTTAACAAAGGGAATCCCGTGGATTCTGGCACATGCCAGAGGGGCTGCTGTAAGATGCCATAAACAGTCACTGTTTATTGGGCTAGTGGGGGGGGGGGCTGTTTGGGCCTCTGTGTACTTGAAATTAGTGATGGGCAAATAAATTCACAGCTGCCATGTTTTGCCGAATAAATTGCTCAAAACTGTGGTGAACATTTACTGTGCCTATTTTGTCCAAATGCATTAAAGTCAATGGGCGTTAGAATAATTTTGACGCACAGGTTTTTATTTTATTTATCTATTGACTTTAATGCATTTGGACAAAATAGGCGTGCGTCTAATTGTCGCGGGGTCAAAATTGGGGATGGCATCAAAATTGACGCAGGCATCAAAATTCACAAATTTTTGGGCGAAGTGAAACGGGACAAATTCGCCCATCACTACTTGAAATGCCAGGGCCTGTTTTGAATCCCACTCTAGAACTAAAAGATAATGAGTGGATCTTTGCCTGCCCCTTCCAGAAGTACATCTGTGATCCAGGCGTTTCTTGAAGCTCAGATCTACAAATCTACATTAGTCATGTTGCAAAGTGTAAGTTGCAATATTTGATCTCTACAAGAGATTGAGGAAATAAAATATTTTTTTTTATTCCTGATGACATGCCTGTTTAGATGTGAATATTTTATGTAGCAGCAACACTGGCTCCATATATCATATCATCATCATCATCAAAGATACCATAGGCTTAAGGTACACCAGACTTTTTACAGAAGTGTCTGTATTACCTGCCTGCTCATCAGGCCTAGACTGGCAATATATAGATTCTAGCAAATGCCAGAGGGGCTGCTGTAAGTTGCCACAAACAGTCACTATTTATTGGGCTGATGGAGGACTATTTGGGCCTCTGATACCAGGGCCTATTTTGGATCCCAGTCCAAACCTACTGCTTGTCTCATAATGCTGTAATTCTAAGGACTGAACTACACGGTACGCGTTCTTCAGATCCAACAAGATAAGAGTAAGCACAGGCGGCATGTCGGATGCGCAGAATATAATGTAAGTAATACAAATGTCGCATCTACAAATTTCATGCATCTCACAGGACACTGCACGTTGCGTCTTCATCCGACATTCGTGTTGGATGCACGCAGTTTGTAGATACATTTGTATTAATTACATTATATTCGCCACATCCGACGTACCGCCTGTGCTTCCTCTCATCGCGTTGGATCTGAAGAACATGCACCGTGTAGTTCAGCCCTTAGGCACATTCCTTGGCATTTTGTTTGGAGATTTTTCCCTGGGAGAAGCCAGTAACACAGAACCCCAGAAAACACCTTATGCATCACAATAACAACATACTTTTGCCTCTTAGACCATGCGTTATTAGGTTCAACAGAGGCACAGTCCACCGTATTTGGACATCAGAGACACTTACGGAGCCTTCTGAGCATGTTACCACTTGTCTAAATGTTCTGTTGTATTTGCAGCATAATACGGATTCCTTGTGTGAGACATCCAGGTGGGGAGGAATGGCCGATCTTTAAAATAAATAAATAAAACAAAAAGTTGTAATAGATTCTCCCTCAAATATGTAGTTGTTTTGCATTATATTATAGAGAGTCTAGAGTCTATACAAAACAGTACTTTGTGTAAGAGCCTACTCCTACTTACTTTCTGGGCTTTTTCATTGTGTTTTTACAACAAAAGCACCTCATAAATAATGTGTACTCTGCAATCCCGCTCATAACAAAAGCCGCTTAGTGTGGGCTGTATTGCTGAAGAATGAATAATTTAAAAGGTGTAATTAAAAACCAAGTTGTAATGTAATCATTTTATTGACCCGTACAAAATTCTCAATCAAAGTAAAAACCTGGCTGGCCAGGACCCCAATCGATCAATACGAATTCATAAAAATAAATGGTCACGTATAACAACCAATAATAGTCAAAACCAAATAAATTTTCCTTTAAATTGAATTGTCTCTATATGAACCTCCAACTCTCCAGTCAGGAATAGCCCCATATATGGAGCAATGGTAGGGAACTATCACTCAAATGGCTTGATACGCTTTTTAAAGGAGTCAAGTTATGCTTTGATTCGTCATCATTTTATCTAATGGACCCTTCTTATCTCAGACTTAACAAAGTGGGACATGAGGTAGTGAGAAGTGTTCACTAGGCAGCCCCAGTGCCCTGTATCCTGTACAGGTATAGGATCCCTTATCCTGAAACCTGATATCCAGAAAGCTCTGAATAGACTCCATTTTATCCAAATAATCCAAATTTCTAAAAATTAATAAAACAGTAGCTTGTACTTGATCCCAACTAAGATATAATTAATCCTTATTGGAAGCAAAACCAGCCTATTGGGTTTATTTAATGTCTAAATGAATTTCTAGTAGACTTGAGGCATGAAGACCCAAATTACGGAAAGATCCGTTATCCAGAGAACCCCAAGTCCCGAGCATTCTGGATAACAGGTCGCATACCTGTATTATGGAGTAAGGGGTTTGCTAAACTCATTCAATGTAATATCTTCTAGCCAAACAAAATTTTCATTTGAGCCCCAATACAAACAGGTACAGGTATGTGACCTATTATCCAGAATACTTGGGACTTGGGGTATTCCGGATAACAGATTATAAAATGTAATTTGGATCTTCATACCTTCAGTCTACTCGAAAAATTTAAATATTAAATAAACCCAATAGGCTTGGTTTGCTTCCAATAAGGATTAATTATATCTCAGTTCAAGTACAAGGTACTGTTTTATTATTACAGAGAATAAGGAAATCAGTTTGGATTATTTGGATAAAATGGAGTCTATGGGAATGGGAGATAGCCACCCCGTAATTCTGATCTTTTTGGATAATGATTTTCCAGATAACGGATCCCATACCTGTACCAGGAAAAAGTGGAAAAGACACGGCCCCATCACCCAAGGAGACAATCATTCAGCTTTAAAATTCTAACCACCCTATAGTTTTATTTCAGAACAAGCAGTCCTAAAGCTTTGATTTGAGATAAACAAAGGAATTATGGATGGGAAGGAAGCGAAGGACCGCCTCTTAAATTACCATTTATATGCAATAACTTCCTTCTGCTTTGTGTGTATAAATAAAGAGGGTCTCTCCTCAACCAAAACTGAGAAATAGAAATGGCTCTTACTTTAGCTTGATCTGAAGAAGTGCTATGGCATCAGTGGTGACACAAAGAGCTCTGATGCTGGGGATATACAGACACGCAGTCAGCTCTCCACGGATTCCACTGGATTTGGAACAGGTAGAAAATATGCAGGTTTGACTCTGTATATCCCAAATCTAAACAGAACTGAATATGAGTAAGGCCGCAAGGAATACTGAAACATTGGAACAATAAATAATCTTTACTCCTTTCACCATACTTTAAAGCCCTGTGAGTGCCTTGCTATATATGATATTCTATACTGCTCCACTAAGCAGGCGTAACTATTTTTTGCTATATATATATATATATATATATATATATATATATATATATATATATATATATATATATATACACACAAATCCACTGGGAGCCGACACTCACGATAAAGCTTATAAATTTGCCTGGGTGCGCGATCAAAAACCTCTCAAAACAGTTGCAAAGAAGGTCAGTAGTGATGGGCGAATTTATTTGGCAGGCCGAATTTGCGCGATTCGCCGCCAGCGAATAAATTTGCGAAACGCCCGGCAAAATTTGTCGCCGGCGTAAAAAAAAACAGATGCCGGTGTCAAAAACGGACGCCGGCGTCAAGAACGAGACGCCGGCGCCGTTTCGTGAATTTTTCGCCGTTTTGCGAATTTTGCGGGAAACTCATGAATTTTCCGGCGAAGCGAAACACCGCAAATTCGCCCATCACTAAAGATCAGCACTTCACAGGTCTTAAAAAATAAACTTTATTTATTTAGCAACAGATTGAATTTAACAAATAATGCCGTGCTCACAGGTCTCAGCAACAAAACAAAAATGCTTTTATTGGCTTCCAGGGTTCCCTAAGCATTTTGCATTGTTTTGTGCCTACACACAACTGATCATGAATCACATGCTAACTTGCCCATAATTAAAGCCAGCAGTCTGACTGTGTTGATAAATTTTGTACAAATTTCAGGCCATGCTATTTTGTGAGTGCCTGCAATAGACAGACCCTAGTGTTTGCTGAAATGAAAATCTGGCATATTTATAGGGCTATGTATTGATTTCCGGCATAGGTGAACCCCAGCGAAAAAAGGAGGTGTTTTGTACAACAGCTTCTTAAAATTATTGTTTTCTAGATTTTTCCATTGACTTGAATGGATTGTGCCAAGTTGGTGGAAGTCATGCTCAGTTTGCCTTTAAGCTAATGCATGCTATGTACTGTGGGGTTACATGATGGCAACTCTTGATATAAAAAGCTAATTTATGATAGATTAGTGATGGGATATCACTAATGCATTTCAATGTATTATTTGTAGGGACTTTGTTGAGGTAATGCAACAGTAATTGTGTGCCTCCTCGCCTCTCACCCTCAGGAAATAGACGAATAAATCATCTAAAGGTGTCAAAATGCTACAGTGCTGATCTCTTTGAAAGAAACAAAAACACCATTGTCCTTGTGATGTAACTTATAGGACATTAAGGGTCAGACTGGGATGCCAGGGGCCCACCAGAAAACCTTAGGCTGAGGACCCACTTTTCAAACTATTATACCGTCTCTCCTCTCCTCGCTCAACTTCTTTTTTCTCCTACTCTCTACATACTATACTCAAATCTTCCATTATTAAGCCTCTTTGTTCCTTTAAATAAATAGGGAATGACCATGAAATAGGCCAAATTGTTAGAAGCAAGAGGTCATTGAATTAAACACACATACACAGTACTTGTATCTAATTACGCTCATTTATAAGAGGGCCCTAAACCATTTTTCCATTTGCGTCTACTTTTGCAAACACACCAATTTTACCAGTGCAGTACAACAGTACATTATATTGTCGTTCCTTTAAAACACTTTAATTTTTTTGGCGTTACTGTTCCTTTAACAGTCCCCATGACTATTGGTGCCCAGTTTTCGACAACTGGGATTGCATGCAATTACAACATGAGAGCCCATCTTCTATTGCACCCACCTCTTACAAACAGTCATATGAAAAAGTTTGGGAACCCCTCTTAATTCTTTGGAGTTTTGTGTATCATTGGCTGAGCTCTCAGAGTAGCAACTTCCTTTTAATATATCACATGCCTTATGGAAACAGTAGTATTTCAGCAGTGACATAAAGTGTATTGGATTAACAGAAAATATGCAATATGCATCATAACAAAATTAGACAGGTGCATAAATTTGGCCACCCCAACAGAGATATTACATCAATACTTAGTTGAGCTCCTTTTGCAAATGTAACCGCCTCTATAGCCTGAGTGTCTGGATTCTGGATGGTGGTATTTTTGACCATTCGTCCATACAAAATCTCTCCAGTTCAGTTAAATTTGATGGCTGCCGAGCATGGACAGTCTGCTTCAAATCATCCCATAGATTTTCCATGATATTCAAGTCGGGGGACTTTGACTGCCATTCCAGAATATTGTACTTCTCCCTCTGCATAAATGTTTTTGTAGATTTGGAAGTGTGTTTAGGGTCATTGTCTTGTTGGAATATCCAAACCCTGCGTAACTTCAACTTTGTGACTGATGCTTGAACATTATCCTGAAGAATTTGTTGATATTGGGTTGAATTCATCCGACCCTCGACTTTAACAAGGGCCCTAGTCCCTGAACTAGCCACACAGCCCCACAGCATGATGGAACCTCCACCAAATTTGACAGTAGGCAGCAGGTGTTTTTATTGGAATGTGGTGTTCTTCTTCTGCCGTGCCAAATGCCAAATAACTAAATTTTTGTCTCATCAGTCCAAATAACTTTGTTCCAAAATGACTGTGTCTTGTCTTCATGAACTTTTGCATACAACAAGCGACTCTGTTTGTGGCGTAAGATGTTCTTTGTGCAAATTGCACTGAATTGTAGAGCGATGTACAAATACTCCTTCTGCAGCAAGATGTTCTTTCAGGTCTTTGGAGGTGATCTTTGGGTTGTCTGTAACCATTCTCACAATCCTCCGCATATGCTGCTCCTGTATTTTTCTTGGCCTGCCAGACCTGGGTCTTACAGCAACTGTGCCTGTGGCCTTTCATTTCCTTATTACATTCCTCACAGTTGAAACTGACAATTAAAACCTCTGAGATAGCTTTTTGTAGCCTTCACTCTCCAGAGGAGAGTCAAACAGAAGCACAACTTGCAATTGGCCACCTTAAATAACTTTTCTCATGACACACCTGCCTATGAAGTTCAAGGCTTAACGAGCTAATCCAACCAATTTGGTGTTGCCAGTAATCAGTATTGAGCAGTTACATTCATTCAAATTAGCAAAATTACTTGCACAGCCAGTTTTTCACATTTGGTTTAATTCCATACAACTGAATACTGCTTGACTAAAAATCTTTGTACAGAAAACACCCCAGTACTCAGATGTTCTTGGGAAATTAAAGATACCACTGTTATCTTTTTTTTTTGTTGAAAGTGGAGTAAATTCTTATGCAGGGGGTTCCCAAACTTGTTCACGTGACTGTAGCAAGTACATGTTAGGCAAAAACATATGCAGATCCCTATTAAAAATAATTTTTGTAACTACTGACTCAAAGGTACTCTGGGTTCTCCTTTTTGTATGCAGTTCACTAACTGGCACAAAGAGTTGCATCTCTGGAATCCACCACAAAATGCTGCCCCAGATTACATTTATGTTGGAATTCTGTAAATAATATTGTTGTGCACCCCTTTTGAATTTTTTTTTTTTTAGAGAAAATGTTGAGGTTTCATGTTGTACAAGAGAATATTTTTGTTTTTTGTTTAATGGAAGCTAAGCAGAAATAAAAAGAATATTTTGGAAGCAGGACAAGCCCTTTGTGTTTATTCAAAGTAACGTTTCGTGGGGGGGTGCCCCTTCGTCTGACAAAGGGGCACGCACCCAAAACGTTACTTTGAATAAACAAGCTTGTCCCGCTTGCATGGAGTCCGTAGTGCCGGTTCATCTTTTTATTACTAATAATTGAGGGTGCTGATCTGTGAGACTGTGCACCGGACCTACTCATGTTCGAGAGATCAGGGTGTGCTGGTGGGTTCTTGTGTTTCAGCTAAGCAGAAATCCCATAGTAATGTTACAATGCAATAGCAAAATACAGGGTGCTTTTGAAAGGCTACACCTCTTTCTGTATAAATGTCTGCTTTACTAAAGGAACCATCAAATTAGATGACTATAATAGGCTCTTCCTACTACATTAGAAATGAACTCAGGCTGGGAGCTTGGCCTAATGCCTACTGATATTACATAGAAAGCAGGAGAGAGTGGGAGCATGCTGAGCGCTCAGATCTTTGGCACAGAGAGGCAAATCATATTTGGCAGCTCTATAAGGTTGCTGTCTGAGCCATTAGCTTCCCCAGAATTATTTCCTATGTAAGTACATAGTTTAAATGCAAGATAATTGCAGGGAAATGGTTTTAAAAGATAAGGACAAAAAAAATAGAAAGAAAAGAAAGAAAGGTTGATTATTGTAGTAAGGAAGCAAGCCATATAGCAATAAGTGTAATTTTCTTACCTTTAAGGTATTATCTGTGGCAATAGAAAATATTTTGTTCTCATCTGAAGAAATATCCAATGAAAAGATGGGGGCAGTGTGGCCTCTGAGCATACCTGTCACTCGCCTGCAATATAGACACAACACCTCATTGTAGTTTGAAAACTGACTCATTTGTAAGGAGCAAATTAATGTCTGGTTAGTCCGGAAAAGAGAAAAGAAGCAGAAGAAAGTAAAATTATTAACAGAGATTAAAAAATAAATTATAGTGGAAGAATGTTTCTTCTCAAAAGCCTCTGAGTTTCTTCCCCAGAGTAACTCCTCCCAAAAGCAGATTTTTGACTGTACCGAACTGACCAGATTAATAAAATAAGGTAATAATATTACGCAGGTACGTAAACATTCCACATCCGAATGATCCGGTCCATTCCTCCGGTCACAACAAGACTATTCTTCTTGCAAAAGGCAAATGTTTTCACTCCTTTGTAGACATGGAACGCAGTCTGATCTCCAGCAGCCCTTTTATGTGGGGGCCCCAGAGTGGCCGGTCCTTTTTTCCACTTTGTGTCCTTCATGTGATCCTTGATGTCTTTCATTTGCTGCTCCACATTTGTTGTCCCAGTAGCGCAACCTATATGAATTGAAGAGCAATTATTAGGGTGTTTATTAGGGTGCCTTTGCTAAGGTATCCTGCATATCTGAGAGTTACGCTCAATATATAGTGAATAAAGTTACCCCCTTGTAAACTATAAGGATATTATAAGTTACCGAGGAGTTTCATGACCATATAAAAACACAAGGCTGAAGGCCTCATGTTTTTATACAGGTCACGGAACTCCGAGGTAACTTCTAATATCCTCATATTTTGCAACTTGGGGTACTTTATTTATTATAATACACGAATTTCAGTGAGTCATGTGACAGAAATGACATCAGAACTCACCGTTTATAACTGATGACATCAGAACTCACCGTTCATAAGGATATAATTGACAAGATATTCACGGCTTTTGTGTATTATATATATATATATATAAAAACACTTCCATAAATAAGTACATTTTGTACATCATGTTTTTGTATTTATTTTGCTGTTGTACTTTGGCAGTTGGTGCTGATGACTTCTAAACTGGGAACTTTGTCATGTCCTTGTTAGTTATAGGTTGGTTTAAACCCCACCCACATCGCAGATAAAATAAATGACTTTGCATGTAGCTGATTTTAGCTGAGCGTATAGCTAACCTAATGATTAAATTGGTGGTTCACCTTTAAGTTAACATTTAGTATATTATAGAATGGCCAATTCTAACTTTTCAATTGGTCTTCATTATTTATTTTTTATAGAATTTTTTTAATTATTTGCCCAGTTCTCTTCTGACTCTTTCCAGCTTTCAAATGCAGGTCACTGATCCTATCTAAAAATCGAATGTTCTGTAAAGCTACAAATGTATTGTTATTGTTACTTTTAATTGCTCATCTTTATATTCAGGCCTCTCCTATTCATATTCCAGTCTCTTATTCAAATCAATGCATGGTTGCTAGGGGAATTTGCACCCTAGCAATCCGATTGCTGAAATTGCAAACTGGAGAGCTGCTGAATAAAAATCCAAATAACTTAAAAACCCCAGATAAAAAAAAAACAATGAGCAAATATAAATTGTCTTGGAATATCTCTTTCATACCTAAAATTATCTCAAAAGTGAACAACCCTTTTAAGGAAGATTTCCTAATTGTATTAAGGACTCATAATGATATTCCAGGTATTTAGGCAATGCACAATATTTTAATAAAAAAACTGACTATTTAGCGGTCTATAATATTCAGCCAACTATGCGCTTACACTGTTTTTTACTCAACATGTCGACATAAACAAATGTATTTTGAACAAAAAGAAAGTCACAGTCTCATAGGCAAGGTGGAACATCGATATGGTGTGGATTTTCTGTACAGGTATGGAATCTGTTATAAGGAAACTCATTAACCAGAAAGCTCAGAATAACGGGAAGATTGTCTCCCATATCCAAATAATTCACATTTTTAAAAATGATTTCCTTTTTCTCTGTAATAATAAAACAGTACCTTGTACTTGATCCCAACTAAGATATAAATAATCATCATTGGAAGCAAAACCAGCCTATTGGGTTTTATTTAATGTTTACATGATTTTCTAGTACACTTAAGGTATGAAGATCCAAATTACGGAAAGACCTGTTATCCGGAAAACCCCAGGTCCCGAGCATTCTGGAAAACAGATCCCATATTTTTACGTTTTTGCAGTTTGCATGTTAGTAAGTGAGACCCAATAGGCCTTGGTGTTTCAAAGCAATGACAATACAGGCAACGTCAATGACAATCTCGGCATCTTCAAAAACCTACCTATTACCAAAGCAGTAGCTTCGTCATTGGAGGCAGATATGATAGCTTTTATTGAGTCATAGTATTTCATCTGAGAAGAAAAAGAAATACCAGAAGAAGCAATATTTTAGCTGCCAATGAACGTACAATTAGTGATGGGCGAATGCAGCGAAAATTCACTGCATCGAAAAAACTTAAACGATTAACAGACGCCCATTGATTTTAATGGGCGTCCATTGTTGCCCGCGTCAAGATTCTAGTTTTGCAAATTTTTCGCTGGTTTCGTGAATTTCACAGGAAATCCGCAAATTTTATGGCGAAGCGAAACCGGAGAAATTCGACCCATCACTGCGTACAATATCTTCCGTTGTCTGTCCTACTGTTCAGCTTTGCATTCACCCCTATCCTGCTCCATTTGTGCAATAGTTGGGGGTGAATATTTGTTTTTTTTCTTTTTGAACATAAGAAACAGTTCTAACAAACAGAGATGCCCACAAGCTTCCTAACTGAACGCTGCCTTTCTTTGGGTATATAAAATGTATATAGTAGATCATTGAATGTAGTTGAGTAATAGAAGAAACAAGACCTTTTTATATTAGGCAAGACCAAAGTGATTGTGGTTCAATCGTGCTTATTCACAGTTCATATGGCTGTAAATTCCAGGTGTCTGTGCACCACCTTAGAGTAAATGATAAATTTCAATAGAAGAATAAAACAGCTCCAAAGCAGTATGACAAAACTGCAAGTGTTATTTTTTAGCAGTGTGGGTGCACTACAGGACAGATTTATCAAAGATCAAGGTGAATTCTCGAATTTTGACCTATTTTCTTTGCACTTCGACTAGGGAATAGTCCAAATTCGATTAGAATTTGAAAAAAATTCAAAAATTCGAATATCAAAATTTATTATGTACTGTCTCTTTAAAAATTTGACAGACCGAATTGCTATTTTAGCCTATGGGGGACCTCCTAGAACCTATTTGGAGTCAACTGATAGACTTTGAAAAATCAAAGTTTTTTTTGGGAAAAACTTTGATTCGAATTCGATCAAATGAGCTATTACTTCGATTCGAATTTGGCCGAATACGGACCTATTTGATCAAAAACTGACCATTCGGACAAAAAACAATTTTGACTTAATTTTTTTGGAATTCGAATTTCAAAGTTTTTTAAATTCGAAATTTGACCCTTGATAAATATGCCCCTGCATGTTTCAGGCCAAGCCCTTTCTCAAGTGTAAAGGGTGCAAGTCATTATGAGATTAAATGCCTTCATCTAGAACCAAGAACCTCCCCTGTTCACCTCTTAAAGTGACAGGTATACCATTGGGAAGTCAATAAGTATGTATACATTTGTATCAATAAATCCAATAAATGAAAAACGACATTTTGTCTCACAAGCTAAATCATCTTCAGCGCAGGCAACAAGAGATCCAGAAATACCATTGTGTAATAAACACTTTAGACAGGCCACGTTAACAAACTTCAATATATCATTTACTCAAAAGCAGCTTTTGTAAAGTCACGTGTTTGGTTTCAGTTTGATAAGACAAATGAAACTCTACCTACCTGTGTAACCCAATCACCATGGACTTTCCAAGAGATGAAAGATACATGGGGAGAAAGAACAGCATTGTCAATACCAATTGTAGGCACAAGATTATCAGGTCTGGGCATCTTCTTCCACATCCTGAAAAGATAAAGATGTACATCAGACTTGAATTTCCATCTTAGGCATTGAGATTATATTTATTTCTACACATATATTTCACAACAGACTGGGACATGATCTATAGCAAGTTCTTTAGAGTTTATTCCTACCTCAAGGTTTGTCCCACAGATGTTAAAAGAAGAATATTCACACATCCCTGTAGATAATAAAACACGGATGAAACCTAAATTAACTCACGATCAGTTCACAAAGTTATTTACTTTTAGAATTGAGAAGCAAACAACGTTGGATTTCCCCTCAAGCAGCAGGTAGGTTGATGAATTTAAAAAAAAAACACTATTAAACAATAGTAATTCATCACTTTTAAAACATTATACAGGTAGGGGATTCATTATCTGGAAACCCATTATCCAGAAAGCTCTGAATTACAGAAAGGAAGTTTCCCATAGTCTCCATTTTATCCAAATAATCCAATTTTTTCTCTGTAATAATAAAACAATACCTTGCACTTGATCCCATCTAAGATATAATTAATCCTTATTGGTGGGATAAACCCAATCCTATTGGGTTTACTTAGGGGCCAATTCATTAACTTCGAGTGAAGGAATAGAAGAAAAAAAAATTAGAATTTCGAAGTGTTTTTTTGGCTACTTCGACCTTCGACTACGACTTTGACTTCGAATCAAAGGATTCGAACTAAAAATCGTTCGACTATTCGACCATTCGTCTCTTTAAGAAAAAACTTCGACCCCCTACTACGCCACCTAAAAGCTACCGAACCCAATGTTAGCTTATGGGGAAGGTCCCCATAGGCTTGGCTAAGTTTTTTTGGTCGAAGGATAATCCTTCGATCGTTGGATTAAAATCCTTCGAACGATTATTCCTTCGATCGTTCGATCGAAGTATTTGCGCAAAATCCTTCGACTTCGATATTCGTCGAAGGATTTTCATTCCCAGTCGAATATCGAGGGTTAATTAACCCTCGATATTCGACTCTTGATGCATCTGCCCCATAATGTCTAAATTATTTTAAGAAGACTTAAGGTATGGAGATCCAAATTATGGAAGGATCCATTTTCAGGAAAACTCCAGGTCCAGAGCATTCTGGATAATAAGTCCCATACCTGTACCAATAATTCCTATAGATCTACTGCACCTGGTCATCGCCGTACAGAATCATACACTCATCAGTATCGGTTGCACTAAAAAGGAAATAATAAAGGTTATAATTGCAATAATTAACATTGTCATACATACATTCATGTAAACGGATACCCTTTCCTTTGGGTCTTTGGTATTAGAGACTGAACCCAGTACCAATCCCCTTTCTACAAAGTCTTTAAAGCCCCAGCAGAATGCTGGTTGGAAAATCATCAGTGAGCATTTCTGAACAATGAGCACTTTCTGAACATCAGTAGGGTCAAAGCGAATATTATAAATGTCAATGGATTCAATCGTTTTGTACTCCATCATGATGGAAAATTTGCCCAGAGTTCATGTCTAAGTCTGAGCACAAACATTTTACCTAATAAAATGTACATTTTAAATTTAAAATTTAAATTTTAAACTGTAAATTTAGAGGCCTGGGCACTTGAGAAACAAAAAGTTAGAAATTGAATGTGTACCATCTATTAACATTCCACTGAGCCAGACTTTAAATACATATCATCATTTTGAAGAAAGGAGTGTGCCACAGAGTTTTATGTAAAGTTCACAAAATCTGTTTCTAATATAAAGACCACAGAGGCCAAGTAACTAGTATCCAACAGAGGGCTAAATCGGGGATGGATTAATGTACAAGCTATCCTAGGCTATAGCCTAGGGGCCCACTGTGATCAAGGTTTTTTTTTTAAATTATTCTTTCTATTTCTAGTTATTTTTTATTTGCACTTCTAGCTCCGGTTGGGCACACCTGCCGGGAGAAGAAGACAGGCAAGGCACATGCAAGTACCCTGATCCAGTGACATCACTGATGTGTGCCGAACCCAACTCAGTGTAGAGAGCTCGGGTACACATGTGTCTGGATCTGCATGCATCTGGACCCAACAGTAGTCTAGAAGGGGGCCTGGGTGGACAGGGCCACTATCTGAAATCACGGGGCCACGTACAACAACATTATCAGCCTCCCAGGAGCCTAGTGGTTAAAAACCAAAACAGGCATTGGACAGAGACCCTAATGGTCACAGGTTCTCCATTAAAAATAAACCTATTTCCAACATACATTCATTCTAAAAATTGTAACCCCATGCATTGAATTCTCCCTTCACCCCACTAGGTCTGATCACTGACCACACAAATCTCTATATGGCATTGACTGCACTTCTTAAAAACCATCAGTGCTGTTCCAAGTTCTGGATGGCAGGAAAGCTGCGTGCAGGGTTGTATCTGTCTAGATAGATAGAATGAAACAACCCTGTGTGCTGCTGTCCTGCTGTCCAGAATGCACCGGGTTCAGGAGAGAGACCTGTATAAGTACATGTGTTGTGTTTTTTAAACTACAATATTTTCTGGTCAATTTTTTATAGGGGAAAACTCAAATTTTTTGTGGTAAAATAAAATCTCAAATTTTTTGTGATTCATCATACCCCAAAGCTGCTAATATTCCAAATCCTAAAATACTCAACATTTGGGGGGACAGTTACTGAAACTAAAATTAATCTCAGTTTTTTATGAACACAGATTTCTCTGTGTTATTCGGTTAGTCAAGGTTGGACTGAACCAATCAGGGTTGGCAGTGGGTGGGGCTAATGGGGTTGGGAGTAGGCTGGGCCAATCAGTGTTGGGCTGGCTGGGCCAATTGGAGTTGGGCTTAGCCAATCGGTGGTGGGGGGGAGCAGCCTGGGCCAATCGGGATTAGGGGTGGGCTGGGCCAGTCAGAGTTGAAACAGGTGGTGACTGGGATTAAAGGAACAGTAACATCAAAACAAATAAATGTTTGCTCACTTGGCACACCTTTGCACCACCCATTCAGGCATCCCTACCAGACCACACTGGCTTCCTGCTGCATCTACAAGGGCCTCCCGGCAGGCCTTGGTGTAGTTACATCCACTGCCCTGCTTGTAGCTCCACCACTCTCTAAACTAATGTCTGTTGGCCTCAGTGATGCTGGTTCTACATGGATGGAGAGCTAGCTAAGAGATTATATACAGACGTAGCTGTCCATGGAACATTCTCTAATGTGACTCGGGTTTTAAGTAGTGTGTCCAAAGGTTCAACATTGGGTCCATTTTGGCAGATAAGGTTACTGAAGCTGATCCTGGTACTGGTTTGATTTGTCCATTTGGCATCAAGAAGGTGTTTTCTCACCTGAAGGAGTTGGAGATGGAGCAACCAGAAGTTCGGTAGGTTTTCACTTGGACAAAGGTTGAACTCCATAGACATGTTCATCTACTATGTAATTAAGTGTGTTCATTTGATGCTGTCCTGCCTACACCAGAGCAAAACTGACGTGTGTGACACTTACAACTACCAGTTGGCTATTAAAAGGTGATGAAGTAGAAGCTGAAAATATGTTGTGCTCTGCTTGTTTAGCTAACCTACCCCATCAACCTACTGTAGTTACTATCATCTTATATCATTCAGGGCAGGATCCAGCAAATGAATAGGATTATAGATTTTTTTATTTTAAAGCGAGTCATCTGGTCAGAATAGATGATCAAGTGGGTCGTTAAAGCAACATTCTCTAAATGTCAAAGAAATAGTGTTCTCATGGCAACATGGGGAAGTGGGACACTGACTTAAAATGTAATCACTGTAATTATGAAAAGGATCACAACAATGAAATTGTGAAAGAGGAAGAAACCCTAATCCTGAGAGGCTGAGTTAGGCTTCCTAGGTGCTGGAATATATTTATATTTGAACATATAATAACAAATATTACCAATAATACACAGTTTCTTTTTATAATTTTGTTATATTTTTCACAACAGATCCACACCTAGCACACAATTATTTTGCCGGTGCAAAGCTAGTTGAGAATCTTTTCCTTAACATATGTTTAAGTAAAGAGCTCCTTTGTGCCTTGCCTAGATGTGCAAACAAAGGTGCAGCTCATGCATTGTATAGAGTGCACTAGGGTCGGACTGAATTTATGGGACACAGGGTGAAAACCCACTGGGTCCCAGCCCTTGTGAGCCCTGCAGACCCAGACCAGTATCTGTCTCCTGCCTACATGGGAACGTGCTACCCTCTGACCCCCTGGTCTCCACCCTCGGCCCGACAACTAAAGGACAAGCACACGTGAGGGCCCTGGGGGGGGTTGCGGGCCGGTGGGAGAGCCCCAATGGGTATTATCTTTAGAAATAGCCCCTTTATTGGAGCTCCCTGTAGATCTGCTACAATCCATGTCCGTGTTTCAAATGAGGGGTGGGTGTGTCCTAACAGTCCCTGAGAGAACTAGGGATGCAACCAATCCAGGATTCGGTTCAGGATTGGGCCTTTTTCCGCAGGATTCAGATTCGGCCAAACCAAATCCAAATCTTAATTTGCATATGCAAATTAGGGGCGGGGAGGGAAATCACGTGACTTTTTGTCACAAAACAAGGAAGTAAAAAATGTTTCCCCCTTCCCATCCCTAATTTGCATATGCAAATTAGGATTCGGTTCAGTATTCGGCCGATTCTTTCGGTGCATCCCTAGAGAGAACACAGTAGGGAATAACCAATACAGCCCTGCAATCAGACAAGCAAAGACAGGCATCAGTATCATGTCATCCAGGCTGCTGATTGGTTCCTATCCTACAGTGTAGTGTAATGCTGAGTGCCACCGCCAAAGAATTCAAAAGAAGAAAGTGGAACAGATGGACGGGGCTAGTAGGGTTTGGGGGGAATTTTTTTTTAAATCAAACCAAAACACATTCTATCTATATTTAAAAAAGTATAATGCACTGGCACATTATTGTTTTTACATAATATAGGGGGGATATGTAATAAACATTTTGCCCAGGAGCAGTAACCCATAGCAACCAAAAGGCAGCATTTATTGGTCACCTGTTTAAAAAGCAAACATCCTATTGGTTGCTATGAGTTATTGCTCCTGGGCAAGTTGGGTGCCTTTATTTTTTTTTTTACATATCGGGGACGGTCTCCTTTAATACATTGTTACCTAAAAAAGAGTTTAATTGTTTTATTCTGCTGTGATTGGAAGAGATCAGAAAACTTGACTCAAACAGAGCAAATTAAACCTGCGTTTGAAAATGAGCCTTTTACTATTGGAGTGTATGTAAAACAAGTCAATGCGATCATACAATGGAATAATTATATGATAATTCTCTCTCATATCTGCAGTGTAGAAATAGCAATATAGCCGGATATACACCTTTTGCTGAACCTTTTCTCAAAAAATATTAAATTCTATCAAATAACAAAAGGGTTACATATATATCTGTGAACAGGGAAAGAGAAAAATCTGACAAGAGCCGGGAAGCTTAAATTGCTTTTTGTTCTGCATTGATGAAACTAAGGACAAAGAATGGGATTTAGCAATATCTTTTTTTTTTATATTAAGATTGGGTTGAAAATCTTAAAAATAGAAGGTAGCCAGGGAAGAAAACAGCAGGCATCAGAAATACATTTCTCTTGTAATATAAGGGGAAGAAAACAGCAATAAAAACAATATTGTGGGATACTGGTAATTTAATTATGGGATAGCTTTATTGAAAGGGGATATGAAACTACAGTCATTAAGGAAGCATTTGAGAAAGCGGTGAGATGCGATAGAACTAGTCTTTTGAAACAAAAACATCATACAGTACATAGTTCCCCTATGAATCATACGATCTCTGAACCTGAACCCAAAGGTAGGTCTAGAGTATGTATCCCTAAGAGAGATGGGGGCCCATATACACAAAGCAGGACAAAGCTGTGCTTCAGTACTAGATACTCAAACCAGTCATATAATATTAAGCGGATTATCCGTAAACATTGGGGCATACTATTACAAGACCCCCATTTGGCAAATGTTTTAGACGAGGTACCCTCATTTGTTTTTCGAAAAGGGAAAAATATAGCCTCTTGGATTTCTAAAAGTTTATATCATTCTGATAAAAATGTGCAAAAAATAAAAATTGGTTAAAATACAAAGGATCTTATAAGTGTGGACGTAGCAGATGTAAGGCATGTAGTGTGATCCGTGTTTCACAAAATATTGTCAGTACTTCTACTCAAAAGCATTATACAATACCCCAGTATTTTAATTGCCTGACGAAGGGGGTGATATATCTAGCTACCTGCCAATGTGGGGCTCAATATGTGGGACAAACCACTCGGGCGGCAGGAGTTAGGATTCTAGAACATCTTTCAGCGATAGATAGGGGGGATGAGAAATCAGCCATATCCAGACATATGAAATTGCAACATTCAGCCCCTGTGGATATTTCGTTCCAAATAATTGATAAACAACGTACGGAGATTAGGAAAGGTGATGTGAACAAGAGGCTTCTGGGTAGGGAGGCATACTGGATCTACCATCTTAAGACTATAGAGGAACATGGTGGTATGAACCGGGATTGGGAATTGTCTTGTTTTCTCAGTTAGTAGTTTGTCATTTTGCACAGTGTGTATCTGATGTATAATGTTTTTAGGTATTCATTACTTGTGTTATTTTAACATATTACTTGTGGTGACCCAAGGGTTAATATGGTTGTTGTGGTGAACTAGGGGTTAATGATTTTATGGGGTGGGTTATACCTGCAGTCATGGGTATTTATGTTTGGCTCCTGTGTGAGCCAGTGTGCTTTTGAGAAAGTAGCTGGATAGCCACGAAACGCTTTAAGCTATGGTTCCTTCTTATGTTTTGTCTTTTTTAATGAATGCAACTGGAATAATAAATATGGATTTTTAAAGCGACTTTCAAGTCAACACATTTTTCTCCCTCCATGGTGCACCGTTTCTATTTTTAAAGGTACTGGTAATTTAACGCCTGGTAAGATTAACTGGCCTGGCACCATTCAATCCCAAAGTACCAATAATATGATCAAATAGTGTAAAACAGTGCCATAAAGTGGAGCAATTGTTCTTTGAATGGTCAAATTACAGGTATGGGACCTGTTATCCAGAATACTCGGGACCTAGGGCTTTCTGGATAACGGATCAATCCGTAATTTGCATCTGCATACCTTAAAGTGATACTGACACTAAAAATGTTCTTTTAAACATACTGGGGCACATTTACTATGGGTCGAACATCGAGGGTTAATTAACCCTCGATATTCGACTATCGAAGTTGAATCCTTCGACTTCGAATATCGTAGTCGAAGGATTTACCGCTATTCGTTTGATCGAACGATCGAAGGAATAATTGTTTGATCGAACGATTAAATCCTTCGAATCTAAGCATTCAGCATTCAAAGACAATGTTATGAAGGATATAAAAAGATATAAAAAAAAGAAAGTCTACTAGAAAATCATGTAAACATCAACTAAACCCAATAGGCTGGGTTTGCTTCCAATAAGGCTTAATTATATCTTAGTTTGGATCAATACAAGATTTGAAAAAAAAATATGGATTATTTGGATAAAATGGGTCTAACGGAGACAGCCTTCCTGTAATTTGGAGCTTTCTGGATAATAGGCTTCTGTATAACAGATCCCATACCTGTAATTAATTATGTAGAGGAGCAGATTTTATCCTTCCCTATAGCTGCCCATCCACAGGCAGATTTAAACTGCCTATTTGGCCACTGCAGACCAAAAGATTTCTTGGGATATGTAACTTGAAGGCCATAAAGTTAAAAAGCAGTAATTTTTAACTGTTCTTTATTGTGTTTGTCCAATAAAGTGTTGCAGTTAAACATGGCTGTTTTTGTTTCTTGTTTTCACAACTTTTTATCTTTATAGTTCTAGTATGTCTGCACAGTGGCACCTAGTGATTGCATGAGTGTTACATTTTTTAAACCAGTAGGGTAAATGTTACAGGCATGAAAGTTCCCTGGTAGAAGGCTGCTGTATCTACAGACTGGTGCAGCACTAATGAAAAAATAAATCTATCTCCAATATACCTTAATTAAAAAAATGTCTACAGTTTTTATAAGAAACCTGACTATAGGCAGTGAAATTCCCCCTTCGTTTTACTTGCTCTGACAGCTGCAATAAGAAACTTCAGACGGTCCCTAACTGTTCTGCAGGGAAACTGATCATACTTTCAAATGGCAGGGGGAGCAGCCCACCTTATTTCCCAGAACTCAAGCAACTTTGTTTGTTTTCCTGCAGCAGGAGCAGCCGGGCGACTGTGTAAACATTTGTATCTGCAGACCCAGTAAAGTCTGAATATTCAGATTATTCAGAATCACTCAGTCCACACAGACACTCAGTCCACACAGACACTCAGTCCATACAGACACTCAGTCCATACAGACACTCAGTCCACACAGACACTCAGTCCATACAGACACTCAGTCCATACAGACACTCAGTCCATACAGACACTCAGTCCATACAGACACTCAGTCCATACAGACACTCAGGCCATACAGACACTCAGTCCACACAGACACTCAGGCCATACAGACACTCAGTCCACACAGACACTCAGTCCATTCAGACACTCAGTCCATACAGACACTCAGTCCATACAGACACTCAGTCCATACAGACACTCAGTCCATACAGACACTCAGGCCATACAGACACTCAGTCCACACAGACACTCAGGCCATACAGACACTCAGTCCACACAGACACTCAGTCCATACAGACACTCAGTCCATACAGACACTCAGTCCATACAGACACTCAGTCCATACAGACACTCAGGCCATACAGACACTCAGTCCACACAGACACTCAGTCCATTCAGACACTCAGTCCATACAGACACTCAGTCCATACAGACACTCAGTCCATACAGACACTCAGTCCATACAGACACTCAGTCCACACAGACACTCAGGCCATACAGACACTCAGTCCACACAGACACTCAGTCCATTCAGACACTCAGTCCATACAGACACTCAGTCCATACAGACACTCAGTCCATACAGACACTCAGTCCATACAGACACTCAGGCCATACAGACACTCAGTCCACACAGACACTCAGTCCATTCAGACACTCAGTCCATACAGACACTCAGTCCATACAGACACTCAGTCCACACAGACACTCAGTCCACACAGACACTCAGTCCATTCAGACACTCAGTCCACACAGACACTCAGTCCATACAGACACTCAGTCCACACAGACACTCAGTCCATACAGACACTCAGTCCACACAGACACTCAGTCCATTCAGACACTCAGTCCATACAGACACTCAGTCCATACAGACACTCAGGCCATACAGACACTCAGTCCATACAGACACTCAGGCCATACAGACACTCAGTCCACACAGACACTCAGTCCATTCAGACACTCAGTCCACACAGACACTCAGACCATACAGACACTCAGTCCACACAGACACTCGGTCCATTCAGACACTCGGTCCATACAGACACTCAGTCCATACAGACACTCAGTCCACACAGACACTCAGTCCATTCAGACACTCAGTCCATACAGACACTCAGTCCATACAGACACTCAGTCCATACAGACACTCAGGCCATACAGACACTCAGTCCACACAGACACTCAGTCCACACAGACACTCAGTCCATTCAGACACTCAGTCCATACAGACACTCAGACCATACAGACACTCAGTCCACACAGACACTCAGTCCATTCAGACACTCAGTCCATACAGACACTCAGTCCATTCAGACACTCGGTCCATACAGACACTCAGTCCATACAGACACTCAGTCCACACAGACACTCAGTCCATACAGACACTCAGGCCATACAGACACTCAGTCCACACAGACACTCAGTCCATACAGACACTCAGTCCATTCAGACACTCGGTCCATACAGACACTCAGGCCATACAGACACTCAGTCCACACAGACACTCAGTCCACACAGACACTCAGTCCATTCAGACACTCAGTCCATACAGACACTCAGGCCATACAGACACTCAGGCCATACAGACACTCGGTCCACACAGACACTCGGTCCATACAGACACTCAGTCCACACAGACACTCAGTCCATTCAGACACTCAGTCCATACAGACACTCAGGCCATACAGACACTCAGGCCATACAGACACTCAGTCCATACAGACACTCAGGCCATACAGACACTCAGTCCATACAGACACTCAGTCCATACAGACACTCAGGCCATACAGACACTCAGGCCATACAGACACTCAGTCCACACAGACACTCAGTCCACACAGACACTCAGTCCACACAGACACTCAGTCCACACAGACACTCAGTCCATTCAGACACTCAGTCCATACAGACACTCAGACCATACAGACACTCAGTCCACACAGACACTCAGTCCATTCAGACACTCAGTCCATACAAACACTCAGTCCATACAGACACTCAGGCCATACAGACACTCAGGCCATACAGACACTCAGGCCATACAGACACTCAGTCCATACAGACACTCAGGCCATATAGACACTCAGTCCATACAGACACTCAGTCCATACAGACACTCAGTCCACACAGACACTCAGTCCATTCAGACACTCAGTCCATACAGACACTCAGGTGATACAGACACTCAGTCCATACAGACACTCAGGCCATACAGACACTCAGGCCATACAGACACTCAGGCCATACAGACACTCAGGCCATACAGACACTCAGGCGATACAGACACTCAGTCCATACAGACACTCAGGCCATATAGACACTCAGTCCATACAGACACTCAGGCCATACAGACACTCAGGCCATATAGACACTCAGTCCATACAGACACTCAGGCCATACAGACACTCAGGCGATACAGACACTCAGTCCATACAGACACTCAGGCCATACAGACACTCAGTCCATACAGACACTCAGTCCATACAGACACTTAGTCCATACAGACACTCAGGCCATACAGACACTCAGTCCATACAGACACTCAGTCCATACAGACACTTAGTCCATACAGACACTCAGGCCATACAGACACTCCGGTGTTCCAGTTAATACATTACTTTATTATACTTTACCAGTAATCCAGCTTTAAAGGCATAGTTTCCAGTCCAGTGATTTGGCAGTAAGGCTCCAAGTTGGACAGTTCATAAAACTGAATTTCACGGTCCCTAAAGACAGATTTAATTTTACTTTGAGAACATAAGTGAATGCAAAAGAAGTGAAGTTACATTATTCAGTACCAGCAACTGTGTCACCGTAATTATAAACTGTCAGGTTGAACTAAAAATGACCTCAGAAAATTCTTACAAGATATGAATAATATTCATGCCTATTAAAAGGCACCAGTAATTTCAGAGGGGGTTATGAACAATCTCAGGTACAGCTTTGCCTTTTCCCTGTAACCCATAGCAACAGCTCTTGCCTTATAAAAGTTGGTTGAAATATGTCTGACCCTGGTAGGTATAAAAATAAGTTGTGTACATACCCAGTTCCCAAGACCAGCTTGTTATACTGCAGCATAATGGTGAAATCCGTCACCCACTTTGGCATTCTTTTTGCATTCTTTTCCTGAAACAGAAATGATCGTTATCTTATCATTAGAAAACAGGTGATGTCAAAAATGTAATTGTCCCGCATTAAATATATATAGTGAATAAAGTACCCCCTCTTGAAAATGATAAGGATATTTCGGCCTCGTGTTTTTATATGGTCATGAAACTCCTCGGTAACTTCTAATATCCGCATATTTTGCAACTCTGTGTACATTATTTATTATAATACACATGTTTCAGTGAGTCATGTGACAGAAATGACATCAGAACTCACCGTTTATAACCGATAATATCAGAACTCACCGTTTATAAGGATATAATTTACAAGATATTCATGGCTTTTGTGTAATGTATATACAGTATATAGTTATCATCCGACAAAATACTTTCTTCTTATACCAGTGTTACAAATGCAGAAGGTAAAGATGGCCATGTTCATTTGAGCTTATTATTATTATTATTATTAACATGTATTTATATAACGCCAACATATTGCGTAGCTTACAATCTAAATTTGCACACTATCCTCATATATAATCTAAGGCGCTAAATTTGCTCAGGAGTATTAATCCATTGCAACCAATAAGATACTTGCATTTAAACAGGTGACTATTTAATTCTACCATTTACTATAGGTTACTGTCTCTGGGCAAACTTAATGCCTTTTATTGCATAACATTAAGGGGCACATTTACTTAGCTCGAGTGAAGGATTAGAATAAAAAATACTTTGAATTTCGGAGTATCTTTTTGGCTACATCGACCATCGAATTGGCTACTTCGACCTTCGACTACGAATCGAACGTTTCGAACTAAAAATCGGTCGACTATTCGACCATTCGATAGTCGAAGTACTGTCTCTTTAAAAAAAACTTTGACCACCTACTTCGCCACCTAAAACCTACCGAGCACCAATGTTAGCCTATGGGGAAGGTCCCCATAGGCTTTCTAGGCAATTTGGGATTGAAGGAAAAACGTTCAATCGAACGATTTTTCCTACGATTGAAGGAAAAACGTTCAATCGAACGATTTTTCCTACGATCGTTCGAACAAACGAACTGCGGTAAATCCTTTGACTTTGATATTCGAAGTCGAAGGATTTTACTTTGACGGTCGAATATCGAGGGTTAATTAACCCTCGATATTCGACCATTAGTAAATGTGCCCCTAATTGTGTGCAAATTTAGATTGTAAGCTCCAAGGAACACAACCCTCTTTTGCATCTGTTATATCTGTATGTATCAAGTATGTCTTCCCTATGTATATACCCTTTTGTTGTACAGAGCTGTGTAATATGGTAGTGCTTTATAAATGCTTAAGGGCTCGCTCACCTTTGAGTTAACTTTTACTACGATGTAGAAAATGATAATGTAAATGCAATTTGAAATTGGTCTTTATGTTTTTTAATATTTATTTAGCTAGTTTGCAATTTCAGCAATGTGGTGGCTAGGGTCCAAATTACCCTAGCAACCATGCACTGATTTTAATAAGAGACTGGAATATGAATAGAAGAGGGACCGAATAGAAAGGGGAGTAATAAAAAGCAGCCATAACAATACATTCGTAGCCTTACAGATTGCTTGATTTTTAGATGGGGTCAGTGACCCCCATTTGAAAGCTGGAAAGAGTCATTAAAAGAGAGCAAATAATCAAAAAACTATAACAAATAAAAAATTAAGACCAGTTGAAAAGTTGCTTAGAATTGGCAATTCTATAACATACTAAAAGTTAACTTATTAATATTACTACTACTACTACTACTACTACTAATTATAATAATAATATCTGAAAACATAATGTTGCATGTATTTTAAATCTCGGTCCTCTTATTTTTCAGTAGTGTTAGTGGCACCACACATGCTCAGTGTGATCCTCCTTCTGGGCTAATTAAAACTCACTGGGGCTGGTAAAGTCATCTTGGCATATATAATTTGAAGGATGAATATTACGGCATGAAACGTCGCTGGTAGAAGGCTGCTGTGTATTATGTTCACCATTCTAGCATATTAAGGGGCATGTTTACTAACATTGGAGATAAATATCTGGAGAGATTTCTGGAGATGTTGCCCATGGCAACCAATCAGCAATTAGATTTAAACAACCACAGCCAAGTTAGAAAACAAAAGCAAAGATCTGATTGGTTGCTATGGGCAACATCTCCAGAAATCTCTCCAGATATTTATCTCCAATGTTAGTAAACATGCCCCTAAGTCAAATAATGGTGGGTTCCTTTCCTATGTTTTTAGGGTTTTAGCCAGTTTAGGGCAGGACAGAGAAGATATTTTCCTTGGGAGTTAATGTAAACATGTAGGTGGAGTTTCTGTAGATAACCAGGATCACACATGACAGGCAACCATTTGTAAATAGTAACACTTTTTTCTTCAGCTGGCATAAGAGGGGCATCCGATCCAATCACACACTTCCAATTGTTTCAGATATTCAGCAATAACTGTTACTGTCCCAACAAGCAACAAGCAGACTTTCCTGCATTCACAGGATAATTATACAGCATTACCTTCATACCATGTAAGGTTCCCTGTCTTGACACCTTGGGCCACTCTCCATTCCATCACCCTTAATGGGGTCTCTCTAACCTCACCTGCCCTTAACAATGCGACGCTCCTCGTAAGTACCCCCTTTTTAATGGTGGCCATTGCAGGGCCGGAACTAGGGGTAGGCAGAAGAGGCACCTGCCTAGGGAGCAACGATGTGGGATTGCTGACAGGTGCCTGTTCAAGATTCTTCTGCCTACATCTAGTTCGGATTCGCTCCCATCTGCAGCTCTCGCTTACCCCGTCACTCGCCCCTCTGTCCATCCCCTCCCCTCTCCTCTTGCCCTTCCTGATTTTATGGTGCTAGCTGACTGGGTTACCTATGGGGGCCCGGTCGGCCTGGCCCTGGGCCCACATCCTCACTTTCCAATGCTCATTATCCCCCATACACATATGCAGTGTCGGACCCCCCCTGCCCCCCTGCAGTGATGCGCCAAGTGTGCGCACATGAAGGCACCGCTTTGCACGCCTGCGTGAAGGTGCCTGGGCGCCTGGTTCCAAGCAAATGCGCAGAAGGCGATGCACAGATGGCACTGCGTGGCACATATAAAAAAAAATTTCCGGAGATCTGGAGAGGGGTCTGGGCCAGTGGGGGGCCTTTAAGGGGAGGGCCCACCGGGTATTTTCCCGTTGTCCCACCAGGCCAGTCCGACACTGCACATATGCATTTATGTAGACATTTACATTCTCATACACTGCACTTTTTCACATTACACGTCCTTTACCCACCTTACAAACTTGTCCCTAGTGAATTTTGTAAGTATGTCGAAAATGGAAATATTGATATATTTATGTCTGGAATATTCATCAATAGCCCCTAACTAGAGAGCCAATGGAATGGTCTGTCATTCCCATGAATACTGGCACAGATTGATAACAGGAGTATTTGTGAATAGAATGGAAAAAAAGGAGAATCAATGGTGATAGTACCCCTTTAAATAAATTCACAGCACAATCAATAAGTAAAAAATGAAAATAAGTTATTTCTGTACTCACAAAGATCGCCTTATCACGTTTGAGTTTTAGCTGCGCAGACCAAAAATATATATGTCCATCTTCCCGGAGCATGATCAGAGTGTTGTCTGGCATGGGAAAAACCCTCAGGATGGGATCCCCATGTGTCATTTCCTGCACTGTAGCCGGCAGTATGAAACTGATTCTCCTGCTCCTGCTGTTGGATTCCTCCAGTTCTGAGTAGTCCAGTTGCATGTAGTTGCAGAATTCATCCTGAAAATGCAGGGGCATGGAGAGTATAGCAAAGCCAGAAATACAGTAGATGGCCATTGTTAATGTTTCTACAGTATATGTATCTAAACCCTTATATCAGGGGTGGAGAAGACCTCAGACAATATAAAACCTATAATCATCCTTACTGTCAGGCCCAGTGGCTCTTAAAACTTCTGGGCCCAGCTACCACCTCACTGGCAACAAGGTGATAGATCGTTCCATAGGCTGGTAGTGCATGCTGGGAGGTTGCAGAACATCCCTTATTTCTATAATGCCCAAAATGAACCCCCAAACTTCCTGCATTACTGCCCTCTCCCTACACAGCAATCTTTGTGTCCAAACATTTAGTTTGCAAAGTACTTACCCACTGGATTTTTCCACTTGCTGTAAAGTCTATTTTCATAAAAAGCTTTGCTATCTGTTCATCGTTCTGTAAAAAGCAACAGTATATATGTACATTATAAATATACAAGCTTAGTTGTGCAAATATTGATGCCCAAGCTGCAAGTGCGTTGGGTACATCTCCCCTTCATGACCCCTATGACACTTGTAGAAAACACTGCATTGCGGATAAACAACTATGCAATTGGGTCAGAAACTGCATTTTGTGGGTCATAAATGTCCCCTCTAATGTCATAACATTAGCCCTGTGGGACCTTATCTTGATGACTCCTTGGCAAATTCTCATTTTGATGTAGTCTATCTGGCCGATTGACCTTGAACACCATGGCTCTTCTGGCTACTTCCCTTTGTCTTCTCCAAATCAAAGCAGTGACGTCCAAGATGGGAATGTTATTTTTCTCAATTACAGCCCTGCCAGCCACAACAAAAACTGGAACAGTTTTTTTGTTCATTCTAAAACTGTCTTAATAATGGAGATGATAGCTGAGTCATTATAGAGATGCGAGACAGAGCTATCAAACTGCTCAGTACAGCTAAAATTAGATATAAAATAAGGGATTTTGTTTCAGAAAGATCTACAGTAGATTTGGGTTCTACACTGCAGGAGTAAATGTCTGTTGCACTACTGTAGGTCCTTACATATGTGCAGATTTTCAGCTTCTGCTTTCTTGGCACCCACCAGCCCTGAATGTGAGAGAATACTATCAGGGCTTCATGTGGAAATAAAATGCACAAATGTCCCTTTTCAGCCCAGAAGTTCCCAGTTATGCTGCTGGTCACGGGGCAGAGATTTTACACAAGAGAAAAATCCATTAACCATTTGATAATAGGTCATTGAGAAGAATGAGTATGGCTAGTTTTTTGAATGGATGGATAAAACTTCACTGGTATTAAAATGGGCAGATACTGTTGACCATTGTGTTCTAATGCAAATTCACCAGTCACTTGGAATCTGGGAGCGAGCTGCGTCCTGGTTCTTCTACCCTTCTAATCGCTCCTTCTCTCTGTTTCTTTTGAAACCAAATCCACCTCCCCAGTTTAGTTTAATGTGAGGGTTCCTCAGGGTTCTGTACTTGGCCTTGCAGTTCTTGTACACTTTCTCTTTAGGAGAGCTTACAGTATATCTTCATTTGGCCTTAAATATCACCTGTATGCCGGTGACATCTAGATATATTTAGACACCCCTGCACAAACCACTAATGTTCAGAACAAGATCGCAAACTGCCTACTAGCTATATACTCGTGGATGAGCCAAAGCCACCTTAAATTCAATCTGGCTAAACTGAGCTCATGGTCTTCCCACCCAAAACAAACCCTTCTCTTCCTTTCACCGTTTCTATTGATGGCATGACCGTTACCCCTGTTAATTCAGCAGGCTGCCTGAGTTGTCATCTTTGACCATGAAAGATGGCGCCCATGAGCTACGGTGCGCTACTCTGCATAAATAAGTAAGTATGTGGTCCAGGGGCATTTTATGGAATACTGCACTATGCGAGTAGGAAGCAGGGAGAGGAGACTATCTAGGGTAGTAAATGGGGCTTTTCTTATTGGGGGTTTAGTTCTCCTTTAAACCTTTCTATCTTGCTGCTCCTTTACCCCTGAAATTCCATCCCTGAATTCTTCCATAAGGAGCTCTCTCTCAATAATTTCCAGGAAAAACTCAGATTCAACCCTTTGGAGCACTAGAAGATTAGTATAGTCCTGGCACTTAAGGTACAATGCCTTAACCTTGAGCACTTTTCCCCCCAATTTGTGCCTCTTTGTTATCCACCCACTTAGACTGTAAGCTCTACGGGCAGGGACCTCCTTCCTACTGTCTCTCTTACCACATGCCAGTGAAGCTCTGTGTTCTTACATAAGTGCTTATATGAATTCAGATTACTTATATAAACGCATATAACAAGTATCCTCACTCCAAAGCAAATTTTAGTAGAAGGAGGGGTGCACGGTAATTATGTATACATCAATAGTTTCCAGACCAGCACTCCCTTTTGTGAAAAAATATTATCTTTTTATTGTTGCATGATATCAATGCCCTAGGGCATTGATACTATGCAATAATAAAAGATAATGTTTCTTTACAAAAGGGAGTGAGGGAAACTATATATATATATATATATATATATATATCTATATCTATATATATATATATATATATATATATATATATATATATATATATATATATATGTCCTTTAAAGTGCTTTATGAATAATGTTATACATATATAATTGTAATTTTTTACAGGTATAGAAAATTGGGCAATATTAGGCCTGGGCCAGTACAAACATAAAAAGCATGTGCTGAAGTTTGTATGGCAGGAGAATGCAGGTAATACAGATCCAGCTGTTGTGTTTACAGACAGGCATTGGCAAACCCAGTGGGGTCGCAGGGGGCCCGGGGGGAACAGAGGGTCCGAACCACAGGGTCTGCTTTCTCTATAGTTATATATATATATATATGTATAGTAAGTAGGAAGTACTGTTTTTTACTGTTTTTTAAAAACAGTAAATGTAATCCTTAACATAACTTTTTCTAATATATATATATATATATATATATATATATATATATATATATATATATATATTAGAAAAAGGTATGTTAAGGATTACATTTACAGTTTTTAATAAACAGTAGTTCCTCTAGGAGATTATAATCTAAGAAATGATTATCCTAGAAAATAGTTCCAAGCTTGGGTAAATGTTAGACTGTGTTACAAAGTAAGGAAATAAATAATGATAATATCATTTGAACACACTCTACCACACAAAGAGAGTAACCAGAATGGAATTTTCCTTTTTCTAAAATATTGTATCCACAGTACTTACAGTTAATCCTGTACATTTCTTCAATACCCATTTGAATTTCTCCATATCCAGTGATTGTTGACCATTGCTTTCAAGCTCCTAAAGAAAAGTAGCACCCAAATGTGATCCCAGTGGAGTAAGCTAACAGGATGGTATAACAGTAAGGAAATTTTAAATAAGGATATCTCAATGGTTGTAATATTTACTATCAACCCAACGCACCTGATTTATTAGTGTTGGAACTTGGAAGAGGGGGAAGGTGCATTTGGATGCTGTCCTACCACCAGATATGGACCAGGGGACTTCCTTTACCATAACACCTGCTCTCTAGCATTTTACCTTACTAGGGGCATGTTTATGACCAGTCAAGGACTTTGGTTGGGCAAAAGGAAGGCAGAAAACACAACTGAGTTCCTGAAGTCACTTGTGTTTTCTGCAGTTGATTGCTTTTTCCCCTCCCATATCCTGTTTTTCCACAGTCTAGTTTTTCCAAAAAAATTAAAGGCACCCCAGATTCTAGGTTGCAAGCTTTTTAATGCACAGATTGAGAGTGGAAAAATCAATTGCAGGAAATACAAGTGACTTAAACCATCTCTTGTTATTTGCTGTTGTTTTGCTTGACCATGATCCTCAAGGGATAATAAATATGCCCTATAGTGTTGGACTGGGAGACCTAGGGCACATCAGAGAAACAGACATTTAAGGCTCACGGTCACAATTAGATGTAAATAGTAAATAGTAGTTCCTTATTTTGGACATGTTGGGCAAGATTTTAAGGTGGCCATAGACTCAAAAATCCGCTCGTTTGGCGACATCGCCAAACGAGTGGATCTTTCCCCGATATGCCACTAACGGCATGGCTATATCGGGGGTAATTCGAATGTTCGGCCGTATGGCCAGATATCATGGCCAGATATCGATCGGGAAGACCCGTCGGAAGCCCCCATACACGGGCAGATAAGCTGCCAAATCGGTCCAAACGACCGATATCGGCAGCTTTATCTGCCCGTGTATGGCCACCTTTAATTAAATGAAAAAACACATCTCCTAATTCAGTTCCAAATTTGCACACAGACTTCTATTGAGATTTCATGAGATAAACCATATGAACTTCTTATGGAACTGGCTCATTACAGGAAGACTGAATTAATTGTATACATTCATAATGAGAAAAGTGTATTAGGAAGAACCAGTAACAATATGAATAGATTTTATCACAACATGAATATGCTATGAGTAGTCTGAAAACCCCAAGAGAAGAATAGACAGTTTGGGAAAGTACTATATTTATGGACCTGTGGTACAAATAATAAAAAACGGTTGAAGGGAATTGTTCTAGTCTGTGGTCTGTGGCCCAACCAGGAGGGACCCTGGTATTCTGACCCTGGTCTTATAAACATATACAGAATATGCTGCAAGGTCAATAGAACCTCTTTGGTAAACTATTCTGAAGTCCTGTTTACTAATTTATATGGGGATCCTACTTCAATACATTTTTAAGGATTGCCCTGGGCAAGTCCCTCTACGCTTATTTAAATATAACTTTAAGCATAGAACCATCCACTTGTGGTAAATTGACTCACCAAAGTCGGAAGGTGGTCCATGTGCTCCTGCCCCAGGCCCTCAGCTCAGGGGAGCAGACAATCCGTAAAAAATATAGAGAAGGTTTAGGGCACTCTGGAAAGCCACATATAGATCAGACCAAAATACGTTGGTTTAAAAAGTATAGAATAAAACTTTATTTATGTACCATCATTATGGATGTTTATATCTACTCATATGTATGGGTATTTTTCTACATAGCTTTTGATACGTCTTGGCTTTTACATCATTTTACATAATTCATATATACACATCAGTTATATACTTTTTGTTCTTGTTGTACCTTTTCCAACAATCTTTACAATCTTTTAATGGTTTTAAACAAAAGGCACCTTGTATCTTGTCTTTATGCTATTTCATCTGTTTTGGGTATGAGATGCCTTTAAACTTGTATTTGGCCTTGTCAGTTCTCCCTCCCCTTTCCCTTCCCATTGGTGTTTGGGTCTTAAAATACCTATTAAAGTAAGTAAGTGTTTAAGCCTTTGGCTAAGTGTCTTGTGGACACGAAACGCGTAAGGCTGGAGATGATTGTTTGAATAAAGAGTCTTTCTACTTTAAAGCAGAAGGAAAGTCTTTTTCCACTTGGGGGTGCCAAATGTTAGGCACCTATAAGTGATTGTATTGACCTATCAGGAGAAAACTGCACCGGCCCGGGGTTCTTCCAGCGAGCATCACGGAGTGATCCTCTTCCGTTTTCTTCCTTCTTCAAATTTCCCAGGGCAGACGAAATAGCTGCCGTTTTAGGTAAAGTTCGGATTTTCGCTCTACTGCGCATGGGCAGCCGGAAGAGGATGGTTCTGTGGTGCTCACTGGAAGAACCCCGGGCTGGTGCAGTTTTCTGTTGATGGGAGCACCACCCAGGGTTTCAGGTAGGGAAATACAATCACTTGGGGTGCCTAGCATTTGGCACCCCCAAGTGGAAGAAGACTTTCCTTCTTATTTAAACCAACATGTTTTGGTCTGATCTATATGTGGCTTTCCAGAGTGCCCTAAACCTTCTCTATATTTTATACAAGTGACCTCTACGCCCCATCAGCCAAAGGCAGGAATTAGTGCACATTGAGCTCTGTGCAGTCTGCATGGTTCTCTATACATACTCCTTTTAATTTACTGTGAGCTCTATAGGACAACATATAACTAATATTTAATTATAGATAAGGTCAGCACTCCAGCTGCTGTACAATTATAGCAATTATATTACAGACAATGTTTTTTTTTATATATTTTGCCCGAGGAACATACATAAACACCTACTTCAAAAGCATCCTTCAATTTCTTCAACTGTTCCAGGGTCACTTGCCTTTCCATCTGTTAAAAGCAAAAAATAGTTTTACTAAAAGGTTTTCAAAAATCCTTGTTAATGAAGCATGTGGCAAAGCAGTTTGGATCCTGCTAGGAGATAAAAGAAATAATAACTGGCCATAAGAGCCACACATAGCAAGATATTTTAAATAACCATAGTAAAAGGGATACTATATACAATGTACTGTATAATCTTTGTATTTATAAGGTTCACAGTTGCCTAACAATGATGTAATAAAAGGTGCAAGATTGCTCATGTGAAATAACCCATCTCAACCAGTATACTAATTACCCCTACTAATAGAAATGCGTTACTGATCTTGCCCACTCCCACATCTCATTCCCTTCCCCTTTAGATTGTAAGCTTTTTTAAACAGTCCTTCCTTACCTTTTGTACTGATAGTCATGTATGTAACTCATACATGACTATCAGTATTTTCTATGTATGTAATTAATGTGATTTCTTTGTATAAACACATTTATTTTACAGTGCTGCGCAATATGTTGGCACTCTAAAAATATATGTTAATATGAATAATAATAATAATTACCTTCTCTTTCCTAAGGTTCCTCATGGGATCAGATTGATTTTGAAGACTTTCCTTTTCTGTGACATTCTCTACAAGCCCAAGGGAATGCCTTCTCTGTTTTCTCCTTATCAGTTCCTTCTCCAGCCAGTCTGGAAGGTCCACATGAAGATCGTTGCATTCTTCGATAAATCTATTTGGGGGCGCTGTGTGTGATTTGGATGCTCCCAGTGCTGTTTTGGC
The DNA here is from genome assembly GCA_038501925.1 of Xenopus petersii. Lineage (NCBI taxonomy): Eukaryota > Metazoa > Chordata > Amphibia > Anura > Pipidae > Xenopus > Xenopus petersii. The sequence continues at coordinate 30,125,235 of CM076674.1, read as the reverse complement.
ACGTTGCTGAACGCCATTTATTTTGCAACTTGTCTGTCTTATTTCACCAAAAAGGCTGGCATTACAAACAAAGGGTGTTACTGGGCATTATTCCATTGAGCAATCATTTACTATATACATGTACAGTATTAAAAATGTATTTGTGTGTTCACCCTGTTATTCTCTCGTTTTAGAGAAGAGCAGGGCCCAGGTAAATGCCAGGTTGGGTAACTAAATGATGGATGGTCAGACGACCACCCTCCAGATTATATAAATTTAACTCTCAGCATCCCCCTGACAACCTTTTAGTAATCGCGCAAGACAATGGGGCAGGGCCCTACCCTTTTACCCTGAATTAAAATGGTGTTCTGAAAATGTTGGGACATCTGCTGTGTCAGGGATCAGAAAACGAAGCAAGAGACAAGTTATAACTATATCAGAAAAGAAAAAAGGGCGAATTTCTCCCGTTTTGCCGAAAAATTTGCAAATTTTGCGAAAAAATCCCCAAAATGGCAAAAAAATAGTAAAAAAGTGTGAAACTCGAAAAGTGCTGCCCACGCCATTTTTGGACGCGCATCCAAAAAGTCATTCACGTCTAGGGATGTAGCGAACCGCCGACTATGCGTTCGCGAACGCCGTTCGCGAGCACCGGCAAAAAATGCGAACAATTCGCGAACAGTTTGCGAACTTCGAACATCCGAAAATCGTTCGATTCGAACGATCGAAGGATTTTCGTTCGAATCGAACGATCGAAGCCATTCGATCGAATGATTTCATTCAATCCAATGGCTTCGATCGTTCGATTCGAACGAAAATCCCTCGATTTTAGCGGTCGAAGGAATCGAATGGTCGAATGATCGAACGATTTTTGACGCGAACACCTATTGGTGAACGTCGCGCGACTTTCGCGAACTTGCGGCGGACGCGAACAGTCGAAGTTCGCGCGAACTAGTTCGCCGGCGAACAGTTCGCTACATCCCTATTCACGTCAATTTTGGCGCCGGCGTTAAAGTCAATGAGCGTCCGAATAGTGTTGCCGTGCGTCAATTTTAACGCAAGCAACTGTTCAGAAAATTTTCAGCGACACATTTTCAAGTGAGTTTTGCAAATTTATTCACCAGCGGCGAAACGCAGAAATTCACTGTGAATTCGCGCCAGGAGAATTTATTCTCCCATCACTAGGTAGGGGGGCTCCTACTATGGGGGATACTTTTCAGGCCCCCAAAATGTTTAGAGGTTGACTTGTTTTGCCAATATTTATTGAAATGGTATATGAATTAGGGCCTCATGGGGCCCCTATACTTCCTGGGGCCCCTGCAGCCGCAGGGGCTGCTTCCTCTATAGTTACGCCCCTGGTAAGGGGGTTCCTCTGGATAATCTGGTTTACTCTTACACATCGAAACATATAGGCATGTTAATTGGCTAATGATAAAATTTACCATTGTATGAGATAGGGTCTTTAGATTGTAAACTCAACAGGGGTAGGGAATAATTTCAGTAAAGTGCTCTATATAAAAAATAAAATAACGTAGCAATGTATAAAAGTGCAACCATTAAATAACCATATTCGTTTTGCAGCTTGGTTACCATTAAGTAACTAAAATTAATTCGCCAGTGGCAAATTTGCGGTGAATTTCCACGTTTCGCCGCTGGCAAATAAATTTGTGAAATTGCAGTGAAACTTTGCCGGCGTCAAAGTTCGTGTTTCGAAAATTTTGCGGTAAATTCTCTTTTTGCAGGCCACAGTGCTCTCTTGCATCCCTTAGTACTCTTGCACTTGCCCTAATGTATATAAGGGACACTGTCATTGAAGGCTCAATGTGGGCTCTGCACGTAGTTATTACAATGTCAGGCCCTACAAACTCTTGATGATATTGGGTTGCTTAGGTGCCTTTGTGGTTATACAGGCTTTGGAGCTTTCAGTTATTGGAGATTTCCTGGCAGCCATCTTTAAGCGGATTATCTGAAGAAAAGCATTCTGATGAATGTACACAGTAGTTATTCTATTGTTCTTCTAAACAATGCAGAAAGAAAAACAACTGTCAATGTACGTTCCCTGTTAGACTGGATGTGCCACATTTGGTTATTAACACTTAAAGGAACAGTAACAACCAAAGATGAAAGTGTTTTAAAGGGGTGGTTCACCTTTAAGTTAACTTGTAGTATGTTATAGAATGGCTAATTCTAAGCAACTTTTCAATTGGTCTTCATTATTTATTGTTTATAGTTTTTTTTAATTATCTGACCTTTTCTTCTGACTCTTTCCAGCTTCCACTGACCCCATCTAAAAACCAATTGTTCTGTAGGGCTACAAATGTATTGTTATTGCTGCTTTTTATTACTCATCTTTTTATTCAGCCCCTCTCCCATTTATATTCCACTATCTTATTCAAATCATTGCAGGGTTGCTAGGGTAATTTGGAAACTAGCAACTATATTGCTGAAATTGCAAACTGGAGAGCTGCTGAATAAAAAGCTAAAGACTTCAAATAAATCAAAACCGATTGCAAATAGTCTCAGAATATCACTCTCTGCATCATACATGGGGGGTTATTTATCAAAGTCCAAATTTATCTCATTATGTTCTGCTACAAACTCCGCTCGGCTTTTTTACATATATTTATTATTACATTTTCCTGAAAATTTGCTTTTTGGGAAAAGAAAATTCATGAATTTTTCGTGATATTTGCATTCGAAGTTTAGTAAATAACTTCCTAAAAGTTATTTTAAAGGTGAACAACCCCTTTAATATAATCAAAATATAATGTACTGTCGTTCTGCACTGGTACAACCAGGGCCGGAACCAGGGGTAGGCAGAAGAGGCACCTGCCTAGGGCACAGCAACAGTGGGGGATGCTTGGCAGCAGGGCGGGAACTAGGGGTAGGCAGAGTAGGCACGTGCCTAGGGCGCAAAGCTGAGGGGGCGCCAGGCACTTACCTGCTCTGTCGCCTACCCCGTGTCCGGTCCGGTCTCTCCTCGACTGGCACTGGCATCTTCCGCGTAAATGCTCTTCTGCGCATGCGCACGCACATTTTGCGCATGCTCACTGGAGCGCGTGTGCAGTCGAGCGCACACAGAGCCGGCGCCTTGGCCCGCCAGGCTGCCTAGGGCGCCTGGCCGGGTTGGCCCGGCTCTGCTTGGCAGGTACCTTGAAAAGTGTCTTCTGCCTTCCTCTAGTTTGCTGCCCTGTGGCCCTCTCCCCTCCATCCCCTACTTCTCTCTAGCAGTCTCAGCTCCCCTCCCTTCCTATCTGCTGCTCTCTCCCCTTGCTCCTATGCCCTTCCCTCTGTTCTCCTGCACAGTTGCATTTGTGTTTATGCTTGTGCAGTCGCTTGGCCCGGCCCTGGGTACAACTGGAGTATTTGTTTCTGAAACACTACCATTGTTTATATAAAAAAGCTGCTGTGTAGATAGGTAGATAACAGATAAGGTCTGTAGTATACAATGGGATCCTTCAGAAGTATCTGTTATCTACTGTGTATCCTGTGCTTGAATGGCTGCCCCCATGGCTACACAGCAGCTTGTTTATATAAACTATAGTAGTGTTTCTGAAATAAATACACTAGTTTTATCAGTGCAGTGCAACAGTACATTAAATTGTTATTCCTTTAAGCGCTTTTTTGTTACTGTTCCTTTAAAGGTGCATTTACAAAGACAGTGCAGTGTGCAAAGTGCAATTTTCAGATCCAAACACCATGTTTTGTACCCAAAATGTCAGTGTCATTGCAACTGCATGGGATGTTGAGGCTGCAGTAACTTTTGCCAAAATTTTCACAAGTAGTGAGTGACATTTTTAGAGTGGGGGTTTGTACCTCTTGTTAAAATTGCATTAGCATGTGATTATTCTGGCATAATGTTGCAGCTATTAATTCAACTCGCAGAGGGAACTATGGAATTACTGACACCGTCAGGGTTTCCCTCTGTCAATAGGTGCAGATGCAAATGATTTAGACTTGGAGCAGTGATGCCCAACCAGTTGCTTGTGAGCCAAGCTGCAAGTTCACATAGGGGCTGCCAAAGAGCCAATCACAACCCTTATTTGTATCCAATGAAAACAGCAGCACTGTTTATAAATAACTTTACTATTGTGCTTGTTTTTAACATGTGTCTGTGTTTATAGATTGAAAATAATTGTTTTAAAATAATTGTTCTATCTCGATTTTTATTATGTTCTAGGACAGTGTTATTTAAAGATATGGGAGCTCCTGATTCAGAGTAATTCAGAGTAATTCTGGGGTATCTGTCCCCTGAATTCAGCATTGGAGCCAGAGATAAATCAAATCTAATATAGAGACAAAGTAAAATCAGGCTTCCTGTCCTATATACATTGTTACTATGTATGCTGTTTCAGTGTTGGTTACAAATTTTAAAGATATTGTTTAATTGTTTTTATATACAAATATTGATCACTTGTTACTATTTATATAACACTTATTTACACAGCATTTTATATGCATTGTTATATAGTTTTTTCACTTTTTTGAAACATTGTAACAACATGAGTCATATAGTATTTTATATGGCGTTTATTATCATTTCAGATATACAACCAATTTTTGCACTGAAATGTTTCACTGTGAATTACGGGTAATATGGAGGTGAGAGGTTGTGACTCCTCCTTGTTTGTGAGTATTTAAACACATGTGGACACTGTTAACTACTGGCTTGACAAAGGGCCCGTATAGCCCTAAACTTTGCCTATGGTATTTTAATATTTTAACACTTTTTTTCAATAATACCGGAGTGCTGCTGTTTTCATTGGATGAAAGTAAATTTTGCCCTGGCAGTGGGTACAGCTTGCACCCGGGGCTGCAAAGAGCTTGTTCCACTTTTAAAGCACACATGAACTAAATTCATTGAATCACAGCTCTTATTTGGCACCAACAGGAACTTTTTTCATGATTGTGTTGCTCCCCAACTCTTTTTATATCTGAATGGGGCTCATGGGTTAAAAAAAAGTTGGGGACTCCCAACCTGGAGGGAAATGATGTGAGGAATCGAGTGAGGGAATAACATGGTGGGGGGGGCAGTGGCATAACTAGATGTTACTGGACCCCACAGCAAATTATTTTTCAGGAACCCAAAATGCCTAGAGGTTGACCTGTTTTACCAATATTTATTGACATTTTATATGAATTAGGGCCGCTATACCTCCTGCCTCTCCCCCTGCAGCTGCAGGGTCTGCGTCCCCTGTAGTGGGGGGAGTTGCAAAGGGGGAGGGAAGGTAGGGGTAGGAGCATTTGCACAGGCTGGGGTCCCTGATATCAACATTTTTTGTCTTAGTCACATTTGTTTCCCGCATCAATTACTTTTTCTTTCCTCAATATCTAAACCTGAGGCAGGTTTTAGGTGATTAACACAGTTTTGCAATAATATGGTATTTCCCTATGAGTGTTTTTTTTTATATATAAGTGTATATATGTATATATACTCATTAGGTGCCACAATAATATCACTGCTCCCAAAGGGCACAGTGTTGCAATAACAATTTTTTGAGTATCTAACATTTCTGGGGGAACAAAAATGTGTGTATATATATATATATATATATATATATATATATATATTCCTTTCAAAAAACACTTGGAAATACCATATTATTGCAAAACACTGTGATATATATATATATATATATATATATATATATATATATATATATATATATATATATATACACACATTTTTGTTCCCCCAGAAATGTTAGATACTCAAAAAATTGTTATTGCAACACTGTGCCCTTTGGGAGCAGTGATATTATTGTGGCACCTAATGAGTGTCATGAGACGTGGCTACAGGTTACTTGTAGCTAAAACATTACAGTATGTGTCCCTGTGCTCCTCTGAACTAAAACAAACACAGTCAGACAGTGGGGATATAATTCTGCAGCACATCACCCTTAGTGCTCATTTATAAAAATACACACGGAGGTCTACTCTGAACAGGGTCGGACTGGGCCATCTATAGCCCCCGGCTCTAGTGGGCCTAGGGTTGCCACCTGGACGGTATTTTACCGGCCTGGCCGGTAAAAATTATGGTTGATCCCAATGTTATTAGTAGGGAAAAAAGATATATATATAGGAAGGCCGGTATTTTTTTCCTTAAAAGGTGGCAACCCTAAGTGGGCCCAGATCCACAACCTGTTTTTATTTGTGGCAAAAAAAGCAGTGCGTGCGGCGTAAGGGTTTGCCGGACAGGAGGGCCTGAGGCAGCAGCCCACAGGATCAGAAAGGGGGGGCTGAGGTAGAAGGCAGCCCCTGTGGGCTCCCCCCCCAGTAATAAATGAAATGTCTGAATGATGCACAAGTTGGGGATTGGAGGGGGGATGCCCACATGCCTTGCCTGCCCCTCATGAATACAGTGTTTCCAAAAGCATGGGGCAAACATAGGTCTCTGCACTTCGATTGCTCATAGGCCTATAACAAGGACCACATCAATTAAGAGTTGCTGACCTTGACGATTTGAAGACATGTCCATTAGATATTTGCCAGATATTAATCAGACAGGTTGTCAGAAGGTCCCGAAACAAAGAGCAATAAGCTGCCAACTCAGTCTGAAGCAGGGCCGGATTTACTCATCGGACACTCCTAGGGCCGCCGCTGCTTGTCTGCCCCACCACCCTTCCCTTAAACACTGAAGATTGATGTGTGGGCAATATAAAAAACTATCAAGTCTCTTACATTTCCCCAGTGCTTCAGAACCAATGTGGATGCAGCTGGGTAGTATGCTACCCCAAAATTCCTGCTGGCCTAGGCCTGGACAGCAACGCAGCCCAGGACCAGGAAGCAATTTATTTTCTAACGGGAAGTTACAGCATTAAAGTGGATTCATTTTTGGTTTAGTGCAAAAAATAACAAAAAAGTAAGTATTTCTTATAAAGAAAAAAACAGGGAAGACATCTGTTTAGCACAAGCCCTATTCATTAATCTCATGTTGGGGAAAAAGGGTCATATTGCCCCTTAGAATGGGAAGAACTCCTGTGAACCTATATCCCATTTAAAGGAGAAGGAAAAATTAAGTATGTTTTATCAGAAAGGTCTATATAAATACACCAGTAAACCCTCAAAACAATGCTACTCTGACTCCTCTGTCAAAAGAAACCACAGCATTTCTTTCCTTCTATTGTGTATACATGGGCTCCTGACTTCCTGTTTTCAGCATGGGCAGGGCTTGAGCATGCTCAGTTTGCTCCTCTCCCCCTCCCTCCTCCCCTCCCTGCAGTGATCTGAGCCCAGAGCAGGGAAACTCAGGCAGGAAGTGATGTCACACAAGAAAATATGGCAACTGCTATCCTAAACAAACCGAGAGAGCTTCTAGAGCTGTTTACTCTGGTATGTTAAAGCATTCTACAGAATAAATAGTGTTATAGCTTGCTCTATTGTGGCAAATCTATTGCCAATAAACTGCTTTGCTAGCTTTCCTTCTCCTTTAATATAGGACTATATCATACCGGTCATTGCTAGCGATGGCGAATTTATTCGCCAGGTGTGAATTTGCAGCAAATTTCCAGCGACAGTTCAGACACCAGCGACAATTAACGGACGCCCATTGACTTCAATGTGTGGCAAATGTCGCCGGCGTCAAAATTCGCCTTTCCAGAATCTTTCACCCGTTTTGCAAATTTTGCGGGAAATTCACGAATTTCATGGCTAAGCGAAATGGGACAAATTCGTCCATCACTAGTCATTGCTGAGCTGACTGATGTTGATTACTATTATCCACTATTATCCATTTTGGTCCCATTAAGGGTATGCAAGACCTGCAAATTTTTTGAACCCTAAATATACCTTATATTAATCTACACTGAATCATAGCTGCAATTTGGATGTCCAGAGTGCCAGCATATCGGGTTCTGCAGTGAGATACAGTCATTATTAACTAGATACAGAACCCTGGGCCACACTCTAATCCAATCAGAGGCTGTACTATTGGACACAAGCCTCTCTATATATGATTTCTGCCAGTTCTCTGTCCATATTCAGCTCTTCACCAGCACCATGGTAGCAATTGTATGTAAGAATGCAAATGAATAACAATATTGAATGAATTGTGAAGTGTATCATTTCCCTTCAGTGAGAACTGCAGGTGGCAATTCTTGTCTATCAATACCTGTTTATTATATAACAAATTAAATGACCAGCTGATTATCCCACTTGATTAGCAGATTCCATGGCAACAGTAAACAGTAAAGAAAGCATATGATTATGTTCACTTACCTGGGCACATTGTAGGTCTCTAGTTTGCCCAAGGCAGAGCTGGGTCTCACTTTCTTCTGCATAGACATAGTTCCCCAGGAGGAAGTCCTCTGTCATGGACAGGAAGTTAGTAGAGATCTACTCTAAGGTCCAGATAAGCACACGGGGAGCTAACTGATGGTGCTCTGCGTGAAAGCTCATATGCTACCTGAAAGGGCCACTACTTCTGGCAAACGTTCCTCTCTGCTTGTCTACCTGCTCTGTCTGCCCCAGTGTTTGTGCTGAGATCAGGTTACTCTTGGCTTCTTCCTGCCTGTAACACACACACAGCAGGTAACACAGGTGACTGCTACATCCACAGTGACTCCCAGGATTAGACTGCTGATTTATGAATGGTGGAGAGAGAAGCCAAGCAATGTAATTACCCTTGTTTGTAAATCCCTCTTAGAAGCAATTGTAAATAAAATAAAAATAATAAAATAAGCATATTGATTTGTTTAGTCTTTCTTGCTGTCATGCTTTATCGCCATAGTAAATGAATAAGCTCAGATTCTTTTTTATTAAATTAACAATACTGGCACAACAACAAGAGTTGTAACCCAATTATAGGGGATATGCTAAGCAAGGGGGGTCAACGCAACTCTTTTCTGTGCTTTTATGTGCACAATATAGTAAGCTTCGTTGATACCATGCATCAGGGTGATAGACATGCCAGAAGTATAGGTTTTTAGGTAAATTTATAGCTTGCTGGGAGGAATTTATAGAATCATATTCATGATACATCCGTTGACTCTCTTGGCCACTTCTAAAGTGACAGAGATTCCTCCTTCAGTTACCTTGTATATTCCATTTGATTGAAAAAGAAAATCTTAATGGTGTGGAAACTCTCTAACAACTTCCTTTCAGCACTGAGGTTCTGGGTTTGATTCCAGCCAGGGCAATATCTAAAAGGAGTTTGTATGTTCTCCCAGTGCTTCCGTAGGTTTCTTCAGACGTTCAAAAAACATGCAATCAGGGTTAGACTAGGCCGACGGTACACCAGGAAATATATTCGACTCAGACCTGATCCCTGACTGCCCTCTGCCTTAACTCCCCCTGTGCTCTCTTTCCCCCGATCACGGCAAAAATAAGTATAAGGTGTGGGGGAGAGGGGCTGGCAGTGGGTGAGCAGGCAGGGGCTCTTGAAAGGATGTGTGGGCCCCTGGGGTAGCACTTCTAGAGGGCCTTGCACACCACAGTAAGACCTGCATGCAATGGGTTGATATGTATGAACATGATAGAAACCTAACATTTTAAAGTCTAGTGGGGCTGTGAATTATATTCAGACATATCAACCCCTCATATCATATTTGTCAGGAGTCTCCCTGATTTAAGCTCCTTTCCCACAGTCTCTTATAGTAAAAGATCCGTCTCTGGGTGCAGTAATTTGTATCTAAAGCCTATATACATAATGAATAATACTTTATAGCTAATTTAATATGTTTTTTGTATGTGAACATGGTTCTGTCACTTATAGTGTGTGGAATAGAAGGATCAACCCCCTAAACTTAAATGCTTGTTGAGCAAATGGTAATTTTTTTTTCCAATTTGCCCCTTGCCCCACCTTAGTAAATTAGGCTGTATGTGTGTGTGTGTATATAAACACACACACACACACACACACACATATACCAATTCCAAAAATTAGGTGCCCACTGGGGTTTAAGGATATATTAAAAATCCATACTTTATTAATTACATTAAAAAGAACTGGTTGACGTTTCGGTCTCTGTCTAAGACCTTTCTCAAGACCCTGAGAAACCCTTGAGAAAGGTCTTAGACAGAGACCGAATTGTCATCTTTTTAATGTAACTAATAAAGTATGGATTTTTAATATATCCTTAAACCCCAGTGTGCACCTTATTTTTGGAATTGGTGGATAATACAGCTACGGTAGCACCTGGGTCCTTTTTTTCCTGTAAACGGAGTGCTATGGACTATATATAAGTATATGATCAGTTATCTGTAAAATCGTTATCCAGAAAGCTCCAAATTATGGAAAGGCCATATGCCATAGACTCAATCTATCCAAATAATCAACATTTTTGAAAAATAATTTCCTTTTTCTCTGTAATAATAAAACAGTAGCTTGTACTTGATCCCAACTAAGATATAATTAATCCATATTAGAAGCAAAACCAGCCTATTGGGTTTATTTAATGTTTACATGATAATCTTATCTTGAAAATCCAAATTATGGAAATCCATTATCCAGAAAACCTCAGGTCCAGCATTCTGGGTAACAGGTCCCATACCTGTATACAAAAAAGAAAGTGGTTTATGAAATACCCTCTATAATTTAGCTGATAGCATAGTTAGTTTCATAGCAATTTAATTTTCAGGGACTGAGCCAGTGGGAGTGTACGTCCCTACAGAGATCCAGTATGGAGACAGACTGAGCACATTAAGATCAAAGTGTAATTATGTGCAGAGCTTGTTTCCTGGTACAAGTGGTGCTTAATTAGTATTTAGGCATTAGGCGTGCTCGCTCTGATCTAGTAACTGTTTCCAAGTACACGACTGAAGCATTGTTTGCACAACACACTGACTGACAGTGCCCTTTCACACAGGTGATAAATAGGACACATTAATAATAAATAGCTGAGCTGGTACTTGGCCACAAACAGGAGACTTGCAAAATGACATGTATATCTAGTTTCCTGCTCTTGTTGTTATGAAGGAAAAATATTAATACTGAAAATGGGCAAAGAGCTTTCAGGTAACGTTTGTCTCAAGTTATTGTGTAAGTTTCACATTACAGGTATGGGATTCTTTATCCAGAAACCTGTTATCCAGAAAGTTCCATATTATGAGAAGGCCATGTCCCATAGACTACATTTTATCCAAATAATTAATTTTTTTTATTCCAAACTAAGATATAGTGAATCCTTATTGGAAGCAAAACTAGACTATTTGGTTTATTTAGGGGCAGATTTACCTATGGTCGAATATCGAGGGTTAATTAACGAATATCGAAGGCGAAGGATTTACCGCAATTAGTTTGATCGAACGAAAAATCCTTCGAATCGAACGATTCGAAGGATATTACTCCATCGATCGAACGATTTTTCTACAATCAGAAAATTGCTAGGAAGCCTATGGTGACCTTCCCCATAGGCTAACATTGCACCTCGGTAGGTTTTAGGTGGCAAAGTAGGGGGTCAAAGTTTTTTTTAAAGAGACAGTACTTCAGTTATCGAATGGTCGAATATTCGAACGATTTTTAGTTCAAATTGTTCGATTCTAAGTCGTAGTCGAAGTTCGAAGTAGCCAATTCGATGGTCGAAGTAGCCAAAAAAATCATTCGAAATTCGAAGTTTTTTTTCTTCTATTCCTTCACTCAAGCTAAGTAAATGGGCCCCTAAATGTTTATATGATTTTGTAGTAGACTTAAGGTATGAAGATCCCAATTATGGAAAGATCCAATATCCGGAAAACCCCAGGTTCCGAGTATTCTGGATGACAGGTCCCATACCTATACTAAAGAACACAAAAAACTTTAGGGCTCATTTGCGAATCCGAGCGCAGCATGCATAGAGCATAAAAAATTAGCCTCAATCTGCCATGCAAGTAGGCCCCCCCCCGCTTTTGAACCCCCCCTTTTCAGATAGATTATGTTTCCATTGCATTTGTGTTAAGTATATGCTGTGCTCTGCTAACACCAAACTGCAGAGAATATTTAATGTTTGCTAGAGGCAGCCCAGGATTAACAAAAGGGCACTTTTAGCAAAGGTGAGCATTTATTTCCTTCTCAGCAAAACACATAAACATTTTCTCTTGTAAATCATTTGTTTTTTTTTTTTTGTATTATTCATTTTCCCTTGCTCAAAAAAGTCTGGAATCCCAAATCGATCTGAATCCATTAAAGGGGAAGTAAGCCCAACTGTAACACCATTGAATGTAAATATGGATGCAAGAAGATTCACCAATGAAAATTCTATTGAAACTAAATGCAAAAGAACTGACAAATAAGAAAGTTGAATCCCAGCACCATGACAGGCATCTTGCTGTTATCTTACATATAGACATAATTATGGCATTTTCTTCTTCATTATATGACACTGGAATCAAACATGGGGATAAAGGACAGACTTGTTCAGTGCTGGGAAACTGTGCTTAAGGGCAAAGACACACAGGTGTTTTTGCTGTGCTCCCCCACACAGACGCATGTAAGCGCCAAATGCAGGTGGGATGCAGCACAGGCCCGGACTGGCAATCTGTGGTTTCTGGCAAATGCCAGAGGGGCTGCTATAAGGTCCCATAGAAAGTCAGTATTTAGTGGGCTGATGGAGGCAGTTTGGGCCTCTATGTGGGCTGATCGGGCTTCTGTGTACCTGAAATGCCAGGTCCTATTTTAATTCTCAGTCCAGACCTGATGCAGCATGTTGCATTCCACCTGCGCTGGCGCTTACATGCGTCTGTATGAGTACAGCCCCCTTGACAATAATAAAGTGTGTTTACTCCCCTGCGGTTGAACGGAAGAAAGCAGAACGCAGGGGAGCGCAGTATTGCTTTAAGAATACAACCCTGATGTTGTTGGACTACAGCTCCCAGAATTCCTCAACCGTTATTATATGTTACATTATTCTGGGATTTGTAGTCCAGCAACTGAGTAAAGTTTGGTTGAGAGGTGCAGCAGGGGTTACTACCCGAGAACTTATATGCCGAGAACTTCCCACACCAGTCAGTTGAACTGAAGAAGCTGCTCGGATGAGTAGTGAAACGTCTTCATTGATTACTCAGCAAGTCCAGTTGTTTTTAGATTGACCTATACTAGATATCTTGAGAACTTGTTATTCCTTTTTTTCCAAGGGTTTTTTTAAAAAAAAAAAAATGTAAGAAGCAAATGATAAATACCTTAGAACAGAAAATGTTTTGTGGCATTTTAATACCAAATTTTTAATAATACTCACCCTTAGGGCAGAGACACACGGTCAGATTGGGAGAGATTAGTCGCCCGGAGACAAAACTCCTCTTCTTCGGGAGGACTAATCACCTCCAACTGCCTTCCCCTGCCTTCCCGCTGGCTAGAATGAAAATCGCCTGCGGGATGGCAATCGAATCGCATTGTTTTCCAAAGTCGCCCGAAGTTTCCAAATAATCCGACTGATCTCCTCGAATCTGACAGCATGTCTCTGCCCTTAGCGACCATGTTCCTGATTGATTAGGTGGAGCAATGGATCCAAGTGCTCCGACCCTTTGGAACATTTATATAAGTAAGATAAATGGAAAGCATTTAAGAAAGACTTCTGTGAAGCATCCAATACCAGAGCAGGCTTTGTTGTAAGTGATGAGTAAACTGACTGCTTGTGTTTCACTATGAAAGCTTATCTTTATGTACACAGTGGTTTGGGATTACCAACAATATATATACTTTAAACACACCTACGCTACGGGACGGCAAAACATTAACTGCACAATGTAGGGCACTAAATGAGAATTTCTTTTGTCTACATGTGCCTTTGGCCTGGCAGATATGGATAATGGACTTGTTAAAGTAACTATCTCCCAACCTGCAATAGGTGGTTGTGGCCAGCCTGCCCAGAGTTCACCTATAATGCTACAGTATAACTAATATTTCATCTTAATTATAGACATCATGCAGGGGCCACATTAGGGGCCATTTACAAACAAGAAGTTAGTGCACAAATTCACAAATGAAAAAGACTACAGAGCTGCCTGCATTTCATAGGACTTTATTCATGCGGGGCGGAAGGGGAGATGCACATAGGCTCCCCTTTGCCACCCCCTAAACTGTGCATAATTTAGATTACTAGTGTTAGAATCCTGCAGCGGGTCGGGTACCCACGGGCACCCTGCGGAATGAGGGGAGGATTTTCAGGTACAGGTATAGATGCAGGTCTGTGGGTCACAGGTCTCATCTAAATTTCTTATCTTATATTATACTATTGACCATATTTTACTCCTTTTAAAGTTTTACAAAATTTGGTTCTGTCCTCGCCCACTTTTGATAATTTTCGGTTTGCAGCAACATCACTTACTGTTTGATGGTGGTCGGCGGGTTGCGGATTAGGCAGTTGCAGGTCCAGGTCGAGTAGCGGATAAAAGTGGGTAAATATGTGGATTTCGGTTTGGGTCGCGGGCTGCAGGTTGCGGGTTGGGGTCGTGGTTTTGGAAATTGGTTCGGAGCAGGACTCTAACTAGTGTTATGCAGTATAATGGAAGACGTACTGTAGCCCCATTTATTTTTTATAAATGCAGTTTATAAAAATGTGCCTTACTAGTGAAACATATGGGTAGATCCTATTAAAAAATGGGTTTATTTCTAGCATGCAGTGAATACTGAATAACTATTAAATTACTTCTAGTATGACTTCTTTTAGTCCCCAAAACTTTGGGAAGATGACCAGTACTGCACATGCACTGTACACTGAAATAGTGCTTTGGTCAGTACCACCCCATGACCCTCTATACTTCTCTATACCTCCAAGTCTACTGATCACAGTGAGATTAGAATGAATTGCATAATAGTAAATTGTATACAGTTGAGTAACTAGGGGACCACAGGACCGGTAGTGATGTGCGGGCCAGCTGAAACTCGCGGGATTCTCAGGTTTGCCCGCGGGTTGGGTGGATTTGGGCCAACTCCTGCACAAAATCTTCGGGTCACGGGCGGGTGTGGGTCGAGATCTAGTACTGCTGGCTTTCAGGGCCGGAATTTATAGACCTCCGCCTGCCCCGTCCCTTTTGTGACGTCACTATGGGTCGAGTCTATAAAAAGAGGGCAGGAGCGGGCCTGGGCCGGGTGCAGTTTGGGAGGGGGCAGGTTAGGGTCGGGTGCAGGTCGAGAAATTCTAAGGACTGGGTCACCCCCAGTCTGCCCCCCAATGGGATGGTGGTTGTTTACACACTCTTACCTTCAGATTTTCTTGTAGTGCCTACTGGGGGAGGGGGCACTGCATTGATTTTATAATACTGAACTATCTACTAAAGTAGACTCTGCCGCTCAAAAAATCACACCAATTTAAACATTATATTATTACATTTTATTAGAGAAAACTAAAATTAGATTTGTTGACTTAATATAGACCCAGTTGCAGGAACCTAATTTAATCAGGGGCAGTATCACGTGAGGTAGAAGAACTGAAAATTGTAAAAACTACCATTGTTTCACACGCACACACAATCACGCAATTGCCAGGAACTAAAGATCAAATTCACTTTTTCGGCTTCGCTTGGTGTCCATGAACCTTCATTTGTGACGGCTTTTGCTCTAAATTCTGGTAGCCGCGGCCTGTAATTGAAATCAGAATCTGTTCGCCCGCTGCCTTTTCTGTCAATTGAAGAAGAAAACGTTAGTGCAGTACGAACTGGTCTTAAATAAGCTGAAAAATAAAAATATACTGTACTTTAGCATAATTTGCCATTGCCCAAGATTGAAACCGCTAGCGTATTTACACAGCGGGCGTTTTTTTAAAAAGAAAAGTGATGACGCCGCGTGTTCATAGCCTAAGGGATTGTAAGCTCCACTGAAGCAGTGACTTATGGGAATGATGTATAATTTCTGTAAAGTGCTGCAGACTATGTCAAGGCTATATAAAATCAAGCAAAATAATTAGTGATAACACAACTTTATTCCAGGTATGGATTTGTGGCATTTGTTGGCCATTGGTGAAAATCTTTGTGGGTCTCGAATTTGGCTGTGAATCCACTTATTTGTGTGACTCTTTTTGCTCATAGTATAATTTCGTGTTTTTTATTCCTCCCCCCTAATATTAAAATGTTTAATATCTTTGCCCATCAGTTGTGGCTGCTGCATTCATTGTAGGCATTATATCCAGTAAGAATAGAATTAGCTAGGAGGGAATTACCTTCAGGGGGCACACCATCCACATATGTATTTAGCTCCTCCCGGCTCATTGATCCTACAAGTGATGAAAAGTCAATATATTCTTTTCCAAAATGCCTCTGATACGTAGTCAGCTGCTTTCTGTGTTCTTGGTTCTGGATATGAGACTTTAGCACCGTAGGGACTAAAATGAAATAAAGTGACATAATTTAGGGGAAAATCATTATAAACAATACAGAGCTTTTCTTTGCAGAATTATTAGTGCAATGGCACTAACTGAAAGCAAACCAGGAGGAAAAAATTGGGAATATAAACTATAAATAGAATAGGGAAAACAGGGAAAAATGTTAAATTTACAAAGTTTGCGCAGCATATTTATTCACAAATGTTGTATTGCCCATGCTTTTTCTTGATGGCGTAACTCAAATACAGAGCGTGCGCATAAAATATTCTCAGTTTGCGATTAAGACATATTTAAAAATCCCTTATGGAAGTTCCTAGCGTGAATAAAAACAAGCAATTCTGTTTACATGACTCTCCTCCAGCTTTATATATACCGTATATACTCGAGTATAAGCCGCCCCGAGTATAAGCCGAGGAACCTAATTTTACCTCCAAAAACTGGGAAAGCTTATTGACTCGAGTATAAGCCTAGGGTGAGAAATGCAGCATGCTTCTGGTAAGTTTCAATCAAAAAAATGAGGGGTTCTGCTCCCATTGGAGGTGCCGGCGTCTCGTTTTTGGATGCCGGCGACCATTCTTGGACGCCGGCAAATATTCTTGGAGACTATTCTTGGACGCCGGCGACTATTCTTGGATGCCGGCGAATATTCTTGGACACCGGCGACTATTCTTAGGCGCCGGCGACTATTCTTAGATGCCGGCGACCGTTTTTGCGCTTGACCCGAGTATAAGCCGAGGTAGAGTTTTTCAGCATATTTTGGGGGCTGAAAAACTCGGCTTATACTCAAGTATATACGGTAATCATGCACAGGGCAAATATGTTCACTGTGAAAACCATTCTGTGTTGATTGAAGTGTATAAATGAGCCCCAGTGATGCTAAATTGCACCGGTGTGGCTGCCCATAGCAACCAATCTGATCTCCAGTTTGATTTTCCAAACACCTACTAAGACAACTGATTTAGGAATGCAGAGTTTTTGTGTTTCACAATTTTTTCCCTTAACGTCTGCTGTCTAGAGCTGTCTAGGCTAGAGTCCTGCCGGGAACCAATTTGTTAAACCCAAACCCGACCCGCAACTCGCATACTTACCCATTTGAACCCGCTACCTGACTCGCAAGTACCTTATCCGCATCCCGACCCGTGACCCGATCATCAAGAAACAGAAAGTGAGTCATTGTAAACCGGAAGTGACGTCATTGGAAGTAGGCGTGATCAGAAAAAAAGGAGTAAAACTTGCTATTGAGAAGACCCAGCGACCCGAACCACGACCCACAAACCCGGAGAACCGCCGACCCGTGTCTATACCTGCTCCCGAAACTTCTACCTGCAACCCGCAGGGTACCACAGGTTTTTGCAGGAAACCTGCGGGTACCCGACCCGCTGCAGGACTCTACCATAGGCATTATCTTTCCTGTAGTCTAAACAGATTCTGCTGGTTCAGGGAGTTTCTGAGCATTGCTTTAAAACAAGCAAGATGCTGGAGAGTCCCAGAGCTACAGTCTCTTTTCACCAGCACAGAAGTCCAATTTTTTTCATTTTATAATGGCAGAAGCAGAAAATAAACAAGCTGACTCAGATAGGCCATTGCTTTATGTATTGAAAAGAATTCCCAGCCATTAAAGTGATACTGACACTTTTAAAAAATCGTGAATTTTTCGGAATTTATTAAACCCAGAGGATGGAAAAGTCAGAATCAGAAAATCCGGCATCTCAGACCTGTTGGGGTTGCACATAAGTCAATGGGAGAAGTCCCAATGATTTTTTGATGTGCGCTGGGTATCGTGCAATACCCCCAAAGTTTTCGGAGTTTTCTGGCAAAAAAAATAAGAAATCAGAGTTTTGTGAATCGTGAAAAGCGGATGAAAAATCCAACAAAATTTTTACCGGCGAAGCAAATTTTCGGGAAAATGTAATAATAATAAGAGTAAAAAACCAGAGCGGATTTGATCGGAGTTTGTAGCAGAAAATATTGAGATAAATTCGGACTTTGAAACTCTACTATAGTTTATATACACAAGCTGCTGTGTAGCCATGGGGGCAGCCATTCAAAGCTAAAAAAGGAGAAAAGGCACAGGATACACAGCTGATAACAGATAAGCTCTGTAATAGAATACAATGGTATTCTACAGAGTGTATATTTTATCTGATATGTAACCTAAGCTTGAATGGTTGTCCCCATTGCTACACAGCAGCTTGTTTATATAAACTATAGTACTGAAGCAAACACATCAGTTTTACCATTAAAATGAAAACACTTTCATTTGTTTGTGTTACTGTTCCTTTAATAATCTTTCAGTAGAGGAAACATCATTGTTGTGTCTGCACTTACCTACTCCTTTGGCAGGAAGATGCCTGTTTGCATAACATCCATATTTGTACGTGAAGTTCTGTAGTTCAGGAGCCTGCGGCTGAATCTGATAATGAAATCGTGACTCCGTATCAGGAGGGCGAGGAATTTGCTTTTTCCAGTTCAAGGTAGGGGTCAAAGCGTATTTAACTTGAAAGCCTGTAGGTATCATGGAAAAAAAGGAAAGGCAGAAAGGAAACAATCTGAAGCAATGATATCATAAGCATTCATTAACATTATACATATATGTTCTCTCATACGCATGGATGAGCATCTCTGGGTCATACAACACTTCTAAAGCAGAGACTTAAAAAACCTTAAAGGAGAACTAAACCATAACAATAAATAGGGCTAAAAATGCCATATTTTATATACTGAACTTATTGCACCAGCCTAAAGTTTCAGCTTCTCAATAGCAGCAATGATCCAGGACTTCAGACTTGTCACCATCTTGGAAAGTGTCTGTGACACTCACATGCTCAGTGGGCTCTGAGCAGCTGTTGAGAAGCTAAGCTTAGGGGTCGTCACTAATTATCCAGCAGAAATTGAGGTTAGTCTGTAATAAAATCTGATGCTATTGGGCAGAATATTAAATTCTGATGCTAATTGCACTGGTTTCTGTGCTGCCATGTAGTAATTATCTGTATTAATGACTAATCAGCCTTATATTGTGACATTTCTATTCTATGTGTACTGTATATTGTGAGTGGGTCCCTAAGCTCAGTAAGTGACAGCAGCACAGAGCATGTGCAGTGAATCAGCAGAAAAGAAGATGGGGAGCTACTGGGGCATCTTTGGAGGCTCAAATCTTCCCTACTAAAGGCTTGTAGTTGACTTGAGTTGGTACAGAAGCCCAAAACCTAATGTACAACCTTTCTAGTCTACTTCTTTAGTTAAGCTTTAGTTCTCCTTTAAAGGGGTTGTTTATTAACGCTTAGTATGATATAGAGTGTGACATCCTGAGACACTTTGCAATTCATTTCTTATTTGTTGATATTTAGCTTTTTATTCAGTAGCTCTCCAGTTTGCAATTTCAGCAGTTATCCGGGTTGCTAGGGTCCAAATTACCCTAGCTACCATGCACTGATTTCAAAAAGAGAATGGGATATGAATAAGAGGGGGTTCTGCATAGAACAATGAGAAATAAAAGTTTGCAATAATATGCGTAGCCTTACAGAGCATTTGTTTTTTAGATGGGGGTCAGTGACCCCCAATCGAAAGCTGGAAACAGTCAGAAGAAGGCAAATAATTTGAAAACTATTGAAAAAATGAAGACCAATTGAAAAGTTAGCTTTTCTCTAACATGCTAAAAAATGAACTTTAAGGTGAACCATCCCTTTAATAAAATACAAAGGACACGTACACCCACCCGGGGTCAGGTGGACCCGATTCCCACAGCTAGCAGCTCCTGCGATTCCTGACTGGGGGTAAAGGGGACAGAGGGAGAGTTGTGGTTGGGGAAGGGGTCCGTGGGGATTTTCAGCTGGGCCAGGGGACCGTGGGGATCCTGGTGTGGCAGGCCCAGTGGGCCCAGACCCCCCCAGTCCAACACTGCACCCACCAATGCCTTTAAAGCCCTATAGTAATTATACTAGAATTCCAGTGTGATATTTGGGGAAGCCAATAAAAGTCCAGTATGTGTGTTTTTTTATTTTTTATCCCATGTCTACTTTTAGCCACTCCCTCTTCACCACACCCACTAAAGGTCACAGACACAAATGTCTATTCAGTAGAAAGCAGAAAATAAATATGCTATACTTATGTTATACTTCAGTCTGCAGTCACTGGTGCTGCTTCCACAATGCTGTCAATGCAAAAGCAGCTTACCCACCAAAAAAGTCATAGGGTGACTGAACCAAAAACACTGGGATATTCTCAAGCAAACACCTGCAGGTGGGGACCCTGTTCCCCAGAACCAAAGTCCTGAAACATTGCCTGATGGGAACCCTATCCTACAGCTAAAGCTCCCCTAACTGGACCAGAAGTAGTCAGTACATACAGTATGGGGCAAATTTACTTATGGTCGAATATCGAGGGTTAATTAACCCTCGATATTTGACTGCCGAATTGAAATCCTTCGACTTCCAATATCGAAGTCGAACGATTTAGCGATATTCCTACGATCGAACTATCAAAGGAATAAACGTTCCATCGAATGATTAAATCATTCGAATCGAACAATTCGAAGGATTTTAATCCATCGATCGAAGGATTATCCTTCGATCAGAAAATTGTTAGGAAACCTGTGGGGACCTTCCCCATAGCCTAACATTGGCCTCGGCAGGTTTTAGGTGGCGAACTAGGGGGTCGAAGTATTTTTTAAAGAGACAGTACTTCGACTATGGAATGGTCGAATAGTCGAACGATTTTTAGTTCAAATCGTTCAAATCGAAGTCGAAGGTCGAAGCAGCCCATTCGATGGTCGAAGTAGCCAAAAAAAACCATTCAAAATTCAAAGTTTTTTCCTCTATTCCTTCACTCGAGCTAAGTAAATGGGCCCCTAAGTGTAGAGTGCCGCTCCCTGCTATAAGGATGTGTTTAACCTTTTTACAATGGACCCATTATACTTTATAACAGAGGCACCCAGTGAGTGTGGGTTCTACTTCTAGCTTTACAGGTATGGGATCTGTTATCCACAAACCAGCCATCTCCTATAGGGGTATATTTATCAAAAAGTAAGAGGTCAGTCTTCTAGACTGAAATTCTGCCACTCTCCAGTCATTTCTATGGGATTTTTAAAACAGTATTTATCAATGGGTGAAAGTGAAAGTTCATCCTTTGATAAATACACCTTTCAAAATCCCATAGAAATGAATGGAGAGTGGCGGAATTTCACTGTGGCGATCTCTAATTTCACTTTTTGATATGTACCCTGTAGACTCCATTTTATCCAAATAATCCACATTTTTAAAACAGATTACCAAACTACTGTTTTATTATTACAGAGAAAAATCTCTGTAATAATAAAACAGTAGCTTGTACTTGATCCCAACTAAGATCAAATGAATCCTTATTGGAAGCAAAACCAGCCTATTATGGTTTTTTTTAATGTTTATATGATTTTCTAGTAGACTTAAAGGGCACCTGTTGGGCCAAAATATTATCCTCAACCAAAGGTGTGGGCTAATAGATTAATAGACACTCCGATTAGGGGTAACAGTAGTTTGTTTTTTTTTTAAATTGCCCCCTGCCAGCGCTACAACACTCAATGGAGCTCGCGGTTCGAGATGCCATTTTGGGGCACATTCATGAGTTTCTGACGTCAAGTGTATGTGAATAATGAGAAAGCTGCGGCATTCACTCATTATGTGCATGCATGTGCCCCAACATTTCCGCTCAAACCATGAGCTCCCTCCTGCTGTGGGTGTCCTAGCACTGGTGGGAGGGCAAATTTTTTTTAAAAAAACTCCTGTTACCCCCAAGCGGAGTATGGGCTTTTTTAGCCCACACCTTTGGTTGGGGAAATTATTTACGCCCAACAGGTCCCCTTTAAGGTATAAAGATCCAGATTATTGAAAAATCCGTTATCTAGAAAACCCCAGGTCCCAAGCATTCTGGCTAACAGGTCCCATAGCTGTGCAGAATCTATCACAGCAGTGCCTATGAACAGACACCATTGCTCAAGGCATGTTTTATAACTCTCATTTATGGGTAGTGGAAATGCTGTTGGGCAACTTTCTCCTTTTGTGGGCTGCTAACAAACAACTATACGTATAGTCGCAGTCTTCCTTCCTTCTGGGAGCCACGGCATTATAAGCTAGCAGATATTACAATGACTCTACATCATGAATTCTCTTGCTCTGCATAAAAAATATCCATCAAACAGCCAGAATACTATGGGGCCGATTCACGAAGGGTCGAATTTCGAAGTTAAAAATACTTCGAAATTCGACCCTCGAATTGAAATCCTTCGACTTCGAATATCGAAGTCGAAGGATTTAGCGCTAATCCTGCGATCGAACGATCGAAGGATTTTCCGTTCGATCGAACGATTAAATCCTTCGAATCGAACGATTCGAAGGATTTTAATCAAACGATCGAAGGAAAATCCTTCGATCAAAAAAAGCTTAGCAAGCCTATGGGGACCTTCCCCATAGGCTAACATTGACTTCGGTAGGTTTTATCTGCCGAAGTAGGGGGTCGAAGTTTTTTTTAAAGGGCAAGTACTTCGACTATCGAATAGTCGAATAGTCGAACGATTTTTACTTCGAATCGTTCGAATCGAAGTCGAAGGTCGAATTCGAAGGTCGAAGTAGCCCATTCGATGGTCGAAGTACCCAAAAAATACTTCGAAATTCGAAGTATTTTTCATTCGAACCCTTCACCCGAGCTGAGTGAATCGGCCCCTATGTAATTGGAAAAATCTACAATCTTAAAAGCAAGAAACATAAAAAGGTACTTTGTTATGAATTTAGCCCCAAAATACATTTAATTTAGCTAAATTACATCTAAATACATTAAATCATTATTTGAATAATTTCAACAACTTATTCACTTGCACTGTGTTTTTTTCCTCCTAATTGCAAATGTTTCCTGGGGAATATCTGCCATTAAATCTATTTTTCTATGAAAACTATTTTCAAGCATTGTCATTAAAAATGGGTAATTCTGTGGTTACCTTATCTAACCTCAGCTTACAGAAGGAGAAGGCTATTATTGATTTCAATAGACTGTTCACTGTTACTTTGACTTTGAGTCTGGGGGGGGAGAACTGAGTATAAGGACATTGTAGGATAAGTCAACGTGTATTCTATTTCTGTACTTGAGTATGTTTCTCACCCCAAAATGTTAGCATCTCTGGAGTATTAGCAACTATTTGCATCAATTATAACAGCTGCCTTTAAATGGAAACTCCAGCTTCCAAACCAATATTTGATAAAGAGGCCCACATAACACAGAAACCCCTAATATATCCATCACAGTTACCTGTTTCTTCAAAAAGTATAAATAAATGACATTTTCTATGCTGAAACCCAGCTGTTTAACAGTTTTTCTCTTTCTGCATCATTTGAAATCCTGGCAGGGAATGAGGGACTAAACACTGATGTTACAAATCGCAACAACTTCTCCACAGTTTACAGACAGCATGCAGGAACTACATAACCCACAATGCATTGCACTGTGGAGCTCCATTCCTTATTGAAATCACGTGTGCAGGGAATTGTGGGGTTTGGAGGATGAAGTCTAAGGACCGATGGCTGTTGAGACAAAGTAACAGTAGTCAGCCAGCTCAGCAAAGTAGTCAGACAGATCAGCAGGAGAGCAGGGGGCTAGGCTTAGGGAACTGTTCCAAACTATTACAAATCATGAAATCTGCATATTTTTTTAATTGATGTATATTGCAAAGTTGCTTGAAATTGTGTTTACTTTTCAAAAAGCTTAAGTTATGTTTGTGTCGAGTTTCCCTTTAAAGAAAGAGATTCAGCTCTGCAGGGACAAAGACCGGGATATCAGGAAAACTCCCGGTGGGCCCAGGTGTCAGTGGGCCCTCATGCTGCTAAACATTTGGCCTATTTCATGGCCATTTCTATTTCTATGAGGACGAAGAGGCTAAATAGATGGAATAATAGATTATAGTTTGAAAAGAAAAGAGACTAGTCACTAGGAGAATAGAGGTTGAGAGGAAGAAAATAGTGCTGAGGGTGAGGCCCTGGTCTAAGGTTTTTCGGTGGGCCCTTGGTGTCCCAGTCCGACACTGGACAAAGATAAGAAATGAATCAACTAAATGTATCAATTTAGATCAGTTTATAGAGTTGGTGACCCCCCTCCCAGAGCCAATTTAGAAAGACAAAACGTCAATAATAGAAACTGGTCACAAATAGAAAGTTATTGGAAAAAGTCTTTATTTCTGTTAAACAATATGAAACCAACTGAACTGAAAAAAAAAGTGTCTGAAGGTGAACAAACTCAGGGATTCAGCTCAGCAGGGCCAACTATAAGAAATGTATTAACTAAATCTATCAATTTAGAACAGTTGTTGATCACCCCACCCTCCCAGTTGCTTCAGAAAGACATGAGTAGGTTAAAAATTAAACTTTACACTTCAATATTAGATAAAGGTCACAAATAGAAAATAGAAACTTATTGGGAAAAGTCTTTTTTTCTGGTGAACTATCTGAAACCAACTGAACTGAAAAAGTAGTAAAAGATCAACAACCCCCTTTAAATTTGACATTTTGATAAATCTGCCTCTTATTTTATAAAACTCTTATTTGCTAAATTTACTAGTTTATTCCATTGTTTTATTAAAATAAAGTCGACCTTACTGCCATCCACAAATTTAACTAATTTATCAAAAAAGTCCGTGTGGGAAAACTTTCGGAAAAATCGTCAATTTGAATTGTATGACTTTTTTCGTACTTGTCCCCTGAACTATACGATTTTGAAGTTGTCTTCTGAAAAACCCGCTGTCAAGAGGGATATCTGCCATTTCCATTTTAGATGGAGTATTTTCGGATTCGGATTTTTAACAGGACAAACATTGAAACTGAAACTACTCTATTTTTGGTCCGTGTGGGGTAGATAGTAAGATTACCAGTATAAAATCTTCACCCTTTGTTGTGACTGTTTTAGCAGGGTCCGCTACGCAGGGAGATTATCTGTGCGCTGGTAATCTGTCTGTCAATAGACAAAAAGTATGTTCAGCACAAAACCTATTCAATGCTCTCATGTTAAACAAGAGGGTTTACTGCCACTTTAAAGTGGTTTGCCTTTAATTCACTGGATGACAGCATAAAGCAATCTTGTATTTAGAAGATGCTCACATCTGCAAATTGGGGTTCAAATTCATTGTGGTATTGGGACAAAGTTTTTATGAAGGATGTAGTATTCTGCCATATTGCAGGACAAAAAAAAAACACACCATATGTTACCAGTTTGTATTTACAGCACCATGTACCTTGTGGTATTCCTAAAAAGTCTCCTCTGTAAGTGGAAGAGAACTGGGCCTTCATTGCTCTCTGGAAATCTTCAGCTGTTGGTTCTCTTTTCAAAGGTGTGTAGGTGTCAAAAGCAGCCTTTTGTTCCTCACGAGACAGCTTCCAAACTTTGAAAGCCTAATGGCAAATATTCATCAACAAAAACCAATACTGACAATCTATGCAGGTCTGTTGACATAAAACACTAAACATGTAATAAACCAAGTTTAAAAGAAAGGTAAGTGTATCTATTATACTGAAATATATTAGTCATGCCCCATTCACCTTCTCTAACCCTTTATTCTGTCTAGGCCTCTCTGCCTTTTTTACCACAGGAAATCCAAATGTGGCACACAGTACACACGGGAAGGACAAGTATAAATACCCTAAAATAAATACACACAAAGCTTATAAAAGAGAATACTGTATAACTTAAGTGGCATATGGTAAGAGAGAGTAGGAAGGAGGTCCCTGTCCCTTTGAGTTTACAATCTTAGGGGGGTTATTTACTAAAAGCCGAATTTATCTCATTATTTAAATAAAAAACCACAACCAAACTCTAATACCCGATTTACCTTGTTTATTATTAAAAAAGCTCTATTTAATAAGATCAGGTAAAAACTCGATAAAACCGAGCGGAAACCCGAATCATGCAAATTATTCAAGGTTTTTCCCAGAATCGCTCGAATTTTCCTGGCTTTTTCCAGAAAAACTGAATTTTCGGTTTGCGATTCCAGCTTTCAAATAGGAGAGGGACCTTTGCCATTGATTTATACACAACCTCGGCAGGTCTGAGATGGTGGATTTTCGAATTCGGGCTTTTTGCAGCATCAGAGAATTCAACCCGTAATAAAAGAAAAAACCCTCACCCCCTACCCTGTGAAGACCCTCCCCCCCAGCCTACCTGCCCCCGGGCAAATGCCCCTAATTTTTTACTCACCCTGGTAAAAAATTTGCCTCGGAGTTCACGGCAGCCATCTTCTTTCTTTGGTCTTTTTCTGAAGTTTTGGCGCATGCACAGTTGGAGTAAATTTCCGTTCCCGAACCATTGCGCATACACCGCAAGTCACGAGAATTTCCGAAAATTTTTCATAAATTTTCGTGACTTTCGTCGCATGCGAAGTTGTTCGGGACCGGAAATTTAATCCAACTTGGCATGCGCCAAAAATGCCATCAATACACAAAGTTTGCCGGAGAAGAAGAAGATGACTGCCGTAAAGATGGTGAGTAAAAAATTAGGGGCATTTTCCCTGGGGGGGAAGGAGGGAGGGGGGCTACCCCCCTCTAAGGGTTGAATTCTCCTTTAATGCTGCAGGACCAATTTCAGTGCCCATTTTCAGGAACACATTTGTGAGACACAAACTGCAATGTGGGTTTATTTGAAGCAGTGGTTACACACACTACATTTTCGGGCTGAGCCCTTTATCAAGTATCACAAGTGTGTAACCACTGCTTCAAATAACCCACATTGCAGTTTGAAATTACTGCCTTATGCTGTTTGATCATTTTCTTTAATGGTTTATCACTTGATGGCACACAGACATCGTTATCAATATCAACAGCTGGAATGCTTTAAAAAGAAATAGCTTTACCTGGGAAGTGGGAACTATCGATATAACTCATAAGTGAGACACAAGCAGTGTAAGTTTACCTCATTCGCCTGGGGATTATTACTTCTCATTCCTGAGGATGTTGCTGCCCTTATCAGTTCTGGTTTGGAATATGGCTTCCAGCCAAACTCATCGCTGTACATACTCATCCCCGCCGGGTCGCTCAAGTTGTAAGGGTTCCTGTAGCCTTTAGATGTCTGAGGACTAGAATGGAAAATAGAGGTATGTGAAGAAACAGGATTCCTTGGGAACCACATGGATTAGGTGTACGTTACAAAAACCTGTGAATAAATATGTAGATTGATGCACGGCAGCATAATTGGCCTGCTGTAACAGGAGCCCTGAGAGATAATTACAGGCTGCTAGACTTGGCCTTTAAATGGTAACTTTAATACCAAGCAAGAGTCATGCAAAGGAGTCATTTGCCCAGACCCAGGGCAGAAGTATAAGAGCACTAAGGGGCACAAGAGTGTCATAGGCCAGGCAGTAAGTACAGGCCCCAGGGTGCCCACTGCTCCCAGAAAAAAATATGTGCTTGTTAGGAGATGCCTATGTGCCCCCTGATCACCCCTCATGAATACAGTGATGCTGAATGCAGCCAGTGCTCTAGTAATGGGGCAGCTGCAAGTCTCTTTGCTCCAACATGGAGAACAAAGCCCTTTTGTAATTCATTTATCCAGGAAAGCAAAGTGCAAAAATAAAGCAGATTTGTAGATTGCCCTCCCAGTGGTATATGAGAGCTTTAGTGCTTAAAGGGGTTATTCGCCTTTAAATTAACTTTTAGTATGAAGTAGATCAGTGATCCCCAACCAGAAGCTCATGAGCAACATGTTGCTCTCCAACACCTTGGATGTTGCTCTCAGTGGCCTCAAAGCAGGAGCTTATTTTTGAATTCCAGGCTTGGAGACAAGTTTTGGTTGCATAAAAAACAGGTGTACTGCCAAACAAAGTATCAATGTAGATTGACAATCCACATAGGGGCTACTAAATGGCCAAACATAGCACTTATTTGGCAGCCCAAGAACATTTTTCATGCTAGTATTGCTCCCCAACTCCTTTTACTTCTGAATGTTAGGGATGGGCGATTTTTTCACGTTGTTTCGCTGCAAAAATGACACCTATAGACTTGTATGGCGTTGCGCATCAAAAAAAAATTACGCGTGTCAAAAAAAATTGGACGCCCTTTAATGGGTGTCAGCAACATTTTGCTGCTGGCGAGTTTTTTGCCGAAACGGGTCAAATTCGCCCAAGCCTATTGCTCATGGGTTCAAAAGGTTATGGATCCTTGATGTAGATAGTGATATTCTGAGACAATTTGTAATTGGTTTTCATTTTTTATTATTTGTGGCTTTTGAGTAATTTAGCTTTTTATTCAGAGCTGTACAGTTTGCGGTTTCAGCAATCTGGTTGCAAGGGTCCAAATTGCCCTAGCAACCACGCACTGATTTAAATAAGAGACTGGAATATAAATAGGAGAGGCCTGAATAGAACGACGAGTAATAAAAAGTAGCAAAAACAATTGAAAAGTTGCTTAGAATTAACATACGAAAAGTTAACTTAAAGGTGAACCATCCCTTTAAGATGCTCTTTTTACGTATGATTAATTGGTAGGTCTCATCAACATGGGCTGATGATTCACTTGTATATTTTCCCACCCTGCACATGGAGAAATCCTTTCTTTGTATAATGAGCACATACAACAGCACTGAGGATTAACACCCATGCATTTTCTCTCTCTTCCACTGCAGCTTAGTAATGGCTTGCCATTTGTCATTTGCCTGAGATCCAACAGCAGCCAAGGACCCTGCTAATGTACATTGTAATACACAACCGTTCTGAGGTTTAATTTGTCCAAAATGAGGAAAAATGCTAAATGGAAGCAGTGTTCACAAGAGGTCAGTGGGCTCTTTAAAGGGGTGGTTCACCTTTAAGTTAACTTTTAGTATGTTATAGAATGGCCAATTGTAAGCAACATTTCAATTGATTTTCAGTCTCTTATTCAAATCAGTGCATGGTTGCTAGGGTAATTTGGACCCTAGCAACCAGATTACTAAAATTGAAACTGGAGAGCTGCTGAATAAAAAGCTAATCAACCACTCTGGAGAACCAGTGTTCACCTGAGGAAGGATCAGATAGATCCGAAAAATGTAGTGCTACCAAATAAACGATCACTTGTTTGATGATATTGGTTCTCCAGAGTGGTTGATTTGGATTCATGAAGACAAGGGGAAGTGGCGGCTCCTATGCTCTGTTTGAGGAACCTGACACAGTGAGGATAAAAAGAGGGTCCTTTACCTACACCTGATTGATCTATTTTGAATAAAAAGCTAAATAACTTAAAAAACACAAATAATAAAAAATGAAAACCAAAGGCAAATTGTCTAGAATATCGCTCTCTAAATCCTACTAAAAGTTAATTTAAAGGTGAACAACCCCTTTAACAGAAGCATAGCTTCATGAAATCCAAAGAACATCAGAAGATTCATCTGCTGCATCTTAGGCTGAAATAGCTTGTAAACAAAGCATGGTGCTGATTTACTAAAACAGGGGCTAAGTTGTATGTTGTACAGTTACTCATAGCAATCAATCGTTGTTATGCTCTTATTTTCTAACTTTCAATGGACTGATCATAAATAATTGTCAATAACTGAAAGCATATGGATACTAAACTACTAGTGAAACTGGGACCAGGGACTAGGGATGTAGCGAACGTCGGAAAAAAAGTTCGCGAACATATTCGCGAACTTGCGCAAAAATGCGAGCGGTTCGCGAACGGTTCGCGAACCCCATAGACTTCAATGGGAAGGCGAACTTTAACATCTAAAAAAGACATTTCTGGCCAGAAAAATGATTTTAAAGTTGTTTAAAGGGTGCAACGACCTGGACAGTGGCATGCCAGAGGGGGATCAAGGGCAAAAATGTATCTGAAAAATCTGCCTGTGTGTGCTTGGAAGAGATAGTGTAGGGGGAGAGCTGTTAGTGATTTCAGGGACAGATGATAGTAAGTTTGCTGGCTAGTAATCTGCTTGATACTGCTCTGTATTGGAGGGACAGAAGTCTGCAGGGATTTGAGGGACATTTTAGCTTAGGTAGCTTTGCTGGCTAGTAATCTACTGTTCTCTTTAAACAACTGCCATACATTGACCTTGTAGGCATTGTTTGCCCAGTTTTTTTGGACGCAGCCACTGAAGCACAGTTGCCAGAAAAAATATGCCATATAAATGCTGAAAATAGTCATTTTTCGCCATACGTTGACCTTGTAGACATTGTTTGCCCAGTTTTTTTGGACGCAGCCACTGAAGCACAGTTGCCAGAAAAAATATGCCATATAAATGCTGAAAATAGTAATTTTTCGCCATACGTTGACCTTGTAGACATTGTTTGCCCAGTTTTTTTGGTTGCAGCCACTGAAGCACAGTTGCCAGAAAAAATATGCCATATAAATGCTGAAAATAGTCATTTTTTGCCATATACGTTGAGTCAACGTATGGCAAAAAATGACTATTTTCAGCATTTATGTGGCATATTTTTTCTGGCCTCTGTGCTTCAGTGGCTGCGGCCAAAAAAACTGGGCAAACAATGCCTACAAGGTCAACGTCGTTGACCTTGTAGGCATTGTTTGCCCAGTTTTTTTGGCCGCAGCCACTGAAGCACAGAGGCCAGAAAAAATATGCCATATAAATGCTGAAAATAGTCATTTTTTTGGTCGCAGCCACTGAAGCACAGTTGCCAGAAAAATTATGCCATATAAATGCTGAAAATATAAATTTTTTTGGTTGCAGCCACTGAAGCACAGAGGCCAGAAAAATTATGCCATATAAATGCAGAAAATATGCATTTTTTTGGTCGCAGCCACTGAAGCACAGTTGACAGAAAAATTATGCCATATAAATGCTGAAAATATAAATTTTTTTGGTTGCAGCCACTGAAGCACAGAGGCCAGAAAAATTATGCCATATAAATGCAGAAAATATGCATTTTTTTGGTCGCAGCCACTGAAGCACAGTTGACAGAAAAATTATGCCATATAAATGCTGAAAATATAAATTTTTTTGGTTGCAGCCACTGAAGCACAGAGGCCAGAAAAATTATGCCATATAAATGGAGAAAATATGCATTTTTTTGGTTGCAGCCACTGAAGCACAGAGGCTAGAAAAATTATGCCATATAAATGGACAAAATATGCATTTTTTTGGTTGCAGCCACTGAAGCACAGAGGCCAGAAAAATTATGCCATATAAATGCAGAAAATATGCATTTTTTTGGTTGCAGCCACTGAAGCACAGAGGCCAGAAAAATTATGCCATATAAATGCAGAAAATATGCATTTTTTTGGTTGCAGCCACTGAAGCACAGAGGCCAGAAAAATTATGGCATATAAATGCAGAAAATATGCATTTTTTTGGACGCAGCCACTGAAGCACAGTTGCCAGAAAAAATATGCCATATAAATGCTGAAAATAGTCATTTTTCGCCATACGTTGACCTTGTAGACATTGTTTGCCCAGTTTTTTTGGTTGCAGCCACTGAAGCACAGAGGCCAGAAAAAATTAAACCAGTAGGGTTTGCACCCTAGTTTGTAACGGTGGCGGAGGGAGGAGGACGCTAAAGGACAGCTGTGTGTGGAGTCATGAGGCTTGAAGAGAAGGACAGCTGCATAGAAGTCAGAACAAGTCTTCCGGCGTGCAGTAACCCTCCGAGATCCACCCCTCATTCATTTTAATAAAGGTCAGGTAATCGACACTTTTGTGACCTAGGCGAGTTCTCTTCTCAGTTACAATCCCTCCTGCTGCACTGAAGGTCCTTTCTGAGAGCACACTTGAGGCTGGGCAAGACAAGAGGTTCATGGCAAATTGTGACAGCTCTGGCCACAGATCAAGCCTGCGCACCCAGTAGTCCAGGGGTTCATCGCTCCTCAGAGTGTTGATATCTGCAGTTAATGCCAGGTAGTCCGCTACCTGCCGGTCGAGGCGTTCTTTGAGGGTGGATCCAGAAGGGTTGTGGCGCTGCCTTGGACAGAAAAACATTTGCATGTCTGATGTTACAGACCGGCCAAAGGGCTTTGTCCTTGCAGGTGTGCTCGTGGCAGGATTACTGGCACCTCTGCCCCTGGAATGTTGATGAGTTCCTGAAGTGACATCACCCTTAAAAGCATTGTACAACATGTTTTGCAGGCTGGTTTGTAAATGCCGCATCTTTTCGGACTTGTGGTATGTTGGTAACATTTCTGCCACTTTATGCTTGTACCGAGGGTCTAGTAGCGTTGCGACCCAGTACAGGTCCTTCTCCTTAAGCCTCTTGATACGGGGGTCCTTCAACAGGCATGACAGCATGAAAGACCCCATTCTCACAAGGTTGGATGCAGAGCTATCCATCTCCGCTTCCTCATTATCAAGGACTGCATCATCCACGGTCTCCTCCCCCCAGCCACGTACAAGACCAGGGGTCCCCAAAAGGTCACCACTAGCCCCCTGGGAAGCCTGCTCCTGTTGGTCCTCCTCCTCCTCCTCCACAAAGCCACCTTCCTCCTCTGACTCCACTTCTGGCACCTCTCCCTGCGTTGCAGCAGGTGCCTGGGTTCGTTCTGGTGATTCCGACCATAAATCGTGCGCTTCCAGCTCCTCGTCACGCTGGTCTACAGCCTCATCTGTCACTCGTCGCACGGCACGCTCCAGGAAGAAAGCGAAGGGTATTAGGTCGCTGATGGTGCCTTCGGTGCGACTGACCATATTTGTCACCTCTTCAAAAGGTCGCATGAGCCTGCAGGCATCGCGCATAAGCACCCAGTAACGGGGGAAAAAAATCCCCAGCTCTGCAGATCCAGTCCTACCACCCAGTTCAAAAAGGTACTCGTTGACGGCCCTTTGTTTTTGCAGCAGACGTTCCAACATAAGGAGCGTTGAATTCCAGCGAGTCTGGCTGTCAGAAATCAAACGCCTGACTGGCATGTTGTAGCGCTGCTGAATGTCAGCAAGGCGTGCCATGGCTGTGTAGGAACGTCTGAAATGGGCCGACACCTTTCTGGACTGGGTGAGAACGTCCTGGAATCCTGGGTACTTGGAGACAAAACGTTGGACTATTAAATTTAACACATGTGCCATGCAGGGCACATGTGTTAAATTTCCCAGTCTCAACGCTGCCAACAGATTGCTTCCATTGTCACACACCACTTTTCCGATCTGCAGTTGGTGTGGGGTCAGCCACCGATCGGCCTGTGACTGCAGAGATGACAGGAGTACAGATCCGGTATGGTTTTTGCTTTCCAGGCACGTCATCCCCAAGACAGCGTGACAACGGCGTACCTGGCACGTCGAATAGCCTAGGGGGAGCTGGGGGTGCACAGGTGTGGAGGAGGAGAAGGAGGACCCAGCAGCAGAGTAAGAAGAAGAAGAGGAAGAAGACGAGGTAGAGAGCGATGGAGGAGTAGAGGTGGTGGCAGAACCGCGTGCAATCCGTGGCGGTGACACCAACTCCACTGTTGTTGTTGTTGTTGAGCTACCCATTCCCTGCTTCCCATTCCCAGCCATTACCAAGTTCACCCAGTGGGCAGTGTAGGTGACATACCTGCCCTGACCATGCTTGGAGGACCATGCGTCAGTAGTCATATGGACCTTTGGCCCAACACTAAGTGACAGAGATGCGGTAACTTGGCTCTGCACATGTTGGTACAGGTGTGGTATTCCCTTTTTAGAAAAAAAATTGCGGCTGGGTACCTTCCACTGCGGTGTCCCAATTGCTACAAATTTGCGGAAGGCCTCAGAGTCCACCAGCTGGTATGGTAAAAGCTGGCGGGCTAAGAGTGCAGACAAGCCAGCTGTCAGACGCCGGGCAAGGGGGTGACAGTCAGACATTGGCTTCTTACGCTCAAACATGGCCTTCACAGAAACTTGGCTGGTGGCAGATGACTGGGAATGGGAACAGGTGGTCAAGGTGGAAGGCGGAGTGGAGGGTGGTTCAGATGGGTCAAGGAGAGCAGAGGTAGAGCAGTAAGATGCTGGACCAGAAGGAGTGTGGCTTTTAGTTTGCCTGTTGCCTTTGAGGTGTTGCTCCCAAAGTGCTTTGTGCTTGCCGCTCATGTGCCTTCGCATAGAAGTTGTACCTATGTGGCTGTTGGGCTTACCAAGGCTCAGTTTCTGACTGCACTCATTGCAAATTACAATGCTTTTGTCAGAGGCACACACATTAAAAAAATCCCACACTGCTGACTTTTTGGAAGTGTGCGATCTGGCGGTAACAGTAGAAGTTGGCGGCATTGGCGGCAATGGCGGGTGCGTTGGCTGGCTGAACACAGGTGCCGATACATGTTGTTGCCCTACTGATCCCTGCGGGCTGTCCTCCCTGCTTCTTCTAAGTCTTATTCTCCTACTGCCTCTCTGACTCTCCGTCTCTCCATCTGAACTACCCTCCTCTTGCTCTCTTCTACTAGGCACCCACAAAACATCAATCTCCTCATCATCATTCTCCTCAGATGCATCAATTTCTTCTGACACATCACAGAAGGAAGCAGCAGCTGGGACCTCCTCCTCATCACTCATCATTATGTCCATCTCTGTCGTGTTCTCTGCCAGAATTAAATCTGGTGTAACGTCCTCATCTCCTTCATCTTCTTCTGCCAATAATGGTTGCGCATTACTCAGTTCAAGAAACTCATGGGAAAATAACTCCTCTGACTCCAGTGAAGAAGGGGCACCGGTGGTGGAGGAAGTGTTACGTGGGGTGGCCATAGCAGTGGAGGATGAGGAGGATGTTGTGGTAAAGTTAGAAACGGTAGAGGATGGGGTGTGCTGTGTAAGCCAGTCAACTACCTCTTCAGCATTTTGGGAGTTCAGGGTCATTGGCTTTTTAAAACTGGGCAATTTGCTAGGGCCACAGGATTGCATAGCAGCACGGCCCCTAGCACGGCCTCTGCGTGGCGGCCTGCCTTTGCCTGGCATTATTTTTAAAAAAACAACAACAACAAAAACTCAGTTGGTTTTTCTGGAAACGATAATACACACAGCTAGATGGCGGTTTGAAGAAAACACTGTGCAAATAATGCCTACAAGGTCAACGTATACACAGCGGTGGATACGGATTACGTAAAATATAAGAATGCTGCTTGAAAAAAAGTAACTCAAGTGGTTTTTCTAGAGACGATAATATTATCAATATTTAGACAAAATGTGAACAAGCTCACACAGCTAGATGGCGGTTTGAAGAAAACACTGTGCAAATAATGCCTACAAGGTCAACGTATACACAGCGGTGGATACGGATTACGTAAAATATAAGAATGCTGCTTGAAAAAAAGTAACTCAAGTGGTTTTTCTAGAGACGATAATATTATCAATATTTAGACAAAATGTGAACAAGCTCACACAGCTAGATGGCGGTTTGAAGAAAACACTGTGCAAATAATGCCTACAAGGTCAACGTATACACAGCGGTGGATACGGATTACGTAAAATATAAGAATGCTGCTTGAAAAAAAGTAACTCAAGTGGTTTTTCTAGAGACGATAATATTATCAATATTTAGACAAAATGTGAACAAGCTCACACAGCTAGATGGCGGTTTGAAGAAAACACTGTGCAAATAATGCCTACAAGGTCAACGTATACACAGCGGTGGATACGGATTACGTAAAATATAAGAATGCTGCTTGAAAAAAAGTAACTCAAGTGGTTTTTCTAGAGACGATAATATTATCAATATTTAGACAAAATGTGAACAAGCTCACACAGCTAGATGGCGGTTTGAAGAAAACACTGTGCAAATAATGCCCACAAGATCAACGTATACACTACTACAGCGGTGGATACGGATTTCGTAAAATATATTATGGCTGCTTGAAAAAAGTCACTCCGGTGTTTTTTCTGGAGACGGTAATATTATGGATATTTAGACAGAATGTGAACAAGGTCACACAGCTAGATGGCTGTTGGTTGAATAACACACTGGGCAAAAAATGCCTACAGGGCAAATAATGCCTAAAAGGTCAACTTATACACTACTACAGCGATGGATACGGATTACGTAAAATTTATTATGGCTGCTTGAAAAAAGTCACTCCGGTGTTTTTTCTGGAGACGGTAATATTATGGATATTTAGACAGAATGTGAACAAGGTCACACAGCTAGATGGCTGTTGGTTGAATAACACACTGGGCAAAAAATGCCTACAGGGCAAATAATGCCTAAAAGGTCAACTTATACACTACTACAGCGATGGATACGGATTACGTAAAATTTATTATGGCTGCTTGAAAAAAGTCACTCCGGTGTTTTTTCTGGAGACGGTAATATTATGGATATTTAGACAGAATGTGAACAAGGTCACACAGCTAGATGGCTGTTGGTTGAATAACACACTGGGCAAAAAATGCCTACAGGGCAAATAATGCCTAAAAGGTCAACTTATACACTACTACAGCGATAGTAAAATAAAAAAAAGTAAAATAAAAAAAAAATGAATATTAAAAAAAAAAAATTACAGTTGGTGCTGCTGAACTACTAGGAGCAGCAGATTAGCACACCAGTCCCACTCCCCAACACTGCTAGACTAATAGCACTGGGCTCTTATAGTAGTAGTAGTAGTAGTAGTAGTAGTAGTAGTAGTAGTAAAACAACAAAAAAATAAATAAAAGCAGTCCTTACAAGGACTACTGTTATTGCAGCAGTCAGCAGATGAGATCAGAAGCAGGACAGCTGCCCACTGCAGCTACATACAGAGCACTGCAGTAGAAGGTAGATTACTAGCCAGCAAAGCTACCTAAGCTTAAATGTCCCTCAAACCCCTGCAGACTTCTGTCCCTCCAATAACAGAGCAGTATCAACACGATTACTAGCCAGCAAACTTTCAACTGTCCCTGAAATCACTAACAGGCAGCAGCTCTCTCCCTACACTATCTCTTCAGCACACACAGGCAGAGTGAAAAAAACGCTGCAGGGCTTCGGTTTTTATAGGGAAGGGGAGTGGTCCAGGGGAGAGCTTCCTGATTGGCTGCCATGTACCTGCTGGTCTGGGGTGAGAGGGCAAAAAAAAGCGCCAACAATGGCGAACCCAAAATGGCGAACGTCGCGCGACGTTCGCGAACTTCCGGCGAGCGCGAACACCCGATGTTCGCGCGAACAAGTTCGCCGGCGAACAGTTCGCGCCATCTCTACCAGGGACTATGCATTATGCAATCCCCCCTCGCTAGCATATGTATGTAACTTATATAGTCAGACCAGTTGTACTTCTATTGTGCTCCCACAACCATCCCTTTTGTGTATTTTTGACATAGGGAACTGCACTGGTTCATTACAAATAATTTGTAGATCTTTGTTGGGCACATGTTTAATAACTTGTGTGAAGGAGAAGATGGGAGAATAAAATGTAAATACAGTGGTTTTATGTTGTTTTTTTTTACAAACATAAATCTAGACTTACCGCAATGCCTGTGTTGATGAGATTTTATGTGTGTATTCACGATTCATAGTTGTTTCGTATGGATCCCATGTGCTTCCCCCTATTAATATGAAAGAACACTTGGATAGAGGAGACCACACTGAAGGATGTGTATAAAAATGGAAAGAAAGACATTCTGTATGAATTGGAAGCAAGGACACTGACAAAACCACCAAGAATAGATTATTCATCTGACTTTTTTTTTGAGAATTACACATTGGAATATTATGTACCTACTCAACACATATATTTGCAAGAATTGTTGGGATGCCATTCCATGGATGCCTAGCCATGTCTCCACTATAGTACATCAATACATGGAGCTGCATACTACTGCTCTACTTTTCAGGAGGTTTCTGGGGTGTGGTGGTGACCCCAATACCTTAAGTAACACCAAAAAAATAAAAGCCTTTTAAAGTAATTAAAATATAATATAATTGCCCTGCATTGGAACAGATATTTGTTTGCTTTAGAACGACTACTACTACTACTACTACTATTATAGTTTATATCATTAAGCTGCTGTGGAGCCATGGGAGCAGCCATTTAAGATGAAAAAGGAGAAAAGGCACAGGTTACTTAGCAGATAACCGATAATCTCTGTAATAGAATACAATGGGATTCTACAGTGTGCATCTGGTATCTGCTATAGTAGTTTTTCTGAAGCAAACACAGATATTATACCAGAAAGGGCAACAGTACATTATATTTTAATTATTTTATTACACTTTAATTTTTTGGTGTTACTGTTCCTTTAAGAAGTGGAGATTTTTACACCATACATGTGCATAGTGATATTAGGCTTGTACATGGCTGTTTGCTCATAGGGTTAAACCTTGTTGAGCTCCTGACGTAAAGAGATTTTGCTAGTGTTTCTTCTATAAGCAGTTTGCACAAAGTGTGTCCCAATGAGGATTTTACATACTACAAGGCAGGACATTGCAGTGAAAGCAAAATGAAATAGAAGAGGCCTAGCACTTAGGAACCAGCAGAGGGAGTATGTGGATAAGGAATGACAACACTTTGCTTTTATATTCACCTCTCTGGGCAGCTTTGAATTAAAAAAAAAAAACAGGACTGTAACAGGGTGTTGTAATACTGCTACAGGATCGGGTACAGAGGGTGGTTGTTAAAGGGGATCTATCGCGAAAATAAAAATTGGTAAAAAGAATCATTGCATGAAGTTATTAAAAGTTATTAAGTTCTGTTATTCCCTATTAATAACATTGGGATCACTGGCCTTCCTATATATTTATCTTTATTCCCTATTAACAACATTGGGATCACTGGCCTTCCTATATATTTTTTTTTCTTATTGCCTGAAAAAATGTTTTATTGTCATTGCAAATAGTGTACTGTACTGCGCAATACCTTTTGTTTGTTATTTTGGTGATTAAATTGCAATTTTGGTGATTTTTAGCCATTTTATTGCATTTTCAACTCTGCATATAGCAGAACCAAATGTATAGTTTAGGTGAACTAAAGGTTTCTCCTCAGAAATTCCCCTAAAGTGAGAGAACACAAAATGTTTCTAAAAAGTCTGACACCAATTGCAAATGAAATGCAAAATTCTGCTGGCACTTAATCCTGCTGTTGGATAAGTAATTTTGTTTTCTGGGTCTTTGTATAGTTAGGGGGTCTCACGATATATAATGCACATATAGTAGTCTTTGTTCGTTTTATCTTTGTATGTAGGAAATTAGATGAGATAATGGAGGCAAATTGCAATAATTTTAGGCAATTTTTAAAAATATAATAAAAACCTCTAAATTTAGCAAAGCTTTGCAGTTTGGTGATTTGGAACAGAAACATATCTTATCAATTTTGCATTCCTTGGAATGTGTACAAAACTATATGATTTTTGGAATTATTTCCTTGAAATCAGAAGTATGCAGATTTCTAGACTGATGCTTTAGAAATTTGGTGTAAATGTACTGCTGGGAGTTATTGACCTATTCAAGTGAGAAATCTCCATAGCTGACTGCAGGCCCGGACTGGCAATCTGTGGGTTGTGGCAAATGCCAGAGGGGCTGCTATAAGGTGCCATTGAAAATCCCTATTTAGTGGGCTGGTGGGGGCTGTTTAGGCCTCTGTGTACCTGAAATGCCAGGGAATATTTTGATTCTCAGTCCAAACCTGGCTGACTGCTGAGATGAGCAGGTTTGCACATACACGGGGAATAACCTTAAGGTGGCCATACACGGGCAGATAAAGCTGCCGATATCGGTCGTTTGGACCAATTTGACAGATTATCTGCCCGTCTAAGGGGGCTTCCGACGGGTCATCCCGATCGATATCTGGCCACGATATCGATCGGGAAGGTTGAATTTTTACCCAACCGACCCGTTGGAGCCACTTGGCGCATCGTAATTCGATCGTTCGACCATGCGGCCGAACGTTCGAATTACCCCCGATATAGCCACGCAGTTTAGTGGCATATCGGGGAAAGATCCGCTCATTTGGCGATGTCGCCAAACGAGCGGATCTTTAAGTCTATGGCCACCTTTAGTTGGAAGGAGATTCCAGGAAAGACAGTTGTTGGAAGGATGCTTTGCAGTCAGGGTAGAGAAGGGCGGGACTTTGCTACTGCTTTGTGACATCACTGCAAGTTGTTGCCACTCCTACTCAGCAATTTCTTGAACTGTGTGAAGTGTAGCATAATATTTCTTTTATTTTAAAAAGTAAGCATTTTTGGTAAACAAATATATTTAATAATATTATTATTTCCATCATATCTGTCCATCTGCACAATTTTATTTTCGCGATAGATCCCCTTTAATGGTACATTCTCTACTTGGAGTAAAGGTTCTTAGTGGGGTCCCTCAGCGCTCGGTATTGGGTCCACTTTTATTTAACTTGTTCATTAATGACTTAGTGGAGGGTGTTGTAAGTAATGTATCAGTGTTTGCAGATGACACAAAATTATCCAGCCCAATTAATTCCATCCAGGATGTGGCATCCTTGCAACATGATCTTGACAAACTGGCAATCTGGGCAGCTAAGTGGCAAATGAGATTCAATGTTGATAAATGTAAAGTCATGGACCTGACAGATTTGTGGGAGGAGAGAATTATTCTTCCACTGTATAGAACTGGTAAGGCCCCATCTAGAATATGCCGTACAGTTTTGGTCTCCATCACTCAAACAGGACATTATTGTATTAGAGAGGGTACAGAGAAGGGCAACTAAGCTGGTGAAAGGTATGGAAAATCTTAGCTATGAGGAAAGACTGGCCAAGTTGGGGATGTTCATGCTGGAGAAGAGGCGCTTAAGGGGTGATATAATAACTATATATAAATATATAAGGGAATCATATAATAATCTCTCTAATGCTTTATTTACCAGTAGGTCTTTCCAGCTGACACAAGGTCACCCATTACGATTAGAAGAAAAGAGGTTCCACCTAAATTAGGGATGCACCGAATCCACTTTTTTGGATTCGGCCGAACCCCCGAATCCTTCACAAAGGATTCGGCCGAATACCGAACCGAATCCGAACCCTAATTTGCATATGCAAATTAGGGGTGGGAAGGGGAAAACATTTTTTACTTCCTTGTTTTCTGACAAAAAGTCACGCAATTTCCCTCCCTGCCCCTAATTTGCATATGCAAATTAGGATTCGGATTCGGTTCGGCCGGGCAGAAGGATTCGGCCGAATCCGAATCCTGCTGAAAAAGGCCGAATCCTGGCCGAATCCCGAACCGAATCCTGGATTCGGTGCATCCCTAACCTAAATATTCGGAAGGGGTTTGTTACAGTGAGAGCTGTGAAGATGTGGAATTCTCTCCCTGAATCAGTGGTACAGGCTGATACATTAGATAGCTTTAAGAAGGGAATACAGGGTTATGGGAGATAGCTCATAGTACAAGTTTATCCAGGGACTATTTTTGCCTCTGAGGCAAATTGGAGAGGCTTCAGATGGGTTTTTTTTGCCTTCCTCTGGATCAACTAGCAGTTATACAGGTTAAAAAAAAAGTTAAAAAGCTGAACTTGATGGACGTGTGTCTTTTTTCAACCTAACTTACTATGTTACTATGTTACTATGTTACTATGTAAGCCAGCAGATCACATCTGTGGTTCGATTTAACCAGGAAATGTAAATTTGAAAGTGTCGGTAGTCAAGTCCTTAACAAGCTTCACGGTAGAGTTGACAATCTACGTCAGACAAGAAATTAATTGTATAATCTGTGTACATTGTTCTACCATCCTATAAATACACTGTTGCTCAATGGGCAAAAGTGCCTTAGTGTAGCAACTCGTAGCAACCAATCAAGAATTTTCTTTCATCAGTCTGCTGCAACAACAAAGAAAGATTTTTCTGTTTGGTTGCTGTGTTCGGAAGTGTGCGTGTCAGCATGACTTTAATCTTCTGTCAGATTGTTATTCTTCTGTCACAGTGATCCCCAACCAATACATTGTTCACCAACCCATAGCCTGTTGCTCCCAGTGGCATTAAAGGGCATGCAAACCCTCCCCACAAAAATGTAATTAGTGAACAGCTTCTTTGAAATCTTTAGATAACTGTCACTCTGGTTGTTAAAAGGTTAATAGTAAGGCTGCAGCATCCCCTTAATCGCTTAGAAATCCTTCTACTCCTCTAACTCACTATGCCCCCTCCCTCATGAATTTATTTTGGCTGTTGACTTATGCAGGGCCGCCATTAGAAATCATGGGTCCCGTACCCACCCCAACCCCCAACCCAGATCTCACTGACAGTTAAAAGACCACACAGACATCAGCACTAAAAACAGTAAACCCCCCCCCACACACACACACACACACACACACATTATAAAAAGCCATTGGTGGTCAGGACCCCCTTATAAATTAATAAAAAATGGTAGTCAGGGCCCCCCTACAAGTTAAAAAAAATAGTTGGTGACCAGGGCCCCCTATAAAAACATTGGCACCAGGGTTCCCCATAAAAGTTTTTTAAAAAAAACTTTGGCTCCAGGGCTCCCCCCTACAAGTTAAACAGTAACATTTGGGCCCCAGAGAATATGTTTTAAAAAACATTGGTGGCAGGGGCCTATAGAGTATTAAAATAATACATTGGTGGTCAGGGGTTTAATAAAATAAAAAAACTGAACTCGTGGCTTCAGGACTTAAATTTTGGCTCCATTTGTGGCTTTGGGTCTTTTAGTGGCTTCAGGATTTCAATTTCTGCTCTTCGGGACTTCGGCTGTATGGCTATTTGGGACTTCGGCTCTTTGGAAGATGTGGCATGGCTTTGGCGCTGTCAAGGGGGCCCAGATGTTCCGAAAAGTGCGATCAGCCGGGCACCCCTTTAGGTACAGTAGTTTCCCCCCCCGGCTGTGGACTTATGAGCATGCTCAGTTCTTCTCAGCTCAGATTACTAAACACACCCTCCAGTCTAACAGCCAATGAAGAGATAGCATTGCTGGTTCCCACAGAAACTCTAGCTGTCAATGTTACTGATGATGTGTCAGATGGAAAATGGCTGCTGGGTAAAGGCTGCTGTTTGTTTTAGGAATATGTGATGGCGCTGGCAAATGGAGGGGGTATATGTAGTACAAATGATGTGGCTTGTGTGGGGAAGATATGCCCAACTTATATACATGATAGGAAAATGTAGGCTTTACATGTCCTTTAAAGGAGAAGA
The DNA here is from genome assembly GCA_038501925.1 of Xenopus petersii. Classification (NCBI taxonomy): domain Eukaryota; kingdom Metazoa; phylum Chordata; class Amphibia; order Anura; family Pipidae; genus Xenopus; species Xenopus petersii. The sequence goes on along the minus strand of CM076674.1, from coordinate 30,082,105 downwards.
AAAGTCCTGTTATACTTGGGGGTGCCAAAAGTTAGACCCCAAAGTATTCGTATTTTCTTACCACGAGCACCATGGAGCGATCATATTCCTGCTTCGTCTTTCTTATCTTGGTGTTGCTGCACAGTAGAGTGAAAAACCGAACTTCAACTAAGAAGTTGGCTATTTCATTCTACTGTGCATACGTCTGCCACGGGAAATTTGAAGAAAGAAGCAGGAAACTATCACTCTGCGGTGCTCGCTGGAAGGTGCCAATAGTTAGGCTCCCCCAAGTGATCGCATTTACTTACCCGACACCCCGGACTGGTGCTCCTCAGGAGAAAACTGCACCTGCCTGGGGTGTCAGGTAAGTAAATGCCTAACTATTGGTACCCCCAAATATTCTTTAAAGCATGTGTTAGTTTTTAAATTCCTGATTTAAAGGCAAGTCTAAGTTGAATGAAAACCAAATGTACTGCCAAAAAGGGGCCTCCTATATGCTGGCAGAACACATAGGCCAAATACCAAATAGCCAATCACAGCCCATATATGGCATCCCAAAGAAATTTTTTCATGCTTGTGTTGCTCCCCAACTCTTTTTACAATTGATTGTGGCTCACAAGTAAAAAAGGTCAGGACTGTTCTATAATGACTACTGCAGCGTGGTTAAAGTGTATATAAAATGCTTTTTATTGCTTTTTTTTTTTGCTTGTGGGAAGGAGATTTTTAATAGAGGAATCTATATTTTAAGACAAAATTAAGAGTAAATGCTATAATTCTTCTTCCTCCTTTTTTACCCTGCCTATATGTGGCATCTAGAAAGGTGGGTGCAGACGGAGGGGTTCCTTTGTAGCTACATGTAGCTATGTGGATTTGGGATGGCGAGAAGCTGCACTTGATCTTGGTCTGATACAAAAAAAATAAAAATCTCAGTAAAGCTTAATCTGTCACAAAGTTGTTATACTTTGTATTTCATCTTTACACCATACATGTCTATCCCTAGTTCCTATTCCCTTTCTATTGTCTCATCTTATAGCTAGAAGCCATTACAGTGAGCACTTACTGTGTAACTATGAAGAATGAAGGTGAGTGAGTAAAGACAGTAGCTAAACCCTGGCAATGCATTAATAAGTTTCCCATTGAGTTTTTATATTAATGGACATTGCAGTAAGGCTTAATTAATGTGTCAGCATGGAGGATGTGCCCCAAATTCCTTACCTAACACAGCCATAGCAGTCTTGGGCCTTCCGTTAGGTTTATCTGCAGGTTGGGAAAGAGTATTATGGATGAGCTTAGAGGAGAGCAGAAGACAGGCAGCGAGGTGGTCACATCTATCTTTCTCTTCATGACATTTGCTTCTTTCTCTTATGTAGTGCAGCTGCTCCATGAACTGTGGCTTCAGGATATCGCCACTGAGCTGTAGAGCAATACAACAGAAACAAATTAGCTAATATTCCCCCAAGTAATAGAGTTTGATGCATCTAATGTACCAATGAATCAAATAATTCAAAATATTGCTTTTGTAAAACAGATATCCTTTTGCTCTGGGCTCTCTCTTGAAGATTCCCTGCCTTAAGAAAGAACTGGCACATAAACGTTCCATGGTTACTTGGTTCATCAAGTGCAACCCTCCGGCACTGTAATGTTGATCCAGGGAGGGCCAAATGAGGTTCCAACAATAGACCTTTCTAATGATATATGTATACTGCCATCAGAATAAAAAAACTGAGACCTGTCAGCCCTGCTGGATTTATCAGGAGTCGGCGGTAGTAATAATATGTTGTGTGGGGCAGAATGGAGAGTCTGTGTTGGGTAGAATATAGAGTTTGTGGAGGGCAGGGTCGGACTGGCCCGGTGGGACACATGGAGAAACACAGATGGGCACCAGCTTTTATGGGCCCAGCCAGCCCAGATTTGCTCCCCTCCCATTTACAGCCAACTGTCTGCAGCAGTACGAAGGAGCATAAAGGAGGTACAAGATGTGCGTTACTGTATGGGTGGTGTATGGGGATGATGGACACCGGGAGGGGGGCCCCTGAGGTCGCAAGTGGGACCCTTCAGATTGCAGCTCCGGTGGGTCTGGGAGACACCAGTCCAATGTTGGTGGAGGGTAGAATGGTGACAATGAGTGTGGTAGAATGAAGATGTGGAGTAGAATGAATACACTCAACACAAAGGGAATAATATTTTGGAGTTAGAACAGAGTCAAAGGTATGTGAGGCATAAAATGTATAGAATGTTAAAGGACAAGGAAAGGCAGATTCACAGGAGCGGCCATAACTTTAAGAACCCTTGAATGAGTACAGTGCTCTTTGAAGAAAAGAAACTAACTGGTACTGAATGAGGATGTGAGAGATACTAGATAGAATGTGCAGGATAAAATGTACTGAATGAGGACGTCAGAGATATTGGATAGAATGTGAAGGATAAAATGTACTGAATGAGTAAGTCAGAGATACTGGATAGAAAGTGCAGAAAGGAATTAGGGATGTAGCGAACGTCGGAAAAAAAGTTCGCGAACATATTCGCGAACTTGCGCAAAAATGCGAGCGGTTCGCGAACGGTTCGCGAACCCCATAGACTTCAATGGGAAGGCGAACTTTAACATCTAAAAAAGACATTTCTGGCCAGAAAAATGATTTTAAAGTTGTTTAAAGGGTGCAACGACCTGGACAGTGGCATGCCAGAGGGGGATCAAGGGCAAAAATGTATCTGAAAAATCTGCCTGTGTGTGCTTGGAAGAGATAGTGTAGGGGGAGAGCTGTTAGTGATTTCAGGGACAGATGATAGTAAGTTTGCTGGCTAGTAATCTGCTTGATACTGCTCTGTATTGGAACAAAAAAATAAATAAAAGCAGTCCTTACAAGGACTACTGTTATTGCAGCAGTCAGCAGATGAGATCAGAAGCAGGACAGCTGCCCACTGCAGCTACATACAGAGCACTGCAGTAGAAGGTAGATTACTAGCCAGCAAAGCTACCTAAGCTTAAATGTCCCTCAAACCCCTGCAGACTTCTGTCCCTCCAATAACAGAGCAGTATCAAAACGATTACTAGCCAGCAAACTTTCAACTGTCCCTGAAATCACTAACAGGCAGCAGCTCTCTCCCTACACTATCTCTTCAGCACACACAGGCAGAGTGAAAAAAACGCTGCAGGGCTTCGGTTTTTATAGGGAAGGGGAGTGGTCCAGGGGAGAGCTTCCTGATTGGCTGCCATGTACCTGCTGGTCTGGGGTGAGAGGGCAAAAAAAAGCGCCAACAATGGCGAACCCAAAATGGCGAACGTCGCGCGACGTTCGCGAACTTCCGGCGAGCGCGAACACCCGATGTTCGCGCGAACAAGTTCGCCGGCGAACAGTTCGCGCCATCTCTAAAAGGAATGTGCAATGCAATGTACAATGAGTAAAGCAGAGATACTAGTCAGTGGATAGAATGTTCAGGAGGGAATATACAGAACAAAAAAGAGAGAAACTAAATAGAATATGCAGAATAGAATTGACAGCATGAGTAAAGCTACACACTAGATAGAAGGCACAGGGCAGGGTTTACAGATACACAATATGCAACATATAACGCCCATATGAACTTTAATAAGGGAAACAGACACTTGGAACAGGCAGTCATTTTCTATGGAAGTATTTGCTAAACCAGCTCTTCACCCGACCCTTTCCTCGCCCAGGATTAACCGCTGCTCCGCATAGTGGATATTACTTGTAATTCCCTGCACAAGTTATAGTAACACATATAGCGCCCACCTGGGTGGAGATCATGGTGACAGCGGAGTAGGACTCCTGGCCCAGGAGGAGCCGCAGACACTGAGTTGTAGTTCGGGCGGGTCACGAAGTTACATCGCGGCTCCCTAGGCTGCTCCCTCCCATTACTGTAGGCTTAGGCTGCGCGGCTAAGACACTGTGGTTGCTAGGCAACGCGGATAGCACTTGATAAGGAGGGCGGAGAATGTACATTGCTAGGCTAAAAGGAGCGAATGTGATAAAGTCAGTCACAGTTTGAGTAAAGTTCCGTGTGGTACAATGTGTTTGTCAAAGGAGCCCCTGATATGGTGGAAGGGAGTATATTTTAATGTCTTAAATCCGGACAAATGGCAGTGGCTAGCATATGGCCACATTCTTATACACTTTCCTATTCCTAGACTATTTCCATTTTCCTGGTTGTCCAACCAGCCCAACTGATAGGGAGGCCCTTGTTTGAATCGAAACTTGACCCAATAAACTGATGAATTGGTGAAAAGTGACCAAGACTGACCAAACATTGGATCATTGGGCCTTTCTCAGTGGGATTCAGCAGAATCCAAGTGCCTGGCCAAACCAAATAATTAAAATCATCATTTGCATATGCAAATTAGGGTTCAAGTTGGGATTCAGCCAAATCTCAAAACAGTAGTCTGTCAGTCATAGCTGTAAGGGTCTGGCCACTTCTTGGGGTGACAATCTCCCCGAACTGCCTTCCCCCTGCCCTCTGCCGACTAAAATGAAAATCGCCTGGGGGAAGGCACACGCAGCGCTTCGTTTTCCGAAGATGCCCCCAAGTTTCCTCGTGAGGCAACTTTGGGAATCTTTGGAAAATGAAGCGCCGTGTGCGCCTTCCCCCAGGAAGACAGTTCGGGGAGATTGTCGCCCCGAAGAAGAGGAGATTTGTCGCTGGGTCGACTAATCTCCCCGAATCTGCTCGTGTGGCCTGACCCTTAAAGTTGCCATACACTTATTTAAAGTGATACTGACACGTTCCTGTAAAAATAGGAACGCGTCGGTATCCGTAAAGAGAAGCTGCACGTGAAAAATAAGCAGTAGTGATTGGCGAATAAATTCGCCAGGTGCGATTTCACCAGCAGCAAAGAATTTTGGATGCACGTTGGAAAAGTTTCTCAACCGTCGCGTGTCAACATTATTCGGACACCCATTGACTTTAACGCCGGTGTCAAAATTGACGCGAGTATCAAAGTTTGCGGGACAAATTCGCAGGACAAATTCGCCCATCACTAATAAGCAGCTAAAAGCTCCCCAAAGCCGCCACAGTCCAGTGAACCTTAGTAAAGGTGACCCTCTGACACCATTAAAGGAACAGTAACACCAAAAAATGTAAGTGTTTTAAAATAATGAAAATATCATTTACTGTTGCCCTGCACTGGTAAAACTGATCTGTTTGCTACAGAAACACTACTATAGTTCATTTAAACAAGCTGCTGCGGAAATTAAAAAATGGCTATATGGCACAGGAGGACTTATAGGGAGTTAATCAAAGGATCATTAAGCAAACCATGTTTCTTTAAAAAATGGGAAGAGGAATTAAAAATATCTCTATCAGATCAGGAGTGGAACTATATTTGTAAAGCCAATATAGAGATATCTAAGGATACAAAATTGCAAGAATTTAGTTATAAGTTGATATCCAGATGGTACTATACTGCGACTAAACTTCATAATATGTATGGAATGCCCGAGGTTTGTTGGAGATGTGGAAAAGAGAAGGGAACATATACTCACCTATGGTTGGAATGTGAGGTGATTAGACCATTTTGGGAATATGTCTGATCTGTAATAGATAAAATGGGAACCCATATATCAGATACAGACATAACACAAATTATACTGCTTTATGATTATAAAAAGAAGAAAACTTTCACTGATCCAGTAATTAAATTAATAATAGCTGTGGCAAGGAATATGATACCTCATAAATGGAAAACAAAATTATCAATAAATAAAATAACATGGATTAAGGAAATTGAAGAAATAAGAGGCATAGAAGAAATAATAGCAAAAAAAAGAGGTAAAATGAACAAACACCATAAATTATGGGAACATTGGTGTGATTTCCTAGAGAATGAAGGACAATTAAGAAGGGGGGAATAAGATAAATTCGTGTATCTATCTCTATTACCTTTTTTTTTTTTTCCTTTCTTTTCTTCTTTTTTCCTTCTTTATGTACTTATTTATTTATGTATAAAGAAAAATGAATTTAATGAAGCTGTGATGAATATGCAATAAGAAGATACTTATTTTGTATTTCTTTGCTATGTACTATACTTTTTGTTTTAACAAAAAATTGAATAAATAAATTAAATATAAAAAACAGATAACACCATTAGACAGACAGAGCTTATTTGCTATCTGCTGTGTAACTTGAGCTTTTTCTCCTTTGAATGGCTGCCCCTATTGCTACACAGCAGCTTATTTATATAAACAATAGTAGTGTTTCTGACGCAAACACATCTGTTTTACCAGTGCAGGGCAACACTGCATTATATTTTCGTTACTTTAAAACACTTTTATTTTTTGGCGTTACTGTTCCTTTAAATCATCTTGCTTTCAGTCACGCTGGGCTGGGGGTGGGGTGATCCCACCATAGATTAATTACAAATAAAATCAGGACCCCAGCCTATGGAGGGATTGTGCCGCCCCCAGCAGCTTCTTTACACTGATAACAACACATTCCTATTTTTATAGGAAGGTGTCAGTATCACTTTTCTGAAAAAAATATACAGGTCTTCCTATATTTTTATGGTTTTACCCTATAAATAACATCGGCATCAAGAAACATTTTTATCAGCCCCGTGGCAACTCTAGCTGTGGGATGGTGTTATGGCTGGGTTTATATCTCCTTTAATAAATTAGCTTTTTGTTTTAATAAATAGAAGTTTTAGAAATTTATTAAAGGAGATGTAAACCCAGCCATAACACCATCCTACAGCTAGGGTTGCCACCTGGCCAGCAAAAATGTTGCTTGATGCAAATGTTATTTATAGGGAAAAACCATAAAAATATAGGAAGGCTGGTATTTTTTTCAGAAAAGGTGGCAACCCTACCCACAGCACCCCGTAGTTTTTTTTTTTTTAGAAGTTGCTGAAAACTGTAGTTATAGATGCAAGAAAATTCACCAATGAGAATTCTACTGATCAAAAACGTCATTACAAATGCAAAAGAACTGACAAATAAGAATGTTGAATCCCAGCACCATGTCAAGCACAAAACAAAAACTGCGGTACCGTGAAAGGCTTTGAAATCATCTCATAAAGCACCATGTCAGGCATCTTGCTGTTATCTTACATATAGACATATGGTAATTATGGCATTTTCTTCTTCATTATATTTCACTGGAATCAAACATGGGGATAAGGACAGACTTGTTCAGTGCCCGGAAACTGTGCTTAAAGAGATACTGTCGTACTGACATTCTGGGACGACATCATAAACCTGCTAAATCAGGTGACCCACCAAACTTTAGATAAATGCATTCTAAAAATACTCTTGGGGAAACCATGCAAGCAACTTCCAAAACACATGCAAAAACTGGCTAACCAGATACTTTCAGCTGCCCGCATTTCAATTGCGGCCAAATGGAAGACCTCCTCTATCCCCTCCCTGCAAGAAGTGAAACAAAGGGTTGATGTTATCAAACAATATGAATATAATTTGGCAAGATTGCAAAATAAAGTCCCCTTATATCTCAAGATTTGTTCTCCGTGGGAACTACTCTCGAACTCAACTTGCAATGTACTTAGATCACAAACGGTTTAGTAATAAAAATTGCATTTAGCGAACTAGGACCCCCTTCCCTACTGGTCCCAGACCCTCTCTCTCTAGTTGGTTTCTCTCTGTCCTTTTTTCTCTCTTTCTCTTAATGTATGATTTTATATAAATGTTTTAATGCCAATTGTTATATATACAGCCTAACATGTATAACATGGATTATGAGCATAAGCACTGGGCATTAATGTGTAACTGAGACCTCATATTGTTCCTTGTGATCCATATGTAATGATTGTATCAAACATGTTAATGCTTTATTTTTTCTTTGATGAGAAATAAAATATAAGTTACCAAAAAAAAAGAGATACTGTCATGGGAAAAAATTTTGTTTTTCAAAATGCATCAGTTAATAGTGCTGCTCCAGCAGAATTCTGCACTGAAATCCGTTTCTCATAAGAGCAAACTGATTTTTTATATTTCATTTTGAAATCTGACATGGGGCTAGACATATTGTCAGTTTCCCAGTTGCCCCAAGTCATGTGACTTGTGCTCTGATAAGCTTCAGTCTCTCTTTTCTGCTGCACTGAAAGTTGGAGTGATATCACTCCTTCCTTTCCCCCCCTCAGCAGCCTAACAACAGAATAATGGGAGAGTAAGAGATAGCAGCTCCCTAACACAAGATAACAGCCCCCTGTGAACTAAATAGGATATTTTATGCAGGCAGCTTTCATTACATTGTCACCAAATGAGCCAAGGGACTCATGTGTTATCCAGTGATTAAATATTAAGGACTGGTATATGCTTCACATTAGCATTGAACAGCAGTGGGTGGGTGTAAAATGATTATTTTTTTTAGATAAATATCTACAAAAAAGTAAGAGCAAACAGATTTTTTTTTATATTTAATTTTAAAATCTGACATGGGGCAAGACACATTGTCAGTTTCCCAGTTGCCCCAAGTGACGGAATTATAACTCCCAGTAGATCCAGAGTTTTATTATATAAAGAAAGTACATCAGAAAATAATTAAATTTTTTTTAAATGATTTAATATTTTTGTAATATTCCCATTCCAATTTATTGCATTGTGATATTAAAAAAACATTTATTGTACAACTTCCCAAAATTGTACCCATATACATTATGTTTGTAACAAAACTGTACACAGTCAGATGATCCCATACTATATTAAACATAACAGAATAATTTTGCTCCCGTGGAGAACAATAATGTTATCTGGAAAATTTACACACACACATGCACACACATACTTTTGTCATAATAAAGCTTGTGCCACACACACAGGCATACATACTCACGTTTGCTGTCTCACACAGGAAAACATAATCAGTTGGCCCCACACTTACTAATAAGAAATCCTGTTCTAAAAAGGATAACATTTGTGTGCAATGGCAATTTGGCACTTATATATTAGTGAAGTCCCTTTGGGCAGTGGTGGAAGGATGGTGGTGGTGCACAGAGGGCCCAGGAGCAAATTTGCCCTGGGGATCCATAAGACACTGGTTACATTTCTGCTTTTGGGTAAGTACTACCATGTTTTACATGAAAATGAAAATTAAATAAAAAAAATGTTCTGTACCTATACATACTCACAAATCCAATGCTAATGCTATTACTAACTCCATCCTCACTAGGGTTGCCACCCAAATGGTATTTAAAGTATAGTTAACATTTGAGGCAACTTTTATGTATTTATAGAAAGTCCAATCCCTATCAACTTTCAAATTGGTCTTAATTATTTATATATTATAGTTGTTGAAATGTTTGCCTTTTTCTTGACTCGTTACAGATTTCAAATGGGGGTCACTGACCCCAACAAATGCTCTGTAAGGCTACAAATGTATTGTTTGTGCTTCTTTTTATTACTCGTCATCTTTCTATTCAGACCCTCTCCTATTCATATTCAATTCTCCTATTCAAATCAATGCATGGTTGCTAGGGTAATTTGAGCCTAGCAACCAGACTTATGTATGTATGTATGTATGTATAACTTTGATTAAATTGCAAACTGGAGAGCTGCTGAATAAAAAGCCAAATAACTGATAAACCACAAATAATAAAAAATGAAAACCAATGGCAATTTGTCAGAATATCACTCTCTACAATCATACTAAAAGTTAGTTTAATGGTGAACAACCCCTTTAACTGTCCTAAATTGTAAAATAGCAGCCCAGTTTTCAAATTTACCAGCAATGTACTTGCTGGTAAATTTGTAATGCCCTTTTGTTCTGCCCCTAATGCTTGACAAGATCCTACCTTTAGGAATTCCAATCCCACTGAATCTGCCCTGGAGACTGCCCCTATCAAGCAATGGCTGGTATTTTACAAATATAAATCTGGCATCCTTAATCCCTGCTCAGAAACTGCCCAACCTCTATGTGCCCATGAAAGCACCACTGATTTGCAGCTGTCTCAACTAGGGTTGCCACCTTTTCTGAAAAAAAATACCGACCTTCCTATATATTTATCTTTTTTTCCTATTAATAACATTGGGATCAATCATCATTTTTACTGGCCAGGTGGCACCCTAGTCTCAACACATTGTTCACAAGTTGTGATGAAAGTTGTTAAGTGCATCCTCAATTACTCTGTAAGGGCTCTTACTGACGAGCGGTTGTAGCTGCGCTCCCCTGCGTTCCGTTTTTCAGCGTTCAGCCGCAGGGGAGCGCAGGAATAGCCGCATTTAGCTTTTTTCAATGGGGCTGTACTCACACAGGTGCCTGTAGGCGCCGAACGCAGGTTGAGACGCAACATGCAGCATTTTTCCTGCGTTCGGCGCCTACACGCGCCTGAGTACAGCCCCATTGAAAAAAGCTAAATCTGTCTAATCCTGCGCTCCCCTGCGGCTGAACGCTGAAAAACGGAACGCAGCTACAACCGCTCGTCAGTAAGAGCCCTAATTCTGGGGGGGAATGCTGCATTGGGGGTAGAAAATATATGTGCCGTGTATGCCATATAGTTTATAAAGTGCCAGCATTATTTAAAAAAAATGCTGTACAACTGATTAATGGAAAATACAAACAGTGCAACAAGCAAAATAAACCAATGGCCTCAAGAAGTGCACCCACAAATCCACGTGATCACCTTTCAAATGATCAGGGGGTAATTCCGAGCATTCTGATTTTCGGAACTTGGAATTTACAAGTCACAAAAAAATGGAACACGGGGCAACGACCGCCATAGACTTTCATGTGGATCACCTGGAAGTGCTGTGTGTTTATATAGCTGGCTGATTAAGTTCTAACATAGTATAAATATCTACTAACTGTAGATACTGTACAGCTGAAGAGAGTCTCTTCTCCTCCAGAGTGCTTGGATTATGTTGCCATTTCTCTTTTACTTTATGATGTTAGAGGTGATACTGAAGAGGTTTCAGGGAAGTAGTCTGTACAAGCTTCAAATGAATATTCATCACTTACATCTGAAATAAAAAAAAACTGAGCATTTAAAACTCAAAAAAATAAGAAAGCTATATAAGCAAACCTAGCAATCGTTCTCTACTGCCTAAATTGTACAAATGTAGCCAGTGTGTATATCAGGTACAGGTGATGCATCTTCTTCCCAGCTCCCGTGATTGGCCAGATATGCAGAAGAACTGGCCTGAGGATTGCAGACTTAGAGCTCTTACAGACTAGCGTTTTTACCTGCGCTCCCCTGCGTTCCGTTTTTCTGCATTCAGCCGCAGGGGAGCGCATGAATAGACGCATTACATTTTTTCCAATGGGGCTGTACTCACACAGGCGCGTGTAGGCGCCGAACGCAGGTTGAGACGCATCATGCTGCATTTTTCCTGCTTTCGGCACCTACACGCGCCTGTGTGAGTACAGCCCCATTGGAAAAAATGTAATGCGTCTATCCCTGCGCTCCCCTGCGGCTGAACGCAGAAAAACAGAACGCAGGGGAGTGCAGGTAAGAACGCTCGCCAGTAAGAGCCCTTAGGGATCTTACACACGAGCGGTTCTACCTGCGCTCCCCTGCGTTGGGCTTTCTTCCATTCAGCCGCAAGGCAGCGCAGGAGTAAATGCACTGAATTATTGTCAATGGGGCTGTACTCAGACGCATGTAAGCGCCAAACGCAGGTAGAATGCAACATGCTGCGTCTCAACCTGCGTTTAGCGCTTACATGCGTCTGTGTGAGTACAGCCCCACTGACAATAATTCAGTGCAAGAAAAATAAGTGATAAAGTATCATAATAATATATACTATTGTATTTTGTAATTATAATACTTTATCACTTATTTTTCTTGCTTGATTTTTCATTCTTCATTGATTAATTTGCATTTTGTTAACTTTAGTTTAGGTTTTTTTTTATCTTCTTTTGAGTGTTGTGTTTTTGTAGCTCCTGTGTGAATGTACTGCAATTGGTCAGTAAGTAGCCTGTATGTAAATTAGCCCTTCAGTAGTAGGGATGTAGCGAACGTCGGAAAAAAAGTTCGCGAACATATTCGCGAACTTGCGCAAAAATGCGAGCGGTTCGCGAACGGTTCGCGAACCCCATAGACTTCAATGGGAAGGCGAACTTTAACATCTAAAAAAGACATTTCTGGCCAGAAAAATGATTTTAAAGTTGTTTAAAGGGTGCAACGACCTGGACAGTGGCATGCCAGAGGGGGATCAAGGGCAAAAATTTATCTGAAAAATCTGCCTGTGTGTGCTTGGAAGAGATAGTGTAGGGGGAGAGCTGTTAGTGATTTCAGGGACAGATGATAGTAAGTTTGCTGGCTAGTAATCTGCTTGATACTGCTCTGTATTGGAGGGACAGAAGTCTGCAGGGATTTGAGGGACATTTTAGCTTAGGTAGCTTTGCTGGCTAGTAATCTACTGTTCTCTTTAAACAACTGCCATACATTGACCTTGTAGGCATTGTTTGCCCAGTTTTTTTGGACGCAGCCACTGAAGCACAGTTGCCAGAAAAAATATGCCATATAAATGCTGAAAATAGTCATTTTTCGCCATACGTTGACCTTGTAGACATTGTTTGCCCAGTTTTTTTGGTTGCAGCCACTGAGGCCAGAAAAAATTAAACCAGTAGGGTTTGCACCCTAGTTTGTAACGGTGGCGGAGGGAGGAGGACGCTAAAGGACAGCTGTGTGTGGAGTCATGAGGCTTGAAGAGAAGGACAGCTGCATAGAAGTCAGAACAAGTCTTCCGGCGTGCAGTAACCCTCCGAGATCCACCCCTCATTCATTTTAATAAAGGTCAGGTAATCGACACTTTTGTGACCTAGGCGAGTTCTCTTCTCAGTTACAATCCCTCCTGCTGCACTGAAGGTCCTTTCTGAGAGCACACTTGAGGCTGGGCAAGACAAGAGGTTCATGGCAAATTGTGACAGCTCTGGCCACAGATCAAGCCTGCGCACCCAGTAGTCCAGGGGTTCATCGCTCCTCAGAGTGTCGATATCTGCAGTTAATGCCAGGTAGTCCGCTACCTGCCGGTCGAGGCGTTCTTTGAGGGTGGATCCAGAAGGGTTGTGGCGCTGCCTTGGACAGAAAAACATTTGCATGTCTGATGTTACAGACCGGCCAAAGGGCTTTGTCCTTGCAGGTGTGCTCGTGGCAGGATTACTGGCACCTCTGCCCCTGAAATGTTGATGAGTTCCTGAAGTGACATCACCCTTAAAAGCATTGTACAACATGTTTTGCAGGCTGGTTTGTAAATGCCGCATCTTTTCGGACTTGTGGTATGTTGGTAACATTTCTGCCACTTTATGCTTGTACCGAGGGTCTAGTAGCGTTGCGACCCAGTACAGGTCCTTCTCCTTAAGCCTCTTGATACGGGGGTCCTTCAACAGGCATGACAGCATGAAAGACCCCATTCTCACAAGGTTGGATGCAGAGCTATCCATCTCCGCTTCCTCATTATCAAGGACTGCATCATCCACGGTCTCCTCCCCCCAGCCACGTACAAGACCAGGGGTCCCCAAAAGGTCACCACTAGCCCCCTGGGAAGCCTGCTCCTGTTGGTCCTCCTCCTCCACAAAGCCACCTTCCTCCTCTGACTCCACTTCTGGCACCTCTCCCTGCGTTGCAGCAGGTGCCTGGGTTCGTTCTGGTGATTCCGACCATAAATCGTGCGCTTCCAGCTCCTCGTCACGCTGGTCTACAGCCTCATCTGTCACTCGTCGCACGGCACGCTCCAGGAAGAAAGCGAATGGTATTAGGTCGCTGATGGTGCCTTCGGTGCGACTGACCATATTTGTCACCTCTTCAAAAGGTCGCATGAGCCTGCAGGCATCGCGCATAAGCACCCAGTAACGGGGGAAAAAAATCCCCAGCTCTGCAGATCCAGTCCTACCACCCAGTTCAAAAAGGTACTCGTTGACGGCCCTTTGTTGTTGCAGCAGACGTTCCAACATAAGGAGCGTTGAATTCCAGCGAGTCTGGCTGTCAGAAATCAAACGCCTGACTGGCATGTTGTAGCGCTGCTGAATGTCAGCAAGGCGTGCCATGGCTGTGTAGGAACGTCTGAAATGGGCCGACACCTTTCTGGACTGGGTGAGAACGTCCTGGAATCCTGGGTACTTGGAGACAAAACGTTGGACTATTAAATTTAACACATGTGCCATGCAGGGCACATGTGTTAAATTTCCCAGTCTCAACGCTGCCAACAGATTGCTTCCATTGTCACACACCACTTTTCCGATCTGCAGTTGGTGTGGGGTCAGCCACCGATCGGCCTGTGACTGCAGAGATGACAGGAGTACAGATCCGGTATGGTTTTTGCTTTCCAGGCACGTCATCCCCAAGACAGCGTGACAACGGCGTACCTGGCACGTCGAATAGCCTAGGGGGAGCTGGGGGTGCACAGGTGTGGAGGAGGAGAAGGAGGACCCAGCAGCAGAGTAAGAAGAAGAAGAGGAAGAAGACGAGGTAGAGAGCGATGGAGGAGTAGAGGTGGTGGCAGAACCGCGTGCAATCCGTGGCGGTGACACCAACTCCACTGTTGTTGTTGTTGTTGAGCTACCCATTCCCTGCTTCCCATTCCCAGCCATTACCAAGTTCACCCAGTGGGCAGTGTAGGTGACATACCTGCCCTGACCATGCTTGGAGGACCATGCGTCAGTAGTCATATGGACCTTTGGCCCAACACTAAGTGACAGAGATGCGGTAACTTGGCTCTGCACATGTTGGTACAGGTGTGGTATTCCCTTTTTAGAAAAAAAATTGCGGCTGGGTACCTTCCACTGCGGTGTCCCAATTGCTACAAATTTGCGGAAGGCCTCAGAGTCCACCAGCTGGTATGGTAAAAGCTGGCGGGCTAAGAGTGCAGACAAGCCAGCTGTCAGACGCCGGGCAAGGGGGTGACAGTCAGACATTGGCTTCTTACGCTCAAACATGGCCTTCACAGAAACTTGGCTGGTGGCAGATGACTGGGAATGGGAACAGGTGGTCAAGGTGGAAGGCGGAGTGGAGGGTGGTTCAGATGGGTCAAGGAGAGCAGAGGTAGAGCAGTAAGATGCTGGACCAGAAGGAGTGTGGCTTTTAGTTTGCCTGTTGCCTTTGAGGTGTTGCTCCCAAAGTGCTTTGTGCTTGCCGCTCATGTGCCTTCGCATAGAAGTTGTACCTATGTGGCTGTTGGGCTTACCAAGGCTCAGTTTCTGACTGCACTCATTGCAAATTACAATGCTTTTGTCAGAGGCACACACATTAAAAAAATCCCACACTGCTGACTTTTTGGAAGTGTGCGATCTGGCGGTAACAGTAGAAGTTGGCGGCATTGGCGGCAATGGCGGGTGCGTTGGCCGGCTGAACACAGGTGCCGATACATGTTGTTGCCCTACTGATCCCTGCGGGCTGTCCTCCCTGCTTCTTCTAAGTCTTATTCTCCTACTGCCTCTCTGACTCTCCGTCTCTCCATCTGAACTACCCTCCTCTTGCTCTCTTCTACTAGGCACCCACAAAACATCAATCTCCTCATCATCATTCTCCTCAGATGCATCAATTTCTTCTGACACATCACAGAAGGAAGCAGCAGCGGGGACCTCCTCCTCATCACTCATCATTATGTCCATCTCTGTCGTGTTCTCTGCCAGAATTAAATCTGGTGTAACGTCCTCATCTCCTTCATCTTCTTCTGCCAATAATGGTTGCGCATTACTCAGTTCAAGAAACTCATGGGAAAATAACTCCTCTGACTCCAGTGAAGAAGGGGCACCGGTGGTGGAGGAAGTGTTACGTGGGGTGGCCATAGCAGTGGAGGATGAGGAGGATGTTGTGGTAAAGTTAGAAACGGTAGAGGATGGGGTGTGCTGTGTAAGCCAGTCAACTACCTCTTCAGCATTTTGGGAGTTCAGGGTCATTGGCTTTTTAAAACTGGGCAATTTGCTAGGGCCACAGGATTGCATAGCAGCACGGCCCCTAGCACGGCCTCTGCGTGGCGGCCTGCCTTTGCCTGGCATTATTTTTAAAAAAACAACAACAACAAAAACTCAGTTGGTTTTTCTGGAAACGATAATACACACAGCTAGATGGCGGTTTGAAGAAAACACTGTGCAAATAATGCCTACAAGGTCAACGTATACACAGCGGTGGATACGGATTACGTAAAATATAAGAATGCTGCTTGAAAAAAAGTAACTCAAGTGGTTTTTCTAGAGACGATAATATTATCAATATTTAGACAAAATGTGAACAAGCTCACACAGCTAGATGGTGGTTTGAAGAAAACACTGTGCAAATAATGCCTACAAGGTCAACGTATACACAGCGGTGGATACGGATTACGTAAAATATAAGAATGCTGCTTGAAAAAAAGTAACTCAAGTGGTTTTTCTAGAGACGATAATATTATCAATATTTAGACAAAATGTGAACAAGCTCACACAACTAGATGGCGGTTTGAAGAAAACACTGTGCAAATAATGCCTACAAGGTCAACGTATACACAGCGGTGGATACGGATTACGTAAAATATAAGAATGCTGCTTGAAAAAAAGTAACTCAAGTGGTTTTTCTAGAGACGATAATATTATCAATATTTAGACAAAATGTGAACAAGCTCACACAGCTAGATGGCGGTTTGAAGAAAACACTGTGCAAATAATGCCTACAAGGTCAACGTATACACAGCGGTGGATACGGATTACGTAAAATATAAGAATGCTGCTTGAAAAAAAGTAACTCAAGTGGTTTTTCTAGAGACGATAATATTATCAATATTTAGACAAAATGTGAACAAGCTCACACAGCTAGATGGCGGTTTGAAGAAAACACTGTGCAAATAATGCCTACAAGGTCAACGTATACACAGCGGTGGATACGGATTACGTAAAATATAAGAATGCTGCTTGAAAAAAAGTAACTCAAGTGGTTTTTCTAGAGACGATAATATTATCAATATTTAGACAAAATGTGAACAAGCTCACACAGCTAGATGGCGGTTTGAAGAAAACACTGTGCAAATAATGCCCACAAGATCAACGTATACACTACTACAGCGGTGGATACGGATTACGTAAAATATATTATGGCTGCTTGAAAAAAGTCACTCCGGTGTTTTTTCTGGAGACGGTAATATTATGGATATTTAGACAGAATGTGAACAAGGTCACACAGCTAGATGGCTGTTGGTTGAATAACACACTGGGCAAAAAATGCCTACAGGGCAAATAATGCCTAAAAGGTCAACTTATACACTACTACAGCGATGGATACGGATTACGTAAAATTTATTATGGCTGCTTGAAAAAAGTCACTCCGGTGTTTTTTCTGGAGACGGTAATATTATGGATATTTAGACAGAATGTGAACAAGGTCACACAGCTAGATGGCTGTTGGTTGAATAACACACTGGGCAAAAAATGCCTACAGGGCAAATAATGCCTAAAAGGTCAACTTATACACTACTACAGCGATGGATACGGATTACGTAAAATTTATTATGGCTGCTTGAAAAAAGTCACTCCGGTGTTTTTTCTGGAGACGGTAATATTATGGATATTTAGACAGAATGTGAACAAGGTCACACAGCTAGATGGCTGTTGGTTGAATAACACACTGGGCAAAAAATGCCTACAGGGCAAATAATGCCTAAAAGGTCAACTTATACACTACTACAGCGATGGATACGGATTACGTAAAATTTATTATGGCTGCCTGAAAAAAGTCACTCCGGTGTTTTTTCTGGAGACGGTAATATTATGGATATTTAGACAGAATGTGAACAAGGTCACACAGCTAGATGGCTGTTGGTTGAATAACACACTGGGCAAAAAATGCCTACAGGGCAAATAATGCCTAAAAGGTCAACTTATACACTACTACAGCGGTAGTAAAATAAAAAAAAGTAAAATAAAAAAAAAATGAATATTAAAAAAAAAAAATTACAGTTGGTGCTGCTGAACTACTAGGAGCAGCAGATTAGCACACCAGTCCCACTCCCCAACAC
Source organism: Xenopus petersii (assembly GCA_038501925.1). NCBI lineage: Eukaryota > Metazoa > Chordata > Amphibia > Anura > Pipidae > Xenopus > Xenopus petersii. The sequence goes on along the minus strand of CM076674.1, from coordinate 30,064,235 downwards.
TGCTAGACTAATAGCACTGGGCTCTTATAGTAGTAGTAGTAGTAGTAGTAGTAGTAGTAGTAAAACAACAAAAAAATAAATAAAAGCAGTCCTTACAAGGACTACTGTTATTGCAGCAGTCAGCAGATGAGATCAGAAGCAGGACAGCTGCCCACTGCAGCTACATACAGAGCACTGCAGTAGAAGGTAGATTACTAGCCAGCAAAGCTACCTAAGCTTAAATGTCCCTCAAACCCCTGCAGACTTCTGTCCCTCCAATAACAGAGCAGTATCAAAACGATTACTAGCCAGCAAACTTTCAACTGTCCCTGAAATCACTAACAGGCAGCAGCTCTCTCCCTACACTATCTCTTCAGCACACACAGGCAGAGTGAAAAAAACGCTGCAGGGCTTCGGTTTTTATAGGGAAGGGGAGTGGTCCAGGGGAGAGCTTCCTGATTGGCTGCCATGTACCTGCTGGTCTGGGGTGAGAGGGCAAAAAAAAGCGCCAAGAATGGCGAACCCAAAATGGCGAACGTCGCGCGACGTTCGCGAACTTCCGGCGAGCGCGAACACCCGATGTTCGCGCGAACAAGTTCGCCGGCGAACAGTTCGCGCCATCTCTATTCAGTAGGCAATTTGTCTTTACTGATTGTGTTTGGTTGATACATCTGATGCTGTTGATTGGTTACAACCCCTATATTAGCCTTGTACAGGGGTGTGCCATTTAGCCTATGAGAAAGTGCCCCAACAGGCACGAAACGCATTAGGCCATGTCCTAATATGTCTTAATAAACTTTTTGTATTTTTTACTTGCGCTTGATCTATTTTTGAAAGAATTCACACTTTTGGTTTTGTTGTTATGCACCCTTGGACTGGGGTGAACTGTGAGTATGTCCTCCCAATGTTCACTCTATTTTTGAACTGGTATTTATTTCAGTAGTTCTTATAGAAGTTGGATGCACCATCTCCTTTTTTAATTAAACAAGTATTACCCCAGTAAGAGTTAAGGGTTGCCATTGTTTGTGTTTGCATTACAAATAAAAGGATTAAGGAGAATTGAATAAAAAAAGTTACATGAAATAAAGCAAATTAAAAGACAGTAGGGGTGGGTGCAAAATAACACCCCTTATTGCTCATTTACAGCCCTTACGCTCAATTCATAGCTGAGCTTCACCCCTTGTACCAGATTGCAGTGCTGTAATGCACAAGGCAACCCTTGTTCACCATTAAATTAACTTTTATGATGTAGAAAGTGATATTCTGAGACTATTTGCAATTGGCTATTTTTTTTTAGTATTTTTGGCTTTTCAGTTATTTGGCTTTTTATTCAGCAGCTCTCCAGTTTGCAATTTCGGCAATCTGGTTGCTAGGGTCCACATTACTCTAGTAACCATGCACTGATTTGAAAAAAAAAGTAGCCAGAACAATAAATTTGTAGCCTTAATGAGCATTTGTTTTTAGATGGGGTCAGTGACCCCCATTTGAAAGCTGGAAAGAGTCAGAGGAAGAAGGCAAACCATTCCAAAACTATAAAAAAGAAAAAAGTGAAGGGCAATTGAAAAGTTTCTTAGAATTGACCATTCTATAACATACTAAAAGTTAAAACTTAAAGGTGATCCACCTCTTAAAGGGTTTCCTTAGTTTGTGTTTGTATTAGGGCTCTTACAGACAAGAGTTTTTACCTGCGCTACCCTGCATTGCGCTTTCTTCCGTTCAGCCGCAGGGGAGCGCAGGAGTAGATGCACTGAATTATTGTCAATGGGGCTGTACTCACACAGACGCATGTAAGTGCCAAATGCAGGTTGTGACGCAGCATGTTGCATTTTACCAGCGTTTGGCACTTACATGCATCTGTGGGAGTACAGCCCCATTGACAATAATTCAGTGCATCTACTCCTGCGCTCCCCTGCGGCTGAACGGAAGAAAGCGCAATGCAGGGTAGCGCAGGTAAAAATGCTTGTCTGTAAGAGCCCTTACAAATAAAAGGATTAAGGACAGTTGAATCAAAAAGGGTTATATGAAATAAAGCAAATTTTATATATATATATATATATATATATATATATATATATATATATTGCTACTAAATGATGCCCCTTCACCCAGCGAACTTACTTAGAGAATATAAACTTGGTTTGCGATCGGTAGAGCCCCCCAGTTTTATTAAGGGGGTGGTTATTTTTGCCAGGAGCATTTTCACAGTTTCTTGCTTTTCAGGTTTCGTGCAGTGCAGGCTGGTTATGTTGCCATTCACCTGGCAAGTCTTTTTGCTCAGTCCAAACAAGTAAAAAATATCCAGAAACACATCCATTTTTAACGTAAAGCAAAAGCTCAGGCCATCCTTTTCTGTTAATACGAAATTTTGGCTTTCCAGATATTGAACGACCATGTTTTTTAAGTCAAACTAGAAAAAGACAGAACATGTAGACATGTTAAATGTTATAATTACATTTGAACCTTTTTTTAACCCTTTACCCCTTAATTGTTGCTCTAGATTCCAGGAAGTCCCATCTAGAATATATGATGAAGTTTTGGTCTCTCAAAAGGGACATTGCTGAGGTAGAGATATGGCTGGAGAAGAGCAACAAGCATACGGAAAATCATGGTTACAGATATTAAAGGGGTTGTTCACCTTTTAACTTTTAAGGGCAAATTCACTAATGGGGCGAATTTTCGCCAGCGTAAGCATCGCACCACTTCGCCAGGAGCAAATGTGCTACTAATACGGTAATTCACTAAGATGCAAAGTTTCTTCCCGGGCGTCGAACGCTGGTGACTTTTCGCTAGCATTACTTCGACTGTGCGAGAATTTCATAGCAAAGATGCGCTAGCATTCATTTGTGCCTAGCAAAACCTCGCTAGTGATCTTGCGCTTAGGTCAATTTGCATAGGGAGGGAAATTTAAAGTTGCATGGACGTCTTTATTATAAATGTTACTGCAAATGGTTTAAGTTACCGGTTTTTATTACACAAAGACAAATAAATGCCCTACACATGAGCCCACTGTAAAATGAATGTTCCATATGTTATAAAATGTCTGGAGAAAACCGGTTACCCAAAAAATTAAGTTAGGACCTTTGCAGGAATCCAGCTTAAAAGTTTTTGGAACTTTAATGCATTTTCGGCACTAGTGAATTGGAACCTGCTAGTGAATTGGTGATGTCCCGGCGGGTGGCAACACTGGCGAAAAGTCGTTGGTGTTAGCCACTTCGCCCTTTAGTAAATCTGCCCCTTAGTATGATGTACAGAGTTATTTCAATTTTTATTCAGCAGCTCTCCCATTTTCAATTTCAGCAATCTGGTTGCTAGGATCCATATTACCCTAACAACCATGGATTGAAATGAATAAAAGACTGGAATGTGAATAGAAGAGACATGGAACGTGACTAGGAGAGGCCTGAATAGACAGTGAGTAATAAAAAGTAGCAATAGGAATACCTTTGTATCTTTAAAGAGCATTTGTTTTTTTGATGGGGACAGTGATCCCCATTTGAAAGGTGGAAAGAGTCAGAAGAAGATGACAAATAATTATAAAAAAAAAAACTATAACAAATAAATAATGAAGACCATTTGAAAAGTTGCTTAGAATTAGCCATTCTATAACATACTAAAAGTTAACGTAAAGGTGAATCACCCCTTTAATTATCTTTGTATTATGTTGATCAACAAGAATGCCAACAGGTTAGGCAGCACTTTACAGAGATCAAGTTTAGATTCTCCACAGCTCAGGATCAATCTCACTTTTCATATATAGTTGTAAAACATTTATTTCTTTATTTCATCTGTTTTAAAATAGCTGTCAGCACGCTCTCGTGCAATACTGTATATTAAAATCGACTGCCGCGTTTCATGACTTCTAACAGAGCATGGTTACATTATACAAAAAGTACAACTTTATAGCTAGTAACACAATCCATTCTAGAGACATTCTTAAAGTTATACACATTCATTATATACTGTACATTAAAAACTTAATTAAAATCAACATCTCTAAACTTTTGACTTTTTTAAGCTAGTAATGAAGAATTCTTTTTTTAATCACATTTAGGGGCACATTTACTATTGGTCGAAGTAAAATCCTTTGAATTCGAATATCGAAGTCGAAGGATTTACCGCATTTCGTTCGAACGGTACACACCTTATACACAAACACATACATTGTTCATCATATAAGATGCTACAGCTACTGCTTGCAAATGTTCAGAGTTGTCAAATATTTATTTTTTTCCCATCACTTCTCTAGATCTGCTCTGTAAAAGAGAGGTTGGTGACATAGAAAAGACAGCTGCCATGCTAAGGGGGCTAACCATAATATAATTAATACTGCTGGTGGGCCCATATTCACTTTTCATCAGTCTGAACTGTAGTAACACTCGGGCTCACCTGCAGTTGGTAGTTTTCTCCAAATACTGATGATATCACGTTATTCATTCCACCTTCAAATTGTGCCTTTATTTCCGGGTGCCGGGTGTTCACAATAAGGGCAAAGGTTTTTTCTAGAAGAAATAAGATGCATAATCACACAATTTTGATATGTTTTTCTTATAGGTCCTGTGTGTCACAAAATATACATTATTTGGTCTTGCAGTGATATGGAAATATTCTCATCACACCAAACATTTTCCACAGCACTGTCTAATAGAAGGCTGTAGCCATCCAAATACATAATCAGTTCAGGAGATAAGCTCTACTCATTAGAGCTTACAATCTAAAACAGTGACCCCCAACCAATAGCTTGTGAGCAACATGTTGCTCTCCAACCTCTTTTATGTTGCTCCCAGTGCTTATTTTTCAATTCCAGGGTTGGAGGCAAGTTTTGGTTGTATAAAAACCAGGTGCACTGCCAAACAAAGCCTCAATGTATGTTGACAATCCACATAGGGGCTACCAAATGGCCAATCACAGCACTTACTGTATATGGCACCCCAAGAATATTTGTCATGCTTGTTATGCTCCCCAACTCCTTTTACTTCTAACTGTTGCTCACGGGTTCAAAAGGTAGGGGATCCCTGATCTAAAACTTAAAGGGTGCAAGAGACACAAGTAGTATAGTATAGTATTCGCTAATATCATGACCTAATTTATTAAATTAGCGTGCAATGAACTATATGATATTTATCTGTAAGTATGGCACTCTGTAAAGGAAGAACTGTTATAAAGTGAATCTGCCCTTTGAATAGTGTAGAGTGTTATTAAGAAACAACTTTGTATCATCATGACTGAAATTGCTTCCCCTGATATGAAGACTGTGTCAGAAATGATTAGTTTAGGGACGGGCAGCCTGCAAAGCTTTGCAGTTAAATTCCAACAATCTGAAGGATGGCAGGTTACTTGTGTCACTCTGTCCTATAAAATTATATATATTTATTCAGAAAGAATAAGTTACTACAGGCAGGGCCAGCCTTAGGCCTATTGGACCAATTGGGCCCAATAGGGCCCCGCACCTCTGGGGACCCCGCACCACAGGGCAGCACAGATAATATTTCCCTCAGCACATGATGCTGCCTGGCCTGCCCCCAACTTTGAGAGTCCAGCCCATCCCCAAATCCATAGGTCCAGCCCACCCTCAACTCTGATAAGCCAGCCTATCCCCCAACTCCATAGGTCTAGCCTGCCCCCAACTCTCATAGGCCCAGCTTTCCTCCAACTTTGATAGGCCCTGCCTGCCCCCAATCCAACCAAGCCTGCTCCCAAGCTGAATTGGCCCAGCCTGCCCCAAACTAATTGGCCCAGTCCACTCCTATTTCCTCCCTCTCTCTCTTACCCTGTGTGCCCCTATTATGTGCCCCTATTTCATCCCTCTCACTCTCTTACCTTGTCTGCCCCTTTCCTTTCTATTTTGTGTCTGTATGCCCTTATTTTCCTTAATACTTGGTGTGTCAGTAGCCAGCAACACTTTGTCTAGGGGCACCACCAACATGGTCCCAATTGAGCCCCACATTTGATAGGATCAGCCCTGACTACAGATCATCATACCTGAGGCAGAATTGTTGTTCATCTTTTTAGCATTTATCAGGAACAACATTGGCTTGCTGAGGATACTTTCTCTGTAATCCTTGTAATCAAAATGACTTTTCAGTTCCACTTTCCTAGTGCAGAGACAAAACAAGTGATTAGTTATCAACACAAGCTTTATAGTAAATGGAACAAAATCAACAATTAAATATAGATAGTGAGTAGAGGTGTTGTTTATAGATAATTAGATAATTCAACTGTCCTATCACAGTTGGTCAGTCCAGACTGAAAATTCCATCTGCACATTCTACTCTTTAGGGTGTGATTTAGTGGGTGCATGTTTCATCCCCTGTATGACTACATTGCCCAGTATCCGTCTGCTCCATCCACAGATCAGTTGCTTGGATACCTTGACGATTGGCCAGTTTGTCTTTACTCTTTAAGCCCAAACTAACATATAGTGCAAGAAATGTTATCTCCCAGGCTACTGGCACAGATAATGTACAGGTATGGGAGCTGTTATCCAGTATGCTCGGGACCTGGGGTTTTCCGGATAAGGGATCTTTCCATAATTTGCATCTTCCCACCGAGGGGCACATTTACTATTGGTCAAATATCGAGGGTTAATTAACCCTCGATATTCAAACCTCGAAGTAAAATCCTTCAACTTCAAATATCGAAGTCGAAGAATTTACTGCACTTCGAAGGTCGAAGTAGCCAATTCAATGGTCGAAGTAGCCAAAAAATTTTTTATTCTAATCCTTCACTTGAGTTTAGTAAATGTGCCCCCTAAAGTCTACTAGAAAATCATTTAAACATTAAATAAACCCAATAAGATGGTTTTGCTTCCAATAAGCATTAATTATATCTTAGTTGGGATCAAATACTGTTTTTTTAATACAGAGAAAAAGGCAATAATTTAAAAGTCTGCCAGAGTAAAATGCCTCAGCTCTCTATTCATTTCTGTTGGATTTTTCGAATTCTGTTTATCAGTGTGTGACAGTAAGGGGCAAATTCATCAAGGGTCGAATATCGAGGGTTAATTAACCCTCGATATTCGACTGGGAATTAAAATCCTTCGACTTCGAATATCGAAGTTGAAGGATTTTTGCGCAAATAGTTTGATTGAACGATCGAAGGAATAATCGTAGATTCTAATTATTTTAATCCAACGATCGAAGGATTATCCTTCGACCAAAAAAAGTTAGGCAAGCCTATGGGGACCTTCCCCATAGGCTAACATTGGGTTCGTTAGCTTTTAGGTGGCGAACTAGGGGGTCGAAATTTTTTCTTAAAGAGACAGTACTTCGACTATCGAACGGTCGAATAGTCGAATGATTTTTAGTTCGAATCCTTCGATTCGAAGTCGAAGTAGCCCATTCGATGGTCGAAGAAGCCAAAAAAACACTTCGTAATTCGAAGTTTTTTAACTTCGAATCCTTCACTCGAAGTTAATGAATTGGCCCATAAGAGTTCACCTTTTCATAAATACTCTCTCAAAAAAATCCCATAGAACTGAATTAAGAGTGGAGGAATTTCCCTCTGGGTGACTGTCGTGGGCTCTAAATTTGCTCTTTCGTAAGTATTGTGCTCCCAGTACATTGGCAACACGAGGGGAACAAATAATACGGGCACCTCAATATTGTGTATCTGATATAGAATGGGTCAGATACTCAGTGTGGCACTTATAAGCAGTTTCAGTATATGTTTATGAAACAATTTAAAGGGGGCCCTAAAATGGTTTTACTGTGAGATTTCAGAACTTCTAGTTATGCCACTGGTACCCAGTGTGTATTAAAACAGTCTCACAAAGAGACCTATCCGGCTAAAGTTCTTTGTAACTTACACCATGTGTTATGTCTCACCTCCTACTAAGCACCCCACCACCTGTAATATTAGATACATAGGGGCAGATTTACTATGGTGCAAAGTGGCTAACGCTAGTGACAATTCGACAGCGTAGCCAATTTACTAACAGGTGCAGGCGCCAATTCCCTAGCAAAACAGATCAGTGCTAGCAGTCATTCGCACTCTATCGCCAGGCGACTTTTCGCTCTGGCGAATGGATGTTACTGTGCAAATTCAGTAAACTGCAAATTTTACTGAACGTTACCTCTTTCGCCAGAGTTGCCTTCGCCACCTCAGACCAGGCAAAGTGCTATAAAGTAGCTGGATCTTCCTCAATCTTCTGTCACTTACATCATATCCTGTGAGCCGAAAATGCATCAAAAAATGCTGGCGACTTTTCCTTTTTTGAAGCGGAATTGCCTGCAAAAGTCCTCACTTAAACCTTTTTTGGATGGCAAACTTTTTTTGGGTAACTGGTTTTCTCCAGACATTTCATAACATATGGAACATTCATTTTACAGTGGGCTCATTATATTAACTCTCGTGTCTTTATTAAGGTTCCCTGGACTTGTATAAGAAAAAGTGGCAACTTCAAGCATTTGAGCCAACATTTATAATAAAGACATCCATACAACTTTAAATTACCCACCGTATGCAAATTGACCTAAGCGCAAGATCACTTGCGTATCTTCGCTAGGCACAAACGAACGATATCGCATCTTCGCTATGAAATGCTCGCATTGCCGAAGTAACGCTAGCAAAAAGTCACCAGCGTTCGGCGCCCAGGGCACAACTTCACATATTAGTAAATTAGCGTAGTGGTAGCGAATTTGCGCCTGTTGAAGAGGTGCGATGTGTGCGAAGCGGTCGCTGGCGACAATTTGCCCCTTAGTAAATCTGCCCCATAGATCTTATGGAGGATAATAATGCACTGATTGATAGAAATAAACTGCCAGGAGGAATATATGGTATCCTGCATGTGCCAGGAGCTGGAAAGGCCTTGCACATTCCTGTAATAGCCATTGATTTGGTAAATTTTCCCTCACACCCTAATCTGACACAGAATTCCCATAAGTAAGTCATTTTGTGTGTATGTATGGATATTTCTATTTATACAGCGCTGCTTATGCGCACAGGGATGTACGGCAGAACAACAAATCGATAAAACAAACGGGGCCAATACAATAATAAAAACAAACTACAGTTACATTAAAGAATAAGTGCTAATAATGTTAAAGAGGCAAGTGGAAAGCATATGCCTGCCCTGTAAAGCTTACAATATAGTTTTTACCTCTGAATGTAGTTGTTGATGTTATATTGCTCTCCATCTATGCTGCAAGTGCCGTTGCTGAAGAGGTTGAAGCCCCCATGTTGGTTATTGCAAATTAGAGTGTTGCCTTGCAGTTGCAAATACTCGGGCAGCAATTGCATCAGGAGCTTGAGGGACAGCACTCCCACCTCACAGTTTGGGGTGGTCTTAGAAACAAGGTCATTGAGCAGCGTTGTTCTTATAGAGGAGATGCTCTTCACACTGTCCAAGCGCCCCAGGCTGCCATCTGTAGGCTTGCTAGTGGCCATGGCTAAATCTCCCCCTGGATCAACGTGGTACAGTCAGCCAGGGATTGAAAACTACTGCAAGCCTGATACAGAATCACAGTAATCCTGGGAGTGTGGGGTGGGACTGCAGGCTCTTCCCGTCTGGGCTCAGAGTTCCCTGAGTGTCAGCAGATGGCCGGACTGACTCACCCTCTGGATGTTGGGATTTATCACTGTGTAAAACAAACGTGCCCTAATGTCTGATAGTTACTGCCTGAGAAAGTAAATAGGGAAGAGATGGAAATTGCTGAAGGGGTGGGTGCCCAGCATATATACTGTATATGTACAGCTACCAACAAAGCCCTCCCCTTAAACAAAACAGGGATTGTTTGTCCATATATTGCAATATATTAAAGCTGGCCAATTGCATCAGTCTTTGCTGATCTAGCCAATCCTACACTTTCCTCTGATCCCATCAGAACTCTAATATTACTTTTGGTATTTCTGTAGAGGCTACGTTTTGCCTGCAACTTGCTTTCCAAGGATAAAACTTCCAGGATAAATATATATATATATATATATATATATATATATATATATATATATTTATATATACAAAAAATTTTGGACACGGGATACCCTTAAGAATTACTGTTAAAAACGAAGGATTGGGCCCTTTCCTTCAGTCGTGATGAAATGTTGCAAGAAAAGGTGAAGGATAGGGGTGATGTAACCACCAAGGACATTTATTATGTCAGTCAATACGGTGTTAATTCCGCATTGGTTAAGCAAAGTGTGTTAAAACATTGGCCAATTCTCGTTACGGATGAACTTATTTCAAAAATGTTGCCTAATGGACCGAAATTTAGTTATAAAAGAGGAAGAAATTTGAAGGAGATATTAAGTCCCACTGATCCAGTGATGAAATATCAGGTAGATATCACAGCAGCCGGTGGCATATAGATGCACGGGGGGGGGGGTCATGTGTGGCACTTTAATATTGGGATTCCAACATCCACATACAGGAAAGAAGTATCAGGTGAAACAAAGAATGACATGCACTACTTCTATGGTCGTATATATAATCAAGTGCCCTTGCGGGTTCTTGTATTGCGGTAAAACCATAAGACAACTCAAAGAGAGAATTGCGATGCATAGGTCTAGCATCAGGACAGCTCTAGATCCGGAAAAGGCTGATAAAAATAAAAAGCAGGATATCTCCCAACAATTAGTGGCCAAACATTGGGCTGAGGACAAACACAGCCCGGCGACATTTAGATGCATGCCAATTGAGCAGGTTTCATTTAGGGCCAGAGGTAGTGATTACGAGAATATTCTCTTGAGAAGGGAAGCCTATTGGATCCATGAGCTAGATTTTGTGCCACCAAAAGGATTTAATAGCCAGCTAGCTTTAAGTTGTTTCTTGACCTGAAAAGTGTATCTCCTTTTAAAGAAATCAGCAGTAAATTACAAATTAAAACATTGTTTTATTGGCTAGAATTTGAATCCAAAATTACAAGCAAAGTGAAATTATTTTTCTTTTATTATTAGGTAATGTTACATTGTATCCGCCGTTTCTGGAAATTTAAGTAAGCGATGTATCTTTTATATTATATTTTTGATCACATGAAGATGGACTTTTTACATATTTTAGCAACATTGTTTCACATAGATTGGGAATGTTTTAGAGCATTTTAATATGAACAATTCACAGCACTTTATTGGAATTTGCACAGAGATTCTTAGAGGGTTAATCCCCAGATGTTTCACTCTTGAAATCATTCCTAAATGGATTATGTTAATGAAATGATGTCACTGTTGACGTTTTTTTTGTGATGTAAATGAGGGTATAAAACCCTGCACTTTCACTAGCACTTTATACTTGATAAAGGCCCCAACGAGGGCTGAAACATTGGATACACGAGTGATGTTAAAATAAAAAATTGAATTGTAAATGTTTGGAGTGTGGGTCCATTCTGAAGATTATATGCAATAATTGACCAAGCACCCACGAGTGGATTGACAAGTAAGAGTGCGGGTACCTCCAGAAGGATTATATATATATATATATATATATATATATATATATATATATATATATATATATATATATATACATATATATATACATACATATATATATATATATATATATATATATATATATATATATATATATATATACATATATATATATACATATATATATATATATATATATATATATATATATATATATATATACACTGGCCAGCTCCTTGTTGTAGCTCCCACCCTTCCCAGCTATAGTCAGGTGATCCCACTGGTGGCTAATAAAAGGGCAGCCAAGTTCTTAATGAATCAGATGCAATTTGAGTGTAGGATTGGCCAGATCTATATATATATCTATATATCTATCTATATATATATATCCCCCCTGGGGGTCCAGTAGTGTCGAAGGCCCAGTAAAGACCTTTATAATAAGCAATTCAATTTTATTATATTTAGTAGAATAGGTCAGTTTGTCAATGTTATGGGGCCCTCAATTGAATTAGCTATAACATCTAGTCGAGGCACTATGTATATCTCAAAAGTTTTATTTACAAAAATGTGTCATGATTTCAGCCACCAGCTGGGACCATTCTCAGTGAAAACACCATCATTTGAAAAAGGCCAACAAAAGTTTATATGTGCATTGTCTTAAACTTGGTTTTCCTCTCAGACATATATTGCTTTGATTTTATTCTTCCAATATATGGGTCACCCCTAGTAGTAGTAGTGGTAGTAGTCAGACCCCCAAACAAAGAAGCATCAAGACCTATGTAGAATACAGACACAGAGAACACAGAGGGTACAGAATGCTGATATAACAGCACACTTTGGTGCTACCACCAGTTGCTTCCAGTTTGACAAATTGGACACTGAAATTCTGGGGGAATATGGGGAATTGTGAGAATAAATATGGTGATTGGGCTCAAAATTGCACTTTGCTCACAGCTTCAGGGTCTTATTTACTACAGAAATTTAGAGCTGAATTGTCAGATATACAAGTAGAAACAATATCCAAATCTTTTGCCGATATTGGTCGGCTTGTCTTCCGCCATACATGCGCCGAGTATAGTATGAAAATTAGTTTCATACGATAATATCTGTAAGTCTACCGCTTCAAATTAAACTTCCTAACAGGAGCACCATTCTAGGTAAGAAAATTCTTAATTATTCTCTTTACTGCTAGAGTCTAACATTTTGACATCCCTCAGTGACTAGCCCTGGTCTTTTTACAGTATACACAATACTGGCTTTATTGAATGCCATGTTGATATTATTGTATTTGGGTGGAGTAAAGCCTTATAGTTCAGTAGTGTCTTATGGTAGGATGTTGTTGCTGGTTGAGATGCACCGAATCCAGTATTCACTTTGGGATTCTGCCTTTTCCAGTAGGATTCAGATTCAACCTAATCCTTGTGTGTGGCCGAACCAAATCTGAATCCTTATTTGCATATGTAAATTAGGTTTGGGAAGGGAAATTACGTGACTTTTCGTCTCAAAACCAGGAAGTGAAACATTCTTTTTACTTTCCTGTCTCTAATATGCATATGCAAATTAGGATTTGGATTCGGTTCAGCATTCGGCCAAATCTTTCATAAAGGATTCAGGGATTCAGCCGAATCCCAAATAGTGGATTTGCTGCATCCCTAGTTGCTGGTGACCTGAGTGATTCAGTATATGTAGATTAAAACCAATGTTGTTTTTACTATGTTGCTGCCCAGGAACTACTTTTGTGACTTGCCGGTGGCTACTGTACCCTGATACATAGGCACAGATATATAAACTGGCGTCTAGATATAGTTACTAATCACATCTTTATCTATTATCTGACAGGCTAATATAGTAAATACACGTTAGGTGTTATCTACATGCCAAGCCCTACAATGGCTGTGTTTATTGGTATCTGATAACAGTTCAAAGTGTTAATTTTCCATGTATTTCAAATGCTATCACAAAGCAGCGATAGCACGGTCCTGTCTATTCTTGTAGAATGCACTTATATGTTTTGCTTGCACTTTTTGTAGATATTGTGGCTCTTACTTTCAGGTTACTGTGGACAGGGGTGGGAATTTAGGGGTTTGCTTGACTTGCAAAAGCGAATACCAAATAATATTCTACAACAAACAGATTTGAGTTACAGGTACGGGATCCGGAAAGCTTGGCACCTGGGGTTTTCCAAATAAGAGTTTTTTTCTGTCATTTGTATCACCATATATTGTCTATTAAAGGTTGGGGCAGACGGGCAGATTTGGGGAGATTTAGTCGCCTGGCGCCTAATCGCCTCTTCTGCGGGGCGACAATCTCCCCAAATTGCCTTCCGTCTGCTTGAATGAAGAATCGCATGCGCTAATGCACTTGCGGCGCTTCGATTTCCGTAGTCGCCCTAAGTTTCCATGTGAGGCGCAGGCGATTCTTGATTCAAGCAGGCGGAAGGCAGTTCAGGGAGATTGTCGCCCCACAGAAGAGGCGATTAGTCGGCAGGCGACTAAATCTCCCTGAATCAGCCCATCTGCCCCAACCCTAAAACGTTTAATAGAATTTTAGATTGGGTTTATTTAATGTTTACATGATTTTCTAGTAGACTAAAGGTATGAAGATAGACTAAAGCTGGCCATAGATGTTGAGATTTTTAAAAGATCCGATCCTCATCGTGAGACCACGATTTTCGTACGAATTGACCATCAACTAAAAGACCAATTTGCCAGGAAAACAAAGGGGAGCTGCCTGCTTGGCCCTGCAAACATAGATAGATTGCACTGGGACCGATAAAGATTTTTTGACCTGGTCGATCAATTTCCTGAAAGGCCAAAAAATCGTAAGATGTACGATCGTTCGAATCCCACTAACCGCACGATAATTTCGAAGGATTGGTCGGAATTCACTAAAATCGGTCATTCGCCAAGAAAAATCGTCGCGTCTATGGGGAGCTTTAAGGTATAAAGGTCTGTTATCCAGAAAACTTCAGGTCCCAAACACTCTGATTAACAGGTCCCATACCTGTATAAATTTTGAAGGCTCACAAGTTACCCCTCCTTTAACAGCATCACTGACACATACAAGCATGTTCTCTGTAAAAATCTGCATTACCAGCCCTAACATGGACAAAATTCAAGTAAAATACTCTTTTCTGTTATGCTTTATTGGACGCATTTCTATTTAGATGCTTCAGAATCACTTGCTTAAATGTTTAATAACATATACAGACAAGCTTTGTCCTGCCATATAACCTATACCAACCAATCAGCAGCAATCACTTCTGCCCAAAAAAGAACTATAGTCCGACAGCATCAAACGGCCACTTAATTTGTCTCATGATATTCATACTGAACATTGGTACCCTAGTGCTTGGCTTACGACAAGAAAGAGATACTTATCTTAATGGGGTGGTTTACGTTTAACATTTAGTATGTTATAGAATGGCCAATTGTAAGCAACTTCTAACTGGTCTTTATTATTTTTTTCTATAGTTTTTTTAATTACTTGCTCTTTTCTTCTGATTCTATCTGTTATTTTTTCAACCACTACTTTGTAATTTGTTTAAAGAAGGTGCATCTAAAACATGATGAAGACATGAAGTAGAATAATGTGAAATGGCTGGAGTCCTGGGGGCAGTATATTTCGGAGAGTGAGGTGTTTGGGAGACAGTGAGTCAGGGCAGAACTGATGTCATTGGTTTAGCTCAGGGAGCAGCCAAGGTGGGGAGCATCTGATGAGATGTGCTGCTCTCATCCCATAGGCACGGCTAACTCGCTGCTACAAACACTTTCTTAAGAAATGGATTTTGTCTCTATATAGTAATAGAAATAAATTAAAAAATACTCAATATACCGATATACCGATTTTCCAGGCAGCCATCAGCACACAGTTCAGTATACAAAGTGCCCGATGAACTAATTGTTTACTGAGACTTCCTGATTATTTTCCTGGCATCAGACAGTTTTTTTGGAGTGGTTTTTAACCTTTAAATTAACCTTTAAATTAACTTAGCAAGCATGGTGTAGAATTTGTATAATCTTTTAATAGCTATTTGCCTTCCTCTTCTGCCTCTATTGAGTTTAAATCACAGTCACTGACCACGAGAGCTGAAAACTACAGGTATGGGAGCTGTTAACCAAAGTAATAGGGAACTGGGTTTTTTTGGATAAGGGGTCTTTCCGTAATTTGAATCCATATTGCAAGTCCAGTAAAAAACAAATTAAACATTAATTAAGCCCAACAGGATTGTCTGGTACCGCAGCGGCTCTGAAGAAGTGCCATTGGTGTGGGCACGAAACGCGTAGGCTGTGTTGCACTGTCATTGCCACCTTTTCACACTGTTTGCCACAATAAAGCCAAACAATTGATGAAGAGTTGAGCATCTCTGAAGTTAATCCGGCAGAGCAAGAGGAAGGAACTATGGTATTTGGTGGGGGGGCAGAGAAGTGAGGTATGGGGTGGTGGTGGGGGGCATGATTGTTTGTGCATGTGATGGCAGGGCAATGACATCGGAGGTGGGTATTGGACAGATTTTTGTCTGGGCTTCGCTATGCTGAAAATCTAACCAATAGTTGTGAACCAAACAGAACCATGAACTCAGAGCCATGTTGTTTTATTACAACATGCAGAACTCAGTGAGTCAGTGCTACCAGCTTCTGCAAACCAACTAAAAAATTGAACAGGACATTAACATACTATAGTCATCTTAAAAGTGTACTAGCCCTTTAATGATGGAATGCTACTTCAGTCTAGCAGTTAGACTGCTCCTCAGAGGCAATGTTCTCACTCAGATAAATGTCAAACACACACAAAATCCAAGGGCAACATACCATCTCTCCACCAACTTTTGTTCTCCTCTAAGTCTATATATGGCTGGATAATATATTTTAAACAGTTAAAAGACAGAAAATTAATTTTCAAAAATACTTCGAAGAGCCCACTGATAATGTGTTTACAGTCCTCACAAGAAGATAAGGAAGCAGGGCTGACCGGCACTCAAAAGTATCCACAAGACCAAAGATATTCCTACACGTTCCACACCCCTCAGGGCACTTAGTATGACTAAGCACCCTGAGGGGTGTGAAACGCGTAGGGTGGATGGAGATGAAGCTAAATTTTTAACTTTTCTACTAATAAATACATTTTTTAACTGAATATCTTTGGTCTTGTGGATCCGTTTGAGTGCCGGTCAGCCCTGCTTCTTTATCTTCTGCTGTACCGCTCCCTAAAGCTGGGGGTCTGGGGCTGGTGCACCTGGACCACTTTCACTGTTTGGTGAGTTACTTTACCATTAATTCTGGAGCACCTTGTCCTCCTCTAACCATTTACAGTCCTCACAAGGTCTTGCACGCGATGCCGGCACGATCTTTGTTCTCTTTCTAATTAATTATTAATTATTGCAGAATATTCTCTGCTTGTAAAATCCAGTCAGCTCAATAACCATAGATCTGGTCTTAAGATAATTTATTTCAGTTTTAAAAGCCCGGGGAAATTTCTAGTACAGTTGGCAGCTAACTTAGATAAATTAACTTTCTAATCGGAATTACAGGACGGCTGTCTCCCACAGACTCAATTTTACTGTAATAATTCACATTTTTATTATTTCTTTTTTCTCTGTAATAATAAAACAGTAGCTTGTACTTGATCCAAACTTAAATATAATTAATCCTTTTTTGGAGGCAAAACCAACCTATTGGGTTTATTTAATGTTTACATTAATTTTAAGAAGACTTAAGGTATAGTGATCCAAATTACAGAAAGACCCATTATCCAGAAACCCCCAGATCCTGGGCATTCTGGATAATAGGTCCAGCAAAAGTATTTTACATCATTTTTATATATTTTTTTAATTGTGTGTCTCAGCCTCCTTAGATAAATGAACTAGAGAGCTGTTAGCTACTGTAATATAAAGCTATAATTAAGAGCCCCTTGGGTTCCTGTAGGGGTCATGAATAGGATTACAGTGGTATTTGTGTAGCTGAAGCAGATCACAACTAATGTAAATCCTGATCGATCTACATACAGATGTCGCCGTCTGTTGAGTCAGTACAATGGCACTGGCATTATTGTTGTAATAATCATAAAAATATCCACCCTTGATACTCTAACTCAGCAGTTACATCAGCATCAGAGAAATCACAGCTTTGAAGTTGTTAAGGGGAAATGAAACCAACAGTGTTAAGGGGAAATGAAAGTGTCAAGTGGATATTCTCTTTCTGTCAAGATGAAAATGCATCTAGTTAGTAGATTATGTTTTAGAAATTATGGATATTCACTGAAGTCTCATAATTCACATTGTAGGACATCTCAAGGAAGAAGACAATGCAGCCCCGAATGTACAGAAATAACACAATAAGCTTGGCCAAAAGGATCCAAGCCCCTTATATGCAAAGCTGAACCAGAGACAAATTGGCTTTGCAATTAAAGGCACATATACCTTTAAGTTAATTTATTGTATGTTATAGAATGGCCAGTTCTAAGCTAATTTTCAATTGGTCTTCATTGTTTATTTTTTAAAGTTGTTGAATTATTTGCCCTTTTCTTCTGACTCTTTCCAGCATTCAAATCTAAAAACAAAAGCTCTGTAAGGTTACACATTTAGGGGCACATTTACTTAGCTCGAGTGAAGGAATAGAATAAAAAATACTTCTAATTTTGAAGTAGTTTTTTGGCAACTTCGACCATCGAATGGGCTACTTCGACCTTCGACTACGACTTTGACTTCGAACTAAAAATCATTTGACTATTCGACCATTCGATAGTCAAAGTACTGTCTCTTTAAAAAAAAAACTTCGACCACCTACTTCGCCACCTAAAACCTACCGAGCATCAATGTAGCCTATGGGGAAGGTCCCCATAGGCTTTCTAGCCAATTTCTGATCGAAGGAAAATCGTTCGATCAATGGATTAAAATCCTTCAAATCGTTCGATTCGTAGGATATAGTCGTTCAATCGAACAATTATTCCTTCGATCGTTCGATCGAACAAAGATCGCTAAATCCTTCGACTTCGATATTCGAACGATCGTACATCTTACGATTTTTCGGCCGACATCTGTCAGGAAATTGATCGGCCAGGTCAAAAAATCTTTGTCGGTCCCAGTGCAATCTATCTATGTTTGCAGGGCCAAGCAGGCCGCTCCCCTTTGTTTTCCTTGCAAATTGGTCTTTTTAGTTGATGGTAAATTCGTAGGATCGTACGATCGTTTCGAGAAGATCGTGGTCTCACGATCAGGATCTGATCTTTTAAAAATCTCAACATCCATGGCCAGCTTTAGTCATAGGCTAGTCTGATACTACCTCCCCAAGCTGAAGGTTTGGGGCTTGAGCACCTGGACCCCCTGTCAGTATTGGTAAGTGTACCTTACTATTCACCAGCTTTTTTCCCACCATCCCATATTCCAGTCTCTTATTCAAATCAATGCATGGTTGCTAGGGTAATTTGGACCCTAGCAACCAGACTGCTGAAATTACAAACTGGAGAGCTGCTAAATAACTATAAAAACAGAAATAATAAAACAATTAAAAGCAATTGCAAATTGTCTTAGAATATCACTCTCTACATCATACTTAAAGTTAATTTAAAGGTGAACAACCCCTTTAATGTAAAAACTGATCAGAAAGCACTTTTGAATTTCACATTCATTTCTTCTTCTTTAGATTTAATATCCGCCTATCTTACTCTGCATGAATTTAGGATGCACCGAATCCACTATTTGGGATTCGGACAAATCCCCGAATCCTTTGTGAAACATTCGGTCGAATACCGAACCAAATCCTAATTTGCATATGCAAATTAGGGACCGTAAAGGAAAAAGTGGAAACAAATCTTTGTGATGAAAAGTCACGTGATTTCCCTACCTGCCCCTAATTTACATATGCAAATTCGGCCAGATCGGTTCGGCCACACACAAGGATTTTGCCAAATCCAAATCCTGCTGAAAAAGGCCGAATCCTGGCCGAATCCCAAACCGAATCCTGGATTCGGTGCATCCCTAGCATGAACATGTAACCAGAGTACAGCTACTGTTTGGCCTATACGAGTGTCAGAAAGAACAGAGCAGGGAAGAGACAGGAGACGCTTCCTGTTTCAGTAACTTAAGATCTTTGCAATTCTGTCAGGGCCAAACAGCATAAGCAGTGTTAAATAGCAACCTTCTCCCCACATTCAAGCCTTAGACACAAAACCTCCATCCACTGTATTAGTAATACAAAAAAAACCCAAACTGTTTAGAATCCTTGGTATTTATGCAAAACAAAGACTTGAAATTTACGGAAATCATAAAATAAATGGCAGCAGCTCTTGACACTTGGCTAAAATGTATATGAAGAAAATTGCTCCAGGACGGTCTCTGACTTAATGCTGGTCTAGGGGAACAGAAGCGCTAAAGAAGTCTTCCACTTTCTCTTTTCTTCAGAAGTTTTGGTTTTTAGATGAATAACCTTGAGAAGAATAATTAAAACATCTTTAAACTCGTGAATTAGAATGTTGCTGAGAAATACATTTTGGAAGAGTTTTTGGGTGGAGGTTCGCTTCTAAAACGCTATAATCTCTCTATTTGACAGAAATGGAATAACTAACCTGCTCCTGAATTGGAAACTTCCTTTTGCTGAACCCAAGACAGAGTGAAAACTCACAGCCACCGTCGCCGTTATAATCCAGAGAGAAGGTGGTGTTTTTCTAGAAAGGAGTTAATGGCTGAGAACCATCGAGGACAGTGAGACCCGTGTCTATTGTGAGTTTCACTAGAGGATCCATGAAATAAACCTAAAGGGAAATGGAACTATATATTTGTAGACAAGGAGGAAAACCCTATCAAGTCCTACACAAAGGGGAATCTAAAACTGGGTAGAAAAGGGGCCTGTTTGTTTACAGAATGTTCTGATCTTTCCGAAAGATATGTGGCCAATTTGAGAAGCCATTGGGACCGACTGAGCCTCACTTCTGACATGTGCCAACATTGAGATTGGAAGCTATTTGAGAGAAGAACTGTATACACTTCAGGACTCCTTTACACACACAAGCACAGCTCTATACACTCTTCTTGCAACGTATGCCTAGTGTCAATCAGTCAGTTCACCCTGCTCTAATGAACTGCCTCCAAGGTGCAAAAACATGGTGCAAGGACACAATACCAAATTAATTCCTGCAATTAACAAAATGAGGGACATTGGATGACTATCATGCCCTGCTGCGAGTATAAATTTGTTCTAAGTAGAATTTGTCGCAAGGTTAGTTTTCATTGAAGAACGTATAATATTAGTCCAAAAACAAGCAGAGTCAGCTGGGCCAGGCACGAAGCCTTACAGGCCCTGTTGACTGAAAGCTAACCAGTTCAGACGTAGTTAGAGATAATTGAAAACTAAAACGTAACTTTTAATCCAAATAAATAAAACCCATACACACACCACCAACAAACCGAATAACAAAAGACTCCATAGTGGAAGTGATGAAGTCCGGGAAAAGTGTCCCTAAAACCATTGCAAATTAAATTGGAAACATTTTTTTGGGGGTTTTGCACCGCTCAAAGGAGAATGAAATTTACTTGTATACCTTAAGCTCCCTGTAGAAGCCTTCCACCTCCCCTCCTAAACCAAACTCCACTTTGCCGATTCTTTTAATACAGTCATCCCCAACCAGTGCCTCATGAGCAACCCCTTTGAGGTGACCTCAAAGCAGGTGCTTATTTTCGAATTCCAGGCTTAGAGGAAAGTTTTGGTTGCATAAAAACTATGTGTATGGCCAAAGAGAACCTCCTGTAGGCTGCCCAGTCCACATAGGGGCAACCAAATAACCAATCACAGCCCTTATCTGGCACTCCGGAGACTTTTTCAACTTGTGTTGCTCCCTAAATCTTTTTACATTTGAATGTGGCTCATGGGTAAAAAAAAGATGGGGACCCTTGTTTTAATACAATGCAGAGTAGCAAGACAGGGTTGGCAGCCTCCATTTCTGGTGGCTAGACATCTGCTTTCCAATCTATAATCACCACTCAGTTAGGACCAAGTCAGGACCAAATCAGCTTCAAAACACATGCTCCTAGGAGATGGGAAAAGCAAGTTGAGTGGACAGAGATGGTGACTACCAACCCTGCTGCACTACTTTATGAACACAAACCTGCAAACTGGGCAGTATTGGGAGTCCTGTATGGTGTAGTTCAGGAGGGAGACATCTGCAAGGGGCTTTCATTATATAATAACTTATGATATTTTATCTTTCAAGTAAGTGATCCATTTGTATTTGTCCCTGAGAACAATGTGTATTATTTACTTAAGCTGTAAAAAGGAATTCTTAAAAATGATCATTATATTGCCCTTAAATAGTGAAACGCATTTCCCGCAAACGCAAACGCAGAAGGTCCTTGCATACTAAACATTATAAAACACATTGGACTCCCATAGACCCCATTTTAGTAAAATAATTCATATTTATATTATTTCTTTTTTCTCTGTAATAATAAAACAGTAGCTTGTACTTGGTCCCAACTAAAATATAATTAATACTTATTAGAAGCAAAAGCCTACTGGGTTTATTTAGGGGCTGATTCACTAAGGGTCGAATATCGAGGGTTAATTAACCCTCGATATTCGACTGGGAATTGAAATCCTTCGACTTCGAATATCGAAGTCAAAGGATTTAGCGCAAATAGTGCGATCGTATGATCGAAGGATTATTCCTTCGATCGAACAAATAAATCCTTCGAATCAAACGATTCGAAGGATTTAAATCCAACGATCGAAGGAATATCCTTCAATCAAAAAAAGTTAGCCAAGCCTATGGGGACCTTCCCCATAGGCTAACATTGACTTCGGTAGCTTTTAGATGACGAACTAGGGGGTCAAAGTTTTTCTTAAAGAGACAGTACTTCGACTATCGAATGGTCGAATAGTCGAACGATTTTTAGTTCGAATCCTTCGATTCGAAGTCGTAGTCGTAGTCGAAGGTCGAAGTAGCCCATTCGATGGTCGAAGTAGCCCAAAAAAAACTTCGAAATTCGAAGTTTTTTTACTTCGAATCCTTCACTCGAAGTTAGTGAATCGGCCCCCAAATGTTTAAATGAATCTTAAATAGACTTACAGTATAGTGATCTAAATTACAGAAAGATATGTTATTCAGAAAACCCCAGATCCAGAGCATTCTGGAAAATAAGTCCAATACCTGTAATTTATATTATTTTTTTTTAATTGTTTGTCTCATCCTTCTTAGAAAAATTAAATGGAGAGCTGTTAGCTACTTGTGTCTGGCACTCCATCCCCAATTGCATCGCCCATATCCATAAAGTGACCCCTTACCTAATTACATTAAGCACAAAGCTTTATATGAAAGCCCCAGGGAACAGCCTTGCAATAATAATCCTCTGAATGGCCTCCCCTTTATTTCAACAGGTCAATGTGTCCCACCTATTCCAACGAACTTTACTCTGGGTATTTATGATCTTTTCTATAGTAATTGTATACATGTGAAATTGTATCTGTTACTACATATAGTGGTAGGATACAACCCGATCATTATCTGTTTTATTGAGCAAATTGTTTACAACGGTTGTAAAACATTTACTGCACCGGAACGTGACTGATAATGTTGCCGTACGGATGTTCATGTACATGGAGTTTTATGTGAATAGAACAGACATGTGATATGACCCAATAATTTAACAACTGCAACGTTAACCATACATTCCACCTCCTATAGATTCTATTTTAATCAAATAATTCAGATTTATTTCCTTTTTCTCTGTAATAATAAAACAGTAGCTTGTACTTGATCCAAACTGAGATATAATTATTCCTTATTGGAGACAAAACTGGGTTTGTTTAAATTAATTTGAAGTAGATTTAATGCATTGAGATCCAAATTATGGAAATATCGCTTATCCAGAAAATCCCAGGTCACGAGCATTCTGGTCCCATACCTGTACTCTACATTTGGGATAGAAGTCCTGAATATCCTATGTTTTGTACCTGTATGTTTTTATTATTTGATATGCACATTTGAATAATTAACATAATAATAACAGAAAGATCTGAATTACGGAAGGTTGTCTCCCATAGACCCCATTTTAATTAAATAATTCACATTAATATTATTTCCTTTTTCTCTGTAATAATAAAACAGTTGCTTGTGCTTGGTCCCAACTAAAATATAATTAATACTTATTAGAAGCAAAAGCCTACTGGGTTTATTTAATGTTTAAATGAATTTTAAGTAGACTTACAGTATAGTGATCTAAATTACAGAAAGATATGTTATTCAGAAAACCCCAGATCCAGAGCATTCTGGAAAATAAGTCCAATACCTGTAATTTATATATATATATTTTTTAATTGTTTGTCTCATCCTTCTTAGAAAAATTAAATGGAGCGCTGTTAGCTACTTTAATATAAAGTTATAATTAAGAGTGAAGGAGATGAAGCTATATTTTTAACTTTTCTACGAATAAAATTATTTTTTAACTGAACATCTCTGGTCCTGTGGATCCGTTCGAGTGCCGGTCAGCTCTGCTTCCATATTCTCTGCTATAATTAAGAGTCTCTTGGGTTCCTGTAGTTTGGGGGTTGTGAATAGGATTACTGTGGTATTTGTGTAGCTGAAGCAGATCACAACTAACGTAAATCCTGATCGATCTACATACAGATGTCGCCGTCTGTTGAGTCAGTACAATGGCACTGGCATTACTGTTGTAATAATCATAAAAATATCCACCCTTGATACTCTAACTCAGCAGTTACATCAGCATCAGAGAAATCACAGCTTTGAAGTCGTTAAAGGGAGACTGTCATGGGAAAAACATTTTTTTTTTCAAAATGAATCAGTTAATAGCACTGCTCCAGTAGAATTCTGCACTGAAATCCATTTCTCAAAAGAGCAAACAGATTTTTTTATATTCAATTTTGAAATCTGACATGGGGCTAGACATATTGTCAATTTCCCAGCTGCCCCAAGTCATGTGACTTGTGCTCTGATAAACTTCAATCACTCTTTACTGCTGTACTGCAAGTTAGTGTGATATCACCCCCTCCCTTTTTCCCCCCAGCAGCCAAACAGAACAATGGGAAGGTAACCAGATAACAGCTCCCTAACACAAGATAACAGCTACCTGGTAGATCTAAGAACAACACTCAATAGTAAAAACCCATGTCCCAGTGAGGCACATTCAGTTACATTGAGAAGGAAAAACAGCAGCCTGCCAGAAAGCATTTCTCTCCTAAAGTGCAGGCACAAGTCACATGACTGGGGGCAGCTGGGAAATTGACAATATGTTTAGCCCCATGTCAGATTTCAAAATCGAATATAAAAAAATCTGTTTGCTCTTTTGAGAAATGGATTTCAGTGCAGAATTCTGCTGGAGTAGCACTATTAACTGATGCGTTTTGAAAAAAACATGTTTTCCGATGACATAATCCCTTTAAGGGGAAATGAAACCAACAGTGTTAAGGGGAAATGAAAGTGTCAAGTGGATATTCTCTTTCTGTCAAGATGAAAATGCACCTAGTTAGTAGATTATGTTTTAGAAATTATGGATATTCACTGTAGTCTCATAATTCACATTGTGGGACATCTCAAGGACAAAGACAATGCAGCCCCAAATGTACAGAAATAACATAATAAGACGCCACCCTTAAGGTGGCCATAGATGTAGAGATCCGCTCGTTTGGCGATGTATGCCCACATTGAAGTAGGCGATATCAGGCTGATCCAATCGTGGGCCTTAGGGCCCAACAATTGGATCAGAATGGCTCCGATATGGGCGGTCATATCGCGGGACAGCATAGACGCACAGATGCGCCCGTGATCCGACCAATTTTTTAACCTGCCCGATTGAGATCTGGCCGACTTTTGGGCAGATATCAATCAGGGAGGCCCATCTGATGGCTCAGACTGTCGGCAGCTTTTATCGGCCCGTGTATGGGGGCCTTTACATGCAAAGCTGAACCAGAGATGAATTGGTTTTGCAATTAAAGGGCACGTATACCTTAATGTAAAAACTGATCAGAAAGCACTTTTGATTTTCACATTAATTTCTTCTTCTTTAGATTTGATATCAGCCTTTCTTACACTGCATGAACATGTAACCAGAGTGCAGCTGCTGTTTGGCTTATACAAGTGTGAGAAAGAACAGAGCAGGGAAGAGACGCAAGACGCTTCCTGTTTCAGTAACTTTTTTTGCCATTCTGGCAGGGCCAAAACAGCATGAGCAGTGTTAAATTGCTACTTTCTCACCACATTCAAACCCTAGACACAAAACCTTCATCCGCTGTATTAGTAAGACAAAAAAAAACCCAAACTGTTAAGAATCCTTGGTGATGTTTATGCATAACAAAGACTTGAAATTTACAGACATTATAAAATAAACTGCGGCAGCTCTTCACACTCCGCTAAAATGTATATGAAGAAGATTGCTCCATAACTGAATTAATGCTGGTCTGGGGAACAAAAGCTCCAAAGAAGTCTTCCACTTTCTCTTCTTCTTCAGAAGTTTTGGTTTTTAGATGAATAATCTTAAGGAAAAAAACGTAAAACATCTTATAATTCATCAAACATATGTAACAATTGAGGAATTACAGAGTGGGATAAATTGTAGCTTTTATATCCACCCTGTTATCCTCCAGTTAACTAGTTCAGGTGCTGAAGTTATCAGAATAATAAAACTCAACTTTTATTAAATTCTGTTAAAAAGGACACGCTGTCAAATATACAAGACCCACCACTTGAAGATTAACCCCAGTGATGCTGGACCATGTCCATAAAACTACATAAAAGTTAAAAACACAAAGGATGGAGCAGCGGAGAGACAGTGAACTGATAATTTCTCAGCCGCAGTCATTTAAGGTGGTAACAATGGGGTGTGAGTTAATTCCACTCTTTATGTCTCTCCAGAGAAAAAGTGGAGTTTTATTATTCTAATTACTACAAAAGCTACAATGTATCCCACTCTGTAATTCCTCAATTGTTACATATGTTTGATACATTTAGAGATACTTAACTTGCGGGTGCATTGATACACTGTAACACTACACTGCTACTCTATAAGCTAGTGATCTTTTAATTCATATATTAGAATGTTGCTAAGAAATTGCATTTTGTAAAAACGTAAATCCTGTTTGATCTACATATTAATGTCCCTGTCTGTACAGTCAGTACAATGGCGCTGGCATTATTGTTGTAATAATCATGAAAATCTCCACCCTTGATACTCTTAGGGCACACTGGGCGATTCAGGGAGATTGAGGCAAGTCATTCGGGGAGATTGAACGCCGCAAAGACAAGGCGATTAGTCGCCAGGCGACTAAATCTCCCCGAATCACCCAGTGTGCCCTTACCCTATCTCAGCATTTACATCGGCATCAGTGAAATTGCAGCTTTGAAGAGGTTAAGGGGAATTACTGTACGTTTACTTTTTTTTTTAGACAAATTTTTACTTTGGGTTTGACTTGCCCTTTAATTCTGTCAATGGGAAACAGCAAGAGGGGATCACCTATTTTTGATGCTGCTGCTCAGTTAAGACATTGGGGTCAAGAAAATACAGTATATCGCCAAATTCATAAACATCACTAGCAAATTCCAGAGTGCAGGTCTGATGTCTAGGGCAGCCTTAATATAAATCCAGCCTTGCATATATGAAGCAGCAGTAGCATTAGGATACATCAGTAGCTTTGGCAGCTGCTATTAGACATACAAGGGGAATAATACAATGTGCAGGGTCTAGTAACCTATTGCAACCAGTCAGCAGAAGGAATTAATGATCAGCTATTAGTTACTAAACCTGGACAAACACTGCACCTGTCTGAGCTAAGCAGCTGCTCATGAACAACATGTTCAGAGTGTAAAGGGCATTGGTACTAACCCATAGTACAAGAACTTACTGTCTCTATGCCAGGAAAAGTGCATGGGATATGGGGTAGCTCAAATCATTTGGCTGCATAGAATATATATAGGGGGTTATTTAATAAACCTCAAATTTATCTGGTCAGGCTTTTTGAGGCAAAAACTAAAAATTTTGGTGGAAAAAGAATAAGACAAATTTTTGGATATTTATTATACCCCGATGCTGCAAAAAGCCTGAATCTGAAAATCCGCCATCTCAGACCTGTCATAAGTCAATGGGAGGGACACCAATCTCAAATTGACGTTATCATGGTCTTCGGTGGATTTAACCCGAAAATCCAAGCTTTTTTGGGGGAAAAAAATCAACCAATAGCC
Source organism: Xenopus petersii (assembly GCA_038501925.1). NCBI lineage: Eukaryota > Metazoa > Chordata > Amphibia > Anura > Pipidae > Xenopus > Xenopus petersii. The sequence continues at coordinate 30,036,710 of CM076674.1, read as the reverse complement.
TGAAAAATTCATACGATTGGGGTTTTCGCTCGATTTTATCAGGTTTTTTCCCGATCTGATTTATATGAGTTATATTATTAATAAATGAGCCAAAATCGGACATGGGAGTTTGGTTGAGCTTTTTTTATTTTAAAAGTGAGATAAATTTGGATTTTAATAAATAAACCCCATAATGTCCCACCATGCAAGAAATCAACAACTTCAAAATAAGCCAATATTCTATAGATGCATGGCAAGGCAAACAATGCTGAATATACCCTGGAAGACTTCACTTTTGGCAGGGGACAAAGAATAAATAAGACATGGGGCCCAGGAATGTGCACTGCTCAGATCCCTCTATTTTGTATGTTTGAAGCAGATTTGACCAGGTTGCTCGTACTTCTATTCCACTTTACATAGCCTTGGCTACTACACTCCCTTTGTACTCGTAGTTTTTTTTTTTTCATGCCAAACCAGTTTTAACTGGAGATACAGAGTACCAATAAAAGGCACACATTAACCACCCATCTGATTAACTAGTTACAACATAACTAAAGAGTGGGGCTTATTTACTAACACTAGGGAAATCTTCTCTTGTACAGTTATTTGCCTTGCCATGTGTTTATTGGTTACAAACTCTGTTCCATTTCTGAAATAATCAGGTTACTTCTCATAAGTATTATTATCATGAACATATAACACATATTCCGCGACACTTTATCACTATCCCCCATTAAGCAAAGACAGTTAGCTCTATGACGTTGCCCAATATATCGGACCTAACTGTCAATCAGAATCTGGCTCCAACACTAAGGTGCAGGTAGAGAGACAGACTGATGAGAGGGGCATAGGAAAGAGTAAGATGTTTCTGAAATAATCAAATATATAATGGAGCCTATGTTGCATTTTTACATTGCATTTTCCCCTTTTATTACGGATTGGTTGCTATAATTCACTCCCTATGCAAATTTGCCTGGTGTTGGTAAATAAATACCTTGATTTTTAAAGCTTCAACTTGTTTATAAGCTGTATATCAGCTAACTGCTTGAAAGTGAAGCAGATACAGGCATAAGTGCGGGGCTTCATTTTAGAGCATCACAACTATAATAAACTCAAGTAATTACCAGAAGTTCCTTTAATACGTAACATCACCGCCTCCTAGTGAGCTCAGTAAGGAACAGCCACAAGATCCACATTCCAAAAATGTGCACAAAAGGTGCAAGAGTGCAGGTGTTGGGGACACTTACCGGCCAAGGGAGTTTGTAAATATAACCCTTCTACCAGATATAGCAATAAAGTTGTCTATCATGAGGCTGATGCTGTCGGACAGGCAGGTCACAGTGCTTCTGGTGGAGAGATTCTGAGTTTGGATCACAGGTGGAGGACTGGAGGGGATCTTTAGAAAGTCCTCAATGGCCATGAGCCCCACCTCAAAGGTATCAGTTGATTTGGAAAAATAGCATTAAAAAAAAACTTTTTTAAAAATGTTAAAAAAATAAATAAAACCAACCCCCCCCCAATTAAAGCAAGAGAAGAAGCCTCAAACTCCCTGGTTAGTGTTTATTTAGAATTGACTTTAACCTACTGGGAAGGTTCAAATGAGCCCTTGTGGGATAGAGATCTGCAGTACCTGCCCCATACCTGTCAGCAAGAGCAGCTGGCTTATTGCTATTAACCCTTTATTGATTCAATAACCCAAATAAGATATTCTGTCTTCAAAATAACTTATTAAGTATGGGCTCCAAAGTGTGGGTACCTGGTTTCTTAAAATTCTGCATTTATGGCAGTCGCTCACACTTGAAGAAAAGTCGCCCTATGTTGCCAGATCCACTTACTTGGTGAAGTGCCAAATGAACAAATCTAAGCCCAATTTAACCACCCACATGCCAGGGGCCATACTGGGCTGATCTGATCATTCGCCCCGGGGGTTAACGGTCAGATCATGCACCAGGAGTAGGGCCCAGGGAAGCCTATCAGACAATGGCCACATCAATGCACTGATGCGTTCCATGACCAATGTCTGACTTCTTTTTGGCCACATATCAACAGGACAGGCCCATGAGGGGGGCTTATACATGGTCCAATAAGCTGCCAATTTTTCTATACCATTAACAGAGCCCATTCATTTTATATTGTGGCTATAGCCACTGCACCAGACTGAACCATGAAATGTAGAATACACCCAGTGTCAGCAACTGCAAAATTTTTCTAGAATGCTCCTGTTTATTTTCTGGTGCAGCATTTCTTTGTACACATGCCATGAAGATCCTGCGTGAACTACAAGCCCATGGTTCCTGTACCACCACAGTTGCAGGAAATAATGTTGCAATTGTCTTTTTGTCAGTTGCCAATAAATTGCATCATGATTTCCTGCCTTTAGCAACTTTATTGCGCTTGTCCTTACTATACACGTTTCCTGTTCTGTTGCCCTATGATACATTTCTGCTGGTGGTTAGTGCCTCTGTTTCTTTCATGTTGTTGCTTAAAGGAGAAGTAAAGGCTTGCAGCACTTGGGGTGCCAAATGTAAGGCATCCCCAAGTGATTGTATTGTGTTGCCGAAAACTGTAATTATAGATGCAAGAAAATTCACCAATGAGAATTCTTCTGATCAAAAACTTAGTAACAAGTCCTTGCATTCCCTCGCTTGCTAAAAAGCCATCCAACCCCTTCTTAAAGCTAATGTATCTGCCAGTATGACTGACTCAGCTCTTATAAATGCAAAAGAACTGACAAATAAAAATGTTGAATCCCAGCACCATTACAGGCATCTTGCTGTTATCTTACATATAATAATATTTTGTCCATTATAAGACACTGCAATCAAACATGGGGATAAAGGACAGATTTGTTCAGCGATGGAAAACTGTGCTTAAGGGCTTTTACTGACGAGCGGTTGAAGCTGTGCTCCCCTGCGTTCCGTTTTTGTGCGTTCAGTCGCAGGGGAGCGCAGGAATGTGTGTATAGGCACCATCTCAGGTGTGTGTGTAGGTGCCATCTCAGGTCATTTTGCCTGGTCATGTGCTTTCAGAAAGAGCCAGCACTTTAGGATGGAACTGCTTTCTGGCAGCCTGTTGTTACTCCTACTCAATGTAACTAAATGTGTCGCAGTGGGACCTGGATTTTACTATTGAGTGCTGTTCTTATATCTACCATGCAGCTGTTATCTTGGGTTAGGGAGCTGCTATCTGGTTAACTTCTCATTCTTCTGTTGTTAGTCTACTGGGGGGGGGGAGGGGTGATATTACTCCAACTTGCAATATAGCAGTAAAGAGTCACTGAAGTTTATCAGAGCACAAGACACGTGATTGGGGGCACATGGGAAACTGACACTATGGGGCCGATTCACTAACTTCGAGTGAAGGATTCGAAGTAAAAAAACTTCGAATTTTTGTGCTCCTCGACTATCGAATTGGCGTAAATTCGCCTGAGTAGAATTATTCTAATAGATCGAGCGCAAAAACGCTGCAACTATTCGCCATTCGATAGTCGAAGTACAGGATCGAGCGCAAAACCGCTGCGACTATTCGCCCATTCGATAGTCGAAGTACTGTCTCTTTTAAAAATACTTTGACTGCCTACTCCGCCACCTAAAACCTACCGAATTGCTTTAAAAGCCTATGGGAAAGTCCCATAGGCTTGTTTTCCAAGTTTTTGATCGAATAAAAAGGCATTCGATCGAATGAAAATCCTTTGAGCGAATATTTGATTGAGCGCCTATTCGCCTGGCGAATATTCGCCAATTCGACTATTCGCCAGCGCGCAAATTCACCCAAATTGCCTATTCGATTCTATTCGATTCTATTCCCCAGTCGAATTTCGAGGGATTTAACCCCTCAAAATTCGACCCTTGATGAATTTGCCCCTATGTTTAGCCCCATGTCAGATTTCAAAATTAAATATAAAAAAATCAGTTTGCCCTTTTGAAAAAACAGATTTCAGTGCAGAAGTCTGCTGGAGCAGCACTATTAGCTGAAGCATTTTGGAAAAAAAACACGTTTTCCCATTACAGTGGCCCTTTAACAAGCCATGGTTTATTTTAACCACCTAGGAAGGAAGTGGCAGCTACAAGGCAAATTTCATGTCTCTCCTAGGGATGTAGCGAACGTCGGAAAAAAAGTTCACGAACATATTCGCGAACTTGCGCAAAAATGCGAGCGGTTCGCGAACGGTTCGCGAACCCCATAGACTTCAATGGGAAGGCGAACTTTAACATCTAAAAAAGACATTTCTGGCCAGAAAAATGATTTTAAAGTTGTTTAAAGGGTGCAACGACCTGGACAGTGGCATGCCAGAGGGGGATCAAGGGCAAAAATGTATCTGAAAAATCTGCCTGTGTGTGCTTGGAAGAGATAGTGTAGGGGGAGAGCTGTTAGTGATTTCAGGGACAGATGATAGTAAGTTTGCTGGCTAGTAATCTGCTTGATACTGCTCTGTATTGGAGGGACAGAAGTCTGCAGGGATTTGAGGGACATTTTAGCTTAGGTAGCTTTGCTGCCTAGTAATCTACTGTTCTCTTTAAACAACTGCCATACGTTGACCTTGTAGGCATTGTTTGCCCAGTTTTTTTGGCCGCAGCCACTGAAGCACAGAGGCCAGAAAAAATATGCCATATAAATGCTGAAAATAGTCATTTTTTTGGTCGCAGCCACTGAAGCACAGTTGCCAGAAAAATTATGCCATATAAATGCTGAAAATATAAATTTTTTTGGTTGCAGCCACTGAAGCACAGAGGCCAGAAAAATTATGCCATATAAATGCAGAAAATATGCATTTTTTTGGTCGCAGCCACTGAAGCACAGTTGACAGAAAAATTATGCCATATAAATGCTGAAAATATAAATTTTTTTGGTTGCAGCCACTGAAGCACAGAGGCCAGAAAAATTATGCCATATAAATGCAGAAAATATGCATTTTTTTGGTCGCAGCCACTGAAGCACAGTTGACAGAAAAATTATGCCATATAAATGCTGAAAATATAAATTTTTTTGGTTGCAGCCACTGAAGCACAGAGGCCAGAAAAATTATGCCATATAAATGCAGAAAATATGCATTTTTTTGGTTGCAGCCACTGAAGCACAGAGGCCAGAAAAATTATGCCATATAAATGCAGAAAATATGCATTTTTTTGGACGCAGCCACTGAAGCACAGTTGCCAGAAAAAATATGCCATATAAATGCTGAAAATAGTCATTTTTCGCCATACGTTGACCTTGTAGACATTGTTTGCCCAGTTTTTTTGGTTGCAGCCACTGAAGCACAGAGGCCAGAAAAAATTAAACCAGTAGGGTTTGCACCCTAGTTTGTAACGGTGGCGGAGGGAGGAGGACGCTAAAGGACAGCTGTGTGTGGAGTCATGAGGCTTGAAGAGAAGGACAGCTGCATAGAAGTCAGAACAAGTCTTCCGGCGTGCAGTAACCCTCCGAGATCCACCCCTCATTCATTTTAATAAAGGTCAGGTAATCGACACTTTTGTGACCTAGGCGAGTTCTCTTCTCAGTTACAATCCCTCCTGCTGCACTGAAGGTCCTTTCTGAGAGCACACTTGAGGCTGGGCAAGACAAGAGGTTCATGGCAAATTGTGACAGCTCTGGCCACAGATCAAGCCTGCGCACCCAGTAGTCCAGGGGTTCATCGCTCCTCAGAGTGTCGATATCTGCAGTTAATGCCAGGTAGTCCGCTACCTGCCGGTCGAGGCGTTCTTTGAGGGTGGATCCAGAAGGGTTGTGGCGCTGCCTTGGACAGAAAAACATTTGCATGTCTGACGTTACAGACCGGCCAAAGGGCTTTGTCCTTGCAGGTGCGCTCGTGGCAGGATTACTGGCACCTCTGCCCCTGGAATGTTGATGAGTTCCTGAAGTGACATCACCCTTAAAAGCATTGTACAACATGTTTTGCAGGCTGGTTTGTAAATGCCGCATCTTTTCGGACTTGTGGTATGTTGGTAACATTTCTGACACTTTATGCTTGTACCGAGGGTCTAGTAGCGTTGCGACCCAGTACAGGTCCTTCTCCTTAAGCCTCTTGATACGGGGGTCCTTCAACAGGCATGACAGCATGAAAGACCCCATTCTCACAAGGTTGGATGCAGAGCTATCCATCTCCGCTTCCTCATTATCAAGGACTGCATCATCCACGGTCTCCTCCCCCCAGCCACGTACAAGACCAGGGGTCCCCAAAAGGTCACCACTAGCCCCCTGGGAAGCCTGCTCCTGTTGGTCCTCCTCCTCCTCCTCCACAAAGCCACCTTCCTCCTCTGACTCCACTTCTGGCACCTCTCCCTGCGTTGCAGCAGGTGCCTGGGTTCGTTCTGGTGATTCCGACCATAAATCGTGCGCTTCCAGCTCCTCGTCACGCTGGTCTACAGCCTCATCTGTCACTCGTCGCACGGCACGCTCCAGGAAGAAAGCGAAGGGCATTAGGTCGCTGATGGTGCCTTCGGTGCGACTGACCATATTTGTCACCTCTTCAAAAGGTCGCATGAGCCTGCAGGCATCGCGCATAAGCACCCAGTAACGGGGGAAAAAAATCCCCAGCTCTGCAGATCCAGTCCTACCACCCAGTTCAAAAAGGTACTCGTTGACGGCCCTTTGTTGTTGCAGCAGACGTTCCAACATAAGGAGCGTTGAATTCCAGCGAGTCTGGCTGTCAGAAATCAAACGCCTGACTGGCATGTTGTAGCGCTGCTGAATGTCAGCAAGGCGTGCCATGGCTGTGTAGGAACGTCTGAAATGGGCCGACACCTTTCTGGACTGGGTGAGAACGTCCTGGAATCCTGGGTACTTGGAGACAAAACGTTGGACTATTAAATTTAACACATGTGCCATGCAGGGCACATGTGTTAAATTTCCCAGTCTCAACACTGCCAACAGATTGCTTCCATTGTCACACACCACTTTTCCGATCTGCAGTTGGTGTGGGGTCAGCCACCGATCGGCCTGTGACTGCAGAGATGACAGGAGTACAGATCTGGTATGGTTTTTGCTTTCCAGGCACGTCATCCCCAAGACAGCGTGACAACGGCGTACCTGGCACGTCGAATAGCCTAGGGGGAGCTGGGGGTGCACAGGTGTGGAGGAGGAGAAGGAGGACCCAGCAGCAGAGTAAGAAGAAGAAGAGGAAGAAGACGAGGTAGAGAGCGATGGAGGAGTAGAGGTGGTGGCAGAACCGCGTGCAATCCGTGGCGGTGACACCAACTCCACTGTTGTTGTTGTTGAGCTACCCATTCCCTGCTTCCCAGCCATTACCAAGTTCACCCAGTGGGCAGTGTAGGTGACATACCTGCCCTGACCATGCTTGGAGGACCATGCGTCAGTAGTCATATGGACCTTTGGCCAGGGCCGCCATTAGAAATCACGGGGCCCCGTACAACAAAATTTTTGGGGCCCCCTGGGCCCCGCCCACACTGACGACCAAGCTCCACCCCATTTTCCCGCCCACTCCACATCGCAGTTAAAAGACCACACAGACATCAGCGCTAAAAAAGTAACCCCCCCCACACAAGTTGTAAAAAGCTATTGATGGTCAGGGCCCCCTTATAAAAAATTGGGGCCCCAAAAAAAAAAAAATTAAAAAATTTTTTTTTAAAAAAAACATTGGTGGCAGGAGCCCCCTTATAAGTTAAAAAAAACTTGGGGCCCCAACAAAAAAAATGTAAAAAAAACTAAAAAATAAACAAACATTGGTGGCAGGGGCCCCCTTATAAGTTAAAAACAAATTGGGGCCCCAAAAAAAAATTTGAAAAAAAAAAAAACTGGTGGCAGGGGCCCCCTTACAAGTTAAAAACAAATTGGGGCCCCAAAAAAAAATTAAAAAAAAAAAAAAAATTTTTTTTTAAAAAAAAAAAAACATTGGCGGCAGGGGCCCCCTTATAAGTTAAAAACAAATGGGGGCCCCAAAAAAAAATTAAAAAAAAAAAAAAAATTTTTAAAAACAAAAAAAAAAAACATTGGCGGCAGGGGCCCCCTTATAAGTTAAAAACAAATTGGGGCCCCAAAAAAAAATTTAAAAAAAAAAAAATTTTTTTGAAAAAAAAAAAAAAACATTGGCGGCAGGGGCCCCCTTACAAGTTAAAAACAAATTGGGGCCCCAAAAAAAAATTTAAAAAAAAAAAAAATTTTTTTTGAAAAAAAAACAAAAACATTGGCGGCAGGGGCCCCCTTACAAGTTAAAAACAAATTGGGGCCCCAAAAAAAAATTTAAAAAAAAAAAAAAATTTTTTAAAAAAAAAAAAACACTGGCGGCAGGGGCCCCCTTATAAGTTAAAAACAAATTGGGGCCCCAAAAAAAATTTTGAAAAAAAAAAAAAATTTTTTTGAAAAAAAAAAAAAACCATTGGCGTCAGGGGCCCCTTACGAGTTAAAAAAAAAATTGGGGCCCCAAAAAAACATGTTTTAAAAAAAAAGATTGGTTGCAGGGGCCTATAGAATATTAAAATAATACATTGGTGGCCAGGAGATTAAAAAAAAAAAAAAAATACACAAACTGGTGTTCAGTAGAATTGAACTCACGGCTTCAGTACTTCAACTTCACCTCCTTTCGTGACTTCGGGTCTTTTCACTGCTTCAGGACTTCGGCTTCGGCTGTTTTCGTGACTTCGGGTCTTTGCGCTGCTTCAGGACTTCGGCTGTTTTCGTGACTTCGGGTCTTTGCGCTGCTTCAGGACTTCGGCTTCGGCTGTTTTCGTGACTTCGGCTTTTTCCGTGACTTCGGGTCTTTTCGGCGCATCGGCTTCGGCTTTTCGGCACTTCCGCATTCGGCAGCACAGAGGCAAGACGTACGGCTCGGGCACTCGTAAGGGGGGCCCGGATCTTCAAAAAATGCAGCGCTGCCGGGCCCCCCTTCATGCCCGGGCCCGGTACGCTTGTCCCCCCTGTCCCCCCCTGATGGCGGCCCTGCCTTTGGCCCAACACTAAGTGACAGAGATGCGGTAACTTGGCTCTGCACATGTTGGTACAGGTGTGGTATTCCCTTTTTAGAAAAAAAATTGCGGCTGGGTACCTTCCACTGCGGTGTCCCAATTGCTACAAATTTGCGGAAGGCCTCAGAGTCCACCAGCTGGTATGGTAAAAGCTGGCGGGCTAAGAGTGCAGACAAGCCAGCTGTCAGACGCCGGGCAAGGGGGTGACAGTCAGACATTGGCTTCTTACGCTCAAACATGGCCTTCACAGAAACTTGGCTGGTGGCAGATGACTGGGAATGGGAACAGGTGGTCAAGGTGGAAGGCGGAGTGGAGGGTGGTTCAGACGGGTCAAGGAGAGCAGAGGTAGAGCAGTAAGATGCTGGACCAGAAGGAGTGTGGCTTTTAGTTTGCCTGTTGCCTTTGAGGTGTTGCTCCCAAAGTGCTTTGTGCTTGCTGCTCATGTGCCTTCGCATAGAAGTTGTACCTATGTGGCTGTTGGGCTTACCAAGACTCAGTTTCTGACTGCACTCATTGCAAATTACAATGCTTTTGTCAGAGGCACACACATTAAAAAAATCCCACACTGCTGACTTTTTGGAAGTGTGCGATCTGGCGGTAACAGTAGAAGTTGGCGGCATTGGCGGCAATGGCGGGTGCGTTGGCCGGCTGAACACAGGTGCCGATACATGTTGTTGCCCTACTGATCCCTGCGGGCTGTCCTCCCTGCTTCTTCTAAGTCTTATTCTCCTACTGCCTCTCTGACTCTCTTCTACTAGGCACCCACAAAACATCAATCTCCTCATCATCATTCTCCTCAGATGCATCAATTTCTTCTGACACATCACAGAAGGAAGCAGCAGCGGGGACCTCCTCCTCATCACTCATCATTATGTCCATCTCTGTCGTGTTCTCTGCCAGAATTAAATCTGGTGTAACGTCCTCATCTCCTTCATCTTCTTCTGCCAATAATGGTTGCGCATTACTCAGTTCAAGAAACTCATGGGAAAATAACTCCTCTGACTCCAGTGAAGAAGGGGCACCGGTGGTGGAGGAAGTGTTACGTGGGGTGGCCATAGCAGTGGAGGATGAGGAGGATGTTGTGGTAAAGTTAGAAACGGTAGAGGATGGGGTGTGCTGTGTAAGCCAGTCAACTACCTCTTCAGCATTTTGGGAGTTCAGGGTCATTGGCTTTTTAAAACTGGGCAATTTGCTAGGGCCACAGGATTGCATAGCAGCACGGCCCCTAGCACGGCCTCTGCGTGGCGGCCTGCCTTTGCCTGGCATTATTTTTAAAAAAACAACAACAACAAAAACTCAGTTGGTTTTTCTGGAAACGATAATACACACAGCTAGATGGCAGTTTGAAGAAAACACTGTGCAAATAATGCCTACAAGGTCAACGTATACACAGCGGTGGATACGGATTACGTAAAATATATGAATGCTGCTTGAAAAAAAGTAACTCAAGTGGTTTTTCTAGAGACGATAATATTATCAATATTTAGACAAAATGTGAACAAGCTCACACAGCTAGATGGCGGTTTGAAGAAAACACTGTGCAAATACTGCCCACAAGATCAACGTATACACTACTACAGCGGTGGATACGGATCTCGTAAAATTTATTATGGCTGCTTGAAAAAAGTCACTCCGGTGTTTTTTCTGGAGACGGTAATATTATGGATATTTAGACAGAATGTGAACAAGGTCACACAGCTAGATGGCAGTTGGTTAAATAACACACTGGGCAAAAAATGCCTACAGGGCAAATAATGCCTAAAAGGTCAACTTATACACTACTACAGCGGTAGTAAAATAAAAAAAAGTAAAATAAAAAAAAAAATGAATATTAAAAAAAAAAAAATTAAAGTTGGTGCTGCTGAACTACTAGGAGCAGCAGATTAGCACACCAGTCCCACTCCCCAACACTGCTAGACTAATAGCACTGGGCTCTTATAGTAGTAGTAGTAGTAGTAGTAAAACAACAAAAAAATAAATAAAAGCAGTCCTTACAAGGACTACTGTTATTGCAGCAGTCAGCAGATGAGATCAGAAGCAGGACAGCTGCCCACTGCAGCTACATACAGAGCACTGCAGTAGAAGGTAGATTACTAGCCAGCAAAGCTACCTAAGCTTAAATGTCCCTCAAACCCCTGCAGACTTCTGTCCCTCCAATAACACAGCAGTATCAACCCGATTACTAGCCAGCAAACTTTCAACTGTCCCTGAAATCACTAACAGGCAGCAGCTCTCTCCCTACACTATCTCTTCAGCACACACAGGCAGAGTGAAAAAACGCTGCAGGGCTTCGGTTTTTATAGGGAAGGGGAGTGGTCCAGGGGAGAGCTTCCTGATTGGCTGCCATGTACCTGCTGGTCTGGGGTGAGAGGGCAAAAAAAAGCGCCAACAATGGCGAACCCAAAATGGCGAACGTCGCGCGACGTTTGCGAACTTCCGGCGAGCGCGAACACCCGATGTTCGCGCGAACAAGTTCGCCGGCGAACAGTTCGCGCCATCCCTAGTCTCTCCTTCTCAGGAACTATGCAAATTCAGCCTGTGTTGGCTGTGCTGTATGTTGGTATTGCTGCACAGGGACAATGGGATCACTGATCAGAGACAAGACTGTTTATCTCTTTTTTAGTGCAAGCACAGGGGTGATTTTCTGCTGCCGCCCCCCCCCCCCTTGCACTGAACTCTTCAGCAGTGAGGGGGGGTCCGAATCACTAGTGCAGAGAGCACAATTGCACTCTTTATACCAGAAGATCCAAATTTCCTGTTAACCAAAATGAACATTTGGCTATTAAAGTCCCCTGATTACTAGTGGGATGTTGTTCTTGTAAAGTCAACAATGTGTACAATTAAGCTAAATATATTTTTAGTATTATTATATAGTATGGATTACATGGCACTACCTAAGCGATTGCCTGTGTTTGGGCCGGGGCAGGGCTTGGAGTGCCAAAAGTCTCACCTCCTGGTCCCTTATTCACTCAGCTGCAGCAGCACCCAAAAACTGGCCATACCTGGGCAGAAAAACAATTGTGTGTATGTGTGTATATGTTCTGATCCATATACATATCTATCAATATGAGTCCATTCAGGGTCAGACTGGGCCGGCGGGACACCGGGAAAAAGATCATGTCTACAGATCCGCACCCAGAAACTTCTTTGTGTCGCGACCTCCCTTTGTCGGGCGGTCGCTGCAAAAACATTGCACGCATGTGCACACACCCGACGCAGCGCACATGCGCACACATGCAGTGCAGCACGCCAGCTCAGCAAGAGAGGCCGGAGGGGGCCCTTGGACAGCAGCCCCGGTGGGCCCCCGGGGCCCCAAGTACAACCCTGAGTCCATTCAGGGATGGGACAGGTTTGAAACTAAATGTTAATTCACCATGTTGGCCAGTGCATGATGATGGCAGATGAGGAACTAAAGAGCCACAGCTCCTCCTTACTTTCTGCTGTTTGGATCAATCAGCTATATTGCATTCATGAGCAAAAGGCAGCCATAATGTGTAGGGCACCTTGATGTTCTTTGGCCACGACTGATCAGTTGGAGAGCATACCTGATTGGCCTTAAAGGAAAACTATACCCCCAAAATGAATACTTGAGCAACAGATAGCTTATATAAAATTAAGTGGCATATTAAAGATACTTATCAAACTGGAATATATACCGTATTTAAGTAAATATTGCCCTTTTTACAACGCTTGCCTTAAAGGGGACCCGTCACCCAAATAAAATATTCAAAATCCTATTTTATCACATTAGTCAAGCAAAATTAACTTTAATTCCACTGTATAAATTGTTTGAATCTTGTTTCCTTCAGTCTGGAAATGCATAATGATAACAAGCAGGCAGGAGCCATTTTGTGTTATTAAGACAAGCCTTGCATCATCTCAGAATCTTGTTTGTGCACCAGAATGTGGTGACCTGATGTCCATCCCCATGCCCTGGCTACACAATTAAATGGTGAAGAGAACTGGGGGAAGGTGTGGAGAGCAATGACATCTAGGATGTGCTGAATGGAAAGTGAAAGTAATTGTTTTGCCCGCCTAAGGCATAGAGGAGGGGCAGACAATATTTGATTGACAGCTCAGATTTTTAAATGAGCTTGCAACAGCTATGAATACTTTAATAAAAAAATAAAAATCGGATTTCATGTTTAATTTGAAAAGGACTTTTATTATACAGATCTTTGTGTGGGTGACAGGTCCACTTTAAGCCACCATTTTGTGATGGTCTGTGTGCTGCCTCAGAGATCACCTGACCAGAAATACTACAACTCTAACTGTAACAAGAAGAAGTGTGGAAGCAAAAGACACAACTCTGTCTGTTAATTGGCTCATGTGACCTAACCTGTATGGTTTGTTTGTGTGCACCGTGAATCATATGACCCCAGGGGGCGGCCCTTATTTTCTATTTTTTTTCTATTTAGGATTACCCTATGGCACATACTAATAAAAAAGTATATTGTTATGAAAATGGCTGATTTGCATGAAGCAGGGTTTTTTTCATAGGAGCTGTTTTATGCATTACATTTTTATAGAGACCTACACTGTTTGAGGGGTATAGTTTTCCTTTAAGATAATTGGGTAAAGTAACTCCCAACATATCAATAGAAGCAATTGGGATTCTGGCTGCAGCTGAGGTCTATTCTCACAGAAACACAACTAGTGGAGTTTCTTATTGTTGTCAGTGGCAAGTGCTCTATGTTAATGTGTGACATTAGTGGAGAGGATGGTCAAAACGCATGGAGGGCCACAGCCTTTAAAGGGCAAAGGTATTCATTTGCCTCCTATACATGCAGTGATATTAAAGGGGTTGTTCATCTTTAAATTAACTTTTACTATGATGTAGTGAGTGATATTCTGAGAAAATTTGCAGCTGGTTTTCATTTTCAAATATTTGTGGGTTTTGAGTTATTTAGCTTTTTATTCAGCAGCTCTTCGGTTTGCAATTCCGGCTATCTGGTTGCTACGATGCAAAAAATCCTAGCAACCATGCACTGATTTAAATGAGAGACTGGAATATGAATAGGAGAGGCCTGAATAGAAAGATGAGTAATAAAAAGTAGCAGTAATAATATATTTGTAGCCTTTCAGAGCATTTGTTGTTTAAATGGGGTCAGGGACTCCAATTTGAAAGCTGGAGAGAGTCAGAAGAAGAAGACAATTAAATCAAAGACTAATAAAAAAATAAATAATAAAAACCCAATAGAAAAGTTGTTTAGAATTGACCATTCTATAACATACTAAAAGTTAACTTGAGACTGTTTACCATGGTAACAGTCTCCATAGCAATCAGATCAATGACAGGTGTCACTTGGCAGTAGTTTTCCATTTTCATCACAACAATCTCAATGGTAATGGTGTCCATATCAAATGTTTTACCATTTTTTAACCAACTAATTTCATGGCAACAGTCTCCATACATGTAACCATGGCTACCCTTTCTTTCACAGTTATCCCCATAGGGAGAGTCAAAGCATCAGCAGTTACGCAGTTGCATGGTAATGATTTCCATAAAATATTTACCCAAGGTTTTCATAGTAACAGTTTCCATGACAGCCAACTCCATGCCATTGGTTATAGCAGATGCTGTCACTATGGCAACTGTCATCATAAAGACAAATACAAGAGGTCCCCTGCACTCAACCCATTATCAATATATTTAAGACATTAGCTATATTGATAATGGGTTGAGTGCAGAGGACTCTTGTATTTGTCTTTATGTATTTTGTGGTCACAGCCTCATTGCACCTAATGTTTTTAAAAATTAGTGGTGAGCACAACTTTCCCTTGTTTGTTATGGCAACTGTCATCATAGTACGGGTATCTGACAACTGTCACTATGTTAGTGGTTACCATAACAGCAATTTTTTTAGTACTCTAGTCATGCTAGCGGTTTTATTATCAAATGTCACCATGACAACTGCCACTGTGAAAATAATAAGTATTGCATGGAAGGTGTTTATCAAGAAGAAACACTTGGCAGTGTAGGTAGGTGGGATACCCAGCATGCTTACACCCTTCCTTCCACTCATTCCGTCTACCCCCTGTTGCCAAGATCAGTGACTTAGCAACCAGACATCAGATTTAACTGCAAACTGAAGTGACATGTCTACAGAAATGAAAAACCACACGCATACAAAACAGGCTAATATACAAAGAAGCAATGTTTTATTAGCATTGTTTATTTTAGCCTTTCTTATCTATCCTGCTGCTATTTAATTGCCTCCTATGCGTCAGTATCTATAATAAGAACTTTTACTGCTTTCAATGGATGATTTCCCCTGCCAAAGGGGAAATATATAAATTGGATAAAATAAGTGTATGTTTATTTTGTCCTATATTGTGCATCCTTTTTGTGCATATTTTTTCCACATTGTGGTCCAAATATCTGATTTATCAAATGTTATGGGGCATGACTAATAACTCACCCCTATTGTAAATTATAAGGATATTAGAAGTCAGAAAGGAAACCCACATGAAGATGGAAGGCCTCTGATCAAATGCTTTCTGTCCAGTCAGGATCACCATCAATGAGTTACCACGTAACCCTTTCAGGGGCCCATTTGCAATGGTAAAGAAGATGGTTTGGGCAGATTGGGGTCATGTTTTGCCATAATTAGGCATGACTTGGGCATGATGATTTGTCGAGACAGCCCTGCAATCAGATGATGGAACTCCAAGGTGAGCGCTAATATCCACCAACAGCAAATTTAGGAAGTTGTGGGACACAAATTATATCATTATGTATTAATCCAATAGGATTACTAAACCGCAGTATAACTGGTGTGGAGCCATGCCCAGATTGGCAATCTGTGGATTTTGGCAAATGCCAGAGAGACTGCTGTAAGATGCCATAGATACTCACTATTTATTGGGCTGGTTAGGGGGGCTATTTGGGCATCTATGTCCTTGAAATGCCAGGGCCTATTTTGAATCCCAGGCCAGACCTGTTCTATGATGGAAAGTTGATTTCAACTGCTCATGTCTATATTGTAGAAACTAAAGCCACTAAATACTATTGACTTCAGGTTCTGTTGTCCAGATGATCTGATATAGCCAGCTAAACAAACAATGCCGATGTTTTAGACCAGTGATCCCCAACCAGTAGCTTGTGAGCAACATGTTGCTCTCCAACCCCTTGGATGTTGCTCCCAGTGGCCTTTAAAGCAGGAGCTTATTTTTGAATTTCTGGGTTGGAGGTAAGTTTTGGTTGTATAAAAACCAGGTGTACTGCCAAACAGAGCCTCAATGTAGGTTGAAAAGCCTCATAAGGGCTACTAAATGGCCAATCACTGCCCTTATTTGGCACCCTAGGAACATTTTTCATGCTAGTGTTGCTCCCCAACTCCTTTTACTTCTGAATGTTGCTCACGGGTTCAAAAGGTTGGGGATCCCTGTTTTAGACAATGCAAATCAGACTGGATGCTTTGCCATGCTGTGGAATTACACACAAACACAACTTGAGTAGATGCCAATGGATGCAGTTTTAAAGTAGAAATAAGAACAGTCAGATGCAGTTTCATTTAAAGTGGGTTTGACTATAGTTACACCAGTCACTTGTCTGTATTGGCACCTTATTGTTGTAAAGGTTTTCAATACTTCTGGATATAGGAGCAGATACTCCAATGCAGAAACTGTGCTGCTACGTTATTTATTCATTTATTGGTTGATTAAATAATGTAGCAGCACAGTTTCTGCATTGGAGTATCTGTTCCTATATCCAGAAGTATTGATACTTTCTTAAGGACATAAAGTTGGGAACTGGATACTAAAGTTTTTTCTGGCACACGCTGGTCCTGCATATCAAGCAACTTTGTTGTAAAGGTTTTCTTAAAGGCACAAAGCTAATGATTAGGGATGCACCGAATCCATTTTTTGGATTCGGCTGAACCCCCGAATCCTTAGTGAAAGATTCAGCCGAATACCGAACCGAATTTGCATAAGTAAATTAGGGGTGGGAAGGGGAAAACATTTTTTACATCCTTGTTTTGTGACAAAAACTCATGTGATTTCCCTCCCAACCCCCAATTTGCATATGCAAATTAGGATTCGTATTCAGTTTGACCGGGCAGAAGGATTCGGCCAAATCCGAATCCTTCTGAAAAAGGCCGAATCCTGGATTCGGTGCATCCCTACTAATGATTATGGCACTGGCTTCCACAAATAAAAACCCAAGGGGGCCCAGCCCAAAGGCCAGTTAGGTGATTACAGCTTATATACAGTCTTAGATATACCTGATAATGTAGGATAATGGTTGTTGTTTTTATAGGCTCAATAGGGACTTCTCAATTGTGGACCCCAAAAAGGGGAACTGAGCCCATATAGCCTAAAGACCTCAGGTTTATGGTATGAGAAGTAATGGTGAGATAACGCTGCTCAATGTTTTCAGGTGCATTTCTATGCTGCTTCCAAAAACTAAAATAAGGTAATAGTTCAGGATGCCAGCCACTGACATAGCAAACAGGAAAAAGATGATACGCTTTCCAAAAATATATCCTGGGGTACTGAAAATAAACAAAAAAAAAAAAACAAAGGTTAGAATCATAAAGTATATACAGGAACCTTACTACAAACAAATCAAAAAATAACATTCCCTCCTTAACTAAACATAAACCACAAATAATAACCAGAAAAGCGTACAGCTTGGACTGATGGGTGTTATAATGCTGTTTGTCCTACATCTACAGTAAATGGATTTATATTATATTTGGAGAAAGTGAAATAAAACATTCAACTCTCGCTGTCCACAATAGAGTGGTAAATAAGTTATGGTATTGGCAGTTCTTTTGCGGGAGCTGTTGAGTATGATTATTATTAGGGATGTAGCGAACGTCGGAAAAAAAGTTCGCGAACATATTCGCGAACTTGCGCAAAATTGCGAGCGGTTCGCGAACGGTTCGCGAACCCCATAGACTTCAATGGGAAGGCGAACTTTAACATCTACAAAAGACATTTCTGGCCAGAAAAATGATTTTAAAGTTGTTTAAAGGGTGCAACGACCTGGACAGTGGCATGCCAGAGGGGGATCAAGGGCAAAAATGTATCTGAAAAATCTGCCTGTGTGTGCTTGGAAGAGATAGTGTAGGGCGAGAGCTGTTAGTGATTTCAGGGACAGATGATAGTAAGTTTGCTGGCTAGTAATCTGCTTGATACTGCTCTGTATTGGAACAAAAAAATAAATAAAAGCAGTCCTTACAAGGACTACTGTTATTGCAGCAGTCAGCAGATGAGATCAGAAGCAGGACAGCTGCCCACTGCAGCTACATACAGAGCACTGCAGTAGAAGGTAGATTACTAGCCAGCAAAGCTACCTAAGCTTAAATGTCCCTCAAACCCCTGCAGACTTCTGTCCCTCCAATAACAGAGCAGTATCAACACGATTACTAGCCAGCAAACTTTCAACTGTCCCTGAAATCACTAACAGGCAGCAGCTCTCTCCCTACACTATCTCTTCAGCACACACAGGCAGAGTGAAAAAAACGCTGCAGGGCTTCGGTTTTTATAGGGAAGGGGAGTGGTCCAGGGGAGAGCTTCCTGATTGGCTGCCATGTACCTGCTGGTCTGGGGTGAGAGGGCAAAAAAAAGCGCCAACAATGGCGAACCCAAAATGGCGAACGTCGCGCGACGTTCGCGAACTTCCGGCGAGCGCGAACACCCGATGTTCGCAGCGAACAAGTTCGCCGGCGAACAGTTCGCGACATCTCTAATTATTATTCTGCATGCTAGAAAGATGCTTTTGGGATACAGATACATTTTACTCAGTTGCGCTTTATTTTGCAAGAATTAAGTCAAACAGCTCCCAAGTTTTTCTCAGACCATTGATAATGTGGATATAAATACATGGCCTTTATGGTTTAAGCCACTGTGGAAGGAATCCTCGAAATGAATAAATTGATTCTCAAAAAACTTGATATTGTGCTAAAGAAAATAACAGCTGTAGTGGGAAAGCTAGAGTGCAGAATCCCAAATGCAGGAACAGTATTTGTGGGCATGGGTATTTTGACATCAAAGAGCATAGGCCATCACTAAAAAATGCCTGAATCCTTCCTTAAAGAATATCCCAAAATAGACTGAGAATTAGTAAGAATGACCATTTGCTCTCCTGGATACACCTTAAAGGGTTGTTCACCTTGGAGTTAAGGGAGTTGTTCACCTTGGAGTTCCCTTTAAATGAACTTTTACTATGATGTAGAGAGAGACAATATGCAATTGGTTTTCATTTTTAATTATTTGTGGCTTTTGAGTTATTTAGTGCTTTATTCAGCAGATCTCCAGTTTGCAGTTTCAGCAATATGGTTGCTATGGTTCCAACTACCCTAGCAACTATGCATTGATTTGCATGAGAGACTGGTAAATGAATAGGAGAGGCCTGAACAGAAAGATGAGTAATAAAAAGTAGCAATAAAGATAAATGTGTTGCCTTACAGAGTATTTGTTTTAGATGGGGTCAGTGACCCCCATTTGAAAGCTGGAAAGAATCAGGAGAAGGAGGAAAATAATTCAAAAACCATAAAATAGAAAAAATCAAGGCTAATTGAAAAGTCGCTTAGAATTTCCCATTCTATGACATATTGAAAGCTAACTTAAATGTGAATCAACCCTTTAAAGTTTAGGTTGAAGGTCACTTAGGGAGAGATCTGTAGTGAAAATGTATTTCCTGTCCTAGATAGTTGAAACTTTGATTGACACACCAATATTTCCTGCTTGATGTATTAACCATCCCTTTAACTTTTAGTAGGATGTAGAGAGATATATCCTGAGATGATTTTCAATGGGTTTTCATTTCTTATTATTTGTGTTTTTTTAGTTATTAAGCTTTTAATTCAGTAGCTCTTCATTATGCAATTTCAGCAATCTGGTTGCTATGGTCCCAATTATCCTATCCCTAGCAACCATGCATTGATTTGAATAAGAGACTGGAATATGAATAGGAGAGGCCTGAATAGAAAGATGATTAATAAAAAGTAGCAATAACAATACATTTGTAGCCTTACAGAACATTTGTTTTTTAGATGGGGTCAGTGACCCCAATTGAAAGCCTTAAAGAGTCAGACGACAAAGCCAAATAATTAAAAAACGAAATATTAAAGACCAATTGAAAAGTTTAGAATTGGCCGTTCTACAACATTCTAAAAGTTAACTTAAAGGTGAACCACCCCTTTAAAGTCTAGATTGAAGGTCACTTAGGGAGAGAGCTTTAGTGAAAACGTATTTCCTGTCCTAGATAGTTGAAACTTTGACTGACACACCAATATTTCCTACTTGATGTATTACTCTTTGGTTTCATTATGAGTCAGAAACTCTGTGGATTTGAACGAGGGACCTGTGGTATTTCTTCACTGCTGAAGATTTCCTGTTCCTGTCCCTGCCCTATCCCTGTTCTCTCTGGTTCTGATTCACCGCTTTGACCTCGACCTGTTTCCTGACTCTGCAAGTTCTCTTCCTGTCCTGATCTTCAGCCTGTTTTTTGGATTACGGTTATCTGCCGCCTGCCTATAGTTCCCTCCTTTTTCGCCTGGTGGAGACGGGGCATGGGGCAGGGCTATGATGCACAGAAGGCGGGCTGTGATGCAGAGGGGGCGGACCACGGAGGGGGTGGAGCTATGATGCAGCGATTGGTGATTGACCTATTGCTGTGTCAATCATAGGGAATTCTGACAGGTTTTCCTAATTTGGAAAACCAGGCAGGCAGTTTTGACCCGGGCAGCCCTTCAAATAACCGGGCTGTCAGGGTCAAAACCGGACAGATGGCAAACCTGCACCTGCCTTTTTTCATGTACTTGTTTTTACTGCCTCTCTTCATACTGATCTGCAGAGGTCTGTACCAGTTTTTCCTTTATTAAAAGTGTTAGTTAC
The DNA here is from genome assembly GCA_038501925.1 of Xenopus petersii. NCBI lineage: Eukaryota > Metazoa > Chordata > Amphibia > Anura > Pipidae > Xenopus > Xenopus petersii. Next base: position 30,015,963 of record CM076674.1, on the reverse strand, counting down.
ACAGCATATCAGCTCCTGTCTGTTTAATTACCAGCAATACTCCTAACAGTATGTTACCTTGCTACACCGTGGTTCTTGTCTGCATTCTGAGAAAGAAGAGGGGAATGGGGAAACACTGAATTATCTTCTCACTGTTCTGGATCAGTGGTGGATCTACCTTCTCTTCACTCCCCTCTTCACTGCACATCTACCACTCCATTTACCAGATTTTATTGGTGCATTACCCTCCACTGCTTCCCCACACCCCTTTGGTGGTAACTGTGAGCTGTAGTTATTTTTCATACCTCTGTGTCTTTTCTCCCAGATATCCAACAAAGTACTTCTGTCTGACGAACAAATAGATGAGGCCAGCGAAGGCTGCAGGTACTGAGAAAAAAAGGAAAAAAGTGAATGACATGGTAAAACTCTAAATTAGTTGACGTGTAATGGAAAGACTCTCCAGGTTGTGTCAGCAGCTTATGGGACCTGACTGATATGTGGCCATAAATCTGCCAGATATCCCATTGGAGGAGGACTGCTTTGGCACATAGATGTGGTCTTCTCCCAGTGAGTATGCACGGCCCACAATATGAGTCACGAGTTGGCCCAGCATGTTAATTATCAAACAGGACAAAGATCCGAAAAAAAATAAAAAACTATGATTGAAGTGAACCTACATACGAACAGTAATATCTAACCATTATCGTAACTACAGTCCTTTATCTTAATGAGACCAAAGTTTGCACCCGTATGATATATAGTAAAAGCAGCAATATTTTACCTTGACTACAGAGCAGTCCTGCACACCACAGCACCGCTAGAAAGGTTGGATATGCATCAATACAGTTCTGGCTGAAAAAAGAAGAAAAATAATATTTAAAATAACCTTCATACACACGTTTTTGGGATTAAATAGTAAAATATATTTAAATGGGTGATTAACCTTTAAGTTAACTTTAAATCTAATATGGAATGGCTAATTCTCAGCAACCTTTCAGTTGGCCTTATTTATTTTACTTTATAGTTTATGAATTAATTGCCTTCTTCTGACTCATTCCAGCTTTTACAAATTCTCTGTAAGGCTACAAATGTATTGTTATTGCTACTTTCTATTACTCATCTTTCTATTCAGGTCCTCTCCTATTCATATTCCAGTCTCTTATTCAAATCATTGCAAGGTTGCTAGGGTAATTCAGACCCTAGCAACCGGATTGATGAGCCGCTGAATAAAAAGTGAAATACCAAAAAACACAAATAATAAAAAATGAAAACCAACCGCAAATTGTCTCAGAATATCACTCTCTACATCATAATAAAAGTTAATTTAAAGTTGAAGAACCCCCAAAGTTTAATAACCATGTCAAAAGATGCAAAATAGACAATATGAGGAAGATGTTTCCTTTTAAAATGTATTTTCAGAAAGAAGATCCCTTGTTTCTTGGATTTCAGAATTTGCAAAAGCTGTTTGTATTAGGGATGGACCAAATCCACGATTCAGTTTGGGATTCAAATTTGGCCGAATCCTTGTGCCTGTCTGAACCTAATCCGAATCCTAATTTGCATATGTAAATAAAGGGTGGGAAGGGAAATCACATGACTTTTTGTCATAAAACAAGTAAGCAAAAAATTGTTTCCACTTTTCCCTTTCCTGACCCTAATTTGCAAATGCAAATTTGGATTCGGATTATGTTCAGTATTCGGCCAAATCTTTCACAAATAGTGGATTTGGTGCATCTCTGGTTTGTGTAGCACTTGTGTTTGTTTGTTTGTTACTGCAAACAACAAAATACAAAGACTTAGGGCAAGGCCACACCTGACGTCTTAACATTTTGTTTTTATAAAAGCTCCGTCGGGTGTAAATACACATAAACTGCACTACCACTGAAACTAATGGAAAACACACTATGGCGTTTCTCAAAGGGCACTTGCAAACCCGTCACGGGACGCCAGTATTGGCGTTTTTCAGCAGAAACGCCAATACGTCAAGTAACTACAAAATCAATAGACTCTATGAGATCTGCACGTTTAAAACCACAGTTTATGTAAATACGCAGCATATTTTAAATATGGTGTCCAAATTCTCACGAGATAAATGGCGCATATATGTGTTTACGGCGTATTAGGCCGGAGACGTCATTACTTTGCGTATTGACGATCATACCTGCTACATTTTTTATGTAAATAGCTTTTATATTTTTAAATAGCTTTTCTATTTCCAGCCAGCGGAATTATGGGGAACGAGAACAATGAGAAGTTCATGTTTGGAAAAGAAACCTATGTGCAGAAAAACGCATAAAAAAATGCATGTTGATGGTCGCGTATTTACGCCCCGACAGAGCTTTTTTAAAAATGCAACGTAAAAACACCACGTCTGGCCTTGCCCTTAAAGACAAGACAATTTAATTGTTTACTCCTCGGACACTGGTTTTTCTGAACAAAAAATGGGATGCACTGAATCCACTATTTTGGATTCGACTGAAACCTCAAATCCTTGGTGAAAGATTCAGCCGAATACCGAATCGAATTTGCATAAGTAAATTAGGGGTGGGAAGGGGAAAACATTTTTTACATTCTTGTTTTGTGACAAAAAGTCATGTGATTTCCCTCCCCGCCCCTAATTTGCATATGGATTTGGTTTGGATGTGCAGAAGGACTCGGCCAAATCTGAATCCTGCTGAAAAAGGCGGATTCCTGGCGAATCCCGAACCGAATCCTGGATTCAGTGCATCCCTATAATAAACAGAACAAGATGGCACATAAATGCATGCTGGCCTATGTAGTTTCCCTGTTAGCTCTGTGTTTAAGCTGCATGAGCAACATTTGCCTAGTCCAATAACCCAGTGAGACTATAATGAGCTACAACAACAGGGGGTCTGACACTGATTCTGCAGCAGTTCTAAAATGACAAGGAAAGCCTCATCCACTGGTATTTGCCCAAGTCATAGGAGCCTCTAGTGAATTAAAATGCTATGTTATTTCAGAAAAAACTGCACCAGCCCAGGGAACTGTCTATAAAAGCACCGCACCTTTATCTTAGCTCTCTTCCAGGCATACCTTGTGAAGAATTAGGCTTGTGCTCCATTATAAAGTTCCCCAGGGCCAGGGGTCGAAAATTTTGAAAACTTCTATCCTCATGCTAGGGTGACTGGGCCATATAATGCTGGGGCAATTGTGCCTTGAAATGCTAAGGTCATACTGTGTGACTAAAGGCTAGGGTCACACCGTGTAATAAAATCTGGGACCAAACAGTGTCATGAAAGGCTGTGTGATCAAATGATGGGGTTACTGTTCATGGTGGGGCCATTGCATGATTAAGTGCGGGGTTCACTGTGTCATATATTGGGGGTCATAGTGCTATACTGGGGGTTACTGAGTCTTATAATTCTCAGTGGAGAGAAAGTAGGGATGCACCGGATCCAGGATTCAGTTTGGGATTCGGCCAGGATTCAGCCTTATTTAGCAGGATTCGGATTTGGCCGAATCCTTCTGCCCAGCTGAACCGAATCCTAATTTGCATATGCAAATTAGTGGCAGGGAGGGAAATCACGTGACTTTTTTTCAGAAAACAAGGAAGGAATGTTTTCCCCTTCCAACCCCTAATTTGCATATGCAAATTAGGGGTCGGATTCGGTTCGGCCGAATCTTTCGCAAAGGATTCGGGGGTTCGGCCGAATCCAAAATAGTGGATTTCGGTGCATCCCTAGAAGAAAGCATGGATAAAACTGTATCTGGCGTGTGCCCTGTGGATTGAAAAGCGGAGGTGATCTGTACTGAAATAGGCAAGGCCTTCAAAACATTTTGGTGGTGCATGAACTCTACCACAATTCTTTTTTTTTTTGTAACTTAAATTTTATTGAAAAGATTCAAGTTGGTTTACAACAAATGAATCATACATATGACTGACAGCATCTTACAATATACATTAAGTAGGTTATAACACTAATACTTCCGGATTCTATGTGGATCCAAACCTCATCTCACTATATAAGGTAGTTAACAGCAAATCTTAATACAATATATTATACCTTATAGTCAATCAGTTCTCGTAGATATAATTGGTAATACACATAACCAAAAGTACATAACTGTATAGAAAAGAAAACTGATGCTATTGACTAATATAGGCGACAAGAAGGTTGGCCAAGAATGGAGGATTATTAAGCAACATAATTATTCAATTGTCTAGGTCCATTAGTTCACAGGGTGCCCAAACTTCCAGGAAGCGTTGGATATTGTTATGTATTGTGGCTATTCCTAATTCAAAAACCTTGTTGGAGTTAACCCTTCTCTTAATTTCGCTTAAAGTGTCTACAACAATTCTTAATCACCAAATTGTATGTCCCTTACAAGTAGGGATGCACCAAATCCGCTATTTTAGAATTCGCTGAATCCCTAATCCCTTGTGAAAGGTTCATCCTAATACCGAACCAAACATGGATTTGCATATGTAAATAAGGGAAACGAGGGGGAAAAACATCTGAGCGTGGTTAAAATATTTTTATATTCCTTGTTTGTGTGATGAAATGTCATGTGATTTTTTGGATTCCGATTCAGTTCTAAAAAAGGCTCAATCTTGTCCGAATCACAAACTGAATCCTGGATTCCGTCACCCCGCCCCGGCACTGGGCGGGCGGGAGTGGGGTGAGTAATGAGTGGGGCAGTGCATATGGCAGGTGGCTTGTGAAGTGCAATGTGCTGGGCTCACTGAAGATTTTTTTGTAGGGGGGCCTGGTGTGCTGTAGTTACACAACTGGTTGCTATAACTGGTGGGCATCAGAAGCGTCACTACAGGGGGGCGGGTCCTGGTGCGTGACGCACAGCAGGGCCCCACCCCCCTCCGAACGGCCGCATTTGTCAACGGCGCACGGTCTACTGGGGGGCCTTGAGGGGGTGCGGGCCCTGGCCCGCTTGCACCCCCTGCTCCCCTGGTAGTTCTGCCACTGGTGGGCATAGCTAAATCAAATTGTGGAGGCTTGCTACACATGTCACAGACCAGCCTTCCACTCTCTTTTAATCCATTTCCACCAATGTTGTTAATAGTACAAGTAGGAAACAAACAAGGCTGTCATTATTACACAAGGTTGTGGTGGATTAAGTGTATTAATATGTTATTAGAACTTGGACCAAAGGCCACGTGTGCCCTGTGCTTTATGTAACAGCTGTTTGTCAGTCATTCTGTACACTCACTTTGCTGTATACACTTTCTCAAATGCCAGGGAGCCGGTTCTCTGGAAACTCTTGGATTGCTGGTTCTTGGATTCGTTCTCCACTTTGAATGCAAATGAAACTATAATATAAATAGAAAAGAGCTTTTTATTTTGATTCACACTTTCATAGCTGATGTACAGTGAAAATTCACAATTCCACCCCATACTTATGTGTACACCTATTATTAATTCATATACAGTATCTTCAGACTTGATCCCCATCTAATGAGCAGGTATAAATGTGCAGGGACAAAGCTGCTACAGTGGATCAGAATCAGCACAAATTCTCAACAACTGCCATACAGATCACCTCAAAGGGATCCTGTCATCAAAAGTTTTTTTCAAAACGCAAATGGGCACTCCTGCTTTAAAGGGATACTGTCATGGGGAAAAAAATTTTTTTTTCAAAATGAATCCGTTAATAGTGCTACTCCAGCAGAATTCTGCACTGAAATCCATTTCTCAAAAGAGCAAACAGATTTTTTTTATATTCAATTTTGAAATCTGACATGGGGCTAGACATTTTGTCAATTTCCCAGCTGCCCCTGGTCATGTGACTTGTGCCTGCACTTTAGGAGAGAAATGCTTTCTGGCAGGCTGCTGTTTTTTCTTCTCAATGTAACTGAATGTGTCTCAGTGGGACATGGGTTTTTACTATTGAGTGTTGTTCTTAGATCTACTAGGCAGCTGTTATCTTGTGTTAGGGAGCTATCTGGTTACCTTCAGGGGCGCGCCACCAATGAGGCGAGCTGAGCCGCTCGCCTCAGGCAGCAGCGCCTGAAAGGATTTCAGGGGCAGCAAAAAGCCGCTCCTGCACCTTTAAGAGGTTCCGGAAATTCAGCTGTACTATTGTGAGAGAGCGCATTAAAGGGATACTGTCATGGGAAAAAAATGTTTTTTCCCCCCCAAAATGTATCAGTTAATAGTGCTGCTCCAGCAGAATTCTGCACTGAAATCCATTTCTCAAAAGAGCAAACAGATTTTTTATATTTAATTTTGAAATCTGACATGGGGCTAGACATATTGTCAGTTTCCAGGCTGCCCCCAGTCATGTGACTTGTGCTCTGATAATCTTCAGTCCCTCTTTACTGCTGTACTGCAAGTTGGAGTGATATCACCCCCTGACTCCCCCCCCCCACAGGCTGACAACAGAACAATGGGAAGGTTCTGTTAGATATAAGAACTGTGACATATTCAGTTACATTGAGTATGAGAAACAACAACTTATCTGAAAGCAGTTCCATCCTAAAGTGCTGGCTCTTTCTAAACGCACATGACCAGGCAAAATAACCTGAGATAGCTCCTACACACCAATATTACAACTAAAAAAATACATTTGCTGGTACGGGAATGACATTTTATATGATAGAGTGAATTATTTGCAGTGTAAACAGTATAATTTAGAAATAAAAACTACATCATAAAAATCATGACAGAATCCCTTTAATTTCCCCCTATTACCTCATTCTCCATAGGTAATTAGACATACAGGGGCACATTTACTAAGGGTCGAATTTTGAATTGCTAAAACTTCGAAATTCGACCATCGAATTGAAAAAATTCGATAGTCTAAGTTTTTTTGGTTTGAATTTAGCTGTTTTCAATCTAATTAAAATCATTCGATTGATCGTAGAAATCGATCAAAAAAAAAAAACTTTGACTTCTAAAAACTTAGCCAAAAATTGCCTATAGGTTCTAGGAGGTCCCCATAGGCTAACATAGCAATTCGGCAGGTTTAAGGTGGCGAAGTGTCGAATTCGAAGTATTTTAAAGAGACAGTACTTTGATTTTTCAATTCAAATTGAATTTTGGCCTATTCGATGGTCGAAGTAACCAAAAATTACATCGAAATTCAAAGTTTTTGAATTCGAAAATACACTTTGAATTCACTTCGACCCTTAAATGTGCCCCACAATGTTGCACTAGTAGGACGTGAAAGTGTTGCTGGATGAAAAGTTAGAGCATTTGGGGTTCTGTATGATACACATTATATTCTGGATCGCCTGAGAATGGTGATGCCATATGGCTAACAGGGTTAGGAAAGGGAATCATTTATACACAGCTTATTACTTTTTACTGTGGAAAAAGCAAACAATGCTGCCATTACTGATATGCTGGTGCACCAGGAGATTATGAACAATGCCTCAAAACTAACTTTCTGGTCCGAGGAAGAATCCCTATACACTCTAAATCGCAAGTTGGCCAGTTTCCTCTCTACGTGACTATGGCCATTGTGATAGCAATGGCCAGGGCCGCCATCAGAAATCACAGGGCCCCATACGAAAAAATTTCCTGGGCCCCCTGGGCTGCGCCCACCACAAGCCCCACCTACAGGTCCACTCCCCATCCCCCACTTCAAAAAAAAAACATTGGTGGCTATGGTTCCCACGTGTTAATAAAAAAATAAAAATGTATTGGTGGTCAGGGCCCCCCCATTGGAAAAAACATTTGTGGTCAGGGCCCCCCATTAAAAAATATTGGTGGCTAGGACCCCCCCCTTAAACGTCCATGTAAAAAAAAAACAAAATTCTGTGACCAATAAGGGAAGAAAATGCTGTCATTGGAAGAAGATGCAGCCACCTGTGCTCCCCTCCTCCCTTCTGTAGTTGGCAGCTCACTGACAGCAGGTGGGCCACGCTAAAGAAGTAAGTGTAACATGGTAGGGCCCCCTTTGTGGTCCCTCTTGTGTGGTGGGGCCCTGGGCACCAAATTTTTTTTAAACTTCTGGGGGGGGCAAGTTTTTTTACATGGACGTTTAAGGGGGGGTCCTAGCCACCAATATTTTTTAATGGGGGGCCCTGACCACAAATGTTTTTTTCAATGGGGGGGCCCTGACCACCAATACTTTTTTATTTTTTTATTAACCTGTGGGAACCATAGCCAATATTTATACTTCAACGGAAGCAAATCAACTTCTGTCGGGTGGTGTATCTCTTAATGTGCTTCATCACTCCCCCCTAAAGGACATTCCCCAAGATATGATTCAACACCCCCTATAAAACTTGGATCTCAGTATGACACAGACATAAATTAGCTCCTAATCACTCTATATATCTGACGTGGCTTAACAACCCAACTTTCCCGACAGGGGAAAATAATAGAACTGTTTTAGACTGGCAAACTCAAAATCTAAGATTGGTAAAGGATTTCATTGGTGAGACTTTTACTATCCTACCAAAAGAAACACTTACCGTATATACTCGAGTATAAGCCGAGTTTTTCAGCCCCCAAAATATGCCGAAAAACTCTACCTCGGCTTATACTCGGGTCAAGCACAAAAACGGTCGCCGGCGTCTAAGAATAGTCGCCGGCGCCTAAGAATAGTCACCGGCATCCAAGAATAGTCGCCGGCGTCCCAGAATAGTCGCCGGTGTCCAAGAATAGTCTCCAAGAATATTTGCCGGCGTCCAAGAATAGTCTCCAAGAATATTCGCCGGCATCCGAAAACAAGACGCCGGCACCTCCATTGGGAGCAGAAACCCTCAATTTTTTGATTGAAACTTACCAGAAGCTGCTGCATTTCTCACCCTAGGCTTATACTCGAGTCAATAAGCTTTCCCAGTTTTTGGAGGTAAAATTAGGTACCTCGGCTTATACTCGGGACGGCTTATACTTGAGTATATACGGTATGCGAAAATTCCCCTTTCTCTCCAACGATTATTTGCTTTCCATTCAAATTATCCACTTCGTTAAGAAAGTTCTTCAACATCTATCTCAGGTAGATAAGGAGAATCCTTTAAATACCTTATGGCCAAAACATGACTCACTCAAAACTACATCCCAGATATATCGGATGATTCGTACCACTTTACCAGTGGAATCGACAGATACTTTTCTATCTAAAAGGACCTCAGCACTTCCGCAAATAGATACAGCTCAAATACTCCAATATCATGCAAAAACTATGCGGGTATTGTCTTCAAGCAAATACCAAGAAATGTCATTACAGCTTTTACATCATTCCTATCTTACACCGCTAAGACGTTATCATATGGGCACTCTGGACAGAGACAACTGCCTAAGATGCCATCAGCCTCGAGCAGACCTGGTACACTGCATTTGGCTTTGTCCTATAATACAGGAATTTTGGGAAAATGTGCAGGGGTACGGGAGATCTTTAACGCAACAGTCAGCTCCCTTTACCTTATTATGGGTGCTTTTTGGGATTCCCTCTTCACATTTAACTCTATCACAATCTGAGAGACGCCTAGCAGAAAGACTAATGGCAGCATCTAGAAAAACTATTCTTCACCATTGGCTTTCCCCTTCAGTACCTCCACTTTTGCTAGTTAAACAAAAAATTCACTACATCTTCCACATGGACTGGTTAGAAACTACTACTAATAAAGAGGAATACACAGAAAAAAATGTTTCCACCTGGATGACATACATATCCTCACTCCCCACTCATATTAAACATTTAATGATTTACGCATTTCGAAATACCACGTGGTTTGATACTGAACTGTTAGTCAGCAACAATACAGTACAAGAGAAGAATCAATATATACAGAATCTCTATAACTCGCAGTCACAGAGTCACCAATCACCCCCCCGGAGTCACCAAATAGGTTGCTATCTACGAGTAATGTATAAGCGATAAGGAAGGCATTTCGGGAATGGGTTTTCATACCATTACAACTGCTGTTTGATGGTCATGGTAAAAATATGTGAATATCTTGCTCAGGGTCTATATTTGTTTTATATCATTTTCTTTGCTCTTCCAAATTCCTAACAGATTATTTACTTGCTCTATTTGATTTTGTTTTGATTTTTCTTTCTTTTATGGAAGTAAATAAAAACAGTTGTTAAAAAAAAGAAAGAAAGTGCGGAGTGGCTGGGCCCCCCTTACCCTCGGGGCCCCCTACAACTCTCCCCCCTGTCCCCCCCTGATGGCTGCCCTGGCACTGGCATTTGACTGCTACACTTATAGATTTTGACTCTGCCCTGTATTAGTTCTTTTAGGCTTTATCAAGCACCAGATTGTGACCCAATATTTATTCCGACCCCCATACAAGATAACCTATGTATGTAAAAATATTAGATCAAGCTGCCACATTTCCAAAAATAATCAGAAAAACAATATCCCCAAATATCCCCTTAACAGCGGATTTGATTTCATGAATACCTAGGAGAGAAAATAAGCATTCACCCACAAATCTGACTCCAACTTGTCTTCAGGCTGGGACCCCCGTATCCACAGTTATGGGTACCCCCCCAAGAAGGGCCATCCCCATATACTGAATACTTCTGTCAATTTCTGCTTTGTCTAAATGGAATCACTTTGCTTTGTCTAAAAACATAGGTATGGAGTGATAGCAGTGATGGGGAAGTTGTGGTGGAGAGTTGTTTTCTAGACTGAAATAACATTTTCGGACGTTCTCTGCAAAAGTGTTTCCTTTGAAGGAGATAAGGATCAACTATTGAGAGTCACAGTCCCAACTACAAAAAGAGAAGGAAGTCCTGGTGTTACACTCACAGCCACAGCACCCTTCTATGCTTTGGATTCAATGATAAACAGACGTGTAATTTTGATATTTTACTTTTATTTCTCAGTCAGTAAATGTTACTGGTAAAAAATGCATGTTTTGTTTAGCCAAGGCAGCACCTATAACATATCCATCCACCATTAAAAGATATGAATTGGTTACAGAAACAAAGACTGTCCAAACGATCCTATTGATACTCTGATGATCTCAAACAATGTCAGTGGATGAATGGTGCACTAGCTGAAGAACTGACACTTCACTTCCTGTAGTTCCAATTGTTCAAGCTGTTGGCCTAAGCTAGAGGAACACTAGAAGGTGGCCACCCACAGGTATACTTGCACGCTATCCTTCAGCTGACCAAGTAAGTGGATTGGTAAGCTAAAGTGGAAGAACATGCAGTGTATGGCCACCTTTATTCCAATATCAATTAGCAGAGGACCAAATCAGTTAATGCACTCATCAGGGTCCCCCTTAATGATCAATTCTTAGGTCTGAATCTATAGATAAGCCAAACATGGTGCATGATATTGGTGGATGAAACAAAGAAAAATCTGCTAATTTGGTAACCTGGACGAGTTTTGGTTAGCACTGGGAGAAGTAACCAAGGACGTCCGAACTGGCACTCAACATTAGGGATGCACTGACTCCCAAATTCAGCCGAACCCCAGCATTTTTTGCAGCACTGTGATCCAGCCAAATCTTGAGTACCTGGCAGAACATAATCTTAACCCTAAACAACATGTGACTTTAGACCTTCAGACAAATAAACATGGCAAATGCAAATTAGGGATTGGATCCAACCTTTCTGTGGTCATCTAAAAGCATGAACCTGGGTCAATATTATTTGCATGAGCAGCAGGCAAAGACGGTGTCCCACAAAAGCAAGGTACTGCATTACACCAGGCTAAGTAAAACCAGCTTTATTTTAACGGTGGCATCATCATAGCAAACTTTTTGTTTGCTGGAGTTCTGCACTATAAAGGAAGACCTACACATAGGGTTGCCTCCTGGCCAACAAAATTATCCTTGACCCCAATGCTATTAATAGGGAAGAAGGATAAAAACATACGAAGACTGGTATTTTCTTCCAAAATGGTGGCAACCCTACCTACAGTAGGAAAGGCTGGCTTTGATGTTTGTGCTTCCAGACCCTGACCCTCCATGGTAGCACCACCATATATAACTTCTGCTTCTATTGTTCCATGGCATGAGCTCCATTTGGATTGTATTGGTTAGTCACATGTGGGCCATACATTATTGCTTAAAGGGGTCGTTCACCTTTAAGGTAACTTTTAGTATTTTATAGAATGGCCAATTATAAGCAACTTTTCATTTGGTTTTAATTGTTTATTTTTTATAGCTTTATAGTTACTTGTCTTTTTCTTCTGACTATTTGCAGCTTTCAAATGAGTCACTTACCCCTTCTAAAAAAAACAAATGTTCTGTAAGGCTACACATGTATTGTTATTGCTACTTTTTATTTATAATCTTTCTATTCAGGCCCACTCTTATTCATATCCCAGTCGCTTATTCAAATCAATGCATGGTTGCTAGGGTAGTTTGGGCCCTAGCTACCAGATTTCTTAAGATGCAAATTGAAGAGCTGTTGAATAAAAAGCTAAATAACTCAAAAATCTTAAATAATAAAAAATGAAAACCAATTGCAAATTGTCTCAGAATATCACGTTCTACATCATACTAAAAGTGATCTCAAAGGTGAACAACCCCTTTAACCAATAGGAACTTACAAGTCTGCTAGATGTCCCTCAAAAAAAAAGATGACAGCCAAAACAGAAATGGAACTCTAATGGCATGGCACATGACTGAACTTTTGTTGTTACATCTGAGTGAACTTGGGTGACTACAAGTAGCAGCTACTAATATACCTGGATAACATCAGCATTAAGTTCTCTACAGACCACACAGCTGATGGCAGACTAAATACAATAACAATCAACTTCTTTTTTAAAGAAGAGGTAAGTCTTGCATTATGTCCTTATTTCTGCTGCATTAAAGGAAAACAGAAACAGCCGTACAGGTAGAGGTTTCTTTGAAGCAGAGCTCCTGATTTCTGTTGCAGAATGTTTGTTCTGAGCCCTGCTGTGCTCATCTTTTTATCTCTCAACAAAGGCTGCACCAGCTCCAATGGAACCTTTGATGATGAATATTCATTACCTGCTCCCAGACACCCTTCTAGAAATCGACAGTTATTTTCTAATAAAAAAAAAAAATCACACTTTCGGGCACTGGGAGAAAAAAAAAAGTATATACAAATGTTACAAGCATCTCATTCTAAAAGCTTCCAAGCATTTCTGCTTCTTTCCTCTGATCTTTTCAGGCCCAGAATTAGAATGGAGGAGGAGGTGGAGGCTGGGACTCCAAACTGAATCTTTCCCAGCATAACCAGGAAGGTCTTTATTACTTGGTAGGATTCTCAGTGTGCCATTCTTTGCATAACATATTCATGACACCTTTCCCATTTTTACTTTTTGGGACCCCTCCAGTGCTTAGGGCCCTGGATCTATAAATGCTCTACCATACCATGAAATGAGCTCGGGATATGCCATATATTCTCTCTTGCAAAGAGTAGCGTAACTACCAAATGAGCAGGGGCTGATGGGAGACTAGCATTGCCATCGCCAGAATCCACTGAAGCCCAATGAGCCCTGTAGCACTTGCAGGGTTCGCAGCTGGTAGCATGTGAGTTAAGCGGGTTCAGTGCAAATTATGCCCGAGGCTTGTATGCCTTTAGTTATGGCACTGGTTTCAGTGGGATTTAACTGTTGCCAAATAACTATAGCATTTTTTTTTTATCCTTCCCACTCCCTTTAGTGAATTATATTCGCTTACCATTCTGGATGACACTTATCAAAGTGACAACGGCCAGCAGAACAATATTCTCCACAATCTCGGTGTCCATCTCTATGGGAGTAAGAGGAGCTGCTGTCTCGAGAAGGACTCACAAGTGCACACTGTGACGATGCAGAGGCTCTTGCTTAATGTGCAAAAAGAGGAAGCTGCCACACCTCCTTCAACAAAAATATTATAGGCTGTGGCAATTTGGGCAGAAATCGTGTATTAAACATTTCCAAGAGATTATTATATCTTTGATGCCCTACTGTCCAACCTCAAGTTGCACAAATTAGTAATAAAATAATGAACACAGTGTTGTGGCATCCCAGCTGGTATTCTAGGTGGCAACCTTTCCACCAGTACGACCCATACATGGGTAAGTAAATTGCTGACTTGCTATGTATGGTCACATTCAGGGTGTATTACTTACAAATACCCTCCCCTAAGTCATTAATGAACAAGTTAAATAAAAGTGGACCCAATACTGAGGGACCCCACTAAGAACTTTACTCTTATGTACCATTAACAACCACCCTCTGTACCCGATCCATTTAGTATTGGTCCATATGTCCAGACTGAGAAACCAGGGGCCCACCAAAAAACCTTAGACCAGGGGCCCACTCTCAGTACTATTATTCTTCTCCTCCACATTCATCCTTTATTCTCCTAGTTTCTTTTCTTTATATACTATAACCTATCTTTCCATCTATTTAGGCTCTTAGTTTCATAGAAATAGGGAATGCTCATGAAATAGACCAAATGTTTAGCAGCATGAGGGCCACTAACACCTGGGCCCAACGGGAGTTTTCCTGGTATCCCGCTGGGCCAGTCCGACACTGCATATGTCGACAAGACAGGTTTGAACATTTCACCTGCTGATGCAAAACTGGGGAGCTGCAAACAACAGCATCAACTAATAAACAATTGGCAACTGTAAATTCTCTGGGACTATTGCACCACATATTTGCATCATGGATTAACTAGAAGCATGGAAATATGGGCATGGCGATAGCACACTGCCCAACTGTCCCGTTTCCGTTTGCTGTGGGACAGTCCTGATTTTGACAGCTCAACCCACAGTCCTGGGTTTCTTAATGAAGTGTCCCGACGTTATCTTTGATCTCCTGCACTGAGAGCCCAGAACAGTGAGCAGCTGTACTTGGATACTTTTGTAACAATTTAAGATAAACAAAGATACAATTGTAAAAATGTAAGATAAACAGGTTAGTGATGTGCGGGCCAACCCAAGGCATGCGGGACGGGCGGGTTCGGGCCGACCCCTGGATAAAATGCGCGGTACTGCAGGCATCCGGAA